>JAQPZY010001581.1:3332500-4607515 GCA_029931535.1 Margaritifera margaritifera | reverse complement strand
CATTATTGAACTTTCCGCCGGAAGACTTTGATTTAGTTTTACTAGATAAAACGTACGTTTGAGAATACTGCTATCTACTACGCTACTACAGTACCTAATGGTGGATAGAATTTTAAAAAAAGGCAAATGCGAAGAGATGGAAAATTTTGTAAAAAAGCAACGCGAGAAGAGGAAGAAAGGTTTCTTCTTTCCTTTGAACAACAGCAGAAAAGAAGAAGAGAGAAGAAAACAAAAGTGAGGAAGAAATCAGACAGCAACAGCAGCATCAGCAGTTACAAGAGGAGGATAAGAAGGAAACAGTAAAGGAAGGCATCAGTCTTGCAAGAAAAAACTGTAAGTCTAGTTATAAGAGGATATTAATATGAGTTAAAATGGATGACCAATGTCTGTCTACATAAGTATTTCTTTTAACTCATCCAACCAACCTAAACGAAAAAAGACCATTCACGGGCTAAAACAACATTCCTGTCCAAGCCTTCTCCCAGTGCTGACAGCTGAGAGAGCCACCCACACCCATGTCCACCAATTACCACCCACCACCCACCAGTGACTACCACCATAATGAAAACACCATCAGTAGCAGCAGCATTAACTAGGATATGGATTGGGGGCCGTGGTAAAGGACTAATACGGCATTTGAAAGTTGATTTGAAAGATTTTGTTTTTGAAAAACAAAACAACCCTACGGTCCTTCTAATGACCACCAGATTTCTAGAAAAGAAATCAAATTGCCAAAAAATCAAGTTAAAAAACTTTTAAAAAAGTCCCATGGTAAAAGTGTGAGTGCGTGTGGTGCGTGCATCTCTACTCTAAAACCAAATAACACAAAACCACTTTGGCTTTTTTTCTCCAGTCATTGTATATTTCATCCTCATTTTTTTGTTTTGTGCAAAATAATTCATCACATATAACTAATAACACCAAATATTCAACACACAAAAAAAGTTCTTTTGTTTCACGTCGCTCTGTCTCTCTTGTGTATTCTTTAATTTCTTTCTTCTTCAAGGAATTCCTTATCGTCACAGGAATCATGTCTTCCCATTTTTTCTCCTTTCTTCATTCTCAACTGTCTTCCATTCTAAATATTATGTTAAATTCTCTTACCTCTCTTCTCTCCTTTTTTCTCCTTGATGAATAAGTTTTTCTTCTTTCTTCTAGGTTTCTTGTTGTTTTTTGCGAATCTAGCTTCCTCCCTCCTCACTCTTCTTACTTCTTTTTCTTTCTGAGGGCATTCCGAAGCACCAATGTCATGATCCTTGACAATGATAACAGAGTATCTTCCGCTATAATCTCTCTTTTTCTGTTGACGTTGTAGGCATTCTGGAGCCCAATGTCTCTTTCTCTCCTGACATATGTACCAAGTATCTTCACTTTTTATCTCTGGAGCGACAGATGAGTAGCTCCTTACTCTTATTGCTTCGTAGTAATACTTTTCGAATCACTGTCTGCAAATCTCTCACCAAAAAATGCAATCTGTCCCTTTTTGACTCTTCCATCTTTTACAGCTTGAAAGTTCAATCACCAAAGAACTGATGTCTGAAGGTAAAAAGCTCCTCTCTCTTTATATACTCTTCTCTCATCTAAATACTAAAGGTAACTGGGTGAAATACTGAATCAGTTTTCAAAACAGATCTTTCAAAATGAAAAGATCACGCCCAATCCCATAAGAAACATGAAGAAGAAACAAAGAACAAACCAAAGAGAACCCACGACGACGAAGGTATTCCGTGCCCCACCTACAAACACCCTTTAAGACAAGACCAACTACTAAGCTGCTCAAGTCCATGCCAAGTGACTTCGAAGACGAGATAAGTGAACCTGAAACTCAAACTTCCAAACAACCACCCAAAACAAAAACCACCACCAAACCATAACCCCTCGACCAAGAATGTCCTATCGTGGCTTCCGAAACAATTACTACATATGATTCGAGAGACTCCAAAAATAACTTCTCGAAAAATTTAGTACCACGGCGTACACTCACACAGGTACACTTCAAAGACTTCAAGTCCAATGTACCTCCCGAGAAAGCGGCGGGGTTTCATTAGCGATTTGTGGGAATACTGTCTTAATCAACTTGAAACGGCAATGTTTAAGGCCAAAGAAAGGAGATCGGTTGAGACTGGCCATCCATCATGACCAACTTGAAGAGTCCCGTTTGGATTGAGTTTAGCCACCCCGCAGAATCTAACGCCAGACAAAGTCATGTCCCAAAATAGAACATGTACTACCAATCCAATGACAAGTTTTACCATCACCAGCTGAAAGCTACCCTTTTACATGACCACACCTACGACCACAACCACACGTTTCTCCACCTCGAGGAAGTGGACGAAGCAGAAAACCGTTTATTGGTGGACGATCTTCGTACTACCAAACACAGTGTCCGCCAAATTAACAATACTCAAGACCAAATGTGTTTGGCTCGAGCTATCGTGGTGGGCCGCTCCTATGCCAACAAGAACGAGAGCAAAGAATGGAAAAAAAGCCTGGAATAATATTCGAACATCGCAAAGACCCCAACAACGAAAAGAAGCAGAACTCTTGTTGAAACAAGCAGGATTCCTAAAGAGACCGTGTGTGGCATTTCTCAAATGCAGCAACTTCAAGATGTTTTGGCTCCTCATTATACGTTAAAAGTTCACCCTCAAGAAGTGCGCGGAGCTCTACTGTTTCGAGGCCCTGATTTTCCTGAGGGAAAATACATTCATCTTTATCACCATCAAGAACATTTTGATACCATTACCAGTATTTACCGGATTTTTTGGGATACTCTTACTACTGTGAGAAATGTAACAAAGGGTGTAATAGTCGGGAGCAACACATTGGTTGTGGAGCAAGATGTCGGGGCTGTTTAGCCGACCCACCATGCCTTCCTGAATCACAACAACATCACGTTTATTGTGAAACCTGTCGACGTCGTTTTGTCAGTCCTTCTTGCTACCAAGAACATCGCAAGACCCAAGGACACCAACAAAAATGTGCTTGTGAGTTATTGAAATCGTGTTCTACGTGTGGACAGCTCATTCGTACCAACAGCTCTAAGAGACACCACGTTTGTGCTGGCAAGAAAAAATGTTCTATTTGTCATCAGATCGTCGATTTTGATCATCGATGTTTTATTCAAAAGTTTGACAAGACAGAGAAGAAAGAAATAAAGAAAAACAAGAAACAAGTAGATTTCATCTTTTTTGATTTTGAATGTATGCAAGAAACAGGCATTCACATTCCAAATTTTTGTGTAGCACATCGGGCTTGTGATCAGTGCATTCAAGAATCGATTCATTTTCACTGTCCTCATTGTAGTCGGATTCCAGGAGGACGTGAAAAAATCTTTCGTGGAGTGAACACTTTGTCTGAGTTTGCTGAATGGGTTTTAGACCCTACCACCCACGACAGTTGGAGCGAAGAAGACATTCATCGTTACGGAGATTGTCATCGGTATGCACCGTCATAGCTCACACAATTTTTCGGGATACGATGGACAGTTTTTACTCCATTATTATTTGAACCATGGAACCGAACGTCCTGTAGTGACCATGAACGGAAAAAAGCTCATCTACATGAAAGTAGGACAAGTCCAATTTAAAGATTCAATGAGTTATTTGGCCATGCCTTTGAGTCGCATGCCAAAAACGTTTGGTATGACAGAAATGGCTAAAGGCTACTTTCCTCACTTCTTTAACACGGAAGCTAATCAACAGGCCGTCCTACCTCATTTACCTGACCTTCATGATTACGACCCCGATGGAATGCGACCCGAACAGCGAGAAGCTTTTCACGCTTGGGTACCGTGCTCACCAGAACGATCCCTTTGACTTTCAAGAAGAGATGCTCAAATATTGTCGATCGGATGTAGATATTTCTAAGACGTTGTTGTGGAAAATTTCGAGAGTTATTTCTTGATCACGGGGAGGTCGATCCTTTGAAAGATGCAGCCACCTTACCTAAAGCCTGTTCCTTAGTCTACAGACAAAATTTCATGCCCGAGAACCAACTGGCCATCATCGACTCCAACACAGGTCTCTTTGCTAGTCGTCAACATTCGGTCAAAGCTTTACGTTGGCTTCATTACTTATGTCAAAAAGAAGACAAATGGATACAACATGCTAGAAACGGAGGAGGAGAAAAAAAGATTGGAGGTTATTCCGTGGATGGTTGGGATTTAGAAAACCCGCACATAGTGTAACGAGTTTCAGGGTTGTTTGTTTCACGGATGCCCTACTTGTTATCCTAACCGAGACATGAAAGCCCTTATTCAGATTCTAACATGGATCAGTTATACGAACAGACTTGCCAACGACGACTCCAGTTAGAAAGTCAAGGTTACGAAGTGATAGAAATTGGGAGCACGAAATACGATCGACCTTTGACCACCGATCCTGAATTTAAAACCCTTACACAAACTTACGACGCAGCCGACATCGAACCTTTATATCCACCCCAAAGTTGATTTGGAGGACGAACCAATGCCACTCGTTTGCTGTACGAACGTGAATGAATCCCAAGGAGAAGAAATCAAATACATCGACGTGTGTTCTTTGTATCCTTGGTGTGCAACATATGCTCGTTTTCCCACCCGGACACCCTGAAATTTTAACAGAACACATTTGACGTGGAACACATTCGTCAATACGAAGGATTAATTAAATGTAAAGTTTTACCTCCAACAAGACTTGTTTCATCCCATCTTACCTTACCATTGCCAAGGAAAACTGATGTTTCCTTTATGTCGGACGTGTGCCGAAACGTGCAACCAAGATCATTCCTGTCACCACACGGAGGAAGAACGGTCGTTGATAGGAACCTGGGTCAGTGCCGAATTGTTTCGGGCTCTGGATCGTGGATACCGTTTATTGAACGTGTATGAAATCTGGCACTTTCCAACTACAGCCCAATACCAAAAGGACGACGCTACCCATCATCCAGGCATTTTTTCGGGGTACGTGAACCAATTTCTCAAACTGAAACAAGAAGCTAGTGGTTATCCTTCGTGGGTGTCAAACTCCCCGAAGACCGAAGAACGATTTAAAGAAGAATACCGTGAGATCGAAGGCATCACTTTAGAAGAGGTGGAAAAAAATTAAGGAAAAAGATCGTTTGCCAAAGTGATGTTGAATTGTTTGTGGGGAAAAATGGCTCAACGTACGATCTTACCCAAAACGGAATACGTGGACGATCCTTATCGTTACTTTAAACTGGTGGACGACAAAAGTATTCTAGTCAAGCACGTCGAAATCATCCGTGAGGATTTGATCATTGTCAATTTCGAAGAAGAACCCAAGTTTGTCAAACCTGACAAGTTTAGGAACGTAGTCATTGCCGCCTACGTGACTGCTCATGCTCGTTTGAAATTGTATGACGAAGCGTTAGAAGTCTTAGGAGATCGTGTCCTGTACTTTGATACTGACAGTTGCATTTACATTCATCGCCCCGGTTGCCTCCACCCTACCATTCAAGGAGATCGTTTAGGAGCCTGGACAGACGAGCACCCTCAAGATACCATTTTGAGTTTTGCTAGCGGTGGCCCCAAAAATTATGGGTACCGATACCGAGACCCACAAGGTCAACTTCACACCTCCTGTAAAGTCAAAGGGTTGACTCTCAACTATCGAACTAACCAAGTCGTGAACTTTGAGGTTTTAAAAAATGCTTTACTGTCTGGACAAGTGAAAGATTTTCAAGTACCTACGTTAGAACCTCACAAGATTGTGCGCCTACCTAATCATCAAATTGTGACTCGACCTGTTCAAAAAGTGTATCGCATCGTGTACCAAAAACGAGTGAGACTTCCAGATCACACGACTTTACCTTACGGACACGCCGATTTGGAGAAGTATAAAAAAAGGAAACCCTCCTCCTGAAAAAAACCACAGAAAAGATGACTTCAACAACATGGGCTTTGCCTGACTATGGTGAGTGTGGCAGTCGCTTGACAACGTTCAAAAATTGGCCTAACACATGCCTGACTATTGTTATTGTCCTCATCGATGGAGCACAAAAAAAACTTAGGAACAATGGATTGCCTACTTCCTACGCTTTAGCCAGAGCAGGCTTTGTTTACTTTGGACAAGGAACACAAGTTCAGTGTTTTAGTTGTGGTGTCACTATTCGTATGGATTGTAAGAAATCAGCTCTCCTGGAACATACCAGATGGTCACCAAACTGTGCTTACCTTTCTTTAGCGTTTCCACCGATCACATTACAATACTTTTCGCATCGTACAGTCGACAGGTATAAAAAAGGAACCCTTTCCAAACCTAACCCTTCATTCTCACTTTCAACGTTAACCAAGAAGCAAGAAGAAAAAAAAGATTAGTCACCACGACTTGGAGTGTGATGCAGAACCATGCAATGAAACGGATTCTGTACGGTTTGGTATTCCCGATTCACACGTTCAAAAGGATTCCGTAGCTTGTCACATCACCACCACTCATCGGCCACCCTCTAAAGAGGCAGTACGCCCTTTATGTTTTACTGGAAACACTAAAGGAACTGGTATTGACGTTAATGACAACAAGGTGAATGTGGGCCCATATTCGCATATCAGAATACCTGTGAGTTTACTTGGTTATTCCAAGTATGAAAGTCGACTCGAGTCATTCAAAGACAAGTGGCCAAAATATCTAGAAGGACCTAAACCGGAAGGTTTAGCTAGATCTGGATTTAAATACACGGGAGAAGGAGATAAAGTTCAATGTTTTAGTTGTGGTGTGAAACTTCACCATTGGGAGCCTACCGACTCAGCTTACATTGAACATGCCAGATGGTCTCCGCACTGTCACTTCTTACCTTTAGTGGCTTTAGAACAGTACGGGTACGATGAGCCAGATGCCCAACAAAAGAAGAAGTAAAAAAAATTCCATGGCGGAGAAGGAGAATACTTCTTCTTTAGAAGAATACATTACTGGTTTACCTTTGGAGTTGCAAGAACGCATTTTTCAGTATATTCCTACCTTAGAAGATCGCATTGGTAGATTACCTTTGGAGATACGAGAACGGATTTACCAAGAATTTGTTCAGATTCAAGTGAAACGTAAAGAACAGTTACATCCTTTACGACAGACCTGTTGTAACCAATGGTATTTGAAGACCATAAGACATTTGATTGCTAATAAGATATTCAAATGGTCAGACATTGATGAAGATCTACATCATCATTTTAAGAAATTGGTGGGGGTCACCTACAATGTAGCAGTGGAATATAGAATTCGATGGAATGAAGTGAAGGAAAAAAATGTGACTAACATACATGAATACCAAAAACTGTTAGAAGAACTGACCCCTCAAGACGAATCACCTTTACGTGGTTTGAAATTAGATAGGATAATCACTCAAACTTGTTTTGGATCATATCCTTTACCTACCGATTCCGTTTGGTTGGTGTGTGAGTAATTTGTCACCAAGAAGACTACTTTAGAAGACCGCATTCGTGACTTGCCTTCAAAGTTGCAAAAACGGATTTACGATGAGTTGGTTCAGATTCAAGTGAAACGTAAACTTCAAGTGATTCCTCGATTTCAATGCTATGGCTACTTTCGCCGCATCAGAAATCTGATTCTGAACAACGACTATCATCAGTATCGTGAAGAATACAAAAGAGAGTTACTTCTTTCCAAATCGGAAACTTTACCCAAGTACATTGCTGGCATGCCTTTGAATGTGCGCCAAAGGATTTACCAAGAGTTTGTCAAAATCCAAGTGAAACGTAAAATCAAAGTCATTTCTCGATTTTTACACTATACCCTCTTTCAAGGGCATAGAAGAATGGTCATGGGAAACGTCTATCGCTACTACTATCCTGAAGGAGACTGTCTCAAAAGGTACCAACCTTGGGAGCCTGGCTATAAAAACATGCCACCCAAGATACCTACCTTAGCCATCGACCCCTATAAAGAGGCGGCACGTCTGTACCTTTCACGTCACTCGTGAAACGGATTCCGTGGAAGGAAAGTCAAACATGAGCCTTGATGCTTTATCGGTACATGCCAAGTGTCTATTATTGGACAGCCTGACTATAAAAGATGGGGTATGCCTGAACTCTACACGCCACTTCTGAAACGGATTCCGTGGAAGGAAATCACAGATCATGTTCAGACCTTAGAGGATTATAAAAAAGTGATACAAGAACTGTTTCCATTGAATTTTGGACGTTATGTGGTGTGTGTCTTAGTGACTACTTCTCTTGGAATTCGTTTTCCAGGACATTCGTTGTGGAGTATTTTTGAGGACAAGTGTTTGCCTTGGATTCTTTTGGAGGATCCGTGGTTGTTTTGGACTCAATTGTTGAGTTCCAAAAAACAATATGACCCTGTGTTCTTTTTCGGACTTAGTAGAAGAAGAAGACTATAAAAACTTGATTTTATCAGTCCAAGAAAGAAACATTGTACGTAAAGCGTTGAGAGTGGTGATGAAAATTAGTGACGCACTTCCATGTGAAGAAGACATTCGTCGCACTTTATCTGTGTATAAAACATTTCAAGAAGTGTGTTTTGCTAGTGAGTTACACCAACACCTTTTCCATTGGAAAGATGTACGACCCTGGAGAAACCTTGGTTTCCAATATTGGCTACAAGAAGTGGCTCAGTTTGCCAAAGATTTGGCCACATTCCCATAAGAGTCTAAAAGTAAAAAAATGGGAACCTCGATGGGAAACCCTTAAAGAAGAAAAAGAAGAAAAAGAAGAACGTGACACCACCACTGTGGTTCCAATACCTCTTGAGGAACACCACAACCCTTCTTTACCACCGCCGTCGTCAGAGGATTCAAAAAAACAAAAGACGACCAGAAGAATGCCACCACAAACAGTGTCTTTCATGACTAGGACACGAAACTATTGTTGTACATTGACGTGTTTATATGACAGTTTGATTGTTTCAGTAGGAGCCTTCATTGTGTACCTGATGATTTTACTTTGCTATTTTATCACTCGTGGTGTTAATGACTTGTAAAATATGTTTTTGTTGTGCTGGTTGTTTTTTTAAAAAAATAAATAAATAAATAAACGTGTATGGAAATGTATAAAATGCCTTGGCTCTTTTGTCTTCTTCTCAAAAATCTTCTTACCTCAATCATGGCTACATCATCCTCTTCTGCCTCGTCTGCCTCTTCTACTTCCTCTGTGGTCAAAGTGATTGACGAAAAGTTAGATCGTCAAAGTTGGAATGCTTTGTATCTGCGCCATCCATTTAACATGTTGATTGCTGGACCGAGTGGTTCAGGGAAAACCGAATTTGTCAAACGATTGATCGAACACAAAGCTGATTTGTTCGATCATCCACCTCAACGTATCGTGTGGTGTTACAAAGAGTGGCAACCGTCTTACACGTTATTGAAAGAAAGTCAAGGAGAAACCATTTCGTTTGTGGATGGTATTCCTCACGAAGACGATGGAATCGTGTCTGACGTGAGTCAAACTCATTTAGTTATTTTTGATGACATGCTAGGAGAAGACGAAGAAGAAATTAAACTTTGGTTTACACGAAAAGGACACCATCGTAATGCTAGTATTGTCTACATTACACAAAATTTATTCCAACAAAGTAAAGCCCATCGAACCATCAGTTTGAATGCTCATTACGTGGTCTTGTTTAAAAGCAACAGAGACAAATCTCAAGTACAAGTGTTAGCCAAACAGTTAGGGGCTCCTTGGCTCAATTATGCGTACGACGATGCCACTCAAACCCCTCACGAGTATTTACTCATCGACTTAAAACCGACCACTCCTGACTATTTGAGATTTCGTGCCCAATTGTTTCACCCTTGGGGTCAAGAAGGGGGTCCTGTCATTTACACGTCCCCGTCAGCACATTTTTAAAAAAACTATAAAAACAACCTACTACGTCATTTCTGTCTCACACTCTTTTGAGAGATGACTTCCTTTCAATCTCATCCTTCGGCTAAATTGATTCGTGCCTTGTATGGCATCAGTCGTGAAAAAAATGCACAAGTCCGTGCTCATTTGTTAGAAGCGAGTCTTAAAGAAGTGTTACGATGGTTTACTTTGACAGCACGTCAATTACTACAAGGCATCATTCACATCCCTCATCAAACTCAACGTTTTTTTCAAAAACATTAAATCGGCATTGTCACAACTGGCTGATCCTAGAATCGATTCACGGACTAAAAAACAAATCATTTTAACTCCTGGTGGAAGTGGTTCTTTAGGAGGGGTTATGATTCGTTCCCTTTTGAAATGGGATCCTAATGATGCCCAAGCCAAAGAACCCAAAAAAACACCCAAAAAGAAGAAGAAGAAAAGTCCAAAGAAGAAGAAAACCAGCCCCAAGAAAAAGAAAGGCAGCTCTCAGAAAAAGAAAAGTCGTGCCCAGAAGAAGAAGAAAACCACACCTACCACCACCACTAGCACCCGACGTAAAAGAGGTACTGCAGCCAGGACGCAAACGTACACCCGCAAAACACCACCACCCTTACCATCACCATCACAGTCCCCAATGATGACAAGGTCTCCTTTTGCGTCCACTTCCTCTTTGTCTTCTTCACCCTCTTTTACCATGATGCCTGTCAAACCAGACTTAAGATCGGTGTTTCCTAATTTGATGCAAAAATGGAAACCTATTTATAAAGTCACCCCGTCGGGACCGTCGACTTCAGCTGATTTAGCCATGGCAGCAGCCACCAACAAAGTACCATCCCCTAAAACCAAAGTCAAAGAAAGAACTGGCATCTTACAAAGTTTAGTGGATTTATCCAAAGATGAATTGAGACGATTTAGTCCATTGAAAACACCTCAACGTCGAGTGAGACCTGTCGTGAAGTTGGTACGTCGTGCAGACAATCAGTGGAGACGTATTCCAGTATAAAATAGAAGGGTAAAAGGCCAAAGACTTCAGACTTACTCCTCCTCACCTCTAAAGATGGCTCCCAAACGTGCACACAACCACCGCCACCAAAAAAAGAAGAAAAGTAAAACCACCAAAAAAGGGCGACTTCCCCCTCGTCTAGCTAAACATTGGGATGTCTTGTCTGTCTTGACCAAATCCAATCCTCCCATGCGAAAACAACTCATTCAAACAGCTCCTAAAGAAATCATCGATACCGTGTGTGAATGTTGTTTGAACGTGTTGAAAGGAACGGTACCTTTGTCCAAGATACAGAAACAAAAATTAGGGAAACATCGGAACGTTCTTCGTCAAATGGTAAAAAAGAAAATACCTCTTCAACAAAAGAAAAAAATGTTGGTGCAACGAGGAGGATTTCTACCTATGTTGATAGGTCCGTTGTTAAAAATAGCCGCTCCTTTGTTAGGAACGATTGCTGGACCACTTTTAGGAGGGGTCATGCGATAACCCCCCAAAAAAAGAAGATAAAAAGGACCAACCTTCTCTGAAAAGACCACACCTTTTTGGTACCTTTGGATGAAATGGAAGGACGAAAACTGACTTTAGTACCTTACAAACGATGGATGGAATTTCATCGTTGGAACGAACAACGGATACCTCATTTACCACCCAATCCTAATCTCAACGAAATGTCTCAGTTACAACAAGAAATACAATCCCTGATGGAACGCAACGATGTGTCCGAAACAGAAAAATCCCAACGGTACGGTCAACTTTTACAACGTCTACAACTCTTTCGCCAAAAAGCAGTCGACGAAACAGCTTCACCCACTCTGAGAGATTTTAAGGCCTTAATGAAAAGCGAACCTAAAGTGGCTAAAACAGACACCGGTACAGGGATGACCGTCAAAGAAGAAGAAGAAGAAGAAGAAGAAGAAGAGTTTTTACTAACTCCACCTCATGAAAAAATAAAAAAGTTAGCCACACCGGATTGGATGAAAAAGAAGAGGCCTACCCCTTTACCCTCAGAAGAGAAAAAGAAAGAAGTGAAGAAAGAAGTCAAAACAGAACCGATGACCCTGTTCAAACTACCTTTACCCCAGTAGCACGTCGGACACGTAAACAACAACAATCTAAAAAGATACCTCACGAAGAAAAGAGTATTGGAACTTGGTTAACTTATTCTTGAGGAAATCATCATCATCATGAAGAAACTGTTAGCTAGCCTTTATTACAATCCTGGCCATGCTGCTGGTTACGGAGGAGTTCAAAAATTATATCGAGCTGCTAAAAGTAAATTGAAAAGTGTACGTTTACCCGAAGTACGACGATGGTTACAAGAACACAAGCCCATTCGACGTAAATTTTCTAGAAGTACCACTCAAGTGGAAGGGATCGATCATCAATGGCAAGCCGATTTAGCTGACGTCTCTCATTTAGCGACTTACAATCGTGGTCACAAATATTTGTTTTGTGTCATCGACGTGTTTTCCAAATTTGCTTGGGTCGTGCCTTTGACTTCTAAAAGCAGTACCGAATTGGTACGTGCCTTAAAATTGGTCTTGAAACAAAGTGGACGCCAACCTTTACCATGGCAAACTGACAAAGGTACTGAATTTCTAAACCAAGCTTTTCAAAAAGAATTGAAACAAAGACAAATTCATTTTTTTACTACCGAAAATCCTGAAACCAAAGCCAGTATCGTGGAACGTTTTCAAAGAACTTTGAAAGAACGCATGTGGAAATATTTTACACATCAACATACTCTCAAGTACATCGACGTGTTACCTCGTTTGGTCAAAGCGTACAATCAATCGTACCATCGTAGCATTGGATGTGCCCCGAAGAGGTCAGCCCTGAAAACAGAGTGTCTGTGTTTGATAAATTATTTGGTTCACCCCAGACCAAAAAAAGAAAAGAAAAAGAATAAGACACCCTTGTTGGAGTTAAAGACGGGAGATTGGGTTCGCATCGGAAAAACCAAACGTACTTTTGACAAAGGTTATTTACCTAACTGGACCACCGAATTGTTTCGTGTCACTACCCCCGTCCGTGGTCGTGATCCTCCCGTCTATAAATTGGAAGACATGCACGGTGAAGTACTCAAAGGAACATTTTACTTGCCTGAGTTACAACGAGTGACTAAAAAAGAAGACACCTTGTACGACATCGAAAGCATTCTCGAACAAAGAACACGCAAAGTTGGTAAACGTCGAGTAGAAGAAGTCAAAGTACGTTGGAAAGGATATCCACCTAGTTTTGATTCTTGGATTGCGGCTTCTCAAGTCGTCGACTATAAAAAGAAAAAGAAGTAAACTCACAACATGCCATTCAACACAGTAGCCACCCAGACGACTTCAACGACTCCTTCACAGAGTTATTCTCTTCAAGAATTACAAAAACAACCACTTTGGGTGTGGTGTGGAGAACGTGTGCCTAAAAATCAAATCGTCTTTTTCTGCCAAATCTTTGTAGTGTATTGTGTCATCGGAGCAGCTATTGCCAATTTGAGTTTACAACAAGGAGACAAACAATTGTGGACCATTTTACTGAGCAGTTGCATCGGTTATCTTTTACCCAGTCCCTCTTTGAAATTTACGACAGCGACCGACAACAGTCACCACAACAACGCCAGTCCACCTTCTTCTTCTTCGTTGAGTTACCACCACTAAAATACCAGTCCTCTTTTGGAACCTTTTGAACATCCTTCTTCTGTCCACTTGAGTGACTCCTCGGACGCCAGAACCACTTTGGAACTATGAATGACCAATTTTATTTAACGTTACCTAGTGACAGTTCCATGGATGTGTTTCCCAACAACACCTTATGTTGTTTCACGGCCAAATTACCTCAATCCATCCAATTGGATCACGATACTCATTGGGAAGTAGGATTGGTAGAAATCATTCATCCTACGCAAATCATAAACATCAACAAAACTCAAAACACTATGGTTGTACAAATCTTGAACAAAAATATACATGATGATTTGGTGAATAATGATTATGAAATCTGGAAAGAAGACCCTGAAGATCCAGACATGAAGGGATCATTCAAAAAGTTAGTACCAGATCCTAAATCTACTCAACCTACTGTTTATTCTCAGATTACCCTGAGAATTCCTACAGGGTATTATTTTAGTCCTGAACATTTGGTGGACACCATTAGAACCCAGTTTGCACGGCAATTTAGCAAAGCCTTATCAGCCGCCAATAAATTTGTACGAATTGCTTACCATGCTTTGTCACGCCGTTTAATCGTCCAATTTTTCAAAGAGAGAGGGCAACTCCTTAGTGAGAAAGATAAAGGTTTACCTTTGGAAGAGAGAAGATACTTGAGCATTGAATTTTCATCTGGATTGTTTGGCATTTTGGGTGGAAATAAATTGCTTACCGCTGAAGACGATATAGAGTTTGGAACCAACGTAGAATTTGGACATAAATTTAAACACCCTATCGAATTGAATGGTGGACTGAATTTAATGTTTGTGTACTCCGATGTGGTGGAGTACAACGTGGTGGGACACACATCCGCTCCGTTACTGAGAGTCCTTCCTTTCAAATTGGATATTGGTGGTAATTCTACTGTTTCTGTGAGCGAAGATGGTGAAAGTAGTACCACTAGTAGTAGTGGTGCTGGTGGCAACACCTTTCACGTTCACCGTGAATTTGTACATCCTCATTATCTTCCAGTTAGTAAATCATATTTTGACAGTGTCCAGATTAGTATAAAAGGAGATTTGGGACAAAGTGTACCATTCATTGATCAAGGAAAAGTCACGGTGAAACTACATTTTCGAAAAAAACAAGTTCTCTAACGAATGGTAACCCTAAAAAATGTATCCAGTGTACCAAGGAGTGGCTCGACAACGAGGACATGGTTTAGGAGATATGTTAAAATCAGCATTTCGGACGGTAGCTCCTATTTTGAAACCAATGGTGACTCGAGGATTTCATGCCTTAAAAGATGCCGCTTTGACGCAAGGAAAAGAATTTTTGCAAAACGTCCTCATCGACAAACAAAATCCTAAAGAAGCTTTTATGAGAGCAGGCAAAAATGTGTTGATGACCACTGGTAAAGATCTTTTAGGTCTCCGAGAAAATCCTATAAATACGCTTCACGCTTCAGGCTCTGGCATTACTTCACAGCAGCAAGGACAAGGTAGAAAGAGACGACGACGACCTCGAAATCCTTTCAAAGTTCATAAAAGAACACACGGTAGTACTTCCAGAAAGAATAGGAAAAGAAGAAGAACTGGTAGAGAATTAGACGTATTTGATTATTAAACTGTGAAAATTTTGCACCGAGATTCTTGCGAATGTACCAAGTCCGAACTAGATCTGTTTTCTATGCCTCCAACCGTGATGACGATGCAAGAATCCCAATGGGTGGAATTTCATCCTGTATCGTCTTTGACGGAATCAGCTCCTATCGAATTTGAAATCAAAGGACAAACCGAAGATTACATCGATCTGAATAACAGTTACTTGTACCTGAAACTGGTAGTACAAAAAAATGACAACAGCCTTCCTGTGGAAAATTCCAGAGTAGCTCCCGTCAATAATTTCTTTCATTCTTTGTTCAGTGGAGTAGATTTGTACTTGAATAACAAACTGATCAGCAGCAGTTTGGATACTTACCCTTACCGTGCTTATTTGTAAAATCTCTTGTCGTACGGAAAAGATGCCAAGAACACTCATCTGGATGCTTCTGTGGTCTGGAAACTTGACACTGCGACAAAGTTCGACAATACAGAATTACCTGTAGCAGCGGTAGCGCAGATAGGTGTGCAAGGTCAGCCAAATTACGTAGCAGCAGTAGTAGCAGACCCAAAAAATGTCGGATTTAACGACCGTCGAAAGAAAATCAGGCAAAGTTTAGAACTGATGGATCGTTTGCATTTGGACATGTGGTTGCAAGACAAGTATTTGTTGAACGGAGTAGATGTACGCCTGAGACTGAATCGCAGTAGTGGTGCTTTCCATTTGATAAGTGAAAACAACGAGTGGAAAACCATCATCCAACAAGCCAAACTTTACGTGCGACGTGTAGAAATCTTACCAAAAGTAGCTAACGACATCAGTCAATCTTTGAGCAGAACCACTGCTAAGTATCCTCTTAGACGTGTGGAAGTGAAAACCTTTACTGCAGCCGCTGGACTCCGATCCATAGTCGAAGATCACATCTTCCAAGGACAGCTCCCTAAACGCTTGATCATTGGCATGGTCAAAAATTCAGCCTTCAATGGAGTCAACAATCAGAATCCATTCCAGTTTTATCACTTTAACGTCACCAAGATAGATGTCAGTCGAGATGGCAAGACCTTGTGTACCAGACCTTTTGAACCTGACTTTGGTGGCCAGAGAAATTACTTACGATCTTACTTGAGTCTGTATGAAGCCACAGGTCAGTTAGGTCGCGACACCAGCCACGGCATTGCCTACGACGATTATGCAGGAGGGTATGCCTTGTGGATATTTGATTTCACTCCGGACCAAGGCAGCGATGAAGGACATTTCCACCCTATAAAATCAGGCCCCCTTCGTGTGGAACTTCAGTTTGGTCAAGCTCTAGCCCAGACAGTGAACGTCGTCTTGTATGCAGAATTTGATAACACTCTAGAGATCAACAGTTTGAGAGAAGTCATTGTAGACTATTAGAAGAAAAAACAAAGATGCAGAACGTAGAACCTATGGAGATAGATGAGGGATTTTGTGAAGTGATTCAACAGTCACCAACTACCACAAAGGATGATGATGATGATAATGACGAAGTCCTTCATTCAGTACCTCGAATAGAAGAAGAAGAAGAAAACCATTCAGTTCCTGTGTTTACTGGATTTATGGTTTCTCGATGGCCAGAACACGAAAAACAGTTAGTGACCTGTTATGGTCAGGAATGAGTCCAATCATTAACAGTCTGATTAAAGAACAATGTTATGGATGTCAAACCGATCATCCCAGTCAGACACAACACGACAAATGTATGATGATGACAGGTGAAGAAAAATTGGATGAATATTTGGAAACGGCCTGGTCACAACTCTCAGATGAACACGTGTTGAAACAATGGTATAAAGTCTTGGTGAATTCTTCTTTCCTCCACTTACTTCTCTGGAGATCAAACGGATCGAAGGACTCATTCATCAGAGTGCAGAACCTATCCGACGTGAATATTCGTGGAATTACAAGACAGATCCATTTAAGTTTAAAGTCAGGTGTGAATTGGTGACTCAATATTTCCATTGTTGAAGACAAAAAAATGGATACCAGGGAACTTCATTACTTATTGAATCGCAGTTCTTATACTTCTTCTTGGAATCCTGTGGTATGTGCTAAAGATGAACTACCTCATCGTAAACCAAAAAACGTTCATGCTTTTGTCATCAATACTGACGACAGTCATCTACCAGGAACCCATTGGATTGCCGTGTACTTTCCCAACGATCACTGTGTGGAATATTTTGATTCTTATGGATTACCTCCTTTGGAAATATACATCATCGAGTTTATGAGAAGAAATGCCGTCTCGACTCGATTCAATAATGTGAGACTACAAGGATCAGATTCTATGGTGTGTGGACAATATTGTGTTCATTATCTTCATCAACGCAGTCTTGGATATTCCTTAGAACATTTACTGACTTATTTTGATAGTGACTATGTTAGAAACGATGCTAAAGTACAACAATGGTTTTGTCAACGTTATGGTTATCTCTTGTCTTTAGCTCACAATCGTAGTGTACATCAAAATGATGTCGATGTAGAAAGTTTAACATTTACTTTACCTTCCCAACGTTGTCAACCTTGTAAATATGTTCCTGTTTAAAAATTTATGGTTGAATGAATGGTTAGTTTTTTAAATGTTGGAATAGTTCTTGTTGAATAAAAAAATGTTCTTTGAAAAAAAAAATGGTGTTGTGTGGTTTATTTTATTGAATTTGAAAAAAATAATGAATATGTTCTTTCTCTCTCTTTCTATCGATCTAAAAAAAGTTAAACCTTTTTTCCTCTATCTATGATCTCCCTGTCGATCTGAAAAAAAAACCTTACCATGTTTTCCATCGCGTCCGCGCGTTAAGCATGTAAGGCGGTTCACTGGCCAGTGTAGTCATTCTCGTTGACTCGTCAAGATCTCAACAGTTCCAAGAAGAAAAAGAAGAAGATGGCTGCCACCAAGATTACAAAGCTGAATGAAGCTATGGTGAACATAATGAGGGTGAAGAATCATTTGATGGAGACCAACCCAGAGAGAAAGACGATGACGTTCATTCAAATGGCTCATGATCTAGTAGAAGAGGTCCTGAGAGAAGAAATACTTAGAGAAAGAACAGAATGGGAAGCAGCACAACGACTACAGCAGCAGCAACAAAGACAACAGCAGCAGCAACAGCAGCAACAGCAACAACTTATGCAGCAGCAGCAGCAGCAGTCCAGCAAACTATTTGACGGCGAAGTCCATTGCAAGATTGACTGCGAGGAATTTGCTTTCTCTTTCACCCGAAAGAGACCTGCCTGTCTGAAAGCGGTAAGACCTATCGCTAAACGTGGCCGACCTGCTGGAGCTACTGCCACGGCTACATCCACCCTAAGAAGTTAAAAACAAAACATAACTTCTTAAACCCAACGGTCCTTCTAAGGACCACCCAATCTCTAGAAAAGATTACTACTCTCAAATTGCCAATATCTATAGGTGTGTTTTATATATATATAGATATATATATATATATATATATATATATATATATATATATATATATATATATATATATATATATATGTTTGTATATTTTTTTCTGATAGTCTACCCCCTCAAACAAAAAAAACCCCTTCTCCCCTTATATGATTTGTGTGGTGTGTGATTGATATATAAAAAAAATTTTTTAAAAAAGGAATATGTGTGAAAAAATTTTATGTAAAAAAATATAAAAAAAAATAATGGTTGTGTAGTGTGTGTAAGTTTTTTTTTTAAAAAAATTAGGGATGGTATGGCGTGTAGGTTTGATTTTTATCAAAAGTAGTTTCTTTTAGGTCCGCGCTTTTTAGAGTCAGGGGTCATGGAGTGTAAACTCCGCGAAGCCAAGAATGACGTAGAAAGAATGACGTCAGACGCGGGGTAGTGGGGTGATGTTTTTTTGTGTTTTTAGGTGTAAGGGATGTTTTCCTTCACGTCCGCACTTCTAGTATATTAAAACAACGTCTTCACCGGTTAAGCTATCTAGTTTTATTCAAGAGAATGAACAACGTAGAAATCATCAGACAAGTTAAAGTTCATTTAGAGGTGGCGTGGCATCTCCTCCAAGACTTGGAGAAGAAAGAGAAGGAGGAGAGGGAGAAGGAGGAGAGGGAAAGCAAAATTCCCATCAGACCTCACCCAATGATGGAGGATTCCAATAAAGAAAATTGGAATCCTGAAGCGGACCATCCTCCCTTTGTTTTAAAAAAGGGAAACAGATGTATGAGTGCAGCTACATGGAGGGGGAGCTGCCCTGCATGCAGGGCAAAGCCAGGGAGGTGCCCACACCTCCTCTAAATGAACTTTAACCAAACAAAGAAACCAACGGTCCTTCTGAGGACCACCCTTTATCAAGAAAGATTAATTCTATTCCCTCCCACTCCCCACACTCCCGCCATGTTAAACTCCCGTACGTAGCCAGAGTACCCCACCATGTTAAACTCCCGTACGTAGCTGAAGTGCCCCCACCATGTTAAACTCCCGTACGTAGCTGTAGTGCCCCCACCATGTTAAACTCCCGTACGTAGCTGTAGTGCCCCATTTGTAGCTATTTACCCCCATCCTACTACTTACGGAGAAGTTATGTAAGTGTGTGTGTGTGTGTGTGTGTGTGTGTGTGTGTGTGTGTGTGTGTGTGTGTGTGTGTGTGTGTCAGTGTTGAATCTGAAGCACTTTATGTCACATATCATATTTTAAATACATGTATTTAATTATAGAATTAAGTTGAGGGGGGAGTGGGCATGTTGATGTATGCTTTCAGAAAGTATACATACTTTCAGTGACTGCAGTACTAAAAATTTAGTGTTTTAATTCTTTGGCATAGAAAGTATTTTTTCTACTAAATTCAATAATAGTTGACTTTTGTTGATGGACTGAAGAACAATTACCCCATAAGTTTTATTTCGGTTTTCGGTTTTGGTTAACAGGCAGAAGGACATTTTATTGTAATTGGGTAGTCGGTTTAATTTCCATTATTGCTTATCTATTCATATTTATGTTGCAGAATATTCACCAGCTCAAAACAAACTGAATAATTATGTTGATTTAAATCAGTATCGGATTTTATTCAGATACAAAATATGTAACATGCATTTTTATTTTATTAAATGACCAAAGAAACTCCTCGTTAAAATATGCATAGTGTAAAATACAGAGTGGAGTCTTGGAGTGGAGTCTGGAGTCGGTTGTATTAATCTAGACAAAATTATAGTGTTTGTTTGTTGTTATTTGCATGTGTTTATGTCTGAGCCTGTGATTATATCACTGTAACTGTTGCCACAAAATCCCAGAAAGAAACGAAAAAAATACCCATCACAGGTAGAACTGTATTATTGATGTGAAAACATAACTAATGATTCAGCCAAAAATATCTTCAAGGTCATCAACTAATCTCATCAACTTGAAATCCACACTTGACTGACAATAATCATCTGATCATCTGCAACATAATTGATGTCTTGTCGGATTATCTGTAATATAAATGACCTCCCGTGTCTAGTGTAAATTTTAGTGACTTTACAAATGCTAATTTGTAATATGGTATTCATCTTAACCCAGCAAAAAAACAAATCAAGTACAGCTGTTAGAAAATGGCAAATGTGTAACAGCTAGTACTGTGTCCTGTCAAAAGTAACAAATTGCCCTGGCCACAAGAGCAATGTTTGTTTTGAAAACCTAAACAATTTTTAACTTCATTGGAGGTATCTTATTACAGAACTGGTGGATAACAATGGTTACATTAACAGTACTGTGTAATTTATTTGATAAGGTGATGACAACAGAGCCTGAATCAGTTTGCTCAGTATGAGATAACCAAACTACCTTTGCATAGGACTGAAGTTCCCACGCAATTTGATATTACCTATTTCCTTCCCCTCCTTAAATCCTATATTTAAAATCAATGTTTCTGAGGCTTATATTTTCAAATGTAGGTTAAACCCTATAGCTCAGTGGAGCCAAAAGAGAATTGGTTTGATCTTCTTGTCAAGCTACTGAATATTGATTTGTCCAATTAGAAAAACATTACATAGCAAAACTAGGTTAATTTCTAAAAGTCTTTTTCAGTCATAGGAGATTCAATGTTTGAACTAAATGAGGACAGTATCATCCGTATGTCTTCTGAGATGAAGTAAAATACGGTAACTGAGGTGAATGACCCTTAGCTGATGATGCGATAATCTATCGACGTGAGAAAAAGATGTTTGATACGTTTGTATAATTGTGTCACACACACAGGAATATAAAGACCAATTTCCAATAAAGCACTCGGCCTCTTCATAGAAGATTTTGAGTGCAATTTCCTTCACTGCCCAAAACATGTCTAAGAAAGTGTTTTTTACAGACGAGTTATGCGGATGCTGTTAGAGGTACACATTTCTTTTTTGCTATGCATGATTATCATGAATGTATGAAATCAGGCTAAAAAATAATTTTCTCCACAACAAAAGCAACCTTCACTTCCATCATCATCATCATCACCACCAACAGCAGCACCATCATAATCGTCGCCATCATTATGCAGATATTTCAATTTATATAAATAATTTTCGTCTTCTTCCTCTTCTTCTCCTTCTTCTTCTTCTTCTTCTTCTAATAATAATAATGGTGATGTAAGATCTACATGTAATCACATACAAACTAATAAGCATACATGTATATGTTTGATAATTTTAGGTACAAAGTGTTACGTTTGATGCGCACAGTGTTATTTTTTATTAATCTTTTCATATACGTCATGCTGAGCAACCCACGGTGAAGAATAATTGTAGATTAGCTTATTATATTCATGGCAATTAATCGTTTAGTTGTCAGTGGTAATTATAATGGAACGCTTCTTAGAGACGGGAATTTTTGTTTTTGTTGAATTTAATGGCACTTTTAACACATTAATTACCTATATCATGCCCAGGAAATGGGAGCTTAGTGTCTTTTCAAAAGACACACAAATCATATTTTGGCTTTGGCGGGTATGGAACCCGCGACCCTTGGATTATGCTCTACCAAATGAACTACCGCATCTCCCTGGAGACAGGGGAGACCTGATCAGTCCGAATCAGAAAACTTCTATATGACTGTGACATATTTTTGTCTAGGTAATAGGTGTTGCAACTAAGTGTGAGATAATCGAGATAATCGTTTTCAAGAAAACCTTCCAGTAGCGTGTCCCAGCATAATAATATGATTGCTATACTGTATTTTTCTATAATGCGCGGCAAAAGATGGATTATTTTGTCTGATGAAGCTCTTTTAAAACTCGCATTGTTATGACTTGCATTCATGTAATTGCCGAGTTAATACTTATCTTCAGGTTTCACAGTATCAGAATCGCATGATGAAGGCGATAGCATCATCCAACCCAATTACTTGTGCTTTTCTTACAACAAAAGACGCGATGACGAATCCGTGTCACCTCCTCTTCGAGTTTCTCCTCGTAAGAAAATAAAGGTGTGTCACACCCCTTCATCAAAGTAAGCAAAGAAATCAAACATTTTGGAGTCTCTGATATTAATCTCTGACACTAGTGAGGATGAACCCCAGTACTAGGAAACAGAGATGTCTTAAACTCAGACAGAATAAGAATGAAGTTGCAACAAGAGGAAATACTGAGGGTTCAGAAACAGCAAAGAAAGATGTGGTTTTACAATGCCACAGGTACTCCATATTAAAGAATATCGCCTCAGAATCGCAAAGGCAAACATAAATCAGCTGAAAAAAGTAATATGGCATCTGAAGTAAAAGTGGAGGTTGCAGTCCTGGATGGGAATATAGACAAAGAAATCCGCCAGAATAATAAATTTGATAGTGACACCTATATAATTTCAAGTGAAAGCTCACCCGAAGTCCATGGCGAATGTTCAAACGATGAATTATTGGAAAAACCAATAAAAGTATTTGTCAAAAGGAGCTTTGCAGTAATAATGATTTCAGTGATTCGGATAGCTTGCCTAGCATACCTTCAGTCCAAAGTGATCAATGTAGCGTTACAACTGACGGTGAGAAATTTAGCATCTTTTCTGAGAATGACTCCCTTTTATCAGTCTGCAAAAAAATTAAATCTGGCATGAAACTAAGGAAACAGTAGAACCACTTCTTTGAATATTATCCAAAGAGCAATTGGCTGGCAATATTCCCTTTAGTATAAATGATAAGGTTTCGTTTGTGTACAGCGTTGAAAAGATTGGACACTGGAAAATACGCGATGGGATGGGTAGATGGGATGGGTAAATGGGATGGGTAGATGGGATGGGTAGATGGGATAGGTAGATGGGATGGGTAGATGGGATGGGTAGATGGGATGGGTAGATGGAATGGGTAGATGGGATTGGTAGATGGAATGGGTAGATGGGATGGGTAGATGGAATGGGTAGATGGGATGGGTAGATGGAATGGGTAGATGGAATGGGTAGATGGGATGGGTAGATGGAACTGCGACTTTATATGCTGACATTACTCAGATTGATGATGTAAAACTAATTCCGAAGATTTGCACATCTGAATCCTCTGTGAAGGTTGTAAGACGTAAATATATTAACTATTCATGTTCAAGTCTTCATAGAATATTCATAACTCCTGTTAACCCAAATTCAGGAGTTGTATTAGACCAGTTCTTTGTGCAATATTATTTCCAGGGACAAATGCAAACTGTGAAAGTAAAGGCCCATGGAAGTAGCAAAACTAAAATTCAGCAGTATCAAAGTACGTGCCCACAGTAATTTAAGTCGTTTTCACATTGACGATGTTTAATTGACTGCTGGGGACCTTAATCTGAAAAATTTCTGTCCCTCTCTGAGAATTATAGGCACGCAGGATCAAACATTGTTCAGATTAATCCGTCCACCACAACATGTGTTAAGCTTGTGATGTTGTTCTGTGAATTCCAGAGCTAATCAATACTGCAGTGGGGATCTCGCGGAGCAGTCTCAAGGGCGCTCTCCGGGAGGGTAGTCACGCGGACCTGATCCGTGTTTACATGCGCGGGGCAATCGTACGCGCTGCACTCGCGTGTGCAAAAAAGGGCAAAGTCATGGGTAATAAAGGCGCGGACCCAGATCAGTAACCACGGTCTCAAACGCCTACTTATCAACTACTACACGCGTGCTTCTTTTGTGGACCCTCCGCGGAATTATGCGTTTGGCGTCAAAATGCCCTTGAAGGTGAGACCCGTATGACAAGCTCTTGGCAGCGCACGTAGGAGCATCCGCACTGCGAGTATAATAATTTCGATGACCTGTGTCTTGGCCCAGCTGCACGATCACATATTTGACGTAGAGAACAGTGCATATGGACACAGACAACTAATTAATTTCCCCTAGACCGTAACTTTAAATATGGCCAAATTACTATTCTTTTGTGGTAAGACCGAAAAATCATGCATACATAGTGTTAACTATCTATCCAAGAGGAAACTATTAAAATGATGAAAATGATATGCTGCGCAACTGGTTTTTGAGACAATTCCCTTGTAAGTGCCTACTATAACAATCCGGCCTGGTGAGATCTCCTCATTTACACCCAGAATTACATGTGCTGCAACAGCGATAACATGAAAATGGTTTTAGGTTCAAGCCCACTATTGCGTACAATTTACCCATACGTAGGCTTCTTCTTAAAAATTACGTTATTTTTTTTATTCCTGTAATATTTTTCAGGCAATCAGTGATCCTCATTCTTTTAAATTCAATACTTAATATGCCATCACATATAGATTGGTTCCATAGTTCATAAAACAATGAATTGCCTGTGATCAAATGTAGGTTCAACTCTAAGTCAGTTAGAGTTATTAAAAGACAACCGTAAGATTACAAAACCCGTTGGTTCACTACCCCTTGCTCCTTTCGGTTTTTTGATTGTTAAGATTTCTCTTAATAAACTCTAACTAATACCAAAAGAATAATCCTTGTATAGGTCAAAGGCAAAGTACCAGCACAATGTTAGAACCATCATTTTATAAACTGAGAAATATGTAGATAACAAGATGCAGCATAATTCGTCTAGAACATTTCAACTCGTATACAGTGAATGGGCAAAGCGAAGTCGACCGAAAATGATCAAAATATGATCAGTCTTCTATAACTGAGAGAAGTGAGTCACATATAACAAGAAACAAAAATTACCTGATCAAATAAATCATTTCAGAAAGCGCACGTGCCGTAGTGCAACATATCTCCATGACGTCACGCGGTGTGTCAGTATTCACATAACGTCACACAATATAAGTCAGCTGTGCTTCCCATGCTTTGTGTCTTTGATTGGTTTTCTGTCTATTTAATAAGCCATTGAAGTATTTCTGTGTGGACGTTTTATAAGTGATATTTGTAAAGAAAACACCAAACGATAGCCGTCAAATTTATATTAATTCTCAACTACTATTACAAATGCAAGCTTAGGTTTTATTGATATGCATCTAAAGAATTCAAAACGTTTTTCAAGCAACTTTGCTGCAGTTTTACATATAACGAATAAATAAAATGAGCATAACAATAGAAGACATATAATCTATTCCGGTTACTAATTACAATTTCTGTTGATATCCGCTGTTCTTAAAGTTTTTCTGTGTGTCTATGTTCTACTTTATTACAACTTTAATATCAATGCCTATTCAACTCAGAATTGTGCGTCAATATAAACATTAATCAAACTAAGGAGAAATGTGTATGTTTCACAAAAATTGACAGATTAGTTGCATAACCAACATTGCAGGAAATACAATCTTTGTCCGCGTATGGCATGTGCTCAACAGCGAACAGCCTAGATCCAGATATGTAGTCGAATGAAGAACCGACAGATTAGAGTCTCCGCTCCACTAAAATGATTATGAGCTTATAGGATATATTCGTGATCTGCAGGCGGAATATGGAACTTATGAGCAACGTTTACGTTTATCACATTGGCGCGTAATATATTAATACATACGGTGATCTACATCGTATTTTTTGAAGGTACACGTATACTCTCTGAATATTTGAGATGTGTCTGCTATCAAGTCTGTGATACAGGCTAAGCCAATGAGCTGTTTCCGGTTCGCCTTCTGTTGACTGTAAATCGTTTTCAGTCTTATCTTGTTATAATTGGTAATTCATAGTTCCTTTCCCGTGATACTAAAGATCTCGTCAAGATAACAAGAAGAACAGGACATATTTATATTCACACTTTCTTTTACATACACATACACACACATTTTATACAGAAATATGAAAACAATGTCCATACATGTTGCTTGCTGTACTTTTAAACAGAATTATATGTTCAGTTTCTCTGCTGTTGGTTCTTTTAACGCCTTTGTCAAATTCATGAGTGTGTCAGGTCATCAGCTCAGGTGCAGAAGGAACTGATGACCATCCACTGCATCCGGACTCGTCTCTAGAAGTCTCGACATTGTCATACCTCTGGATTCAGACAGGCCTGGACGAGAGAGTGAGAGTGATTCTGCGCAACTTTCCCTCACTTAAATCCAACTCACGCGCAAGTCATGACATTATTCCCCTTCTGCCACCAGATACTTTCAAGTCCTGTGGGGATGGTCGAGTGGCAAAGCAGCAGGCGTGGATACACTGGGAGCTGTAGCTGCAGACCTGCACACAGGCGGCTCAGTTCATTTGGTCGTTTTTCACTGGACCGAAGCAGCAGTGTAAAGCGGCAGCCCTCTGGGCGACTGAACAGCCCTTTTTAGGATCACACTGCTCACATCCATAGCATGAGGAAGAGGATAGAAAAGGTACCCTAAACATTGCTTGCTTCGCCTTAACCTAGGCCAGCATACCGCGGCTGAAGGGGATCCCACCATAGCGGTCGAAAATCTAACAAGAAGACAAAGGTGACGCAACTCATAATGGGTGCTTGGAACGTGCGCATTCTGACAGTACATCAGCAGATAGACCAGAGAGAAGAACAGCTCTAGTTGGTAGAGAACTGGTCAGATTCAACATCCAGATAGCGGCCTGAGTGAAACTCACCTAACTAAGGAAGGACAATTAACCGAAGTAGGAGCCGGCTAAACCTTCTTCTGGAGTGGCCAAAGTAAAGAAGAGCGACGTAAAGCTGGTGTTGGTTTTGCCATTAAATCACAGCTAATCAGCAAGCTCACAAATCTTCCAAAGGGCGTGAATGACAGACTAATACAAATGAGACTCCAATTGTCTGGAAAAAGACATGCAACTATCATCAGCGCCTATGTACCCACCATGACCAACCCAGATGAGATCAAGGACAAATGTTATAAAGACCTGGAGTCTCTTATCGCAGAAGTACCGAAGGCAGACAAGCTCTTCATCCTTGGTGACTTCAAGGCTGAAGTTTGCACAGATCACCAGACATGGCCAGGTGTCATTGGAAAAAATGGCTTTGGCAAATGCAACAACAACAGACTCCTCTTACTCCAAACACTGGTATCTTATTGACTACGTCATCGTCAGGAGAAGAGACAGGCAGGATGTCCAAGTGACGAAGACTATGAGACGTGCAGAATGCTGGACTGACTATAGATTCATGGTCTCCAATCTCAATATCCAGATTCAGCCTATCATATCGCCATAAGGCAAAAAAGTGCCCCAAAAGCTTACTGTCTCCAAAAGAACTGTGCAGCCAACTAGAAATAATCGTTATGAAATCCGAGAACTCAGAGAATATCGAGGAAAACTGGGTATCCTTCAGAGACTCTGTGCACTTAACTGCATCATAAACCCTCAGTCCCACCACACGTAAACATCAAGATTGTTTTATGAGAACGATGCTGCCATACAGAGAATTCTGAATGAGACACATCGGCTACAGAAGGCCTGTTTAGAAGACAGCACTTCATCAAGTAAGAAGGCAGCCTTCAACAACGCCAAGAGGATTGTCAGAGAGTTGCAAGACTCATGGCTGAGCAATAAGGCAGATGAGATTCAGTCCTACGCAGACAGGAATGACATGAAGAACATATATGATACTTTAAAGACAATCTACGGGTCACAGTCATCAGGAACATCTCAAATGCTTAGTGCTGGCAGCACCACACTGCTTACTGATAAAGAAAAGATAACTCAAAGATGGTCAGAACACTTCAACAACATCCTCAATCAACAGCGAGGAGACAATTGATCAACTGACCCAAGTGGAAATCAACATATTACTTGCTGATCCTCCAACACTCACTGAAACGGAGAAAGCAATTCACCTGCTGTCAAATGGCAACGCACCTGGACCAGATGCCATACCTGCAGAAGTCTACAAAATCGCAGGCTCGCACATGGCACAGAAACTGACTGAACTCTTCCACTCAACGTAGACTCAAGGAACTATACCCAAGGAGTACAAGGATACATTCATCGTCCACTTGTGCAAGCCGAAAGGGAACAGACAATGCTGCAACAACCATCGGGGCATCTCCTTGACGTCAATAGCCGGCAAAATCCTCGCCAAAATTCTGCTCAATCGCCTTTTGCATCATACCGATCAAGGGTTCCTGCCTGAGAGTCAGTGTGGCTTCAGGAAAGGACGAGGGATAACATACATGGTATTTGCAGCTCGTCAACTCCAGGAGAAATGCCAAGAACAGAATTCTAGCCTGTACACGACATTCGTCAACCTGACAAAAGCCTTTGACACAGTAAGTCATGGGGGCCTTTGGATGATCATGGCAAAATTTGGTTGCACAGAGACATTTATCGTGATGGTTCAGCAATTCCATGATGACAGGCTCGTTCATGTCGTGGACGACGGTGAGTCATCTGATCCATTCCCAGTCAACAATGGAGTCAAGCAAGACTGTGTGTTGGCCCCAACCGTCTTCAGTATGATGTTCTCTGCAATGCTTACTGATGCCTTCCGTGACTATGAGACTGGGATCGACATCAGATACCGGACTGACGGCAAGCTGTTCAATCTGAGAAGACTACAGGCGAAAACAAAGTTACAGGAAGTGACTGTTCGTGATCTCCTGGTTGCTGACAATTGTTTCCTGAATGCCAAATCTGAGTCTGACATGCAACACAGCATGAACCATTTCTCTTCAGCTTGTGACAATTTCGGATTCACAATCAGTATCAAGACGACAGAGGTGATGCACCGATCTGCACTAGGAAAGCCTTACGTAGAGCCTATTATCACAGGAAAAGACCAAACCCTCGTGGCAGTGGACAAGCTCACCTTTCTCGGCAGCACACTGTCACGTGCAGTTCACATAGATGATGAAACCAATGATGACTTTTGGCAGACTACGCGCAAATATGTGGGAGCGCAGAGGCATCAGTCTACAAACAAAACTGAAGGCCTACAAAGCCAATGTGTTGCCGACCAGGCTAAATACATGCGAAACCTGGACGGTGTACAGACGATATGCCAAGAAGCTGAACAATTCTCACATCGGCTGCCTGAGGAAACTGATTAGGATAAGAGGGCAGGACAGGGTCCCAGACACTGAGGTTTTCACACAGGCGGGCATTTCAAACATCCAGACTCTGCTGATGAAATCACAGATGCAGGCCACATCACCAGGATGTCATACGAGCGACTACGAAAGATCTTCTGCGGTGAGCTGAAGAAGGGACATAGATCTCAGGGTGGTCAGAAGAAACGCTTCAAAGATTCCCTCAGTTCATCCTTAAAACACGTTAACATTGGCCCTGAGTCTTGGGAAGATCTCACACAGGATCGCTCCACTTCTCGCAGTCTCATCTATACTGGAGCTATAGACTTTGAACTGAGGAGAATTGCAGAGTCAGTGCAGAAGCGCCAGCAGCGTATCTCTCAGAACTGCAGCACGTCTTCTATTGATCAAGCAAACCCAAGCGGCATCTCCTGTTAAGGGTGTCACAGACAGTTCAGAGCCACTTGCATACTCACAGAAACCAAAATCAGTTAGTGATGTCATGATCATCTTCGAACTCGAAGGATGAACAACAACACATGAGTGAATTAGAAATTATTGACATGAAATTTGGTGTAATGAACAATGGTTATATACATAAAGTTTTATTAATGGCAAAACTGTGAGATCTGCAAAATGTTGAATTGTTTGAAAGTCCAATTCGGTTCTTCTTATTTCTTGTATATTCATAATGGTCTAACAATAATGTAGTATCCATTGATGCACAAAAGTCGACGACAATATACTATGCACTACTTATACTGAATTTAGTAAACATTCTTGTACATTTATTTTTTAACGTTATTCCCAGCAGCAAGAGCTCGTGAGATTGGTATTCAATGTGGATATAATGTACAATAATACTCAACAAGACTTTGATGTACAACAAATTGTTGATAATGTTTCAACTGCAGTGAGAAAACTGTCTCTAATGAAAATTTAGCTTCAGGATAGAAGAGTCAGCTTCTTGTAAAACCCATAGAAGACAACCGTGACTATATGATCTTAGTGATTTGAATTGGGGCTTTGATAGCGTATCCAAAATTGACGAATCCCTAAACTGTACATATCTGCCACAATATATCAGCCAATTGTTATTTATTTCAGTGGGTAGCTGGCCAATCTTTTCCAGGGCAACGTTCGAACCATTACATGGTGGCGCCTCAGTTGTTAGACACCCAGATAGTTTCCGTTATATAGCATTTAATTCAGTTTGTAAGAACCTCTTTATATTTCATCTAACTTAGTAAAATTGTCACCATCAACCGAAAATATCTCTCTAATAAAGTGGTAAAAGTTTCCGAAGATAAACGTCGGGTTTACGGAAAATGTCGTGGTAGTCCTTGTTCTGTCGGTTTTTCAGTGGACCTATCGCCCAAGTCTACTCATTAGCATTGCATTTCATATAAAATCAAAGCTTTTTCATTTGACAACATAAATTAGAATAAGTTTTGAGTGAAATTTGAAAATTGTATGAATATTGGTTGGAAAATGTTTTAGTTATGACCTTTAGATATTGTTTGTGATACATTGTGACAGTCCAAGAGGTGATGTACTTTAAGAGCTTTGTCAATGTGCCTATCATGTATATTTATTTTAGTAGATATAAGGAAATATTTAATGACAGAGGTGTACACATTGTGATGACAAGAGTGGCGATAATGCAAAATGTTTCACTTAATGAGTGCAATATTTCCTTATATTACTAAAACAACTGTAGAATTTCTTTTTATTATATATTTTTGAAGGCAAAAGCTGTCGATTTGCATGAAATTGTTTCCGATGTGTGCCAACGCGGTTAACGGCTGTATTAATAACTCGGTAAAAAGAAGTTCGAAACTTTACAATAATTTAAGACTATAGATTTCTACAAATTTATCTCCCACACATAATGCTTCAAATTGTGTATGTTGTCAAATTAATGACTGTTTTCATACAAAAATGAAAAGCGTTTTTTTTTTTAATTTTTTTTTTTTTTTTTGGGGGGGAGGGGTCTTTCCATTAACACATATCTTGCGCGAATTGATACAATAAACATTGTTGGTGTGTGGTTACTGTGGAATCGTCATCGAGCGGTCGTATCCGACAGAGTTCAGAGCGTAACATCTTTAAACAAAAGCTTTTTATAATTCTGAGCTTGCCTATACCGATTTTGCTTATTTATTTGTTTCCTTCTGCGATCAAACGTGACTTCTGTGGCCATGGCAAGCTTGCAGTCTAGCTCGGTAACAGATGCTGCACCCAAATTTGGATAATCACATAATTTCGTTTGTAATCAACACTCATCTATCCTCGATTTCTCCATAGTTTCAAACATGATTCTGAGTGTGATTAGATAAATCGCTAATGAAACAATTGTAGTGTTATATTTAAACAAGAGTTTTGCCCGAAAAACTTTTACCAGTTATCGTAGACTGTAATAGGCATGGGTGACAAAAGTCTCGGACAACTGCACGATTCATGTGGAAAACTATTTTAATACCTGATTTTTGTTCGGAGTCCGTTTTTATGCATTTTGTTTAATGGCATCTCCTCGTTGCTTACACAAATGTACAGTGTTGACATATTGAACTATTCATGAGAGAGAGAGAGAGAGAGAGAAGACAAACGAATTGGGCCTAAATATAGGAATATAAGTTTGAGAAACACGAATAAGGGCATTTTCCTAAATGGGAAAGTAAAGTAGTTCCAAAGTTAGTTTTTTTTCTCACACTGATATATTTAAATATCTCATTATGAGATATAAACTAATACGCTTATTCCACACACCTTGCTAGTGCTAGTTCATCTATATCGGCATTCATTGGAGTTTGACTGACATACGGCTGATAGGTCAATTACTGGAGCAGTTAACTAATGTGATATTCTCCGAGGCGTGATTTATTTTTTACAGGATTTTGAATGAAATTATTTACGATATTTTACTGAATTTTGCCTGATTTAGTGTAATAATTCGTTGGCTGCTGTTGCACGTGCACACTGCTTAGTCTCCAAAATAAAACCACCTCCTCATTAGCTACCTCAGAGCTTCAAATCACACTTACATATACATGTACTATTCTTCACCTAATGTTATTATTCAGAACAATTTTATGAACCATAACGTCCACTAACTAGGCTAATTCTTCGCGTTACATACGCAGAGAGAGAGAGAGAGAGAGAGAGAGAGAGAGAGAGAGAGAGAGAGAGATTCCAAGGTCATATGGTTCAAACTGATCATATACAATTTTAATTCAACCACGTTTTCAACATACTAAAGGACTTCTCACCATATGATGTATGTATGTATGTATGTATGTATGTATGTATGTATGTATGTATGTATGTATGTATGTATGTATGTATGTATGTATGTATGTATGTATGTATGTATGTATTATTAATCAGTAAGTTTGAAAACCACTCGAATACAGAGCAAACTTGAAACTAGCATCATTTTCATTTCGGTAAATGGTCCTTATGAGTCACTTCAATATTTACGTAATGATAGTACATATGAAAAGAATCCTATTCTGACATTTTGCTCAAAATATGTTTAACTTGCTAATACAGTTTAACTTGCTAATACAGTTCTGAAAGTTACAAACGAAACTAAAAGGAATGAACGCTAAATATATCTATAAATTTATGGACGCAAAGTGAATTGTTTTTTGTTTTTCCTCAATGCATCTTAAAAAACGATTATACAAAAAAAAAATACTTTACATTTGTATCATGCATGCGTTGAACATCTAACAGTTCCATATTTCGATATTAAACATTGAAATAACCTGCATCTCAGTCAATTGTAGTTTAGTTAGATTTGTGGTTGTTCCATTCGTTTTTATCCTTGTAAATAATTCTAGTTTGCATTGATAACTGATGGGAAACTAGAACTATTCAAAGAACCTACAATCTAAATGGTTCAGTATCGAGATCTGTATTGCGTCCGTTGTCTAATTTTGATATATTGTTTGTATCTGAATGCATCTTGTCTTGTAAAATACATACACACGACATCATTGCCTTCTGTCACTCAAGAACATGACTCTAACGCAAAGATTTTCGTGGCCTTCTTGAACCTATGGTATTATGCAGGTAGAAATTATTCGAAGTAGTCATAAATCAGGCTTGGTTTGAAATAGTCTTTAAACTTTACAATTAAAGTGGGTAAATGCATTTATATTAAATGCCAGTATATTGTTCGGTTCAAGTAAATACGAAGTTACTCGGAGACACATAGAGTGGGCTAACAACAATTATGTTTCGTGTACATAACTGCAAATACTAGATTGTGCAATGACTTGATAGACAGCGGAGTATGAATAGTTCCTTAAATTTCTCGCTTTTCGTGACTAAATAGCGACGATGTAGAAAGATATATGGGTTCAACACTGTCGTTAAGGTTAAGCATCATTGTTGTTGGAGATGACTTTTAGTTGTGCATTCCATTTCTTGTTTTCTCAACTGAAACACATTTGTATTTCACGGTCATTTTTAAAATCCCTAAGGAATATTCACTGTATCTTCTCTTACTTAAATACTCTAGGTATTGTATTTTTCTTACACCGATAACAATTTCAATTGCTTGTTAGTTTTGGTTTATACTGAACTCCCTAGCGCCTAGCGTAATGAGTAGGTGGTCGTTGAGTTTAGACAATAATTACTTGCATTTTCGTCCTAATGTTCAGTCACGCAATCCTATGTCTGTAATCCCTTGCTGTCCATGAATGCTCTTTTTTCGTTTGAAAGCAGTGATTCATGGGGTAATATACCATTAAACTCAACTCATGGGATACACGTTAATCGAGACAAAGGAAAGCCTAATTGATATGACTCTTAAAACAAGATTTGACTAGCACATCTCTAAATACAAATTCAGTGTTAAGCATTCACTAAAAGGTATTATATAGTACACTCATGACACAACATATGTCGTATGAATTCATATTTATCAAAAAAAATTTCCCAATGCGCCGAGATTTAAATTGGGATTGGCTGAAAAGTAAGAATATAGCTAGGCAACTTTAAGATCTTTTGTTTGTGAGTTAAAGCCATTTTTCAGCACATGATAGGCTATACGTGGCAGCCAGTATATCTGGTGGAGGAAGAACCCGGGAAGACCCCGGCAAGAATCAACGGCCCATGGGAAGCTACTTTCTCACATACCCGCGTTGCCCGAACCGACGCTCGAACCCACGCGGACATAGGTGAGATGTGAGTGATCTGTAAAGACGTGCACCTTAGACCACTTGACCACGTGGGGCCCCTTCTTGAAGATCTTTTAGTCACTCAAATAAAATCATATCTCGATTTCATAAAATCTCTCAACTGGATTTAATACTCAGCTCAGATTCTGGTTCTTCAACAAAATCTTAATCAGATCAAGATAGAAAACCTTCTATTGCAATTATTGCAAGTAACCCTCCTATTCCTATGTATAAATTAGTTGAAACGTTTGTACAGTGTATTGTTATTTCCACATTATGGGTACTGAACGTTTGAGCTGTCCACGTGTATAAAGTCGAAACGTTTCATGAAAGCTTGGCCGGATAGGTTGTAGGCTTGTATATGAGACAATATCAAAATCCGCAGTATTTTGGGTCAATTAAAAATGAAAAAAAAAAAAAAAAAAAAACATACAAAAACAATGTGCTCACAATCCAATCTTTATTAGTTAAATGCATTATATTATGTTTGAAGAAGTAGGAATTATCAAAATGACAGCTTATTGACCCCTTTTCTAAACATTTTATGCGGTCCAAATATTCTTCACAATTAAAAATGTCCTTCCTTTAATAATATTTTTTTTAGTAAAAAAACTTGGAAATTTTTATATTTGTCATAATAGGTCAGATTGCAATAATTGCGGATAGTGTATTTCATGTACTGAAAATCAAACTGTTCTCAGATAAGGGTCTTTTCAAAGGATATGAACATTTACTAATTTTAATTCCTAAACCCCAAGATTTTCAAGTAAGAATATAACAATTAAATATCATTTATCACGTTTGATTTCGTGTCAAAGTTATGTCTGTAACAAATATGGATATTTTGGATTAAAATACTTGCAGATATGCATATCATATACATCTGCTGCACTTTCTGCGGTCAAAATTAGCAACTGTTATAGGAAGGAAAACTCTGTCACAGGACATATTATGTTACAGGAAAGACATTTCCGACACTTCATTCAGTTTTCATAAAATGTATGCAAATACAAATTCAGACATTGTGTAGCATTATGAAATGCCTTGATATTTATTTTGATATGTTTGTATTACTATTCTGAAATGGAAACATTTCTTATACGATTACCATTGATATTTTGAAACTGTTACAGGATGGACAAGTTGTTACTGGAAATACTTAACATACTAATACGGATTACTATTCCGTAAATTAGTGCTTATTGTAATGTTTCTTATTGGTATACATATGTCTAATGAATAAAATGATGTAGGTTGTAAATGACAAATGAGCCATGACATAAGAAAACATTTATATTGTCTGCAATCAGTGTAAATCCAGATTATCCGAAACATCTAAACTCTCGTAGGATTCCATATATGATATATTTGTTATGCGTAAAAACTGTTTTTGTGAATTTTATTTTTATAAATTTATGGACTGCCAAATTTCACTGTCCACTTCATACTGTGATGATAAACCTTCTGTTCGTTTAGGTTGAGGTATAATGGCCAAAATATCTTCATAATCGTACCAGTGTTTATTTTTATTTTTTCTTGGCCGAAAAAAGGAATTTTGATTTTTTTCCCCCAACCTGCTGCATGTACTCAATATAACAAACCTGGATAAGCTCTTTTACAGTATTTAACAATGACATATTTACCCACACAAAAAACAAGTTCAGGTATATTTTTCCGGGTACCTACATTCTCACTGTTTTACCCTCCACTTTCTAGCCTGTCTTTTCCCTCATATTCTCACCCGTCTTACCCTCTTCCATCTTTGCATTACCTATCTTACTATACCTTATCTTTAATTTACATGTTTTGCCCTCCTCCATCTTTTCTTCATCTATCTTAATCTCCTCCATTTTTTCACTACCCATCTTATATTTCTCCATCTTTTCTTCACCTGTCTTACTATCCTCCAGTTTTTCTTCACCCACCTTTACTTCTTCCAACTTGTTTTCACTTGTCTTACTATCTTCCATCTTTTCTTTACCCGTTTTTCCCTCCTCCATCCCTTCTTTATCCGTTTTACCCTCCACCATCTTTTCTTCACCCGTTTTACACTCCTCCACCTTTTCTTCACCTGTCTTGCTTTCCTCAATCTTATTTTCACCTGTCTTACGCTCCTTCACCTTTTCTTCTCTTGTCTTTGTCTCCTCAATCATTTCTTCATCCATCTTACCCTCTTCCATCTTTGCATCACCTGTTTTATCATTTCGTCACCTGTCTAATCCTCCTCCAACATTTCTTCATCCATCTTGCTATTCTCTATTTTTCTTCACGTGTCTTATCCTCCTACAACTTTTCTTCACCCATACAAATTTCCGATGCAAGTTTTTCAAAGTATCATTCAAAATCCTCCTCTGCTTTTTCACTTTCTTGTAGGTGACTGTTCTTTTATTTCCTGTCGTTATCTTGGATATATCATCTCTTTCAAAAAAGTCTGTAACAGTTTTACACATTCTGTTGGACAGTTTAGTTTTATTTTTCAATATGTTCCGTGTCTGGACGTCACTTAGTTTGAATGACAGCGACTTTAGTTTGTATTTTTGTAGTATGATTCCAGACATCATTTTTCAAATTATTTATTTTCTCCATTTCCTAATGCAGAATTGTATGTATGTTTGATTTGGTTTAAAAAAGCAGTATGGAATACTAGCGTTTTCTTTACTGCTTTCTCTGAAAAATGGCGCAAAAGTATTTGTTTTTTTCGTTGGTGTTCAGGTGTTTTGTCATTGGCTGTTTTATTTTCTATTGCTGTGAACCATCTTTTCTTATACTTTTCAGTCTTCCATTTTAGGACCTCTAACTGCTGTTTAAGAAGTATATTACTCCTATAGCACTTTGCACCTTCTCTGTTTTTCTTCTTCATACTTTGTATCTTTTGACGCGAAGGACCTTCTTTTCCATTCAGTTCAATACCAGTTGGTGAAACAGGTGGTGTTAATACTTGCTCAGTCTTTTGTCTTCTGAATCTTCCATTTTTCCCTGCGGAAAGTAGTTCCCTGTTTGTCACGTCCTTTACACGTTTTTTTTTTTCTTCTTCATCTCCCTTGTTTGTCATTTAGGTAGCTTTTCTTATTGGTGTCCAGATATGCTTGCCAGCGTTCTTGATTTTGGTCTTTATTTTATCTAAATTTTCTTTCGCGCTCTGCATTTGACATTGTTATTTTGCCTGTGAACATATTGTATAAAGAATATAGAAACAGTACAAGGCATGACCTTCCAATTTCATTAATTAGTTTCACTCAATATTATTACTAGTATAATGAACTTGGAATTGAATAACAATTATTACTATGGCTTAAGATATTAAAAATAATACGAAACAGCAAAGGATAGAACATAGTTCTAAATGAAACAGTAACATTAACAAATCAGTCTGTCCTGTAACGATTATTCTAATAAAATACTTGCACTGCTCATAGAAGTTTAGAAAAGGATGAACTATATAAATTGGTTTCACACAACATAATATATACTTAAAATACCCTGCATCGACAAAAATATAGCTTGAAGTATGTTAAATATCAAACAAATTAGTCTTTCCGGTAACAAAATAAGTCCTTTCTGTAACAAAAACAGTTTTTTTTCTGTTATATTTGTGCCATGTTCATAACATGTATCATCCAAGCTGTAAATGTCAAGTTTTTAAAAAACAATTGTGTATTACCTATTTCATTCAAAAGTATTTACATATTAAATTGTGTGTTTCCATAATTCTCTTGAGTTGTCCTTCCTGTAATAAGTTTCGGCTTTCCTGTAACGAAAATATCTCTTCCAGTAGGGACTGTTATAGGAAGGATATATAACATACATATGCACGCATGAGTTAATGACTGCTCCCTTCAAGATATAAATTACTATGGCATTGGGATGATATTTCAAAACTCTACTCAATGGCTAAAACCAAATAATAATCAAGAAAGTATAACTGTGTGATATCCATGTTACAGGTGGGACAATTTTCATATATACTAGGAAGAGTAAACTTACCAGTTATTAAATAATATGCCTTTTCTTGATGGCTGCTAAAACCACATGCCTCAGGTCTCACTGGATAGTTTCGTAATTTGACCCCCCCCCCCCCCTAATTTGTAAGAAAGAGAGCATGGGTCTGAAAAGCATGAGTCTTGTGTTTATAAATTCACATAGAAACCAAATCTCCGATTTGGTTTACATTTACTTTGATTTAGGCTTGAAAATGGGTTGGCTTGTTTGGTGACTGCCTGCAACAGTTAGACTAGCATTGGAGATCAAATGCATAACTTGGACTGCAAATGAACAGCCGACTTGGTTTACGTATTTATGCATGTCTGCTACAGCGGTAAATACCTCAAAATCGAGATGGTTAAGGGGTGATTAGAAGCATGCAATTTGGTATAATACCAGTGAACTTTCAACATGCACGAAGCCCATATTCATTGCTTGAGCCGCCTTGTCATAGGAAAATATTCAAAATAGCTATTTACTGTAAAAAAAAAAATGTAAGTAAATAAGAGAAGTTGGGGTAGTGTTGTTTAAGTGTAAAAGCTATCAGTTGTATAAGGAATTCACCTCAATAGCTTAATTAAAATCTGACAAGCATGCTTTCCACAAAAATCATTGGTTAGGTTTTATTTGTATCTTTAATGTAGAAAACATTCTCATTTTTATGCAATCTGTCTTAGTCCGATGAAAATTCACCAACTGTCCAGTGAGACCTCATTCTAAGACAGGAAGTTCTTCAAGCGAATAACAGGAAGTTTCAGTATCAGCAACTCTAGGGATCTATTATTATTTCAGTTATTTTTAATAATGTTACAGGACAGACTGTAGACAAAAGAAACAGGCTTGCAAATTACTGAATTTTGTCTGTATACGCACATTCCATTAGTTATTTTTTTGTGAAATATGTGCAATTTGTATAATAATCAATGAAAACGAGGTTTAATTTGTAAAAAAATAAAAAAATAAAAATAAATCAGCCAATTTCTAAAGAAGGGACATAATTAATACAAGAGTAATATGTTGAAAATGTAAACATTATAATGTAAATCTTATATAAATTTAAACTTTATTCCCGATATTTTGCAATATTATGAGATATTCTATCATATCTAAATCAAATGTTATACAATATTTCCTATTTTTGTATACTATGGCGATGAAGACACGATTATTGACATATTTTGATATTGACTCGTATATCGAACAAGTTGTCTTTACCGCGTAACATGTGGATGACTTATAGTGACAACCATTCGCCTGAGCTGCAACTTATGACATCAAAAGGGTTACATATCCTATATCATTTTATAGTCTTGTTTTCATTTGCTCTTCTATATGCAGCCTCTATTATCGGCTAGAACTGTATTGTAGTTAGAGATATTTTATATTAAATTGATCTTAGAACAGGTGTTTCTGTGAATTAGAATTTATAGTAACGTTGGAGAAAATGCTAAATCAATAGAACGCTTCAGTGCTTCTGAATGACTGTATTACAATATTCTGAAGAGAAATTAAAAAGCTACTGTCTGGTTTTATTGCGTATTAAGGAAATTGCAAGCATACAACTGGTGAAACAGTTTCTGCTGCTATTTGAATCATTACCGAAATCAATTTTAATTATTTGCCTTTTAAACTATCATATACATCGAGATAGACTGCTTGAATTAAACAATCAACAATGACAGTCACTGGCTGGTTATTTAAATCTATGATAAAATGCAAAATCACACTTTGAAACAAAACAAGCGATCAAAGCCAAATAATTTTGCTAAAGAATAAAGGTATTGGAAAATCCTAATCCTTAAAGAATTTTTCTGCATGCTAAATAGCATCCATTAAATAAGAAGGTTTACTAGTTAATTAAAAAGTACCAAATTGATGTACTTATGTAGCTTTATTAAAATTCACGCCATGTTAGACAGGTAGTTTAATAAAGAGGCTATCAAAGGTTTTTGCTACATCTTGTTAATATTTTTCCATTCCATGACAATAATCATCAATCCATGGTTGATTATACATTATCTATGACTCTCGCAGTCTTGCAACTTCGGACTGGTCGGTTGAAAAAAAAAGTTATTCAATCACAAATCAGTTTTAAATTGTTTACTGAGTTGTGACGTATTCAACAAATTATACGTCCTTTTTGAGTTTGAAAACAATTGTAAAACAAGTTTTTCATAAAGACAGTACTTAATAATAGCATGTTGTTCGGACATAAAATCTTAGTTACTATTATGTGACATTAAAATAGTATCCAATAAATGGTTGGTCCAGTCTATTTTGCCAAGTAAATCTTAATTTTTAAATTTACATTTTCTTCTAATAGCATACTTTCGTGCCTCAGCTCTCATTTTCAAACAACACATAGTTACTATCAAACTGTTAAATCAATTTACTCAAATGACTGTTACTTTGATGGCCAATTTATCATACTTCACCAGTCTTCTCAACTCACTGCCACAGATGGGTCTCAAAGATCCATGGCTGATATTCGTTTCTGTGTACAGCTTCTGGTGGTATAAAAAGGTCTAGATATGCATGGAAACTGTCAATACATTTATAATGATCTATCTATGGATTAAGGACATACAACGTAAACTACCCTCTGAATGACAGAGGATAGAACAAGGTCGAAGGAAACAAATCAAGGCGCACGAGAAAACACTCGCTAGAGAAGTGTAATGCTATTCTTGGATATATGAACAAAATCACCGGATTTCTATTTAGAATTGAAAGGTATATATATGAAACTATAATCATACATTGACACCAAACAAAGAGGAAAGCGCTTGTCTCTGGATCCCACATTGTATGTTGGGTTACATGATTATATGAAATTAATTTTTACAGAATGACACTTATATAAGCAAAACAGATTAGAGAATTATACTTCGTTCCAAGGACGGTTTCTGGCAACCATGGAATGCAAGAAAATTGGTACCCACAAATATAAATTGTGCCGCTAACAATGATAATGAAAATGTGAGCAAATTGGCATTTGAGTTTCGCTCCTCCTTAAGTCCAGTACAACCCTCAAAGTGTCCTAGGTATCCGTGCAGGCACAATATAATCCATATCAGACTTAAGAAAGATATCTAAGGAACAGATAAGCGGATAAGATCAATTTATTTAAAGCAGTATATTATTTTCTTTTTAGATCATGTAATTTGTTTTACAACTGCTCTTTGCATGACTCCGCCAATGGCCCTCCGTCCTTAAAGTGACACAGAAGTTTGCAAATAAAGATTGTACAAATGCACAGGAAGCGGAAAGGGGACATGATATTATTGATAAAAATAGATCCTAGTTGTTTACAATGTTCTCTTTACATTAAGAGCGCACCATTATCAGAGTCAAACTTGAACTCAGTCGAAGCTAAGAAAGATAGTCCAATATTATCGCGCACACTGTTCGCTTTGCATCGTACGTGCAGGATACATCATTATCCTATTATAGTCTAAATGTCATGTACGAAGTTGAGAGAGAGAGAGAGAATCCATTAAAGAAGTACAATTTTAGTTCAAGAAATAAAAATAGTCTAAAAATACCCGCATGTAACCCACCAAATCTTGCAAAGAGACGCTTTCTAATAACATTCCCTTGTGATCTGTTTGTGAGTCAGAGAAGTACAAAGAGAAAATTGGTCAAAGCTTTAGTCTGAGTTTTTATTTGACAGAATCTACATGAGAGTTTGAAGAAAACAATGCGTTTTTTTTCTTCTAATACTCAGACAAGAATAAATTGATTTGTAATGACTGTGAGGTTTCCTATCAGACGTTCATATTCAAGTCGATAATATAGGTATTGTGTTATGTATGTTCTTTAACCCACATCATGTTTATGTTTTTGTTTTATCTTACACACGTATAATATACCACATCTTGACGACATACATGATGTAAATACGTCTTTCAAGGCAAAGGAGCAATGGACGGTCATCTGAATGTACCTGAAGTCATTTTGCTCAACTGTTTTTCAGTTTTATCAAATAAAATGAGTATTTTCTTCAGGTGATAAATATAAATATTATGTCTGTATTCCTATCAAATACAAATTTTAAAACTCTTTAAAACGTTTAAATTTTTTACTGGCTTAGGTTTGCAAAAGATAAAAATTATTCAATGCGTTTCCTATATTTCACTGGAAAATGAGAACTTAGATTATCTATTTATGTAGTGATAATACATAAGAAAAAACTTTTCTAATATTTTGCTCGAAATATTTTTAAGCTCTTGATAAAATATTTTGCAAAGTTACCAAGAAAGAATAGGAAACAACAGCACATATTTCATAATTTTATGAACGCAAGTAAATTTTTTTTACAATGTATCTTTACATTTGACAACATATCTAAACTATATTGGCATTCGTATATAAGATTCAAATATTTTGCATCTCAGCAGATTGTAGTCTGTTTTAATTTGTGGTTGTTTCATTAATTATTACGGGATGTCCAGTACTGAAGAAAAAAAAATGCGGATTGGTGGCTTGTGGGAGCCTGGAACAATAGATAGAAACGATAGTCTAAATGATTCAGTATGGAAATGCATATTGTGTTCATTTTCTGTGTTAGATATATTTTGTATTTAAAGTGCAATTTGTCTTTCAAGTATATATGTATGACTTTTTGCTAGCTATCGCTTATCGACTTGACACTGACACGGTGTTTTTCGTTTCTGTATTATGTAATCAGAAATTAAACGAAGCAGGCATAATGCCAACTGAATTTGAATTTAAGTTTAAATTTGAGTAATAAAATAAGCTAATGCATAAAATGCCACTATAGTGATCGATGAAGTAATTTTGAGGTAAATATAGTGTGCTAACGACAATTATGTTTCATGAACATCAATGCAGATAATAGATTGTGGATTAACTTGACAGACTACATGGTGATAAAAGGACCAGCTCCTTCAGCTTCCTACTTCGACACTGTCGTTAAGGTTAAGTATCAATACTGTTGGAGGGATTTTTTTTGTTGTGCATTCCACTTCTTAGTTTATTGGACCTTCTCATAATTAAATACGCTAGATACAGTATTTTTCTTACCGCTACTGCAATTTCAATTGTTTATTGGTTTTCACTTATACTGAACTCTCAAGAACTTTGTATAACCAATAGAAGATTTTGAGCTGAGACAGGAATTGCATTTTCATACACAATCATATGACCGTAATTTTATTACTGTTCTTGGGTACTTCTTTTTCTTCGCTTGAAAGCAGTAAAGCACCTCTCTTAATAGAATATAAACAGTTTTAAGCATTCTCCTAAAGGTAGTGAAGTACTTATTGCAACATAGGCGGTGAAACTTGATATTCTTCCCAACGTTTTAGTTCCAGTGCTTCCAGATTTAGACTGGAAGGGGGAAAAAAGAATAATAAAAATACAAAGCGGCCTTAACGTCTTTTAATCAATAGAATAAAATCAGAACCATCCATATTTATAAACTTCTCACTGGAGTAAATATTCACAGTCAGCACACATTATGGTCCCTCAAATATCGAAATGAGAGAGATAGAACATTCAATTATAACTATTGAACACGAGCGTCCTATTCCAATATATATGTTAGGTGTTATGTTTGTATTGTAATTTCCCAAAAATGAGTTCTGAAAATGTGAGCTGCCTATGGGCGCAAAGTCGAGACGTTGTATAAAAACAGAATAAGTTCGGATGTAGGTTTGATAGATGTTGAACGACCTGTCTTTACCACGTAAAGTGTAAGATGACTTTTACTGACGACTGTAGGACTGAACTCTTGGCATCAAAAGGGTTCAATATCCCATATCACTTTCAAACAATGTTTTGACAGCTTAAATCAATTTTAACCACTTTGCTCCTCTAAGTAGAATCTCTTATCGGCAATTACAGGGCTGTGGTTACATATACTTGTTATCAAACTGATCCTATAGTAGGTGTTTGTATCAATTGGAGCTTTATCGATGCTTCTTTCACGAACACCGTGTAATGCAATAATCAATACAGAATGCTTCAGCGCTTTTTAATGACTATATTAACAATATTTTGAAAAGAACCCAAACATTACGGTCTATATTTAATACGTATTAACGAAACTGTAGGCATTGATGAACCGTTTGATCTAATGCAGTCTAAGAAATAAACAAACCAACTTTAATTTGCCTATTAAACATTCATAAGTTACGATAAATTGCTTTAATGAAATAGTGATAAAAGTAAAATCACATGTTTAATCCAAACAAGATATCCTTGGAGGTATACAAGTATTTGACACGCATGGTTTGAGAGAGAGAGAGAGAGAGAGAGAGAGAGAGAGAGAGAGAGAGAGAGAGAGAGAGAGAGAGAGAGAGAGATGGGGGGAGGGAGGGAGGGGAGGGAGAATGTGTAAACCGGCATCGATAGGAAAATGAACACGCAAAACAGCTTGTGACAGGGCTGCATAATCCATACATTTTCATGCAGTCGCCATTCTAACAATGTAGACGTCAAGACTGAATAAAGCCACTGTACTACAAGTACCTAGTTTATCTTATAAATCAGTATTATATATTAAGCAGTACCAGGATGTATTTTTATCGCAGTGAATGCATAAAACATAGGAAAATATTTCTCTGTCTCACATTTCAGCCATAAGGACAAAATTGAAAACACATACTACAGGTGATTTGATGTGGATTTAATCTGGTTTTGTACATGTAAGAGTGAATTTTTAATGCATGTACTCCTGAATGTAAACCAAATGTGTGCATGACTGCAAAATATGCCAACACACACTACAGTTAAGGTTCATATTTGGTCATGGAATCTTTTGACCACTAAAATTAATTTTCAGAGCTTAATCATTTGGGTTTTGCAAGAGACTTCTTTACAGTGAACAGTATGCTCGGTTCCCAAGGCATCTTAAAATTTAAACTGAACAGTTTTTGAGACATTGATTAAGAATTGTTACTCATCTGACTATCCCAGATTTGCAATACGCAGTTTCTTTTAACTTCATGTTGGTTGGTTGAAAAATAGATAATCAATCACAAATCACATTTTTTAAACCAACACTAAGCTGTCATATCTTTAAAAAAATAATCGGGAAACATATGCCTAACAATATACAAAGTCCTTTATAAAAATAGTACTTGACAATAGTAGTTGTTTATATATCAAATCTTAGGTATAATCACGTGACATTAAACTGGTGTCCTACAGATTTTTGGTCCAACCTATATTGCTAGTAAATCTTCATTTTGAACCTGCAATATTCTTGTCAAAGCACTCATTCTTTTGCCAGCACTCTTTTTCAAACCAAGCACAGTAACTATTTAAACTGATACATCAAATCACTGCGCTGCGTTGATTGTTACTTTGATGACCACTTTATCATCCTTTACCAGTCTTCCCAACTCGCTGGGACGGATTGATCTCAGAAATCCATAGTCGATATTTCTTTCTGTAGTAATTGTAAAAAGATAAAAGTAACCATACTCCATTGAGTTTCTAATGTAATAAAGTAAATATTTGTTGGAAAAAGGAAAATAACTGGCTATGAAATAATTTTGATTAGAATCTGAACCTCAATTAAAAACAAAATAATCTTGGGAAACTCAAATGGCATGCACATTGTTAATTTTAATTCTTATTAAATATTTTATTCATAGAAACAAATTTTATAACCAAGATTTAAGACTTGAATCATTCCAATCATTTTTTTTAAAAGAATGGTTGAAGTTTAAATTGATATCGCAAAAGTAAATAACTCAGTGGATGAATTTTACGACAAATGGTACCATATTTACAATTTCTTAACAGTTTAGATTATTTGGCATGTAGATGTTCTTTTTTTGTCATATTTTTTATGGAAATTTGTCATTTATTTATTTATTGAAATGCGGAAATAACACGCACCCTCCGTTGATCTCGATCTCTCTCTCTCTCTCTCTCTCTCTCTCTCTCTCTCCAATCTGCATATGAAATAGTCGTTAGATATATACACATTTTGGACATGAATATATTAACAATGTTTGTATGTGACATGATTATGTATTAGATTTAAGCTAGTTGGAATCAACGGGTCTAATATCCATGTATCTAATAAAGCATAATGGAAAGCCAAACTGGCGGTTTACTGCGGACTTAGACTGCCCTTAACGTTTCTATCTTAATGAAAGTAAGTTGGTTACTTATCCCTTATTCCCGATTCAAATAAAAATCCTCTAAGTATGGGTTCAGTTGGTGCAAAATGTTGATAGAATCTATCCACATTGTACCTGCTTTTCATACCCGGTACCCAATAGTTGCCCTTTAGATCGAGAGAGACTCGTAAGTTGTTTTACATGTCACTTTTTGTGACCTGTCACGGGTTTGGAGAACTCATTTCCCGCTGTAACGTGATTTAGAAGCAAGAGCACAGCATGGGTCACGGGAAGTTGTAAATGTCACGTCTGATAAAGAACGCCACTGTTATGCTGAATCAAAATCGATAAATCAAAGGTGTATCTCATTTTCCACCAACATTACCAACATTTTCATCTTATATGACCCTAGTCACATATTAAGCGTACGTTTGTTTTGAGGCAAAGGATTTATTCCTGTAAGCACACCATATATATATATATATATATATATATATATATATATATATATATATATATATATATATATATATATATATATATATATATATATATATATACACCAACACACACACACACACACACACACACACACACAGGCTAAAACAATCAGTGCTAAAAGTTATGTGTTTAAATTCATATTAGCACAGATTAAATAATTTGATAATTTACGTGCACTAACATGATAATTTTTCACATTTAGTACGTCCAGTTTTATCTTTCACGTATAAGGACTAGTGTGTACTAGGAATGTAAGTTGCCTGAATACAAGTACTGAAAGGTTATTTACTATCACAAGATATATTCCGGTGGCAAAGTTTACATTCTTGAATGCTTCTACGGGAAATTTCAAACTTGTACTCGATCATGATTCTTGGAATCCCAAATACTATATATAGAACTTTTTTTTCCAGAAATGCGATTGAATAGTCCAGATTATGTATGGTGGTATGTTTCTTGAACAATATTTAGCTACCTTGGGATTCCGATTTCTATAAAAAGGAAACTATAAATGCTAGCGCAATGTCCAGATCAGATGTGGTGGCATGTTTGTTGAACAATATTAACTTCCTTCGGATCCCTATCTATAAATACCAAAAATCGACCGTCTGTATCTTCCCAAAGAGCAGATAAGATTGATTATTTGAAGCGAATTATTATTTTTTTAGATCATGCATTTTGTTTTAAAACTGCTGTTTGGCACAATTCCACCGATCACGTTCCCTCCCTCTCCCCCCCCCCCCCCCCTTGGCTACGCATATACAGGAAGCGAAAAGAAAATATAATATAATCGAGAAAAAAAACTAAACTCTTTGTCGTGTACACCATTCTTTTTACATCGTTTGTGGGTTCACCATTATTCTAATATAGTAAAAATTCTTGAATGAAGTTGTGAAAAACAGTCCAGTAAGGAAGTACTATTTTAGTTCAAGAAATAAAAACAGGCAAAACAACACCCGCATGTAACACATGAATATAATAAAGAGGGGCTCTCGAATAAACTTTGGCCTTGTGAACTGTTTCTAAGTTAGAGAAGCACAAAGAGATCATTGGTCAAAGTTTTTGTTTGAGTTTTTATTTGAAAGAATGTACATATGAGTTTGAAGAAAACAATGTTAAATAATTTGAATTTTATGTAATACTGAGATAAGAGTATATTGATTTGTAATGACTGCGATGTTTGCTATAAGACATTCATATTCAGGCCTATAACCTGGCGATTGTGTTCCGAAACCAATGTAATTTTTGTTTCTAAATTACGTATAATAACACATCATGACACAAAAGACGTCTTGGTTGCACGAGGCAAATGTATAATACCCAGACACTGAAATGTTCTTAAAGTCATTTCACTCAACTATTTTGCAGTTGTATCAAATAAAATCAATGTTTTTCGTCAGATGATAAATGTAATCTTACATTTGTACTCATATGAAATAACAATTATGAAATTCTTTGAATAATTTGAATCTTTTAGTCGCTAAGGTTCGCAAAAGCTAGAAATTATTCAACTTCCTCCCTAAATTGTATTGGAATGAGCACTTATTTTAGATTATATATTTATATAATGATGATATATAATAAAACAAATCCTATTCTAATACTTTCTTTGAAATATTTTGAAGGTTTTGATCATATTTTGCAAAACTTTGATTGTTTCATTTATCAACGCAAGTAAATTATTTAAATTGTTTTTCGATGCATTTGGCAAGAAAGAATATATCAAAACTATTTTGACATTCGAATATATAACATATGTGCCGATTAATCCCATTTTTCATTATTAAAGATCGAAATATGTTGCATCTCAGCACATTGTAGTCTATTTTGATTTTAGTTGTCCCATTTATTAATATTCTCAGATGTCCAGCACTGAAAAAAAAATAAAATAAAATAAAATAAAAACCGCTACCTTGGATTGATGCTATAATGGACTGGAACTATCGATAGAAACAACAGTCTATATGGTTCAGTATGGAGATACATATTGCTTCCTTTTTCTGTTTTTGCAATATTTTATATTGAAAGTGCAGTTTATCTTTCAAAGTAGATGTATATGACTTGTTGCTTTCTATAGATCACGAACATGACACTGAAACGGAATTGTTCCTTACTGTATTCTTTAATCGGAAATAAAACCAAAGCAGTCATAAAGCCTATCGAATTTGAAATTGTGTTTACATTTGAGTATTAAATTAGGCTAGTACATTGGCATAAAATGCCACTATATTGTTCCATGCAGTAGCTCAGAAGTAAATAGAGTGTACTAACAATTTTGTTTCGTGTTTGTAACTGTAGATAATACATTGTGAATTAATTTGATGGGCTGTTTAGCGAAATAAAATCCAATTAGTTCGTAGAGCTTCCTGCTTTATATGATGAAAAACGACTGTTGTGGTAATAATCATTATAGGCTGGTTAGCGACAAAGACATAGGACAACTTCCTCCAGCTTTCTGCTTTATCGGATGAAACATGACCGTAATTCTGCATATCAGCTCGACACTATAGTTAAGGTTAAGTAATAATATTGTTGGAGATTATTCTATTTGTTGTGAATTCCGTTTCTTACTTTTCAATTTGACTGTATTTGTATTTCTTGTAAATTGTACAATCCTTAAACAATACTCAATGTATCTTCTCATAATTAAATACCCTAGGTAAAGTATTTTGTTTTACCACTATTGCAATTTGAATTATTTGTATAACGAGTAGATGGTTTTGAGTTTAAACAGGAATTTCTTTCATTTTCATATGCAACCATATGACCGTAAAATTCTTACAGTCATAAAATTCATAGGATACACATTGATCGAACAAAAAGAAAGTCTGATTGATGTGACACATGATATATTTTTGACAAGAATTAATCGTACTTGAATCTCAACTGTTTTAAGAATACTCCAAAAGGTAATGAAGTATCATACACAACATCGGCGGTGTAGCTTCTTATTCTTCCATACCCGTTAGTTCCAATGCATCCAGATTTAAAATGGGAAGGAGTTGAAAGTATAGGAAGATCGCAAGGCGTCCTTAAGATTTTAATCAATCGAATAAAATCTGGTCGAACGTTTTGAGAAAGTAGGACAAGCTAGGTTGTAGGTTTAGCAGATGTTGAAATAATTGTCTTTACCGTCCAAAGTGTAGATGACTTTTACTGACAGATATGATTTAACTTTTGGCATCAAAAGGGTTGCATATCCCATATCAGTTTACACCATGTTTTGAAACCTTAAATCAATTGCAAGCACATTTGCTATTTCAAGTGCAGTCTCTATTATCCGGGAGTACTTGACTGTGGTTACAGATATTTATCTAATTTGTCTTAGAACAGGTGTTTAGGTAAATGCTTCTTGACGAAAACTGTGTGCGGGAAAATATAATATAAATACATCAGGGTTCAGTGCTTCTTAATGACTATATTACACTATTTTGTAAAGAACCTCAAACAATACTGTCTTGATTTATTACTTATTAAGAAAACCAAGCCATAAAATCGAGGAGTGTTTATATTGCTAATTAATCTGGTACAACATAAAGCAATTTTTTTAAGCAATCATAAATCAGGATAATTTGCTTGAATGAAACAATCCGCAATAACAGCAGCTCCTGACTGGTGATTTAGAACTGTGATAAAAGTAATGCAACATCTTCAAACAAGAGAGCCTTGGGGGCAGGATACCACAATTAACATACGTGTAGAGAGAGAGAGAGAGAGAGAGAGAGAGAGAGAGAGAGAGAGAGAGAGAGAGAGAGAGAGAGAGAGCACTGTTAAGCCGGCGTTGATAGGGAAATGGAAACGAAACACAGCCTTTGACAGCAATGCATCATCCAAAAAGATGTTAAAGTCGCCATACAAAACAATGTAGAAGTCAAAACAGAATAAAACCACTATACTATAACTAGTTTTATTCATTTTATAAATCAATAATCTCATTTGGTGCATACCAGTATGATTTTTTTATACCACATCTTAGTTACCATCACGTGTCATGAAACTGATATCTAACAGATATTTGGTCCAACATATATTGCCAAGTAAACCTTCAATTTGAACTTGAAATATTCTTGTAAAAGTTTTCATTCTTTTCCCAGCACTCCTTTTCAAATAAAACACAGTAACTTTCAAACTAATAAATCAATTCAGTGCATTGACTGTTAGTTTGATGACCACTTTATCATCCTTTACCAGTCTTCCCAACTCGCTGTGACGGATTGATCTCAGAAATCCATAGCCAATATTTCGTTCTGTGCACGGCTTCTGGAAGCTAAAATGGTTTGGATCCGTATCAAAACTGTCAACAAATTTATAGTTATTTGACTCTGGGTCAAAGATATACAATGTAAATTTTCCTCTGAATGGCCAATTCAGATTTTCATCGTTCAGGCCTCTGACGAGTACGACATATATTGTCATACAAGTTTCTCCATCAACTTCGTCGCCATTTAAGAAGACTTTCAATTTCATCTTCACACAATTCGAGGTGATGAATGGATCGCTTATTAGTGCCAAATGTCTGTTTGTCATGGCCTGCCGCTTCTTCTCTGAAAATTCACAGATTTCCATAATGTTACTGCCCATTCCGTGCACCCCATCTTGAATTCGATCTGCTGTCATTTGCTCTGGCAGAGCATCAGGACAAAATCGTGTAAGGTGTTCAAATACGAAATCTTCCAGTACTCCTACGCGGAAGCGGGTTACTGCATCTAAATCGGACTTCTCTTGAAGTTGTCTTTGTAATGTGGCTATTTGTTCATCCTTTCGTCTCAAATTATCTTCCGTGGCAACAAGATGTTCATGCAAATGTTGATTGTTTTCATCCAAGTTTCTTCTGACTACCATGATCTGTTCCATCAGGCTGGTCAGCATTCTGTGGTCCGCTTGACCCTCACCTTGAGTGTCTCTGAGGCTATTAGAAAACTGTAACATTTGATATCGGAGATCTGAAGAGACAGACTGCAATTTTGTATGCGCCTTTAGAGCTTTCAAGTCGGATTCCAAACAAAACATAAGCATGAACTTGGAATGACAATGCAATGAAGTATGTTCATGTTCTATGAGCTCTCTATCAGTTCCCACAAAATCACACCCGATACTTTCAAACTGACATTTAACATAATTTCGTGGAGAAGCTCGTCTGCATGAAGTATCATTGGTTTGAGTTGTAGCACTTCTAAATGGGCAGCTCCTCTTGTGTTCACTCATGTATTCCATCAATAGTTTCATATTGCATCCCCTTTGTTTATACTTGCATGAAACAAGTCTCGTATCACCTGCGTTAACCGTAGGTAAATGTATCCTCTTTTCTGTAGACATCCTATCGAACAAGAAGAGAATGAAAACGATGAGCTAAAGTGATTCATACCTTACGGGTTTACTTTTTTTAAAATGAGAAGACAAGAAAGATTACCCGTCATAATGTTTTTTGTATGATCTAAAATTATAATTCAAATCGACACATTGATAACTGATGAACGTGGTTTTAATTAAGAATATCTTATCATTTTATTTTATTAATTGGGTACGGAGATATTCATCTTAAAAGTAAAACGTGCTCATTTACTTTATTTGACTTTCATATCGATTGCAAATAACTGTTACACTAGTTTGAGGCATGATGCGTACTACCCTGTTTTGAGCTAAACGAAAAAGGCAGGTACCAAGCCGGATTTTATTTATTTTTGACAATGCTAGAAGTAAATATAATTATGACAATACTCACAAGCGTAGAGATTGAAATGAAGGAAACACTTTAGCGTGTTCGATTAATAACTTGGAAAATAACCTTACCTGTCTGAAAGCTAGCCAAAATGAAACTCAAAGCTATTCCTCCAATTCGTCTGTCGCTGAGAAACGTATCTGTTGAAGATATATCTTCACTATACGCAACGATGTCACGCTCACTCCTTTAAATAGTCGATTCATCAAGGTCCTGCCCACCATGATCACGCCCACTTTGCACAAAAGTGTCTGAAACTAACGTTTTGTACCAGAGGGAGTGGTTAGAAATGTGTCACGTGTGCTGTGCTACCATCGTGTTATACCACTAACGAATAGATTTATGACCTGCAAGATTTTCCTGTCAATCAATATGACACTGATTTGTATTGCTTAATGCAATACCGCCAGATTTCAATGTCGTATTTCTTGAGCTATAACAAGCCAAGCACGCATCACGAGTTAAATCTAAAGCATATAACCATAGTTTGAATTGAAATTGACAGTTTTTAAAATCATTTTTTGTGGACTTCCACGCATGGTATGAACTTGTTCAACAAATTCACTACACTCGTAGAGATTTCCCCAAATGTTTGCTTTTAAAAATGTGCAGGTGAATGACCCCATTAAGGCCGAGTCTGAAGTCTCCAACTATGCTCCCACACCAGACAAGAACTGTCACTATTCATTAATAGGTGCCAGCATCAGAGGATGGGACTAGTAATACAACCTAGTATTAAACTGTGTTGAAGTAATAACTACAGATAGATTAAACATAATACAAGAGCAGCATTTATGCATTGTCCATCATATATTTTTAGTTCAAGTTTAATACCATTTGACAGTAAATTCTATGTAAACCATTGATATTTACTTTTCTCAGAACGAAATTTACAGTTAGTAAAAATTTAATAGGCCAAATCTTTCAATCTAAACTGATAGGAAAGTATTTTCATTAGAGTTTCCTTATTCGAGGGATTATAATTTAACGAGGTGATTCAATGGTCCTTTAAAAAAAATGCATTTTGCATATTTTGTATCTGAAAAATACACGATACTGATTTAAATCAACATAATTATTCATTTTGTTTTAAGATGGTGAATATTCTGCAACATAAATATGAATAGATAAGCAATAATGGAAATTAAACCGACTACCCAACTACAATATAATTCTGCCTGTTACCGAAATAAAACTAATGGGGTAATTGTTCTTCAGTTCATCAACAAAAGTCAACGATTATTAAATTTAGTAGAAAAATACTTTCTATGCCAAAGTATTAAAACACTAAATTTTGAGTACTGCAATCACTGAAAGTATGTATACTTTCTGAAAGCATACATCAACATGCCCACTCCCCCTCGACTTAATTCTCTAATTAAATACATGTATTTAAAATATATGTGACATCAAGTGATTCAGATTCATCCCAACACACACACACACACACACACACACACACACACACACACACACACACACACACACACTACATCACTTCTCCGTATTAGTTTTACAGTAAAGATGAACAGTGGGAACAAAAATGAGATCAAACAAAATAGGAACTTTCCAAATCAACATTTTGCTTATCTAAATGTTCTTGTTATCGCTGTTTTAACGAAAACGGTTGTAACAAAGAAGACACAGAATACTAATTTTATGATAAGTATTTGGTCGAGATATGTCGAAGTTATTTAAATTGTAAACATAAGATCTTATCTATGCTGTGTATTATGTGTGATGCTAGACATACAGATTTGCCTTCTGAATGACATTATTGATACTAAAAATTTTACAGGAAGTACACCGTGTTATTACTTTTATTGATTACGTTAGGCCTCTTTATTGATTGCATTTGGCTTCTTTATTGATTACATTAGGCTTCTTTAAATCATACTAGTGATATATGATTAGTTTTCAACCAAAACCCCTTTCTGTAAATATAACTACATGTACATGGAGTTCTTGCCATGTTAAATTTTAAATGTTCTTGTGTACAATACAAGCCTCTAGAAGGAGTTTTTACTTCAAAGGATTCCTAGAGTCCCACTGTTGTGTCATATTACAACGCTGTAACGACTATAATCGAGTACTATTTCCCCTGCAGACCAATTAAAGACTGTATGCCATCCTTTGATTTTATATATATATATATATATATATATTTTTCATACAGGCAAGATACTGTAGAGCTAAATACAGTATTAGTTATTAAAAGGCTTGTTAGAGACAAAAAAGCGATTGGAAAGAAAACCCTTCAGCAGAACCAGATATTGAACAGTTTATATTTCGGACTTCAAAGATAAAAAAGAAAATTATCTTAAGCATTTATGAAAACTTCTCTCCTAGACATTTAATCGGGAAAAAAAGAATGTTGCTTACTAAAGTATTTAAGAAAGTGGCATCCAGGTAATATCAAAGAACACAGAGTTTAAAATTTCCAATTTTTTAAAAAAAATCGTCAAAGGTGACAGTTTGACATCCACGCTTTTGGGAGAAGTAAATGGACTAGAGATACACTCGATATACAGTGAAGGTGTTCGCAATCATAATTAATTTAAATACAGATTATCAAATTCTAAATGAAACACCATTCTACAAGTTTGAATAAGTGATCAATTACCACATGGTTTATTTTACATTTATTTCATAGTCGTAATAATCTATTTGTCTCGCTCCATAATTCATGCAAGATTTGTTATGCCAATAAAACCTGTCTGTAGTAATATTTGATCTTGCGGTTATGTCGTCTGCTACACATATCAATCCAGGCCTGGATGATAATACACCAACCACACACGACAGGGAAATCAAATTCTCTCGTTACGAACTAGCTGTAAGGTGTGGAAACAATAAACACCGTTTGAGGCTGTAGAAACCCTCTGCCATATTTATTGTATGGAATAAATGTTAGATATCAGTGTTACATATTACTTTGTAGATACAGCCAGTGCACGTTCAAGTTCTCAATTAAACAGCAGTCGCTTTGTATCAGACAGAGTTTCTTCTTCTTCTCCTACTACTGTTTCTTCTTCTACTTTCTGAGAAATGCCCCCACCCACACCCCAAAAATATTGTCTTCCGACTATGCGTAGTTTCATCTTCCATTTTTAAAAAAATATAAATTCTGATGGCATTGCTTGATAGTCAATACTGATCATACATCTGCCACTCTTATTATTTAATTACTGAGATTATCACATGACTGTTAAAACGATATATGTCGATGTTTACTATCACAGATGGATGAATACATTAGAGCAGTAAATATTACGAGTCGGGTGTAAAACGGGCTTGCCCATTTAAGAAATAAAAATAAATGATTTTCGATTTCAATCGAATTAAAACATAAGCCCGGAAAGGAAATTAAAGTTGAAAATTGCAAACTTTCTCGTACCAAGAGGAAGAGCAGGTTAAGTGATTAAAACGTCTATCTGCCTGTCTTTCCGGCCCTTTCTCTAACGATATATATAGATAGATGGGTTGTTGACTATGTGTTGAAGGGTGGGATGGTGTGGGTGTGTGAGAGACAATGTCAGTTTACAATTATGTGGATGACGGACTTCGTACTCTTTCGAAAACTGAGAACTCTTGAAGATTTGGAAACGCATTGAAACATTCTGTAAACGTTTCATTTTTCAACTGAGCATGCGGGAGTCGTCCATATGCAATAATCGATAGTTATTTATAGACAAAAACTTAAAGAGTGAAACTTGTTAATCAACTGCATATAAACAAAGTGATATGCATGAATAAAAAAGGTTACAACTCCGAACTAGTTGTATTTGCTATGGAATAAGATCTCATAGAAACTTGTTTATTGTCACATGGAAAGATGACTGTAGTATAGATAAATGTGATGTGGAGATGTCATGTCATTTACCAATTAATCCTTACATACATAGAAAATTAGCATTAAAGAATCTTGTCTGATTCTCAACTGACTTGGGAGTTGTGCAAATGCATTTACCACTGCACTTTTGACATGGGCGAAATGAGAATAAATAAATCATAGTTCCATCTGACTATGGTGTAAACCTATTAAAATTGACTGAAGCAAATATGGATTATGAAGTAAACTTTACAAATGTTCGTCGTTGACCAAGTGACGGCGTGGTTTTCTGATTACGTATCAGATGAACGTTTGATACGCGTTTTCGGACCATTTGATAATAAAGGCGGTAGTATCAACAGTATCGGGGGTGGGGGGTGGGGTGGTATCATTCTCATTCTTGCATGTATAGTGAGAGTAGATTCGATTATGTTAAAGATAAGTCAAACAGATTTAATAATGGTGCCTACGAAATGGTTTTAAATTTTGTGAGTACTTTAGTTATATCTGACATATTTTCAGGTGTCAAATTAGTCATTTTGAAAGAAGAAAACCAACTTTTGCCAAACAGTGGTGGGAGTTGTCCATTGGAACATTCAAATGAAAGGTGGCATCGATACAAAGATGACTATACCGTCTGCTTTTTGGTACTGTTCTTGGTTGTGCTTTCGACAGTCATGCATGGGATGGCACTTAATTAATTTATTGATTAAATATATTGACTAATCCATAAATATCATACCATGGTCTAACTATTTAATGATCTTAAATGTCTGCAAAAATGTGAATATGGTTCCATTTTGGATTGAAATAATCTTTAACTAAACTGCTGAAACAAGTCCGTCTTCAGTGGAGCGGCTCAGATACAGTCGTGACTTTATCCCTGTTTTAAAGAAAACAGTTGTAACAAAGAAGGCAAAGAAGAATAATTTTATTCATGCTGAAAAAGATAATCATATGTTTGTCACTCAAGAAACAGCTAGAATACTGTAAATTCACTATTTTTCACGGGGCAACAATCTTCGTGGATTTCATGGTTGCTGCATACAACGAATTTAAAGACTAAACAATCAGTGATCATAATTTGGATATGGTATGATCTCGTCTCTAATCCACGAATTTGAATATTGACTAAAACTTATTTTTCTTAAACCCATGAAAAAATAAATGATTTCCCGTATACAACATTGTTTGCAAGGAAAATAAGTGCAAATAGAGTAAAAACTGAAATTGTTTAATATGTCTGAAAAACATAAAACATTTTTGTTCTTCTTTTTTTAATATCTAATTTTACAACTTTGCTTGCTCGAAAAAAACTCCCCTTTGACTAGGCTAAGAGGAAGAATCTCATAGAAGGCTCATATATATATATATATATATATATATATATATATATATATATATATATATATATATATATATATATATATATGTATGTATGTGTGTATGTATGTATGTATGTATGTATGTATGTATGTATGTATGTATGTATATAGTGTCAATCTCTGCAGAATAAAATATTGGTCGATCTTAAGCTAATATGACGCTGTAAAACTTCGTCTGGCAATATTTATGAGGTTTCTTATATACCGTCTAATGCATGTGTAGTGACATCAAAGAGAGGTGACGCTTATTTCCATCAACAATGGTGGCCGTCAATTTTTAATTTTTCTAATATAATTCAGTGTTTAAAGTCACTTGTCAACAACGTTAATGAGACGTTTAATAAACAAGTATAATCAATGTAGTTTTTTTTTTTACATCATGTTTGTGTGCATCACAGAAGAGGTTAACAAGTACACTCAGGCATAACTGATTCTGCAGCTAGGCAAGTAATATGCACCCGTATCACCTGACTATCAACCTGTATAATTAATACTATAATATCTGTAACGTACACAGATAGTGAATGAAATATTGTATTCTTAAGATGGAGGTATGCTCATACATTTTCGACCAGCTTACAACAGGTTTACGTCATCGTTAGCAAGAAAAAATAGTTTTTAATCTTTAAAATATTGACATTTTGCATGCACAGAGGTAGGAAAGGAAATACTGTTGGTGAAGGTTCCAGTCCACTTTATTTGTGTGATATTTCCAGACCAAACCTTCATAAGAAAAATATGTTACTTTTGCATTTGTCATTATGTCATTGTGTACAAGTTAATTCAGGTATCATACATGATTGTGAGACTAATTGAAAAGTTGATGAATTTCTTTTAGGAAATAGACGCATGTCGTCTACATATAATTTGAATAAACTTCAGGTGTATGAGATTTTACAAACACAATTAGGTCGAAAGAATACAATTAGAAAGTTATATCAATAGAAAGCGTACTAAGTACATTGAACAGTATAAGTATCGTTGCGTTAAGTGTAAGTGCAAAGAGTGTTTATTCCGATCGAACAATATACAAATGACCTTGACTAAGATAGGGGTTCACGCAAGTTCTGCGTGATTTGTAGGTAAATAGGCAAGGTTTATATATATATATATATATATATATATATATATATATATATATATATATATATATATATATATGCATACGTCAAGATTTTAATCGCGATGAAGTATATCAAATGTATTCTGTGTTGATTTCTTTGTCAAGAAGGAGATACTTAAAATAAATAAATATTGGAATGAGCTTTCATTATTTTTAGTATAATCACCTGTTGGCAATAATTGAGTCATTTACATGTCACTTATGATTTTGAGCGAAGTCAACGCTGCTTTATATAATTATGAATATAATAATAAATGGAACATAGAAAAAAAGTTCACATCACAACTGTAAAAAAAATTAGCCGCATGAGTAATAAATTAACTGCTCTTATCCTACATGTTCATTAGTAATCACTCATGATCGAATCAAAGTTCTGATAACTTCCAGAATTCAGAGCATTAGCATATTTTGTACAATCATAATTAGTGTTATCCAAGGTTGTTCCTATGTGTGGTATCTACCTATATATTCTCAAATTGCCCAATGTGATGTTAACATATAGCTTTTTAGCTGAGACGGAAAATGCATTTTAATTTTAGCAATAAAATAATGCCCAAAAAAACATAAGATAAGAATGTAGTATTGCTTACATTTATAAAGAAGAAATAAAAAATTTATTTTTGTGCTCCGGTGATATTGAGAATTCGGCTTGAAATTCAATCCCATAAAATTGAATATTTTCCGAGCAAAATGTAAAAAAAAATATAAAGATCAGCAGAAGTATAGAAAAAAGAGACGTGGTGTGACGTCAGCGCAAGATGCACATACATACATACATACATACAAACATACATACATACATACATACATACATACATACATACATACATACATACATACATACATACATACATACATATATACTCACACATACATACATACATACATACATACATACATACATACATACATACATACATACATACATACATACATACATACATACATACATACATACATACATACATACATACATACATACATACATACATACATACATACATTTTTTATTTTTTTTTCATTTCTCCCTTAACCTTGCTGGTCGTAGGGGCGCCACTGATGACTTTGCGACAATCTCTATCCATTTTGCCCTGTTCTCCACTGCTCTTTAGGACTTTGCAAAGTCCATGCCTGTCCACTCTTTGATATTGTCTTCCCATCTCTTCTTCTGTCTGCATCGTTTTCTCTTTCCTCTCACTGTGCCCTGTAGGATTGTCTTTGACAGGCCAGTTGAGCGTGAGACTTGACCATACCATCTTAGTTTGCGTTTCTTTACAGTGGTGAGCAGATCTTCATAAGGTCCAATTGCACCTTGGATTTTAGTGCGCACCTCCGCATTAGAGACGTGGTCTAAGTATGAGATTTTCAGGATCCTTTGATAACATGTCATCTCTAAGGTATGGATTCTTCTCTCTAATTCTGCTGTTAGGGTCCATGCCTCACATGCATGTAAGAATATGGACATGACAAGGGAGCGCATAAGCTTGATCTTGGACCCAAGCGTGATGCTGCTGTCTTTCCAAATAGGCTTCAGCCTAGCCAGAGCAGCTGCTGTCTGCGCAATCCTGGAAAGAACCTCAGGTTTTGAACCTTCATCACAGGCGATAGCACCTAGGTATTTGAAACTTGTTACCTTGCCCAGCTTCTGTCCATTCACTCTTATTTCCTTTTGGATGTCACTCGAGTTGTTTGTCATGAGTTTTTTCTTTTCAGCGTTGATCTCCATCCCATATCTTAGTGATGCTTAATTGATGCATACATACATAGATACATACATACATACATACATACATACATACATACATACATACATACATACATACATACATACACACATACATACATACATAGATACATACATACATACATACATACATACATACATACATACATACATACATAAATACATACATACATTTACGTGGAAACATGACTGAACGTATTCATCACATACATCGTGACATCGTCTCCAGTAGTAAATGAAATAGGGGAAAAATGTCACCTACTAATATGTCTTTTTGAAGCTGAAGGCAATTATGTCATTATTCTCAAAAGTATAGAAGAATACGGTAGGCAGTAAAATATCGCTATTTATGGAAAAACTAAATATATGTATCCAGTTGTGTTTGGTTTAAATTGCTTTTTGCAACTCACTAAGATTCAGCTTTACTACTGTAAAAGAGCAAACTCGCTGAATGATAAAAACTGAATATACTTGACACGACGCATGGTTGACTAAGAATAGGTAAGAAAAATAACTTTATCCATTTATATATATTTTATTGCCATAAATGTTAACAAATGGGATGGGGTTGCAACTTTCACAAGTTGGAATAAGCTCTTTCCTACAATCGATTAAAAATTTGCATTGATAGTGGCAAAAAATTAATATGGTTTCATACAATTATATGTAAACATACACGATTGAAGGAAACGAGGTAGAATGGAGAGAGAGAGAGAGAGAGAGAGAGAGAGAGAGAGAGAGAGAGAGAGAGAGAGAGAGAGATTATTACGAAAATGAAATCATAAATAAATGAATAAATTTAATTATGTTGGCAGATATTGGACAAAATACATACGCCAAAAAGAATACAGAGAGGATATCTACGTTTTTTGTGTAGATATAAGGAAATATTTCACGAGTGAAGTGGAAAACATTGTATTGTTACGAGTGGCGAAATCACGAGTGATAATACAACATGTTTCGACTTCACGAGTGAAATATTTCCTTATATGTACCAACAAAAAAAAAAATTAAATTTTGTTTTTATTATAAATTTTTATGGCAAAAACTGTTGATATCCATGGATATTTTTCTCCATTCTGTGCCAATACGATTAACGACATCAATACTACATCGATAAAAAGAAGTTTAAACATTTTACAATAATTTTAGGACAGCAACCTTTAATAAATTTAGCTTGTACCCATAATGTTTCAAATTGTGTATTTTATGAAATTAATGACTATTTTCAAACGAAAATGGAGATATTTTTATTTTTGTTAAACAATTTCTTGCGTGGATTGATGCAGTACACATTGTTGGGGTGGGGTTACTGTAGAAACATCACAGAGCAGTCGCATCCAATAGATTTTAGAGTCTAACATCTTTAAACAAAACATTTTATTGTGCTGAAAGTTAAAATCGCTACTTAAACACTTTTATTAATATATTTAATCAAGAGTTATTCCTAAAAGTGTGACCGTTAACTGATTTAACATCAGTTGATGTCATTCATCACATTGTTTGTCAAACAAACGACTTTTAAAGTAGAGTATATCGTTAGATATCTGTATAGTGGCAAATAATTGCAATTGATATGAACATTTCATGTAACGAGTAATTTCATTGGCCAAAACCATATCATGTGACCGCGATCAGATGCTAATATTTTTTTAAATAAACTGTTTAATATTTAATGGCTGATGGTAAATATTCCAACACCTCCGTTTTTCCAAAATAATTTATGTTTATAAGCTATTTTGTTTTAGTAATAAATAGGATATACCTAAAAAAAATCAGCTATACAATCTGTTTGCAATGTGATAACATGTGTGTGTGTGTGTGTGTGTGTGTGTGTGTGTGTGTGTGTGTGTCTTTAAAGGATATATGTCTTCTCCTATGCAAACACACATTTCTATTAGTTTACTTATTACTTGCTGATTTGAAGACTGTCCATATGGCTAAGATTTTAAATCATGAAAATGTATCTGTGTAGCGTCTCTGGAAAACAAGAGAATCAAGGGTATAGTAAATTAGTTTAGGATTGCAATTATAAGAGTTTTTAATATTACTTTTTCCGCTTTTATCGTGGTTTAAACTGCCTGTTGCCGAATCACACAGCTTACATGACCATAAAGTCATTCCGGCATTATTTGCTCTGTGTTTCGGCAATTTAGAGTTTATATCACGATATACGCACACAAAATAACATTAAACTCTTAAGTATATTGTTTGTCAATATTTATTTCTACCACACTTACTCTTTGTCTCTGTCTCTTTCTCTTTCTCTCTCACACACAGATATATATATATATATATATATATATATATATATATATATATATATATATATATATATATATATATATATATATATAGATAGTTAGCTATTCATGTTGGAAGTGCGTAGAAAGCATCGTCTACACCTTTGGATTTTTTGTTTTGTTGAACTCTTCACACGAGAGTTGTAGGTGTTGAATAGTAAATTTATCGGCAAGAAATTAAAGAGTGTAACATGTTAATAAAAACAGCTTGTAAGTTAAGTGCTAGTAATTAATAAAAAGTTTCAAACTCCTAACTAATGAAATTTTCCTTTATTATCCAATATCGTCTGGGAGAAAATTTGTTTTGATTTCAAGTGGAAAGACAGATATGGACAAATGTGATGTGGAGATGTCGTGTCATATATCAATCAATCCTTACATGCATAGAACATTATCGTTAGACAAATGTCATTTAAATTTCAACTGACTTGTGAGTTGTATCTGATATGGATAATTATCTGTATAATTAAATGTATCACTGTGCACGTGTAACATGGGCGAAATGATACTAAATGAATACATTATGGTTTCATGTGATTATGGTTTAAACGACGATACAATTTACTGAAGTAAATATTAATGATAGTGTAAACTCTAGAAAATACTCCTCGTATTAGCAAGTAATCCACAAAGTACACATTTTGACTCAAACCAAATAGCAATTATATATTATATACTAGTGACATTTGGTACAACGAAAGCCGAACAATTATAAAATATCTGTGTATATGAGCTAAAAGCGTATATTGCCGTACCATGTACTTAACTTTATTATATACCTACCAATTTTCTGCCCAAGAAAGTGCCAGAATTTTACCGTCATTTCCTACAAGCAAGAAAACGATACTATCGTTTTCTAAATCCGTATTACCATACTCTCAAACGAGACTGAAACTACTTTATCCTCGAGGTTTCCTGGTGATAATAGCAGCGCCCCTAGCGACGGGATGACAACACTAGCAGTATACAAAGCTCTCCCAGCGACGTTAGTTAAGAAACCTTGTGTTATATGTAAAATAACTAAAAGGTCTAAACCATGTTTTTGTCACAACAACAATAAAAAAAAACCCATTTATTCCTTTATTCTGAAGTAGTAAAATATAGCCAAAAGATTCGTCTGAAACAAGATCACATTCGGAAATCGCATACCAAAACTTTACAGTTGTACAGTACAATCCATTTACGGAAGTTCATTAATGGCAACGTTAGTGAGTTTCCCGCATAATGGATGAATTTGAAATTATAAATGAGTAACATGTTCTGCAACAAATCTGTACCATCAAGTTCCAACAATTTCTCCAATCCTGTTGTAAATAACTGTCAACATAATGTTGTTATTCCCATGTCAAGTTCCCATCGGAGCCTCTCACAATGTTACGCCAGAAACAGTTCAACCGCTATCAACCTAGCCTCTGAAAGAAACTTCCAGTCATTCAGCTGGTGAAATCTTCCGTGATGCAAAATTTGAGAACTGCACAATAACTGTTAATCACATATATGAGTCAGCTGCCTCCAAGCGTCGGAGAATTCGTGTTACTGATAGTGATGGCAGTCAAACTGAGTGAGCGTTGTTTCACAAGCTTCATTCATAAAACTAATATTCATGCGCAAGTCAGCTTTTCACAAAGTAATTCGGTTTATGCTTTAAAATGAAGTTCGTATTAAAGAGGTTGCAGTGTTCAGCAATTTCTTGTGTTTTTCAGCTACATATAGTGATTTTATTAAATTATCTAACAATTGATAGGTATATAACAAAAATATCATTATCACAGTAATGCGATTTTGATTGCTGGATCACGTCTCGTTGTCAGCATAAAAAATCCGGATCATGACTCGACGCTTCGCGTCTCGTAATGATCCGGATTTTCTAATGCTGACAACTCGACGTGAACAGATACGTTAACCGCATTTGTGGTCTGACTCATAACCTCATGACTAGAGCGGCTGGGTGCTATGGTCGTGTTTGCATATACAGTGTACTTCATAACTTCTTTATATATATATATATATATATATATATATATATATATATATATATATATATATATATATATATATATATATATATATATATATAGTGCCAGAGGACCTTGTGAAACCGCCCATAGCCGGTACCAAAGAACTTGGTTCATTTATAGTGTGATCACTATTGTTAATTTACTAACATTTCATCGGAAATCAATATTGACCAGGGTTATCAAGTGCATTGTTGCTACTTGTTTAGAAGTTATTATTTATTGAACAGGTAAACATTTATGGATAATAAATAAAGTAGAGTTAAAATCATCAGTGGATATTACTTTATCTCCCTTAAATCTGAGATATATATATATATATATATATATATATATATATATATATATATATATATATATATATATATATATATATATATATATATATATATATATATATAACATAAGACACACATAACTCTATTTATAAATAAAACAATTCAATTTCATCACAGATCGCATCTTTATCTAAATAAAACATCATTTACGAAATTAAATTCAAACTTACCCCCCCCCAAAAAAAAAAAAAAAAAACTGTGCAAAACAATATGATGTCATATTTAGAGCCTAGTTTCCAATAGATACCATCGCAAGCAGATATCTCAAGCTGATAAAGCTTGCCAAATGTGTTGAAATAGATAGTGTTTTAGCTGAGACGGAACATGCATTTAAATTCTAGCAATCAGTCACTTCTCTACACTGAGGATAACATTCTGGGTGATTATCTAAAATTCATCACATAGGTTTGTCTAGGATCACATGTTCCTTGTTTCCATGTAAGATTGACTCGACCAGTTATTGTTTGGTATCGCAGAGTATCTCCCGTGAGTTATTTATTTATTCAATCGAAGCACTTACGTGGATACAAAATAAATGAGAAACCGATTACGAAGTTTCGGCTGGCGACATTTGCTATTTTACCATGGTGAAAAGTACAATGTCAGGATGATAATGCAATAATTTACCAGGGTTCAAAACAAAAAGAAACGTAATACTCAGTTTCGGTTGGCACACTTTTGCTATTCACTAAGGTGCAAAATTGAATGTCATCGCTATGTATCATCAAAAAAATATGGTATATTTAGATAACAGCTGTCCTTGTAATGCAAGACCAGCGCTGACTTTTATTTATCTATTTGATTCCGACTTAGGTTTGACATTTAGTTTACAAAAATTATTCTAATACCTATTTGTTATCAGAGTATTGAAAGATTCCAAATATCTACATGATTTCTTTGCTTAGAAAGTTCCGAAATGAGCAGAATACAGAATACAGACAAGAATATTAATCTAAGTGCACATGATAAATAAAACAAAGACGTGCAAATGAAATGCCACTAGGAAGAAAATCTCATGTTTTATCTGTATTCATGTCGTTTGAATATCGAGGGGACAGTATCTACTAACAACTATCTCAAGTTTACATCGTTAGAAGGAATTTAGCAGAGTTCATTGCTGCCCTACACCATGTCATATAAAACACTTAACCAAAATAAGTTTAAGCATCTTTTGTACTAATATGCTGATAAAAGTAAGATATTAACATTAAGAATCATACACGCGGCAAACGTGTTCAAGTAGCATACAAATTACTTACATGCCTGACAGACACATTCATGTACACAAATATGTCTCTATACCCCTGGACAATTTTCTGTCCAAAAATCTTATCTTGAAGCAGATCCATTTACTAAATGAGGACGCAGTGTGGTTAAGAATTTGAGATTTATAGAGATTTATAAAGTTTTGAGAAAGGTCCTGTCATAGCCTTATCCTTCTCTGCTGTTAATATACTTAATTGGCATGGAGAATGATAGTTTCATCTGAAGAGACACCTTCAAAAGTGTAGTCGAGAAAGGTCTCATGGTTCAAACTTAGCATTACAATTTGTAATTCAACGGCGTATCAAGACAAGAAAGTACTGCTCTTAGTGTATGAATGTATATATATATATGCATGTACATATGTATGTATGTATGTTTGCATTTTATATGATGCACGAACTCGTTAAATTTGTGGGGGGTTTTGGGGATTTTTTTATTTTCTATATAAGAACTATGCATTATCAGCATCTTTCATGTGATAGTTTGTATTACTGGAATTGTTGAGAGGTGCATGAACCAAAGGTCTAGGTAATCATTTTTATTCCTGCATTACTATAACTTTAAAAGTGCAATAGACATGCAACCGTATATTGTATCAGAGCAGGAGATTAGAATATATCAGCAAACTGACATTTAAGAATTGCGAATACCAAAAAAAGGCACATCTGCACCACTAGTCCAATAAGCGTACCATGTATCATAGAGATAAATGGTATTGGAGTTTTTCCTCGGGAATAAAGTGTGGATAGTGGATGGATGGACAAACATAGATATGAAAAGAACACAAATATTGAAACTGAAGAATATTCAAATGAAAAGGGCACATCTTCACCACTTGTCTAACATATGAACCAAATTTCATAAACGGTTTCTTAATTTTGCCGAAATAGAAAAGTCGATAATGGATAAATGAATGGACAGACAAAAACATTAAAAATATTGAAACTGACGAATTGGAACAGACACATTCGGGCCACTTGTCTAATATGCTTACGAAACTTCTCAGAGATATCCTAAACGGTTTTGTAGTTTTGCACGGAAATAAAAGTGTCAATAATGGATAGATGGATGGACAGAAAATCAGAAAAAAAATACAAGAAATATATTGAAACTGACGAATTGAGAATAACAAAAGGCACATATGGACCACTAGTCTAATACGTTTACCAAATTTCATAGAAATATCTTGAACGGTTTTTGGAGTGATGCTCCAGAAATGACAGTGTACATGTTGGATGGATAGATGAACAAACGGATGTTAAACATTAAAAGTCAAGAATGAATTGTGAATTGAAAAAGGCACATCTGGATGACTAGTCTAATATGTGCACCAAGTTTCATCGATATCTTAAGTAGTTTTTTTAGTTTTGCCCTGGAAACGAATATGTGGATAATGCATGCATGGAGGGACAGACAAACAGACAAAAACATCAATATTATTGCAATTCGAGAATTCTGGATAGCAAAAGACAACCACATTTGAACCACTGGCCCAATAAGTGTACCAAGTTTCATAGAGATACATTGAGTGGTTTGAGAGTTATACTCCGGAAACGAAAATGTTTACGGTCAGTCAGACGGACATACACACCTATAGACAGATTACGGACAGACAGACGGATATAGCAATAGCTATATTCCACCCTCACCCCGCGTATTGCATAACAAGGTGATAAAAATGAAAAGTCAAATTGACTATTTACTACGTGTTCAGATTGACCGTGTCGTTTGTCTCTGTAAGTCTGTCATGCCAAGGTAAAATATTACAGCAACAACAATATGTTCATACCTTTTAGCCTGTTTTAAAACTAGCTGAAAAAAATAAAATGCATCAAGAATCACCTCCTATGGCAAAAAAATGTGTGTTTACTGGTCCTGCTCACATTAGTCCAATTTACACGTTGGAGAAGACATTATCTACATGTTTAGTCGTTGTTTAGGACCATACAGTCGGTATTCATGCATCATAACTCGTCGTTTGTTTTACACGCCACTTTTTGTGATCAGTCACGGGTTTAGTTACCGACTATTTAATTTTCGGGAGGGGTGGGGGGGGGGCGGGTGGTTGTTCTGATTTGTAGAAGAAAAAAAAGAATTAATTATACCCCTCAAATATTAGTTGAAAAAAGAAATATCTTGCCGTAACAGAATACGAATAACCTGGTTCGAAAGAAAATCCCAGGTCACTGGGGCGCCAGGGTTTTTTTTTTTTTTTAAATGTCCGACCCCAAACAGGTTGATAAAATATTCTTGCTCTAAGTTTTTAGAAAGAAAAAAAAAGAAATAATTATATCCATTATCTCAGTTGAAAACAATTATCTTAAAGTAAACGAAAAATGAGTATTCCTGCTCGAAATAAAATCTCAGGCTCCGCACTCTCCAATCCCACCAGAAAAGTAAATGATGGGTCTCTAGGAGAATTCAGCTTTCTCTGTATCGCTCTTTGAAAAATACGCCTCCAAGCGAGGGTCGTGAACAGATATAAATTACACGTCTGACGAAGACAGCAAGTGCTATGCTCAATTCGAAAAATGAAAAGTGAATCTCATCTTCTACCAAAATTACCTTTTAATCTTATATGACCCCAGTCAATTATTAAGATATTAAGAGTACAATTCTTTCGATGCATATGATTTCTTCCAGTTATTATACCATAAATTACAATTTCTACGGGAGAGATGTGGTCGCTCAGCTGATAGAGCGTCGGGTTTGTAATCGGTAGGATTACGTGTTCGATACCCACCCAGGTCAGCCCAGGTCGCCTGCCTCGGTGTGTCGTTTGGAAACGCACTTTAGTCCCATTTCCTCGGCTTATTATAGCCAATAACGTGTTAAAAGTGCCTTTAAAAACAAAACATATAAAAATAAATATAAAAAACAAAACAAAAAAAAAAAAAAACAATTTATACATATGTCCACTCACATGGTCAACCTGGAATACGACTGGGTCAAAAAACAATTTTATTTTGTTTAAAACTTTCGTTTACGTTGATATTATATCAGAATCAGTGTTTGGATTATTTACTTGCCCTAATATGACAACGTTTCAAATTTAGTACGCAAGAATTTATCTGTGCGTATTTCCAAGTATAAGGACTGGCGTGTACAGTATTTAATTTGCTTTAGATGCAAGTACCGAAATGTGATTTAATATGACAAGATACAAGCATGTGCTGCATTTTTACATTCTTGAATGCAGCACTATTTCCCTCTGCATCCATTTACAGATCGTCAAACCAATGGTGAAAATCAACAGATGTTGTCATAATTTGTATGCTAACTTAAGTCCCGGAATCCCAAGTTTGATATATAGCACATTTTCCCCCGATATGCGAGTGCATCATCCAAATCAGCTGTGGTGGCATGTTTGTTTTTCCTTGGAATCCCGATTTCTATAAATATCCAATGTCACGAAGTATCAACTATCTATATCTTCTGGGATCCCATGTTGCAACATTCCATAGTAAATTGACTGTTTAATGAAAATAGGCCTCGTTATCATTTTGTAAATCAAGGATACACAACGAGAACTTGGGTCAAATATTTTTTTTAACAATTTTTATTTGAAAGAATGTACATACGAGTTCAGTGAATACAGTGTTAAGAGATTTGTGTCTAAATAAAAGAAGATAAGAATAAATTGATTGGTAATTGCTCTGAGCTTTGCTTGTATTCAGATTTATCACACGGTTATTGTATTATTTAGGTTAATAAACCCATATCAGGGGTTTTCTATCTTGCAAAAGAGCATTAACACATCATGACAACACAAAAGACGCCATGGCATTGCACAAGACAATGCGTAATGTATGGGCATTTGAATGTACTTGAAGTCATTTCATTCAACTATTTTGCACTTTTCTAAAAAAAAACAGTATTTTATGTCAGGTGATAATAAAAATCATATAGTTGTATTCATATCAAGTAACACTTCTAAAACTCGTTAATAATCCGAATCTTCTACTCGCTAAGGTTCGCAAAAGTTAGAATTTATTCAACTCGCTTCTTAAATTCAATTAAAACTGAGCAATCGTGTAAAATCTTCTATGTATTTGATGGTTATGCATAAGAAAAGAATCATTCTATTTTTATGCTCAAAATATATTGGACTTGTTGTTGTTATGCATAAGAAAAGAATCATTCTATTTTTATGCTCGAAATATATTGAACTTGTTCTTGATAATATATAGCAAAATTAGAAAAGAAATAATTGGAAGGGACGGTAAAAATTCAAACACTTATGAACACAATTAAAATTATTCTTGTTTTTTTACGCAAACTTATTAATATATAAAAAGCTATTTTGACATATATATATATATATATATATATATATATATATATATATATATATATATATATATATATATATATATATATATATATATATATATATATATGCTTGATAGCGGATATATTACGTTTGACTTGTAGTTGTTTCATTCATTAATATTTTTGGATGTCCAGTACCAAAACAAATGCTTCCTTGGATTGGTGCCTAATGCTTCTAAATAGTTCAGTACAGAGATCCATAGTATGTCCGGTTTTCGTTTTTAATATAATTTTGTATAAAAAGTACAGTTTATCTTTCAAAGTACTAATGGATGACTTGTTGCTTTCTATCGCTCATGAACATGAAAATGACGCCGAGCTGTTTGTTGCTGTATTATGTAATCAGAAATTAATAGTAACAGTCAGAAAATCTACTGAATTTGAAATTGCGTTTAAATTTGAGTGTTATCTGTTATCAGAGTGTTATGGATTGAATGTCAAGAGTTTTAGGCATACTCCAAAATGTAATGAAGTACTTGACACAGCAGAGGCACTGTAACTTTATATACCTTACCCTTTAGTTCCATACACATTCTCAACGCTATGTAAACACAAAGCTCAAAATATGGTTCTTCAAGCAAATGGCTACTAAATCAAAGAGTTAAAACAAAAACCTTGTTGTTGTGATTATTGAAAATATCCAACCTATCCCAGTACATAGGTTATTTGCCATGTTTGTATTTTAATTTTCTAATAACGTGTCCGGAAACTTTGAGTTGCCTATGTACATACAATTGAGACCTTTTACCACGGCCTGGCCATGTGCTGAATTAGTTGTCAATACTGTGAAACTTGTCGACTTTAGTGACAACCCATATCCCTGAAGTCAAACGTATGGCATCATAAAGCTCAACGCGGGTACATATTCCGTATCATTTATAACCCATGTTTTGACAGCTTAAAACAATAAAGCACATTTTCTCTTCCAATTGCAATCTCCATTTGCGACATGCGCATCATTGTACCTACATATACTTACTATCTAACTGAACCAAGAGAATGCGTTTTGTGTCGAATGGCAATTTTTCTTTGATGAAAGAAATTAGTGGGAAAATGCAATATCAATATAACGGTAAAATGCTTCAGAATGAATTTTTCTCAGAAATTTTATTCATAAAAGTATTGCTTGTATTTGTGCAATAAACTTTATTTGTCTTGGCAAATTTGTATAAAAATATTCAACGTCTCTCATTAGCACATCAACTGACAAGAGAAAGCTGTTCAACTATACAGTCTTAGCTGTCATAACATGATATTAACTGCTATCCAATAGATGTTTGGTCCAAACTATATTGCCATGTATGAGTTCATTTTTCAGTTGACTTTGTTTTTGTTAAATCGCTCAGTTTGGAACCGAAATAAAAATACCAATTAACATTAAAAAGATGATTTAATCCACTGTAGTATTGACTCTTACTTTGATGACAAGTTTATCTTCCGTCACCATTCTACCCAAATCAGTGTGACTGATTGATTTCAGAAATCCATAGCCGATATTTCTTTCTGTGTACGGCTTCTGAAAGCTAAAATGATCTAAATCAGTATTGAAACTGTCAATAAATTCATAAACAGACTTCTCTGGATCATAGATATGCAGTGAAACACTTCCTCTGAATGGCCATTCCAGATGGTCATCGTTCAGTCCTTTGAGGATTACGACAAACACTGTCATGCAAGGCACCGTTTCATCGCCATTTAAGCGGACCTTCACCTGGAGCTCTACACCATTAGTAGTGAGGAATGGTTCGCTATATAAGGCTGTGAGTCGGTTTGCAATCGCCATTCGCATCTCTTTCGCGAAACCATGAATTTCCATCACTTTAACTCCACGCTCTCGCAATTCATCTTGAATTTGAACTTCAGACGGTTGCCCTTGATGAGGAGCGGGACACAATCTAGCGATGTGTTCATAGACAGAATCCTCGAGCATTTCTAAACGAAAGTGTACCACTCTTTCTAATTCAGCTCTCTCTCGAAGTTCTCTTTGTAGATGAGCAATTTCTTCATCTTTATTTCTTAAGTCATCGTTCATGGTTTGAAACCGTTCCAACAGCTCTTGATTATTATGGTCACATTTTCTCTGCATCAATTTCAATTCTTCAGTCTGGATCCTCACCATCTTGTAGGTCCCTTCACCAGCCTCTTGTGTGGCGCTAACTCTGTGATCAATTTGTTGCAATTTGTATCTCAAATCGGACGATATAGACTGCAGTCTAGTGTGGGCTTGTAAAGCTTTCAGATCGGTATTCGTACCAAAAATAGCCAGAAGTTCAAGATGATTCTGCATTGCACTGTGTACGTGTTGTACAAGCTCCGCCATTGTTCCGACAAAATTGCACCCAAAACTTTCAAGTGGGCACTGCTGTAACAATTCCTCTCTACCTTTACTCTCAACAAACTGAGGTGTAGCGTTTCTAAATGGGCAAGAGACTGTGTGTTCATTCATGTTTTCAAATGGTATCTGAATCTCGCATCCCTGCGACTTGTACTTGCATGGAGCAAGTCTCCGGCCACCATCTTTATGCATTTCAAACTGTTTCCTTTTTTCGTCAGACATTCTATTGAAAAAGGAAAAGATACAACTATAAAAAGCATATAGAAAAGTGGCTTATTTCACGCGGATCAAGTTTCAAAATGAATTGTCTCTTAAAAAACACACGGTGTTCCCTCCCCGCCCCCCCCCCCCCCCGCCTTACCGAAAAAAACACACAACAAACTGTCGTTATCTCAGTGACATAACCCCAGTAGGATGATGACTCAAAGGCTGGTGTGCTTCAAGGAATAAAGGAAGTATATGACGTTGTTATATTCCAAATATTGTGTCAGCTTGATGACGTACTATTGCTAATTAGTTTATGAAGAAAAGCCTCATTCCAAGTAAGTATCCTAGTCCTTGAACCCATAGTACCCGTATACAAGAACATAAAGTAATAGCAAGAGTGGTACAAGGTGACACGTGGGTATGTGATGATGATATGTCCCCAGTATGCATCTAGTAGTGTACAACTTTATTTTAGCGATGGAAACAAATCCATGCAAAGTGCTCTTCTTCTTGATCAGCTTAGCCTCAAACATGGACATAACCTAGGAATAACAGTGGTGTATGAAAGGTAGGTGTGGGATTATAACAAATTTCAAATATGAAGTAAACTTGGTGAGAAATATTTTTGAAACGCGACAAACAATTCAACAAAAATTGTTTTACAATTTGATCCCATGGCGCCTATCTGGGTTTTTAAACCTAGAGTCAGCTGTGGTAAAGGAAAAAAGAAATGTGTTGAATCATATATTCGAAATATGTAGTGAACTAGGTAAAGGTTGATTAAAACAAAAGAGATGGAATCAAAACTTTAACCACAAAAGTGCTTTAAGTATGGATCTAATGGCCACACTCAGGGACATTATTATGACGCAGGATTGGTAAATGCAACAATGGACATGTGTGATTAGGTTACTTTCTTAACGTAAAATAGAACTGGATAAAGGCTTATTGCAGGCACGTACAACTTCCTCCAGGGCGTGGGCCGGATAGTGATTTTTAAATTTACCCGTATGATGTAAATGCAACCAGATAAAACCCAATCGCGGACAGGATGCGACCCGCGGGTAGTAGCTTGTACATGCCTGGATGATTGTTCTAAAAATGGAGGAAAGAAACCTTGATATGAACAAGTGGTAGGAGTGACTAAATGCATATGGTTAGTGTATGAGGATATTGGATTCCAAATGTGAGTGCATTGGATATGGCGTTATCGAAATATTAGTGACGATTAGCGATGAAATTTTTTAAAACCAAACCTGTTGTACTAAAACTAATGTCCTTGTTTACCCCGTGATACTACACAGGGACATAACCAGGGGCAGTACTGGATGACGGGAAAGGGGGGCATGTGATTATTTTGTATTCCAAAGACGAATTAGGGTTAATAAGGGGTTACTGCACGAGAGAGAGAGAGAGAGAGAGAGAGAGAGAGAGAGAGAGAGAGAGAGAGAGAGAGAACTTTTACCAAAGACGTCCACAAACACACTCACACACAGTGACACTCACCTACGGATAACCCAAACGCAAGATTCTCTCGTCTCAGGTGCATACAAACTGGAATGTAACAAACATTTTCCTCTAGAATTGCATGCCTTTGAAAATAACATTACACACGATTATCATAATATACAATACATTAAAAGTGGTGTTTAGAATAATTGTACGTGGATATTATGTCGTCTTTTTGTCACTGGTAAAAACCTTTACTTAAATCGCCATGCAAAATGCTGCCAAACTGATAGATTATTGTCCATGAATCGAATCGACCTTGTCATTATATACCCAAGATTTTTAAAATTCCTCCGTATCAACTGACTACTACTGAACTTGAAGAATGTTTGCGCGACAATAAGTAAAATAAATTGAAAGAATACACTTACCTGTCAGGGTATTGGCCAGAAAGAGGATTTTAATTTCAACAGTTTTAATTTCCTGTTGCTGTGAACTATTGCTATCCAAATAGTCTCTCAACACTACGTTAGCGATCTTGCAAGTACTCCCTTTTATTCGTGTTTTCATATATTCCACGCCCACCATATGGCACGACAGTCCTTCTTTAATATATCAAACTGACTGGTTAAAAATATGATTGATTAAAAGCTTTTTCATCAGATCAGACATGAGTGACAAGCTAAAAGAAATTATCATATTGCCGTATGTCACTCAAACTCTAACACGTGCCAGTACCTATGAACCGCCGACTAATACTATAGCTGGCAGAGGTTTAAGCACCACTTGACTTACTGGCACACTATCAGCTTGTCGCACATTTCAATTATGTATGTTATTTGGTGGTAGTCATAGCCATGTATCGTTATATTGAGGAAGATCGAATTTCTACTGCTACCGGCGAGCGTTAACGAATTAAGGAATGTATAAAAACATTTACATCCATGTAGTGTACAAATAAATTACACTGGAGCAAGTGGATATATTGTTAAATTGAAATAATGCATAATTAGATATTATGTGTCTCTACTGATATAATGGTCCACTTTTTCAAATACGGACAAGTCAATGCTTTTGTCTACAAGGATTTAAGGCTCAAAGTACAACGATTTTTACGAATCTACGTACTAAGCAAGTACAATAAAATAAATATGTAATGTACGTGCAACACTGTCACAACTGTGACCCACATGTACATGTCTGCATGCGCACAAGCAGGACACATTTGCCATTGAGCATACGTGAAGAATAGCTCTAGGCCTTTTTCCTGACGATTCCATGTTTTGTTGACATAAATATTCATCTTTATACAAAACCTGTATTTACTATCAGATCTGTTTAGATCTATCAGTATTGGCATATAATCAGACCTTGATTCTGTCAGTATTGACATAAAATCAGACCTTGACTTACATGTAGTAGCATATCACGTGTGTAAAAAAATATTTTATTTTTCCATCCAGTGTAATTTGTTCACCGAACCTAATGCTTACTGCTGGATACACGGGATTTTTCCTTTTGGTTCTTCACTTGACATAAAATAGTTACTGTTGATTCATTTTTCCAGTCCACGACTAACATAACAAGAAATGAAGCGCTCAGAAGACAACAAAGCCCGCATGTGCATACTTATTCTGAAACAATAATTTTGTATTTGCCAATATACAAGATGATCAATACTGAGTGATGAAAACAAATCAAGTGGTTGATGTAGGTCACGGTTACTCTGTTATTTGATATTTACCTCCAAGGATGTGCGATCGTATCCAGTGTGATAACTGTACAAGCAACAGGGTCCAATATACTCACCTAAAAAATCAAAGGTGTACAAAATCAATGGATGTAAAAGATAGGTGACCGTGATCTACTTTTGATACCGCAGTGTAGTATTTCTCATGATGCCTGCACGTATCTAATATCATGACTGTGCTAGCAACAGTGTTCGAGAAACTCACCGAAACATGAAAAGTGTGAAATGATCCCTGCAGGGTGCAAAGTAGGTAACAGTGACCTACTTTTGGTATGGCAGTGTACTACTCTTCGGGATGCAAGCACAGATCTAATTTCATGGCTGTACAGGTAACAACAGTGCATGGTCACTAGAGCGTAAAAGTTGGACACAGCAACTGTGTTCCAGAAACCGACCCCAACATAAAAAAAACATGATCACTGGGACTCGGAAAGTATACGTAATTTTGGTACGCAGTATTGTACTTCTAAAGATTTATGCACATATAAAGTTTCATGACTGTACAGGCAATAGTGTCTGTGGAATTGACCTAAACACAAAGGTATACATTTGCTAACGCCTGCGCCGCCAACGACGACTACGACACTAGGGGCATAATATATTCTCTATTTTTTTGCAGGCAAACCAAAACCTTGTTACAGTAAGACTATTATGCAATTGAAGTTATTGCTAAGTTGAAATTGTAGCGATATATATGTAGAAAGAAAAAAAAGGAGACATAATCTTGCTGCATTCATACTCAGTAGAAATTGGTTTAGATGAGAAACACGCATGTGATGGTGGGGTTATTACATTTTTTCAGAGTAAATATGTACATCAGTTTAAGTGGACTGTTGATGACAAATTAATGCACCAGCAAAATGTTGCTCTAAAGTAATTTCAAACAAACTTCTTTGCTGAAGCCTGTTTTTTGCGAATTTGTCCCACAGAAAGAGTGCATTCTCAGAAAAATGGGGGGGGGGGGGCAGAGATGGAAATAAATATCTTAAAATAGTTATAAAGGTGAATATTTTCTGTGGTAAACGCGGAGAATGTGTGGGTGGGATGGAGGTTTCTAGTACAAGATTCCAAAACAAGCTTAATTTAAACATCAATCATTTCTGTATTAATCGAAAACTCTTTGACATCAAAATACTTCAGTTGTATTCCAACCTATCAATATTGGTATAAATCAACTCATCGAGCACCAACACAATTTAATCAATTGGTGTATCACTGACATTAGTTCAATGTCAGTAAAAATATAAAATTCATCACATACACAACCGGAATATTAGCTGCGAAACCAAAAATCAAAAACTGACAAGTTTATGTACTATCTTCCATATTGGACAATATCCAGGGATTTAGGTCAAAACTCTGATTTAGCACCTTTCAATATAAAAAGCATGGAGTCACTCAATACATTTGAATAACATCTCTTGCTTAGTAATGAATACGCTCCGTTCTCCTATTTAGTACCTAATCTTTCGATTTTACCTCCATATATTTCTTAGAAAGTCTGCAGCAGTGAATTAATTCTTAGTCATCTAAAGATATATGTCACCTGTATCATTGAATGGAAAGATAATTCGTATTGGTTGAATGAAATTGTATCTAAGCCACCTGTCAGCACGATCGGAGCTCCAGTGCGAGTTTTCTTTAGCTGATTTCAAAATATTAAATTTCCTGCAAGGCAGTTGGCGAGCTTGTTGTCGTAGGAATTTAAAAGAGTTTCTGGAATCTCTGAAATGCGTGATAGACTAATAGTCACAAAACAAGGGGCAAATATGGTATCCTTGAAAGAAACCTATATGACTTAGTCTTCTTTTCAACGGTGTAAACTGTAATAAGTATTCAAAATTCTATGGAGCTGGTGTTACAGCTGGAAAATATCTGCGTCGTACACAGTATTGTCGCCGTGGGTTTATGATGGAACACGCTCCACGGTGTCAGTTTTAATGGCAAACATGCAGTTTAGGGTGTAAAAGTTTATGGCAATGTCAAGGATTATGAGATTTGAAATATGTTGTCAAAACGTGTTTTCCGTGAGAAGGATTAACAAGACTTAAGCAGTCCGATCCGTGTTTCGAGGAGTTTCGTGGAAAGAGTTAACTTCCACTGAGCGCCTCGTAAGTCGAGTCGTTGACATTTTGGTTCAAGTGTTCCACAAATCTTGATTGTCACATAATGTGGTATTGCCAAAATAACGAGTAGTTCGTTATTTAAGTATTTATTTGTCAAGGCAGAACATTATACAGCGACATGAATCGATTGTTCTCACCTAGCCAAAGTTAATCCTTTCTTATATGTCATGACATTTTCATTTTAATGAAGTAATACTATATTTTTAAAATACATATTCAGATCTTGTTCTTATTGCATACTTATATGTATATCAAACGTTAATGTTTAGAGAATTGAACGCAAAACTACTGTATGACACACATAAATTTACTACATTTGATTGTACAATATGTGAAAATAATTTTGCATTACAGTCTCAAGCTAATGTTCATTCAGGTGATGCTTTTCTCAGATTATCCTTATCCAACAAATAATATATATGTACATGTGTAAACGACTGTGAAGGAACTGTTTTTGTCCCTGAGTGAAAGCATGAGACAGATAAAGATTAATGTGTTCTGCATGAAATGAGTAAAAACCACGCACACGAGCACGTGCACACAAATTATGAAGGTATGGGATAGAATAGGTTGTTGAATTTAATGTCAGATTGACAAAAATTGGCAACAGTTACCAAATTAAATAATTCATATTGTTCTACAGGCTTACGTACCTTAAGGTTAAGCGTGTCACTAAGCAGCGTTATGTAGTACTGTAAGAACGCAACACTATGTTAAATATCTCCCAAACTTTCTATCGTGTTGATTTTACCTATTTTGCTTTAGTATGATGAAAAATATTGCCAAAGAAAAGGGACAATTAATATCCATAAACCTCGCTCATAATTGAAGTTATTCAAAATCTGGAGGCTATAAACTTATTAACCAAGATTTATCGAAATTAGATTAAAAATATAGCTGCTAGAGAAATAACAAACGCAGCCAATCAGATTAAGATCACCTAGTTAATATACATGGCTCTTGCTCGTAATTGTGATCACCCAACTCATTCTCAATAACCGGGTGCAATTAATGTCGCGGCAATATTACTCAAAATGCAAGTTCTTTTCACTTTCTTATATTGTAATAATGTCTTCTATAGCACGTGCACTTCTAAATCACCAACAGTTTCAGCTCATACTTTGCGTGTTGAAATAGCAGTAAGTTTGAATATGTATCAATTTGAAATGTTCGTTACTGCCGTTTGAAACATTAGTTTTTCTTTCAATTTGTCACCATAAAATCTTTTAGCAAAAGCTGGTATGATTTTAGATGTTAGTAAAACCCCAAAAGAGGTCTTCAAATTGAAGATGATTTTAAATTTATGAAATTGCACGTGAAAATGATCGTGCAATAAATGCTTGTCGCCGGAACTATTAAAAGATTCGTTACTTTAAATTTAGGAAATAAATGTTTTTAATTGTAAGGTCAAAAAAAAGAGAAGAATTGTTATGCTGTATTAAAGCACGGAGGACTTGCTTCGCTGGAGAAAACAAATGGTCACAGTAATTAAAACTTTTATGTCTTGATAAATCATGTCAACTGGGTGCGTAAAAATAAGATGGAAACGTTCGTTACATAATGGTTTAATGAATAATGGCACGGCGATCACGATATAAATTTGCTTGTTTTTAGATTATGGTGTGCACATGTAAATTTTACCAGCTCCAGGGAATTTTGTATTTCATTTTTGAATAAACTATATTTTTGTCCAATAGGTGAAAGGTTCTTTCTGTAATATTCGTTATATTAAAGCACAAAACTACATTATATTGCGATGCTAGCTTTCTATTTCATGTACTACGTGAACTGTTTCACATCGCCATTGTTGCAAATGGACGCGATACAAATTTCTGTCAAGTTTTGATTTGAATTTAAGTGGTTCTTTAGAAAGCTAGGTATGTATAATCTTCTTTCAAATGCCTTTTATTTATTTATTTGTCGAACTGAATGGAGGTCGCGTAGTTCTGTTGTTTCAATATGCAAAAGCATTAGAATAGAAGTTCTGTCGTTTATCGATGTCATGTAAACAATATAGCATTGAATGTAATACTGAAATGTTCGTTACCAAAAGGTAACAAACATTTCAGGGTTTATTCAGTGTAATTATCTCTCTCAGTTCTCGTTGTGCCCACAGGTGGTACATAAGGCATCCACGAGTCTTCTCCAACCCAGGCGGTCTGCTGCTTGGCGGTCTGTTGCTGTCCATGTCAAATTAATCTGTCTGAACTCCTTTGCATTGGAGCATCTCCACTTTCTTTCTAGCGTCCTCTTCCCCGCTTCCCCTGTTGTGTCTATTTCAGTGCCATCTTGGGCAAGCTGTCTGGATTCATCCTTAATGCATCTCCAAGCCATCTCCATCTGCGCTTTTTTACCTCTTCTGATAGAGGCTTTCCATTACACGTTCTCATCAGTTCATCGTTCCATATCATGTTGGGCGAAAGAATTCGTCTTATTCTTCTACGGCTCATGTCATGGAATAAGTCCAGTTTCTTTCTGATGACTTGGGAGGTCTTCCAGCATTCGGATCTATATAGCTCACAGCTTAGTACATTCGACATGCAGATTCTTAGATTTCTCATGACACAGAGCGATTTTCTTATTCCATATTCCATGTAGCATGGCAAAGGTTTGGTTGGCCTTCGTCAGTCTAGATACAAACTCTGCTTCACCGTCACCATCGATTGTAATTTTGCTGCCACTGTAATCTCCTCTGATTTCTGCTTGTTGATTGTGGTGGTTTGTTTAACTGTGTTGTTTTTCTTTTAAAGCTTAGTTTTTCCTATGTTTAATTTTATACCCATTTTGTGTGCTATTGCTGCCAGCCTATCTATCGTTTGTTGGATGACTTGGTGGCGACTAGATAAGAGAGTAACATCGTCTGCAAAGTCCAAATCTTCTAAGAAGGACGTTGGTGACCATTGAATTAATCTATTCTTGTCCTTGGTTGTCTCTTTCATCAACCAGTCCATTGCAAGGATGAATAAAAAGGAGGCAATGATACATTCTTGTTTCACTCCGGTACTAACCTTCAAGCTGTCTATTGCTTGGTCTCTACAGATGTCCTTTCAGCTGAAGTGATTATCTAAGATCTTGATGATATTTACCATCTGCCAGGGTATTCCATAACTTCGAAGAATGTTCTAAAGAGTATCCCTATGCACACTGTCAAATGCCTCTTTTCGAAGTCGATGAACATCACATAGAGGGAGCTATTTCATTTTGTCATTTGCTCCAGTGTCAATCGAAGGGCAAATATTTGATCAGTGCAAGAGCGACCAATGCTGAATCTTGCTTGCTCTAGCCTGATGACTGCCCCCCCCATCAAAAAACCCCCCAAAAAACAAACAAAACAAACAACAGGTGTGATGCGATCTAAGACAATCCAGCTGAAGCTTTTACTAGTCAGAGAGAGCGGTGTAATTCTCCTCCTGTTACAATTGCCCATGTCCCCTTTCTTTGTGATCTTGATGATGAGTCCAGTTTTCCATTCTTAATGTTTTTTCTCCGAGTCCCATATCTTCCGTAGTATCTTATAAAGGTGTTTTGGTGTTTCTCGTTCATCAGCCTTCAGCATTTCTGCACAGATCTCCTCTTCACCAGGTGCCATTCTACTTTTTAACTTCTGGATGATATTGGTTACTTACTCCTTGGTTATGAGGTTCATGCAGATGTTCAGATCTTTTTCCGCTGGTGATATATTGGCTGTCTGAGGGGGCTCTGGTCTGATAAGGATGGTCTCATGTGTAATTATAACAATATAAAATGTTATGAAGTCTCAAAATGTATTACACAATGCTGGCATTTTAAAATTCACACGTACTTCTGTTATTAGAGATACAATTAGATGCATATTTCTCCAACTGTTGAATTACTAACGCAAACATCTGGTATAAAAATGGGCACTCATTGTGGGTTCAGTCACTAGATAGTTTAATATTAAAATGTTACGATCTCTTTATGCAAATCCACGCTTCATTTAGAAAAGAATACAACTTTTTCCTGAATAAATGATTTAATATGCAAACGTTTAAGTTATGCATATGTTTAAGTTAATGAACATACAGTGAAGTAACTGGTAAAAGAAGCAACGAATATATCTTATGTCAAATCAAATGAGCCAGTGCTGTCGAGTAGGTGTAGAAGAATGTTTGTGCTAAAAACTGAAAACAGACACACAATTGAAAATCTGTGGCATTAGATATATATAGCCAACAGTTTTAGAAAGTCACAATAACTGATATTAGTCATGAAGCTAACAGTGAAATGGATGAGAAGTTAATACACAGAACCTAATTGAAGAGACCAATACGTGGTTCTTAACAGAAAAATTGCGACTTTATAGTGAGATAAAAACTGTTTCCAAGTCTTTTATTAAGATTGTGTTTGTGATTTAAAACTGAGTTTTTTAATTTGCCGAAAGAGGCATAGAAAATGCATCATTTTACTTATTTGTTCCTATTTCCGTCAAGTTACGGATATTTCATGTTTGAGATTTGCACAGTGACGGATATTGCATGTTAAATGTGTGTTATTGTTAATGTAAATATGTTCATTATAGAGTTTGAAGTAAATTTATTCAAATAAGCTACCACAGATGTTCATCGGAAATTAATGTAAAAATCAGTTCGCAAGTTTGTCACAAGTTTGGATTGAGTCATGTAAACGTATGTTTAATAAAGAGGTTTATGTAATATGGAAGATAGTTGGTGCTTGACTTTGAATTCCTTGAGTTAAACATGAAACTATTATTTGTATGGCCTAAAGACGATATTATTTTAATACAATATCAAAAACATATTTAATGACGGCGATTATCTTTTTTTTTCTTTTTTTTCCCCTTCACTGTTTCTGTTCCAACCAAAGGGAAATGTTTGTTATATTTCGATTCTTTCAGAAAAGGCTTACGTGCGAGATATGTATTTGTGCTAAGCTAAAAATAATTACTTGTTAACGAATTTAAATGTTAACCATTCAATCACTTTTAGACGTTTTGCTATTCTTTGTGTGACTTTAGTCTTGCAGACTTAAAAAGTAGAAAGTATGTGTATGGAATATTTCATTTTTAAAAGCATCTCAAATGAGTACACGACGACAAATGACAACATTTTGCAGAAAAATATACACAAAAAAAGTTTAAAGCAATATTTATTCAATCAACGTAATATGACATTGGAAAGTTAACATGTGGGTTGTAGAGATTCCAATCTGGTCAAATATTATTCTGGAATGACAAAAGACATCCAGCAGGTGTACTTTTCACACGGATTAATTTTACATTTGGTTGCCTTAACTCTAATTGATTGCACACACACACACACACACACACACACACACACCAAATTAACGGCAACTCTGAAATATTTCCATAGACGTATGCTGGTGTTGTACTAACATTTCTGAGTTTTATAGTGAAAATAGCTGTCAAAAATAGAGCTTTTTGATACATAAGAAAGTTGTACCTTTATTAACAAAACAGTTTAATGTCAAGTTACAAGTTTAAAATTCCAGCCTCTTTATATTCTTTCTCGATTTATTCAAATTCACCATTGTCTTATATAAGCAAACATAGTCAATGTCAGTAAAAGGGATGAATTTCTTTTTGATTCATCATAAGCTCGTGATAGTTCAGTGATTAATGCGTGTCAAAAGCGTGGTGATAAAATTACACCGACAGTAGTAGAGAATGCCAAAATGTATTAATACCCCTTCTTTCAAGTCATACCTTGTGTGAATGGGGTGGTAGTTTTGTTTAAAATTGGTAGGTAGGGACATTAGAAATGAAAATAGAGATTTTTACTTTATTTATAAGAGACATTATATGGGTTAGGATTAGGGTTGTTAGTTTAATTTAGGAGGGATTTATATGGTATGTAGTCTGTTGAGTAAGGTTTACTCCATAGGGTTGTAGTCGAGATACTGACGGAGGGTAGAGTAGGTATATTATAAAGGGAGGTAACTAAGAAGTCTTATAGAAAGGGCTATATGTTTTTTACTTACTTTATGAGGGGGCTCAAAGAGCGGTATGTGGGATTAGTGGCGTTAGTTTTATTTAGAAGTTATAGATAACTGAGTGGTGGATACTAGATCCTTGGTTAGTGGATAGTTGGTCACTGGTTGTTGGATAGAAGGTCCCTGTTTGTTGGATAGTAGATTCTTGGTTGGTGGATAATATATCTCTGGTATTTGGATTGTATATAACTGGTTGTTGGAAGTAGATATCTGGTTGTTGGATAGTAGATCCCTGGTTGTTACATGGTAATTCCCAGTGTGCTGGATAGTAAATCACTGGTTGGTGAATAGTAGATAACTGGGCGTTGATAAATAAAGATTATGAGGATGGTAGTTTTATTTTTTAAAAGGAAGGTATGGGAGGGATAGACATATTATAGAATGGGGTAGAGATTTTAACTTTATATAGAGATTAGGGTTGGGGTTAGGGTTGTTAATTTTATTGTCAAGGGATTTAAAGTCTATTTTATACCCCTTCTTTTACATCCTACAATGTTCTTGTTATAGACAACAACTCAAAAGAACCCTACACATAATAAACCTGAAGACGTTGGAGCTTATGTCATCCATACAGACGACTGTCATCGTTCAGGACCTCTGTTACGATACACAACTTCAATACACTGTTAAAAAAAACTCCACTTCCTTTCAACACGGAGGCCTCATGTGAATTTCCTGTTTGTCCCCATAAACTTTCGACCCTTTGTCCCTATAAGCTTTCATCGATTAATTTTCCCGTGTTAATTTCCCGTTTGTCCCTATAAACCTTCGACCATATTTTAACACAGGACTCCCCTACGACATTTCATTTAGAAGGCAAACAAACTCGCATTTCCCTTCCAAACAAATGCAACACTGTTACAAAACAGATAGACTCCTCCTGGTGAAACCCGTAACGTCATACGGTATTTCCATTTCGGAGTGCAGACCGTCAGCTCATGCTACACTGTTACAAACCATATGAACCAAGATGGCGCCTATGTTAATTACCGTTCGTCCACCGTTTACCATCCTCACCTTCAACAAATGATTTGTTTCCACAAATTAATTGCATATTGAATCACACAAAACTATTATTATAATATAAATAATGGTCAATGACAGTGACTCTTATTAGACTTATATTTAGATGACACGAACTCAGCCATGGTTTCATCAATATCGAGCAGCATTCCAAATTTGGCATAAGTCAAACAATAATCAAGCAATTAATTGTGCAGAAACAAACGAGTTGGATTCTGATAATCAGGGAGGGAGCCGCGATGGCTCAGTTGGACTCGTAATCCAAGGTCGCGGGTTCGATACCCGCTCAGGCCAGCCAGGGCTAGCAGTGTCAGTGTCTTTGGGAAAGGCACTTAGCTCCCATTTCCTCTGTTTGATATAGCCAATAACGTGTTAAAAGTGCCGTTCAAACAAAACAACAACAACAAAATTATAATCAGCGGCTATAACTCTTCTAAACGAAAATGTATAAGACAGCCAATCAGACTCAGTCAAGTTCCTACCAATGTCAAGAGGAATACCAGACTTGGTTGAAATCTATTAATAATTAAAGGAGTTGTTGTGCGGCAGTAGCGTAACTTCAAATTGTGCCCCCCCCCCCCCGCAAACATTTAGAGTGGACCCTCATCAAATTAATGTAAAGCGGAATTTTGAGCCCCCTCCTTGCGCGGGCTCCCCCTCCCCTCTACCCCCCCCCCCCCCCGCATTCTCGCCAGAACTGCGAGGGCGGTAGTTACGCCACTGTTGTGTTGAAATCAAAGTGGGTGGTCAGACAGTCAGGATCTATAACTTTGCTAAACAATGATATAGAACAGTAAGAGTCTAACTCACACAAAATCTCATCAATATCTAGCTGCATACCAAATCTGGTTGAAAGTAAATAATATATGAGGAAGCTATTGTGCGAAAACAAAAGTGGGACTAACATATCCAATATGATATCACTATTTGTCTACGACAAGCAAGGGATATAAGGTAGAATCTTTCAAAATTAGAATGTACTCGTCTTGATTATCTAACCATCATACACTTGCTTTGCAGCATGGGAAGAACTTATCGTAACCGTTTACATAATTGGAATCATACAATAATAGTGATTTTACCGTTCTGTGTAACCATTTGTCTTAAGCCGAAAGAGTAATGTTGTGAACATAACTGTATAAGGTCACGTCTTACAAATTTGAGAGAAATATCACACTAATGACAGTGAGAACATTTTACACACTCAGTTATCCGGAAAGAAATGATCGATAGCAAAGAAAAACTAAAGTGTCAATATCCTACAATTTAAGGTTGCGTGTTATATATATATATATATATATATATATATATATATATATATATATATATATATATATATATATATATATACACACACACACACAGGGAGAGAAAGAGAAGGAGAGAGAGTTTATTTGAGACAACAATACAGAAGCCCAACTAGTCAAGTGAACTTCGTCTAGACGTTGTTTTGATTGGAGAGACTGGTCCTGGTCAAGGTCATTTCGTCCTAGATAATCCAGACTCCTGTCTAGACAATAATCAAGACTTTATTTTATTTATGTATTGCGAATAGGATGGAGCAAAAATTAATGTACAATGTACCCAATTCAGACAATTTGAAAGCCATCACTAAAAATGTAGAATGCATAACCTGCTTTATTGCTTTTCTTTATCTCGGACTCCTGTAGTATAGTTAAGGTTCTCGTCATAAAACTTCGTATCTGTGATTCGTGCATATAATTGCCAACATATTCGCAAATGTTGTATCCTAAAGTTTAGATCAAATAATTGAATGAATGCATAATAATAGGGGTAATCAATGATTACAGTATTCCATATGTTTTACTTCTTGTTATTCCCCCCCCCCCCCAAATAAGGCATAAATCGTAAATTTCGTTTGACTTCAATTGACTTTAAGGTACATTACTTGGATTTTTTTAAATACTCAGTTTTAAAAGGAAATTTTTGGTAGTTGTAGATTCGTTTAAAGTTGGGTCATAAAATGCAGGTACGCAATCGAATTGATGTTTGTACCTTTACTTTGTACCTCTGCGGTCCTGGGTTCGATCCGTGGCACCGGCGTGTGCAATGGTCAGTAATCGCTCATCCATGATCGGTGTCTTTTCCTCATTCCAAGTGACCACAAAACAATGGTGAGGTTGAAAGGTTGTTTGGAAGTCTCTTTTTGTTATATCAGCATGTACAGAGTGAACAAAGTTTCAGAGTGCAGATTAAACTTATAATAAGTTATCTCTACACAAGCTTGAGCAGTATTGCAACCAATGATCTAATCGGGTAAATTATATATTGGTGTATAATTGTTTGTTTCTAATTGATGTATAATTGTTTGTTTCTAATTGGTGTATACTTGTTTTTTTCTCATTGATGTATAATTGTTTGTTTCTAATTGGTGTATAATTGTTTGTTTCTAAGTGGTGTATAATTGTTTGATTCATTTATCAACACGAGGGCGAGCGAACCCTGTGCATCCCTGAATGCACACGACACTCAGTCACTTAAAACCTCATAATCGGTTTGTTGTTAGATTGTACGTTCGTTTGGGCTCCATTCCTACAACATATGTTTTGCTCGGGCAATTTCCTCTGTGGTGCCTGGTTCGCTCTCTTGTTAACTGTATGTGCAAGGGGGTCTGTGATCACTCGTCCATAATTTGTGCTTTTTCCCCTGGGCTCTTCGTTTTCTTGATTTTTCTGTCATGTTGAATACTGTTAGAAAGAAAAAAAGTGAATGATGATTTTATAGGGGTTTTTCTTGACAGACAACAAAGGTGACGTGTGAATTTACTAGCCTTCCTTCTTGACACCAATCGTGAAAAAAATGTGTACATAATCTCAAATAATCGGCAGTGGTAGGTTTTAAATCGTTGAGTAAATACGCATGTGGTAATTGAATGGCATCGTCATACGCATAATTTAGACGAGGTGTTCCCAACTGTTTTGGCTAATACTTGGACTTGAGATTTGTCTCTTGGACTTTTAAACAACACCACATAATGTGCATTGAGACTGATGGTGTGATGCGCTTTACTTTGTTGAAATAAATTTTGAGTAATGTAAATAATACTTGCAATACGATGACGTCCTTTTCGTGTAAACCAAAGGTTAATTTTTTCTTCATCTTCTCCTAACATGTCATAGAAGACAACAGGATGTATTTGATTTAAGTCAGACACGATCGCATCGTCTTCGCGAGGAATTCCTTCTACAAACGATATGGATTCTCCTTGACTTTCTTGGAGAATGTGTAAGCCGATTGCCACTCTTTGTAAAACCACACGATACGTTGTGGAGGACGATCGAACAATTTTGATTTGTGTTCAATCACACTTTTGACGAAATCGGTTTTGCCTGAATAACTGGGTCCAGCAATCAAGATGTTAAAGGGATAGCGAAGATACCGTGCCTCCCAACTTTGACGATCTAGCTTTTCGTCAATCACTTTGACAACAGAGGATACAACCACAGCAATTGTGTTTGGAATTCTGAGATTCCATCAACGACACAAGACATTTTATACATTTTATACACGTTTAATTTTTCATTGTGTAACACAATAAAAACATATTTACATATTCTTAAAACACACAAAGTTGATGTTTTTCTTTTCTTTGACCAATTACACACAATGTCTTTGGCATAGTCAGCCACTGCTTGTGTCCAAGTATAAAATCCAAGACTTTTCCAATCACGTACTTCCTTCCAGTCGTAAATCTGTTGGTGCAACCAACCATCTATGCACACTTCTTGGTAAGTACGAAGAGTGGATAAGACTTCCGGTATGGCGACACACAAGTATAGACGCGTGTAAACATCGTGGATAGAGAAGACCCGATTAGGATGGAAATCACAACTAAGGGTAACAAACATATACATATTTTGAATATGTGGATATATGTACATTCAGTGTAGCATTTTGATTGATTGAGTCAAACCCGCTTTTACAAAATTTGAAGAACAAAATCCAACTGTCTTCATTTCACTGGAATTCACACTACCGTACTTCAACCAAAATATATCCACTGGAAATGCCGCCCAAGAAAGACGAAGAGAAGACAAAGAAAACGATGCAGTTAAACGTCATTCACTTAGTAGAAAGAAAGGTCTGGAGAGCTTTTTGTACCACCCTGGAAAGTCTCAATCAGAGGCCAGTGGAGAAGAAGAAAGCGGTGACATTTTGTCGGAATTAAAATGTCTAAAAAAATACTCCGGAAGGATTGCCAAAAGTAGAAATTAACAGTATAGTGGAGAATACTGTAACAAAAGCTATGAACAGTGTAAAACATGAAATAAAAAGATGTGTAGAAGAAATACTGAGACAAGTTGAGTAAAAACTTCTATGTTACGAATTGGAAACTAAAATCTTGAGGGATGAAATTGAAGAAAAAAGATTGTTAAAAACAATTGCTGCTCTTCAGAACCAGATGGGGACTTTGTAAAGACGGGTAGATGAGGTCCAAATTGCAGGTAACAGAAACGAACAATACTCCAGAAAAACAAACATAACAATAATGAGAGTCCAAGAGAAAAGAAAAAAAAGGGGAAAGACCTCCATCAGTTCTTGTTAGATACTATTCAAGAAAAAGGAGACATCTCCCATATCCATAATGACATAATAGCCATACACAGAATACCCGGAAACCCTCAAAAGTCGAAGCCCCTCGTTGTTAAATTCCGCAATATGGAAACCAAAAGAAAGATTATGAAAGTGAAAAAGTAAATAATGGAGAACACAGGGGTGAACATTCGAAATGATGTGACCGGTGCCACGTCGGGTTGATCAACAGACTATATCTTCACCAAGCGATTCAGTCAGCCTGGTTCTACAAGAGCTGAGTGTATGCAAAACCAATGGGACTGAGTAAAGAATCAAAGGCATGTATCAGATTCGAATTTAGTGATTCAAATGACGAGAAACGGAAAGATTTTGAACCAACAGACCTTAGATGAAAAAAGATAGGTAAATAGACAGAAAAGCTACGTATTGTTTCTGTTTTATTTAATTAGAGTAATGACACATTTGTGGGTTTTTTCTTATTCATCTTTTTCATATTTACACTTGTATCCTTGTAACATAACGTAAACCAAAAAATTCGTAATGCTGCTGACACAACATTGGAGATACTGTTATGAAGGCTTGATTTCGGGCTCATGCACACCATTTTGTAAGTGTTGCACGTGCATATATTGCACGATCACATATATAATGTTGGGAATGCGTCTAGGAGAACAGATTTAGGCAGATAAGTACATCGCTCCTCGAACGGGCAAAATAAATTCATAATGGATCAGGCAAATTTACAAGAGATACACGTGCTCAAAAATCTAATATAGTTTTATTCTCAAACCTGATACGAAATGGCAGAGGAGTCGATTAAACGTTACTTAATAATAATAATATATTATAATCAAATATGGCTATTACTTGCTCGAGTGCGCATTAGGAAGATACAGGCATTTTATGAATATAGATATGATATCATAATAGAGGCTTCTAGCTCCTTTATCATAACCATTGTTTTATTTATATTTATTTTTTTTTTATTTTTTCTTCAATTATTGGGCAAGTTCCACTATGGATTTATTTGTGCTATCTGAATATAAAGATGAATGCATAAACTATAGGGTCAAGAAGCTTGATCAGAATTTTGTTTGTCGTCTGCTTTGTAGACGAAGTATATTTACAAATTGCTTCATCGTTTTTGTGAGGTTTATTATGAACTTGTGTGTCTTGCTATCAAAAGAATTTTGTCTTTTATATTTTTTTTTTCAGTGTCACTGTACCAGATATATTTCTACTTTATCAAACCTTTTCATTATTCACTACTTGTTTCACCGACCATTTTACTGTTAGAAATTGTGTTTCATGTACTCTTATTTTCTAGGAGGGTATCGGCCCTAAATATATCAACATATCGATATGTAGTAGCCGGTTCAAGGATGATCCTTTACCATTTATTATACAAAGTATGTCAAAAAGGTACATGTTTATTGTACAAAGTATGTCAAAAAGGTACATGTTTATTGTACAAAGTATGTCAAAAAGGTACATGTTTATTGTACAAAGTATGTCAAAAAGGTACATGTTTATTGTACAAAGTATGTCAAAAAGGTACATGTTTATTGCACAAAGTATATCAAAAAGGTACATGTTTATTGTACAAAGTATGTCAAAAAGGTACATGTTTATTGTACAAAGTATGTCAAAAAGGTACATGTTTATTGTACAAAGTATGTCAAAAAGGTACATGTTTTAAACTATAATGATGGATACTATAATTAAAATAGCATCTACAGACTGTCAGGGATTGGGAATGCCCAATAAGACAAAAGATGTCTTGAATTTATTCAAAGGAAAAAATATAATATTGTGTGTTTACAAGATACTCACTTTACATCTAAGGAAGAGAAATATATGGAGACACAATGGGGATATAGATGTATTTTTAACTCAGATGAGTCAAATTCAAGAGAAATATATGGAGACACAGTGGGGATATAGATATATTTTTAACACTCACATGAGTCAAATTCAAGAGAAATATATGGAGACACAGTGGGGATATAGATTTTTTTTAACTCACATGAACCAAATTCAAGAGTCGTAAGTATAATGTTCAATAACAACTTTTAATTTAAATTACACAGAGAAAGAAAAGAATGGGGGGGGGGGGGTAATTTACTGGGAATAGACTTGAATATAGAAAACAATAGAATAACACTTATTAACTTGTATGGCCCTAATTCAAATGAACTTAACTTTTTTTGACAGAGTGCAAGAAACAACTGAAGAGTTCAATAATCCAGTCAATATTTTATGTGGTGACTTTAATTTAGAATTGGATCCGACTTTGGATTTGGAAGGGTATGTAAATGTTAATAACCCAAAAGTTAGAGAAAGAATAAATAAACTCATCGAGTATCATAATACTATTATAGAATACTTAATCCACATCTACGGAGATACACTTGGCACAGGAAATATCCCATAAAACAAGCTAAACTAGATTTTTGTTTTATTTCTGAATGTCTAACAAACTTAGTAAATGACATAAAAATTACATCAGGTTACAGGTCGGATCACTCAATTACTACCCTTGAACTACAGCTTAATAACTTTACACACGGAAAAGAATTCTGGAAATTTAATAAAAGCCGTTTAAAGGATCGGGAGTATGCTACAAAATTGAAAAACACAATTAGTAGAGTAAAAAAAAAAGAACCAATATGCACTACCTGTTTATAATCTTGATGAATTAAATGATATAAGTGTGGCAGATATCCATTATACAATTGACAATCGTCTATTTTTAGAAGTTTTTATGAATGAAAATAAGGGGCACAACTATTTCATTTGCTACATATAAGAAAAAAGAAGGGGAGAAAATGGAAAAAATCTAGTTAATGAAACTGATAAGTTAGAAAAGAGCTTTCATACATACAGTAGAGAAATTGAAGAAAAAAGAAATCAACTCCAGAATGTAAGAAAGGATAAACTACAAGGATATGCGATTAAGAGCATATCCCAGTGAATTGAAGAGGGCGAAAAACCATACAAATAGTGTTGTGCCTTATAGAATATAAAGTTTATAAACAAAACGATTAGTAGAATAGAATCTTCAGAGGAAAATATCCCATTAGATCAAAAGCAAATTCTTAATGAAATTATAATTTTTTTTACAGTAATCTTTACTCAGAATCATGAGATATTTTAGATGTTGATTTGGACCGATTACTAAGAAAATTTAATGTCTCAGAATTAATAAAATAACAATATTATTCCTTGGAAGGAGAAATACATCTAGATAAACTACTAAGGGTACTTAAAAGGATGAAAAATGCCAAATCTCTAGGATCTGATGGGTTTACGGTGGAATTTTTGTCTGAATCTATTCACATTGTTTTGCTTCAATATCAGGTCTGAAAGTAAATCATGATAAAACCAAAGTAATATTAATAGGATGTAAAACATTTTGTAAAGATGTATACCATCACGCTCGCTGGAAATTAATTTGGGGGAAATCTCAATTTAGTCTTTTAGGTATAGAGTTGTCGGTGAATCTGGATGAAATGATAGATATTAATTACCAACAATACATTCCCAAGATACAATCACTACTTACTCAATGGTCAAAAAGAATATTGACTGCTATTGGAAGAATAACAGTACTAAAAACGATAGCTGTCTCCAAATTTAATCATTTATTGTCGGCCTTACCCAACCACCTGAAAATATTTTACATTTAAGTAAATCGTTTTTTAAATTTATTTGGCAAGGCAAAAATGACAGAATGCAAAGGTATATAATTATACAAAACTACGAGAATGGTGGACTAAATATGGTAAATTTAAAAATTAAAACAAAAACTTAATTGAAGCACTGAAACGCTTCTGAGTTAGAAGAAACATTAAAACACAAAAATGGTGGGATAATATCTTTATGAAATTGTCTGGGGAAATTAAACATTTTGCAGATCTTGGGATGGAGTACGTGAAAAAACTTAGAAATAATACAACAAATCTTTTTTGGAGAGATGTAATTAGTGCTTGGAATAATGTCTACCTAAAAACAAAATTGTATTCTTTAGATGAATTGATAAATCTACCTATTTTGGGGAAATGAAAACATTAAGGTTGCAAATAAAACGGTGTTTTATAAATCGTGGTATAATAAAGGAGTGAAGTTCATAAGCGACATCTTTGATGGTGTTAACTTGAGTACATTTGAAAACTTTAAGACTGTTTAATATCGAAAAGGGAAATAAATTACGTAATCTGGGTCTTTGTATTAAACAACTTATCAGATCCATAAGAAACCAGTTAGTTCTAATTCAGATACTTCACCTGTGTATACCAACCCATATTAGGATATTATTAAAAAGTACAGAGGGGTGTAAAGATATGTATAAAACCCTTAATAACAATAATAATAATAACAATAATGTTATAATACCTAAATCAGGACAAAAATGGGAATTGCTGGGATTTATTAAACATTTAACCTAGAGATAGGAAAACGGACCTACAAAATTGTATTCAAAAGCACCTGAGACTCAAAAATACGTTGTTCCAGCATATAATACTTCACAGAATATTACCTGTAAAAAGCTATTTAAACAAGATAGGTGTAATCCAAAATAATATATCCAGTTTTTGTAAAGAAGAAGAAGAAACCATTCAACATTTGTTTTGGGAATGTAGTCATATTAACGAGTTTTGGTCAATCCTTTCTGAACACTTAATGCAAAATACTGGATTGCAGATTAAAGTTTCACCTCAGCAAATCATTCTTGGTGTCACATTAAAAAAAACTCAGAAGCACTAAACTGTACAGATTTTGTTACTAAATATCACATATATACTGCCAGTATAACAACAAATAAGTTGAATTTACATGGCCTGATTGAAATCTAAAAAATGTATTATCTTTCTGAATTCTATATTGCAAAGAAAAACCATTAGTTTCAAAATTCTACGAGAAATGGGATATATTGAGTAGAATCTTTCCCCACAATAGAATAAATTATTAGTACAGCTGCTCTTTCCGTTAATCTTGCCCCAGGCTACACATTTTCGATAGAGAACAAAATTTTTTTTAAAAAAATGAATGTTTGTCTTACATATTTTCTTCATTGCTTATAACCTTCCTATCCTTTTTTCTTCTTTTGTTGTTGTTTTTTTTTTATAGATCTCAGACAATTGCGGGTGTGAATTTGATGAACTGATTTTTATAATTTTCAACCTCATAAATAGAAGTGATTCTCAATATGCTGTGATTGTAAACGGTGAGTCCAAGGCTCCCCAACCTTGGCACCATATATATCTGGGGTAATAAAACAAAATGAAGAGTGAATAAAGTACGACTAATATTATCTTCACACGGAGATACTCAACTCATATTTATCACCATTCGCGAGACTTTTAACACAATTAGATTTTCGTGCACAGATAAAGTTTTGTTGGCGATGTCTTTACATGTACAGCTCATAAATTTGCCACAACGAATTTGCTGGTAAACGAAATCCAAGAAAAGTAGTCACTAACACACACACCACACGTCGTCCAAAATTCAATGGAAACGTGTCGTCTTGTAGATTCAGCTATTTTAACAGTATTTGGTAATCCACTAAATCTTGAACACTGTCATTGACCTCCTTCCATGGAATTTGGTGTAATACTGATAACAAAAGTCGTGATATGGCAAGCTTTAAAATTGCCAGAGGAGTTTTATTGTATGTTTGGCACAAAAGCTTTCTTTCCGACTATGCTACAGCCTTCTTTAAACAGTCTTTGTATACCATCCAGATACAATGGGCAAGAGATTCCCATACATTTCTGGCACTTTTTCAAATTCTGATATTGTGAACATTTTTGTGTCACTCATCCTTCTTATATCATTAGGATGTCAGATGTGAAAAATTCTATGACATTTAGGATATATTTGTTCCTTGCTTGTCACTTGAATCTTGACAAAGTGTGTGTAAATGCGCTCACGCAGTTCCAGTGGTAGATTCTGAAGGTGCTCGTCTAAACTGCCCATTTACAGAATGTCTTTTTTATTAAATATTCACACATTGACAAATGGGATCTCCTGATAAAGCATATCGAAGAAATTCAGTCATTATCTCACCACACATCACGCGTCATGAAAGAAGTTCCGTCTTGTGGCGATACTTCTTTTAACGTTTTTTTGAATTCCTGTAAGTTTTCAACCTTTTTGTTCGACTTTGTTCCATGGAATTAGGAGTATCACTGCAACATTGTAGGTAAAAGTCGTGACATCCAAAATCTTACATAAGGCAAGTAGTCGTTGATCAATGGCTGACCATTTGAACATCTTCAAACTAATCAGCTTATTTATAGCATTCAGATACCAGTGTTTAAAACGTCTATGTCGTAGAGGATGAAATTGTTCTTTGCGTTTCACTTGAATCTTGACAAACTCTCTGTAAATGCGTTCTCGCAGCTCAGGAGTTAAACTGCAAATCTTCTCCTCTTCTAAAATATCCATATGGACTCTGGACCCACCAAGCGAATGTAACGAAAGCACCGAGACCATCTGGAATGTTCAAGGTAAGCTGTATGTTTATACTCCCATTCATAAAGTTTCACACTACAACTGAAACACTCCTTGATCCATTTAAACAAACACAGCTTTGGCTAAAGATTCGGGAGTGGGTCCTGCCAGATATTTGGACCATCTCAATTAGAAAGAGTTTGATCGAATTTCAAAATCTTCATAGACAGACAAAAACACGGTAAACACATATTCGAAATTTATGGGTGTCAAGAATGACCTGTGTGTGTGTGGGGATGACGATCCACGTATACGGCACGGATAGCGAGCGAAGCCGTGCTGCTGCATCACTCTCATTGTGAGTACGTGGATGACATCCATATGTAGGCACACGCACAGCATCGCTTTGGAATAGAGCGCAAGGTTGTGCTGAATCACTCTTGTAACTCTGAGCAGCATACTCTGGTTGCAGGATACAGCATCGCATTCGAGTTCATTGAATTTGGAGTCAGTGGTGGGTCCATCACACGGTTGTTGTGTCGAATTCATCATTCTCGGTGAACGTATTTACTCAAAATGGTCTTTCTGACTTGGAACTCTCTGCTTTTTTATACTGGAGATTGGCGTTTCCGTAAGATAACGTGTTGTGATCGTGAAATCGCTCTCGTTTCTGGTAGATGATCTGAAAATACTTTTTCCAAGGGTCAACTGACGATTTGGTTATTTTTCTTCAAACGTACAATTTGTGAGGATCCAACGTTTTCACGCTAAAGTCCTGATCTTGTCTTGACTTTAAGACCTCTTTGAAGACGTCAAAGTTCACAACTTGACTAGAATGATAATTCGATGTTAACCCTTTCACTTTACATTTGGTATGAAATTGTCCTTGTTTGTCTCGATACTTATAACTGTGCTTTTTTGATCCACCACTGGAAACACTCAAAATAGTGTCTTCAGAATGTTCATCGGTCCAAGCTCCTAAACGTTCGTCTTCGACGCGTGGGTGATAGCTTGCAGGGCGATTGACATACATGCAACTATTGGTGTCAAAGTAAAGGACTCGATCCCCTACAAGTTCCAAAACAGTGTACAATTTTCAAATGGCATTGAGTGTCACGTACGCTGCAATGATGACATTTCCAAACTCGTCGGGGAGTGCAAACTATGCGACTTCTTTTTGTAATTCACCAAGATCAAATCTTCACGTATGATGTCAACATGTTTAATGAGTTTTCCTTTATCTTCGACGAGTTGAAACTATCGACTAGGATCTGCCAAGTATTCCGTCTTTAGTAATATTGGACGTTGAGCCAATTATCCGCACAAACAATTCAACATGACTTTTGCAATCGATCGTTTTCCTTCGTTCTTTTCCATGTGTTCCAATGTTATGCCTTCTAGGGATCGGTACCTTTATTTGAATGTATCTTTGTCTTCTGGAGTCTGACACCAAGAAGGATAGCCGCTAGCTTCTTGCTTCAGTTTCAGAAATTCGTTGACGTATCCTTAAACAAATTCTTTCATTGGAGTCGTCGTCGTCATCTTATTGGTATTGCTCTGTGGTAGGAAAGTGCCAAATTTCGTATACTTTTATCAAACGTTATCCGCGATCGAGAGCATGAAACAATTTGACAGTTACCGACGTTCTTGTCAAGGTTTCTTTTTGATCATCGTGGCGACAAGGTTGGTCTTGATTACACGTCTCAGCACACGTACGACATAACGAAAACATCGGTTTTCCGTGTTGATAATGTGGTAAAACAGGATGGTACAAGTTCGAATGCGTGTGCAACATTTTGTATTTGATCAAACCTTTGTATTGGCGAATGAGTTCCACGTCGATGTGTTCTGTCAAAATATCAGGGTGACCAGTGGGGAATCGAGCATATTTGCACACCCAAGGATACAAGGAACACACATCGATGTATTTGACCTGCTCTTCCTGGGATTCGTCCAATTCGTGCAACAAACGTGTAGCATTGGTTTTTCCTCTAAACAAACTATCGCGTGAATTTAACGGTTCGGTGTCCACCACATTGCAATCTTGAACGATACGTTTTAATTCTGTATCAGTTTTGAAACGTCGATCGTAGTCGTGTTCCCACATTTATATCACTTGGTATTCTTGAAGTTCTAAATTCTGGCGTCGTTGATATGTTTGATCGTACAACTCTTCCATGGTGAACTCTGAGAAAGGACTTTTCAGGTCTCGTTGAGGAAAACAGGTAGGGCATCCATGAAATAAACATCTCTGAAATTTGTGTACGATTTGTGTGTTTTCTAAATCCCAACCGTCCACGGAAAGAATTCTAATTTTCTTTTCTCCACCGTTTCTAGCATGCTGTATCCACTTGGCTACAGTTTGACACAAGTAATGGGAGTAAGCGCAAAGCTTTGGCTGAATATCGACGGCGAACATAGAGCAAGGATTGAGGTGGTATGATCGGTAATTTGTTTTTCGGGCATGAACTTTTTTCGAGAAACTAATCCACACGTTTTAGGAATGATAGAAGCTTCCTTCAAGTGATCGACACCTCAGTGATCCGAAACAATTGTCGAAATTCTCCACAACAACGTCTTAAAATGCCCACATAGGATCGAAAATATTTCAGCATTTCTTCTTGAAAATAAAAAGAGTCTGAAGAGTAGAGTTCATACCAAGTGTAGAATGCTTCTTTTTGCTCTGAGTGCATACCGTCGGGATCGTGCTGGTGAACTTCAGGTAAATGCGGTAGCACAACGTGTTGATTAGCTTCGATGTTGAAAAAAATGTGGAAAATATCCTTTAACGATTTCTATCGTTCAAAATGTCTTATGCGTTCTACTCAAAGGCATAGACAAATAGCTCTTGGAATCTTTACATTGTGCGTTTCCCACTTTCATGTAAATGATTTTGGGTCTGTTCATGGTCACTGTTGGAAATTCGGTGCCTTATTCTGAATAATATTTCAAAAGAAAGTGTCTGTCGTACCCTGAGAAAGTGTGATCCGTGACTGTAGCGTAACGATGACAGGCGCCGTAACGCAGGACTTTCTCTTCGCTCCAAGTGACGAAGGTGGGGTCTAAAATCCATTCAGCAAAATCAGCAAGAGTACGAGAGCCCTGAAAGATCTTTTCTCGTCCTCCTGGAATCGCACTACAATATGTACAGTGAAAAATTAAAGGTTTCTTGAATGCATCTATCACAAGCACGATGAGCTACACAAAAATTAGGGTTGTGAATTTTAGTCTCATGTGAGCATTCAAATTAAAAAAAAAAACTAGAATCCACGCCTTTCTTTTTATTCTTGTTCTGTTCGTCATTTAATACTTCCTCGAGTTCATTGTCGTATCTTTGAACGCAACACTGATGATTGAAGTCGACAACTTCGTCAGAAAAACGGCACCTTTTCTTTCCTGGGCAAATGTATGACTTTTGGTTATTCGCTCGAACAAGATGTCTACAAGTGGAGCACACTCTCAGTTATTCGCAAGCACTTTTCTGTTATTGTAATTGTTTCATGCGATGTTGTTCGTAACAGGCTGGACTGACGAATGTTCGCTTGCAAGTAGAGCAATGAATTATTTCTTTTCCTTCCAGAATGCACGGTATGAACGCTAAACATCCACAAGATCTTTCTCCACAACGAATATGTTACTGCCGACTGATAAATCCTTGGTTACATTTCTCTCAATAATATCTGTATCCAAGAAATCCTGTGCTAGTTGTAATAGCATCGAAATGATCTTGGTGATGATAAACGTGAAAGTATTTTCCGTCTAGGAAATTTGGTCCTCGAAAAAGGAGAGCTCCACGAACGACTTGAGGGTATACTTTCAACGTATAACGAGGTGCCAACACGTATTAAAGTTTTTGCATTTCAGGAACTCCACACACTGTCCCTTTGGAAATTGCTGTTTGCTGTAAACGGAGTTCTGCTTCTCTCCCTTGTTTGGCTCTGTCTGAGTGTTTAATGCTATCCCATAATATTTTACATTCCGCTGTATCGTTCTTCTCGGCATAAGTTAGAGATACTACGATGGCTCTGGCTAAACACATTTTATCTTGGTTGTTGACAATCTGAACGATACTTCGTTTGGTACTGTGAGGTTCATCCACTGATAAAACTTTTCTGCGTTACCCGCTACCTCTTGGAGATGAAACGTATGTCATGTGAAGAGTGGCTTTTCCATCAGTGATATCAAACTCGTCGTTCGATTGTTGGACGTGTTGAATTAGGTCAATAATTTTGGAAGAAGTTAATTCTGCCGGTATACCACACTCGATCTACACAAGATATTTCAAACTGTCGTGAGTAATAGATAGTCTTACAATATCTTTATATTTAGCTTAGCACTGTCGTTTCAATTCCCCTAACAATGATTCCCATAAATCTGTAATGAAACCTGCTGCGTTCTCTGGAGGAACAGAAGACTTTAACTCTTTAAATTTTACCGTGTACGTGTACGCCATCTTTCGCAATTTTCTGGAAGTCACTTTTTGGGTAGATTAAATGTAAAAAGTAATCTTAAGGAGCTACCGAACGACTTTCTTTCTTCGCTGATCTTGACTCTCTCGGTCTTGTCCTAGAGGTATTGGTATTGGCTGATCTTGACTCTCTCGGTCTTGTCATAGAGGTATTGATATTGGCTGATCTTGACTCTCTCGGTCTTGTCCTAGAGGTATTGGTATTGGCTGATCTTGACTCTCCCGGTCTTGTCCTAGAGGTATTGGTATTGGCTGATCTTGACTCTCTCGGTCTTGTCATAGAGGTATTGATATTAGCTGATCTTGACTCTCTCGGTCTTGTCCTAGAGGTATTGGTATTGGCTGATCTTGACTCTCTCGGTCTTGTCATAGAGGTATTGGTATTGGCTGATCTTGACTCTCTCGGTCTTGTCATAGAGGTATTGGTATTGGATCAGACTCATTCATGTCATCTACAAAATCCCTAGCAAGAACTTGTGCTAATACTTCACTTAGCCTATGAGGTGACACCGAAAGTCGTCCTTGTCTCTTGGCTTCTTCTGGTTTCTTCTTGGCAAGGTTTGATCTTTTCATCTTGATTCAAAATTTGATTTGACTAGGGTACTCAATCTCTCCTTATATAAGAGAGAGAGAGAGAGAGAGAGAGAGAGAGAGAGAGAGAGAGAGAGAGAGAGAGAGAGAGAGAGAGAGAGAGAGAGAGCTTCACCCTAAGATCGCACTTCTTCTCAGATGTTTACAGAGCGTCATTAGAAAGTACACTTCCAATAAGGTTTCGGAGTACTCCACTCGAGATAAAAGTCAAGATACCTTCTATGTCTGTCAAGGAAAAGGACAGTGGGCTCCAGAATGTCCACAACGTCAAAGAAAAGGTATCAATAAGACAGGAGAAAAGAGAGAAGAGTAAAGATACCTGTTATCAATGTCAAGATAAAGGACATTCATCCTGAGAGTATCCCAAGAAAAAAGAGAACAAGGAGGAGGAGCGTTTAGCAGAAACAGAACAAGAACCCATACCACTAAAGAAAGTCAAGAAGGCGAGACAAGTTAGAAGAAACTGAAGTAGAAGAGGAACCCATGCCAGTGAAGAAATTCAAAAGAGAAAGACAGTGAAAGAAAGAAGAAAATGAACTTTGGTGATGTGTTATGAAATTGCATTGTGGTTTTTATTCCAGAGAATATACCAAAGAACACGTAAGTAAATCTCTGTCTTGATTTGAATCCTTCATATCCATCGATGTGGGATAGGAAAATTCCACCCGAGTGTCAGAGTTTTGCGTCAGACACGAGTGGCGCATTGTGGATACTCGTGTAACTTTCAAACAGCAAAAACGCCCATTGAAACTTTCATTACCTTAAGACGGAGCGTGTTTTGCAAAATGGTCTGTTTGAGGGATACATAACTTCAACCACTGCTCGCTTTAGTACATAATGTAGCTATGTAAATCTGTGCGAAACGACCTGTTTGTGGTTTAGTACGTAAAGTAGCTAGGTCAATCAGTGCGAAACGGCCTGTTTGAGGGGCACTTAACTTCAACAACTGTTCGCTTTAATACGTAAATGTATTGAAATTAATATTTATCTTGATTATTGCTAAAGGATGTTCAAGTGATGATGAAATCGGGAAGTTTTTGCTACTTTGAGTCCATGACTCAGGATAACGGTCAAGTGTGAGGTGGGATATAGCTATCCTGCAAAGGTGTTCAACATTGGAAAATACAACCATACACATATAGAAATGTAAGAAAAGATATTCAAACACTCACACACGCATACATCTTATAATGGAAGGAATCTGAGTTTTGTTTGATTTGGCAATCATTGAGTAGTATCTCTTTCAAAGAGACTTGGGTTGCCATGAAAAGGGCAATTGTGTTTTTTTTTTTTTATAAATCATGGACTTTTCAAGCATAACTGCAACTTTCTTAGACCTTTTCCTCGATCAAGTCCTACACTTACTGCTTATTTGGTAGTGGTAGTAATGACTGCAGCTGCTGCTATCGTCTAGTGGTGATAGTGAATGTCGATGTAGTCATTAGTCATAGAAGGTTTTGAAGTCTTGGTTCGTGAAGGTCTCTTTCTCTTCGTTAAAACCCATTACCTCTTCTTGAGTTTGTGGGTATAGTGTGTATATAAACATTACTATCCTTTGCTTTTTGTGTGTGTTTTCCCCCATCATTTACATCCTACCCATTTCGTTGGATAGTAGGTTTTAGTCACCATATACGTCGTGTTGGATAGCATGGATATTAATCAAAAAGTGGGTGTTGGATAGTAATCAAAAAAGGGGGTGTTGGATAGTAATCAAAACGTGATGTGTTGGATAGTAATCCAAAAGTGGTGTTGGATAGTAATCCAAAAATGATGTGTTAGATAGTACTACAAAAGTTGTTTGTTGAATAGTAATCAAAAAGAGGGTGTTGGATAGTATCTAAACATTTCAACATTACATTTACCGTTTGACCCCATTCATTTTTAACGCGGAAACAGCCTATAACGGTCCCTAAGTTAACATTACATTTCCAGTTTGACCCCAGATTGTTTCCTACATGTAAAACCTACGACGTAATGTTCATTCCCGTATGACCCTACACATTTTTCAAGTATTGAGGTCAACCACTTCGAACAATGTTACCATATAACCCCATATGTGGTTAACCTCTTCTAACAATGTACCCTCAATGTTAAATTCGCGTATGACCCCATAAGGTCTCCGCATTTTAAACATATGGACATTTTTAACATAGGATTTCCCGTATGACCCCATACCGTCCTTACATGTAAACGTACTGGCGCCTAAATCATTATCATTTGATCCCCAATAGCTCCATATAACTACTGCGGTTATTTTTTAGACGATATAAACGGGATAAGTGTTTTGGACGATATAATGATAAATTGATAATTGTAAAGGGAGAAGGGAGTAAAACGCTATCTCCAATAAATCTTGCATAAAATATGGGCAAAAAATGAAACTCTCTCCACCATTTTAGTAGATTAAACTGAATGAGCAAAAATATCAGTAAACTATATCAGGACATTTTTTTATTGCTTTCTTCTATCGAGATATATATTGTATTGTACAGATTTATATTCAGATTTCATTTTCTTTCAAACGAACTTATACACTATCAGTTTATATAAATGTAAACTTAAAGTAGCTCCTCGTATCTGTTTTATTAAACATTCGTTCTTGGAACATGACTAATAATCATATTTTCGGTTTTTAGCGTACATGGTTTAGCAGCAAACTATGTAACGTATGATTCTACCAAACAAAATGTTAGGTGATAGCTCAGCAATTGTTTTCTGTCCTGCCTTTGTAGAAGATGGCTGAGGTCCTTTGAACTGATTTTAATACAAGCAATTAATGTGAGATCTTTAAACCTGTTTTAATAAATTCGCATTAATTATTTACAAGTTGATATTTTAAAAATTAATCTTGCTTATGATTAAAACTTAAATTATATTTTTACAATTTTACAATTGTAAAAAGCCACGCATTATTGTCTTTCAATTTTGAAATGAAAATTGTTGAGTTTCCTTAAATTTGAGGAAATCCTGGAAATATATTACAAGATAAATCAATACTATATTCAGAATAATTTAAGATATTATGACTGAATTTTTTTCATTTTGATGAAATTAATTAGTCCAATGTTTACCGAATATTAAGTGAAATAAAGCCCATTGAACACCGAGCAATAATATATATATAAATCTGGTGCTTCTGTAGCGAGTCCAATATTTCAGAATTTTTTAAATTTTTTATTTGGTTTTACATGAGTTTGAGCTAAAGAAAAAGTTGTAGTTGCTTAACATTTCGTGGACAGGATAGCATTTCTTCCCCATATAATGTGGTGTGGACATATCCTACAAGTATACCTTATGAAAGACCTATACTTAGAGTCGTTTTCCTTCTTATAAAAGCTCTCCACATTTTATGACTTTACTCATAAAAAAAGTCTTTTGTATCCATGGATTGCTGACCCCCACCCCGACAAAACATTATCTCCATATATATATATATATATATATATATATATATATATATATATATATATATATATATATATATATATATATATATATATATATATATATATATGGGGGGGGGGTACATGCATCCATTTGTACACACATACATACAGGTCAGGGAGTTGTTCCTAAGATGTAGTTTAGCTGACCTAAATAAATCAGGAAGAATACTTGACACTACGTTGCAGTGGAGAATGTACATATCGCTTCAGTCCGCTTTTTTTTCAGGCAGTGCAGAAGCTTTTTTTAGTAACGTAAGGAGTTTCGACGCTATTTAATTTGATAGTCTGGACCTGGTCAAGGTCATTTCGTCCAAGCAACCCAGGCTCCCGTCTACACAATAAACAGGATGGTTAGACCTTATTTTTATTTAGTTTATGAGAATGGTCCTTAGTTCAAATGAAAAACATTCTTTAATGAATATGACAACCATCACTTAAAAGTCCGAAATGCGTAAAGAACAATCTTCTTTATGACTTCATTTTCCTTTACCCCATAACAGTTTGTTTGTTGGGGGGGGGGGGGGAGGGAGTTTGTTGGTGGGGGCGGTGTTTTGTTTGTTTGTTTAAATGTATGGTTTTATATCTATATGTCGTAATTGGAGCCACCGATATGTTCACAAATGTTGACTCTACGTGTCTTATCTCAAATAAACGTCTAGATACATAGAAGTAATTGATGGCCAAAGTATTCAGTATTTTTTGTTCTTGCTGCTATTGTTAATGTTGTTGTTATTGATCTTGTCCTTTAAATACCACACATGAGTGAAACTCAAAAATGCAGGAATTGTAAACTGAAGTTGACTTTGATTTAAACAACAGGGCTTCATTTTAAATACCATTTGTAAGAATCTTTTAGCATTTTGTCGTTCAGTTTATTACCTGCTGTTGATAAATGAACGTGCATAATTCGGCCAAATTGCTTCTCTCTCTCTCTCTCTCTCTCTCTCTCTCTCTCTCTCTCTCTCTCTCTCTCTCTCTCTCTCTCTCTCTCTCTCTCAAGAAAGACGTGTTTTGGGCAAGCTACTTTCCTTTGCACATCTGTGGTTCTGAGTTCGATCTAAACCGTTTCGTACACCACAATCACACATTACAGCGTGTACAATAGGCTGGGGGCTGTTATTTCCAACCCATCTGACCATACACAAAGTCGTTTGGAAGGCTGTTTGTTAGAGAAGGTATGTATACATGCTACAAAGTTTGGGATTACAAATTCGGTTTTAGTTAGTTATCTTTATACCAAAATTTTAGTAATTTTGAAAGAAACGAGTTTACCACGTCGAATAGATTGGTGTGTACTCGTTCATTTCATTCATTAACCCAGAGGAGTCGAGAGAAATATGTACATACCTTAATGTACACCACAGTAATCCACTTAACTATTAACCTCCCAATCGGTTTCGTGTTGGATAGTACTTTAGGCCCTTTTCCTTTTTGGCCTCTGAATGAAGGGTTCGCTCTCTTGTACCGGTGTATACAAGGGTCAGTATATTTTATCTCGTAATTAGGACTTTGTGTCTCGTAATTACGACATACTATCCCGTAATTACAAGCTTTACGATAAAGCAAACTACTTATTTTAAACTATTAAATCAAATTTGTCATTCCTTTTTTGCTTGTGCTTGCGTCTTTCTTTTTATCTTTCTTTTTATTCGTTTCTTTCTTCCGTTTCTTTCCAATCTTATTTTTAAAAATATATATCAATGGATGAGACTCTGCCTCTGTCTCTGTCTCTGTCTGTCTCTCTCTCTCTCTCTCGTAGTATGACTTAGATCTTAATTCCATTTGAACCATGTAGCAATGACTGAAAATCAGGGGTACATGTACCATTAATCTACCAACCTAATTATTTCCCTTTCTTCCTCAATCTTTCTAAATGTATCTATATCATTTCCTATATCCTTATTTATATTTGTCACCATTGATGTACGTCTGTATTTGTGCACGTATCCATGAGTGCATATATGTGTATGTATGTATGTATGTATGTATGTATGTATGTATGTATGTATGTATGTATGTATGTATGTATGTATGTATGTATGTATGTATGTATGTATTTACGTATGTATCATTGTATGTGGGTGGGTGGGTGTGTAGGTAAGTAGGTGGGTGGGTATTTTGTCTTCCTGACCTGGTCAATATTGTTTATGTCTCTGTTTTATTGAAGCCACTTATCTATCTATCCATCCATCTATCTATCTATCTATCTATCTATCTATATATATATATATATATATATATATATATATAGATATATATACTTACCTACCAATTGAGAAAATAATAATACGTACATACATAAATGTATAGACTGATTGATTAAAAGATTGATTTGATAGAGATAGAGAGATGACTGCAATCGAAAATAGATTCATACAGACAGTTAGAAAGACAAAATAGAAACCTACCTATATAACTCTAACAAATACACACACGCACACACTCACACACTCACACACACACACACACACACACACATATATATATATATATATATATATATATATATATATATATATATATATATATATATATATATATATATATGATGACACCAGTATAACCAAAACAGGTATCGAAGCCGTGCTGCAAGTAACGGCACCAATATTCTAGCTCTGATGCACCAGTGCCCTAACCCACACGGCCCGTCCGCAAATTAATGAAGGAACAGGGTCGAAGATAAAGACTTGAGGTGCACGAAACTCCCTCCCTGGGAAAGCTGAATTTAACACTCATCTATATGCATAAACCCACTGCATTTTTCGAATATACATATATATATATATATATATATATATATATATATATATATATATATATATATATATATATATATATATATATATATATATATATACAATTATAACAGACAAACCTAACTAGGGACATAGGCGGATGGATAGACACAATTAGATAGACAGGAAGCAAAACTGGTCGTTTGGTAGGATGAATTAAAGGACGAAAAGGAAAAAGAAAGAAGAGGAGAAATACACACAAAGCAAAATGAAAGAAAGATAAAGGATTATATATTATTATAAAAAAAATGTATATATATATATATATGTCATAATTATGAGATACTAAGTCGTAACTACTAGACACTAAGTTAAAATTAAAAGATACTAGGTTGAAATTATGAGATAAAATTTTATTTCGACTTGACACTTAACGGCTTCCGTATGTCTGTGATCACCAGAGCTGGATTAAGGTTATGAGGGGCCTAAGGCGAATAGGAGGGTAGGTGATTAGTTTGTTAACTGTCCTCGAGGGTGCTACAATTCGTGCTGCTAATGTCGTAAATTTGTACAAAGCAATATCTAATAAGTCAACAATTTTAATATGGCCCGTGTACCGTCGCTCAGCTGTTACTTCAATATAGAATGGAGAGTCTACAAAATATAAGGGGCTAAGGCTATAGCCTTATTATTCTAGGGGTTAATCCGGCCCTGGTGATCACCCATCCATTGTTCTTTCTTTTCCTCCAGTTTGCGATCAGCATCTTTGACCAATCTGAGTGTCAAATTGACTTTGAAGGAATAGTAAGAATGGGATGACTGAGCAACAATTAAGTTTAATTTTCTGTTTCAGAAGGCTTGAAGAGTAATTTAAAGGTCAAGTCTCCCTAAGCCAACAAGTGACTCGAAGGGTCGTCTCGTGCCGGTATCCATGGCGTGAAAGAGTGTACATGCGCACCTTCAGCGGGACACCAGTCCATTAAAGCTGGACCTCCTAAGCGATTCCAGTATCTGCTTTTAGTTGGATAGATTAAGCGAGTTCAAGTGTCAAGGGCGCAATAGCTTTGATCTTCCATTGTCCGCCGTGTAACCACTAGGTCATGCTGCCTCGTGGATTCTGTAATCACAAGTACATACATCATTATTTTAGAACTCAACTATTTTAAACGAAGATCGGATCTTATAGGGAAATTGTATGTCTTGCTTGATAAATATCTGTTACACATAATTTATGCAAATCAAGTTGTAGGTTGTACTCTCCTCCTACTCCTTCTCCTACAGACACAATCATAAAATAGAGCTCATCAACATTGTAAAAAAGGTACAGAGAGAGAGAGAGAGAGAGAGAGAGAGAGAGAGAGAGAGAGAGAGAGAGAGAGAGAGAGAGAGAATTTCGATTTGACACTAACTACCACAGCAGTGACTACACATGAATAACTGGACCAGTGCATGAATATTCGGGCATCGGCTCTATGGGCGTTTTTAGGGCGAGACAGTCTTTAACACGAAAATCTCGTGAGACAGTCTTCAACACGAAAATCTCGTGAAAATCTTCTCACTAGCTAGCGAGAAGAACTTTTGTGTTCACCAACGTCGTTCTTGGGCTGAGAACTCACACAACTTCTGACGCTTGAGTGAAGAGAACAAGAACAAAAAATGTCAAATGTGATGAGCCGTGTTATTGTTCTGAGATTAACTCAAGGCATTAGTGCGTTTTCGAACGCGAACATCTAAGAGCATCCGAGAACAAATTCTTGGTGTTCGGGCATAATTCCCAAATAGGTCGTCCAAAAACAGCAATGATTCCGGCCTGAGAACGATGTTTTCCATGAAACTAAACTCATTCACCGAGGCGCAATTGCACATGCGTTACCAGAACGCAAAGATTACATTTATCTCACTTTGTATTCACACAGACACACACAGACAGACAGACACACACACAAACCTCTGTGTGTGCGTGTCATGAATACACACAGTAATATGTAATCAGAAATTTCGCGTTTCATATGACGCCGAATATAGTATTTCCGAAACGCACGATTCGTCTTCAAGATATTGCCATGCTTCATGAAGAGGTAATATTGACGTCGTGGTTAAATGTTAGCCAATCTGCTGACGTCAGAGCTTTGATGACCTGTAAAATCTCCTGACTAATACCAATATACTGAAATATTGAACGAATGAATCAATGAATATAGTCGAAAACATTGCTGTTAGTTAAAATATACGTATTCTCATGATGACTGATTCAGGAAAGCTTGTTTGCTTATATATATATATATATATATATATATATATATATATATATATATATATATATATATATATATATATATATGTCAGGGAGAGGTGCTGAAGATCTATTTTTGCTGAATCGGTTAATCAAAAGAAATATTTCACACTTTCTGCTATGATGAATGTACATATCGGTTCAGTTTGCATTTTTCAGACACTGCAAAAGCCCATTTAGTCACGTGAATTAATCGAATGTCGACTTGTTTTTGACTTGAAACTGGTCAAGGTAAATTCGTATGGGCAACCTAGACTCCTGTCTAGACAACACGTACGGGCATCCTAGACTCCTGTCTAGACAACATACATTGTTACTAAACCTTATTTTGTTTATTTGATAGGAATGGAAGTTAGTTGCATACAAAATATCTTATAAAGACAATACGACAACCATCAATCCGAATTAGGAAATGAGTCGAGAACAATCTCCTTGAAAACATAATTTTCTTCTCCCTAGGACAGAATAATACAATCATGTGTGGACTTTAATATGTACGTGTAAGTAATGCCTGGAATCACCCTCACAAATGTTAACCTTGAATTTTGTCCAAATAAAATATGCATACTTAAGAGTTGGAGTAATTATTAATTTTAATATTGAATATCTGAGTGAAAGATAAAATGCAGGAATTGTAAATTTAGTTCGACTTCCATTGAAATTATAGTATAACCCAGGGATTTGTTTCTGAAACCATCTGTTGGGATATTTGAGTTGTTGCTACATTATTAGTGGGTGTTGACAAATGTGCGTCCACTATCTGGCCAAGTTGCTGTGCCCCCACTCCCTTCTTTTTCTTCAATGAATGCGGTGTTTTACTTTAGCTATTTTCTTTGCAACTTTACGATCGCTCTGCGTGTGCAAGGGTCATGTAATATGTTGAATAGACAAAACGCAGTGACTACACAATGCATACAATATAATGACTTTAAGCAACAAAAGGTATTTCATAAAATATTCATGTAAACTTATACGTTATATCTTGTATGAATTTAAAGTTGGGAAAAATAGTAGTAACCTAAATAGAGCCATTATTTCTTTGCTTTACCTTTTAGAGACATATGTTGTAATGAATAGATTAATATACCTTTACTCTATAGAGACATATGTTGTAATGAATAGATTAATATACCGTTACTCTATAGAGACATATGTTGCAATGAATAGATTAATATACCGTTACTCTATAGAGACATATGTTGTAATGAATAGATTAATATACCGTTACTCTATAGAGACATATGTTGTAATGAATAGATTAATATACCGTTACTCTATAGAGACATATGTTGTAATGAATAGATTAATATACCGTTACTCTATAGAGACATATGTTGCAATGAATAGATTAATATACCGTTACTCTATAGAGACATATGTTGTAATGAATAGATTAATATACCGTTACTCTATAGAGACAAATGTTGTAATGAATAGATTAATATACCTTTACTCTATAGAGACATATGTTGTAATGAATAGATTAATATACCTTTACTCTATAGAGACATATGTTGTAATGAATAGATTAATATACCGTTACTCTATAGAGACATATGGTGTAATGAATAGATTAATATACGTTACTCTATAGAGACATATTTTGTAATGAATAGATTAATATACCTAGAGACATATGTTGTAATGAAATGATTAATATACCGTTACTCTATAGAGACATATGTTGTAATGAATAGATTAATATACCTAGATACATATGTTGTAATGAATAGATTAATATACCTAGAGACATATGTTGTAATGAATAGATTAATATACCTAGAGACATATGTTTTAATGAATAGATTAATATACCTAGAGACATATGTTGTAATGAATAGATTAATATACCTAGAGACATATGTTGTAATAAATAGATTAATATACCTTTACTCTATAGAGACATATGTTGTAATGAATAGATTAATATACCGTTACTCTATAGAGACATATGTTGTAATGAATAGATTAATATACCTAGAGACATATGTTGTAATGAATAGATTAATATACCTAGAGACATATGTTGTAATGAATAGATTAATATACCTTTACTCTATAGAGACATATGTTGTAATGAATAGATTAATATACCAAGAGACATATGTTGTAATGAATAGATTAATATACCTAGAGACATATGTTTTAATGAATAGATTAATATACCGTTACTCTATAGAGACATATGTTGTAATAAAAAGATTAATATACCTTTACTCCATAGAGACATATGTTGTAATGAATAGATTAATATACCGTTACTCTATAGAGACATATGTTGTAATGAATAGATTAATATACCGTTACTCCATAAAGACATATGTTGTAATGAATAGATGAATATACCGTTACTCTATAGAGACATATGTTGTAATGTATAGATTAATATACCTTTACTCTATAGAGACATATGTTGTAATGAACAGATTAATATACCGTTACTCTATAGAGACATATGTTGTAATGTATAGATTAATATACCGTTACTCTATAGAGACATATGTTGTAATGAATAGATTAATATACCGTTACTCTATAGAGACATATGTTGTAATGTATAGATTAATATACCGTTACTCTATAGAGACATATGTTGTAATGTTTAGATTAATATACCGTTACTCTATAGAGACATATGTTGTAATGAATAGATTAATATACCTAGAGACATATGTTGTAATGAATAGATTAATATACCGTTACTCTATAGAGACATATGTTGTAATGAATAGATTAATATACCGTTACTCTATAGAGACATATGTTGTAATGAATAGATTAATATACCTAGAGACATATGTTGTAATGAAATGATTACTATACCGTTACTCTGTAGAGACATATGTTGTAATGAATAGATTAATATACCTAAAGACATATGTTCTAATGAATAGATTAATATACCTAGAGACATATGTTGTAATGAATAGATTAATATACCTAAAGACATATGTTGTAATGAATAGATTAATATACCTAGAGACATATGTTGTAATGAATAGATTAATATACCTAAAGACATATGTTGTAATGAATAGATTAATGTGCCTAGAGACATATGTTGTAATGAATAGATTAATATACCTTTACTCTATAGAGACATATGTTGTAATGAATAGATTAATATACCCTTACTCTATAGAGACATATGTTGTAATGAATAGATTAATATACCGTTACTCTATAGAGACATATATTGTAATGAATAGATTAATATACCTAGAGACATATGTTGTAATGAAATGATTAATATACCGTTACTCTATAGAGACATATGTTGTAATGAATAGATTAATATACCTAAAGACATATGTTGTAATGAATAGATTAATATACCTAGAGACAAATGTTGTAATGAATAGATTAATATACCTAAAGACATATGTTGTAATGAATAGATTAATATACCTTTACTCCATAGAGACATATGTTGTAATGAATAGATTAATATACCGTTACTCTATAGAGACATATGTTGTAATGAATAGATTAATATACCGTTACTCTATAGAGACATATGTTTTAATGAATAGATTAATATACCTAGAGACATATGTTGTAATGAGATGATTAATATACCGTTACTCTATAGAGACATATGTTGTAATGAATAGATTAATATACCTAAAGACATATTGTTATGTATGGTGTTTATATAATATTATAAATATTTTAGGAAATTATAAATGTTTCTTCACTTTAATATTTGCTTAAATCTTTATGTTTATCAACAAAAACATGTTTAACTAGTGTCCTTGAATTAGGTTGTTTTGATCAATATGTTTTCTCAATTTGAAGGTCAAGGTTGAATTTTTGTTTACAAGTAAAATTCCATTAAGATGACACACATTCTAGAACATTCTGTCATGTGACCAATCTTTATATATACCATGTTTGGTGGACATTTTTTCAGTTTTGACATTACCATCAGTCTTGTAAAGAGCTATTACAGTTGTGAAAATTCATTCCAAATTCTAAGAGAGGAATTATTTTAAATATTCATTGGATTATAACAGTGCTCATAAACTTTTGGATTTTGGATTTTTAAATGATGATTTTGGAATTTATGTGAACTTACTCAGAGATTTTGGAATACTTCATTTTGACATCAGCACATCAAGATTTCTAGTACATCAGGACTTTGGAGACCATTGGCACATAATAACATTCAAGGACACAGCCGTGAATTCAGAAAATTCTATATTTAGGACTTGTGATTAGAACGATCATTCTTATTGGATTATTAGGATTTCAAAACACATTACTGTAAGTGATTTTTTTGATTTTTCATTTTAATTATCTAGTAATAAATTGCTTGTTGATTTTTACTTGATTTGTTGGTTTCACTTTCTTTCTGTTACATTTTTCTTAGACCATAGAGTCGTAACAGAAATTGGGGGCTCGTCGTCCGGGATTGAATTTCTTTAAAGCATATTAGAGATATTAAAGTTATTTTTGAAATTCATATTGATATTTTGTCTCGGAATTTTTTTTTGTCTTTGGCAAAGATTTTTAAATAGAGAAATTTTTGTGTGTGAAACCAACAAGCATTTACAATGGCATCTAATGTTCAGATTTTCATTTCAAAACCTACCCAGGAGGGGTTAGAGTGCATGAGAAAGGATGAGTTGCTCGAGCTTGCCAGAAAATACAGTCTATCTGAGGCAAAATTATCATTGACAAAACAGGAGATAAAGATTATTTTAATTCAGTATTTAGTAGGAAAGGGAAATTTTGATAGTAGTGCTTTAAGTTCGAAGAGAAAGCCTGTATCTGGTTCTGACAGGAAATTAAGGGAATTAGAGTTAAAGAACCAGATGGATTTAGAGTTAGCAAAGCTTCAGATTCAGAGAGAGAGAGAAAAAGAAGAGAGGCAGATGGAGAGAGAGAAAGAAGAGAGGCAGATACAAATGCAGAAAGAAGAGAGGCAAATGCAGATGGAGAGGGAGAGAGAGAAAGAGGAGAGACTGATGCAGATGCAAAGAGAAGGAAGGGAAATGCAATTTAAATTAAGAGAATTAGAACTGGCAAACAGAGCACACTCCACTCCTTTAATCACAAATTCAGGTTTTGATGTTACTAGATATATTAGGTTAGTACCCCCTTTTCAGGAAAAAGAAGTAGATAAATACTTTCTTCATTTCGAGAAAATAGCTGAAAACTTGAAATGGCCCAGAGAGCATGGGACTTTGTTATTACAAAGTGCACTAATTGGCAAAGCTCGTGAAGTCTACATTTCACTGTCAGTACAACAAAGCACTGATTATGATGTGGTTAGGGAGTACATCTTGAAAGCTTATGAGTTGGTACCAGAGGCATATCGACAAAGGTTTAGGAATTGTAGAAAAGAAACTGGACAAACTCATGTCGAATTTGCAAGGGATAAAGAACAACTATTTGATAGGTGGTGCTCAGCCAAGAAAGTTGATCAAGGTTATGATAACCTCCGACAGCTCGTATTAATTGAAGAGTTCAAGTGGTGCATCCATAGTGATGTTAAAACCTATCTTGACGAGCAGAATGTGGAAACTTTGGAAAATGCTGCTCGTATGGCTGATGATTATTCCTTGACTCACAAAATTTCATTTGGCAGTAAGTCGTCCTCTCAGCAGTTTTCTGGTAAAAAACCATCTCAATCTCATTCGAGTACTTCCAAATTTCACAACAGCACAACTGTTAGGAATCAAACGTCTGATAAGACTGATCAGAAATCCTTATCTCTTCCTACGTGCACTTATTGTAAAACGAAAGGGCACGTTATTTCTGATTGCTTCAAGTTGAAAAATAAGCAACAGAGTAAAGACAGAGCTTTTCCAAATGCTCTTATTTCTACGAGGTCAAGGTCACGGTCTTGTATTGAAAGCAATACATTTGTTGGGTCAAACAAACCCCAGTCTGATTCTATTTTGGAGGCTTATGAACCATTCATGTCAGAAGGTTCTATATCACTTATTGGTGATTCTGCCAAACCTATCCCAATTAAAATATTAAGGGACACTGGAGCTTCTCAGAGTCTTTTATTGTCAGGTACTTTGCCTTTGTCTGAGGAGTCTTCTTCAAGTGAAAGTGTTCTTGTTCAGGGAGTAGAGTGCGGTTTTGTAAATGTTCCTCTTCATTGTGTAAATTTGGCATCAGACTTAGTTTCTGGACCTGTGACTGTTGGGGCAGTGACTTCTTTACCCATAGAGGGTGTTCATTTATTACTAGGCAATGACCTAGCTGGAGATAAGGTTGTGGTTAATCCACTTGTAACTGACAATCCTTGTTTGGATCAGAAAGTTGATCCTGTCGAAACTGAAATCCCTGATTTGTACCCTGCTTGTGCAGTTACTAGAGCTATGGCAAAAAGAGCTCTTGAGAGTGATGTTGATCAGGATATTATTCCTTTAGCTGACACATGTATTGGTCAGTTTTTTGATGAGGTCACTTTTTCCTCAGGTATTGATCAATCAAACGGTATTGATCACATTGATCCTCTTTTGGCAACTCATTCTCTTTGTCCTACTCAGGGTGACAAACGACAATCCCTTGTCGTTGAACAGGAGCAAGATCCCGAGATATCTTGTTTGTTTCAGAGGGCTATTAGTGAAACTGAAGCCACACAAGTTCCAGTGTGTTACTTTGTGAAAAATGGGGTCCTTATGAGGAAATGGAGACCACCTGATGTACCCGCTGGTGACGAATGGTCAGTGAGCTATCAAATTGTTGTTCCTAAGTCATATCGACAGGAAATTCTTAATTTAGCCCATGAAACTCCTTTGGCTGGTCATTTAGGAGTCCGTAAGACTTATCACAAGATCTTGAATCATTTTTATTGGCCGAAACTCAAAAGTGATGTTTCTAAATACTGCAGATCTTGTCTCACTTGTCAAATGGTAGGAAAACCCAATCAGAAAATACCTAAGGCTCATTTACAACCTATTCCTGCATTTGATGAACCATTTAGTAGAATAATGGTAGACTGTGTTGGTCCTTTACCTAAAACCAAGTTAGGCAACCAATACTTGTTGACCATCATGTGTACATCTACAAGATTTCCAGAGGCAATTCCTCTGAGAAACATAAAAACTAAAACTATTGTGAAAGCTTTGGTGAAGTTTTTTACACTTGTTGGCCTTCCCAAATCTGTCCAGTCGGATCAAGGGTCAAATTTTATGTCTGGAATTTTCCAGCAAGTTATGCATGAATTAGGCATCCAACAGTTTAAATCTTCTGCCTATCACCCTGAAAGTCAAGGTGCTTTGGAAAGATTTCATCAAACTTTGAAGAATATGATTCGATCATATTGCTTTGATACAGAAAAGGATTGGGATGAGGGTGTTCATTTGTTGTTGTTTGCTGTTAGGAAATCAGTTCAAGAGTCGTTGGGTTTTAGTCCCTTTGAACTAGTTTTTGGTCATACTGTCCGTGGACCATTGAAATTATTGAAAGAGAAACTTCTTTCAAATGAAGATTCAGAGATTAATCTTCTTGATTATGTCTCTGATTTCAAATACAAGTTGTCAAAGGCCTGTGAAGTAGCAAGAACTAATCTTCACACTACCCAGTCAAAAATGAAATTAAGGTATGACAGAAATTCACAGGAAAGGAGTTTTAAACCTGGTGACAAAGTTCTGGCTCTCTTTCCCATTCCTCAGAATCCTCTTCAGGCTAAATTTTTTGGTCCTTATACCGTTGAAAAGAAAGTAAATGACTTAAATTATATCATTAACACTCCTGTGCGACGGAAACAGAAACAACTTTGTCATATAAATATGTTAAAGGAATATTTTGACAGAGATAGCTCAGCTAATTATTCTGTTAATTTAGTTGTACCTGTCCCACACAGTGAAGATATCAACGATGGAGTACAATCACTCTATAGTGACTCTGGTATAACCAATCTTCGGAATTCAGAAATATTGAACAACCTAGACCAGAAACTTTCACATCTACAACAACAGGAAAGAAATGAACTAAAACAGCTATTACATGAATATGAGCACTTGTTTCCTGATGTTCCAACACGAACAAGTAAAATTTGTCATGACGTTGACATTGTAGATTCTGCGCCTGTGAAACAGCATCCTTATAGGATGAATCCTCTCAAACAGAACTATTTGATGAAAGAAATTCAGTATTTACTGGAGAATGATTTCATAGAACCAAGTAAAAGTAACTGGAGTTCACCAAGTATTCTTGTTCCCAAGCCAGATAATACATTCCGTATGTGTACTGACTATAGAAAAGTCAACAGTGTCACCAAAACTGATTCATTTCCAATCCCAAGAATGGACGATTGCATTGATAAAATTGGAAATGCGGAATATGTCACCAAGTTTGACCTTTTAAAAGGATTCTGGCAAATTCCACTGACGGAAAGGGCAAAAGAAATGTCAGCATTTGCAACTCCAGATGGACTTTATCAATATAAAGTCATGCCGTTTGGAATGAAAAATTCGCCTGCAACGTTTCAAAGTCTGATGAACATGATAACATTTGGTCTTGATAATTGTGACGCTTATATCGATGACGTCATTATCTACAACAACACCTGGGAAGATCATTTGGAAACCATTCGAAATTCTTTGATCGACTCAGCGATGCGAATCTGACAATTAATTTGAGCAAAAGTGAGTTTTGCCATGCTTGTGTCACATTTTTAGGACATATTGTGGGACAAGGTCAAGTTAAACCTATAGAAGCTAAGGTCAAAGCTATCTCTGAATTTCAAGTTCCAATTTGTAAAAAGCAACTGATGCGATTTCTAGGTATGGCTGGATATTATCGGAAATTTTGTTCCAATTTTTCCAAAATTGCTGAACCTTTGACAAGTTTATTGAGTAAGAAAACCAAATTTTTTTGGTCTGACAAGTGTCAGGAATCTTTTGACAAGTTAAAGGCCATGCTTAAGAATGCACCAGTTCTTTCTGCACCAAATTTTAGCCAGTCATTTAAATTATCTGTTGATGCAAGTGATGTAGGGGTTGGTGGAGTATTGATTCAGGAAGACAAAAGTGATGTGGATCACCCTGTGTGTTATTTTTCTAAAAAACTAAACAAGCACCAGAAAAATTATTCCACAATTGAGAAGGAATGTTTGGCTTTGATATTGGCTTTACAGCATTTTGAAGTGTATGTTACCTCAGCTCTTTCTCCAATTATTGTGTACAGTGATCACAATCCCCTTACTTTCATCAACAAAATGAAAGATAAAAATCGGAGATTGTTGAGATGGAGTTTGATATTGCAGGAATATAACATTGACATTAAACACATCAGGGGAAAAGACAATGTGATTGCAGATGCACTCTCACGTGCCTAGAAATGTAATATTGCTTGATGTAATTAAGTCCAGTATCATAAAACATGTTCTTATGTAATTTTGGTTATTATAGTATTAGATGTATATTCAAAAGAAAACTTTATTATATAAATCTTTCTTTTTCTTTATGAGGGGAGGTGTTATGTACGATGTTTATATAATATTATAAATATTTTAGGAAATTATAAATGTTTCTTCACTTTAATATTTGCTTAAATCTTTATGTTTATCAACAAAAACATGTTTAACTAGTGTCCTTGAATTAGGTTGTTTTGATCAATATGTTTTCTCAATTTGAAGGTCAAGGTTGAATTTTTGTTTACAAGTAAAATTCCATTAAGATGACACACATTCTAGAACATTCTGTCATGTGACCAATCTTTATATATACCATGTTTGGTGGACATTTTTTCAGTTTTGACATTACCATCAGTCTTGTAAAGAGCTATTACAGTTGTGAAAATTCATTCCAAATTCTAAGAGAGGAATTATTTTAAATATTCATTGGATTATAACAGTGCTCATAAACTTTTGGATTTTGGATTTTTAAATGATGATTTTGGAATTTATGTGAACTTACTCAGAGATTTTGGAATACTTCATTTTGACATCAGCACATCAAGATTTCTAGTACATCAGGACTTTGGAGACCATTGGCACATAATAACATTCAAGGACACAGCCGTGAATTCAGAAAATTCTATATTTAGGACTTGTGATTAGAACGATCATTCTTATTGGATTATTAGGATTTCAAAACACATTACTGTAAGTGATTTTTTTGATTTTTCATTTTAATTATCTAGTAATAAATTGCTTGTTGATTTTTACTTGATTTGTTGGTTTCACTTTCTTTCTGTTACATTTTTCTTAGACCATAGAGTCGTAACACATATGTTGTAATGAATAGATTAATATACCTAGAGACAAATGTTTTAATGAATAGATTAATATACCTAAAGACATATGTTGTAATGAATAGATTAATATACCCAGAGACATATGTTGTAATGAATATATTAATATACCTAAAGACATATGTTGTAATGAATAGATTAATATACCCAGAGACATATGTTGTAATGAATAGATTAATATACCTAGAGACATATGTTGTAATGAATAGATTAATATACCTAAGGACATATGTTGTAATGAATAGATTAATATACCTAAATACATATGTTGTAATGAATAGATTAATATACCTAAAGACATATGTTGTAATGAATAGATTAATATACCTTTTCCATGTCAAGTAGAGACGCTCACTTTTTATATAAAAGTTAACTGGAAATAGTTCCTCGTATTTTCATTTAAAACTTTCGATTCTGGAACATAATTAATATTCACATGATTTGGTTTCATCATACACGATATGGTAGAATATGATGTACCGTAACATTATACCAAATACAATGTTATATAATACACCAAATACAATGTTATATAATACACCAAATACAATGCTATATAATACACCAAATACAATGTTATATAATACACCAAATACAATGTTATATAATACACCAAATACAATGTTATATAATACACCAAATACAATGTTATATAATACACCAAATACAATGTTACATAATACACCAAATACAATGTTATATAATACACCAAATACAATGTTATATAATACACCAAATACAATGTTATATAATACACCAAATACAATGTTATATAATACACCAGCAACTCTTTTCAATCGTACTTTTGTACTAGATAGCCGAACTCCTCACATTTTTAAATAGAAAATTTATCGCGAGATCTGGACAATACATTTCTAAAATATCGTCCTTAAGTTGCGATTTTGTTAGTCTCTTGTCATGGGAAATAATTTCAAAATAGCTCCTTAGTTTTAAAAATATACATCTTAGTGTTTTTCTAATCTTGAAAGAAGATTTGATGAATTCCTCAAATATGTGAATTGCCTCTAATTTTATTCAGAGATAAAACCAGCATTTTTAGATGAATATGGAATATTGTAAATAAATCACTGATATTTGTGATTCTTTTTATTTATTTATTATTTTTTTGCCTGCGAATTAGTTTTGGGAAACTTAATTACCGTAAATCAAACACTAAGAATGAAATTGAATTTATATGTCTCCATTTACGGAAGAAAACTTTGAAATATGTAGCAATATGACAAATTATCCTGGATACGTTATGGTATTTCTGACAAATGGATTTGCAGGTACGTTAGTGAAAAAGTATGTTTTAAAAAAGGATTTTGAACTGAAAAGTTCGCGGATTTCATCCATCGTCAACAACAGGTACGGCAAAAAACAGTCGATGAGCTATTATACAACATTTGTTAGCAGTTTCTCAGGAATATCATCTATGATGTAAAACCAAAATGTGAATATTAATTATATTCCAAGACTCATATTTCAAGAAGAAATGCAAAGAATAATGTCGAGTTTTGATATATTTTGCAAATATATGTCTATAAATCTAAGCAACACAGTATGCCTTGATAGAAGAAAGCAGTAAGTAATTACTCGGTGTAGGCTACTACCATTTGTACCAGTTTTAATCATGTAAATGAGAGTTAATTTATGCGGGTATTTTCAACAGTTTTCGTATATAACCTTTGTTCTAGCTTTGCCTATGAACATTTTTCTTTGGATTGTAAACGAATTTGCCCCATCTGACGGAGACAGAGGCGTTGTCAACAGTTCTGGTTTTTATTGATGTTTATCACTTTATTAAGTTTCATTGACCCCATTATGTATTCTGTTCAAACTTGGAACGTTTAATCATGCTGCAAAGACAATGCATTCTGCAAACATACTTACCCACCCCTATGGTGTCAATGTCACACACACACACACACACACACACACACACACACACACACACACACACACACACACACACACACACATATATATATATATATGGGTTCAGAGATTACAGGTTTTTATTTGCTTGTATTTTTTAGCATTTCAGTGGATTCTGTTCATATGTCAGATGTCTCATAATAAAGAAGAGACAATTGATGCAGTGACACCCTCACTCAGCCCTCTAACTATCGTATCAAGATCAATATCACAGACATGGAAACTTTGCGTAAAACGTTTTGGTTGCAGCTTTCGTTCGCTGATATTTCCTTGGCACCTTTGTGGATTCTGTTCACTTTCGGGAAGTGTCATTATGAAGCAGATATATATTCCTTCGACACATTTGGTCACCTTATCCCCATGGGGTCAATGTCATAGACATAGAATATTTGCATTCAAGTTTAACGTTTTGGGTTTGCTTATATTTCATGAGCCCTCAATGAATCATGTTCATATTTGGGATGTCTTATTACGAAGGTAAGACAAGTCATCCAGCGACACATTCGCATACCCAGTTTCTCCTCAAGGTCGATGGTCAAGGTCACGAACACGGAAGAGTTGGCACGGTCAATGTTTTGGTCAAAGTCTTTAATTTGTCTGAAACCCTTGCCCTCCCCCACCCCACCCCCCCTGTGCCGTGTCTCATAATGAAGCAAAATGAAGTTAATCTGCAACACATTTGTCCTACTTTTACGCAGTGTAGTCAAGGTAACGTTAGGTTTTCAGTATTGATTGGGTGTGGCTTCCACATGCAGGCCTTAGGATTCTTGTTATATCTTACTCATCGGTGTAAACGATGTTCTTTCGTCAACTAAAACAATTTTACGAAATATTCATCTCCGCACAAATACATACATTTTTAAATATCTCATCAATACTATCACGATTACAATTTTGAAAAGATGATTTTTAATGTCACCAAATATGACCTTTTGGAAGATGAAATTATGCATTTAAGAACATTATAAATAGTTTATCCATTTAGTGAGAGTAGAACATACAATGAACTTTCGTTGGTCACTCAATATCTGAATTTCCTTTTAATTCTCGTGAATGAAACATATGATAAACGAATTTCACAAAACACATTAAATAGTGAATTAATTAGATATGTTAAGATTGACTCCATTGCTTTTAACAAAGACAATAAAATGTAATCCCAATAATTAAGTCAGAAAAGTTCATTTGTTTCATACATATAGTTATTTATGGAAAAAGTTGCTTAAGATCTTAGGATATATTTTCGAATATTCCTCGAATTCTCATGCCTTCTCTCCAGAAATGCATTTAAAAAATTCACATGCATTATTAAATGCATTATTAAACGCACGAATGAATGAACTAATGAATGGAATATGAAATTAAAGAGTAAATGAATGAATTCGATAATGTTGTAGCCAGATCCAAGGATTATTAGGACTTGAGGATAGGATTTAGGATTGGAGAGCAGATGTAAATAAAAGTAAGTCCATCAGTGCACAATGTCAAGAAAGATAAAATACTGCATTGCAACAGAGTGTACCACTAGAAATTCCTAAAACTTGTTTACGTCTTCAATGTAATTGTTGCCGACGGTGACCGGACGGTGTCTAGACGTCATTCTAATGTCCTACTCAAGGTCATTTTGACAAAGCAGCCCGGACACCCGTGTAGGCAATAAACAGGACGATTATCAATTCTGGACAATGCGAGAACATCACTCAGAATTTAGCAAGGTGTCTAGAACAACCGCTTATAAATATATTTTCTTCTCCGCCAGAACAGAATGCATTTATATCAGTAAGTTGTTCTTAGATTCATAGTCATTAAATTCACTCTTTATTTTCCGCATTAATCACTGCTGCATACATAAGAATCAGAATAGTCAATGGGGAAGGACTGAACTAAGCTACTAGAATTTTGGCCCAACCCCTTTTCATTGTATAATAACGGCAATAAACAATCTTATTAAATTCAACATCAACTCATAAATAAGTAGATCTGATATACTTCAGTACAAGGCCATGTTCTGTTGATCTTTTGATTAACCAATAAAATTACAGCTTTCATATATCTGAAAGTGAAAAGCGTCATTTGGAACATAACACTACCAGCGATAACTCTCCCTGAACCGACAAGTACATGGAAAGGTCAGCATCATTGTCGTTTATTTAGTTTTGCAAGCTTATTTCTTAAATTCAAAATATGCCATGTAAATTTGCTAAACATGTAGTTATTGTTTTCTATGTATCAACAAATACTCCCGTATCCACCTACCACCATTTAAAAGGTGGAATGAAAGTAGATGGATCACTCTCACATTATGTTAATATCAGATGGTGTCTAGTCAACTTTGTTGGAAATGTGAGGTTGACCCATTTTAAGCCAGTTAACACAACCCTAAGCCCTACGTTGACACTATTGCAGCATAAATCCATTCATATTGATATGAACCATTTTTCCACGCAATTATATATATATATATATATTCTTTGTCGATGTCTAGACTAAGTGTGTACACTCTGAATCAACACTTATTACAATATAGTGAATGTATTTATCCTTTGTTGTGAGCTACACGGTGCATATAGTATTGAATTTTGAAATGACTCTCTCTCTCTCTCTTTCTCTCTCTCCATGTACCAGTGTTCGTATAAAAGATATTGATATAAAAGATATTGAAAGTTGAAGATGAGAAAACCTATGACGCTTCGGAATATCGACTATGCCCAGTATTTCCAATATAAGATTTTAAGACCAAGGACTGAATGATATTCAACCTGTGTGTTGGTTTTATTTTCAGCAGTATTGTCTTATGCCTTACATGAAACGATTGTAGGTCAGCGACGATTTGACAATATAAGTGCCATGTCTTTAGTTTCAAGGCAAGTTGACATTTAAACCTCATAAGATTAATATGGAGAGAGAGAGAGAGAGAGAGAGAGAGAGAGAGAGAGAGAGAGAGAGAGAGAGAGAGAGTATTGCTAAATTAATCACCACTGAAACCTTAGTTCTGACAGTAAAGTATGAACATTCAATGTTAGTACTGTACGGATAACAAGCAATATATATATGTAAAAGTCACGATTTAAATTTTCCTTATTCATTTCCATTTTCAAATATACAAACTGAATTAATTTCTTGTCTTAATAAGTGGTATAATAAAAGCTTTGGAAATTACCTTGTATTCTTGTCTGTTAACATATTCTACAAATGTCGGTCAATGACTGTTATATTACACAAACACCTCTTTCAATTTCAGACAGGCGATGTTTGTCATTAATAGCTAAAATTTCAAGGTTTATTGATTGTGAGTCATATTGTTCTCTTTGTGTAGACGGTAGAAAAACCTCAGTTAAAAGTCTGAGTGCTGTTGTGAATAATAATAATAATAATAATAATAATAATAATAATAATAATAATAATAATAATAAGTGTGTTTGATGCATTTATTTCTAGAAAGGCTTTTAAACACGGCATCAAGTAACAAAGTGACGCGATTGTCTCATCATTTTTAATTTGTAAAAATTAACAATTTCTACCTGCGTGTAGCGTCATTGTTGTTCCTGGCAAGACGATGCGTACTGGCGTCCTACCAGTTGTCGTTAATAAGAGTCCCAAGTGAGCCTGATATCGCTCACCTGTACAGCTGACATATGTCAGCCTGTGAATGCAAATTCACGCACGTATTGAAAATGCAGAGGGGAAAGAAACTCTTTGAGCACACACACAGCAAAAAGGAAATTGTAATTTTCCATTGTATTACCATTTATGTTGCACTGAGATAGCACTAACATGTGAAAATCCATCAATTTCCCATTTTTCTGACCACAAATTGCCGAGTACCACTTTCTGAGCAACATTAAAACTCCATTCTTTTGAAAAAGAAATGGCATTTAGCTACAAATGAAATTCCATTCAATGGTATTATTTTACAAGAAACTCCATTTAACTTCTATTTCTTTTCTGAGACCATTAATAAATTGGCTATAGCAGTTTAGCAGTTTCTACATTGCTTAATAATGTTGGTGTCATGTATCTTCTTTCCTATACCATATATATATATATATATATATATATATATATATATATATATATATATATATATATATATATATATATATATGATCCCATTCTCAGCATAGAAATGACAAGTCATTTATACAAACAGCATTAACTCCTGAGTCTCCCCTCTGGGGACTAGACCGCTATTCATAACTTACAAACTGTTCATAACCTCACCCTTAAAGTATATACACTTACTTGACATTAGAAGAGGAGTTGATCTGTGCAGTTAGCATAGATAACTGGGTCTCTGTCCATACCACCCCACCCCACCCCTCGAGACCCGCCCCTTGAGTCATAGCTTGGAAACCATTTAGATCCCTACCCAAGAAAGCTGCGATGGTTCAGTGGTTAATTCGTTGGGCTCATGACCAGACGTTTGCTGGTTCGACTCGTACCATCTGATCAGTCTGGATCTTCACTGATATGAGTGGATCTTGCTCATAATCGAATTCGTCTGAAATCTTGATTTTGCAAAGCTTCCACACCGAATTTGATCAAAACTATGTTACGAAATATGACCTCTGGAGTGTTCACAAGTTCAGCTAATCAGATGCAAGATCACATCATTAATATATACGTGGATGTCACTGATTATTGAATTCACACGAGAATTTGATACTATAAGCTTACATACCAAATCTAATAAAGATCCGATCAGAAATATGGCCTCTAGAATGGTCACAAGCTCAGCCAATCAGATGCAAGATCACCTCTCTAATATGCGTGGATCTTGCTCATTATCTAAATTATCCAAGAACTTGATTATATAAACCCATATTACAAGTCTTATCACAATCGGTTTAGAAGTATAACTTCCAGAATGTTAACAAACTTAGCCAATCATTAGTATTCGCTCATCTCGACATAATCATATATTTAAAGTCTAATCAGAACAGGATCAGAAATACGGACACCAGAGTGGTAACAAGCTCAGCAATCGGATACTCTATTACCTTATTAGTATTCTTGGATCTCGCTCATTATCCAACGTTTTCCGAGATCTTGATGATATAAACCTATATTCCCAGTTTGATCATAATCGGACTAAAATCACGGCTCCAGAGTGGCAACAAGCAAAGGTTGACGGACGGACGATTAACACATGGCTATGCCATAAACTCACTAGGCCTTACGGCCAGGTGAGCTAAAAACAAGTTATGCTAATAGTTGTTAAAAAGCATAAGTTTTATTCTCTGGTTAACGTCTACTTAGCGTTTATTTGAGATCCATCCGGTTTTGAAAATTTAGACAGCCATTGATGCAAATTGCCATATCAATTCTAGATCAACAGTTTATCTTAAAATGAGTATCACTACGAAGATATTAGTTACACAAATCTAAATAGAAATGCACTTAGTGAAATAAAATAAGTCACTCAATAGTGCCATTAAAAAACAAACAAACAAACAAGCAAACGACTAAACGGCATGCTATTCAGTGTAGAAGGATTTAGGCGGTTATTTCTTTAAGAGAAAGAGGTTAGCTAATTTTAACGATAAACTTTTGAAAGTTTACTAATGAAAACTGATAGGACGCCAGTAGAATTATTCATTTTAATTAAGATATGAATGAGATAGAGAATATTAAGAGGAAGTGAACTCGCTGCCGAGTTTATAAACCAGGTCTTATGTTACATTTGCTGTAGACAAACAATGTGATCAAAGTTTAATTCTGCTGTCATCATGTCTCGATACATGTATGTATTTAATTCAATCTGATTAAATTGAAAATCTAATTATAATAATCTCATGTTCGAAAGTCAGTATCTAATTATAATAATCCCATGTCCGAAAGTCAATATCTATAATAATCCCATGTCCGAAAGTCAATATCTATAATAATCCCATGTCCGAAAGTCAATATCTATAATAATCCCATGTCCGAAAGTCAATATCTATAATAATCCCATGTCCTAAAGTCAATATCTATAATAATCCCATGTCCGAATGTCAATATCTGTAATAATCCCATGTCCGAAAGTCAATATCTAACAGGCGCAGGTAAAGGTCCCTATTCCGATGATTTTTGGAATTCCTGGGCCACTTATTTTTTAGTAATTTCCGAGCAACTAATTTGTAGTAATTTATCAGATAAAGCTTTGCATTTCGGGTTAGGAAGAGTTAGAAACGATATATTCTGATTAATGTGAAATTTGTAATTTGATTGGTGAATCGATTGTTCAACAAACAATGACCTCGTGTCTGTGTCCGTCAGATCTCCGTTATTTCGGAGATCTTGATTTTAATCAAAATGTGGAGGCTCCGTAAAATTCTGTAGATATCACACAAACTGTGTAAATTTTGATTTGAATGACGGGTTTGTTTTACAACATATTGTGTATGCAGTATCTACCTCTCAAACTGTAAGTTGTGAAAATTTGAGACACCTATGTTCTCCGTGTTTAGAAAGTTTTTAAAGCGCTGCGTCAGCTGTTTTATTTGTAGCATGATAGCTGTGAACCTTTATTCTGCAAGCTTTTGATAGGTATTGAAAAATTTTGTTTGCCATTATACTGCATCAATCAAGGTAATACCAAGAAAGACAATGAACACATATAAACACTTTATTTTGTACATGAACAGTTTATGCATACTAAACAATTTTTTTTACAACATGTAAAAGTTGCAGCATTAAATGTCTAAGGTTTTAGGATTCATCTGTTACCCCCCCCCCCCCCAAAAAAAAGCGCAATTATTGAACAAACAAAAAGAAGAAAATAAAAACTTTGTTTTACAAAATCCGCTCGAGTAAAGAGTGTCTATGCTCTTGTCAATCTGCAGCAACCACCACACTTCTTAATATTTACATTCCAACGGTCATGATGTGTTCCAAATTTATGTTATTTATTTGAACCATTCCAAACTTGTCTTTCAAGATAAATCTTTTCGTTCAAATTTTAAAGTAGAAGTAAAATTGATAAAGATGACAAAAAGTTAATAATAATAATAATAATAATAATAATAATAATAATACAAACAGAATTTATATGTACAATACCAAGTAACCTTGGTTATAGTTTTGCGAGAAAGTTTCAATTATGAAACGACTTTCAGTTAATGCATAAAACGCAACAACAAACAAAACAAAACAACAAATGAAACTTGTGTATTTCCGGTCATGTATGCACAAGGCAATGGGCGTTCGCAGGGGGGGGGGGGGGAGGGGGGTGGGGGGAGACAGCCCCCCCCCCACCGTGGATTTGTCCATTTTGCAGTATATATATATATATATATATATATATATATATATATATATATATATATATATATATATATATATATATATAAAAGCCTGGTCCCTTTTATTTCGGCTTTGCCCCCACACAGATAGAATGGTCTTCGTCCAGTTTTGTATCTTTATACAGTACAGATAATTCATTAATGCAGCTTGATATTCCTTTTTTTCATAATTTCTGATATACACATGTGTACAGATTTTATCCGTATTATGTGGTATGACAATCAACCTGAAAAAATTAAAGCTTACACAAAATATCTTCAAGGAAGGTTAGGCAATCTATAAATACAAGGAACATGCATAACTGCACAAATAATGTTTGACAAGGACGATCCAGTCTCTTAAGTGTCAGCTGTACTAGGCAATCATCTGTCTTAAATAACAAGTTTTGGAAGGTCTGTAAACCAATTGTAGTTAGTTGGTTGATTTAACGGCACTTTCAGCACATTATTGACAAGATCATGCGGAGTAAATGGTGCCTTTCCCAAGGACACACGATGGGAGCCGACCCCGTGCTGGCCTGGGCGGGTATTGAACCCGCGACTCTTGGGTCACGAGTCCGACCCTCTACCAATAGAGCTACTGCGGCTCCCCTAAATAACTGTAGCAGTGAACCCATATTAACTCTTCGAAACCAAGTTTTCTCACTTCCAAGATGTGTCTGCCTATGACAGGTTAGACTGTACAGTTACTGAGGCACTTTTGAAAATCGTTCCTATTATATGTCTGTAAAAATGTTAAGAATTCAAGAAAAGACCATTTCTTCCTTTTAACTGTCGAGTGTTGAAACCATGTTTTATATTCTTCAGCGATAACAAGATTTTCAAATTAGCTGCTGTGGTACACATACTGGATGTCAGCTTGGACATATACTGGATGTCAGCTTGGCTCCATTTTCATTTAGGACAAAGTAGACATTATTAGAAGTCTTTTAGTGAAAACACCATGTCATAATGATCATCCATTCAGGGGGAGTACTGACAAGATTTTTAAGAAAGTCATCGTAGCAGCCATATTGGATGTACGACTGACACCATTTTCATATAGGCTTGGTGAAACCCCTGTCATCATGATCATCCAGTCAGAGGAAGTAGCGACAAGATTTTCAAGACAGCCATTGTGGTAGCCATATTGGATGTATGACTGGCACCAACTAGGTAACATAAAAAGTATATTGGTAAAACACCCATGTTGATATAGCCATCCATTTGGGCAGGAGTAGAGATAACAATATTTTCTAGATATGACTTTCCATTCAGATGGAGTAGCAATAACAAGATTTTTAAAATGGCTGCTGTGGCCGCCATATTGGTTGTCAGATCAGCACCATTTTCGTTTAAGACCAACTGGACATCATACGAAGTCTTCTAGTGAAAACCCCACTTCAATATGACTGTCTGTTCAACTCGAGTTATGATAACAAGATTTTCAAGATGACGGCCATATTGAATGTCAGATCAGCACCATTTTTATTTAGGACCAGCTTGACATCATAAGAAGTCTTTTAGTAAAAACCACATGTTGATATGACCATTCATTCAGGAGGAATAGCGATAACAAGATAGCAGCATTTTAATTTTGAACCAACTAGTGAAAACCCCATGTTGATATGTCCATCCATTCAGGAGGAGTAGCGATAACAAAATTTTCAAGATGGTCGCTGTGGCAGCCATACTGGATGTCATAGCAGCACCAGTTTCATTTAGGACCAACTAGACCATGGGATGAATGTGTGTGTAAAGTTTGAAGGCAATCCTCTAAGTAGTCTAGGAGGAGTATCGATAACAAACTTGTGCTAACGGATGGACGGACAACAGACCATCCCATAAGCTCTTCTGGTCTATGACCAGTAGAGCTAAAAACCACATTAATAGAGATCTTGAAGGGGTTCAATATGGTGAAACCGAACTTTGCTTTTATAAATCCTATGTTCGAAAGCAGATTTTCGACATTGTCATTATTAAATCATATGAGAAAAATTAAAGAAATGCATTTGTTAAAACAAGTTATATTTACTGGTGTTGTTTGTGATATTTGTTTTCTTGTCAAATGTTATTCTTATGCCCAATATTTTTCTCAAAAGATATATTTCATTATAATTAGGGGCAGGGGATTAAATTTGACATTAAGAAATATTTTGCGATGAAAATGTCTCATTATCTATTGATATCTACAACATGCCTGTACATGTCTTGTGTATTACAAAGTACAAACTAAAGCACTCCGCATTCCAATTTTTGAGACATGTACAAATTCAGTATTTGGAATGTATGTATTTAAGTTGAAAGTTCAGAACAAACATTCACTAATGAACTACTTGTACCAAGGTTGTATATTTTTTTTTTTACACATCAACAATATGTACAATTAGAAAACAAATAATAGTGAGGTTTTGGATAAGCAAAACTGTGGTTGAAGCATAATATTAACTACTATGCTTAGTGTGTGCAGTGTCCAATTTTTCGCTGCAAAAAATTGTCTACTTACATTTGGACATTTACAAGATATGAATAAGCATTATTCAATTAATAAGAATAGAAAAAAACAATAAAAAAGGTTGGTAACATCAGAAATGATTTGATAAAAGATTCACTGTTCATGCAATAAAGAAGTCAACGCTTGATTGGTAGATGTAGATATGTGACCATTTATTTGAAGACTTTTTGAAACTCGTTTTGGTAATGTAGCAGCTTAATATTATGCCAATGACAAATAGCTGATTGGAGTCAAACATGTTGTGAAAAAGTATACAATGTTTGAAATATAGTAGGTCATCTGGGAGATTTTCCTGTCACACAAGCACAAGGGCGGAAAGTATTAAATATTCAACTTATCTCTTGCACTAACGTCTTTCTCTGAACAGAAGAATAACACATCTATATGCAAAGCAGAAGAAGAAATCACTCATTTAGATAAAGTAAAAAATACATGTGAGTGGTTAGGATTTGTTACATGAATAAATCATGAAGTGAGTGACTCATACAAGTGATGTAGCATATCATCAAACTGGGACTATAATAAGTAAACTGTGACTATAATGAGTAAGCTGGGGCTAAAATTAATAAGCTGGGACTATAATGAGTAAGCTGGGGCTAAATGAGTAAGCTGGACTATAATGAGTAAGCTGAAAGAATTGTTTCACAACCAAGATTTAGTTTTTATTTGAATCTTATTAAGGTGAGAAACATATATTGCCTTGAGTTGGATAATGACCAACACTGTCATTCAGAAAGGAAAAAAAGAAAGAAAAACATTTGTGAAGTACAGTATTAACTACCATATATACTCATGTATAAGCTAATACCAACTGCAAACTGCATAGACCCAGATCTGCCATCGCATAATGTGCCAGCAGATCTGGGTCTATACAGTTTATAAGGACTAATCAGTAGAACAAACAACATAGACCCTGATCTGCCGGCGCATTATGTGACGGCAGAAGATTATGCGTGAGTATATATGGCAAGCAGGAATCAGTAAGTTCAAACTAAACTGGAGCAATGAATTGATATGAAAACTTCAAAGAAAAGATGAGGAGACATGAATTGTTATTTTGTTACTTTTGTTTAGATTTGTTATAAAATTTAAAAAATAGTCCGGAGTAACAGTGACATGTATAAAGAAGCATCGTCATAGAAATGACTAAAGGGATATGGTGAAGAGATGACTGGAAAAGAGTAATTTAACCGATCTTGCCAATCATTTTAAGAGGGGTTATTACATTACTTTGTATGAAGAAACGAATTTCTGATTGCAACTGCGATTGATCGTTCTCTTGGAATTAAGTTGAAACAAGAAAGCATATATAAATATATATACACAAGATGGTGCTCTACAGATATTACGTAATTCAGGGAGAGTGACAGGTGTAAGGTCAAGCTGTTTGCATTTGCAACATGTCAATGGAGAAAATGTTGGCAAACCTCTATGATACTTTCATGTACCATGGCTGAAATGTCTTTACATATTGTACTTGTGGAAATTGTACATGATCTAAGCACACACTGACTGCTCCCATGTGCTCAAACCGCCTCAATTAGTCCAAAGTACACTAACTTTGGCAGCAGTTAAAACCTAGAAAACAAATTTTGCCAGAGTAGGCAATACCAGCTTCTGAAAGTGCAATGAATGAATTACAAAATATATAAAAAGTAAAAAAGTTATCGGCTTGTTTTTTTCCAATTTACCTTTGAAGTCCAGAAAGTGAAAATGACCAAGCAGAGCTTGCAGCTTTTTATATGGGTGCACATCTGAAGTAAGGCCAAGCTTTATACTCTATAACCCAAATTACACCCAATAAAGGGAATAGAAAGTTCTTTTAACGATAACGAAGATATACAAGGTCTTTCTTAAATAGCCAGGATAACCAGTGAAGAAAACCTGAGAAATTATTTTGCTTTAAAAATCTAACCCTATGCAAAATACAAAACTGTTGAGTGCCACCTAACATGTAAACAAATACAGTGGCAGAGGGGGGGGGGGGGCACTTCAAATTTCCTCCGACAGTTGGAAATAAAAATAAAATGACAGTCTTTTTTATTTAAGGAAGCTTCATATTTTGAGGAGTATGACAAGTGAACCCTTTTTTGTGTACCTTGCATTTGTCACCTATGGCATCATAGAAAACTCCAATTAGACCTCTAAATTGTACTCTGGAGTCAACCATGCTGGAGAAAATGCACCCAAACTTCAAAGTTATGCTTTGATATCGCTACAGATACAGAAAAAGCAAATTCATTAAATAGGTGCAACTTTTGTCATCTCTTTAAGGTATCACTACATTAACTGAATCAATCAGCTGTTACTGCATTCTATTGTAGCTCCTAAAAAAATCATTCATACCAGTAGTTTATCTCTGATCTGTCCCAGTGATTTGCTGACCAGTGAAGAATGTTACATGCATTCAACAGAAAGCAGCCTAAACAGACAATAAAATGTTTACTAGTTCAACCTTATGGCAAACAGGCGAGATTCGTCCGGTTCCAGAAAGGTCACTTGCATTAAAAATTCCAGTCAATGCATTAAAATGCAATTATTTCCAGAAAATGCAACATAGCCTATGCCAGGGGTCCCCAACCTTTTTGAGCCTATGGGCACATTTTCTGAATTTATGAGAGAGTGGCGGGTACCAACCAATTAACTTGACCCATTTTTATTATTATTATTATTCATTACAACCTCTTCCACGGGCACACAAAATAACCTTGGCGGGCGCAATGGCACCCGTGGGCACCACTGGCCTATGCTGATGTTTTTTATATGTTGTGTACAAGTTAGTGCCAAAGACTAGTAAGATAGTCTTGGTCCATCTGCACTTTGAAGTAATGCAGTGCATTTCATCAACAATGTATTGAAAATAAAGGAAATATATAAAGAACTCAATTAGTGTAGTGATGACTACTAACTACCTTCATAAGGACGTTCGTTTTCTTCAACAGAGTGGTTTTTGCTTATTTGTTTTTGTCTCAAACTTTCCACACATAAAAAGTAAACATATTTCTCTAATATGAATTTGCCACTTTATCAGCTGCTTAAATCAGAAGCATTGATTTTTTTCACCCTAAACTTCAACTTCAATAGCAGGCGCTGGAACTGTATCATATTCAAGGTCATTGTCTGCAAGATCTTCATTCATTATGATGCTGTTGTCACCAGATTTAAATTTATTGTCACATTCTAAATCTGAGCTTGGAAGGTCACTGTAGTTGTGATCCTGAAAGCTGGTTGTGATATGCATTGGGTTTGTGTTTTGGGAACAAGCTGGGGAAGCACTGTGCATGTTTGAAGTGGAGGCCTGGACATGTTGCTGTGTTGAGACAATGCTGGAAGAAGAAACATCATGAATCCATGGTTTAATTTGTTTCAATTGTTCAGCGTCTGTTGGTGACTGTTCATCTGTTGGATGCTGTTGAATGTGTTGGACAAGGACCTGTTGACCCTCTATCATTTGATGTGTGGGGGTGGTTGCCTGATTTAATGTCAGACACATGTTAGTAACAGGATAGGGGTCTTGGATGATATAATGCTGTGATTTATCCTCCTCAATCGACTGGTAATCTGTGATCATTTGCTGGGATTCAGCACTGCTTGGTTGTAGAATAAATTTCCCATCATCTAGTTGGACTAAAGAATATATGATTGCATTGTCTGAATTAACAAAAGCATTATCTTCAGTTTGTGCCAAGGTTATAGGAATGTGATGCTGTGGCATTACTGATAACTGTTGATCAGTTCGCGAACCTAGATCATAGCTTTCATGTATACCATCTCCACTTTGTTGTTGTTGGTTTTGGGACATATATTCTTTTACTAATTGCTGAAACTGTGCTTGCTGTTCCAAAATTGCTGTAAGAAGATCCAATGATTGTTGACTTCCTTTGGCTGGATTTTGATTCTGCGAATCACTATTTATCAAAGTGCTCTCATGTAAACACTGTTCAGGGTAAATATGCTGATTTTCAGTTGTCGAGCTTGTTGAAACATTTCTTTCACTGTATTTCTCCAGTCTTTTCTTTTGTATCATCTGACACCAACTTTCTTGAGTAACATCACCTACTACTTTGCCCTTGTAAGAAACACGCAGCATTCCATTTGGTAGCGATGTTACTGACAACTTTCCCTTTGACAAAGTATTTGGCTGTTTGGTTACTGGTACAGAGTCTTGTTTATTGTTGCATGCTTCAGCTTTCCTGTCATCCTGTTCTATATATTGTAGCAACAACGCTGCAATTTCATCGTTAACTAGTTCTTGAGTTTCTTGCATTTGACTGAAACCTAAAGAAGGCATACTGGGAACTTCAGGTTCATCTTGCAATGTGCTTTGTCTCTCTGACTTTTCTTCTGAGGAGTCTGGGTTGACTTTTTCTACCATTTCAGCACTGCTGGTTGTTACATCTGTAAATATGTATACATTCTTCCGTTTAATCAATTTTAAAAAAAAACAATTTTGCTACTCAGATTTTCAAAAAGGCATCTCCATTTTACAAACAACTAAAACTTAGCAGATAAATTTATTTTTTAACAATTTTTAAAACTCAACTGTTTTCTTTAAATCATATGAATCATAAGACTGAATTTGATTGATACAACCATTTGGATAATTAAGAAATAACTTTAGGTTTATTTGTGTAACAGGGACCTGTGATTGATGTAATACCATCAACATGTAGAGCTAACATCACTTGCAATTATGGCTTACTTGAGTATGCTCCTAGCTAAACTAATATTATAATTCTTATTATAGTATTAATGGTTCTTAGAATGCAGGTAGCTTAAGTAGAAGATTAAATACCACATCAGAACTCTTGATATTATTGATACAGTAGTATGCGATCTCCAAAAACATTAAAGCTGTTGAAACAGAGCTTCAGCACGGGAATTGGCAGAGAAAGTTCTTTATTAATAGCAGAAGGAACATATAAGTGGGTTTGTATTTTGTTTTATTACACTTTCACTTTATGAAAATACTTTTAATTTGGTTTTATTTTACTCCCCATTACTAGTTTCTCATGCATACATTCCTAAACTTGTATGATAAAAGAGTCAACATTAAGAACAACTCTGTTTGTATGTATCATTTTTGGATAGACCTTAATCAATGTACATGTAGTACCTGTGGTTCTTCTTTTGTTTCCTATCTTTCTCTTGACAACCTGAAGCACACTATTGTTGGCTTGGCCTGCTGTTCCTTAAGTGAAATTCAAAGAGAAAGCTGAGAACCCACTTATGGAGTATATACATATGTTTGAATGCATGTATAAAGAATTCTAAACATTTCGTAAAAATTACCGTGAATTCATTCATTTTTGCCGGTACCAGTTTTTGTAACTTTGCAAATAAATTTAATTTTTGTCGATAAGTATAATCATGAATTGGAAAAGGGAAAACTTTATACTTTAGAGATTGGATTTAGTTCATATTCATGATTTGCAGCAACTACAACATTGACGACAATTGATACTTCACAAATACAAATGATTTCATAAGCATTTCACTCTTATTGGACAAGAATTTATGCCATGTTAATGGTAGCGTAAATGGCAATTAAAATATCCACATAAATTGGATGCAAATTATGGTTTTACTTGCCTAAATACATTAAAATGAAGGATTTTGGACATGATATAATGGATATTGACCACAGAGAAGCAAACAACTTACTTATTTCAGAGGGATTCTGACGTGATGACTCCTGCAAGGAATCCAGTTTCCTTTTCTTTGATTGGACTCCATAGATATCTGAATTCAGATACATTTTGGTAAAAGGGCAATTATATAATAATGTGATTGCAACAATTCATTGTAAAGGTACACAACTGTAAATGACATATATTCCATTATATGAAACAAGGAACCATTTGTACTTGTGTATAAGCTCATACCAACTGCAAACTGCATAGACCCAGATCTGCCATTGCATAATGCGCCGGCAGATCTGGATCTATGCAGTTTGTAATGACTAATCAGTATAACAAACAACATAGACCCTGATGATCTGGCACATTATGCAACAGCAGATCAGGATCTATGCTGTTTGCATTTGGAATGGCCTTATACACGAGTATATATGGTATGCAAGTTTTCCTTTAAAATGGAGGATGTACTACAGGGGTCATTTTGGCCCTGTTAATAAGTAATTCTTTTAACATCATTACAAAAAAAAAAATAAGTTTGACATCATGTTGTAGAAATAAGCAGGAGCTTTCAAAAAATAATTTTAGAATGGATGACTCCATTTACTGACATAAAAACAGCTTTAAAATGCCTAAATGGCACTTCAGTGAAGACAATGCAATCAAAAACCCTAACAAATTTTTAGCATGTTGGAGATATAGACATGATCCACATCATATTGATATGTAGCCATTATCATCGATTAAATTCCTTGTTAACAAAAGCTCTGAATGGTTTAAATATGGCAAAATATACATATTTGGCTACCCTGATCTATTTATGTGGCTATTTTTAGTCCTGTAAATAGCAACATCCGTTCCAAAAATTGTTCTTGAAAAAGCTCAAATCTTTTTCTACAAAATGAAGTCAAACTTATCTATTTTAATCATGTTGAAACAAATCACATATTACCTGGGCAAACAATGATTTTTATAGTACATCCCTCTTTGAACAATATTTAACAAAAGCAAAAAATAACTTTCTGGAGAAAAACAATGTTACAGTTATTGATGCCTACAATGAAACTATAAAATAAGTATCAATAAAGCAGGCAAGTATATGATTTTGAATTAAGAATAAAAGAAAAGTGTTTTTCATTATAAAAAAAATATACAAGTGTTATTAGATATAAAAGAGTAAAAGGGCAGGGTAGGAAAGGAGGGGAAAGGAAACATGTACAATGGTAAAAAAATGAATTCAAAATGCATGTGACCAAGTTGTGTAATAAAATTGCAGAAGGGGTCATTATGTTTGCAGCTTGGTATGTATGTTAGTACAATGTACATAAGTAGGTAAACTTGTAAGTAGATAAATGTATTGTTTGTTTAGACACAGAACAAGATCTGGCGACTCATTCTTACCCGAGTTAACATAATAAAGAAAATCTACTGGTGGAGTCCTTTTGCCTGTATCTCTGTCATGTAATGCCAGACTAACAGTCACATTGCCCTTGATGTCTCTGTCTTTTGTGTATGGTGGAGCTTGAAATATCACTACGCACTAAAAGTTGGATAATTGAAAGATCTCATCAACAAAATTGTCAGAATGACAGATGTTTAATAAAAATGAACAGGAACATAAATATATTGAATAGCCATAGTGATGACAGTATCTATGGCATAAACACAAAGAAAAAGAGCTTTTTTTAAGTTGTACATTATGACAATAACTGACTGAGAAAAGAGCATAATTACAAATTATAGACGTAATATGCATTTAAAGGACTTAATAAGCAATAAATTGAAAATTGCATTTACATGGTGAATACATCTGTTGATTCTCTGGGACCATTTCTGTTCCAAAATGAGACATACAAGCTAGTGAAGACAAAGCTTCTCCATTCATTTCTTCTATGGCCAATTCTAAAATACATAAGATGTAATTTGTTAATGTGTCACCTTTGAAAGTTAGCCTCTTGAGTAACAAAGTTTTGTGCTTTGTTCATCTTGGAAGGATATCAGTACAAACATTTTAATTATTAATTTTGCATTTTCAGTCAAATATCTTAAAACTAGAGAACAATGTTGTTAATATGCTTCTGCTCACCTTTTTGATGATTTCTACTGAATCTGCCTTCACCTCCCATCCACTATTGTCGTAGAGGATAACATCAACGTCTGTACAAAAAAGTATCCTTTGTAAGATGAATAATCACAAATCAACTCTTTTTGTTTTATATTCTTTGTGCTAGTTTGAACCTGTTTAATTCTAAGGACACTCCTTAAAATACTGATAATAAGGGAAAAATCCCACAAATTTAGATTCCCAAGTTTGATAATCAATTTTACTGCGGTGCTGTCACAATAATCTGATGATATAGCATCTATACTCGCGTATAAGCCAATACCAACTGCAAACTGCATAGACCCAGATCTGCTGTTGCATAATGCACTGGCAGATCTGGGTCTATGCAGTTTGTAATGACTAATCAGTAAAACAAACAACACAGACCCTGATCTGCCAGCGCATTATGCGATGACATATCAGGGTCTATGTTGTTTGCATTTGAACCTGGATTATACATGAGTATCTACGGTAACTTGAACAAACACTATGCTATCAACATTGGACCCATTAGAAAGGGGTGCTTCTTTTATGCGGAAAGTTTGATCCTGATGAGCATGATCTTTTCACTCATTTAATAAAGACATTGATCTTGCTTCAGTTTCTCAACTGTAGACAAAGAACGTTTTTAAATTGTCCTATTTACTGGTATATGTTTGTTTAGAAGGGACCTAGCACGTAACTTATGTTTATTTTAGTAACAGCATAAGTTTATATGGGGATTTACACTTGTTTATATTATTACTCTTAATATATAAGAAAACTATTTCCTTTAAAATACTGAGAATGACTGAAGGTAAATATTTTTAAAATATTTTTTATTAGGTGTATTTTCAAGTTAGCATGTAAATGTGGAGAGAAAAAACATTTTACATGGTGTAAACTTGTATTGTTGTTCATAATGTACTACATGTAAATACTTATAAGTCCTTTAAAATAAAAAGATGCAATATTAGGGCAAGACATATCCAAATGACAAAATCTTTCAATGTAAGAATAATATCCTTTCTGATTTTGTTTTATGTACTTAAGACAATTGAATATATATTTTTTACTGCACATTTTCTATCTAAACTGAAGCTCCTCACTAGAAATAACAAATACTAAGCATGACCTATAGATGAAAGAATATTGATGGGAATATTATTAGTACTGGCATATTTTCAATTTGAGCTTTTATAAGTGATGCCTCTGCTGCTTGCAAAAGAGAAGTGATGCCTCTGCTGCTTGCAAAAGAGAAGTGATGCCTCTGCTAGCTTGCAAAAGTCTGGTGAGATGTAACGTTTACTCAGGTATGGTAAGACCATTTGTTGGGAAACTTTACATGCAGCTAACGTCACAAAGTCTATTTTCAATTTGCCCAGAGCCCAGTTTTGAAAATCAATCTTATGCCAACTTCCTATTCAAAATCACTCTGCATCATGCACACCATTTATCTCAAAAGGTCAAACATTTATCTCTAAAGGTCAAAACAAATTATTTACCGTCTATACTTGGGTATAATCTAGGTCCAAATGGAAACAACATAGACCCTGATCTGCCATCACATAATGCGCCGGCAGATCAGGATCTATGTTGTTTGTTCTACTGATTAGTCCTTACAAACTGCAAAGACCCAGATCTTCTGGCGCATTATGCAATGGCAGATCTGGGTCTATGCAGTTTGCAGTTGGTATCAGCTTATACGCAAGTATATAAGGTAGCTTTGTGGCTAAAACAGGCAAAGTAATTAAACTTTTGATAATTTAGATATGATAAAGATGATAAATAAGTTCATAGTATTTGGGTATTCATTGCTTGTTAAGTTTTGTTCAAGTCAACAGGAATGTTGTAGATAAATTTAGGTGAACTATACAGAACACTATAAAAGTCAAATGAATAACTGCTGAAAATAATTAAAAAATCTATCTTATAACCTGAAATTAAACAGTACTTTACCGTTTCAATGGAAAGAATATACAGTATTTACATGTATGAAATTACACGTATCTTATAATTTGAAATTAAACACCACTTTACCGTTTCAATCAAAAGTATTTACATGTATGAAATTCATCGTCCTAGTTTAACATGGCCATTCATTCATGGATTGAAACAAATTATGTCATGAATATGGCAGCTACAGAACATAGCATGATGTGAGTTTTTATCTGCATGATGTATTATTGTTAAGTGAATGTTAGGTTATTGATAAAAAATGTAAACTATCCCGTGCCCGTCTCATCATTTGCAAATAGGATTTTCTTACAGATTGCTTCAGCCACATCATGTACAATATGCAACACAGTATTTCTGACCAAGTATAACAAGGCTTTTGATAAAGTACTGAATAGGCTGTAACTCCATCATGTAACATTTACCTATCATGGAACCATATAATTAATATTGTAATTACAACAGTGGGGTGGAGGTTGTCAAGCGCTGTTAATTCTGTCAACTGGTTGCTTAGTCTTTAGTGTATTATTGTTCTGTGGAATATCTTTTACAGTCTATTTGAAACTTAAACAAGCATAAGTTATAACAAAAATGAAATGACAGAATGCAAAAGATTGAATCATTAATAAAACAGATCACATCAGAACTAACAGAAAAACTTAAAACTTTAATGATAAGTGAAATTATAATGACACAGCAAACAGAATATCAAATCATTTCAAAGTGAAAATGATAATTACTGAAATGGTAATAAAAACATCACTCTGAACCCAAATCAGAGTACTTGTATGTATTTAACTATGATATTTTACACTGTATTCTGAACTCCCGATACAATTTAAGGGGCTAACCAAAAAGGAAATGTGAAGCAAGAAAATATACAGATCAGACCAATTTATTGAACATCTAATGTCATTGTAGTTGTAGAATCACTGGAATAAACCAAAACAATATTTCAAGACTAACCATAAGCTGTTGTGTCACAAGACATGTAGGAAAACTTAAGAGCAAGAAAAGTAGAAGATAAAAGATTCTAAAGAGATGTCTAGGGTTTATAAGCATGTTATAAGACTAATCATATCATATTTCTCAAATAAAGAATGTTTTTCAACATTTTTATTCTACCAAAACTGATATGACAGTGACAGAGAAAGATAGGACTCACATGTTCAAACAGATGAATCAATTAGCTATTCAGCGCTGAAAATTTTGTTCTAAAGAAGTAATTACAAAATTCAATGCAAATGGGTTAGCCTATATTTTTATACATCAAAAACAAAGAGCTACTCACTTTTGGGGAAATTAGTGTCATTGGTGGTTACAATCAGAATTGAGTTCCCCTCAAGGCTTCCACTGGTAGGTGCACAGGGGTCTCTGATGGTATGGATCTTGAAATCCATGCCCTGTTCTGAGTAATAATAATAACAATACATATATGTGCTTGCATTTGTACTTTTTAAACATGCAAATGCTAAATATCGTTGCATTTTACAATATCAATTATATGAAAAAGACACTAAAAGTAGAAAGAAATGTGACTAAGAATGGACTATATAGGCATCAATTAATACTGCAAAACTAGTGTTTTGAAAGAAAAAAATAATTATTCTATTGTGCGGTCTGCAACATTTTTTGTTTTAAACTTTTGTGATAGTCATGATCGAATAACTCCATGGTTCTATAATCCAATGAAAATATCTATCCAAAAATGTGAATAATGTGCTGCAACTGAAAGAAATTCAGAATGTATAACAAGAGAATCTGGATTCAGTATTACATGAATGTGCACATACAAAATAATTGATTGAATAATTTAAACCTGTGTTGACCTCAATGAAAAGCGAATTCACACACACACACATATATATATATATATATATATATATATATATATATATATATATATATATATATATATATATATATATATATATATATATATATATATATATATATATATATATATATATATATATATATATATATATCATACATGCCATAACACGACGTGTCACGCGAGAAACACGATTTTGGACTCCCAAACCCCCCGACACGGTCGTGTTTCAAAAAACACGATTTTCAGCAATCTTAGCGGAAAAAAAAAATTCCCACAAAAAAAAGTAAATTTCTTGATAACAATGATATATATCCGTAATCTGTGGTATGTATCAACAGTAAATAGTCTTGCTCAGAGCTCATATAAAACTGTCCTTGGGGCAGTTGATACAGATGTTTTAGAGACAATTAAAAGGTGAGGCGGCCAGCGACAAACTGACACCTTTCAGAGATTTACTGAATTGGCTCACAATAGCTAGGGTGATGTGTTGTGTCAAATCCTTTGAGCACTGCTGAGGTAGAGCCTATTAGGCTAATTTGCATAGGTACACTAAGTGGAACAACCCAATTTGTCTCAAGTTAAATACATCAAACAGATGCGTGTTGAAAAACAAATGTTATTACACATCACTGACTGCATTGAATGAGAATGTTGAAGCCGTCTTTATTAAAGTCTGTGATCAGCGGCAACGTTTCTTTGAAGTCGGATTTTTACTCGGTATATAAAATTGAAAACATGATTAATTTGGTAGGTTGAACAACAACACCTTTCAATATCTAATGCAGTGTTGCACCTAGGATCCAACGGTCAGGGGACACTGTGTCCCTCACCCTCCAGAATTGGGGGACACGCAACATTTTAAAGGGACAAAGGAATATTATAGCACATAATCCACTAGAAGTGCTAACAAATGAGATAATCTTATTTGCTTCGACAGTTTTGCTACCTTAACTTTCTCGTATTTCCTTGGAAATTTACATGATTGCAATGAACGTTTTATAATGTGATCAAGTAATTCATGAAAACATCAACTTGTTTGAATATCTGGTTAACCTGAAATGAACTGCACCATGGAATTTAAATAATATAAAACTATTAAATCAATAATCAAATGGCAAATTGTGTATTTGGACAAATTGGTACCTTTTTTCATTAATTCAGCCTGAGAATAAATTAAATCTTCACTGCCGTAGGCGTGACTTTAACCTCGAAATTACGTTACAATAGCGGCGGTCAAAGACTTTAGCAACTCGGCCGACTACCACAAACCTTAAATGTTTTCATTGCCAGATTCATTGTTTTGAAATGGATATTCGTTGTCATCTTATAGGTTTTATCAATTTAGCGACTTTGGCCATTGCTTGCGCCAACATAGATGTGGATGCACGAAGGAAAAGTGTAGGTGAACACAAATGACACTTGCATTACCGTCAGACCGACTACTGAAAGCAGCAAAGACTACATGTAATTAAAACATTTCACTGTCCAATGGATTTTAAAGACAGTAACTTGGTTGTATTTTTGTATTTAATGTCTGTGAGGTTGTGAGCATGTTTGTGGTGATGTTATTTGACAATTCTAAGTCTACCTTTTTTTTTTTTTTTTTTTTGTAAGTATATTAAATGCTTCACATAAAACATATGGTATTTTCTTTTTATTCAGATTTGAATTTCCAGTCATTTGCTATAGGCTGATTTGAAAAGGTAACTTATTCTCATTTGGATGCTGTCGCTTTTGGGGGGTCACGCGCACTGACCCCCCTTGGGACCTCAAAACACATTTTTTTAGTCTCAAAAACCCCCCAACACTGTCTGGGAATATGGCAAGTATGATATATATATATATATATATATATATAAATATATATATATATATAAATATATATATATATATAAATATATATATATATATATATATAAATATATATATAAATATATAAATATATATATATATATATATATATATATATATATATATATATATATATTTGTGTGTGTGTGTGTTTACTTTATTTTACTTTATTGGCATGATGTTTCTTAAATGAAGGTGGTATTCTTATATTTTCTCAATTTTAAACAGGATCAATTAAGTGTGTTCTTCAGCAGTGGTCTTTGTGCTATATATTACAGATTCTTTGCATACTTACTTCGGTCTTGTATGGGGTCTGACAATTTCACAATACACTGTTGGTGATCATTATATCTAACCTCAACCCACAAGCGGACCTTTGACTTGTCTACTGTTTTGAGCTGAACATCGCAACCATCATCTTTCACAAAAAAAGATGAAGAAAGAAATACATTTTATGAAAGAAAATAATTACCTACACTGGAAGCCATTAGGATGAAAAAGACATGAAGCTAACATTTTTTCTTATTTTTCTATGTTTCTTAGCAATATCTAGTCTGTAATATCCTGATCTAAAGTTTGGTTCATTCATCATGTTCATTAAACATTTCTTAATCATCGAGGCTGCATTTTGCAAAATCCTATGATCATCATTCTTTATTTCTTTTTAATTAATATCTATTCAATCACTTTGCTTGATTAGGATGAGAATTACAATTTGTTCGAATTTTTAAGACATAATACTACAAGTTAAACTTACCACAAATAACCGGAACAAATTATGAATCTAATATTGTTGCAAAAGATCTGTTGAGTTTAAAACCAAATGAAAACCACTTGGTATAGAATGATTCTTGTGAAATCAATTACACCAATGTGATCTCAGAAAATACAATACCTTAAGATAAACCAAATCTTTTTTCTCAAGTATTTACATGGGTTTGTGTTTAGTCATATGAATTCCAAATGATTCCTGGAGATGCATTTGATTTATGCAGCCGTTACTACATGGAAAATCATAGGTAACAGTAAATTTGAATATTTACCTTGCCATTTATGGCAGGACTTATGTTGATTAAGGGCGCCTCTGAGCTTTGCCAGACTATCTTTGTATTTCTTATGAGTTGGGCAAATAATGTTGATCTGTTTTATCCTAAATAAAATATAACGTAAAATTAAAAAGATGTCTGTTCAATTACAAGCACAATTTTATCTATATCATATACATATATATGTTGTGATGTTGGTGATATAGGTTTTTCTGTCCATGCAAAAATGGCTTCAGACAATAACAAATTATTAACAGATGCTGCCAACGGCATTTGTTTCAAATGAATTTCTTATAAGAAAGCGCTCTTATCTGATAGAAATATATATTGCCCATATTAGTGTACATGGCAACCATTATATCAATTTTCTTCATGCACCAACCCATAGATAGGTAAATATAATTACTCAAATGCGCTTTTCATGAAATGGTGCTGTCAATGATGAAGAATGTTACAACTTCTGATATGATCAATGATCAATTAGCTCTGGTATGATCAATGATCAATTAGCTCTGGTATGATCAATGATCAATTAGCTCTGGTAATATCAATTAGCTCTGGTATGATCAATTAGCTCTGGTATGATCAATTAGCTCTGGTATGATCAATTAGCTCTGGTATTATCAATTAGTTCTGGTATGATCAATGATCAATTAGCTCTGGTATTATCAATTAGCTTTGCTATGATCAATTAGTTCTGGTATTATCACTGATCAATTAGCTCTGGTATTATCAATTAGTTCTGGTATGATCAATGATCAATTAGCTCTGGTATTATCAATTAGTTCTGGTATTATCACTGATCAATTAGCTCTGGTATGATCACTTAGTTCTGGTATTATCAATGATCAATTAGCTCTGGTATTATCAATTAGTTCTGGTATGATCAATTAGCTCTGGTATGATCAATTAGCTCTGGTGTGATCAATGATCAATTAGCTCTGGTATCATCAATTAGCTCTGGTATTATCAATTAGTCCTGGTATGATCAATTAGTTCTGGTATTATCAATTAGTTCTGGTATGATCAATTAGTTCTGGTATTATCAATTAGTTCTGGTATTATCAATGATCAATTAGTTCTAGTATGATCAATGATCAATTAGCTCTGGTATTATCAATTAGCTCTGGTATGATCAATTAGCTCTGGTATCATCAATTAGTTCTGGTATGATCAATGATCAATTAGCTCTGTATCATCAATTAGCTCTGGTATGATCAATTAGTTCTGGTATTATCAATTAGCTCTGGTGTGATCAATGATCAATTAGTTCTGGTATTATCAATTAGTTCTGGTATGATCAATGATCAATTAGCTCTGTGTCATCAATTAGCTCTGGTATGATCAATTAGTTCTGGTATTATCAATTAGCTCTGGTGTGATCAATGATCAATTAGCTCTGGTATTATCAATTAGTTCTGGTATGATCAATGATCAATTAGCTCTGGTATAATCAATTAGCTCTGGTATCATTAATTAGCTCTGGTGTGATCAATGATCAATTAGCTCTAGTATGATCAATTAGCTCTGGTATTATCAATTAGCTCTTGTATTATCAATTAGTTCTGGTATGATCAATGATCAATTAGCTCTGGTATGATCAATGATCAATTAGCTCTGGTATGATCAATTAGCTCTGGTATGATCAATGATCAATTAGCTCTGGTATGATCAATCAGCTCTGGTATGATCAATGATCAATTAGCTCTGGTATGATCAATGATCAATTAGCTCTGGTATGATCAATGATCAATTAGCTCTGGTAGGATCAATGATCAATTAGCTCTGGTAGGATCAATTAGCTCTGGTAGGATCAATGATCAATTAGCTCTGGTAGGATCAATGATCAATTAGCTCTGGTAGGATCAATTAGCTCAAGTCTGCAAAGCACATTATGCCAAGAAATGGAACTGCGGTTTAAATATTATTTAGTACAATATATTTAGTGCATTTTGGTTTTAGTTTGTCTTAGTTTCTCTCCCAGGGCATCCAGTTTGTACATTATGTCACATAATCTCCAAAATGATCATTGAAAATGGTAGCTATGCATATACAACTCTTATAATCTCACAAGTATGGATTTCAAAAGATAACAAATGTTTATTCTTCTTGATTTGTGATTAGTATATTTGAAATGTAAACTTTTAATGACCAACAGTCGCAGACTCCATTTACAATAGACCACCTTATCCTCTAAAATGAAAGCTTGAAAAGGAATATTAAATTCTGTCAAAATACATTTTTACAAAAGTATTTCGGTTATGTCTTTCTTAAATATGTTATGTGAAGAAAAAAAAATGTGAAAAGGTTTTCCTGGATGATTTAGTGCAAAGAAAAAGAAATGGAACGATTTGAAATGTACTGTGTTTAGCATGTGCAATGGTTGCTGATTTAAGCAAGTATGTGCTATTGATAATATTTTACACAAATGCTAATACATTTATAGTGTATGGATATATATATATATATATATATATATATATATATATATATATATATATATATATATATATATATATATATATATATATATATATATATATAGAGTGATACCCCTCAAAACCGAAAACCCTTGGGACCCACATTTTTTTCGGTTTTAAGAAGTATTCGGTTTACTTAGGTTTTTGCAGATGTGAAAAAAAAGTATTTCTTTCTAAGCGCGTATGTGACAAGAGAGAGATGGAGAGAGAGAGAGAGAATGTAATTATGAGAGCATCAGTGTCTGTGTGTGTAAACAGTGCACAAAATTAAGAAAGCTGTTTGTTTTTTTAAATACATGTATTTAATGAAGAATTAGCTGAACAATATATGTTCCTTCCGAAAATCACATCCTGTCACATAAATAAATACAGTTGTTCCACATAGAAATACAGTTCTCATCACAAGAAACATCTGAGGAATTAACTACTTTAATAACTTTACTAAAGTCCATTAGAATTATGAATGATACTCCACAATTTAAATACTCTGTATAATTCATAATGTTCATATCAAGAACCTGGCTTAAAGAAGGCATGGAGCGTTGTCTGTTTTTTTTTTTACATCTTTCTTTAAATAATGTGGCTGGTTTTAATTACTCCATTTCTTGTGCCGTAGCCAAATAACACTCATCCTTAGCAATTGCAACCTTTTTAATCTATGTATAAGATTTAAAACTTCAGAGTATGTCATTGAGTGAATTTGACTTTCAGAATACTGTTTTTGTTGGTCTCCATCGGCAATGCATCAAAAGCAAGGCCACATGCCTGGTTGATAAAGCCCTGATATTTAATTATTTTAAAAACAAGCAAACAATGTTCTATTGATCATGTATACAAATGAATAACATCAATCACAATTAGTTAATAAGCAGATAAATGTAGTCTTTTTTAAATGGTTTACCTACAAGCATTTAGTTATTAATAATTGCCTTAAAAGCTGGCTCTTTTGTATGGTACAAAGACTTCAGATTAGCCTACTGTCAGCCCTAATCTTTGTCGGCACACGTGTCTAGTATTGTTTTAACCTCACGTGTCCTTGCAACATTTTCCAGGTCTTTGTCTTATAGATCAGCCCACTACAGTACTTGCTAACCGTAATTAATCTGTTCTAGTGTGTGTCAGAAATTTAGGAGCTAAAATATATTTCCAAGTTTGAACTGAATTTCAGTTTTATTGGGTTTATTTAAGCGTAAAATTGAATTTTCGGATCAAAATTTGTTTCAGGATTTGGAGCTAAGATGTTTTGGTTTACTGGGATAAAAATGATGATATTAAAGAAAGAAAAATTCGGGACTAAAATAAAATTCGGTTTTGAGGGGATTCTGGTATACTGAGGTTTCGGTTTTGAGGAGTTTCACTGTATGTATGTATGTATGTATGTATGTATGTATGTATGTATATATATATATATATATACACACACACATACATACATACACAGAGACAGAGGAGGGAGGGGAATGTCACTTACCTGATAAGCAAATCCTGATCATATACACACACACACACACACACAGACAGAGGGGGGAGGGGTATGTCACTTACCGGATAAGCAAATCCTGATTAACTGTGTAAATTTGACTAAACAATCCATCTACACAATCTTCTCCATCCAGATAAAATGGGTGAGGTTTTCCTTCAATGTCTACACAGAACATTAGCACTATCACATTGCCACAATAGTTTGTTACCTGTAAATTGTACAACAAGCAAAACAATACAATACAGTTGAGCGAAGTACCTTGAAACATTTCAATGACATGCATCTGAATATAATGAATCCAGTATTAGTACCAAAGGCAAGAGGAAATGATATATGGTTGAGAGATCAATATCAGCTGGACAACTATGGGCACATTTCAGTTATATAATCTGATATTTGCAATCGAGATTTTAAACTTAAATCTTAAGAAATAGACATTTTTTCTCAGCAAAGTTTTGTTGAATAACTGCCTTGTTATTTGTGATGAAAAAGTTTGTTTTTGAACTTCAACATGAATCTTCTTCTGGCTCCAAAATAAAATTGCACAGGATTCTAAACATAAAGTGTTGTGTGCTTTATGCTGTATGTTACATTAAAATGGTACCATGAAGTTCAGCTAAAGGAAGAGACTAAAATCTGTTAAGTGTTGTGTGACAGTTTCTTCTATGATCAGTTTACTATGTCTATTTAGTGAATCAAACACTTTCTTCAATTGCAAAATGAATGCGAAGAATTTGGTTTTTATGTAAATCGAACCATTGCAACAAGATTGGTAGACTGAATGGAAACATCACAAGTTTACTTACATGAATAGAGACGAATTCTTTCCCATCATGGTTTTCAAATGTTCTCTTGGTCCCACGATTCCCCATTTCTGAAATGTAGCGAAATCTGTGATAGCCTTCTGTTTTCACTGTGACTCTTGGTTCATTGCCTTTCTCATCCGATTGTTGTTGTTGTTGAAGTCCCTCACCAAACATGTTTGATTCATCACCAATTGCCTCAAGATCATCTTCAATTACTATTGCATTCTTGTCTGAAAATGTTATACCGACACCTTGTCCTTTATCATGATCTCCCCAGGAAATAGTATTTATGGCAGGCTCTTTCTTTGGCTGGCGAAATAATTCAGTGGAGAGGAACAAAACCTCTGAAGACTCTGTGCCGGTTGAAGAGTTAGAATAGCTACCTGGTGCAGCCATGGTTACGTCTGCTGGCGAAACAGTAGTATTATTTGTGGCAGGTAAAATGATGTAATCAGTCATAGTCTGCATTGTGGAGACAGCTTGTTTGTCTTCGTTCCCATTTTTATTTTCATCTTTAGTACCCTTGCTTAGGCCTTGCGGTAAATCACCCGTATTTTTTGTAAAGCGGTCCGAAGGTAATGTATATTCATTTGAAGACATAAATAGGGATCCTATTGAAAATATCAAAAGGCTCTTTAATTCTTATCTTATGTTCTCAGTCCATAGCAAAGCCCTTATTTTAAGTGCAGTGAAACCCATCCATAAATAATACTCAGTGGATCACATAATCCATTATGGACAAGTGTCCCTTATATAGAACTTAAACATGTTATTAGACTAAAGAATATGGCTTCCTTAATGTTGTTTATAGTCAGGCCTCCTTTACATGAAGGTTTCTTTAAAGTAGGTTACTCTTTGTTTCAGTTTATTTTTTTATTATACACTATGGTTGCTCCTGAACTTGTAATATTTAAAAAATAGAAATTGCTTTTTTCATCCACTGTAAATTAAGATTTTTTTTGGTGCAAAAACCAGGTTGCTGAAATACCAAAGCATTAAAAATATTAGGTAAAATATTAAGCATGAAATTTATATTTTTTTTATTCAGGAAAAATAATCCCTGTGTCAGCAATGATGTCTATAATATTCCCTATTAAGACTATATCTGAGCAAAATTAATATAAACACAAAGAATAGATGTTTGATTAGAATTGCATTGTGCTTAAATTAAAAACATTCGAAGTAAGGAGGTAGATAGTGAGATATTTTTTTAAAACATTGACAGACTGAAAATTATTGTACCTTTATAAAGATTTAATCCTTTTAGACTCAAAAATTTTTTCACTTGGTTTGGATCAGCAAGGTCGACCAGCTTTCCGAGCTCTGGAAAAAAAAAAAAAAATATCAGGTCAAATTATAAATTTATTTTAATTTTGAAAACATTCATCTAGCACTTGTCAGTGAGTTGTGGGTAAAATTACAGTTATATATTGCTATGAAACAACATAGTTGGTATTTACAATATCTGGGGGGGGGGGGTTCCATCAACAAAATGCTGGCATGGTTCTTCAATTTATCCAAAAAAATTACACATGATGCACATTTTGTATGAAATCCGTCACCTTATGTGTCAAAAATAATTTGAATATCATCTTTTTATGACGGCAAGCTTTTATTATTCTTTCCAATCGGACAGCTTATAACTCAGAACCCTAAAATTCAGGAAAACTCGTGCTTTTATGTCATATTCTCTACAAAATAGGAAAAATTAATAATTTAAAGATATTAACTAACCCAGACTCGGAAGATCAGAATCCCCAGTGAACATCTGAAATAATAATATATAATAATAAAGAAAAACTAATTAAGATAAAAAAAGAAAAACAAAATGATCATGTTAATGATGATGAATACAGTGATGATGAATACAATAATGATGAAACAAAAATAAATGCTGTTCTGTCAACATTTCTATTTGTTGAGCAGATATTTTCAATCTACTTATGCCATTACAAAAATCTTTATTAAGACAAATATCATTATTTATCTTCTTTGTCCAAAAATGTTCGACATGCTGCTAGAATGCAGTTATTTAACAACTACTGATCGACAACGATATCATGACCCATGTTTATGAACACAGACAAGTTAATGCCAAAAAGGATACGGGAGCTGGTTGGTTAAAATGAAAAATATACAAAAATTTAAAAATTATCAGCAGACCAAATAGCATATACATGTACTTGAACTGTACTTTATTCAACAAAATATGTTACACAGAAAGGGTTATTACAGCTGAGTAGTATGACGATGACCGTAATTTCAAGTGGAGTAAATAAAATCAAGTCCTCGGATGTGCCAAAATATTGTTGTCTGCTCATACATGATGCTAAGGAACCACAGAATGGTACAAAGTTTTGCAATGTGACCTAAGGTTCTACAGAACCCTTTTTGTTAGTTTTTACCATATATACTCGCGTATAAGCAGATACCAACTGCAAACTGCATAGACCCAGATCTGCTGTCGCATAATGCGCCGTCTATGCAGTTTGTAAGGACAAATCAGTAGAACAAACAACACAGACCCTGATCTGCCGGTGCATTATGCGACAGCAGATCAGGGTCTATGTTGTTTGCATTTGGACCCAGGTTATACATGAGTATATACAATAGTTTCTTTACACTTGTATCGTACTTTGTGAAGGAGCCCTCTAAATAACAAATGTGCAGTTCCAAATTATCAAAAAGTAAAAACATGAAACTTTGCCTGCAGATTTCCCAGTTTATGATCATAATAAAATAAATTAGAAAATATCTGAAAACCAGAAATTTAAAAACAAAAAGCAACAGAATGGTGTCTGCTTGTTTGAGATACAGATACAGTAAGCAACCACAATATCCTTGAACCACCATATTTTGTGCCCTTAACGTGAATTTTAACGTGTTTGTTATAATAGTAGTGATGAAGCTCTCTGGTGACAAAATTTAACTCAGATTTAAAACTGCAGAAGTAAAAATCATTCTTAGAGCCTCTCAATACCAGTAAAATTGTTGTATACATGTAGAGATACACATAATATTCTAATGTCAAAATTGTATTAATTCTAACCTCACTTGGAGGTAATATATACGAGATCATTTTTGTTTTGTTGGTTAAATTTGAGAATGATTTAGTTTTTGTGCTCAAACAATTTTGTGACTTCTGAGCGAGGTCAATATTTCTATCTGGATACATACCTCTTTTCGTCTTTCAGCCATTCACAAATCTGAAAATTGAGAATACATTATTGGTCATGGTATGGGGTCTTGAACTAAACTTACTGTGTATAAACCATTATTTTCTTATTAGACCTACCATGACTGTGACCTTTGACTTGTATACCTCAAAATTTATAGGTTTCTTTTTTACTCTAAGCACAAGTTATCCACAAAGCTTAGTCAAGCAATTTATTCTAGAACAGTTATGGTGCAAAACCCATTTTTCTTGAAGTCAGAATGACCTTGACCTTTGACCCTAAAATCAAGAGGCCTTTCCCATACCTGAATTGCAAGCACTCCATAAACTTTGGTCAAAGTGACCTTGACCTTTAATATTTTGACCCCAAAGCATTATGCTTTTATCTTACCCAAAGTGTAAGCCATCCACAAACTTTGGTGAAGATAGATGGTTGAAAACTGAATTTTTTTGAAGAAAAAAAATCATGTTTTTATTGTTCTACAACAGCGAGCTTGACCTTTGTCCTTTTGAATCCAAAAGAAATGTATTTTTCTTAGTGTCTACAACTGTTTAAGAAAATTTTAAAAATTTACCGAGTCCAAAATAATAAGTCATTTTTTAATTTACCACTTAAACATATAGTTGTAAAGTTGTGTTTGCTCAAGCGTAAAATCAGTGAGCCCTATGATTTGAATACATGGCCACTATGGTGTGAAAACACTGGTGCATATGCTCTTCTGTACATTTATAATGGTAGCCTACAAATAGATTTGAAATGTTTTGAAATTAATCAATTTTTAGTGAAGTTTTAGAAACTAAAACAACAAAAAAAAATGTTTGTTCTTGTGGAAGTTGATTAAATATTTTTACCTATTAGCAATTGCCATAATGTAATCTGGGTACTACAGCAGTTAGAAATAATTACAATGTATAGTTTCTACTGTGCTCATTAAAAGTCAAGGGCTAAAATGCAAGGTGTAGTGACCAAAGAGTGGAAATAAACCTTAGACTAAACAATAATAACAGTTTAGTACCTACATACATGAGCTAAGACTTTTTGAAACGAACACGTAGAATGTGTCTCAACATGACTACCATATGATCTCTCTTCATAGTCCTTAATAACACCCTCTGGTCCCACTGTGAAGCATAACGTTCCAGCGTTTTTATTCACCTAACAGCCACATGTTCATATTTCAACAAGTTGATTGTGTTGAATGCCATAAATTGCAGTATTTAAGGTAGAGTAAAGCCTGTATATGAAGGTCACCCATAAGGATGGCAGAAACTGGTCTTTATGAGGAGATAGCCTTAATATACAGGTAACTGTATTAACTTGTGTACAAATGAGACTCTTTGTACCTAAACGTTATAAAATGATACTGTGATTAAGAACTGATGTTCAAGCATCCTAAGTAGCAAACTATCAAAAGAGGAGATGAAATAAACATTTCTAATTGTCTGATTAAGTTTTGGCTAACATATTTGGACAATGCATATATATATAAATATATATATATATATATATATATATATATATATATATATATATATATATATATATATATATATATACATTTGAAATCTTTCAAAGATATACATTTCAAAGCATTTTCCTTGCCTACTCAAGTTCATTTTCATTGTTATCAGAAGTAGATTGTACATAATACCTTATATACCCACGTATAAGCTGAGTCGAAATGCAAAAAACATAGACCCTGATCTGCCATTGCACAATGCGCCAGCAGATTAAGGTCTATGTTATTTGTTCTACTGATTAGTCCTTACAAACTGCATAGACCAAGATCTGCTGGTACAGTATGCAATGGCAGATTTGGGTCTATGCAGTTTGCAGTTGGTATCAGATTATATGTGAGTATATACAGTAATTCGTAAACAAATATACAGAAAGACAGACCTTGTAGGTCACTCGAGTTCTTTGTATTGCACCAGTATTTCTCCTTTTAGGCATATGAATCTTATCCAAGATAAAAAAAAAGACAGTGCTTTTAATGATAAGAATAAATTAAACATCAGCTGAGTAGGTCAGCAAACAGTAATTATATACATGTTATTCTATATTATTTAGTGACATTTCTTCACACTATTTGCCTTCATCTAAAATTTAGAAAAGTGAGATGCTTGATCATGCCATTGACCTTACAAACTGAGGAATATTTACCAACAGATAGGAAGATATTTAAAATGAAATCACTTTTTCTAAACTATTTGAACAATTTATTTTACTGTGTGACATAGTATGGTGAGAACAATTTACTTTATTGTGTGATATAGTATGGTGAGAACAATTTACTTTATTGTGTGACATAGTATGGTGACTTTCCTGTCAATGAAATTTTCATGTTATTTATGGGATCAAAAAGGATATTTACACAATGGTCTGTGAATGAACACTGAACAATACACAGACAATTACCACACAGCTGATATAATTATTCAACACCAAAAAGGCCAGGACTAGTATCCTAATTTAGAGTAATAAGGGCATCTGTAACTAAATTAAATAACATATACTGCAACCAAATATACATTCTTGAACTTCTCATGAGAGTGGTTTGATTGGTATATCTATGCACTCCGAAAGATCCCATTTTTCATCATGTTATTAAACATTTAAAGAGTACAGTATCTCTTAGCAAGAGTATAGTATCTCTTAGCAGGAGTACAGTATCTCTTAGCAATAGTACAGTATCTCTTATCAAGAGTATAGTATCTCTTAGCAAGAGTACAGTATCTCTTAGCAAGAGTACAGTATCTCTTGACAAGAGTATAGTATCTCAGAATAATTTAATAATTGAGGTTCTCACGTTATTTTTAAAAACAAATTTAAAAGGTAGGACTTTTTTTAAAATTTTATTAGGCACAGAGTCCAGTTCAGGATTTTTTGCTATAGCTCTATGAAAACTAAACTAATGTTATCTGCTGTAAGCTATATATATATATATATATATAGTAAATAGTACAGACAATTCTGTGAGACGCTTTCTAAAATTAGCTATGGATCACACATGAGAGAACGACCCGAATTTGTGGTTGTATACCACGTACTTTTAAATCTATCACATTTAGAACGATGCAACCATGACAAAATGCAGCAGTGAGAAAGCACGGAAAATGTTAGAGGGAAAATCATAAGCAGCAATCGTCCCTATATCTATATAAAAAGGGCAATTATAAAATGCTCTGGTGAAATTTTCCAATATGTCAGTAAACAAATGCTAAAAAAGGAAAGATTTATTTCAGATTTATAAAACATTGCTTTGATGTCAGAGCAAGATCATATATGTCAATAAAAGCCACCCAAAAAAAATGATAAATGTCTATTTAGATAAGCATTGCTTTGACACCTGAGGAAGGTTATAACAGAGAAGCCCATAAACAAGCAGAGCTAGCATACTTGTGTCAACCCATATGCACACTGTCAGCAATGCAAAGGCAAATCCCGTTTTCCCTTCGTAAAGTGTCTCAGAGTGACCACTAGGTGACCTCGAACACTCCCTTTCAATCAATCAGTTAGACATTGCATCACAAGCGATTCTAGTGAATCATTAATTTGGTTTCTTAGTTTTTTTTTTTATAAATAATTACTAGATGTTTTGGGTGAAAATCCTAACCAGTTTGATTTTCAAGCACATATTTCGACAGGAAAAACAAGCCTGTAGGGCAAGAATCCATACTTGTGAACTTTAAGAAATACTATGTCTCTTCATAAAATTCATTTAAATAAAGATTTTAGTAGGTTATCATTGTAATGCAGAAACAATCAAGAGAGACTAATTACAGGCATATGCATCTCTGACTCTGACATGGTCAAACATAAAGTTATTGTTGATCCTTCTCCCAATTAACTAATGAATATGGTGATCAGACTCTCTACATTTTGTTAAGACAGTAGTATGTATAGAATCTTTATGTTGAACTTAATGGAACATACTGAAATTTGTTTCTTATGAACATTTTGTTCGCAGATCATACAATTCAGATGACAAAAATGTTGCTATTTATAGTTCCACTACATCTACTAATCTCACTTGGTACCATCTTATTGTTTCATATATAACCCAATAACAGAGCCACCAAAATTTCCTGACATTTGCAAGTGCTTAACATTTTTTTATATAATAAAGGTTAGCTTGTGGGAGATTACACAGAGAAGGTTCCACAAAAAAAACTACAACATACAGAATAATATAAAACACCTGAGATAAGTGAGAAAATATTGACTGTAGTTAGCTTGAAGTTCCATGTTATTTTTACTGATTGCAATAGGTATAATTATTTTCAAAATTTTTGTACAAGGAGGAAAGATTTTCCAATGCAAAATACTGTATATACTCGCATATAAGCCGATACCCTTTGCAAACTGCATAATGTGCCGGCAGATCTGGGCCTATGCAGTTTGTAAGGACTAATCAGTAGAACAAACAACATACACCCTGATCTGCCAGCACATTATGCGATGGCAGATCAGGGTCTATGTTGTTTGCATTTGGACCCGAATTATACGTGAGTATATATGGTAGGGTGTGTGGAGCAAATAATTTAACTATTGAATTTAAAATTGAGATGTATTTTCTTCATGTTCTTACCTGGATCTTAAGGCAGCATTGAATATGAACTATCATCCTTGAGTTTATTTTAGGGATCAGCAATACTTCACTCAATATCAGGTTTGGAGATCCAAAACATGTAACTTGCCTTTGAATATAATAGTCTGTTCTCAACCAATCTACAACTAATTGTATGCCAAAGCTGAATGAAGTAGACAAATCTGGCCTTTGATCTTAACCATAAATCATGAGAGCTGCTATCAAACGTGTTCAATGCATTGCTGCAATATACCTGTGTACACACTTTGATCAAAATCAATTTTTGTTTAAGTTACAAACACAAGTCATTACTGGTTGAAAACCTAAGTCATGATCATCGACCTGGTGCCCAAGGTCATACAATGGTGATTATCAACCCAGCAGCATAGCAACTGCCCAAGCAAATTGCAAGGGGGTGGGCAGATTTCTATCAAACAACTTTTGTTATTGAGAGGCGGCTGCTGAATTAAGTTGGGGGGGGGGGGATTTCTTGCTACATCACTGTATCCACCTCAGCTAAAATGTAGTCAAGATGCACTTGCGTACCATGTTTCGTCAAGATCGATTTGTACTGGTCATAAGCTTCCCGTAGTACAAAAACCTAAATAGTAATTTCTGACTTCAGCCCCATGGTCATGGAGGGTTGGTTATCCAACTCATCTGAAATACTGTGGAGATATAAACACAAGCCATATTTCGTTAAAATTTATTTCTGTTCTTCAAATTATTTTGTTCACAAGACATAAAAATCAAAACTCATGTCATGCACATAATGCAGATTAGTGACGAACCATATACCACAAGGTACCTTTAGTGCAAAATCCCATTTGGTACCTTTGACCTTAAACCCAATTCATGGACTTCTGCACACACACACACACACACACACACACACACACACACACATATATATTGTAATGGTGTGCTGACAGTTTGCTATTTTGAGATAAAGGTGAAGAGTTATTTCTACAGTATAAATCTTAAATCTGATGTTTATAATTTTAACCGGAATAAACACGGTAGTCCAGCTATGTGTCAAGCGCAGCTACGTATCCACTTACATCATTGAATTAACACGTTTCCACTTTGTTAATCATTTTTAGTCCTTAATATACACTTATGGTGTTTTAAATGTAACTTACAAGTTTATTTCAAATGAAATATATGCGTATTTTACCGTAAACCGTTATTATTCGTTGCATTGTGTACAATAGCGATGTTCTCTTCGAAGAGGTATGTTAGCCGTCTTCTGATTGGTCGCTTGACATGTGTCTTTAAATCCAAACTCTCCACCTCGGTAAACTTGATTTATCATGTTTGAGGTACAGATACGCCAAATGCAACACAATTCGGTATGCATACGATGTTGATTGACTATACAATGCTCCATTCACTTCGGCGTCTGTACTTTGCTCGCCAAATTTACCTTTAGCAACCTTACAAAGTTTTACCGAGAACTCAGCACATTATTACCGATCTCTTTTAAGTCTTTCTACCCATGTTGGATTGCCTTTATTACAATTCGAATGCATGTTTGTTGAAATATACTAACATTTGGTAGTTTTAACTCGTTTGGGGTTTAGTGTTTTGCAGAGGTAGGTTGACCTAGTTTTCTCTGTCATACATATATATTGGCGCTAGACCGGTGTGACCCAATGACGTAAAAGGAATCTTCATTCTATTTATAGAACTCGCATGTACTTTTACGTAATCGAAGTGGATTCGTCTGGGTTTTCCATGCATTAAACTTGTGTTTTGCTATGTTATCTTTCACACACTGAAAATCTAGTAAATGATTAAAGTCAAAGCAATCTAATGTGAATGAAATCCATGAATAAAGAAGTCGTGTAACTTTATTTCACTCTTTCTTGTTATTAGTATTCCATGGACCCAATGTTTAGTAAACGTTATTGGCTGTTTTTTTTAATTTAAAAAAAAAAAAAAATTTATTTGTGGACTACTAAAAGGTTTCTTTTGCTGTGTGTATGCAGTTCTTGGCAAGAGCATCCTATAATTTGAAGGTTTTAAGGCTTAATTCGCTACAACACACGCACACAGACATAAATAAAAAGACAAGTTTGATTAAGGATGATTCCTATTTCTTTAAATTAGTGTGCTCACAAGCCATAATAGATCAAAAGCCTAAGTTGTAATAGGTGCTCTTTAACCCAGGGTCACACAAGTCTTATTTACGAACTTGTCAGATATACGACTAACATGTGAGTATAATCGTATGCTAGGTTGGGTCAAGACCCATTCGTATTTTGTTCAAGTCATTGTGATTACACGATATCGAAATTTTAATGTGTAACCATTACTTTTGAGCTAAGCGTCATGATCAAATCTGTGACACTAGTTTGCGTTATTGTGTTCACAAGCATGGATGGACGGACAACGTACGACGGACAGCGGACATCAGGCTATTGCATAAGCTTAACCGGCCTTAAGATCATAAAAGCTATTTTAAAAAAATATTTAAAATAATCAAAATTGTCATATTTATCTGAGAATTCTGGTCTTCACCCCACTCCGACAACAACAACAACAACAAAAACCCAAGCCTTTTCACGCGAGCACTAATTCAAAAATCCGTTTAGTTTTAATTTCTGTAAAATTCGAACCGTCTTTCACCATTCTTAAGAATGTTTTAAAAGATGTCATTTCAGGTACACGTAAACGAGATTACTAATAAGAAGTCTAGATTTTAGTAACACACAGGAGGAACACTACGCAGTGCAAAAATTACATAAAAAAGACTGGACACAAACTTGGCTTCGATAACTAAATACTTTGACTCTTCTGAATTTACCTCTGTTTATATTTATGCTATACTCAAGTTTCTGTAAAAAAAAATATGCCCAAATCACGAAATGTGATCTATTTTTCTTGGTAGAATGCATCCGTAGGAGTGGCTAAACGAGTTCAGAATACAACTACCGATATAGAAGTAATCCCGCGTCAAAAGCACGGTCTTTGATTCGCTTTATAATGAACTTATGGAATGTGAAATGGGGTCAAAACAAAAATCGAAACCTAATCTTTCAGCTCATTCAGTTTCAACTAAACAATGGTCTGTAAGCAATGTTATGTTTGTCAGAGGAATAATCAACTACAGTAGTTCTCTGAACATTAATAAAGTGATACTGCAATGAAAAAAGTGCAGAAAAAAAGCGTAGAAAATAAAAACACACGGGCCTTGATTCCACCAAGTTTCCCGAATGTAAGTAACATACAACTTCGCAATAGGTCAAATCTACAAACACTGTTTGCCAGGACCAGCTTACACCAACATAACTTCTTACCAAAGTATGTAACCGAATGGAACCTTCTCCACTTGAAGTTACGAAGAACCCTTCTATACAGTATTTTAAATCCTACCTGAATAGGGATTTTAAAAAGGCCCGAGTCTATTACTATCGAGGTACACGAAGTATTCAAGTCTACATACTCAATCATGATCAGGCTGTACTTCTCGAAAATCATGGATCACGTTCTTATAGATTATCTAAGGGTTGTGGGTTCGATACCTGCGCAGGTCAGCCTGGGTCGGTTGTCTCAGTGTGTCCTTGGGTGTGGGGTGGTGGTTGTGGTTATCGTTATCTAGAGGATGATCGACCTCGGTGTTATTGCCCGGATCGAGTAAATAATAATATAAATTGTGAAACTTATAGATGGAATGAATAGAGATCTGAGCAGATATATAGAACAGACTAAAACGAGCCCCCGTATATGAAATATAACAATTTAATCAATTACATAAACAACTGTGATAATACATTACAGTAGGAAGATACATTTCTTTTTGAAATAAATCATTCACCGAATTTTGGACACAAATATACTTATATAAATAGCAGATCTGTTTAAATGATAGAATTAATTCATCATAGAATCGAGTGAACAATCGAAGTCATTGCCTTGTACAGCTTCATAACCTGGTTTCCTCCTGTTCACCGAGCTGTTCAATTGGTTCCTTCGCTTTCTTCTCACTCTGACTATCTTGCCTCTGTAGGCCCTCAAACTTTGTGTGGGTAGGTGGATACGTAGGTATGTAGATACGTAGGTACGTGGATACGTCAGTGGATTACGTCAGTGGAGCTATTTCCCCTTGTGCTTTCAAGCCTTGCTCGCTTCTACCGCCAGAATTGTGTCCGTCAGCTTTCCAGACATCCGGTCCCTTAGATAATTGTTTTACGAGATAATTTCTTGCAAATTCAATCTCGGAGCCAAAAATATCTTCCTCTTGCAGGAGTTTAGACTGATTAAATTTTGCGATGTGGCATATTAAAACTATGAAATTTCGTGTGGGAAACACGCCCCTTATTTAGCGTAGCCAATCAGGATTAAATATATCTACCACCCTTTTATAAATAGGCGCCAAAATTTGCGGTCATCCTGACCCTCTAGATTTCCAAATAACTGATTCTGGACAATCTCAACTCTGACATTTTCGATACAAAGATTGAGTTAACCTTTTCCCTTCCAGTTTCTCGGACTGTTAAATAAACGAATGCTTAATTAAAAATCGGTTCCTCTCACAACACAGACCTTAAAATCCTCGCAGCATAGCGATTTAATATGCACCCTGTCCTCATAAATCTAATTAATTGTTCTCTATCCAAGTTAATGTTCTCTTTATAGATCGACAGAAATTTGCACCCTTACATTGGGATATAGCCAAAAATGTGTTAAAAGTGCTTTTAAAACAAAAACAAAACAAAATGATCAATGTTTTTTTCTAATATGGTTCTTTAAAATACAACATGCTCACATTTCATAATTATTATTATTAATAATAATCTTGCGTGCTTCTTTATGTTCCTTCTTCTATCTTGCATTAACATACAAGGCACGTCAGTCAATGTAAAAGCCATGCATTTCAAGAATATTGTTAACAAGGAGAAAGCTCTGCATAAGCAGGACTGCTTGTAACTCGAACCTGTATGTGTGATGAATCATCTGTGAATACATGCTTGATGATACTCAATAAATATTGTTAACAAAGAGACAGCTCTTCTGTATTGCTTGTAACTCAGTCATGTATGTATGATGCATTCTCTATGAATTGATAGATAATACTCAATATTGTTGACTAGGAGAGCGCTCTGCATAAGCAATATTACTTGTTGCTCAATCCTGTATGTATGGTGTATTATCTATGACTCGATGGATGATGATACTTAATAAATATTGTTTAAACTAAACTAATCTGCTGTAAATATAATATACAAGACACACATAAATGTAAAAATTCCACCTACCGCAAATGTAATAGACATCCCCGTAAATGTAATAAACATCCCCCGTAAATGTAATAAACATCTCCCGTAAATGTAATACTGTATACAGCAATGACTGTGTATTTCTTATTCAACATTTTTTTCCATCTTACTTTTATTCACATTCTCTGTACCTAGTGGCAGATCCAAATATAGTGTGTGTGTGGGGATGGGGGGGGGGGGGAGGGGAGCCTGTGGGATGGAACTCCCTGGAAGCTTCTGCATTTTAAACGTTTTCAGGGCATAATCTTAACCGGGTGCAACCCCCACCCCCACCTCCCTTGGTATAATTGGTATAACTGGAATATCCTAATATCTTCTAATTGACTATGTTCTCGAATTTCTCGTGAAAGCACAGCCGTGCAGCATTCTATTGCAATATTTTTATTTTTAAGAAGGCAAGCAAAATGTGGTTTTCTTCAAAAGATAAGTATCTACACAAGGAACACATTTTCTTATAAAAAATGATCTTATTTTTTTAAAAATCGCTGTTTGCTCTGTGCGTATGAGTTCAAAATGTTTTGATATCAGTGCAGTGGTATGCGTACATATATTGAAGACAAAGGTTGTTCAATGTTAAATGTCACAATAAGAACAATGTGATATATTATTTTAAAAATAAGGTATATAAAAATGATGCAATATTACAGAAATTTGTTATAAAGATTAATTATATACGTACATTCTCTTCTTTCCAGCTCTCGTTGATCACCTTTCCCGAGTTTTCAAATTGTACATACATGATATTTGACACAGAAGCAGATCCAGAAATGGGGGGGGGGGGGGGTCTGTAGGACTGCAGACCCTCGAAGCTCCTGCATTGTAAGCGTTTCCAGGGTATAATTTTAACAATCTAACTGTAAATAAACGTTCTGGTTGTTTCGCGCTCATTTGTAGGGAACAGGGGCGCGCACCACCCCACCCCCACCGCACCCTGTTACCATGTACATACTTATGAGAAGAATTAACTATTGAATTGAATTGAACTGAAAGTGCGAGTCAGGTAGTAACTGACAGCAAACCAGTAGTAACTGACAGCAAATCATTCATGAGTATACATTTACAATCGATAAGGATATCTATTATGTACGAAGTGATACAATTGAAGGATTGTATGTTGCCGTATTTGGACTCGGTGTTACAATTATTACTTCTGACCAGTACCCACTGAATGTAGTCCCAGTCTATTTTTAGAGCATATTTTCCGCTCTTATTTTTGGTGGTGCTACACGAGTTAGTTTTAGGCATTGTTGGTATTTATGTAAATGAAATTGTTTATTCTTTAGAATATGAGCATTATGGTGTGGCTGCCTGTGTGTATTTTGGCAACAGTGGACAGTGAGTAATGAGGCATTATTGCTAGTCCGGAAGTAAAATCTGTGACCCACTGCACGTTGTTTTGTGTACAGTCCAGCCTCTCAAGAAAAAAAAAAAAAAAAAGCCGGATAACCTATGACAGGAACTTCACCGTGAGTTCATCTTTAAAGATCCTTTAGATTAACATATGATCTGTTAGGATTTGAATACACTGGAAATTTCAGTATTTACAAAGAAATGTAGGGACTATAGAGGAACAATACTTGTGATCTGAGTCCATTTGTTCTAGCACATATACAATGCAAATCCAGACTTGCCTATGCATAATGCAACTGTAGACACGGGTCTACGCTGCTCTCAGTCGGGTCCTTGCTATCCATGTGTGAATGAGTAGACTTCACCGTAAATCTGCGACAGACATGATCTATTTTTTATGATTTACAAGATCTATTCATCAAGCGACAGATTCGGTCTAACAATATCTTCCTTGCGCTGAGTCGTCGATTCCCGCTCTCGAAAAATATTTATTCCGTAATATATTTTCACACAACCACTCACATGTGTTTTGACACCAAACTTTGTTAACATATCTATGTAATGATAACTTACCAATATGACATGTATGTGCCTAATATGGACAACGAAATAACCGAAATTTCCATTGTAGAACTAAGGTGACATGGAAATAGAATTAAATGGTCAACTTGGGAATAGATAAATCAAAGTTGAATGAAACATATTCAAACTATTTGCATGGTTATTTACCCAAAAGGCTTAATATAAGTTTTAAATCCTTCCCCAAAATGTTAACTTAGAAGAAAAAAAACAGATTAGTGTCCTAACAATACAAAAAAGATGGGGCAATGAGATTCATTAGACAATATTTCAACTGCTAACCAGTTCTATCGAATCCAGTAGGCTTAAGAAAGTGTTGTACTAATGTTATACCACTACCTCCTTCGTGGACTTGTTGAGGCTACGACATCGTAACGAAAGAAATGAACATAACGCGGTTCTTATCCTTGCCGTCATGTCCTTCTTAGGGACCGACCTTTTTTTTTTATTTTTATTTTTTTATTTAGTTTTCTTTTAACAAAAAAATTCCGGCTCCTTGCTTTGATTTAAGAAGGAAAAAAAGACGACCTTATTTTATCCAACATTTAAGTTGGGAATTTTTGTTATCTTGAATCAAAAGAAAAAGAAAATCTCAAGCTCCCCCCCCCCCCCCCGAAAATGAAATGGCAGGTCCCTTATGTACTTCGGTGAAGGGGGTGGTGATCCTGCTTAAAAGAGGATTTAGGTGATGAAACATACCTGCTGACAGGAGGGACAATAGACACAACAGAGAGGGTAAGTGAATATCGTACCTGCCTTTGAGAAATATCCTATCCAGCCGGGCAAGTGGGAAGCAACGTTTTTTAATCAAGCTCAAGCAGTGAAACAGTGGGGGTGAGGGTGGGAAGAGGATATTGCCAGTGACCATGAGACCGGTAGATGAGGGGCTGGTTGGTCTTGGTAAAATTAAATGCACCTAGAACAAGTATAAGTGGGGAAATATTAACTCACTTTTTTAAATTGGTGGTGGCAACTTATGGAATGTTAATTTACGCAACCAGACCAAGCACAATGGAATGTTAATTTACACAACCAGACCAAGATCTACAATTATAGAGCAACACAGATAACTATCTTTGGGCAAAAATATCGCTATTGAGAAGACGATTGTGAAATGCGCCCCCCCCCCCCCCCCCCCCCCCCCCCCCCCCCCCCCCCGTAAATGTAAACAAAATTGGGCCAAATTTGGACCTGGATGTTAAACATATTACCTGATTGAGTATTTGCATGTTAATTCATCCCTCTCACCCAGGGCATCCTCTTTTGAATACACACGTTTACAGGTGGATAATCATCACTATGAATTGTAATAACGTCACGAATCACAACAGAAGTTATCATGTGTCCATATATATCACACTCAAATGTAACTCTTCAGTATCAATACACGACGTTTTTAGAACCATAAATCTTCTATGCCTATCATCTGCACATCATATTAACTATTTGATGACACAAATGTTAATTCGATAGAAAAAGTGAAATAATCAAAAGATTTACTTACATGTTCTGATCAAAACCACTGCAAATCTAAAATTAGATGGAAATAACTGGAAATTCCCAACGAGAATCCCATCTATTTTTAGATGGTGTCGTCTATAAATAGTACATGGAATTTCTTGACCTCATCGGTCGAGCGAGCGTTCTCAGCTAAAGTAAGTAGTGAGTTGAATCAGTCAATGGAAATTCGTCTGAATGAAATATATTCAAATTTTTTTCGGGATGAGTCAATACCGGGGACGCACATACTACGGTACAGGCCAATAAAAGTATTGGGGGCTGGGCAGATTACACCTAACGCAACAAACTTATGGCGATTCGAGGATGGGAAGGGGCGAGGCTATTTTTTATTTTTTTTTTTTAATTCAGACGCATTTTTGCGAGGAAACCTCTTTTCACCCTCTAATTTGCCCACCCATCCCCGTCTGTGTTTGATACATCTCATATAATCGGGTGAAGAAGAATGAAAGAAGCTTTGAAGAATGAAGTCTTCGGTAAAGAACAACAAAAAAATAAAAATAAAAAAATTAATTAAAAAAAAATGTATTTTCTTTTTCTTTGGAGTACATTTTTTTAAAAAAAGACCACAAAAATGCATATGAAATATTATTGCAGAATAATATTTGGTGATATATATATATATATATATATATATATATATATATATATATATATATATATATATATATATATATATATATGTCTGCATAACATTACTTGGCATGCGACCAAATATGTGGACAAGCAGGTACTTGGAATTAGATTACAATCGGGAACGTAAAGAAGTAGACTTTTGACGATATTGTGTGTCTGGAAAGCAATTCATTACTTGGTATGTGACCAAACACATGGGTTAGACGGGTGCGTGTAAGTCGAGTTCCACCCATTTTTAACATTTTAATCCGGACGACATAAAATAGAGACAAAATGTGAGGATCATAGAATCAATAACGACAGTGGCGTAACTTCAAATCTTTATATTGTGCCCCTCCGCAAACATTTAGAGTGGGCCACAATCAAAGTAATGTAAAGCGGGATTTTGTGCCCCTGAATAACAATGATTAGATGCAGGACAGTCTACTTGGTCTCGTTCAACCAGACTCTCGCATGGCTCATTGTTATCTCCGTCATACGAGGGTCCGGTAAAATGCTTGAGAGAGAGAGAGAGAGAGAGAGAATAATTTGGCTTTATCTGTGAAAAACGCACGCTTTTATTATGCCGATATACCGTTACACATTCATCTAATTAATTTACTCGCTCTCTCTCTCTCTCTCTCTCTCTCTCTCTCTCTCTCTCTCTCTCTCTCTCTCTCTCTCTCTCTCAGGATGAAGTAAGCATCACCAGCATATCTCAATACTTTTGTATCAACGTGCACTAAAAAAATTACAACTATTACGTTGTTTTCTAAAGCAATTACCCGTACTAAAACGCGGAACGTGACGGATTTTATGCTTCATCGTTATACTAAATCAATGTAACGGAAGCACGATCAACCTTAAAACTATACCCATTTACCGTGATCTTTCGTAAATTACCCAGCACTGGCGCGCTTGTGGGAATAGTTCAGAAGTATGTCCCACATAAAATTGGTACAATGTAGAGATTATATTTTTTAAAAATATGGATCTTCTTAGCCTAGTACAATGACCTTTAAAATTACAGTTAAAATGTTTTTATAGGCAATTAATTACTTCTCTTCACTCAATGTAGTGATTATTCTAAATCTTGAAATCATAGTTCAAACAAGATTTGTTTTGGACAAACGAAAGCTCTGAAAATCAATTTTTATATTATAAACGGTAAGGTATAATTAGCGCTTGGGAAAATTGAATTGTTTCTATTGGCTACTTGGAAAAGAGACAGACAGACAAACAATAATAAACCCACTGACAGACATCTAGAGACGGAAATAAATACAGGGTTTTAATTTTTCCCCTTAGGGCAGTGGCGTAGCAAGAAATCCTTCCCCCTTACCCCCCCCCCCCCCCCCGTCAAAACTTAATTCTGGGGCTCTCTCCCAATAACAAAATGTGGTTTGATGGTAATTTTGGGCCCCCACTTGGCCCGAGTCCTCCATCCAGTCCCACCCCACTGCAGTTGCGGGTGTTGTTAGGGCGGTTGCTACGCCATTATCCTCCTTGACTGTGAAGGCAAGATTAGATATTGTTAACTGTTTTCGTGATTGCAGGAACTTTACGGCATCATATCAGTTGTAAAAAAAAATTACTGAATACAAAATAGCGATTTCCAGAGAATTCGTTTATATAAATGATAATCTGGGACCACACCTAAGACTGAGGTGGCCTTCTGCACTTTGCAGGTTGGGTATTAAACTCGCAGTATTTGGAGCTAAGTAAATAATTGCTCTCTCTCTCTCTCTCTCTCTCTCTCTCTCTCTCTCTCTCTCTCTCTCTCTCTCTCTCTCGATTTCCTTGAAAGTAAGCACCATTACATGCCATATTATTCGGGGTTTGGTAAGGTTTGGTTCGCTTGTCCAATTGCGAACTTTTTTGTATAGAAAATGGAAATGCCTAGGTGCGTACGTTTTTCAAACACGTATCCCCCCCCCCCTGCATGAATATTGTCTAGAAAGCTTAAGCCAATACTTGTCTGAAATTGTGATTAGTTATTTAAAAAATAAATATAAACAATCCAGCACAATTTCTTTGCAATAGGGTGAACAACATTTGTGTGATCTTGTTAAAACGGTTTCTTCTTAAGAGGCACACTAAAAGACAGCACCAAAGTAATAAAACTCCTTTTTTACAGTAGGGGAACAGCATCAAAGTAATTTGACCCCTTTCTATTACAGTAAGGGAACAGCATCAAAGTAATTCGACCCCTTTCTATTACAGTAGGCAACATCATCAAAGTAATTCGACCCCTTTCTATTACAGTAGGGGAACAGCATCAAAGTAATTCGACCCCTTTATATTACAGTTGGGGAACAACATCAAAGTAATACGACCCCTTTCTATTACAGTCGGAGAACAGCATCAAAGTAATACGACCCCTTTCTATTACAGTAGGAGAACAGCATCAAAGTAATACGACCCCTTTCTATCACAGTAGGGGAAGAATATTTCCCGCTTTTGATTGGAAACAGGGCGAAAATTGGCTGGGCCGAGTAAAACTTTACTAAGTATTCGTCCATGGTCCAAGTAGATGCAGATTCGCACCTTGCGAATAAATCCGAGTGCATTTTGTACTCTTAACAAACGCCGAAGTTCAACATTGCTTAACATTGGACGTGCGTCAGTTATAAATAACCTATGCCTAATCTACCTCCTTGTTGTCAGTCTAGAACATGTTGCAAAGGAAACGACTTCGTTTTTTTACACAGGTACCGAATGTAAGCTGCATACTAAATTGGGTAAATATTATAAACATATCATGTTGCAGTTTCACGCTTAACCCGTGATTTGTGGTGTTTGCATTTACAGTGACACTTTTGAGTAATTTAGGGGTCATTTGGATGTGGAGAAAGTTTCCCTTCAAACGAACTATCACACATCTTTATGAGTCAGAACTCTGAGACGTTAAGAGACAGAGAATGTCAAAATGTTTTCATCTGATCAGGTAATGTTACAGTTGACCCAGGCCACCGGTATTTTCAAGACTGAATATTTATTGATACATTGTCATGCCAAAGGAAATATGCTAGTAGTAGCTGGTGAGTATTGAGCGACAAATGTTGACACTCTGGCGACGTACGGGAGTTTAACATGGTGGGTGACACTCTGGCGACGTACGGAGTTTAACATGGTGGGTGGTACTCTGGCGACGTACGGGAGTTTAACATGGTGGGTGACACTCTGGCTACGTACGGGAGTTTAACGTGGTGGGGGTTTAATCTTTCTTGAAAAAGGGGTGGTCCTAATACGTCATCTACTATCCAAACACCCCACACTACACTATCCAACACGCCGTGTGTAGTGACCTTCTGCCTATTGGCTATATCTATATAGCCTAGAGTTATATATAAAGCATTACCTATACCTCAGATCATGTTGGAGGTGTCAGTAAATTTGCATATATTGTACCTATGTTATAAATAGCTTTGATCAAGGGAACTAACTTATAATAAGACTAAAATGGACGTGACTAAATGTTGTATTAAACTTCGGGAACCGTCACGGACTTTAGCGTTGACTAGAAAAAATCCGGAACATTAGATTATAATGGCCTAGACTAAAAGTAACACTAAAATTCCGAAATCGTACCGGACGTTAGCGGAGACTGAAAATAATCCGGAAAAAAAAATGGAAAAAATTGGCTGAGACTAAAAGTAACACTAAACTTCCGAAATTGTACCGGACGTTAGCGGAGACTGAAAATAATCCGGAAAAAAATGGAAAAAATTGACTGAGACTAAAAAATAGTACTAAAATTTCGTAACTCATTTTAAATTTTTTTTTGTTATTTTATATTTTTTTATATACAAACCCAAATAAACCCAAAACCCAAACCCAAACCTAACACACTATCCCAAATTTTTTTATTTTTTAAATTTTGTTTATATCAAAACACGCACCACACTATCCATTTTTTTTACTTTTTTAAATTTTAAATTTTTTTTTATCAAAACACACACACACACACACACACACACACACACACACACCACACAACCATTTTTTTACTTTTTTAAAATTTTTTTATATATCAAACACAAAACTTACACACACTACACAACCATTTTTTTATTTTTTAAATTTTGTTTATATCAAAACAAAACCATTTTTTTTACTTTTTAAATTTTTTATATCAAAACACACACCACAAATATACAATCCATTTAAAAAAAAAAAAAATTTATTTGATGGACTGCAAAAGTTGTTGTTGTTGTTGTCTTTGCTGCTGCTGCTGTTGGTGCTGTAGTATATTTCTTTCCTCCCAATTTTAGATCGATAGAAAGAGAGGGAAAGTGTTTTTTTGGTTTGGTGGGTAAAAAACAAACCACACAACACCATTCAGATATATACATCAATAATAATAATTATATTTTATTCAATGTATATACATTATGTTACTCGTGGTAATAAAACAATTTCATATAATTCCAATACACTTCAATACACTTCCATATTTACCATTTCATTCTCTTATTGTTCTGACACTTCAGGAAGATTCTTGTCTACAATTCTCTCATAACTTTCTTCTGGACTCTCATTGATAAACTCCAACTTAATAAAATGTCCATTATCATCTCTAATCCACTTCCTTTTTTGACAAATCCTTTTTTTTATTTTTTTTTTTTTTTTTTTTTTTTTTTTAAAAACAAAACAAAACACAAACACTCGATACAAACACACACCACACAACCATTTTAAATTTTTTTATTTTTTATTTTTTTTAAAAAAAAAACACAAACACACTCTATACAAACACACACCACACAACCATTTTAAAATTTTTAATTTTTTATTTTTTTTATAAAAAAAAAACAAACACTCTATACAAACACACTCCACACAACCATTTTTATTTTTTTATTTTTTATTTTTAAATCAAACACAAACACACACACACACACACACACACACACACACACACACACACACAACACCTTTTTAATTTTAATTTTTTTTATTTTTATTTAAAAAAAAAAAAAAAAAAAAACACAAACACACTCTATACAAACACACACCACACAACCATTTTAAAATTTTTAATTTTTTATTTTTTTTATAAAAAAAAAACAAACACTCTATACAAACACACTCCACACAACCATTTTTATTTTTTTATTTTTTATTTTTAAATCAAACACAAACACACACACACACACACACACACACACACACACACACACACACACCTTTTTAATTTTAATTTTTTTTATTTTTATTTAAAAAAAAAAACAAAACAAAAACACAAACACACTCTATACAAACACACTCCACACACCCATTTTTTATTTTAAATTTTTTATTTTTTATCCAACACATACACCACACCATCCATTGCGCGGACCTAAAAATAGGGTTCAGATCGACAGTGAGATAATAGATAGAGGGGGGGGGGGTGACTTCAGATCGATAGAAAGAGAGAGATAGAACATAATCATTATTATTTCAAATTCAATAAAAAACCACACAACACCATATTTTTTTTTCAACAATAACCATTTTTTTTAATCAACAATAACCATTCTAACATAAAAAAACTAACAATGAACAAGATATTAAACAGGAACATATTTACAAGGTTGACAACGTTGGGGTGGTAAACTAAACCTCCACCTTTCTACATCGACATCATTCTGATTAACATTACGCTTCTGAGCTAAAGACAAGAGATAACCAAAATGTTCACAAAACCATCGTTGTACTTTAGCATCGTTTCGAGCATAGTTTCTATCAAACCAAGTCAGTAAATGTTCTACGGAATATCCAAGACTGCGTTGATGAAGATAATGTACACAATATTGTCCACACACCATGGAATCCGATCCTTGTAATCTAACATTATTGAATCGAGTCGAGACGGCATTTCTTCTCATAAACTCGATGATGTCGTCTTCCAAAGGAGGTAATCCATAAGAATAAAAAATTCCACACCTCTACCATTGTGATCGTTGGGAAAGTACACGGCAACCCAATGGGTTCCTGGTAGATGACTGTCGTCGGTATTGATGATATAGGCATGAACGTTTTTCGGTTTACGATGAGGTAGTTCATCTTTAGCACATACCACAGGATTCCAAGAAGAAGTGTAGGAACTACGAGTCAATAGGTAATAAAGTTCTCTAGTATCCATTTTTTTCTTTCTTCTTCTTTTTTTTTTTTTTGTCTTCAATGGAAATAATGAGTCACCAATTCACACCTGACTTTAAACTTGAATTGATCTGTCTTGTAATTCCACGAATATTCACGGCGGATAGTTTCTGTACTCTGTTGAATGAGCCCTTCGATGCGTCTGATCTCCAGAGGAGTGAGTGGAGGAAAAGAAGAATTCACCAAGACTTTATACCACTGTTTCAACACTTTTTCGTCCGAGTTCTGGGACCAAACCGTTTCCAAATAGTTGTCCAATTGTTCTTCATCTGTCAACATCATACATTGGTCGTGTTGTATCTGACTGGGATGATCGATTTGACATCCATGACATTGTTTTTCACTCAGACTGTAAATGATGTCACTTAATTCCTGAGCATAACAGGTCGCTAACTGTTTTTCTTGTTCTGGCCATCGAGAAATAAATCCAGTAAACTCGGTTTTAGGTTCTGAATGAATGACTTCGTCATCATCATCATTTGTGGTAGTTTGTGACTTCTCACAAAATCCCTCATCTATCTCCATAGGTTCTTCTTCTACGTGTTACATCTTTTTTTTCTTCTTCTAATAGTCTAGAATCACTTCTCTCAAACTGTTGATTTCTATAGTGTTATCAAATTCTGCATACAAGACGACGTTCACTGTGTCGGGTAGAGGATCTGCAAACTGAAGTTCCACACGAAGTGGGCCTGATTTTATAGGGTGGAAATGTCCTTCATCGCTGCCTTGGTCAGGAGTGAAATCAAATCCCCACAAGGCATACCCTCCTGCATAATCCTCGTACGAAATGCCGTGGCTGGTGTCGCGACCTAACTGTCCCGTGGCTTCAAACAGGCTCAGGTAAGATCGTAAGTAATTTTTCTGGACACCAAAGTTAGGTTCAAAAGGTCTGGTACACAAGGTCTTGCCATCTCGACTGACTTCTATCTTGGAGACGTTGTAGTGTTTAAACTCGAACGGATTCTGATCGTGGACTCCGTTGAGGGCTGCATTACTGACGATGCCAATCAGCAAACGTTTGGGGAGCTGTCCTTGGAAGATGTGATCTTCGACTTTGGATCGGAGTCCAGCGGCTATGGTAAAGGTTTTCACTTTTCCACGCGTCGCACAGGATACTTGGCAGTGGTTCCGCTCAAGGATTGACTGATGTCATTGGCTACTTTTGGTAAGATTTCTACACGTCGCACGTAAAGTTTGGCTTCTTGGATTTTGGTTTTCCACTCGTTAGCATGAGCCATCAAATGGAAGGCGGCACTACTGCGATTCAGTCTCAGGCGTACATCCACTCCATTGAGCAAATACTTGTCTTGCAACCACATGTCCAAATGCAAACGATCCATCAGTTCTAAACTTTGCCTGATTTTCTTTCGACGGTCGTTAAATCCCACATTGTGCGGGACTGCTGGAATTATAGGATCACCATCATTAGCAGAAGTCTTCGCCGGTACTGACAGCTCTGTGTCGTTGAACTTTTCCGAGGTGTCAGGTTTCCAGACCACCGAAGCATCCAGATGAGTGTTCTTGGCTTCTTTTCCGTACGTCAAGAGATTTTCCAAATAAGCACGGTAAGGGTAAGTATCCAAACTGCTGCTGACCAGTTTGTTATTCAAGTACAAATCTACTCCGCTGAACAAGGAATGCATGAAATTATTCACGGGTGCCACTCGGGCAGCTTCCCCAGGAAGGGTGTTGTCATTTTTTTGTACTACCAGTTTCAGGTACAAGTAACTGTTATTCAGATCGATGTAATCTTCGGTTTGTCCTTTGATTTCAAATTCGATAGGAGCTGATTCCGTCAAAGACGATACAGGATGAAATTCCACCCATTGGGATTCTTGCATCGTCATCATGGTAGGAGGCATAGAAAACAGTTCCAGTTCTGACTTGGTACATTCGCAAGAATCTCGGTGCATCATTTTTTTTTCACAGTTAATAATCAAACACGTCTAATTCTCTGACGGTTCTTCTTCTTTTCTTATTCTTTCTGGAACTACTGCCGTGTGTTCTTTTATGAACTTTGAAGGGATTTCGATGTCGTCGTCTCTTTCTACCTTGTCCTTGCTGTGAAGTGGAGGAAGAAGTAATGCCAGGGTCTGAAGCGTGAAGCGTATTTATAGGATTTTCTTGGAGACCTAAAAGATCTTTACCAGTGGTCATCAACACATTTTTGCCTGCTCTCATAAAGGCTTCTTTTGGATTTTGTTTGTCGATGAGGACATTTTGCAAAAATTCTTTTCCTTGTGTCAAAGCAGCATCTTTTAAGGCATGAAATCCTCGTGTCACCATCGGTTTCAAAATAAGAGCTACCGTCCGAAATGCTGATTTTAACATATCTCCTAAACCATGTCCTCGTTGTCGAGTCACTCCTTGGTACACTGGATACATTTTTTTGTTTGGGTCAGTTACAATTCGTTAGAGAACTTGTTTTTTTCGAAAATGTAGTTTCACCGTGACTTTTCCTTTGTCAATGAATGGCACATCTTGTCCCAAATCTCCTTTTATACTAATGTTGACACTGTCAAAATACGATTTACTGACTGGAAGATAATGAGGATGTACAAATTCACGGTGAACGTGAAACGTGTTTCCACCTTCTTCGTTCGCACCAGCAGCAGTATCCACTTTGAAAGGAATGACTCTCAGTAAGGGAGCAGCTGTGTGGCCCACCACGTTGTACTCCACCACATCGGAGTACACAAACATTAAATTCAGTCCAACGTTCAATTCGATAGGGGTGCGAAAAGCCTCTCCGAAATCTGTGTTGGTGTGGATTGTTCGTTCACCATGATACTTTTTATTTCCACCCAAAATATCAAACAACCCAGCAGAAAAACCGATGGTCATGGATTTTCTTTCGTGCGCGGGTAAGTGTTTGTCTTCTTTCTCGTCGAATGGCTTTCCCTCATGCCCTTTCAAAAATTGCAAGAGGAAACGGCGTGCCACAGGATGGTATTTGATCTCTACCCATTTTTGTTTTTTTTCCAAGGCTTTGCCAAATTGGGCTTCGAAGACGGCCGCAATCGTCTCCACCAAATGTTGAGCACTAAAATAATACCCTTCAGGAATTCTCATGCGATAGGTCGAATAGGGAGTATTGTCAGTTTTTGAACTCATTTTTTTCCCAATTTCAGGATCATGAGCGTCCAACTCTTTTTGCACTTTTTCGTTATAGATTGCTACGTCAAAAATGGTTTGATTTCCAGACACATTCTTGATTTGCGTAGGATGAATGATTTCTACCAAAGCCACTTCCCAATGAGCGTCGTGATCCAATTGGAAGGCCTGAGGTAATTTGGCCGTGAAACAACATAAGTTGTTGTTGGGAAACACATCCATGGAACTGTCACTGGGTAACGTTAAATAAAATTGGTCATTCATAGTTCTAAGGTGGTTCTGGTGTCCGAGGTGTCACTCAAGTGAACAGAAGAATGATGTTCAAAGGGTTCCAAAAGAGGACTGGTATTGTGGTGGTGACTGGACGAAGAAGAAGGTGAACTGGCGTTGGTTGAACTACCGTGGTTGTTACTATGGCTGCTGTTCTCTGTCGTCGTCGTAAATTTCAAAGAGGGATTAGGTAAAAGATAACCGATGCAACTGCTAAGTAAAATGGTCCACAATTGTTTGTCTCCTTGTTGTAAACTCAAATTGGTAATAGCTGCTCCGATGACACAATACACTACAAAGATTTGGCAGAAAAAGACAATTTGATTTTTAGGCACACGTTCTCCACACCACACCCAAAGTGGTTGTTTTTGTAATTCTTGAAGAGAAGAACTCTGTGAAGGAGTCGTTGAAGTCTGGGTTGCTGCTGTGTTGAATGGCATGTTGTTAGTTTACTTCTTTTTCTTTTTATAGTCGACGACTTGAGAAGCAGCAATCCAAGAATCAAAACTAGGGGGATATCCTTTCCAACGTACTTTGACTTCTTCTATTCGACGTTTACCTACTTTCCGTGTTCTTTGTTCGAGAATGCTTTCGATGTCGTACAAGGCGTCTTCTTTTTTGGTCACTCGTTGTAACTCAGGCAAGTAAAATGTTCCTTTGAGTACTTCACCGTGCATGTCTTCCAATTTATAGACGGGAGGATCACGTCCACGGACGGGGGTAGTGACACGAAACAATTCGGTAGTCCAGTTAGGTAAATAACCTTTGTCAAAAGTGCGTTTGGTTTTTCCGATGCGAACCCAATCTCCTGTCTTTAACTCCAACAAGGGTGTCTTCTTCCTCTTCTTTTTTGTCTGGGGTGAACCAAATAATTTATCAAACACGGACACTTCGTTTTCAGGGCTGACCTTTTCGGGGGCACATCCGATGCTACAATGGTACGATTGATTGTATGCTTTGACCAAACGAGGTAACACGTCGATGTACTTGAGAGTATGTTGATGTGTAAAATATTTCCACATGCGTTCTTTCAAAGTTCTTTGAAAACGTTCCACGATACTGGCTTTGGTTTCAGGATTTTCGGTAGTAAAAAAATGAATCTGTCTTTGTTTCAATTCTTTTTGAAAAGCTTGGTTTAGAAATTCGGTGCCTTTGTCAGTTTGCCATCGTAAAGGTTGACGTCCACTTTATTTCAAGACCAATTTTAAGGCCCGTACCAATTCGGTACTGCTTTTAGAGGTCAAAGGCACGACCCAAGCAAATTTGGAAAACACATCGATGACACAAAACAAATATTTGTGACCACGATTGTAAGTGGCTAAATGAGAGACGTCGGCTAAATCGGCTTGCCATTGATGATCGATGCCTTCCACTTGAGTGGTACTTCTAGAAAATTTACGTCGAATGGGTTTGTGTAACTGTACGTCGATTGTTCTTGTAACCATCGTCGTACTTCGGGTAAACGTACACTTTTCAATTTACTTTTAGCAGCTCGATATAATTTTTGAACTCCTCCGTAACCAGCAGCATGACCAGGATTGTAATAAATGGTAGCTAAAAGTTTCTCCATGATTCCTCAATAAGTTACCCACTGTTCGATGCTACTACTTTGAGTGTCGTGAGGTTTGGACGAAGCGGCTTGACGCGTTCGACGAGCCACAGGAGTGGGTAGTGAAGAAGGGGTAATGATGGTAGGTTTCTTCTTGGTGGTGTCTTTTTTCACTTCAGTCTTGCTGTCTTTCTTTTTTTCTTCTGCTGAAGAAGGAGTGGACATCTTCTTATGAACCCAAGCTTTCATGGCTTCTCGATGTGGAGTAGGTCAGGGTGTCAAGAAGGAAGCTGCAATTTGACTAGGTATGCCAGCAGACGGAGTTTGAAAAACTTCTCGAAGCTCGTTGTCTTCTGTCGTCCCCGTACCGGTGTCTGTTTTAGTGGTGGTCACTTTAGGTTCGCTTTTCATCATCGTCTTAAAATCTCTCAGAGTGGGTGGAGCTGTTTCGTCTACAGCTTTTTGGTGAAAGAGTTGTAGACGTTATAAAAGTTGACCGTACCGTTGCGATTTTTCTGTTTCTGACAAATCGCTTCGTTCCATCAGGGTTTGTAATTCTTGTTGTAACTGGGACATCTCGTTGAGATTAGGATTGGGTGGTAAATGAGGTATCCGTTGTTCGTTCCAACGATGAAATTCCATCCATCGTTTGTAAGGTACTAAAGTCAGTTTTCGTCCTTCCATTTCATCCAAAGGTACCAAAAAGGTGTGGTCTTTTCAGAGAAGGGTGGTCCTTTTTATCTTCTTTTTTTTTGGTTATCGCATGACCCCTCCTAAAAGCGGTCCACCAATCGTTCCTAACAAAGGAGCTGCTATTTTTAACAACGGTCCTAACAGCATAGGTAGAAATCCTCCTCGTTGCACCAACATTTTTTTCTTTTGTTGAAGAGGTATTTTCTTTTTCACCATTTGACGAAGAACATTCCGATGTTTCCCTAATCTTTGTTTCTGTATCTTGGACAAAGGTACCGTTCCTTTCAACACGTTCAAACAACATTCACACACGGTATCGATGACTTCTTTAGGGGCTGTTTGAATGAGTTGTTTTCGCATGGGAGGATTGGATTTGTTCAAGACAGACAAGACATCCCAATGTTTGGCTAGACGAGGGGGAAGTCGTCCTTTTTTGGTGGTTTTACTTTTCTTCTTTTTTTGGTGGAGGTAGTTGTGGTGTGCACGTTTGGGAGCCATCTTAGAGGTGAGGAGTAAGTCTGAAGTCTCTGGCAGGGTACCCTTCTATTTTATACTGGAATACGTCTCCACTGATTGTCTGCACGACGTACCAACTTCACGACAGGCATCACTCGACGTTGAGGTGTTTTCAAGGGATTAAATCGTCTCAATTCTTCTTTGGATAAATCCAGTAAACTTTGTAAGACACCAGTTCTTTTTTGGACTTTGGTTTTAGGGGAAGGTACTTTGTTGGTGGCTGCTGCCATAGCCAAATCAGCCGATGTCGTCGAGGGTCCCGAAGTGGTGACTTTTGAAATAGGTTTCCATTTTTGCATCAAATTAGGAAACACGGGACTTAAGTCTGTTTTGGCAGGCATCATCGTGAAGGGTGGTGAAGATGATGGGGACGAAGGAGAAGGAGACCTCGTCACGGTTGTTTGTCGTGGTGTCTTGCGGGTGTACGTTTTCCTGGCTGCAGCAGTTCCTCTCTTACGGCGGGTGCTAGTGGTAGGTGTTGTTTTCTTCTTCTTGGCACGACTTTTCTTTGTGGCTTTCTTCGTTTTAGGACTTTTCTTCTTTTTGGGTGATTTGGGTTTTTTGGCTTGGGCATTAGGATCCCATTTCAAAAGGGAACGAATCATAACCCCTCCTAATTAACCACTTCCACCAGGAGTTAAAATGATTTGTTTTTTAGTCCGTGAATCGATTCTAGGATTAGCCAGTTGTGACAATGCCGATTTATGTCTTTGAAAAAAACGTTGAGTTTGATGAGGGGTGTGAATGATGCCTTGTAGTAATTGACGTGCTGTCAAAGTAAACCATCGTAACACTTCTTTAAGACTCGCTTCTAACAAATGAGCACGGACTTGTGCATTTTTTTCACGACTGATGCCATACAAGGCACGAATCAATTTAGCTGAAGGATGAGGTTGAAAGGAAGCCATCTCTCGAAAGAGTGTGAGACAGAAATGACGTAGTAGGTTGTTTTTATAGTTTTTTTGTTAAAATGGGCTGAAGAGGACGTGTAAATGACAGGACCCCCTTCTTGACCCCAAGGGTGAAACAATTGGGCACGAAATCTCAAATAGTCAGGAGTGGTGGGTTTTAAGTCGATTAGTAAATACTCGTGAGGGGTTTGAGTGGCATCGTCGTACGCATAATTGAGCCAAGGAGCCCCTAACTGTTTGGCTAACACTTGTACTTGAGATTTGTCTCTGGGGCTTTTAAACAAGACCACGTAATGAGCATTCAGACTAATGGTTCGATGGACTTTACTTTGTTGAAATAAATTTTGAGTAATGTAGACAATACTAGCATTACGATGGTGTCCTTTTCGTGTAAACCAAAGTTTAATTTCTTCTTCGTCTTCTCCTAACATGTCATCAAAAATAACCAAATGGGTTTGATTCACGTCAGACACGATTCCATCGTCTTCGTGAGGGATGCCTTCTATAAATGAAATGGTTTCTCCTTGACTTTCTTTCAATAACGTGTAAGACTTTTGCCACTCTTTGTAACACCACACGTTGAGGTGGACGATCGAACAAAATAGCTTTGTGTTCGATCAAACGTTTGACAAATTCGGTTTTACCTGAACCACTCGGTCCAGCAATCAACATGTTAAATGGATGGCACAGATACAAAGCGTTTCAACTGGGACGATCTAACTTTTCGTCAATCACTTTAACCACAGAAGAGGAGGAGGTAGACGAGGTAGAAGAAGAAGATGATGTAGCCATGTCTGAGGTAAGAAGATTTTTGAGAAGAAGACAAAACAGGGGTTCTGGTGTTGGTAGTGGTGCTGGTGGTGGATTTTGTTTTGGGTGGGTTAGAAGTTTGGGTTTCAGGTTTACTCATCTCCTCTTCGAAGTCACTAGCATGGACTTGAGCTAGTAGTTCTTCTAGCGGTGTTTCAGGCGGTACGGAATGTCTTCGTCGTCGTGGCCTCTTTGTTTCTTCTTCTTCTTCTTCTGGTTTCTCATGGCTTCGGCGTGATCTTTTCATCTTGAAGTTTACTTTGAAACTGATTCAGTTTCACCCAGGGAACCTATATATATAGACCTTCTTACCCTCAGAATCACTAGTCGTGATTGAACTTTCAAACTGTGAAGATGGAAAAGTACTGCGCTCGAGATAAAAGTCAAGATACTGGAATTGAATTGAATAAGTATGTTCATAAGGTGTATGATAATTATGCTGCTGACATACTTGGTAATGTCTATCATATGAAGTATGGAAGGAAAGTCAAAGGAAATTTGAATTCATTTGGATTGATAAAGATTAAGGTTACTGGTAAGGAAGGAAAGAGGAAGAAACATACAAATCGAGGGAGATTTGTCTTTGAAGCGGTGAATGGAGTGGATCTACCAAGACAGAGTGAAGTGGTACATCTCAATGATGTACTTGATGATGATAGAATAGAAAATCTTCAAGTGATGACTGCTAGTGAACGAACATGTTTGCATAAACATGTGAAGAATGATAAAGAAAAAAGGAGAATTAATTTTGGAAGTGATAGAAGTGTGTTGTGCCAGTTTGTTGGTGAGACAGAGGAAAGAAGATTTGAAAGTATGGAAAAGGCTGCTGAATATTTTGATTGTCATACAGGAAGTGTCTACTATTGCTGTACTGGGATCTGTAAGTCGGTCTTTTCGAAGAAGTTCCAGAAAAGATTTCAAGTTAGATGGGAAGAGCCAGAGAAGAAGAGTCAAGGAACTAGTGGATTTGTGAGACCTGTGAAATTAACTGACTTAAATTCAGGATTATATAGTCGGATGGATTCCATTTGTGATGTAGCAAGATGTTTTGGATTAGATCATAGTAAAGTTTACAAGATTTGTAAAAAAGAGCGGTGGATTCGAGATGATAATGGACATTTTATTAAGTTGGAGTTTATCAATGAGAGTCCAGAAGAAAGTTATGAGAGAATTGTAGACAAGAATCTTCCTGAAGTGTCAGAACAATAAGAGAATGAAATGGTAAATATGGAAGTGTATTGAACTGTATTGGAATTATATGAAATTGTTTTATTACCACGAGTAACATAATGTATATACATTGAATAAAATATAATTATTATTATTGATGTATATATCTGAATGGTGTTGTGTGGTTTGTTTTTTACCCACCAAACCAAAAAAAAACACTTTTCCTCTCTTTCTATCGATCTAAAATTGGGAGGAAAGAAATAGACTACAGCACCAACAGCAGCAGCAGCAAAGACAACAACAACAACAACAACAACTTTTGCAGTCCATCAAATAAATTTTTTTTTTAAAAAATGGATTGTATATTTGTGGTGTGTGTTTTGATATAAAAAATTTAAAAAGTAAAAAAAATGGTTTTGTGTTTTGATATAAACAAAATTTAAAAAATAAAAAAATGGTTGTGTAGTGTGTGTAAGTTTTGTGTTTGATATATAAAAAATTTTTAAAAAAGTAAAAAAATGGTTGTGTGGTGTGTGTGTGTGTTTTGATAAAAAAAAATTTAAAATTTAAAAAAGTAAAAAAATGGATAGTGTGGTGCGTGTTTTGATATAAACAAAATTTAAAAAATAAAAAAATTTGGGATAGTGTGTTAGGTTTGAGTTTGGGTTTTGGGTTTATTTGGGTTTGTATATAAAAAAATATAAAATAACAAAAAATATTTAAAATGAGTTACGAAATTTTAGTACTATTTTTTAGTCTCAGTCAATTTTTTCCATTTTTTTCCGGATTATTTTCAGTCTCCGCTAACGTCCGGTACAATTTCGAAAGTTTAGTGTTACTTTTAGTCTCAGCCAATTTTTTCCATTTTTTTTTTCCGGATTATTTTCAGTCTCCGCTAACGTCCGGTACGATTTCGGAATTTTAGTGTTACTTTTAGTCTAGGCCATTATAATCTAATGTTTCGGATTTTTTCTAGTCAACGCTAAAGTCCGTGACGGTTCCCGAAGTTTAATACAACATTTAGTCACGTCCATTTTAGTCTTATTATAAGTTAGTTCCCTTGATCAAAGCTATTTATAACATAGGTACAATATATGCAAATTTACTGACACCTCCAACATGATCTGAGGTATAGGTAATGCTTTATATATAACTCTAGGCTATATAGATATAGCCAATAGGCAGAAGGTCACTACACACGGCGTGTTGGATAGTGTAGTGTGGGGTGTTTGGATAGTAGATGACGTATTAGGACCACCCCTTTTTCAAGAAAGATTAAACCCCCACCACGTTAAACTCCCGTACGTAGCCAGAGTGTCACCCACCATGTTAAACTCCCGTACGTCGCCAGAGTACCACCCACCATGTTAAACTCCCGTACGTCGCCAGAGTGTCACCCACCATGTTAAACTCCCGTACGTCGCCAGAGTGTCAACATTTGTCGCTCAATACTCACCAGCTACTACTTATGCTAGCAACTATTTCTGTAAGCATGTAATTACTTTTCACGAGAAACATGTTGCCAACTTACAGTCGAAATGAGTATTTTAAGTGTCGTAGTCGATTCCCACCAACTTTTACACAATGCAGCTGTCGTAATCTATTTACAAAGCATAGAATGCCGAGACAACAGCTGATTGGTCGAAATCTAGTTTTGGGTAATGACCTAAAAATGATCCAATTCTTTTGGGCAATCGGCAATCTGGCCCCAGATCACAATTATTCCCCCCCCCCCCCCATTGAGGTTGATCAAAATCAGGAAGATATTCCGAAGAAATATTGCCTTGTTTGCATGGTCTGTTTGGCGGTGACTTATGTGGTAACGTTACTTATTGTAATAATTATGAAAGGGTAGACCTGAAACTTTAATGAAATTGTATAGAAAGTTGCATTAACGGCACTCTACGCCGACGACAAAGACGCGGAGGTGTTGATGACCAGGACGCAGCAGCAAAAGTGTACGCTGACGTCTCGATCGTGCAGTCGAGATTGGCTGCGCCAAGGTATGTTGACGAAAAGGTCGCTCACCGGGTGGCCAAGAATGGCAACGCCATGGCGCGAGACCATAACATGGCGGTAAACAGGATCACGGGACTGGCGTCCCCTACTGGAGACGACGACACAGCCAGAAAACAATAAGTTGACTCCGCGGTCTCAACCTTAGAAGAATAATAAACCGCAGGGATCAGCCAATCAGTGGCGCCGACATGGTTAGGAAACAATACGTCGACGCCGCAGTCGCAACTTTAGAAGAATACGTAAATCGCCAAGTCGCAGGAAGGGTCTCCAAGACGGGTGATAGCATGGCAGGCCCTCTGAATATAGTATCGAATAGGATCGTGTCCGTGACAGAGCCTGTAGGCGCCTGAGATGGGACAACCATAAGCTATGTGGACGAGCTCGTCGGGCGCCTAAAATGTTATGCAGACGCCCAGGACACGACAACCAGAAGCTATGCTGACACCCATGAGAAGCAACCAAAGGGCACGTCGGCGTCGATAAGGCAGCATAGCGATCGCAGTGCAAACGGCGGCTCCCAGCAGGGTAGAGACAAGAACGGTGACGGACGGGCCCGACGGCCCAGATTCCACCTTTTTCGGCTGATTGTTTTCGTCAAAAACAAGGCTTCCAGCAGGTGGGGCAAAATACCGTTATTACGCCCCACTAGTCGCCTCGCCGGCGCATCCCAAGAAGCCGTGGATGTGCAGGCTCGGTTTTTGGCGATTAAAGGCTTTACTTTGTTGGTTGTCATTTGACACAGACAAAAACTGTCATTTGTCAAAACATAGGCTTCCAGCATGGATTCGAAAATGGCTGAGTTCAAACCGGTATTTTTACAAAAAGTAGGGTTAGTTGGGGTGGTGCCATACCAGCACAGGCCAAAAACGGCATTTTGCAATGGCAATTCTGTCATTCTCATACACTGCATTTATTAAAAAGAGTTTTTACTTTTTTGTTTTGAGAGTATTTTGTCAATTAGTGACAAATATAGTTAAATGGTGCAATGTCTAATATCTGATACCACATTAAGATATCCTCGTGCAATCAATATAAAGAGCTCATGTTTACCTTGTGCAGGGTATGGTCATGAGCCATGAATTGAATACCAGGTAATGAAGAGATAACTAATCATACAAACACCTGACAACTCGTTATGTCAAATATTTTAACACTTGGAAAAAAGAAAAACAATGTCAACACATTAAGCCAGGTGTCGCGTATATGACGGTGACACCTGTTGATATGTATCAGTATTTATGGTTTTAACTTCAATTGTAATTGAATTTAACTCAATATATTGCAATCAACCTAGGGTATATGCTGTTTGTATATACACCGTTATAGTTTTGTTGGATTTTAGTGATTATTTGTTGATTATGGAGAGTCGGTGTTGGGACGATTTTTTCAGCCCGAGTAATTAGCCAGTTTCTAGCAGCAGGCGTCGTAATGTACAGTATTCACGAGAGTTTATGACAGTATGGATTAGTTTCATAAAATGGACCCTTCCTAATTTCTTAAAATAGGAAATTATCAAGATATTTTTTGGTATAAGTGTTTCGTAAATTGAGTTAGGAATAATTCTTTGTAGTGGATGTTTGGGTCGTGTTTTTGTATTCTGTTTCGACTCTATGATCAAAGAAAAATGTAACAGAAAGAAAGTGAAACCAACAGTTGGACAATTAAAATGAAAAGTCAAAAGACACTTACAATAATGTGAATTAAAATCCAAATAATCGAATGATCCTAAGTGTCCTAATCACAAGTCCTAAATATATAATGTTCTGAATGAATAAATGTTCCGAGTGAAAGAATGTTCCGAATGAATGAATCTTCCTGATGAAGGAATGTTCCGAATGAATTAATCTTCCGAATTAATGGGTAGTCCGGAATGTCCTGATGTACACCAATAATGTAATCAAGATTATCTTTGAGAATGTCCACAGGTATCCAAAAGTCATATATTTAAATCCAAAGGTTAATGAGCACTTTAGGTAACTCCGATGAATGTTCCAAAAAATAATTCCTTTCAAATTATGTATACAGCAATACATCATTACGGCATTACAAGATTACAGGATTACAGCAAAAGTGTTATTCCAAACAATCTGATGATTCCAAAAGACTTATCATAAAAACAGGAATGTTTTCAACACAAGATTTAAAATTGGAATGGAATCTTGTTTACCAAATGTTGTATAAATATAAGACAAGTCACATGACAGAATTCTCTAGAATATTATATGGTGTGTGTGACTTTTAACACATAACTCAAAGGAAATTCTGGTTTTATCTGTAAACAAAATCAACCCTGACCTCAAATGGAATAAACAACATGCTTACCAAAACCGTACCTGAACTCAAATATTAAGTAAACAACCTAATTCAAGGCCAATAGCTAAACATGTCAACTTTATACTTAACATTAAGGTTTAAGCAAATATTAAAGTCAAGAAACATTTATAATTTACTAAAATATTTATAATATTATATATACATCATACATAACAATTCCATGGCTTGAAGTACTAATATTAGGCTTGGAAAAGCTTACTGATGAATCATCCAAATGTGAAAAAAGAAAAACCATGCAAATGTGTGTCACGGAATATAGGGCAAGAAAATAGTTTGATGTCATATGAGAATGATTATGTATCATGGGCGTGTACAAAGTTAACTATATGTACTTGTATTTTTCTTTTTCTGACTAAACGAGACATCGAATAATAGCTGCATCTCGCTGTAGATAACTCGCAGGGAGACACCCATATTTCATGATGTGCACGAGTACTTTACCCCTGTGTGTTGCACTTGTTATTTTGTGTCGTAGTATTTATAGGAGGTATGTACTATATGCTAGTGCAACGATTCGGAGATCTTGTCAGAAAGTGTCTACTTTACAGACAGTTTACTACAGCAATAGGGTTGGCAGCAGGTTGTCATAGTTGGCAGCAGGGTGTCATTGTTGGCCACAGGGCAACGTAGAAGGCGACTGGACAACATAAGTGGCAGCTGAGCAAAATAATTTGACAACTTAGCGACGTGATACGTGGCTAGAGGAACGTTGTACTGGTGAGCCATTACCAGAAATAACTACACGGATGTGGAATATCGCACCTTGGCGTTAAGAAGATATCGGTATTTCGTCCAGAAGTTACTGGAACTCCCTCCTAGGAACCGTTAAGTTTGGGAAAAAGAGTGGAGCATACCCAGGATGAGTTCGTCCTAAGGATTTGAATTTCGAACTGAGAATCTAGAATTTTGAACTATGCATGTTGGATTTTAAACAATACATGTGGTTATGTGAACCACCCGCTCGTTTTATTGAAATCATATTCGCATCATGGTGAATACCAAGTTGCAATAGTTGTATATGACAACGTCAGCATCACTCAACATTTGATTATATCATCAGGTTAGTTCTTTGTATACATTTAAGGGAGTGTTGTTATCCAGTTTGGGTGTCAGTATCTTGTTTATGTATATAATCCAGTGTAATTGTCTCTGAGGGGACGCTAACGCTTCGTGTGAAGTGAATAGTGTTGTTGTTTTCTTTGTTTTTTTATTTTTATTTATTTATTTTTTTAATTCATTGTATTTTTCTATCATTTTATGGTTGCATCAGTAATTGATGGTATAGGATCTCGTACTTCATTATCATAAACATTTCATTTACACACATTGTGTTCCGTGTTTTCACCTAATCCAAACCAATACGGTTTCAATCTTGTGACAATGTGAAACTATTAGAGTTTCGTGATGTGTGGTCATTATGTGATTGGAGGAAAATTATTTGTAGTGTTTGAGCGTTTAAGAACCTTTCAAATGACAACGACTGTTGTCTTGAGGTCCTTGAAAATGGGGCAGACATGGACCTGTCAAAGCCAGACGCACGCAAAAATTGTTTGATTCGTTCGAGATATATAAACTGGAAAGAAACTCATTTTTTTGTTGTTAAATAATACAAATTTTAACGTACTGATTAGATTTAGTAAATTTATAGAACTGATATTTTAATCATTCTGTTCCTATGTAAACTCAAAAAAGTTTTGTCTATTACTTTTTGATCCCATTTTGTCATTTATATCCAACATATTGATCAAAATATTTCTCTTTCTACTCTTCTCCCTTCTACCTTTCTTTATCCACCATACCAACACCATTATAAATTCGTATTTTTTGTACTTAATCTCATATGTCTATTGTTATACCTGAGTTGATATAAAAGTTCTTTTGTCTTCTGATTTAAATAGGCACTCTCGAGCAAAATATTATAAAATATTATATATAATCTGATCTCATATTGATTAACCCTTGTTTGACTGTACTGATTGTCATCCTATATAAAGAAAAGAATAGCCTTGTAATTTGTTTAGTTCTGTTGTTTGTTTTGTTTTTGCTATGTAGAAACTTTGAGATACTGTATAGCATGTTATTATTAGCTGCAGAGTCCCACTGGATGTGTCATGGATGTAAATCTTGAAGGCTTGGTAATCAGCTTCGGTCTCTGGGCTGTTGAACAGTGTTCTAAAAAATATAGTGGCATCTTGTTTGATATTGTCAAAGCGTATGCTGTAAATTCTTTTATATAAAAATTGTTGAAACCTGATCAAGTCAATGTGCTACTTTTGTTCAGGAAATGCATTTCTTTTGACGTTCACGTTGCTTTTGTTAATATATTCCATATCTCCTTATAGCCCTTTAGCTCAGGAACGTTACCGTTACCAAACAGAACCACAGTCAAGAACAATGGCGTAACGAAAACGTAAAAGACTCTGATCAATATTTCCAAAATTCGTTACGTGCATGTTCCAAACACTAAATTCAATTTGGCAGATAAAAAGGGATCTGTTTTGCAAACATAATATGATAATAATATACAGTAAGCATTAATTAGCTTTTAGTCTATTACACTACCAATGTGTATTTAGGTACACAACGATCAAGGAACTTTGCTCTATCGCGTGCATCCAAACTGTTGCAAAGCATGAGCCTTTACCACTGTCCCACATCTAGCTTTTTGACATTTTATCTCTGCACCTCATGCTACACGATATTATCAATCGGAAAAAATGAGGCAGCTGATATAGTTTAGTTTTTCAAATCAAGTGGGAATATGCAAAAACCTGCAAGACAAAACGGCACTAGCTGAAATGGGATACATGGGCAGTTTTATTCCATACACTTGAGAGGCACGTGGATTTATATATGTTGTTAATCAATCAAACATTGTTGAATGTATTTGCAGTTGTTGGCTTGCCGCAAACTACACTGTGTACAGATCAAACCACACTGTATACAGATCAAACCACACTGTATACAGATCGAACCACAGTGAGAATTAGTTTGTTCCTGTATAACACGAGCCCGACGGAAAAATGTTGATTTCTATATTTTGGTACCTTATTTGCGCATTACTGGCTTCCTACACGTAATGTACTATTCAGTCTGGAATAAAAGCTGAAAACCTAACTAACTTGATATTCTTCCATCGTTGAACCAAATTCTAAGAGAAATGAGTCTGAAAAGTAAAATGAAAAAATGCTCCAATCAATGTTCCCGAGAGAATTATTCAGTTATACACATTTCTCACTCACTAAGCACATATAACGAGTTCCTTTCTTTGTTTAAGATTAGATGGGTTAATCCAATGATCAGATGCGTAACAGGGACACATGTATACGAAAGATAAGGGCATAAGTATAGATAAGTATAATTATGCATCCAGAGATAGATACAGAAAATTCACTACTATTGCCAGGCAGTCTATTCAGACCCCACTAGCACTCAGGTTGAGAGTTTTTAAGATCTTTCATATTGCATGCTTGCTAATTATTTGTTTACAAAATATTCAATATACATCAGGTATTGTAATACAATCATATTTTATATTCTCCTAATATGAGTCTTGCTTTATCTCTGAGGTAAATATGAGTATTTCCTTAATTATTTAAAAAAATTCCTCAACTCCTCTTTGACAAAAAAAGTTTCCAATGTGTTTGATTTAACTACTAAAAATTGATTCTTTTTGACAAAACCCTTGATATTGTCTGAAGTAACATAAGCAAGATGGTGTACAATGTCAAGTTGAGAAGAAGATTGGGAAGATGCAAAACCCTACAAGACAAAATGGCACTAGGTGAAATTGAGTACAATGGCAGATTTATCCAATACATCTCAGAGGCACGTGGATTTATATATGTCGTTAATCAAGCACACACTTTTGAATGTATTTGCGGTTGTTGACTTGCCGCAGACTAAACCACACTGCTGCATACAGATCGAACCACAGTGAGAATTACTTTATACCTGTATGATACAAGGCCGGCGGAAAAATGTTAATTTGTATATTTTGATACCTTATTTAAACGTTGCTGGCTTCCTACACATAATGTAAACAAGATGGTGTACAATATCAATTTGAAGAGGAATTTTGAGATCTTTAGTTAAACTGGGTCAGTGCAAATATATACTTATAAAGGACATATTAGACAGATTGTACCTGATCTTTATGTAAGATGTCGTGTGGTTATATAGAGTGTAACGCTGCAGCATGTTTGACGGAATATTTTGTTGAGTATACTCATACAAAAAGACACATTAGTAACAAAAACATTAGGACTTTATTCTATAATCTAACAATTATGTTTCTGAGAGCAGTATATTAAAACTGACTCTTAGTCTGGCACACACAAATTTAAAAATCGGTAATATATCCCTTTTAAAATAAACAAATTGTGTCCACTCTTGGTAAGAAAACAAAATAGAGACAAAATATTCCGTCTGTATAAATATTTTCAATGTTAAGAAATGTACAGAAATGTCCAATATTTTCATGCGTTTAAAGGAGAAATAAAACTCGTACAATTTGCAATCCGTAAAAGATACTTGGCATAAATGAATCGGGTGAAAGCATAAAGCGATTAGTTTAGAATCGCATGGCAGTTCGGTCACTCTCATAGGTTGCATTTAATAAAAAAAGGTTTTACTTTTTTATCTTTAGATTATTTTGTCGGTGAGTGACCAATATAGGTCAAACGATATCATGTATAATATCTGATTGTACGTTAGATATCCGCTTACGATCAATGTAAAGACATCATGTTTGAAACAGCTATTCATGTACCTCGCTTTTAATATGGCTATGCCACATAAATAGAATACTAGGTAATTAAGAGATAATTCATTATATAAACACCTGACAAATTGTCATGTAAAATATTTGAACACTTGAAGAAGAAAAAAATTCGATACAGTTCTTGCGAAATACTATGACTAGCCCTGAAAAATTATCGGTGACCTTATTATTTCTGTTTATTTGTGCTGGTATTTATTGTTATAATATCAATTGTATTTTTGTTTAACACTAGATTTGTAAATTGTAAAATAAATTCATGCATAAGTTGTCCAGTTTCATGTTTATTTTTATAACCATATGTGTGACCGATTTTAATAATGTATTGCGAGAATGACGTTTTCTGTTGTGTTTTTTTTCTGTGTTTTTTGTTGTTGTTTGTTGTTTGTTTATTAATTATTTTTTATTTTATTTTTTTTTTTTTTTTTTTTTAGGGATTGGGTTGATGCAAGTGCATTTTCAAGGTCTTACTTGGATTGGTGCGTCTTCTAATTTAAATACCGTGCCAAAATTTATCAACATAACAAAATTGTGGTTTAGGACTGAATAATTTATGGTCTTCTCAATCATTCCCCTCTGTTGATTGGCTAAAGAAAACGGTCACAATTAGACCGAAAGACCAATATATGCAAACTTTGCATTCTAATGTTTGGATAGCTGCCAGAGTGGAACTAACCAATTTAAAAATCTTTAATTTTGAACCGTTGTTAGCACGTATGCTACTACAGTATATAATAATTTTGATTCCGTTCATCGAATAATAGGTTTCCTACTGACACTGGAAATTTGAAAAATAAAGATATGTCGGAACAAAAATGTGAATTATGTGCGTCAAAATATGTAGGTAATAAATTTCATTATCGTTTTTGTCAATATTTCGCTGAAATAATCAGCAATAGATCAGTAAGATGTATTTCAAAACCGTTAATACTTAAAACTTAGTGAGTTGCTAAATAATACAAATGTTAAGGTACTGATTAGATTAGGTAAATTTATAGAACTATTATTTAAATTAAACTGTTTCCATGTAAATTCAGAATACTTATGTATATTACCTTTTTATCCTATGTTGTCATTTATATCCAACGATAATGATCAGAATATTTCTCTTGCTACCCTTCTCTTTTCTATCTTTCTTTATCTGCTGTACAACCACCATTACTAATTTGTATCATATGTCTATTGTTATACCTGAGTTGGCAATAAAAATTATGTACTATTCTGTTCAAAAAGACACTCGGTAGCAAAAATATTATCAAATATTGTATAATCTGATCTAATGCATTCAGTGACGATGCTAACCAGTATTGGTGAACCTTTTTTGAATCTACTGATTACCATCCTATATATAAAAAAATACAAGTCTTGCACGATAGTAATTTGTTTAATTTCTGTTTATTTTTGTGATCTAGTAAAATTTGAGATATTGTATAATATTGTATTATTAGCTGCAGAATTCAACTAGATGTATAATTCATGTAAATTTTGAAGGCAAGGTAGTCGGAATCGGTCGCTATGCCGTAGAACAGTATCCTAATCATTATAGTGGAATCTTATGCGTTGTTTTTCAGATTTTGTACACAGAATGATAATCTATTATACTATTGTTAAAAACATTGAACTATTTTAAATATTTAATTTTTTTTTTTAATTTACAAAATCATTTTCATAGTTGTTAAAGGTACATTGATTATACTCTATATAACTGCCTAATATTTAAACAGAAAATATTAGTAATCATGGAAAAATTCCAAACAACTATGATTATTGAAGAAAGTTGAATAAGGAAGTAATGTAACTAACCTACTTTTGCAGGTTTTGCTTAGTGGAAATGTGTCTGGGCAAATGTACAACATCGTGATGATAAGTTCAAATAAACAAAACCAAAATAGTAACACACAATTGTATTTGCCTTTTAGACCTCCTTGGTTATATTAAAAGGGGCAAGAATGTTGCCACCTTATGAAATTCATAAATAATTAAAATAGTCCCTGACGAAATCTTTCCAATACCATAATCTGAAAATCGTGGTTATTACAGACAGTCCTCCATGTTTTATTTTTTTATTTACCCAAGTGAATTTATTTGTTTCAATTCTCGTTATTAGGAGCTTTTTGCATGATAATTTCTACATAAATATTAGACAGGTATATAAAGTCACTTTAACAACTACTAAAATGCTTTAGCAAATGATTTAAAAATATGATATTAATATTGTTCTAAACAAATATAGCATACATTATCATTTCGATTACGAAAAGCAATGTCTCTAAAATCTTTTAGTTCATTGTTCTACAGCACAGAAACTAAAACTTAGCAACTAAAGTAACTAAACTTGGAAACGAACCTGTATATCGAGAGAAATCAGTAAATTATGGGCATACTTCAATCGAAATTTTCAGCACTATATATATATATATATAGAGAGAGAGAGAGAGAGGGAGAGAGAGAGAGAGAGAGAGATCACATTTCAATGTACTTCTATCGTCGGCATACTGCTAACACTAGTACTACATTTTGTGGCTGTTGCATCTACCACAACTTTACTAGCTGCTGCTTCCTCTACGTTTCCTATCTAACATACATACATACATACATACATACATACATACATACATACATACATACATACATACATACATACATACATACATATAGGGGCCCAGGGTGGCTAAGTGGTCTAAGGCGCTCGCCTTTACAGATCACTGACATCTCAGTCCGCGTGGGTTCGAATCTCGGTCTCGGCCAACGTACATGGGTATGTGAGAAAGCTTGCCAGTAGCTTCCTGTGGGTCAGTGGTTCTTCCAGGGGTTTTTCCCGGATTCATCCTCCACCAGATATACTGGCCGCAATGTATAGCCTATCATGTGCTGAAAAATGGTGTTAAACCCACAAAACCGAACCTGTACATACATAGATACATAGATACATACATACATACATACATACATACATACATACAGATAATGCTATCAATGGAATGTGGAGATAAATTTTCCACTTTCGAAAAAAGAGACACCTCTTGGTCCTATTTCTATCGAAAACATACTGTAAAAATCATCTCTTTTAAGGTAAACAAATGACACTTCAGTACTTATTTTGCCTGATAAGCGGATGTGATCGTTCTTTACCTGCACGCCGGTTACAAGTGGAAAATTCTGGGTTTAGTTGTTTGAATTGTGTGAAGAGGAGTGAATATACATTTGATTTAACGGGCGATCAACGCGTGATGTAATTCAGGTTGTTAATATAATTCGAACATGTCACCTATGTAGGTCTCAAAACAAGTAATAAATGAAATTTAAAATTAACAATTAATAGCAGGCTAGCAAAGTTATGCGAGTGACTGTCTGATTTATTAACTCTCTCTCTCTCTCTCTCTCTCTCTCTCTCTCTCTCTCTCTCTCTCTCTCTTACGAACACACACACACACATACACCTATTGTCAATATGAGAACGAGTCACATTCTAGAGATGAATGTAAACAGGATGCAAGTGGGAAATAACAGTAGCTCCTTTCCATGATAAATAATTATTGTTACGGATCTTTCATTACAATAAGATAATCCTTATAACAGCACGTTTTTGTGTGGGGTTTTTTTTTTTTTTTTTTGTTCTTTTTTTTTCACCATGCGTGTCTATTTTGTGGCCCTTTGCTTGTGTTCATTATTTCCAAAATATCGTAATCGCCAGGTTCTTGGAGAAACAATATTACAATGCCTTTTAACAGAATGCCTCTTGGAAAGTATTGACGGCTCTGTTAATGGTTTCTTTATAGACAGCATGTCCAATCACTTTTAGAAACTTGTAAACGAAGTGGCCCTATACGCAAAATGTTTGGTTCCTGGATGTTTCTAGCGTAGCCATCTTCTTTGGAAACTCACGCTTGTTTCCCACAAAGACTTTTAAACTGAACCATCGACTATGCTTCTCCTAGTCACAACATATCATTTTTTTTTTTTTTTACACATTTTCAACTTTTCCTGAAAAAATGAACAGACGTACTTAACTAGCAATTTGTTATACACAACGAAAACTTCGCTGATAACGGGCGATAAATAGCGAAAGAATAAAATTTACTTGGGGGAAAAAAAAACCCGAGTAAGCCTGTCTCTAAGAGAAATTATGTGATATTTACGATTTTAAGGTTATAACATTGGGAAGGTTTTGCCAGGGATCATTTTCGTTATTAATGAGTTTAATGACGTTAAAATCAGACGAGAACAGAATGAAACAAAACTTAATTGAAAAAAAATCATACTTATGCCATACATATATGGCATATGAATCAAGTACAATCAAAAACATATTATATAAGAAGTCATCATGGTGTAACATAAATAAGAGAGAGAGAGGAGTAAAAAGGGAAAAATGACAGAAAATCAGAGAGAGAGAGAGAGAGAGAGAGAGAGAGAGAAACAAGATGGATTATCTAAACATAACAAATCTAAGGAGTGTCGAAAAAAGAGTGAACTTCACCTTTCAAATGCTCTCTCTCTCTCTCTCTCTATATATATATATATATATATATATATATATATATATATATATATATATATATATATATATATATATATATATACTCTTACATGGCATTAGCATGAAAAGGGAAATATAGTGACCAAAACAGAAACGCGCTAGACTGAGTTTATATTGATGTTACTAAGTATGGTATACTTATATGGTATATGGTATATAATCCGTACTGTTGCCATATAAACAGTGTCAGGATATTTTCGAATATAGCAGTCAATTAATAATATGTAGAACAAAGATTCCGTCGTATCACATTTCAGGCATGAGGACATGACTAATAAAAGACTCCTTGTCGAAATCTGATTTGTGCTGAACATGACAGCGCAGTTTTATTGCATGTATGTTGGGACTGTGTATCTCACATACTCTGAATAACTAAATATGCAAATCAAAACATATTTAAGGCTCATGTCTGGCCATGAAATAACAGATGTGATTTTCTTGATATTCGGCCATATTGGATATCATATTGGCACCATTTCCATTTAAGACCAACTACAAACCATAAGAAGCCTTTTGGTTGAAGAACAATGTCGATATGGCCAGTCATCTAGGAGAAGTGTCGATAAGATTATCAAGAAGGCAATTACGACGGCCGTATTGAAGGTCAGACCAGTACCTTTTTTATTTACTACCAACTAGACATCATACGAAGTCTTATACTAAAAAAGTATGTTGATACGACCATCCATTCAGGAGGAGTAGCGGTAACAAGGTTTTCAAGATGGATATTGGATGTACAAGGGGTATCATCAAAATCTTCTTAAATTCACGTGATGAAATCAAACTTACTGCTGCCTAAATGATAACGTCAACGAATCAACGAGACCCTTATAAATATACACCAAATAAGTCATATACTTTCTCCATATCAACTGACTACTACTGGAAATGAGAAAAATTAATTGAAAGCACACTTAGCTATCAGTGAACAGGCCAGAAAGGTAACACTAACACCACAACTTCAATTGGTCCATGGCTTAGAACTATTGTGATTGAAACAGTCTCTCAACACTACGCTCACGATCTTGCAAGCATTCCCATTTTCGCCTCTTCATATAAGACACCCCAACCGCATATGACGACGCGCGTCTTACATTAAGTTCTTTTACGGACCTTTTAAACGTCGCAGCTCTGTTGTCTGCACATAATTGTAATTATATCATATGCACTAGGTACATTTCCAGGTTTACAACTCTTAACATGTGTTTATATTTGACATGTGATCTGAACGCAACTACATATTACGTAAAATATGTTCAAAGATTTGTTAGATGAAACACATGAAAGAAAGATCTTCAAATATTACAAGTTCTCTAATATATTTCGATTTTACCCAGTGTAGAAGTCCATTCATTAGAAACAACAAAAACAATCATGTGTTTATCTTATTTAAGCACAAATTATATTGAACATTGGTCATGATAATAGAACGATCTAAGGTGCAACACTATTTTCACCTGAATGAATAACCTTTTTTTAATGAAATCGTGTATTGTAAAGAACGCTTATAATGCACATCTAAATAAAGTAATTACTTTAAGTTTTGCACTGCGTTAACCTTGTACTGACCGCGTAAATTGTATATCTCTGTAGCTGCTTGTAAAACTTGGTATTCCAGAGTGAAAAACCGCTTTTGCAATATGACGGAGAAAAAGAATGCATTTGAGAGAGGCAACACAAGGAACGTACACAGACTATTACATATCTGCCCATTCTTAACAAAAGGTAATGTGTCATTAGTAATGGAATATCAGTACATGTGCCTGTCAGTCAATGCAAGTAACACAGCTGTTAAGGATGATCTTGAAATATAGTATTTGCAATGAGAATACTGCATAATCTTATTTTCATTTTTAAAAAACAAATTGTATTCATGTTTTTAAAAAAACAAACAATATTATTATGATATAATGGTTCCTATCAAGCTGATTTTGTTCTTTATCCATGTGGATGGTTTGCAGTCAAGCCACAACAGCTCAATGATGTAGCATGTATCGTTTACGGTTGAGGGTTCCAGATTCAAATCCCAATTGTGGCAGTGCATATTTCTTCAATACTGACCAAGAGCAGCAGTTTCGTTCCCCATTTCTGACGCAAACCATGCCAAATTCCTGGCCTTATACATGTGATACAGAAATGTACATTATTTATACATTACACCTGTGGTATAGGGATGTACAGTACACAGAGTGACACAAAGTGGACTGACCATGCTACACTCATGTAGTGTTTTATCCAGCTTTACAAGTAAACATTCTAAGCCCCCCTCCCCCCCCCCCACACACACACACAGGTTGAGTCTGTGGGTCTTTTGCTACTTGCAGGGGGCCCTGCATATTATTTCATTATTTACTTATTACTTAATTATTACAGCACCTAAATTTTGAACATTTACATGAAATTCTTTAAACTACTGCACTAAATCTATATTAGTAGTTTTTGTTGATACGAAAATATTTCCAACTAAAGTATCACAATTTTCTTAGTGTGTGTGTGTGTGTGTGTGTGTGTGTGTGTGTGCAGTCTTAGCGAAACTACAGCCAGGCTTCAGTTTATCAGACGTACGCAATTTTTGCGATAATATTTACCCACGTAAATATTCCGTAACTCTGTATTATTGTTATTATTATTATTATTATTACTAGTAGTAGTAGTAATAGTATTTTAATTCTTTTCCATTATCCCGCTACAGCATTCTCTTGACATATTTCCTTAGTACCTCCATACATAACTTTACCGGGATATAATTTCTATTGTACCTTTTGTAGATGGCGATGATTTTTCGCCACTCATGGTGTCCGTCCTTTGTTCCTAGCTTGGAATTAAGTAAAACCATTTTAGTTGTATGCATGCTAGGCATGATAATCCCTTCTTTGAAATTTGTTATACAACTTGGTTAGGCTGATGGCATAAAAACTAGATATGTAGTTTACCCGTTTTAAGACTGTTTATCATCTGTTCCTCTTTCTTTCTTTAATTTTTTTTTATCCCTTGTTTATATATTTTCCCGTCATTCAAACATGTAGGAGTCAATAATTTCTCTTTTGTGTTTAGCGTTTTTTTTTTTTTTTTTGTTTTTTTTTTTAGATGTGGTTTTGTTTCTTCCCCTAACGAAAAGCTTGTTTAACTCGAAACGTTGGGAAACTTTCGTATTTGCGCCGTCATAAATTTTTGTGTCAAAGAATACAAATCATATGGCGAATAAGTCCTTTCAAGTGCGCTGAATCCAGCAAGAGATCGCGCCTGTTAGGGAATGGTTAAGATAATTTTAAACAAACTGACAACAAATAGTGCAAAACTATTTTTTTCACTAGTCTAAGCGCTTTCGACACTCACGTTGTATTTAGCAATTACGAATCTGAGACAAACAAGACAACAATAAACACAAAAGAAAACGATGAATTTACAAACATCTGCTTGATTATGGATGTAATAGAAGTATTGCTTCAAAACTGTGGACATCGCGCCTTATCGGTTTGAACTTCGATGATAATATGGGAACCTCGTTGGTATTGACCTACAAAAGAAGGAGCAAGAGTGCCATTTATTTCTCAATATAAAGTCATGTAGCCGTAGATTATCACACGGATATTTCGTAAATTTGAAAATCTCTAGCCTATTACATTTGAAATGTGGCACACATCAATTAATTTTCTACTCCTCGTCTATCAGATATTTTGGGGAAGATAATTTTGAAGCTGGCTCAATTAATGGTCAGAAGATCAGAATAAAACGAAATGCTGCAAATGCAGTTGTAACGAACAAAAATGATGTATATAGGAACTTGTTCTCGTCCTTTGTGAAAGAGTATATTGTTGAAGCACTATGTAACGTCTTTGGATTAACATACAGATCTGGACAACCAGCCAAGAATGTCCCCCGTGATGAAGTTGATAAGAGCTGGCTTCAAGAAACCATGGACAAGTTCACTGAAACCAATGTCCTAACCTGTAATAGGATGTGTATGGCAGCCTATAAAGTTATAGAGGAAACGCTCGTTCCAGTTCAGGTGAAGGTTGGTGATACGTCGTCATCACCTTTAAAAACAAGAACAAAAAAAAAAAAAGGTTGAAACCCAGAGAAACATATAATGCACAGCAGTATAGGTTTGATTTTCTTAGTTAGGGCTACTGTTCATGGAAATTCTTGATGTCATTCACATAACAAATAGGGGCAGTCTCCTCTGCCGTCTGAAAATTGTCATGATCGTTTTTAAGAGCCACACCAACATAAGTAATTTTGCCCTGGAAATTTTTCGTTTCCTGTGCCACCGGCAATCTTTTTACTGTTTCATGACTGCACACCAGAGTATTTATGGAATCTTTGTAAATACCCCTACTGATCTCCAAATAAAACATTTGGTAACAAAAATCAGAAGTTGTTGAAAAGATAAGGACCAGTCAATAAGGACAAAAGTGTGTTAGACAGGTCAAAGCAGTATCTGGCATGGGTGAAATTCATGTAAACTTCGATTAAGAAATAAGAGGACGGGTTTGGGTCCAACCATCACAAGCAAAACTGTTCCCATCATGGGGAAATTAAAATGATTAGAGACTTAAGGGAAATAAAACCTTTCATACTATAGGTCAGGAGATAGTTTCAATCACACAAAGACATTAAGGCCCCCAGTGGACAATGTTAAAAAGATATTACAATTCGAGTCCTGGGTTCGCTATCTCCAGAGCAGACTAGATGTTGAATCTGGGAAGTAAGACTTTGAAGGACGAAACTTCTCTGCTTTCAAAATGCAAGGACATTTCATCGTATCGTTTCCTAAAACCTATCAATATTGATGTAAGTTACTCGGCCACAAATTGTGGAACTTGGTAGTATCTAACAAGTCTACTAGGGATATCAGATCAAACGTTTTTCTAATTCTTTCAACTAGCTCATTTGTTAAATGAAAGCTTACTTGTAATGTTTGATTAGCCTAAACATACTCGGTATGTGTCTGATATGGTCAATCACAAAAAATCGGTTAGAAACTGCCTTCTGCATCCAGAGTTTATGGTAAGAAGATATTTCATATCCTTGTCCAGTATTCTTGTTGAATGGTCACTGGAGTTGAAAAGAATAGTACATGAAAGATGAAGTAAGTCTCTCAGATTTACTAATTCTTTAATTGTATGATGAAATACGATATTGCTATGCAATTAGAGTGAATGAAACTATATACCTATGGTCTGAAGACAGAGGCCAGTAAATTGTAAACGACACAGATGTAAAATCCTACTGATTTTGCTATAATAATTAATAACTTTATTAGTGTTTTGGCTTTGAGCTTAAATTTTGCACGATGACTGGATTATACCAGATATAAAACCTAATTAAGATTTAAAGCAGAGTAAGGTCTTTTAAGGATGCGTGATGTGAGCAAATAATATAAAAAGTATGTCAGCGAGATTTAGAGTTCATAATTTAGTTTTGTATTAATTCTCCTTCATAGCAGGCTGTACATTTATCACGGTTTTATAAGTGGGTTTATCTAAGACAAACTACAATACCATAATAAATTAACTTCTTTTTTATTAGAAAATCCCAGACCCTCCCCATGGCCAGAAAAATTATAATGGTTGGTGCATTATAATCCCTGAAGATGAAGTGGCCGGTGTCTTTGAAGTCATGCACACATACATAGATGTAGGTAAAATCTTTCTTAGAATATGCTTAATAAAGAATGCACATGCTATCAGTTGATGAGGGCTGACCAACCTGTTTGGCTCTAAAGACTGCTTTAAGATCTACCCAATCAATAAAGCCACTGGACTAACGACAATCTTTATATGAATGTCTTCACTTGCCAGAACATTGATGAATATATTAATTTATAATGGACAATCCTAGAACTTTAGGAACTTATTCTCCACTGTACATCTGTACATTTTGTTCCCCAAATGATGCAAAAGAACAATAGCTAATATATTATCCTGTCCTTTACACTGAGTTTGCAAAAGGTTCTCAAAGAAAAAAGACTTGTATATTGTAATACCTTTATGGTATTACAAGTGGATTTTTCCATATATAATCATTTATTCATTCAGTGTGTCAAGATTATTTCATGTTAAATGTTGGGGTGTGAAATAATGCTTCATCTACGAGACTGTAGCATTGATTACTCACTTTTATTCAGCACTGATAATGCCTACCATGTGTGAATTGCTTTTTCCATTGCTCCTGAACGTATGCCCCCCACCCCACCAATCATTGCTTAAATCGCGATCTATATTTTCAATGGATGTGTCTTCTGTGTTTTATACTAAGTATGAGTATACAAAAACTTGTTCTAGTCCTTGTATTTCCATGCTGTTATGACGAGTATCGAGGAATCCATTCGATGGCATCAATTCTACAAGGCCAGGCAGGTCAACAACAAGTGGAAATAAGTTCGCATAATGGACGTTACCGTACCCTATTCGTTTCCAAGCCGGACCACGTGTACGTCATGTAGGAATTTTCATGAATAGTTTAAAAAATGAATTATCTTACATTCTTGAAATATGTTATACCAAATCCATAAATCTGTTATTAGTGTATAAATTAGTGACTTGAACCATCCGGTGGAGTGCTGTTACAGACGCAGTGTGACACAGGATTGTGATGGAATCAATGTGCCCAGCCGAAGAATCACTTTTTTGTCGGACTTTTGTTTCAACAATAAGTTAGAACTGATGTTACTGATCTCTATTTGTAAGTTCTTTACTATGCAGAACTTGTTATTTTATTTTAAGGTTCAAAATAGTATAAAATATATAGGGACTATTTTGAACAGCATTACGACTCATTGCATCATCAGTAGGTTGCGCTCTCTCTCTCGATTCTCTTCGAAATTCACTTGTCCGTTTTGTTCATTTTTACGGAATAACAAGTATGAATTAATAAACAAGATTAAGAGTAAATACGCACACCACGAACATTTAGAGGACATCTTAATTCTGTCTTAATTTTGTTTTCAAAGGCATTTATTGTGCAGTTCAAACAGTTGACTTGGTTACTGCCATAGCTAGTACTGAGAAAGGACAAGCATCGATTGGCTAGCTGAGGTCATGTGATGTGAACAGGAGTCTATAAATATGGATGCAGACAGGTGCAGTGGCAGATAGCTTTAAGAGCGGCAAAGTTTGAACATTTAGATAGGAAAGAATTTCGGACTTGTATTCAAAATCCAATCAGAAATCATACATGATTACCATATAACCAATATTAAATTTTGTTTAACACTAGAAAATTCAGAAATAAATCAAATTATTAATTTCAAGTCATTTTAGGTAGATTTATTACATGATTGCCATCGAATTTGACTGCCTTATAATTATTATGCCATAATTCTTTATAAAGCCGCTGCTATCTCCCACCACAATGCTCAAGTACAAACCGCACTAAAATAAAATTTACATTGAGAGATCACTCTACTATGTAGGAATGTGTTACAGTCAATCAAATAAATTAAGCTGGTATTGTGGATAGAAATAATATAATTAATTTCAATATAAAATTGCGTATTATAACGTTGATTTTTGGCTTCTAGATAAACAATTGTGAGCTGTATATTATCAGAAGTTGATAGTGTTGTGACAAACACTGTGTTGATGTAACTCACTATGCTATATTGAAAGGCATGTTCTATCTCGCCTTTATTAAACCTTTTAAATCTTGAACTCTGGTATTTTGCGATATAACCCTTGGGCATGTTACAGTATATAATCATTGGAGGATGAGGGCATGGCATCATGAGTGCCTGGAGAGTGTTTTGTCACATACAAGCTGATGTTTTCTCTAGGTAGTCATGTGCTGCTAACGATATTTATCTTCATAAGTTTTAATATTTCTGCAGGGACTTACTACTTCTTTTAATGACTGAATCTGTCATTTCACAAACAGCGCACACTGGAAAAATAGCTCTTAGGATATTAACCAGTTGATATGCAGGCCTAAAGTCTTCCTGCCACCGTGAGACACAATGCGCTCATCTATAATCAGAGTCACATGCCTTTTTGTCCAAAGGCACTCTAGCAATTTATAAATTAAATTATCTGCAAACAAATACTATCGATTTCATCATTTACATAAAATATCTGCATTTTGTAAAGAGTCAAAGTCAGAAAAGTCTTATTAATGTGCAATATTGTTCCTTTCAAATTTGAGTGCAATAGCTCCAAACTTGAATTTATGGCTTCCAATATCACAATTTTACATGTCATAAAAAAAAAATTAAAAATTTTCCAGTAACCAGTTGGAAGCACGACAACTGTATCCCGTGACTGTTTTTAAACTGACAAGGGAATCCGCATGCCTCGGTTTGATAAAAGTAACTGGAAAATAACTGGCATGAATTTGCTTTTGTACTTAGCTACAGCTACTTTCAATTCACACACGCATTTGAACTGGGCCATGCATTAGTCTTCAGTTAAAGCTACATCTGTAAAAGAAATATATGGAAAAGTATGATTATGTATTAAAATTGAAACATACCCTTTAAAACTTTCTACTTTCGGTATTTTACAACGGATTAGGTCAACTTGAGAGTCACCAGTAAAAACTTTGTACAGCAATTAGTTAGTTCCGTTGTCAATGCACTGATGACTTTAACATGGCTACAGCCAGGATTTGAACCTGGGACCTTCTGTACTTTTGACAGACGCTCTTCCACTGAGCTACTGAAGCAATCATGTAAGTCTTAGTGTTGACGAAGGATTTTTCTGTCATGGCTCCGACATCATGTATTATTGTACAATATCTTACATATAGCTGCCAAACAGCTAAATATTGAGTACGTGTAATTGTTTAAATATAGCCGCCAAACACCTAAATTAAAAAATAAATGTAAAATTTGTTTTTAAAAAAATATGATGATTTAAAATCAAATTGTACATGGATTAATAATATGCTAATGCTTGTAACTCTTTGGTAGATAACTCGTTTTTCAATAGCAATTTATAATGATTTGAAATGTAAAATAAACACCTTGACCGTGTATTTGCACAGAATCTTCCTTAGTCACTACTCACATGTATCAACACGGAAGCTGATCATTTAAAAGTCTACTTTACAATGCTTATATTACCAGGACAAAATTAAGTCTAGATCAGCATTAATTTAGGTAAAAATTAGTTTACCACAATCCGCTATCTCCATATTTCTATCTTATTAAATATAATAAAAACCCATTAAAAATGTTAGCCCGATATTGAGACCAATGTTGTCTCTTGGACAAACAAAACACTTTATATGATTTATGTAGTAGTTATGGTCTTTATTTCTCTTCAGGAGGTTTATATATATATTTTTTTACTTAATATGGTGGTGACTAAATACAACTAGAAGATGTCTTGCACAAGAGTGCTTTTATATCAAAATTAGTCGGGACATTTTGAACTTTCCATGAGACTGTAGGGGCCCGGTTGGCCGAGTCTCAGACCGCTGACATCTCACCTCTGTCCGCGTTGGTTAGAGTCTCGGCTCAGCCAACGTGGGTATGTGAGAAAGCTTACCAGTAACTTCCCGTGGGTCAGTGGTTCTTATTGGGGTTTTCCTGGGCTCTTCTTCCACCAAATATACTGGCCGCCATGTATAGCCTATCATGTGCTGAAAAATGGCGTTAAATCCACAAAACCAAAACCATGGGACTGTACATGAGATGAGAAAGAAGAGAGCATTTTCATGAAAATAATAGTACCCACCCTACCCCTGCTCACAATAGCAGCAATCTCAGACTACCTTTCTTAATGAAAGAGAAAGAACAAATTTATTTGTTAACAGGGGGTAATTTTAATGTAAAAGGTGTCAAAGATTAGTAAATGTTACTCAGAATGGGTATGTACCAGTGGAAAATACAAGTGTTTGTGCATAAAAAAAGCATACAGATCACTTCCTTCCACAATTCTAGCAGGTGCTTCTTTCAAATCAAATACATTGGAACATTTGTAGTGTATTGTGTGTTTTCGGGTACAATTAAGCGCATATACATAATTTGTTTTCAGATTATAGATGACACCAATGGTAAATACGAGTTTTCTGCCAAAATCAGCTGTTCTGAGGTTATAACTGGGGTCACAGTGCTCGGTTCACAATCTATTATATTCTTTAATAAAGAAAATATCTCATCTCTAGGGCTTTTGATACAAACTGTGTATTAAAGTTAGTTTGTCATGGTGGACGAGTTTGTCACAACCTAACAATTGACAATCTGTATCGATCAGCAGCGCTGTTTTCTTACCAAGTCACACTCCTCCACCGTATTTGTTTGTCACATGAGAACATGGCCGCGCCATTTACCTGACCTTCGTAATGTAGTGAAAAAATCATGGCACCAGACTAATGAAAACATTACTGATAAAGATTTTGTGTAGTAAGGAAGGCCTTGAGTCATTAAAGTGATTTACATGCGGTGCCAAAGAAAGTATGATCTTATGAATTATCGTTATCGTCAGATACAACTGAAAAGCTAGAAAACGGTTGAGTTCTTTAATTAATGATATGTGTCCAGTGTGAAGATCATATCAGAAACAGAGTCTAAGAAACTAACATAAACATCAACGGTGTGGATAATTACTGAAATGTACAAAGTAGGTCAGAAAAGCGTACTTTTCATATCGCAGTGTTATTCTCTTCATGATACATGCACATATAAAATATCATGAATTTACACGCACTATTGTCTGAGAAACTCTCCTTAAACTCAAATGTGTACATGATCACTGGAGCTTGAAAAAATGGTCACAGTGAGTACGCTTGGTATAGTATTCCTCTGAATGCAAGATCCAAATGAGCCTCGTTAAAACTGTAACATAAAATTTTCAGTCCCTAAAAATAATAAACATAATCTTCAGTCCCTAAAAATAAAAAACAATCTAGAAATACCATCGTGGTAAACTAGAAACGCACAAGTTATGTTTGTTTCACTTGCTGAATTGGGATACTATTTTGCAGGGTTGGTTAGGGTTCCAATTCAGCTCCAATGTATCATGGTGGGATACTTTTTAAATAATAATATATCATGAAGATTTGCTGCCCAAAACAGAAGACGGCGATTGTTTCATTAAAATCATAAATCTATAAAGATCTAGAACATGTATGGGATGAAATGTCATGACTCACATAGCATGTAGGAATACAGTTACATCCCAGAAGTGTTGGCCGACATCGTATAATTATCTATAAACCGAAAGGCGCATAACAGGTAGGTCAAATGCTACATCCCAGAAATACTGGAGCACAAAGGGATAAATATTAAATTTATATCAAGTGTTAAAAATGGAAGTATGGTTCGAGGCACTTTATCTAAATCTGAACATATTTTAATGATGTATGACCAAACCTAGCGCTAAATATCCCAGTGACAAAGATCTTATTGAAAAACATCGTTAGAGTTTTATATTTTTCATTAAAAAAAAGTAAAATATTCCAAAGGCATTTGCGGAGGTTTATTTTTTTAATAAAAATTCTACAAACGCCTTATGATTTTTAATGTTCTTCGTACATAGGCAGCAGTGTTACTATTGGATTCAACAGTCACTTGCAATTACAAAACAGTTTTGTGCATTAAATATTTTTTTCACTCATTTTATAATATTTGCATTCGTTATCATTTTAAAAGATTATTTCTTACACTACCAGTCTCCGAACTAATTTTTGTCAAAAATTAGGAAACAAATAATGGTTCCACAATCTAGAGTATTACCATATTTAAAACTGCTCTAGTTCATTTAAGGATTGACTATTTATTTTTTAAATCTATCGAAGTATGAACCGAAAAAACGACGACCTTAGTTATAGCAACAGACGATCCTTCGAGTTGTGAGGGATGACAGAATGTCACTAATTTGCCGCTTTTGAGTTGACGAACAATTCCTTTTGAAGCTTCCTACTGAACTTTCATTGCGGTGACCGTTCATGTACATTATGTGACGAAGTTCGAATCCGGCATCACTCATTGCTTGAATGCTTGTTGCTCTGAGACAGTGTGCTGTGTCTGGCTTGCTACATTTTGAATTGCGATAGATGTCTGACATAAACTGGGTAAACTGGTATTGCTTAACAGATATTGTAGTATACCAATATTGTTCTGTTTCAGGATATGTCAAGGCATCTTTTGAACAATGATTGAAAAGTGCTTGTGCACTGAGATCAGTTTTCTCAATCAACATTTTGAGTGACCTAACTGGACAGCGCTCGTTATCTGTGGCATATATACGTTTTTCTGAAGGTGTATCCTCACTATCAAGACCCCTGTTATGTATATTGAATTTATTATATGTGTCCTTGAGGTAAGTTGTACTTCAGTCATTTTGTAAACAACATATTTACAGCATCTGAGTTCAAGGTCAGTCTTGTTTTCTGATATGGAGTAAAACTTAATTCTTTTTAAATTAGTCATCTTCGGTGTTTTATTATCAAATCGACATGTATGTATGTATATATATATATATATATATATATATATATATATATATATATATATATATAATGTCAGCTGCAACAAAAAGAGATTGATCACTGTATCTCTTTCGTTTTTGTCTATTATACCAAAAATAAATTCTCTTTTGGAAACACGAACCTTATGCAGATGATTACACTTGCTCCTTATCCATCCTATACAACTAGTAAGTATTTTTTCAGTTCAGGGTCAGTCGCAAAAAGGATGAGATAAAGTCTCTAAGAAGTCGTTACATAAAGGGCACATGCTTTTAGGGACTTTTCCAATTTTGTTCAGAAATCTATTTGTTGGTAAAATTTCATTTAGAAAATTAAAACTTTTATTAATGAAAGGATATGAACACAATCAAATACTTTCTTAAAATCAATTAAAAGAAGAAGTCCAGCTAAATTGCGTTTTTTTGTAAAACATAAGGCCATAAAGAGTACAGATATTTTCTCCTATGTATCCACCTGTAATAGACCCTGTTTGGTCCATGCTTATAATTCATGGAAGTATAGGTTTAAGTCTATTTGCAATGCATGCTGATGCAAGTTTGTATGTAACATTAAGTAAAGAAATGGGTCTCCAGTTTGCTAGAAATTGTTTGACGTATCCTCTTTAGGGAGACATATTATAGCACCTTCCTTTTAAGTTGATGATAACTCACCATTATTATAGTCATACTTGCTTGCTGTTACAAAATACTGGCCAATGTCTCTCCAAAAACTTTGAAGAACTCAACTGTTAAACCATCTGATCCTGGACTTTTATTATTAGATATATTTTTAAGGTTTTATGTTGCTTCTGTTATTGTAATTAGGCCAATCATCGATCTTCTTTGCATGTTATCTAATTTAGAAATCTCCTAAAGTTCACTAAAGCCTCAAGATCAACTGGGTCTACATGGTGATAACAAAATAAGTTTTCATAGTACAATTCAGTTCCTGCTAAAATTTCTAGCTTATTATTTTTGTAAATGTTCCATCTTGTTTAGGTAAATTTGGCATCATCTTACTTGTATAGTTTATATTTTTCTATTTACAGAAATATTTTAAAACTCTTTTGGACAATATTTAAAAAGATCTTTTCTAACTCTAACAGGGGCATACAAAAACTGTGATTCTTAAATCAGCAATAGTTGCAAAATTAAAACGGTTTATTTTATAAAATTTGTTTGTATAAGCCCATTTTTTAAATTTTTTTATCATCTAGATTCTGTTTCAGGTGATTAATTATCACTGTCTGTGAATGATACGAACATATTTTCCATCGCTTGACTGAAAGCTTGAAATGCTGTTGAATTTCCTGATTGTTTGCGATTTGAACAAAAGAAACTATGTCATTCATATATAAACGTCACAAACTTTAATGTTGGATTTTACATTTCTGTCAATTTTAATGTAGAGAAACAGTAAACAGAAATTAACATCCAGAAATAATTACCTACTCACAAGTGATGAAATTAAATTGATGTCAGTTTTCAAGACTGTTAGTAAAAGAAATATTAAAATTATTATCAAATGCAGTAACAAAGTATCAGTTATTTATGATCAGGCCGTTTCACACGCTAACATGAAAGTCTTGTCCCTCTAATTAAACCACTAGTGAGTTTAAATGTCCATTAATTGATCGATTTTTGGATCCCAACATTTCTAGATGATTAGAACAATGTCAACGAATTCATAAAACCGTATATCTTAAACCCCTTCCTATCATATTAGATCTAGGTGCAAAAACAACCACATTTCTCTTGGTGACTCATCCGTCCATGACATGAGAGTTATTAAGAACTGTAAAACCTATTTCCTTAATTCGAGTTATATCCTTAAGTGAGCGATTATATCCACTTCTTTAGAGAGTATATATCTGACACTAAACAATCAAACATATATCTGATAATAAACAATACTGTGCTATAATGAGAAAACAATGTACATAATCCATACCCAAAACAACATTTTACAATGGCAATTAAATATCTTGCGATATTTTCCAGGGCTTTTTTTAAGTTTTTGTTTCGATTTTAGTAATTCACAAAATAAACTGGCAAACACAATCATCCCACTCAGGTATTCAAAATTTAGGTCAAAAGTCGACAAAATTATTGGACATGTCGTTCTCGCTTTCTCCCACTACAGTACGGTCGATTGGAAATTGTTTAAAACAATATTTAAGCATCAGGAATGTTGCAATTTTATGCCAAGAAGCAATGTTATCGAGCATTACTTTTATCATGTTATCTGTAACTAAATAAAGTTAAAATCAGGTTTACAGTTTTTGAATTAATCAAACTCACAATCAGAATTAATAAAATTTCGCTTAAAACTTTCTTATTTAACCTACAACGTTGAGATTTTTCCACCAACAATTAATTCATCAGAGCAGCAAAATGGACTTGTCTCCAAATGAGTGAAATAATTAAAAGCAAACGGAGGGAAGAACTATTTCTACTAAAGGAGGGAGACTCCATTAGTTTGGCTCATCAATTTAAACACAATGTCAGTTTGTCCGATAATAGGGAAAGTACGATTATAGTTTATTGGCTAGTTAGGAGATTATTGTAAATCGTATTTAAATGATTTTATCTTTGACAAATGACCTCTACGTTTCATAAAACCTTTATGAAATAAATAATGTGATTTTATGTACTTGTCTACATGTCGAGGGAAGAAAAATAATTTCACCAGATACAATAAAGTTAATTAATTCCGAAATGCATCTATAAAAGTAACATAATGAAATATTGGGTTTATAGTTGTAGTTTTGTTTTCTTAAATATTTTAACGAGACCTGATAAGGCTCTCTGCTTGTATGTGCTTGTTAAACCTTTTGATGATACTAATCAAAATTTCACTTTCGTCTAACGTCTTCTTTTGTCATTGAGATCTGATGTGTTCTGATGCTTTAGTAAATTCAAATGAAAATATCGATTAAACAGACACAACTTTCAACTAACGTTATGATGCATAAATTGCCTTATTTACTGCTTAGTATAATGAGGCCCCGTTTTCATTCTGACAGTGTCTTTCCAAGGATAGGCTTCTCAAATTATCCAAGATTGTAAAATTAACATTTTCCAATTAAATATTGCATGTCTCATCTTAACCGCATGGTGAATCCGGCTGGGTCAAAGAAGAACTTTAGCGTTTATTGCATTGAGTATTAGCAAAAAAGGTCACTGGTCTTTCATTGCAACGGCGTTTTTCCATAGCAGAAGCAGCAGTGGCTCTCCCGAACATTCCAGATGGTAAAATAAAATTGACTTTTCACATTAAAAATCTAATGCCTCAACTTAATTGCATAGTTAAACCCAAACGGTCAAACGGAAAAATATTCCACAACATTCATTTTCAGAGAAGTTTTTTTTACCTGTAATACGATATGTTTACGTGTGATGCAATATTAACATTTGAACGCTGGGCAATTGTCTTCCATACACGTTAGATCCACGCAATGAGTGAGCCTCAAGCCAGTAAGGACGGAGTTATGTGAGCATTTCATCTCGCAAGGAAAATATTGTTTAAATACCTCTTTATTAAGCATTAATCGGTTAAGAACGTTGGGGAGTATGTGTGGTCGTCCACTATGCGTGTTCTTCATACGATTCAGTTTTCATGACAATTTCAAATGTTACTTCATATTTATTTTAAAATTCTTGCACATTTGGACAAACGCTTAGTCATCATTATCTGCTAGCTATTGAAACAATGCAAAATGTTACACTCTTGTAACTTAAGTATAATACGGTTTCTGGTATGCTTCAAATATTTGGCATGTGTCCATTAAATCATCTGACATAAAACTGCATGCAGTTAAAATCTCTGAATAATAAATCTAATAACATTGAATATCTAGCATTATAATATTAAAAGTGTTTACTGATTATCTATCTTACTCTGAATGATTGTAAATAACAAGTTAGAATAATCATGTCATGTAGATCCAAATACAAAAAGTTTTTTTTAAATTATAAACTGTATATATCTACTGGAGTAGATTACCGGTAACCACCGTAAAGTTTTAAAGTTTACTTGTTATAAAGGATTTCAGAGGTCATCAGTCCAGTAATGTTCTATTCGGTAGTCTTAAAGTAGGTGTTTCTATGTCATGCAGTTCTAGCTCTCAAGTTGGTCAGTTTCCCAACTGCTGCCTAAGAAATTAATATTTCCAAAGGCATATGCCGGTGTTCTACTCACATTTCTGAGTTCCATGGTGAAAATAGTTCACAAAAACTAAGTTTTGTGATACTAAAAAAAGCTGTGTCATTAATAAGTCAACACATATAATACAAATTATAAGTTTGAAATCCCTAACATTTTTCTGTCCTTTCTAAATTTTGTTCATTTCAGCATGGATTTGTGTTCGTAAATATGGTCAATGTAAGCAAAAGGGATGAATTCCTTCATGATTACTCATAAGCTCGTGATAGTTACGTGATCAAGGCGTGCCAAAAGAGATATAATTAAACTGCTTTCTGATTACTCATAAGCTCGTGGTAGTGGCGTGATCAAGGCGTGCAAAAAAGATATAATTAGATTGACCTTCAACAAATGATTTGTTTCCATCTATCACTCGCTTACTGAGGTACACAAAAAAGTAGTATAAAACAAGCACAAGATTGTTTCTTTAGAAAAGTACCAAGAAAGGACGCAAGAATAATGGCATGTAACAAAGTTGAAACTGAGGTTAATATGCATGAAATACGTGAAAAGGAAAGAATTTAGTTCCTTTGTTGCAGAGAATTGTTTTGTTGCATGATTTGTTTTGAAGGGTATTTTAAACACACTATTTTATATATGAAGTGATGGCATTACTTGGTATCGGACAGAACAATCTTATATTTGGTACCATATAAGAGAAAGTTTTATAATCGCATAAAGAAGAGGACGATAGAAATAGAAGTAAAAGGAAAAATTTAATTACAGAAGGGATAGGTAACTGTTACATATGTTTCCTTGTAAGTGTATACATATTCCATAAGGAAGACAGTGATGAAATAAAGCTGGATAGAAGAACTTAACATGTGTACATGAGGATAAATAACAATAAGAGGCGAAGATGAAATATATGTCTATTAAGTACGAAAAATATAACTGTCGAGCAGGGCATGTTGGTTATGACATCAGATTTAACAATTTTAGCATATTTAAATACCAAACAAGTTAAGGTTTTAAATGTTTAAAAGTCATGATTCATCAACCAAATATAATAGACCCGGATTTCCGCACTGTTCTATCAATGATGAAAATACTTATTTCAGTAGCAGCAACAACAGCAAAAAAAAGTCATTTAAGATGTGTTATGATACTAACTGTGCAACATTTAATGTTATTTATTTGATAACTTGTAAAAAGAAATGTTACACAAACCCGTCAGCAAGTATCGAAACGCATGAACAAACACAGATTTGACATAAATAACTTTGTCGATCCAACTTTCTAATCTCATGTCTCCACACACTTTAATGACTGCTTCCACAGTTCACAAGATTATTTTATTTAAGCCAATTGATATTGTTAATTCGGAAATGGAACGTCTGTTAAAAGAAACATATTGGATTAACCGTCTGGATAATATTCATGCAATAGGTTTAAATTCTAAGATTATATATGAACTTGATTGATAAATTTATTGGATTTGGTCACTTCTGTTGGTATTGGTATGGGTCAGAAACACATTATCATAATTGGTTTGGCTGGGCTGAATCCGCTTTAAAGCATTTTGCCTACAATGTTTTTTGGTACTTCTACTTCTCAACGGTAATGTATACAAAGCAGCTGATAAATTTATTGTATTTGGTCACTTCTGTTGGTATTGGTGTGTGTCAGAAACACATTATCAATAACTGGTTTGACTGGGCTGAACCCGCTTTAAAGTAATTTTCCAACAATGTTTTGGGGTATTTCTACTTCTCAACGGTAACCTATACAAAGCGGCTAGTTTATTTTTTTCATACAATTGTACAATTGTCTGTATATATATATATATATATATATATATATATATATATATATATATATATATATATATATATATATATATATATACACCTACTATGTTAGCCCTTATTATAGAAGAAAATGATGTAGTGAGGGAAATTTTGGAGGATCGACAACCTGCTTCCATCGATGTCACTGATTTGATCCATACGGCCCAGTGGAATAAGATTTTTGTATGGAATCCTTGCATAATAATACAACTATTACAGAAACTGCCGACTAGCACGATCTTCAACATTGACTTCCCTACCGGTGACATTTTATTGACACATAATTCTTTTAGAATGTAACGCAACCTCATATGGTTACACATCCACACTTTACGTTGTCTTTGCTATCAATGATTTCCTATGCGAATTACTGAGTGTGTAAAATGTTCGCACTTGGATTAGAGTGATATTTCTCATATGCATTCCGTGGAATAGACTCGGCGAGAGAGAGAGAGAGAGAGAGAGAGAGAGAGAGAGAGAGAGAGAGAGAGAGAGAGAGAGAGAGAGCTATGAGTTGTTTGATATGGTGATATCGTGGCAGATGCCTGTTATCAGTGGAAAGTTACAATTTCTGAACAATTGACGAAATTTATTTACGACATTTTTGTTTCTCTCAAGGCAGTACCTTATGCAGCTATGTTCACATCGCTACTCTATTGGTTTTAGGAAGCATTAAAAAAAAAAAACAACTGAAAAATCACCATAATACTATGTTTCCCATGATAGAAACGTTTACAATAGCACCTTCTCTGAAAGTTTTACATTTGGTGCGAAGTAGATGGGTGACAGTTAGACAATCAAGACAAGTGCATACTAATTTTGAAAGATTCAACTTTTTGATAATGTTCGTTGGCCTTTCTCGTACTATACATTAAACAACAACAGATGAGTAAGGTTGAACTTATTTAAAAGTGGGAGATTATTCCAACGCATTAGATGAATCTTCTGCTTCCCTTCATAATGTAGAAGATTTCAAATCGTCCATATATAAATCACTGAGAGACTAGTGGAAAACAAATATTTTTTATTACGTAAATGTTTGTAATGACCATTCTGTAAGTTTTTCCCATGCTGGTATGCAAGTGTGTAATAGTTGCATGAGTAAGATTGGAGGATACTAATTTTGAAGAAAAAAAAACTCGGTATTTTGGAAATGATGTTGCGTTTCAATGTAATTCCTTGCAGGATTAAATGAACAACAACATTTGAGAAGGATTGGACTTATTTAAACGCCATGGTGGATCTTCATTAAACCGTCATCATGTAGGAGATTTCAGGATATTTATAAATAAGTCTAATAATAGTGACTGTCCTTGACCGGCATTTATATGCTAATAACCTTTTGTGTTTGCTTCAATAAGCGAATGATAGGTGAGAACAAATGCTTCTGTTGAAAGTCAATCTAATTTTAGCACCATTCTTTTTCCACGCCTTGATCACGCCACTACCACGAGCTTATGAGTAATCAGAAAGGAATTCATCCCTTTTGCTTACATTGACCATATTTACGAACACAAAACCATGCTGAAATGAAGTAAATTCAGAAAGGATAGAAAAATGTTAGGGACTTCAAACTTATAATTTGACATATAGCTGTCGACTTATTTATGACACAGCTTTTTTAGTATCACATACAACTTGATCATTCACCCAAACGAGCGAATTAAACAATATTAAGTACGAAATTTGCTGACAGTTTCATGATTTCGGTTCTTAGTGAAAAATCCGATAGAAACTTTTTCCTACCAAGAATTTATAAAAGAAAGAACCCCCAATGGCACTTTTGCTGATGGTAAGCAAGTTTGCTCAAGGATTAACAAGTGGGCAGCACATTATACACCGGTCCTGTGTTTAATAGTCCTGTCTGTAGGCCCTAGGAGGGCATGGTTGACTCTGGACATTATTGGTCGAGATATGCGAGTTATTCTGCAAAACTATTTATGTTTTCTTGATCCACAATGACCTTGACCATTGGCCTTTCGATCGCAAAATCAACAGGTCTCTTCTTTAAGCGCAAGCCCTTCACAAACATTTGTCTAAATAAGTGGTCTAGAACTAAAGTCGCCATTTTAAAAAAAATATTTTAGTTTCAATCACCTTATTTTTTTACCTTTTGACCCCAAAGTAAATAGGCCTCTTTCCCATCCAAAGTTTAAGTCATCCACACACTTTGGTAAAGGCATATGATTGATAACTGAAATTTGTTTGCAAAGCCACTTTTATTTCGTTCAGATACGGTGACCTTGACCTTTGTCCGTTTGACCTCAAAATCGATATGTTTTTCTCTGTTTCCACAAGTGCAAGCCATACACAAAGTATGGTATCTGTAGATGGTTGAAAAGTCGAGTTAGTGTGCAGACATTATTTATCTTCTTTCAGTCGCAGTGACTTAACCTTTGACATTTTGATTCGGAACTTGACGTGGTTCTTTTGTACCCCAATTGCAAGCCATTCGAAAAGTTTCGTCACTGTAGATTGTCTAGGAGGCAAGTTATTGTGCGGATTTTTGTTTTCTTTCTTGAATCACAGTGACTGTGACTTTAACCTTTGAACCCAAATATCGAAGTGCAAGCCATGTACCAAGGTTGGCAATTATCGATGGCGGACAACTTAAGTTATTGTACGGAAACGAAATCGGTAACACACATACGGACGACATCATAACATAATACGTTCCACCTTAAGGCGAACGTATATAAAGCTGGAAACAAACATTTGCTAAATTGTACTCACTGTTTAGTTCTAACACTACAGTCACCTTTCATTTTTATACGGTCATCTCAAGTAGCGCGTATTATATTAAGGGGTTGTCCATCCATCTGTAAGTCAGTATGTTTATCTTTCCATTACAATTGCTTCTCCGGATCATAATTGTTAATAATTGGGGTGATTTCTGGTAAACTGTTACGCATATCTATATAATTAGGAAATAAAATTCCATGTCTACATATCTTATAAAATGCAGTCTTACTCTGAATCCAAGTTCTTTTTGTTATACCAAAATGCCTTAATCTGAATCCAAGTTCTTTCTTGTTATAACAAAATGCCTTAATCTGAATCCAAGTTCATTTTGTTATAACAAAATCCCTTAATCTGAATCCAATTTTTTTTTGTTATACAAAAATGCCTTAATCTGAATCCAAGTTCTTTTTATTATACCGCAATGCTTGGGATATATATATATATATATATATATATATATATATATATAAATATATATATATATATATATATATATATATATATAGAGAGAGAGAGAGAGAGAGAGAGAGAGAGAGAGAGAGAGAGAGAGAGAGAGAGAGAGATTCTGTTGTTCAATGTTTACAGCCCTAACAAGACCACAAGTCACAGAGTTACGTTTTCCCTTGGTGTGATAATGAACTTGAGCCAGGGATCAGACTTTGGTATGTTAAAAAGGTCTAGTCCTAATATTATTAAGAACAAGTTTACGTTTCTTAATGTTCAGGATTTACGAGAAAGAATTGGTGCAGGAATAAACTGCATGTAACGACAGAATTAAATACGTGCTATACCTAGATCTTGAAATTCCGTTATATCTGAATTCACCTTAATAAAAAATACATAATCACAAGGTATTTGTGTACAACATTTCTAGAAAAGGTAGCATATTCTCACTTGAAAATTCGGGCAAAATCAAGATAATGGAACAATTATTCCGGATTCAATCTCACATCTGAAGAATGGTACCCTATACATTATCTTCCTTTTCTGTAATTCAAGATAACTGTGTGTGCAAATATATATATATATATATATATATATATATATATATATATATATATATATATATATATATATATATATATATATATATCACAATACTATGTGTCATTACCAGTCACCTCAAAGTTCAAGGTCATTGCAAGGGAAAATGTAACTGTGTGTATTGGCTGTAATGTATGAACTACAGGAGATATTTTAATGCAATATTCCCCAGATCTAGATCAAGACTGGATAACGTCTTGTGACTAATGGTCATGATCCTACATCGACGATCACGCTCAACAGAGTGAAAAAGCAATGGTCACAGATCATTTTGTCAGATTTACGCTCAAAAGGTCATATAAACCCAACGAAAGTTTAATTTATCAGCAGCAATTGCATTTTATCCCAGAAAGTTCTTGGAAATATATCCTGAATGTTTAAGTAAGTAATCTACCGAACAGATGAACTATTATTTGCTAACTGCTATTAAGAGTCCATTTAACCTCATGAACAGGAAAGATCTGTTCAGATCCCAAATTTGTTGTACGAACGAAAACTCTTCCAGATATATGTAATATTTATGAAGATGTCATAAAGAAATTACAACAATGGAAGAAATCAGTACACAACTTTGACCGGGTGAGAAGCTGCTTTTAGAAATGGATGAAGTTAATTACCGACAGCGTGAGGTATGTAACAAAGGAATATACAAAAAGACAGAATGTTATTCGTGTAGTGATTATGGCAACAAATTACAATGTCCTTCTGATTGAATTGAACACCAAAGAGTTGACAGCCTTTCAACAAAAGGGGTACTAAGGCAAAGTTTACCATCTTGGTTATAATTTCATTTCGAATGTTTTTGCACTAGCACTCCTGGCAATGCAGACATTACTTACATAAAATCTAATGAAAGTCCACTAGAGAGTGAAACATATTCAGGAGCATCCCAAAAGATAGATGATCCATTTTCTAAAACGTACATTATGTGTCTGTTTTTTGCTCATAGAGAAGAATAAGCAAAGACTACATGTGAATGATTCTGCCATTCGCGCGACTGAACGGCGTGGATGCATTATGCTGACACCAATCTTCTACACTACTAGAAACAGAAAACAAGAGTCTCTCATAGGGAATGATGATCTACTGGCCGAAAGAAATTTCCAGGAATCCAAGAGTGTTGAAACCATCGCTGATATTTTTGAGACACTCCAACATGCCATATATGGTAACAAAACAATTTTCTTATGTTTAATTTAATATATTCACAAGATACCTGTAAGTGCAGTACACCATTCTTTATCATGGCCTTCGACTTTGAATCTGATATCATAGACAAATCATTGAACTTGTCTCAAACAACGGAAAAATACAACCACATGCTAAGTTTGGTTAAATCTATAAATAGCGGTGGGTTTGGGGGGAGTAAAGAGCAACGAAGTTACTGAAGTAGTATCATTCAAGGTCTTCTTCAGATATTTAACAGGGCTAAATGATAAAAATCCATTCATACTTGTTTGTTTTATCAGCTTACAAGCCTCAAAGATAAAAACATAAGTCGGGACCGTTGACCTTCAAATCATTGGCATAGTGATGAATAAAACCATATGCCCATATGACCATCCCTTAAAGAGGACAGTTTCAAGATAGTCATCATGGATATCGTGTTGGAGGTCTTATCAGCACCATTTTTAGGACCAACAAGATATACAATAAGAAGTCTCTTAGTGAAAACCCCGTGGCACTACACCATCCATTCAGAAGAAGTAACTAAACAATATTTTCAAGACTACCACTATGACGGCCATATCGGATATCATATCAGCACTGTTTTAATTTAGAACCAACTAGACGTTGTCAGAAGTCTTTTAGTGAAAATCCCATTTCTATACAACAATCCATTCAGAATAAGTTGCGATAACAAAATTGTCAAGATGAATGTCATTGCGGCCATGTTGGATCTCAGGTCGGCACGATTTTATTTATCAGAACTAGACATCGTAAGAATATTTTAGTGAATACCCCATGTAAATATGAAGATCCGTTCAGGAAGAGTAGCGATGAAAAGATTTTCAAGATGACCGCCGTGGCGGACATATTGGATTTCTGACGGCTACCATTTTCATTCAAATTCAAATAGACTTAATAGGAAGTCTTTTAGTGAATACCTCATGTCGATATAAACATATATTCAGGACGAGTAACGATAATAACATTTTCAAGATGGGCAGAGCCGCATTGGATGTCTAACGGACACCCTTTTCATTTAGAACCAACTGAGCATTATATGAAATCTTTCATTGAAAAGCCCATGTCAATACGACCATCCTTTCAAGAGGAATGCCGATAATAAGATTTTCAAAATGGTCGCCATGGCAGCCATATTTGGTATCAAATCAGAACCATTTTAATTTGGACCAACTATACGCAATAAGTCTTTTAGAGGAAAGTCGATATTGACATCTGTTTAGGAATAGTAGCTGAATCTTTATTTAATGTACAACAGAAGATTCGGTATCGAAATGTCTTTAAGATTATTTCTCTGGACACTGAAAAAAAACAATACATGAATCATGAAAAAGATATTAAATATGTACAAGAATCTCTTATTCAGCAAAAGGAAAAAATTGATTTCCTTTCATGAATATTATAACTGAAGCAAAAACACAATGTGTCCTTCACCTTGCAGACTGCCTGCAACATTCAACAGAAACATAGATATTGATCGTAAACAACAAGGATGTTCATCTCCAGACATTATCTCTCTAGCAAAATGAAAACGTGAAAATCATCGTTGAGTTGTTTTTCACAAAAATAAGTTTGAAGATGTTACCGACAATTTGAATATCAATCTGTCCATCTCACGCTGCGAAAATTTTCTGACATCCTTATCAATAAAATAATAGTTGGAACAATCCCTGTAAATTTGATACAACAAGCGAACACAAGCCTAGCATCAGGTAAAGAATATGTGAAGGTACGTTTTTAAAACAACTAATTGTGTATATAACTATCGGACAACCGTTAAATATTTTGAAGTTTAAGTTTACTTGCATCTACAGGAAATCTGAATCCCAGTAATGTTCCTTGCCGTCATTTTCAGACAATTATTTTGTGATCCATGTGATCCTTGTTTCCCATTGGCAAGCCTATGAAATGTAGCTTTAGAAAGTCATTTTACGCAAACATTTTACCTTCAGAAAATGATGTACAAATAAAAATGTTTGTGAAAGAAAAAAACTGGCGCCTCCTAAATGACAGTACGAAAACAAAGAAGTGCTTGTTTAGCGTCCCTCATTTTTTTGCATTTCGTTATTTATTCAAATATGGCATGCAAAGCAATAAATAATGGTCCACTGAAGTAAATGGGATGAATTCCCCTCCCCCCCCCCCCCCACGAGTACTTATCGGTCGTCATAGTGGCGCGATCAAGGCGTGCCAAAAACGTGGTAATAAACTTGCCTAGGAAACCAGTTTTTGACTCATAAAAACGATAATGGTAATAAAGTTCTTTCACTGGCACCCCCAATCCTCTCTCTCCTCCGATCAGTCCATTCCATTTAGAAGGATTAAAAGTCATTGTCCGATTTATATACCACTAGTTGAACACTATCGGCACCTATGCCCCCCCCCCTTTTTATATTTCCGTTGATCTTGACGCCCCAGTTGTCTTACCTTCATCAATATTGTGCGATTTGTCCTCGTATTCAACAGGTAGTAAAATATGTTACTGATTTTATTGATATTGGTAGCAAGTCAACTGCAGAGGTTCCGATAGCATGATTTTCTATGTGAAATCACGTGTAAACGATATAGGAGGAAAAAACCTTTACGCTTATATGTCTTTATTGTCATTCTTAAAGAAACGTTCAGCATCAGAATGTACCTTGCAAGGAGATCTATGACGGTAATGATTGTCCTTACTTTCTTCATATTAGTAAATGGTTGTGTATTTCTTGCATATCGTATAGATCAAGTTTGAGACAGAGAATCATACCATGTAATATCAATAAATAAATATATATGTTAGTTTATGAGTCCATATTTATGCATTTGTTGTGCGTGATTACGGTATAGTGGTTCTTTATATGTTGATTTATGAATCTTTCGGGGTGTCATTCATAACAGATCTTCAGCCTTATGTAACAAAAGAAAAACAACAATTTCAGGTGAAGGCCTTATTTATAAATTGATGAGGAATTAATCACACCTTAAACTTACTCTTAATGGTGTGCCGAATCCAAAAACTAGCGATCGCCTTAAAGACACAGAATGTTATCTGATTTTGTATATGACTTGGTAGCCATGGATTACAATGTAGCTCAGGTTGCACGCACGCCCTTTTCCAATCAAAGCAATCTTTCAGAAGCAAAAGCAAAAATACAAGACGGTATGTCAAGGAAGTGACACTGGGGGCCGAAACAGAGGTATATTATTACAACTATAGCGTCATTAGGTGAAGCTTCTTGCAGGGGGGTGTATATACCACCAGGAAGGCATACAAACGAGTGGGGTCTTACAGAAATAGAATGGAGGCCAATTGCGTCATTTAAACAAGGATTTTAGACGTCTTTTGGAATATACTGTTCTGTGTTGAAAACACAGAGAAATTTTTTTTGCTGAAAGCGTCCACTCACTTTACGAGTATAATAACAAACAGGTGTAATCATTACTTACAGTCATAATCAATGTTATATCAAGTTTTTTTCAAGGCGCGGTATCAACATTTTCTTTCTGAAATAACAGAAGGCATGAATCTGTTAAAACTAACCAAAGGAGATGTGAACAGGTAAGTTTATCGACAAGACGAAAAATGCACTTGAATTCTAGTAATTAAAGAATACCCACAAGATTTAGATGAAAATGTAGTACTCTTTACATTTATGGAGCAGACAGTAAAATATTTAATATTTTCCGAGCAATATTGTTAAAAAAAAATACAAATCTTAACAGAAATACGGAAAAGGGAAACACGTTCACGTTATCACAAAGAGCAAGGTGTAGATAGATAGATAGATTACCTTGGAAACATAACTGAACTTGTTCCGTAAATACTCAATTTTAAAGGCAATTAGAGTAGTACTCTCAGAAGTAGAAAATAATACTGCAATTATTGCAGTTATTAAGATATCGTTAGTCATAACAAAGCTAAATGAGTATATCCGTTTATGTTTCGTTTAAAATTCGAGTTTCCAACTCACTAACATTTAGCTTTACTATTGCAAAACTGTAGCTTAGTGAAGCTGGAAACAAGCGGAACACTATTCATGGTTAACCACGCATAGATGAGAAAATAAACATAATTTAATTCAGACAAGGTTCGAAATAAAACTTAAAGGAAATAGGGACTCTTTCCGACATTTTCAGTGGAAACAACACAAAATAAAACTCTTACGTCGTACACACAAGATCTCAGGTCAAAATCCTAACCGTGTATTTCGTTATGCATATCCACAGAAAGCATTTTCAGTGTTTCTTGCAACTAGCTGACCATTCGTTGGCTGTATGTCAATACGACGTTGTCAAAATAAATCATTCTTTTCTGGAATTCTGGTAATACAGATAATCAAAACCTAAGAAATTATGCTAAATTCCTTAACATAATCAATGGAGACCGAACATTTAATTTTTGGGGGGAGAGGGGGAACCATGAACCTAGAAAAACAATACTCTTGCTCTGATTTGTAAAACAGACACAAAATTTTATCCATCATACTAGTTGAAAAAAAAAGATAATCTTTGAGAGAGAAGAAAAACAATATCCTGGCTATAAATAATCCTAGCCCCCCACCGAAGATTAAATGACTGGTCCCTAAATTAGGTCACATATTATTACATGTGTGACAGATATTTGATGAGAGGGTGATATAAATAAATGCTTACTAATGTCAGCAACATTTGCATGCCCTTTGTGTAAACGTGTACTAGTTTATTATGAAGATGTAAAGATTTTTTCTCATTTAAAGAATAGACCTGTTTTATTTGTATGACTAAATAACGCAGTAAAAACTTTGAAACGCTTAGAATAGGCTTTTGAAAACGGCATATTTCCAACATTGTACGCATTCGGCAGAGAGATCTACTCATGTTTCTATGGAACCGAATGGGTCAAAATGTGTACGTCAAAGATCATGTATACAACTTATTTGTCTCCTGAATAGACCGTAGAGGGGGTCAACAAATATTTGTCTGTACAGAATTTTGTCAGAGTTTAATAATTCTTGCAGGGGGTGAGTAAACCACCTGGGAGGCATACCTACACATGGGGGTCTTCCAGAAATGAAAAGACGGTTAATGTCGTCAGTCTATCTGTGCATTTTAAAGTTCTTCTAGACTACACAATTATGGGTTGAAAACATAGCGAGAAAAATGCAGGCCAAAAACGACCACTAATTGTACGCATAGAATACCAAATAAGTGCAATCCTTCTGGTAACGGTTTAATTTAAAAGCACTATTGTTTGGCAGGCTTCCGATTGTATTTGAATAGGATAGAGTATATGATTGATTAAATAGTGAGATATGGTATATCCAAATTTAGTTTTTAATTGATTTTACAATTGCGGTAATGTGCCTGCACAATCGATTGGACACGTTGTGTTTTTAAAAATTCACTTCTCGTCTGAGCTAAATCATGTGTTATACTAATTCATATCTTTTCAGGGACAAAATTTAATGCAGAACTAAAAAATGATACTTATTAACGTAATCTTGCGACATATTTGCAACAGCTTAATCTTTGTTATAAAAAAGTAATATGAAATACTTCGTATACACAACAATTTCTGCTTTAACTACCCACATACCCAAATGAAGATTTGTCATTTACACCATGTCTATGTGTGTTTCCGTATTAGCATATGTCAAACAAGGAGGGAAAGAAAAATATGAATGAAATTACAAAGACAGAACAAATAGAAGAATAAATCTAAATATGTACATATTAAATTGTCAGATACATTGTAGATAATGTAGGACGCCTATTAACTATAGCAAAAGTAGGTAAATTGAATACAAATCCTCCAGTGGGTGGGGTCAGAAAATACAAGTCTTTTGTTTTCAAGGAAATTTAGTGCACTATATGCAGATACGTATAAACTAAGCGAAGGGTGATAACTTAAACAGTATTAAATGGAGAGAAATAAGAAACAGCATACAATAACATTCATCTCGTTCAGAACAACAATAAAGATACTACACCGGTTACACTGTCATATCAAAAGCATAAAAAAACTGGAACATTTCACTAAGAAATGTATCTCATTTGAACAGAACCCACTTAATACAATAGAAATCATCAAAATACTACATGTCGAATTGGATATGCTGAACATGGGTCCAAATAGATTGAAGTATGGTCCCTGGGCATTTTTTTATGATTGTTCGATATATGAGCAAGTTTTATTTAGCGATGGTCAAATGTATATGACAAAGAAAGAAACAGGTTAGATATCAGTATGGGAATTACTCACGAGCCACTTTCAGCCAAAGAAGTATTCTTAATGGGACAATAGAGTATAATAAGTGACGTCGATAATATGATGAGTAAGTCTAAGAGATACAAAAATATCATGGCAAATCTAGCAGAACGAAATATTGCTCAGACTAATAAAAATTTTGGAGAAAAAAATTGAATATGGCATGGTAAGGTACATAGAGCATACAAAATTCGTAAATTATGAAAATAATTTTGACTATCAACCATAATTTTTTTTTTTTTTTTTTTGTTTATTTCAGTGTTTAAAACTCAGATATGAGAAACTCTTTTGTAAAGTAAAAATCCGCCTCTCCGTTAAAAATTATTCCCAACGAATTTCTGTTAATTCCCGCTTAAATCAAAGAAAAGTTAGATTGTCAAAATTACCGACGGCATTACCTCCCTTGGTGTATGCTGAGTTTGCTGTTATGTATGACGTCATTCCAGAACATACCGACCATCTATTACTGTAGAGGTGTATTGACGGAACGGTCATTTAAAAAAAAAAATAGTGTTTCTGTGCAGTATACAGTCACAGCTTCTGAATAAAAACAGAGAAAAGGGCAATTGTTTTCAATTGAAACTTCTAAAGGAAGAAAGGCAAGAAAATATGGTCTACCAATTATAATGTGTCCAACCAGGAAATGACATAAACAGCTATAAGAATGCTGCTCATTCCAAATTTTCTTCAAAGCATACTACACATTATGATATGATCACAAATCCTACAAAGTGTGGAACAAGGTTCTAGACATAAAATTCAGGCAATCAATCGAGGAAAAAATTAGAGAAGAAGAAGTATATTGACAAATAATTCGCCCCTTTCATAGGGTCGCGGAATTTAAATTTAAAACATATCTTCATTTTAACCTTTGCATTATTGAATAAAGAAGGAAAAATAAGAACTGCAAATATCAAGTAAAACATAACCAAAGTTTCTGTAAGGTGCCACATTTAAAGGGGAGTAGGGGAATGGAGTGGTGCGTTTACCATCTCAAAGAACTGAAGTTTAATTTCGAAAAAAAATATATTTTGATGTTTTTATTTTCTCTTTGTGACTCGCATATTTTAACGTTTAGAAAATACACCCCAAGAAAAGCCGAGATTGCTCTACTGCATTCAAATACACATTATCTTCCAACAAATGTCAACAATCAAGTTTTCTTTTCTTCTCTAAATCTGTCTATGATCAGATTGGCAGCAGGCATAGCATTAGTCGTTTCAATGTTTTCAAATTTCCACCAAATCACTGGTCATTTTATTATATGTTTCAAAATTCCTAACACTATAATCTCTAAGTTATTGGGTCTTTGTTTTAGTTTTAAGACACTTCTCAGGGTCAGGTAACATCTGCGCCAACTTTTCTCAGGGTCGCACTTATAAACGCAATAATTCGTAAACTATGCAATATAATTTTTTTAAGAACAGTCAAACTGGGTTTCCAGGTATAGAAATTTTTTAAATAAGTTTAAATAGAAGCCCCCATATTTTGACCTTTAAAGTAATAGAGAAGTATATTCACGTGTTATTGGCATGCCACCGTATTAAAGTTGCTCTTAATAAACTATCTTTTATTAGGACTATCTATGCAAAGCCGAATTCTTTCGGAAGAATTATGACAGGGAAGTCGCCTCTATGGACAGTTTTGATATGACGTCATCGCGACAAAAGCTGTTATTTGATTTCACTTTTTCCTTCGAGCTCGTGCTTCGATCCGAGTGTCTTCTTGAAGCTATTTAAACCTAATACAATCTTTATACAATGCAAGGTTTCTGTGAAGAAAAGCGTGTTTGCAAATAGTAGGTCAATATTAAATCACATATTTTCTAGGATTGTTTCTAAATAAAATTCAATTATTGAAGAATCTGTCCTTTTATTGAGATAGAATAACAAGACCATGGTAAATCAAATATTTTCACCTTGGAAACAGGACTCTGGTATTAAAGATAATGATGATTACAAAATATAGCCATCAGAAGAATGGCTAATCCCCCAGACTGACCGTAGCAACTAAAAATTTAAATTGATTATAATTTTTGCAATTTTGTGTCCAGTGACCCTAACTTTTGGTCTATGGATCACATATTCATCAAGGGACTGCTCTTTCTCAAACATAATGCAAACTATGAAGTTCATAGAAATTTGATCCATTAAACGTGAGGAAAGTAGATATTATTTGGGACCAACTATTAGAAATTTAGCTCAACTGACCTTGACCGTGACCTTTGGCTCTGGGCTCGAGACTCAACAGATAGGTGCCTCTGCCCAAGTATAGACAACCTAAGCCTAAGACGTTTAATGAAAAGTGTATTCATGCAACTCAAGTTATCGGGTGCAAACAAAAATAAAATTACAATGTCAGCTCCAGTAACCTTGAGCTTTCATATCTCGGCCTAAGAATAAATGGGGACTTGCTCCTGCCTATTTGTAGTCTACCATTGAAGAGTGATGAAAATGTGGCCAAAGAAACTTGAGTTATCGTGCTGAAAGGATATACTATTATCGAAATGATAATTCATGACCTTCACCTTCTACCGGAACGCGCCCAAATCGTTAGACATCTGCCTCTACCGATGGGTAAGCCACATATGAGATGTTAGAAAAAAATATCACAGCAAACCAAAGTTATCTTGCGGAAACCACTTTATGTAAGAACGGATAAAGAGACAGACGGACATCGCTATGGTTATATTCCCTCGACTGAAGTAAAAACGACTGTGTGAAAATTCATTGGTCATTTTCCATCTCAAAAATTTAGTAGACCCGTTGGAGTAAAGAGCTAAGATTTAGAACACAAATAGAAGATTTAATTTTCTGTCACTTTTATATGATATAAGACTAAGTTTTCTCCATTCATTATACTAGGTCTTGGCGCTGGAAGTCCAGTGAATTTTCACACAATCGTATTTACATGGATTACGATAGAAGAGCTATTCGTCGATACTGAGATTCGTGGATTGGGGAAGGGGCCCTATTATTTTCACAAAATGATCATTGCTTGTTGGGTCTTTAAATTCGTGGACTGCAGCAATAATAAAATACACGAAAATTGGTACTCAATGATAGAGAGAGACAGAGAGAGACCTCCCATTAATTGACACATTGACCTTCTATGATTGTATATCACAGCGTCTAGGCGCTTATGAATATATGGTTAGGAGACAGTGGCAAAAGGCTCAGTAGCGGCGCGAGATTTCGAAGCGCCCGGGGCAATGTTATTTAGAGGCGCCTCTACTTTGCCACAGAGAACAGTTTTTATGTCAGTCGCCAACCTCCCCTCCCCCTCCCCATCTACGCCCCGGTTTCCGCTACAAAAAAAGCCGCCCGACGGCGTCACCTCCCTCTCCCGGCATCCGAGGGCAATTGCCCCCCATCCGATCCCACCCCGTCGCGCCGCCACTGAATAGGTTTGAGTGTATGAGGACACAGACAGTGGAAAGCAAAACAGCGTCACATAGAAATAAAACAAAATGAACATTACAAATGACCTGAATATATGATACCAAAACAATTCGAGTTTAATTGAATTACAAGGTTTTGAATTACTGATTTTATATGTTGATATTCCAAAGTAAACTTAAGTGTTTGCATGCAATATAATATGGAGAAATAGTATTATCATACAGGTTAGAGAATTTTATTAATTCGTACTCTATTGAGATTCGAAACCGGGTACGTCACCCATCGCCTTGCCTGTATGCACCCACCCCTATACCTCCTTAACTAAGCACACATCCTCAAAAAAGGATGGAACAAAGTCGCTGATAAAGGTATTCGTGCGTAGCAGACACACTCGCATACTGACCCAGTAATAATTTCCCATCAAAATAAACAGTCGCTCCGGAAATTACGGCATATAGAGGTTAATATAACGAGTTGCAAATATACACCAAACAGAGCGGAAAGTGCTGTCCATGGATTCTACAAGAGGGTGCGTAATAATATGATTTTTTAAATCTGAAGAAATAATATTATCATACAGGATAGATAATATTTAATTCGTACTCACTGAGATTCGATTCCGGGTCTGCTGAAGCCAATTCCAGCTCTGTTCAGTTTGCTTGAAATATTCCCATGCTCTTCTCCCAAGGGACCACAACCTATGGGTGGAATCCGTAATCCGCCACATATATTGTGTCTACCTGCTATGATTGTATAATATTTCGGTCTAAATATGCAAAAGGGTCATTCCGTGCCAAGTCACCCAGAGATCCCCGGGTGACCATCTCCGATTTCCATGACATTTTTTCCAGGCGTACATCTATGTAAACGATGGTTGCATGCAGACTTTCAGTAAAAAATTCCAATTACTTATAAATTTATGGCCGATTGAAGGGGCGAGGTGTAGTATATTTTTTTCACTCGCAAATTCCTTGATTTACAACGGAAGGTTTTCAAATGCTAGTAACTTTTTAAAAATTATACAGATATCAGACTAAAATTTACTATACTACATATGTGTGACTTGTGGAATCTGAATCTGAGCTCAGATTTTCAATATCTGCGATATTTGTATAGATATACACCCCTAAATTTGGCCTTTTGTTCATCACGGATTTTTTTCTTCAGATATTAAGGTAGCACTCCTACCTGGTCATCCAACGCAAACACCAAATATAATTTTTCATGGAAATCGGAGATGGTCACTCGGGTAGAATTTTGGATTTTTGGTGATTGGTATGGAATGTTCCTTAAAATGTCTCAGTAATTCAGAGTTTTGTACAGTTTACTTTTGTTCCCCATCAAAGCGACCCTTTGCTAAAAGGTATGAATAATATCCTTCTTACACAAAATTTAGTTAGGTGAAGTTCCAGCCAGCGGTGTAAAGAGGTGATAGGGTAAGTAAAAGACAGACCGAGAGCCAGACAGACGTGGGGTATCACAATACTCCCAACGCTAATGTGTCAGGATATAAAGCAGAGGCAGAGAATTGGGTAACTCAATTTAAAGAGTTGCATAGGAGTAAAACATACCTATAGTATTAACCAACCCCCACCTACCCCCTCCCCACCGATTTTAAAAACTAAAGGAATTACGGATATAAAAAATGCGCAAAACTTAGACTTTTAATTCATCCATTGATAATTTCTAACCTAATCGTCGCCAGGGGGTCTCAAACACTGTCATTCTGTTAGCTTTTCAAACCAAACGGGAGTTTCTTTACTAACATGTCGCCATATTTGCGTGGGCGAGTCTATTATTTCTGCGTTCGCCGTTTTCGATAAGTTCCGAATAATTCCGTAAATTTCAGTAACTTTGTTAGTTACATTCCTTTGAACACATGTATATAAAAGTTACACCTTTTTTATTTTGTTCAATTTTGTTAATAGAAATATTAAAAATAAACATTTCAAATATTGGATGCAGACTAAACAGTTTTTACTGAAACTGGACTGTTCTAGGAACCGGAAATGACAGTTAGCAGTCTGGGTGTTTATATCAACAGCTTCCGTTTGGTTTGAAAAGCGAACAAGATAACAATGTTAGGGGCCGCCTGGCGACAATCAGGTTAGAAAGTATAAATTAATGAATGAAATTACTAAGTTTTGTGCACTTTTTATACAATTGTTGTTTTTCGTTTTTTTTTTTTTTAAATGCTGGGAGTGTAGGCGAATACTATAGTAAGTAATAATTTTCCAAATCATGGTATATTAATAAGTTCACTGATCAAGCAGTTCACATCCTTATATCAATCGTCGTCATCTTCATCAAATCAACTTGTGCCAAGTGCGGGATAGAATAAACCTTATTTAACATACAAAGATACATTTTTACGATAGAAAAGCTTCCTTCAAAATGTCACATTTTTATCTGAAACTACCAACTCAGTTTTGCCTGAACAAGAACAACAAATTCCATGTGTAGTTTTAAGTCGATAAGGTTTTAAACAATTATAATAACTTCATTACTTTAAAATTTTCTGTTTCCCGGCGCGCTATACTTAGCAAGTTTACTGTTCACCTATCTTTATTTAACAACTTTACTTTGGCCAAATATGTAGTATCCAGTTATGAATATTATAATGCAGTTACGCACTGCATTATGTGTGCATATTTGAGAGAGAGAGAGAGAGAGAGAGAGAGAGAGAGAGAGACTCAAATGTACCCGCCCACCCCCCACCCCACCCCACCCCCAAACAAAAAGGTGAAGCCCGAGCATTTTAGGCTTCGACCTAGCTACACTAGCATAGATTCATGGTGACTTGATATACAATTATTCTGAGTCGCGCTGGCTCAGTGGTTAGCGTGCCGGACTCGCGAGCTGGTTCGAATCCTGTCATCCTATCAGCCCTTATCCAATTGGCTCGCACTAAATAAACTACTTGTGTTGCAGTGCTGTAAAACACCAAATCAAATTGATAAATGGTTTTCACAAATCTTTACAATAGTTCTCATTCCTCACTTGGTATTTTGTGTCCCTCTTTTATCATATTCACCGTACTTGTTTTGTTCTTACAAGTTAATCTTACCAACATTCTAAGTCAAAGGTAGTGTATACCATAGTTTAACATATGAAAGCGAAGAATATTTGGGAAGTAAAAATTTAGCTAATAATATAAATGTCAATACCCCCAACGGACAATGTATTTATCCAAGTGTCGATGAAAATGTGGTATACATGTTTTATTGTATGCCCGTCATTATGGGGGCGCTCTACAGATAATACGTGCTTCTGAGAGAGTGACAGGTGTAAGATGAAGTTGTTTGCATTTGCAACATGCGCAGTGGAGATAATGTTGGCATACCTCTATGCTACTTTTATGTACTGTGGCTGAAATTTCTTTACATATTGTACTTGTGGAAATTGGACATGATCTAAGCACACAGCAGACAGAAATGGCCCCTCCAAAGTACTCGAAAAATCAGCCTGAATTAGTCAAAAGTACACTATTTTCAGCAGTTATTAAAATAGGGAAACGAATTTTGCCAGAGTAGGCAATACCAGCCTCTGAAAGTACAATGAATAAATTACAAAATATATAAAAATTAAATAAAGCTATCGGCTCTTTTTTTTTTAATTTTTTTTATTTACCTTTCAAGTGAAAATGACCAAGCGGAGCTAGCAGTTTTTTGAGAGGTGCACATCATAAGTAAGACCATGCTGTATACTCAATAACCCAAATTGCACCCATCAATCATACACCAAAATAAAGGGAATTCAAATTTCTTTTAACAATACCTAAGATATACAAGGTCTTTTCTTAAATAGCCAGGACAACCAGTGAGGAAAATCTGGGTAATTCTTTTTCTTTAAAAATCTAACCCTATGCATAGTACGAAACTGGAGAGTACCACCTATACAACTCATGCTCAAGGCTACTTTTCCAACGCTGATCTGAAATCCCATATCAGATCCGGATCTAATACATACACAAAACTACAAACGTGTTTCGTTCGGAGTCGACGAAAAAAATAACAAAACGAGTTTGATATGGCGTAGGGATACGTCAAGGCCGTCAGGCCGAGACATATTCATAAGCCATATCAAACAAGTTCTTTCTCCCGACTCAGTACAAAAAACGAATGCGATTTTGTGTTTTGTATTTACTACCTTCCCTCTCTTTAACGCTTTCGAAATATTTTTAGCTTTTCAGTATGAATGAAATTCAAAACGAATTGGGATTTATAAAAGTTTAATTCACTGCGTCTAAATATATCGACGCGCGGACGTCAAATAAGACATTTAAGTAGTTTCAATCTGGGTGTGCGATACGGAAATACGAATTAAACAGCCTTATTGCACGCCAGATCAAGCATGTAAGATTCAATAAGCATGTAATAAAGATAGAGATTCATCGCTGTCAAGGTTGACGTCACCTACACACATGTAGCGTGAAGGGACTACTATAGTTACGCTATATTTAGAATATAAGTAGATGGATGGAATCAAAGTAAAATAACAAGAACAACATAACAATTGTTTTTTTATTATGAAATAATTGTTTAGGGCATATAATAAACTCTTGATCAGTAGAGTAATCCAATGTCCTTCCGCTATCAAGTTACTGTACTGATGATCTGTATGTATATGTTTCTATCAGACGAAGAATACTTTGAAGTATGTGAGGCTTCCGGTCTGAAAGAGGACAGTGTTGTTTCATAGCCTTAGAAATGTACAGTTTTGCGCAATACTTGTGTGACTTACGCTTTCATACTGCGTATGAGTGTTTGTATGTAAATATTGCCGACAGAAGGGTATGGAGATAATGAGGTAAAGAGAGACAAGAACATGGCAAGAAAAGGAATACTTAAACTTGGCACCATCAAACGCGCAAGAGTCTTGCACGTCTTGATTTTAAACATACACGAGTTATGAGTTGGTAGCTCCTCTTGTATATATCATACATAATAAAAACTAATTTTAAGAAATGTCCACCATAGACTATCTCGCATTAAATACTCAGAATTAATAACAACTTGAGTACTGAAAACAGCATATTATAATCCCGCCCTGTGTTTAATAGTCTTCCATGAAAACAACTGAAATTTGAGTGCAGAAACTACATTCTTCCTTCATTTACAGTTAACTTGACCTTTGACTTTTTACCCCCAAATCGATATGCTTCTTCCTTACTCCAAGTATCCAAGTGCAAGCCATCCACAAAGTTTGGATATTATTGATGGTAGGTAACTGGAGCTATTGCGCGGAAACGAACTTAGTAACACAGGGGAAGGCCAACATCATAAAATAATACGCTCCGCTTTTGGCAGGTGTATAAAAGCGAATGATCAAAACGTCTTTTGAAAAATGTAAGCACATTGTGTCAGAAGACCACAATTGTTTTTGGCAAATGATTTGATTCTGAATGGTGCATTGTCAGAATATAATGACAAAATATCTGTAACATGGCAATAGTGACAAATGTTTTGAAAAGTCTTTCAGCAAAAAATTACGAAATATTTTATCAAGCATTGTATCTCGTTGCCAACCCACCCAATCCTACCCCCACCCCTCACTCCGGGCACATTTTTAGCTTTTTGCCAAATGGTTGCAAATGCATTTTAACTTCGGGTAATTTCAGCTATCTTTATATATAACTCATCAAACTAAAGATAGAAAATGATAACAATCTTAAAATTTGGGATGGTTAAATATTTGTCATTTTCAGGGTACCAAAAAGGTAAAAATACAAAGTAAAAGCATATATTTTCTGAATGAATCCATGATAATTTAGTTACATGAAATCATCGTGATGCCTTCAACAACGGACCAAGAAGTCAATGTAGTTTTATTATTATATGGCATTTGAGGTTCATGTAATGACGGACAGTTTTAAAACTAATGTATCATTCCAGACCAACTGCTCCAGTTCAGTGTTGAGAACAGCCTTTAAAAAGCCATATCCTATGTTTTTCTCTGTTGTTGGTTTTTGAAATGACAGGCTGGTTGGATCTGATCTAAAACTGTCTATCAGTAAATATTCATGTGTTAATTGGTTAAAAATCTGAAGCGTAACAGTCCCTTCAAATGGCCAGGTCAAGGAAGCATCATCCCTTCCTCTCATTATTACAAAGAACACCGTCATGCATCTTTCTGTGCCTATTTCATCTCCATTCAGGTAGATTCTGGAGCACATCTTATATCCGTGTGAAGTAAAGAACGGGTTGCTGTTAATGACATACTGACTATCAACCATGGCCCGTTGTCTTTCTTCTTCATATCTGTGGATAGTAAAAATGTTTACGCTGACTTCCACACTCTGCTCCGCAATTGAAGATCCCTGACTGTCGTGTGCCGAAAGGGAGGCCAGAGGCGTGGCGTAAGTGTCTATTAATCTCATTTCTCTAACTGCAGCCTCGATCTCTTCCAGGCGAGCAATTATAACTGCTTCTCTTTCGCAGCCCTGTTCCACCTGTCTTGCCAAAAATTGAATACTGTTTCCGTTTCTTACAATGTTTTGCCTAAATTCTTGATTCTCCTCAGTACTCAGTCTGTTGTTTTCTTGTTGGTTTAGAATTGTCCTCCTCATTTCATCTATTATATTCTGAAGCATATCGATAGCTTCCTGAATGGATCTGTTTCTCATTTCTAATTGTTGTATTCGATATCGTAGATCGGATGAAAGATCTTGCAACCTATTGCTTGTTTTCAATGTTTTCAAATCAGACTTGGATATGAATATCACAAGCAATTCAACATGATGTGTATGGTCATTATTTTCGTGACTCGTAACTTCTTCATCCGATGCAGTGAAATTGCAGCCTATACAGTGGAACTTGCACTGTCGAAGGGTTCTGAAATCCATTTTCTTCGAGTTTTCAGTCACTTTTTGTTTGCTTGGTCAAAAGCTTGTTCGAACTTCTATTCGGTATCTATATAATAATAATAATAATAATAATAATAATAATAATAATAATAATAACAATGAACACAACAACTGTGATTTCGCCATCACCAGTCCACACGGCTTTCACTGATATTCCATTCCCCTCTCCGTATTTACCCCCACCCCTTTACCCCCCCCCCCCTCCTCAGAGAGTGAACCGGGATTATAATGTAAAATCCACCAAATATAAGATACGTCTTCCTACTATGACTGCATTTATGAAATTTGGTCCGAAAATATTTGAGGACGTAACTGAAATTGCAATTTTTGCATATTTAACCTTTGACCCCTCCCAAAGACCCCAGATGCTGGAGCAAAAACTGACAACCCTCTAGCGGTTACCAGAGTGGCAACATAACAATACAATTTGTGACTCTCCAACCAGCGGTTTAAGAGGAGATGTGGTAACGGACAGACGGGCGAACAGTCATACGGAAGGTATCACAATATAATTGATACTTGTTAAAAAGGCGTAGTGACAATAATTACTTTTCGACACATGGAAAACTATCTACAGATCCGTTGTTTTCTATGTCTCAGTAAATAGTAAATACCACAAACATGTATGGTTTCTTTATTATTCTTTCTGTAATAAAATACTATACATTAAACTGTATGATCTAATCAGCTATGAATGATCATGGTAAGAAACTACATATTTCATACCTTCAGCCTCATAAAGAATTGTCAAGTTAATGTCTTGCAATTATTTTAGAATCTAAGTATATCATAAACTAATTCATTCCAATTAGTATGATCTTTTCGTACGCATCAAATCAAAGATATTGATGGAGTGGTACTACAAAATTCACTTGATCATCAGTGTCTTGAAAATCTTTATATATGCCGCATATGATGTACGATTTGAAATGTTAATATACTAACAATAAATTATATATTAAAGTATTATGAACAAAAGGACTGTAAATTTACCTGTTAAATGTCACAGCAAAATCCTCCTAAGTCGATCCTCCCTCTTAATGTATAACAAACTCGAATCTTTGTCAAATCTCAAAGATCAGTTTCGTTTTGGAGAAATGACCGAACACTAACTTAGTTTAGGTCAGCTTTCTCACATGCACGTTCATACACAAGGATTTTACCGATGGAGTTAGACACATGGATGTGTGCGCCAAATTGGACTGTTACATAAAACAGACTGACTCGGAGAGACCCGTGCACAGCATTTTGTATCCCACCTAGCCAATCAATTTACTCAATACAGGGATAACCAATCTGTACAGACCTATCAGATTGCAACAAATAAGGCCGTGGTTCTGTCCAATCACCTTAGTTGTGTTATGCGCTCACTTGAAAACTTATTGAAACATTGGTGAAGTAATACGTGCCAGTTAATAGAAAGGCTGGTGTCATAATTGATAACGAGAAGAGGCTCCGTTATTTTAAAAACAAAACAAGACAAAGATACGTAGAGACTGTAACTTTATCTGAAAGACAGGGATGGATGAAAAGCTGAGTCATTGTAATAATACATCATTAATGAAGAAGCAAATTAGGAAAATAGTCTTTGAGTGCATTGCTCTTGAAAAATTCTTAAAGTAAGACGACACACTTGCCTTTACATTGACGTATGTCCCTGTATCTCACTGTGGTATTATATATATTTATGTTTATCTGGAACTTCACACATGGGACACCAAAAATAATAATTTGTAACTATTCATATTTATTCCTTTGTACATTCGATTGTCTTTTGAATTTAATTAGTCTAATAAACCAAGCAGTTTATTTCTTTTGTATACTATATAAGTTTAAATAATTGAATATGAATGTCAGATTGCTGATTGGAATGTTTGGCACTTTCTTGTTTCTTTCATTGGACTTGCAATTCATGTTCAATGAATATAGAAACATTAGAATATCTCCTAAGATTATTTATATATAAAAAAAACTTTCATATCTCACTGACCTCTCTAGATAGACGTCCCCCCCCCCTCTCTCTCTCTCTCTCTCTCTCTCATCTTCCTGTGTTTTGTTTCTTCAAATCTTCTGTAAAGCCATTGTAGTATACTTTTATTAGGAACACGAAACTTGTTTCTATAATATAATGATTTCCTTCAGCGCTCTAGATTCTAACAAAGAATTGTGGCGGTTTTATCTGTTTTCTTGATAAGAATGTTTTCTATTCGACATATCATAGTATTAATAATATTTGTTAGAGAGGAAACCCCATTTTTCAATCACAATAATGCATGGGAACAAAGTTTCAACTAATCATATATTAGTTCATAAGAGCGATGACTTGATATAGTGACCGTCCCATCCCCCAAAAGAGTGCCTCGGCGTGACAAGCATGTGATATCCGAAAAAACCCTTAATATATCCTTTGGATGAAACTGTCTACATAAATAATGACTAAATTTTTCGAGTCAATCGTGTTCTAGCAGCTAAAACATGTCTGTATTTCAACAATTTGACTATTGAAAATCACAACTTTGTTTCATTTAGTAGATTGCGGTATTTAAGGTAAAGGAAAACCTGCCTATTAAGGCCACCCATGTTGATGAAGGAAACTGGTCTTTATAATTAGGTAAACGTAATATACATGTAATGATGTACTAGCTTGTATCCAAATAACTTTTTTTAATAATTAAACTGTATACATAAATACTGCTTTCAAGATGTGACATAGAAGCACCCTAACAGCATAATACCAAATAGGACATGAAATAAAACATTTTAATTCGTTTGACAAGTTTTGTCAAACATAACGAAAACATACAATTATATTAGGCACGGCACACGGCATTGCATCAGGAATTATGAAACTGATATACAGTTCATGGGGTTTTCATTTGCCAATTTGAGTGAATTGTCAGGATTATTGGAAATAAATTCGCTACCTTTCATAAACGAATCGATTCAAACAACACCTTATAGGTAACCCTATTTCTACGCCTAACGTTGACGCCCTCTCTTTAATATTGTATCAATCTGGCTATTGGTAAATATATGAATTTCTCCCAAGATAAAATGCTTTCAATAATGGTAACATAAAAAGTGAAATATTTGTTGTATTCGGTAAGCAAAGAAGAATAAGTCATGATGTTAAATAAAGTATAGGGTATTGATATTTCTTCACTCTATTTGTCTTAATCGAAAATTTTGAAAAATAAAATTCGTCATTATTCTCTTTAATAAATAAACAAATTAACATTCAGCGATATACATTATTAAAGAAAGGTATTCATACAGAAATCTCTTCAGTAGACAATTCCAATGTTTTACTCGACTGTGTTACATATTATGACAGCCATTCTGTCTATTGAATGTTCTAAGTTACCCATTTCATCAAGAAGGATATTTACATGAGGGTCCACGAACGATACAAAGTCAAACCTTTGATATAAACCACGCCCTCCTAAAAAGTCTAAGAGTATTTCTGTTGAACCATCATCACGGGACTGATCCATCAGTCGCCTCTAACGACACGCGGCATGAAGCATCGGGCCTATTCTACATCAAAGACTCCACATGGGTGTGGGTTGGGGGCAGGGAGTGCTAAACAGAAACAATCATACAGAATGTTCCACGAAACAGTTTTTAAAATTAGCTCTACTGTTTGTATTATACTTGAGAGAATAAGCCGAATTTGTGGTTGATACTCAATGTGCTTTCAAAGCTACATCATTTGTAACAGTGGAAACATGACAAAAGTGCAGTAAAGGCAAGGATATTACTCTACGAGGGAAAACGTAAGCAGGAAATTGTCCTTGCCAATTATAATTGCCCTTGTGAAGTTTTTCAACGTATTATAGTAAATAAATGCCAAAAGAAAAGGGAAAATCTATATTTTGAAAAAATTGCTTCGACCCTTGAACAAGGTCACAATAAAGGAGCCCGCACACAAACAGAGTTTTTTTTTAAAAAATAAAATAATATAAGAAGCCAAATAAATGCTTTGCTACTCAGAGGCAATCTCTTTTTCCCCAGGCACGCGTCCCCTGATGATGTTCCAGCTGAAGCAATCTTAGACCTTTTAGAAGAGTATGGTTTTTATCAAAGTGTGGAAGGACAGATATTTGTGATTGAAGCTCTTCGTACTTTCAGTGCTACGTCATATGGGACGGTGGAAATATGACAAAATTGCAGTAAAGGCACGGAAATTGTTGAAAAGAAAACCTAAGCAGGAATCTATTCCTGGAAATTATAATTACCCTTGCTAAATTTTCCAACGTATCCAAGTAAATTAATGCCAAAAGAAAAGGGAAACTTTATATTTCGAAAAGCATTACGTTGACACTTGAGCAAGGTCATAACAAGCGAGTTGTTGTTGAACTTTGTGAAATACGGTTTTCACACAATTCATTGCAATAAAGATTTTGTGTTATAAAATCCAAAGTAGAAAAGTAGGAGTATGTATATATGAACAGTCGTATTGACAACTAGATATGCATTTGTACTTGACATGGTCGATGAAGGAAATAACAGTCCATACCTCTGCTGAAACATTTACGTGCTCCCTTTCCTGAACCTAAAAGTCGATATATGTGTGTATTGAAAGTATGCGTCAATAAATCCGGTGACCACACCCTCAACCATGTTGTTAAATAACGCACGTGCATTTTACAGAATCTCTTATGCTGAATCATGAATTCTGTTTCTTACGAATGTTTTCTTTGTAATTGATAAAATTCAGACAACAAAAATGTCGCTATTTATAGTTCTACTAAGTCTATTAACCTCAGTTAGGACAACATAATTTTGTCATATATCAACAAGTGTGGGTCTCTGGTCATTGCATTATCGATTAGAGTTTGACGCAATTTGTCATACTCTACCGTTGCAGACACAGGGCCCAGTTCATGATATATATGCATAACCAATTGAGAAATGGGGTTGAAAATCCCAAATGGTCACTGTTCCATATTCTTTGTATGTAATAATACACATATATTTGATTTTGCGATGTCTCGTCTGGAGGCACTTTTTTCCAATTCAATATACAAATTACAAAGCGTATTCTTTTCCCAGATTCAAACAGTCATGTGTGTGAAATAGCTTCGACGCTGTAGCAGAGTCTTATGTGTAAAAACTAGATGGCAAAAGGACCATGTGTGAAATTGCATTTCGCGTCATAAAAAGAAGATTTTAACTGTAAACTAAGATGGAAAATTACAGGCATTTCTTTTAGTATTACTGAATACGGAGTAAGAAGAAAAATGTTTCAAATATCAATTGGTGCCTTTGAGAAAAACTCTCTTTAGTACTTTCAGTTGTCATATAGCTTATTGAGCTAATATAACTCCGATATAATGTAAAATAGTACACTTGACTGTACAGTATCTCTATCGTTGAGTCTGATGAGACATAATGATTATCAAATTTCAAAATGATTGTAGACAGTGCAAAGCAGAATGTATCCAGGCATTCATGTATGTATGTATGTATGTATGTATGTATGTATGTATTATAGGATTTAACGCCACATCAGTACTGTCATGGCTATAGAGTACCAAGGAAGTTTAGGAATCCCGAAAAGTCATACAAAACAAAAACAATGGCGAAAAAAGGTCAAATATTTTTAATACAAAGTCTATACCTTCAGTAAAACCATACTCTTCTAAGAGGTCCAAGATCGTTGGAGCTGGAACATCATCTGGGGACGCATCCCTGGGCAAAAAAGTTCTCATCCATTAATAGACACGCAAGGGGGTGGGGGTGGGATCGGATCTATTCTACACCCTCACGCCTGCAAGTTTCGTGGGGTGAAGAGCAGAAGAAATAGTACACACAGAAAAACTTTTTCAAATTAGTGTCATTCTTTGAATGACACACGATGGAAGGACTTCCATTTGTGATTGAAGCTCTTCGTACTTTCAAAGCTACATCATTTGGAACGGTGGAAATACGACAAAAGTGCAGTAAATGCACGGAAATTGTTACAGAGAAAACCTAAACAGGAATCTGTTCCTGGAAATTATAATTGCATTTGTGAAATTTTCCAACGTATCAAAGTAAATCAATGCCAAAAGAAAAGGGAAAATGTATATTTCGAAAAGCATTGCTTTGACACTTGAGCAAGGTCATAACAGAGGAGTCCGTACACAAGCAGAGCTAGCGTACTCGTGTCAACCCACGTGCACACTGTGAGCACTACAAAGGCTAGACCCTGGTAACAAATGGGCGGAGCAAATCCCCTGCTGACCCTTCCTAAAGTGTCTCGGAGTGACCACTAGGTGACCTCCATATAGGACCCAAAACACTCCCTTTCAGTCCAATATAGTCGGACATTGCGTCGCAGGCGATCCAAGTGGCAAATCATTCATTTGGTTTCTGATTTTAAATAAACAAATGATTGAAGACATTTTGGAAAAGAAAACCTATTGTTTCTTTTGCAACCACAAACCTAAATGGTAATCCATGTTGTTGAACTTTGTGAAATACCGTTCTCATACACTTCAGTTCAATAACTATTTAATATTAGAAAATCCAAAGCAGAAAAGTAGGAGTATGTATCTATGTACAGTCGTATTGACAACTAGATATGCATTTGTACTTGACATGGTAGACGAAGGAAATAACCGTCCATACCTCTGCTGAAACATTTACGTGCTCCCTTTCCTGAACCTAAAAGTCGATATATGTATTTATTGAAAGTATGCGTCAATAAATCCGGTGACCACACCCTCAACCATGTTGTTAAATAACGCACGTGCATTTTACAGAATCTCTTATGCTGAATCATGAATTCTGTTTCTTACGAATGTTTTCTTTGTAATTGATAAAATTCAGATAACAAAAATGTCGCTATTTATAGTTCTACTAAGTCTATTAACCTCAGTTAGGACAACATAATTTTGTCATATATCAACAAGTGTGGGTCTCTGGTCATTGCATTATCGATTAGAGTTTGACACAATTTATCATGCTTTACCGTTGCAGACACAGGGCCCAGTTCATGATATATATGCATAACCAATTGAGAAATGGGGTTGAAAATCCCAAATGGTCACTGTTCCATATTCTTTGTATGTAATAATACACATATATTTGATTTTGCGATGTCTCGTCTGGAGGCACTTTTTTCCAATTCAATATACAAATTACAAAGCGTATTCTTTTCCCAGATTCAAACAGTCATGTGTGTGAAATAGCTTCGACGCTGTAGCAGAGTCTTATGTGTAAAAACTAGATGGCAAAAGGACCATGTGTGAAATTGCATTTCGCGTCATAAAAAGAAGATTCAAACTGTAAACTAAGATGGAAAATTACAGGCATTTCTTTTAGTATTACTGAATACGGAGTAAGAAGAAAAATGTTTCAAATATCAATTGGTGCCTTTGAGAAAAACTCTCTATAGTACTTTCAGTTGTCATATAGCTTATTGAGCTAATATATCTCCGATATAATGTAAAATAGTACACTTGACTGTACAGTATCTCTATCGTTGAGTCTGATGAGACATAATGATTATCAAATTTCAAAATGATTGTAGACAGTGCAAAGCAGAATGTATCCAGGCATTCATGTATGTATGTATGTATATATGTATGTATGTATGTATGTATGTATGTATGTATGTATTATAGGATTTAACGCCACATCAGTACTGTCATGGCTATAGAGTACCAAGGAAGTTTAGGAATCCCGAAAAGTCATACAAAACAAAAACAATGGCGAAAAAAGGTCAAATATTTTTAATACAAAGTCTATACCTTCAGTAAAACCATACTCTTCTAAGAGGTCCAAGATCGCTGGAGCTGGAACATCATCTGGGGACGCATCCCTGGCAAAAAAGATCTCATCCATTAGTAGACACGCAAGGGGGTGGGGGTGGGATCGGATCTATTCTACACCCTCACGCCTGCAAGTTTCGTGGGGTGAAAAGCAGAAGAAATAGTACACACAGAAAAACTTTTTCAAATTAGTGTCATTCTTTGAATGATACCCGATGGAAGGACTTCCATTTGTGATTGAAGCTCTTCGTACTTTCAAAGCTACATCATTTGGAACGGTGGAAATACGACAAAAGTGCAGCAAATGCACGGAAATTGTTACAGAGAAAGCTAAACAGGAATCTGTTCCTGGAAATTATAATTGCATTTTGAAATTTTCCAACGTATCAAAGTAAATCAATGCCAAAAGAAAAGGGAAAATGTATATTTCGAAAAGCATTGCTTTGACACTTGAGCAAGGTCATAACAGAGGAGCCCGTACACAAGCAGAGCTAGCGTACTCGTGTCAACCCACGTGCACACTGTGAGCACTACAAAGGCTAGACCCTGGTAACAAATGGGCGGAGCAAATCCCCTGCTGACCCTTCCTAAAGTGTCTCGGAGTGACCACTAGGTGACCTCCATATAGGACCCAAAACACTCCCTTTCAGTCCAATATAGTCGGACATTGCGTCGCAGGCGATCCTAGTGGCAAAGCATTTATTTGGTTTCTGATTTTAAATAAACAAATGATTGAAGACATTTTGGAAAAGAAAACCTATTGTTTCTTTTGCAACCACAAACCTAAATGGTAATCCATGTTGTTGAACTTTGTGAAATACCGTTCTCATACACTTCAGTTCAATAACTATTTAATATTAGAAAATCCAAAGCAGAAAAGTAGGAGTATGTATCTATGTACAGTCGTATTGACAACTAGATATGCATTTGTACTTGACATGGTCGATGAAGGAAATAACAGTCCATACCTCTGCTGAAACATTTACGTGCTCCCTTTCCTGAACCTAAAAGTCGATATATGTATTTATTGAAAGTATGCGTCAATAAATCCGGTGACCACACCCTCAACCATGTTGTTAAATAACGCACGTGCATTTTACAGAATCTCTTATGCTGAATCATGAATTCTGTTTCCTACGAATGTTTTCTTTGTAATTGATAAAATTCAGACAACAAAAATGTCGCTATTTATAGTTCTACTAAGTCTATTAACCTCAGTTAGGTTTACATAATTTTGTCATATATCAACAAGTGTGGGTCTCTGGTCATTGCATTATCGATTAGAGTTTGACGCAATTTATCACGCTTTACCGTTGCAGACACAGGGCCCAGTTCATGATATATATGCATAACCAATTGAGAAATGGGGTTGAAAATCCCAAATGGTCACTGTTCCATATTCTTTGTATGTAATAATACACATATATTTGATTTTGCGATGTCTCGTCTGGAGGCACTTTTTTCCAATTCAATATACAAATTACAAAGCGTATTCTTTTCCCAGATTCAAACAGTCATGTGTGTGAAATAGCTTCGACGCTGTAGCAGAGTCTTATGTGTAAAAACTAGATGGCAAAAGGACCATGTGTGAAATTGCATTTCGCGTCATAAAAAGAATATTTAAACTGTAAACTAAGATGGAAAATTACAGGCATTTCTTTTAGTATTACTGAATACGGAGTAAGAAGAAAAATGTTTCAAATATCAATTGGTGCCTTTGAGAAAAACTCTCTTTAGTACTTTCAGTTGTCATATAGCTTATTGAGCTAATATAACTCCGATATAATGTAAAATAGTACACTTGACTGTACAGTATCTCTATCGTTGAGTCTGATGAGACATAATGATTATCAAATTTCAAAATGATTGTAGACAGTGCAAAGCAGGATGTATCCAGGCATTCATGTATGTATGTATGTATGTATGTATGTATGTATGTATGTATGTATGTATTATAGGATTTAACGCCACATCAGTACTGTCATGGCTATACAGTACCAAGGAAGTTTAGGAATCCCGAAAAGTCATACAAAACAAAAACAATGGCGAAAAAAGGTCAAATATTTTAACTAGAAAGTCTATACCTTCATTAAAACCATACTCTTCTAAGAGGTCCAAGATCGCTGGAGCTGGAACATCATCTGGGGACGCATCCCTGGCAAAAAAGATCTCATCCATTAGTAGACACGCAAGGGGGTGGGGGTGGGATCGGATCTATTCTACACCCTCACGCCTGCAAGTTTCGTGGGGTGAAAAGCAGAAGAAATAGTACACACAGAAAAACTTTTTCAAATTAGTGTCATTCTTTGAATGACACACGATGGAAGGACTTCCATTTGTGATTGAAGCTCTTCGTACTTTCAAAGCTACATCATTTGGAACGGTGGAAATACGACAAAAGTGCAGTAAATGCACGGAAATTGTTACAGAGAAAACCTAAACAGGAATCTGTTCCTGGAAATTATAATTGCATTTGTGAAATTTTCCAACGTATCAAAGTAAATCAATGCCAAAAGAAAAGGGAAAATGTATATTTCGAAAAGCATTGCTTTGACACTTGAGCAAGGTCATAACAGAGGAGCCCGTACACAAGCAGAGCTAGCGTACTCGTGTCAACCCACGTGCACACTGTGAGCACTACAAAGGCTAGACCCTGGTAACAAATGGGCGGAGCAAATCCCCTGCTGACCCTTCCTAAAGTGTCTCGGAGTGACCACTAGGTGACCTCCATATAGGACCCAAAACACTCCCTTTCAGTCCAATATAGTCGGACATTGCGTCGCAGGCGATCCTAGTGGCAAAGCATTTATTTGGTTTCTGATTTTAAATAAACAAATGATTGAAGACATTTTGGAAAAGAAAACCTATTGTTTCTTTTGCAACCACAAACCTAAATGGTAATCCATGTTGTTGAACTTTGTGAAATACCGTTCTCATACACTTCAGTTCAATAACTATTTAATATTAGAAAATCCAAAGCAGAAAAGTAGGAGTATGTATCTATGTACAGTCGTATTGACAACTAGATATGCATTTGTACTTGACATGGTCGATGAAGGAAATAACAGTCCATACCTCTGCTGAAACATTTACGTGCTCCCTTTCCTGAACCTAAAAGTCGATATATGTATTTATTGAAAGTATGCGTCAATAAATCCGGTGACCACACCCTCAACCATGTTGTTAAATAACGCACGTGCATTTTACAGAATCTCTTATGCTGAATCATGAATTCTGTTTCCTACGAATGTTTTCTTTGTAATTGATAAAATTCAGACAACAAAAATGTCGCTATTTATAGTTCTACTAAGTCTATTAACCTCAGTTAGGTTTACATAATTTTGTCATATATCAACAAGTGTGGGTCTCTGGTCATTGCATTATCGATTAGAGTTTGACACAATTTATCATGCTTTACCGTTGCAGACACAGGGCCCAGTTCACGATATATATATGCATAACCAATTGAGAAATGGGGTTGAAAATCCCAAATGGTCACTGTTCCATATTCTTTGTATGTAATAATACACATATATTTGATTTTGCGATGTCTCGTCTGGAGGCACTTTTTTCCAATTCAATATACAAATTACAAAGCGTATTCTTTTCCCAGATTCAAACAGTCATGTGTGTGAAATAACTTCGAGGCTGTAGCAGAGTCTTATGTGTAAAGACTTGATCGCAAAAGGACCATGTGTGAAATTGCATTTCGCGTCATAAAAAGAAGATTCAAACTGTAAACTAAGATGGAAAATTACAGGCATTTCTTTTAGTATTACTGAATACGGAGTAAGAAGAAAAATGTTTCAAATATCAATTGGTGCCTTTGAGAAAAACTCTCTTTAGTACTTTCAGTTGTCATGTAGCTTATTGAGCTAATATAACTCCGATATAATGTAAAATAGTACACTTGACTGTACAGTATCTCTATCGTTGAGTCTGATGAGACATAATGATTATCAAATTTCAAAATGATTGTTGACGGTGCAAAGCAGGATGTATCCAGGCATGTATCTCTTATAGGATTCAACGCCACAGCAGTGCAAGAATGGCTATACAGTACCATGGAAGGTTAGGAATCCCTAAAAGTCATGCAAAGTAAAGACAATGGTGAGAAAAGGTAAAATCCTTAAAATACAAAGTCTATACCTTGACAAAAAACATTACCCTCCAAAGAGGTCCAAGATCGTTGGAGCTGGAAAATCATCTGGGGACGCATCCCTGGGCAAAAAAGTTCTCCTCCATTAGTAGACACCCAGGAAGGCGCATCGGGCCTATTTAACATCCTCACACCTGCAGGCTTGGTGGGCTGAAAAGCAGAAGAAATAGTACAGACAGAATTTTTTCTCCAATTAGTGTTACTATTTGAATGACACACGATGGAAGGACTTCCATTTGTGATTGAAGCTCTTCGTACTTTCAAAGCTACATCATTTGGAACGGTGGAAATACGACAAAAGTGCAGTAAATGCACGGAAATTGTTACAGAAAAAACCTAAACAGGAAGTTGTTCATGGCAATTAAAATTGCATTTGTGAAATCTTCCGACATATCAAAGTAAATCAATGACAAAAGAAAAGGGAGCACTACAAAGGCTAGACCCTGGTAACAAATGGGCGGAGCAAATCACCTGTTGACCCTTATTAAAGCGTCTCGGAGTGACCACTAGGTGATCTCCATATAGGACCCAAAACATTCCCTTTCAGTCCAATATAGTCGGACATTGCGTCGCAGGCATTTCCTAGTGGCAAAGCGTTTATCTGTTTTTTTTTTATTTTAAATAAACAAATGATTGAAGACATTTTGGAAAATGAAACCAATTGTTTTCTTTCAAACCTAGATGGTAATAATCCATGTTGCTGAACTTTGTGAAATACCGTTTTCATGCAATTCATTTCAATAAAGACTCTATGTTATAAATTTTCAAAGTTATATTAGCTTTTTCATCGCAATGTATCTATAAAATTATACTATTGTCTGTCCATTTGCGAAAGTTGTTCCTATGCTAATGAAAGTGGGCGGAGCAAATAGTGGAATTGTTAATTGACCGTAAATATTGATAGCAAGTTCGCCATGATCTTATCTGGATTTAATGTAGCACTGGAATGAGAAGTTTTTCCTATTGTTCTTTCTAGGGATAGTCATTCTGATGTCTGATTCCTTGTAAAGGAAAAGCGAACTACTTCACTTAATAACAGGTTCAGAAATCAACATTTTATTAATTGCATTTGATTACACATTTCCATTCTGACCAATAAAATATCACATAAAAAGTACAATGTGCTTGTCAAGTTTGAGTATGAAATCTCATGCATGAAAGTTGTATGTGCTGTATGCCTGCAAGAAAAAACTCAATATATTTAAACGTACCTAAAATGCAGTTTTGTTTTATGATGTTTTCTTGTAACGAACACTTGTATTATCAAATACATATTTGTCTTTGAAGTTTTAAAACAGACGTCATATACTGCACAAAGCAGACGGCATATACTTTCCAAGCATAATAATGAAATTAGGTAGAAACCGCGGTTCCTGGGGTACCTACTCTGTTCTATCCACTTTAAACCATTTTAACCAGAATTAGTATTTTTGCTATAAAGAAGAGACTGATATATAAGTACGAATACAATCATTTATCGTTTTTTAAAAGCTCGAGGCCACCAAATTGTGACCACCAATCGTTCTAAATTTTTCATAAAACCCTAGATCACTAACAGAGTGGTACATTGGTACCATCAGTATTTGTTTTAGTGAAAAAACCTAGGCCACTGAGACAAGACCTAACTATGCACCATTTTTTTTATTATTTTCCAAAAAGAAACAAAACCTAGGTAACTAACAGACTCGCATATTGGTGCGAGTACAATAACTGTTAATTTGTTTTATAAAACAAGGCCACTAACAGCTTAATGTATGGGTACGAGTACTATCATCCGCATTTTTACAAAAATAAGGTCATCAAACATTTTCAAAAAGCCCTAGGGAGACGTGAAGGCAAAAGTGTCAATTAGACCACTGTTTAAGCATCACTATATATTCTGTCCCAGAATAACTGGTTGAAGTTACTGGCACATTATTTATTGTACCAGTTGTCATCTGTCACAAGGCGTATGTGTCGAAGAACCTAGGGGCATAATGGACATAAATTGCAGCAAGATCATTTCGGAAGGATATGATGCATGCATTGCTGTATAACTTTATCTATATGGTTCTAAGTAATTTAAATATATGTATCATCGATGGGTAAGGGATTTGGGACTGGGGCGAAAACAACCTGTCGTATAATTTCCTGCATTGTCATTGGTATGATTTATTTCCTTTCAAGCATACTACATAGCGATTTTTTCACATCTAGTAAAATAAAATTAAGTGATGACGGTTTTCTAGAATTATAATCATTCTTCTCTTTTCATTATTTTGTCAATAGGGGTAAATTCGACTCGTTTAAGTTAAGCGGGTGCTTTCCATCTTGAAATTTCAACTTTTTGAACACATGCTGCCGATTCGACGTATACACAATGTCAATGTATCGTAATTTATCATAGTTGTGAACTGAGTGATGAAATACTGGCGGGTGTAAAGTGTTTAGATGGGGTTTAAACAGATAATATGTCGCATAAATTGATAATGTGAAGGAAACTATAGCTTGAATTGTCCATGGTCGGCTTTATAGTTCAAAGGAATTATTATCATGGAGTTGTTTGAATTTTGTTTGTTGCTAATATCCAGCCATCGTTTATGGGATTATAAAAGTGTTTATTATGCTAATTACCTGGATAAAATAACAACTGTCACTGAAAATGCGTGGACATGTGCCGATTGATTTTATGGAAAAATTCGATATATTCATTCATTCATTCATTCATTCATTCATTCATTCATTCTCTCTCTCTCTCTCTCTCTCTCTCTCTCTCTCAGAAAATAAGAGATATCAGCAGCATGACTTTGTTAATATATTGTCATACATTTGTATTTTTTCGTCAAAATTCAAATGTGTACAAATGAGTGTATACAAAATATCGGTCCAAACGTTTATCTTGTAGCTTTTCACCTTGAGCCCAAGGTCATGGGGCTGTTTGACGAACTCTGCCAAGATATTGTCAAGACACACCCACATATTAAGCTTTTATCGAGATCCACTGATATTGACTTCAGTGTTGTGATAATAAGCTTGTCCAACGTACACACAACTTACGATGAAAGACGGCCAACTGGCTATCGCATAAGCTAGAAAGTCCTTAATGTAATGTCAGTAGAACCAGAAATGATGGATGAGATCACTAGATTCAAAAGTGGCATATGCATATTTGAGAATTTAGGTCTTCTCTCTCCCAGACGCAAATCTTTCTCACCTTAGCACTAATTCAAATATCCCTGTGGTGTCTTTTGATAAAAATCGAACCATTCTTCGCCATTCTTAAGAATGTTTGGAAGATGTAATATCAGGTACAAGTAACCTGTAGTATTTGCCTACCTCTCCAATAGTTTGTACCCCATATTGATTTTACAAACGAAAAGCATCAAGGGTATGGAAAATGCACAAAACTTAGTCATATCATTCATCAATTCATAATTTCTAACCTGATCTTCGCCAGATGACCCATAACAGTGTCGTCTTGTTCGCGTTTTAAATCAAACGGAAGCTATCAATGTAAACAAACCAGACATACTTTTCGTTGGCCTTTCCCGGTTTCTAGAACAGTCTATTTTTAGTTTTTTAAAAAAACGGTGTAGTCTGCATCCAATATTTGCAATGTCCAGTTGTAATATTTCTAAAAAAAATTTACAAAATAAAAAGGTGTAACTCTTATATACATGTATTCATAATTATGTAACTTCCAAAGGTACGGAAATTTATGGAATTATTCAGAGCTGATTGAGGACGGCGAACTACATCACATATGTTGTCTAAAAAAAATGACTCGCACACACAAATATGGCGACCATGTTAGTAAAGAAACTCCCGTTTGGATTGAAACGAGAACAAGATGGCAGTGTTAGAGACTCCCTGGCAAAGATCAGGTTAGAAATTATCAATTGATGAATGAAATGATTATGTTTTGTGCATTATTTTAATATCCTTGATGCTTTTCGTTTTAAAAATCGGTTGGGGGAGGGGGTGTACACAACTTTTAGGGAGGTAGGCAAATACCATAGATTAAATAATCCTGATTTAAGAATGAGCTCTTCGCCAGTGCAAATTACATGGAAAAGATTGAGCAGAATCTTGACTAAGGTGACTTCATTTTTCACAATTATTTATTAAACAGACACTTGTTCCACATTTTAAATTTTAAGAGATCTACCTTTGTTGATAATATACTGTGTTCAGGTTTCTTTACAAAATTGAGCCCAAAATATTGAATGCGAACTATTTTCTTTCTGTACGTGCAACCATAGAAGGTGCTAAACAGATAGTCAAATAAACCACAGTACAACTACCGATATCGAAGCATTCCCGTCCCAAACACGGTAGGGGGTAAATATCTATTGAAGATTTGTGGAGAGAACTATGTGTGGTTAATTTTTCTTTTTTTCAAAACTACATGTGGATAATTTGCGCGTTCTCCAAACAATGAAACCGTCCATTGAAACTGACAATTCATGTTATAATGCACCGTGGGGGAGAAGAATAAATGAAAACAAGTATCTATCGTTCTTTTCTTGCAGCGCGTATATTCCATAAATTGATACACACTGAAAGAGAGCATGAATATAGATTTTCAATGTTGTTATGTTTTAAAAAAAGTCTTTTTTGGCAAGATTCCGACGCTGAAAATTAGTTAGGAATAACTGTCATTGATGGAGTCACAAACTGAACCTAATCCGTCAGCTCATACAATTACAACAGTGAACTGCAACAATGTTATATTTGGCGAGGAATTGATCGACTCAAGTAGCCCTCTGAACATTGGTAAAATGCCATTCTTCGACGGGTTTTCTCCAAATATAAACTTTCAATATTTGCCCAAAACAACGTTTGTTCCATCGCTAAAATTTACTTTGACCACTAGTTTTCAACTGTCCAGTTATGGCTCTCTTTAAACCATAAAATATCCGTTCGCTTCCTTACAGTGACTCTGCCGAATCCTAAACTCATTAATTTTCTGTCCACAATGCTTTCAGATGTTTTGGAAAAAAGTTTCTGGTTCTCCAAGAGCTTTACAAAATATATTTGCTCTGATTTATAGCAACCCCGCCCCATTATTACAATTATATTAGTTGCAATAAATAATTATCTTAAGGTAAAAGAAAAAATATCCCGGTTCGAAAGAAAATTTCAGGCCCGCATCCCGCCCCCCACCCCCACCCCCTTTGAAAATTAAATGGTCGGACCCTAAGCGTGTATATATGGTTTGCGTCAAGTTGCCTTTCAGCAGCATTGACGACACCATTGACCCATGAATTAGCTCCTGTATTCATTATTATCAAATTAGCCTATACGTAGGTTATGTATTCATGTCATCCACGGTCATTTAGACTGAACCTGTCGTAGCTGTTCACTCTTGCTGAGTACACAATGTTAACATACCGTATGGGCAGAGCTAAATTCCACGTACTATCGATTTGTGTATGTAGCATAGTTTATTGGTTGGATAATTTTGGTTTGGTTTGCATCGTAGGTGTTTCTCATTCTAATTCTTGGAAGGAAACGTATTCCACGTTGAATAGAAAATCCCCATAAACACTGGCGTCATGATAACTTAAACTGAGCAAGCGCCAGGTCAGAGATAACCATGTCTACTCATTAGTATAGCACATAATATACAACTAGAGCATTCTTTGTTGACACCTGAATCATTGTTAATCTTTTAGTGTATACTAAAATGTTATGAAAAATGGTTGAAAAATATTGAAGTTATGACGATCTGAATTTGTATTTTATACATGAAATATACGACTTGGTGATGGACTTTAGGTCAGAATGTCCGACAAGTTTCCACTGCGCCTGTAATTCACATGATGCCTCACACCTTTGCCAGTGATAGTATTGGTAGGCGGTCCATAGGTATTGGCACGTGCTAGGGTTTGTTGACCTATGACGGTATGTTAATTGATACACGATGTAAATGTAACTCGCTCAGATCAAAAGGGCATCGTACTAACTGCAACACAGCGTTCGTATTAATAAGTTAAAATACCAATTGATGAAATTTGTACAAAGATTTGGGCAATAACATAGGGGACTGGAGTGAGGGGGGGGGAGCTGTGAACTGGTGGGGAGGTGGTGATGAGGCTGGACGTGTTATAGGGAAATGACAAAAGAGAAAACTTGCCAGGACGGTGTTGTGAACTAAGCTTAATCCTTGCCTGTTAAAACGAATGTTCACCTGTGATATTAAAGTGTCGTCAAGTCTGCACCTAACCTCCACCCACAGCTAATATGATTAGTCGGTTATAAAGGGCGATTTTATTGTTTATAACAAAACAAAAAAAGAAAGACTGAAATATTGAACAATTTGATAAAATATGTGATTTTATGTCCTTCTGCGGTGATTGTTAGTAGAAAAAATGACAAAATGCTTTTTGACCCCATAACTGACCAATCAGATTAACTATGGACCAAGCTTAGGTACGGGCTCGGTGGAATTTTCATATCGCAGGCCAACATAGGTTCTTAACAAGCAAGAATTAAAAGTTGTAGAAGATGTCATGCCTTGCCTAGCTTTTCATAGTTTTTGGTACCGACGGCTTGAACACAACATGGGTACGGCACACCGCTCTGGCTAGTTTCCTATATTTTCATTTCCAGACGCCAACAAAGAATTAATCATGAGATATTAGGTTGGAGGTGGGGGATTTTCTTTCGAGCCGGGATATTTTTATTTTTTTTTACCTCAAGACAACTAATTTTTTTTCAACTAATATAATGGATATAATGGTGTTGGGATTTTTTTTACTATAAATCAGGGCAAGAAAACTTTTCAAGCTATTTTTTTCGATCCTGCCCCACCCCTCCATTTATATGGTCAGTCCCTAAATGTAATAATAAATGTAATAAACTCACGTAAATATAAAAATTATATATGTAATACAAATTTCAGCTGTGAATGTAATAAACTGCATCAAACATAAATGTAATAAAGTGTTTACTTAAATGTAAATATGTCGATAACCTAATATGTAAATAAACATCGCCCGTACATATAAAATATCATAAATGATTGAGTATTTTTATTCAACATAACTTTTGACTTTACTTTTATTTAATTACGTTTTCTCCGGCTATTTTTTAATATTTCAGTAGCTATTAAGTTTCTTGGATCTCTCGTAAAAGCAGATTATTACCGAAGTGAATGAATGCAGTGTCATGCTAGTTGCAATAGTAACTAAGTAATTTGTTTGGTTTGGTGTTTTACTGCACAGGAACACATGTAGGTTATTTAGTGCTGAGGAAATTGGATGAAAATGCCTTGCTCAAGTACACACCACAGTAGTCGACCCAGGCTGATCCGATGTTAGGATTCGAAGTCCGGCCCGCTAACCACTGAGCCACTGAGGTTCCTGCCTCCATTAGTCGCCTTTTACAACAAGCTGGAGAATACGTCTGGCCTGTTCTAAATTGTCGAGCCCTGAGGGTATGTATGTATGTATGTATGTATGTATGTATGTATGTATGTATGTATGTATGTATGTATGTATGTATGTATGTATGTATGTACTCAAAGTCAGAATTTTTAATTTAGTTTGAGGATGAAAATGTTTGTATAACTTTGGAGACAGCTATACCGAGCCCAGTTGCTACCAAAACAAAAATAATTATAATAATAATAGTAAATGATATTACATTGCACAAGTACTTCTCTGTTGCTATCATGACCTTTTTGTGTGCTTGCGGGGGGAGGGGGAAATAATCTCGTTTAAAAGATGACATGAGCGAAAAATATACCCTTCGTTAGAGGAGGGACAGGTAGATCTAGCACCTGCCTCTGCGAAATATCCTATACAGCAGAGCAAGTTGGAAGATCGTAGAGAAGTTGGGGGGGGGGGGGGGCAGGGATCGGGGGTTTGGAGAGATCCACGGTGAACAGGAGGGGGTGGATTGAATAGTAGGGGGAAAACACCCATGGGAAAATATATCATTAACAAAAGATAACCTCTTAAACGTTTTGTTTGAATTTCGCAGTGCAAATTTATAAATGTTAAGTTATGCACCTTGGCCTAGTTCCTGCTAGCATAGAGACAACATAATAACTATCTGCAAATTGCCAAGTACAACCCAACCCCCACCCCCAGGTTTCCATTGAACGAGAAATATCATGGCACAATATGGCTGCTAAGAACACTATTGATGGTTCACCAATTGTGACCCATCACAACCACCACCACCCCAAGGTTCGTTTAAACAAATAAGAACGCCATCCCGACCTATATCAAAATAGTTGCGGGTGAACAGCACTGCCTTTTTAGTATTTACCTGTTCATTCTTTCTCCTCGTCCAGGGCTTTCTCTTCCGAATACACATACAATCATCACTATGAAGTGTAATAAAGTCTAGATGAGTCATTTGATCAATTGATATGATATACACATGTATCCATGTCAAATGTAACTATTAAATAATTCTACACAGCACTATTAGACCGTAAATATTGTATGCCTATTAAGCTTGACACTATCTTATCATTTATGAACTGGATACTAATGCAAAAAAAAAAAAATAATGAATAAAAATAAACAAACAAACACAAATTGTCGAACATTACAAGATTTACTCACTTGCTGCGGTAACCTCTTGCTGTCTGTTTTTTTTTATTATCTAATAATAACTCATTAGCTGGCAATTCCCTCAAAAACCAGTCTATTTTAGATCGTACTATAAATAGTAAGTGGGTTTTCCTGCATATTTTCTTCTGTCGGGCCGAGAAAAATCACTGCTTATTCGCCGAAAGTACTCAGACAGATTGCTAGTTTTCACTGTCTTAAAATCTGAAAATTAGATTAGAAAATTTTGGGGCTCTATTATTAATAAAAACACTAAAATAGCAACACGAAGAAAAGTAATAGAGGGGAAACAGATGTGGGCATGTATATATGTACAAAGGAGCACGCATAATTCTTATTCATAATGATTCAAGTGTGATACAGTTTTGTTTGAACATGATCAAGGTCATATTTACACAAAAATACGTGGCAGGTATCCAGTGTCATATAAAATTAGTATACTTTTTTCTTCACACAACAATATACTGTGAACACAATATTATTCAATCAATTGTTTGTAAAATAACCATTTAGTATTAAACTTTTCCGATTCACAATTTCTGTATGCATTGTATTTTTCGACATTAAAAGGAAATTTAAGTAGCTTTTTAAAATAGGATAAATTAGGTCTGTCTTTATAATATCAAAATTTAATAATAAATTGTTCAGCTAAAAGGATAAGTAAATTTATTATGTTATCAGCCCGAGTTCTCTCTTTGATTCCAAATATTACATTTCTCCTTGAGAAAACTAAATTGTTGCTGTGGCTGCACTTACTCTTGATCCATTATTACATGTCATTTAGAAATGATTATGGTATGTGACAATCCCAGAATAAACTGGACATTGTTTCAGCATGTAACATACACAGTGAACAAAGATCATTTGTGACAATTTGAATGTTTTAAGTTAAGTATTCTTCAATTGCTTCCATTTAAGGTTTGGGCACTTTTTGTTTCATATGAAAGTATAAAGTATAACATATTGATGCGAGTCTTTTTCTTTTTTTTTTTTTTATTATTATTTTTTTTCTTTCTATATTACTTAAATAAGCATTCCATTTTCTTATAGAAGTTGGCTTTGCGTCATGTTCAATTAATTTTATATAAAAGCTTTAGATCTTTTTAATTTCTGGCGATAATGTTTGCCAAAGCATTCATAAAAGGTTGCTGTAAACAACATTCCAAATTCCCGACAGCACAACCCTGAAAATTTACCGGAACTGATGTAACGCGATCATTTAGACTGATTAGAATTCAGCCTTTTTGAAAATATTGCTCAACTTTGGTTTTCTAATATGCGTAATAAATTACTAGTTTTCGTTTGTTTTGTTTTTTTGTTGTTTTTTTGCGTAGAATTAAAGACCTTCTGCAGTCTAAGACTGTGGAGCCTGATTAACTTTTTGGGTCTCGAAAAGTTCCATACTAGTTCTTAACAGTAGAAGTAGTAGTAGCAGCAGCAGCAGCAAAAGTAATAGTAGTAGTAGCAGCAGCAGCAAAAATGATAGAATTAGTAGTAGGAGCAGCAGCAGCACCAAAACAAAAGTAAGTATCAGCAGTAGTAGTTGTTGATCATGATATTTTTGCTGTTGTTTTCATTGTTATTTTTCCCCTCGCTTTATATATATAGAGGATATCTACGTTTGTTGAGTGGATATATGGAAATATTTCACGAGTGAAGTGGAAACATTGTATTGTCACGATTGGATTGCCACTTATGACAATACAAAATATTTCTAATTCACGAGTGTAATATTTCCATATATCTACTAAAAAAAACGTTGATTTTTTTAATTATATATTTCTTAAAAGCAAAAACCGTCGATTTGCACGGATTTTCTCCATTCTGTGCCAATGCGATTAACGACTGCATTACTACATCGATAAAAAGAACTTCCTAAATTTTACAACAATTTTGGGACAGCGACGTTTTACAAATTTAGCTTGTACATATCATGCTTCAGATTGTGATTTTTGTCAAAATAATGACTGTGTTCGTACGAAATTGAAGAGAATTTGAATTTTCTTAACACATTTCATGAGCGGATTGATACTGTTGGGGTGGGATAATGTGGAAACATAACAGAGCGGTTGTATTTGAGAGACTTCAGAGCGTAATATCTTTAAACATGTTTTAATGATTGTGAGATAACTTATAAGGATTTTTGTTCTTTATTTCGTTTAATTTTACATTCTAACGTGAATTTTTGTGTGGCTTTGGCAAGCTTGCAGTCTAGTTCGGTAGCAGACGCTGTATCCAGTTTTCGAGTGTGACTTAATTTTGATTTGGATTCAACATTAATCAACGTCCGATTTATCCATCGTTTTCAAATACGATTGTGATGCGAGTTAAAATTGCTACTTTAAGAAATTTATAACTATATTTAATCACGAGTTTTTTTCTTAAAAATGTTTACCGTCTGACGTAGAGTATTTCAGGTACACAATACTGTATGGGTGACCCATACAAACAGGTCATGTAAGTTCAGTCACTGACATTTTCCATGATTCATGTAGAAAACTAATAATTAATAAAAGAGGTAATAGATGAAGTCGACTTTTTGCTGTTTGGAGTTCGTTTTTAGACATTTCTTTATGACACCTCACTGATTGCATAAATGTACATTAGAGGGTCTACAGTTGACACAGTTTAAGATCTGTACATCCTGTTGTGGAGGGAGAGGGAGAAAGAGCAGAAGAAGAAGACAAATGAAAATATTAAAATATTAAATATGGAAATACAAGTTTGAATAACGTACATAAGGGCAGATATATTTCCTAAATGGGAAAAAAGTAGTTCTATAAGTGATATCGCCACTGTGTCTATGTCATATTTCTCCCACTGATACATTTCAATATCTCACTATGAAATATATAATAAATCCTAAATCCGGTTTGATTTTGACGGTTTCATTTGGACTATTTCATTCAAACAGATATAATCCTAGTCAGGTGAACAACACATCTGACCACCCCATTCTATAGTTTGTTTGTTTGATTTGTGTGTGTGTGTGTGTGTGTGTGCTTTACGGCATATCAACACTTTGAAGGTTATCGTGCCGAGCCAATTAGGGTAAAGTATCTTACCCAAGGACACATGTGATAGTCAATCTGAGCTGATCCGATGGTGGGAATCGAACTCGCACCCTTTTAGTCACGAGTCAAACGCCTTAACCACTGAGCCGCCACGGGTCCACGGTTGCATTGTTCGGAAACTACGGCTCCCCAGTTTCATTGTTCTGACAATATGTTTACGTTAAAATAATGACAAACCAAGGTTCACGAATTATTTTCACATATGTATTTTATTACTGTATATAGTAAATCGAAAAGTCATGTTGAAATTTGAGACTTCTGTTGTGGATAACAGATGATAATTTTAGAATACAGACCCTTAATTGTCACGGTTTAATTGCACATGAAGAATTTAAATTGTAATAACAAAAGTATTTAGATTCGCTGGTGATTCTCTCTTCTGGTGTGTGTGTGTGTGTGTCTTTTCTGATGAGTTTGTGGTTGAGTGTGCTTAACCTTCGTATCAATATTAAGAAAAAATTGATAGAGAGAGCGGGAGATCGAGATTACATCAACATATATGGCATATCAGCAATGTACGCGTTCGTGTGACAGTGAGAAAGCCAAATTGTAACCTCCCTCCCTCTCTCTCCCTCTCTCCCTCTCTCTCTCTCTCTCTCTCTCTCTCTCTGCTAAACAAAATGTTTCATTTTATCTCACAGTGAATTTTCAGTTCACCTGGCCATATATTTTTAACAGATTTGACATGTAAGCTTATATCATCAAGATATCGAAAACGTTTGATTTTGAGCGACATCCACGCATATTAATGAGGTGGTCTTGCATTTGATTGGCTGCGCTTGTGAACACCCTAGAGAGAATATTTCTGGTCAGATTTTGATCAAAATTGGTATGCAAGCTTATATCATCAAGCTCTTGGACGGGTTCGATAATGAGCGACATACACATATATTAATGAGATGGTCGTTGACTGAGCTTGTGAACACTCTAGCAATGTTATTTCTGAACAGATTTGGGTCAGACTTGCTAGGTAAGCTTGTATCATCAGATTTCAGACAAGTTCAGTTATTTATGAAATCCACACATATTAATGACGATTCAGGCTGATTTAATGGTATGAATCGAAACCGCAACCGACTGGCTACGAGTCCAACGCCGTAACCGCTGTGCCACCGCAACTCCCATGGGTGGGGATCTCAATGGTTTCTAAATTATGACTCCAGTGGCGGGGTCGGGGTGGGGTGGATAGTGGTGTAAGGACAGACCCAGAACTCCATGCTGACTACACATATTAATTTCATGTGCAATGCCAGGTAAATGTTTATAAGGGTGGGGCTATGAACAGTCTAGGCTTTGACTCAGGGCCACCAGGGGCAGGGAGTGATCCAGGAAGCAATGCTGATTGCGTAAATGATTTGTTCTTTTTATGCCGAAAAAGTGATATTATGTATATGGTCTAGGAAAGAAGATAAATGAAACCAATATTAATAGCCAATGTTGCATCTATGTGCTCCAGGCTTTTCTTACCATTCTATAGTTTCAACAAGTGTGTGAATTTGCATTCACAAGCTGACATATGTCAATTACTCATGTGAGAGTTATAAGACACACTTCGGCCTCTTGTTTTATGCAGGCTTCAGCTGTATAATCTTTAGTATGTAACATATGCTTGGTATGCACACAATCGATGCACTCATTTTTGGATGACATAATTTGTAAACGAAACTAATCATATATGTCAAAGATACAAAGGATCAAATGAAGCATCAGCCATTTTGGACCCATGAACACCATCAGTACGTTACCGTTCGGTTAGTTTCAAATAAAAGTGTCATTCGTACTTCTTTGATTCTGTCACAATGCAGATAATACAATACTTTCTCCTTGGTAAACTCTGGTTAGACCTCATGACAAATGTATTTAAAATTTAAATTACAGCAATATTGCCAAATATTCTTCAGAATACTTTATAGATGTATTAATAGAAGGAAGACTATTACAGCATATAAAGATAATGATGGTATGCAACGGTTGTCTAGTTAGTCCCCTTGGTAACGGCCCAGATTAGGCGAAAGGTGATGAGGTAGGGGTTGGGGTGGGGATATTTCAAATTGAAAAAAGTGGGTACCTGCAATAGGGAGTGGTCGAAGTTTAAGACCATCAGTTCGGAAAGTTGCGTATGTCGTTTCATAAGTGATTCCCGTGCACACCTAAAGGCACATTGTGTATATTTTTGTTGTATCGGTAATTATGGTTCTACACGTTACTTGGTAATAGCTGCTTTTTTCTTTGTTTGTTTATTTTTTGTTGTTGTTTTTTTTTTTTTTTGGGTGGGGGGGGGGGTTGTCTGTTAGTTTTTGCTCTTGTTTTAGTGTTGTGGTAGTAGTAGTAGTAGCTATAGTTCTGATTTCATGCTAACATTACGACTGTCAACAGCCTGCACTCAAAAGCTAGTTTGCCTTGCCATTTTATTTTCTTGTTTTCCTGTTTTTGTTTTACTTTAAACACATTTTATTGTCATTTTACGGCAACATGTTCCCCGTTTTACGTAAAGCCCTCTCCTACATAAAAAGCACTTAACACAATACGAGAGAGGAAGAGAGATGACCAAGAGTTTGTGTGATACAAATAACAATATTTGTATAGGTAGTATAAGGTATCGTTTTGTTTGTTGTTGTTTGTTTGTTTATTTTTATTAGTGTTTTTATTATTATTTTTTTCAGCGTGGCCCCGACAAGCCTTATATCGACCTCTCAACGACAGTAGTCACTAGTAGGCGGTATTAAATATCAAGTTGGACGAGGTGAGAAAGATAGAGAAAAAAAGAAAAAATAAAAGGAAGGGATTGTGAATCTATCCATAATTTTTTGGTAGAATTGCATTTTTTGGCAATGAGGTTATGAACGAGTAGTTAGTTATAGGGGGCTGTTTGGGGCAAAATAAGGCACTGTGGGGCATATGGGAATTTCCACTCTCAGCCCATCTTGGATTAGTGCCACTATGGGGTTTACGGGAATTTAATGTTAAAATACGCATAGGTTTAAGATTAGATGGGACTTATCGAACTTTATCAGTGGATGTCATAATGGGATATATGACACTTAAACATGAGGTTGACACTTAATGGGCTTACGGGGATTCAACATAAGTAGTATGCTGGGGGTACTGAGAGCCAAATGGGGCACTATGGAGCCATACGGGATTTTAACGTTGTTGGGCCTCTATGGGTACGTTGTGGGCACTATGGAGCCAAAAGTGACAAAATTTATAGAGCCAAAGGGGGCACTATAGAGCCAAATGGGAATTTATCATAGCGGGGGTACTTGGGGTACAAAAGGAAATTTGAGCACACCGTATGTAGTGACGAATACAACGTCCTCTACCATCAAAACTGGGGAGGGGGTGTTTTGATAGTAGAGGACGTTGTATTCGTCACTACATACGGGGTCGTGTGGCGGGACATGGCAATCATGGAAAAATAATTAATCTTTTTTATTGTAAAATGCGTAGTCCTGATAAGGACCGTTGGATTTTTTTGTTTAAGAGTTCATCTAGAGGAGGTGTGGGCACCTCCCAGGCTTTGCCCTGCACGCAGGACAGCTCCCCCTCCATGTTTTGAAACTTATGCATTTGTTGGTCTTTTTCAAAACAAATGGAGGATGGTCCGCTTCCCTATCCCAATTCTCTTTATTTTCCTCCTGCTCCATCATCCGGTGGGGTTGGATAGGGATATTCTTCTCCCTCTCCTCCTTCTCCTTCTCCTTCTTCTCCTTCTTCTCTAGGTCTTGGAGGAGGTGCCACGCCACCTCTAGATGAACTCGAGTTTGTCTTATTATTTCTATTGTGTTCATTCTCTTGAATAAACGGGATAGCTCTATCGGGGAAGGTGTTGTTTTAATATACTAGAAGCGCGGACGTGAAGGAAAACATCCCTTACACCTAAAAAACAAAAAAAAAACATCACCCCACTACCCCGCTTCTGACGTCATTCGTTTGACGTCATTCTTCGCTTCGCGGATTTTGCACTCCATCACCCCTTACTCTAAAAGCGCGGACCTAAAAGAAACTACTTTTGATAAAAATGAAACACACACCACACCATCCATTTTTTTTAAAAAAAATTTTATATCAAACTTTCACACACCACACAACTATTTTTTTATACTTTTTTAAAAAATTTTTATATTAAACTTTCACACACTACGCAACTATTTTTTTTTTAAATTTTTTATATTCAACACACGCCACAAATCATACAAGGGAAAAGGTTTTTTTTTTGTTGAGTGGGTTATCACAAACAAACAAACATACAAAACATATAAAACACAAGATATATATGGCAATATGAGAGTAGTGATCTTTTCTAGAGATTGGGGTGGCCCTTAAAAGGACCGTTGGGTTTAAGAAGTTATGTTGTTTTTTTTTTTTAACTTCTTATGATTGAAGTAGCAGTGGTAGCAGCTCCAGCAGGGCGGCCACGTTTAGCGATTGGTCTCACAGCTTTAAGGCAGGCAGGTCTCTTTCGGGTGAAAGAGAAGGCAAATTCTTCACAGTCAATCTTGCAACTTACTTCGCCGTCAGGTAGTTTGTTAGACTGCATAAGTTGTTGCTGCTGTTGTTGCTGTTGTTGTCTTTGCTGTTGTTGTTGCTGCTGCTGCTGTAGTCGTTGTGCTACCTCCCATTCTGTTCTTTCCCGAAGTATTTCTTCTCTCAGTACCTCTTCTACTAGATCATGCGCCATTTGAATGAACGTCTAGCAGCACCAGTCTCACCACCAGCCTCTCCAATAACAATATCGCAAACAAATAAAACTCCGGAAAAACAGGCGGAAAATCAGGTAGCGGCGGAAGAGGGGAAATCTTCTCCACCCCCCTCCTCACCAACCTCATCACCGGACCATAGTGACTTGGGATTACAGGAGCATATTTACAGGGGTTGACAACGTTGGGAAGGTAAACTAAACTTCCACCTTTCTACATCTGCATCATTTTGATGCACACTACGTTTGTGAGCTAAAGACAAGAGATAACCATAATGTTCACAAAACCATCTTTGTACTTTAGCATCATTTCTAGCATAGTCACTATTAAACCAAGTCACTAAATGTTCTAAGGAATATCCAAGACTGCGTTGATGAAGAAAATGTACACAATATTGTCCACACACCATGGAATCTGATCCTTGTACTCGAACATTATTGAATCGAGTCGAGACAGCATTTCTTCTCATAAAGTCGATGATGTCGTTTTCCAAAGGAGGTAATCCATAAGAATCAAAATATTCCACAGTGATCGTTGGGAAAGTACACGGCAACCCAATGGGTTCCTGGTAGATGACTGTCGTCGGTATTGATGACATAGGCATGAACGTCTTTCGGTTTACGATGAGGTAGTTCATCTTTAGCACACACCACAGGATTTCAAGAAGAAGTGTAGGAACTGCGAGTCAATAGGTAATGAAGTTCCCTAGTATCCATTTTTTTTCTTCTTCTTTTCTTCAATGGAAATAATAGGTCACCAATTCACACCTGACTTTATGCTTGAATTGATCTGTCTTGTAATTCCAGGAATATTCACGCCGGATAGTTTCTGTACTCTGTTGAATGAGTCCTTCGATACGTCTGATCTCCAGATAATCAAGTGGAGGAAAAGAAGAATTCTGTAAGACTTTACACCACTGTTTCAACACGTGTTCATCTAAGATTTGGGACCAGGCCGTTTCCAAATATTCATCCAATTTTTCTTCACCTGTTAACACCATACATTTGTCGTGTTGTATCTGACTGGGATGATCGTTTTGACACCCATAACATTGTTCTTTAATCAGACTGTTAATTCTTTCAGTCAATTCCTGAGCATAACACTAACTGTTTTTCTTGTTCTGGCCATCGACAAGCCATAAATCCAGTAAACACAGGAACTGAATTGTTTTCTTCTTTTTTAGGTTCTGAACGAATCAGTTCATCATCATCATCATCATCATCCTTTGTGGTAGTTTGTGACTGTTGAATCACTTCACAAAATCCCTCATCTATCTCCATAAGTTCTTCTTCTTGCTGCATCTTTTTTTTCTTCTAATAGTCTAGAATCACTTCTCTTAAACTGTTGATCTCTAGAGTATTATCAAATTCTGCAAACAAGACGACGTTCACTGTCTCAGGTAGAGGAGCTGTGAACTGAAGTTCCACTCGAAGTGGGCCTGATTTTATAGGGTGGAAATGTCCTTCATCGCTGCCTTGGTCCGGAGTGAAATCAAATCCCCACAAGGCATACCCTCCTGCAAATTCGTCGTACGTAATGCCGTGGCTACTGTTGGTGCCTAACTGTCCTGTGGCTTCATACAGGGTCAAGTACGATCGTAAGTAATTTTTTACGTTGACGCCAAAGTCAGGTTCAAAAGGTCTGGTACACAAGGTCTTGCCATCTCGACTGACTTCTATCTTGGAGACGTTAAAGTGCTGAAACTGGAACGGATTCTGATCGTGGACTCCGTTGAAGGCTGAATTTCTGACCATACCAATCAGCAAGCGTTTGGGGAGCTGTCCTTATAAGACGTGATCTTCGACTATGGTTCGGAGTCCAGCGGCAATGGTAAAGGTTTTCACTTCCACACGTCTAAGAGGATACTTAGCAGTGGTTCTGCTCAAGGTTTGACTGATGTCGTTGGCCACTTTTGCAAAGACTTCTACACGTCGCACGTAAAGTTTGGCTTCTTGGATGACAGTTTTCCACTCGTTAGCATTAGCCATCAAATGGAAAGCGGCACTACTGCGATTCAGTCTCAGACGTACATCTACTCCGTTCAACAAATACTTGTCTTGCAACCACATGTCCAAATGCAAACGATCCATCAATTCTAAACTGTGCCCTCTGATTTTCTGTCGACGCTCGTTAAACCCCACATTGTGTGGGTCTGCTGGAGTTATATCTCTAACAAGATGACCACTCCCAGCAACAACAGCAGCAACCCTCGTCGGTACTGACACCTCTGTGTCGTTGAAGGTATTCTCTCCTGCGGTGTCAGGTTTCCAGACCACTGAAGCATCCAGATGAGTGTTCTTGGCTTCTTTTCCGTACGTCAAGAGATTTTCCAAGTAAGCACGGTAAGGGTAAGTATCCAAACTGCTGCTGACCAGTTTGTTATTCAAGTACAAATCTATTCCACTGAACAAGGAATGCATGAAATTATTGACTGGAGAGACTCTGGAATTGGCATCAGGAAGACTGCTGTCCGCCTTTTTGATCCCTTTGAGTTTCAGGTACAAGTAGCTGTCATTCAGATCGATGTAATCTTCGGTTTGTCCTTTGATTTCAAATTCGATAGGAGCTTAATCCGACAAAGACGATACAGGATGAAATTCTACCCATTGGGATTCTTGCATCGTCATCATGGTGGGAGGCATGGTAAACATATCCAGTTCTGACTTGGTACATTCGCAAGAATCTCGGTGCATCATTTTCAATGGTGTTAATAATCAAACACGTCTAATTCTCTGATGGTTCTTTTTCTTTTCTTATTCTTTTTGGAAGTACCGTGTGTTCTTTTATGAACTTTGAAAGGATTTCGATGTTGTCGTCGTCTCTTTCTACCTTGTCCTTGCTGTGAAGTAATGCCAGAGCCTGAAGCGTGAAGCGTATTTATAGGATTTTCTCGGAGACCTAAAAGATCTTTACCAATGTTCATCAACACATTTTTGCCTGCTCTCATAAAGGCTTCTTTAGGATTTTGTTTGTCAATGAGGACGTTTTGCAAATATTCTTTTCCTTGTGTCAAAGCGGCATCTTTTAAGGCATGAAATCCTCGAGACACCATCGGTTTCAAAATAGGAGCTACCGTCCGAAAAGCTGATCTTAACATATCTCCTAAACCATGTCCTCGTTGTCGAGCCACTCCTCGGTACACTGGATACATTTTTTTGGGGATGTTACAAGGCGTTAGAGAACCTTTTTTCGAAAATGTAGTTTCACCGTGACTTTTCCTTTGTCAATGAATGGCACACTTTGTCCCAAATCTCCTTTTATACTAATGTTGACACTGTCAAAATACGATTTACTGACTGGAAGATAATGAGGATGTACAAATTCACGGTGAACGTGAAACGTGTTTCCACCTTCTTCGTACGCACCAGCAGCAGTATCCACTTTGAAAGGAATGACTCTCAGTAAGGGAGCAGCTGTGTGGCCCACCACGTTGTACTCTACCACATCGGAGTACACAAACATTAAATTCAGTCCCACGTTCAATTCGATAGGGGTGCGAAAACCATCTGCGAATTCTACGTTGCTTGCGACTTTTTTATTAGTATACTTTTTATTTCCACCCAAAATAGCATACAACCCAGGGGAAAATTCAATGGTCATGAATTTTCTGTCCTGCTCGGGTAAGTTTTTGTCTTTTTTGTCGTCAATGAGTTCCCCCTTCTCTTTAAAAAAATTGCAAGATGAAACGGCGTGCCACATCATGGTAAGCGATTCGTACCCCTTTTTGTTTTTTTTTCCAAGGCTTTGGCAAATTGGGCTTCGAAGACGGCTTGAATCGTCTCCACCAAATGTTTAGCACTAAAATAATACCCCTTAGGAATTCTCATGGTATGGCTCGCAAAGGGAGGAGTCATCTTCGTGAATACCTTTCTGGAATGCTCAAGGCCAGGTTGAATTTTCTCCAACTCATCATGCACTCCCTTGTTCAAGATTTCCACGATGAAAGTGTTTTGACCATCGTCGATGTTCATGATTTGCGTAGGATGAATGATTTCTACCAAAGCCACTTCCCAATGAGCATCGTGATCCAATTGAATGGATTGAGGTAATTTGGCTGTGAAACAACATAAGGTGTTGTTGGGAAACACATTCATGGAACTGTCACTAGGTAACGTTAAATAAAATTGGTCATTCATAGTTCTAAGGTGGTTCTGGTCTCCGATGAGTCACTCAAGTGAACAGAAAAATGATGTTCAAAAGGTTCCAAAAGAGAATTGGTATTATGGTGACTGGACGAAGAAGGTGGACTGGCGTTGCTCTCACTCCCGTGGTTGCTGTGGCTGCTGTTGTCCGTCGTCGTCGTAAATTTCAAAGAGGGACTAGGTAAAAGATAACCGATACAACTGCTAAGTAAAATGGTCAACAATTGTTTGTCTCCTTGTTGCAAACTCAAATTGGCAATAGCTGCTCCGATGACACAATACACTACAAAAATTTGGCAGAAAAAGACGATTTGATTTTTAGGCACACGTTCTCCGCACCACACCCAAAGCGGCTGTTTTTGTAATTCTTGAAGAGAAGAACTCTGCGAAGGAGTCGTTGAAGTCGTAGTTGCTGTGGTGAATGGCATGTTGTTGAGTTACTTCTTTTTCTTTTTATAGTCGACGACTTGAGAAGCAGCAATCCAAGAATCAAAACTAGGATGATATCCTTTCCAACGTACTTTGACTTCTTCTACTCGACGTTTGCCTACTTTACGTGTTCTTTGTTCGAGAATGCTTTCGATGTCGTACAAGGCGTCTTCTTTTTTGGTCACTCGTTGTAACTCAGGCAAGTAAAATGTTCCTTTGAGTACTTCACCGTGCATGTCTTCCAATTTATAGACGGGAGGATCACGTCCACGGACGGGGGTAGTGACACGAAACAATTCGGTGGTCCAGTTGGGTAAATAACCTTTGTCAAAAGTGCGTTTGGTTTTTCCGATGCGAACCCAATCTCCCGTCTTTAACTCCAACAAGGTTTTCTTCTTCTTCTTTTTTTTCTGGGGTGAACCAAATAATTTATCAAACACGGTCACTTCGTTTTCAGGGCTGACCTCTTCGGGGGTACATCCGATGCTACGATGGTACGATTGATTGTACGCTTTGACCAAACGGGGTAACACGTCGATGTACTTGAGAGTATGTTGATGTGTAAAATATTTCCACATGCGTTCTTTCAACGTTCTTTGAAAACGTTCCACGATACTGTCTTTGGTTTCAGGATTTTCGGTAGTAAAAAAATGAATGTGTCTTTGTTTCAATTCTTTTTGAAAAGCTTGGTTTAGAAATTCGGTGCCTTTGTCAGTTTGCCATCGTAAAGGTTGGCGTCCACTTTGTTTCAAGACCAATTTTAAGGCACGTACCAATTCGGTACTGCTTTTGGAGGTCAAAGGCACGACCCAAGCAAATTTGGAAAACACGTCGATGACACAAAACAAATATTTGTGACCACGATTGTAAGTGGCTACATGAGAGACGTCAGCTAAATCGGCTTGCCATTGATGATCGATGCCTTCCACTTGAGTTGTACTTCTAGAAAATTTACGTCGAATGGTTTTGTGTAACGTGTACGTCGATTGTTCTTGTAACCATCGTCGTACTTCGGGCAAGCGTACACTTTTCAATTTACTTTTAGCAGCTCGATATAATTTTTGAACTCCTCCGTAACCAGCAGCATGACCAGGATTGTAATAAATGCTGGCTAAAAGTTTCTCCATGATTCCCTCAAGAATAAGTTAACCAAGTACCAATGCTCTTTTCTTCGTGGGGTATCTTTTTGGATTGTTTACGTGTCCGACGTGCCACTGGTGTAAAGGTGGATGTGGTTTGAACAGGGGTCATCGGTTCTGTTTTGACTTCTGACTTCACTTCTTTCTTTTTCTTTTCTGAGGGTAATGGGGTTGACATCATCTTTTTTATCCAACCCGGTGTGGCTAACTATTTTTTCTTTTTAAGAGTAGGTGGAGTTGGTAATTCTTCTTCTTCTTCTTCTTCTTTTACGGTCATTCCTGTACCGGTGTCTGTTTTAGTGGTGACTTTAGGTTCGCTTTTCATCATCGTCTTAAAATCTCTTAGAGTGGGTGGAGCTGTTTCGTCGACTGCTTTTTGGCGAAAGAGTTGCAGACGTTGTAAAAGTTGACCATACCGTTGCGATTTTTCTGTTTCTGACAAATCGCTTCGTTCCATCAGGGTTTGTAATTCTTGTTGTAACTGTGACATCTCGTTGAGATTAGGATTGGGTGGTAAATGAGGTATCCGTTGTTCGTTCCAACGATGAAATTCCATCCATCGTTTGTAAGGTACTAAAGTCAGTTTTCGTCCTTCCATTTCATCCAAAGGTACCAAAAAGGTGTGGTCTTTTCAGAGAAGGGTGGTCCTTTTTATCTTTTTTTTGGTTCTCGCATGACACCACCTAAAAGCGGTCCAGCAATCGTTCCTAACAAAGGTCCCGCTATTTTTAACAACGGTCCTAACAGCATAGGTAGAAATCCTCCTCGTTGCACCAACATTTTTTTCTTTTGTTGGAGAGGTATTTTCTTTTTCACCATTTGACGAAGAACGTTCCGATGTTTGCCTAATTTTTGTTTCTGTATCTTGGACAAAGGTACCGTTCCTTTCAAAACGTTCAAACAACATTCACACACGGTATCGATGATTTCTTTGGGAGCTGTTTGAATGAGTTATTTTCGCATGGGAGGATTGGAATTGGTTAGGACAGACAAGACATCCCAATGTTTGGCCAGACGAGGTGGAAGTCGTCCTTTTTTGGTGGTTTTACTTTTCTTCTTTTTTTGGTGGTGCATACGTTTAGGAGTCATCTTTTTTTAGTAGGGTAGAAAACAAGTCTGAAGTCTCTGACAAGGTACCCTTCTATTTTATACTGGTTGTTGGTCGCTGCTGTCATGGCCAAATCAGCTGAAGTCGAGGGTCCCGAAGGGGTCACTTTCGAAATGGGTTTCCATTTTTGCATCAAATTAGGAAACACGGATCTTAAGTCTGGTTTAGCAGGCATCATCATGAAGGGTGGTGAAGAAGACAAAGATGATGAAGTGAACGCAAAAGGAGACCTCGTCATCATTGGGCACTGCTGTTGTGGTGGTGATGGCAATGATGCTGGTGGTGTTTTGCGGGTGTAAGTTTGCGTCCTGGCCGCAGTACCTCTCTTACGGCGGGTGCTAGTGGTAATTGTGGAAGGTGTTGTTTTCTTCTTCTTGGCACGACTTTTCTTTTTCTGGTGGGTGACTTTCTTCTTCTTTTTTGGTGGTGGTTTTCTTTTTTGGACTTTTCTTCTTTTTGGGCACTTTGGGTTTTTTGGTTTGGGCATTAGGATCCCATTTCAAAAGGGAACGAATCATGACTCCTCCTAAAGAACCGCTTCCACTAGGAGTTAAAATGATTTGTTTTTTAGTCCGTGAATCGATTCTAGGATCAGCTAGTTGTGACAACGTCCCTTTATGTTTTTGAAAAAAACGTTGAGTTTGATGAGGGATGTGAATGATGCCTTGCAGTAATTGACGTGCCGTCAAAGTGAACCATCGTAACACTTCTTTAAGACTCGCTTCTAACAAATGAGCACGGACTTGTGCATTTTTTTCACGACTGATGCCATACAAGGCACGAATCAATTTAGCCGAAGGATGAGCTTGAAAGGAAGTCATCTCGAAAGACTGTGAGACAGAAATGACATAGTAGGTTGTTTTTATAGTTTTTTTAAAAAATTGGCTGAAGGGGACGTGTAAATGACAGGACCCCCTTCTTGACCCCAAGGGTGAAACAATTGGGCACGAAATCTCAAATAGTCAGGAGTGGTGGGTTTTAAGTCGATGAATAAATACTCGTGAGGGGTTTGAGTGGCATCGTCGTACGCATAATTGAGCCAAGGAGCCCCTAACTGTTTGGCTAACACTTGTACTTGAGATTTGTCTCTGGGGCTTTTAAACAAGACCACGTAATGAGCGTTCAGACTGATGGTCCGATGGGCTTTACTTTGTTGAAATAAATTTTGAGTAATGTAGACAATACTAGCACTACGATGGTGTCCTTTTCGTGTAAACCAAAGTTTAATTTCTTCTTCGTCTTCTCCTAACATGTCATCAAAAATAACCAAATGGGTTTGACTCACGTCAGACACGATTCCATCGTCTTCGTGAGGAATACCATCCACAAATGAAATGGTTTCTCCTTGACTTTCTTTCAATAACGTGTAAGACGGTTGCCACTCTTTGTAACACCACACGATACGTTGAGGTGGACGATCGAACAAATCACCTTTGTGTTCGATCAAACGTTTGACAAATTCGGTTTTACCTGAACCACTAGGTCCAGCAATCAACATGTTAAATGGATGGCGCAGATACAAAGCGTTCCAACTTTGGCGATCTAACTTTTCGTCAATCACTTTGACGACAGTAGCAGAAGAGGTAGACGAGGTAGAAGAAGATGATGTAGCCATGACTGAGGTAAGAATATTTTTGAGAAGAAGACAAAAGACCCAAGACATTTTATACGTTTTCATACACGTTTATTTTTTTTTAAAAAAAAACAAAACAACCAACACAACAAAAAAAAACATATTTTACAAGTCATGAAAGCGAACGAGTGATAAAATAGCAAAGTAAAATGATCAGGTACACAATTAAGGCTCCCACTAAAAGAATCAAAGTGTCATATAAACAAGTCAATGTACAACATTTTGGTGTCCTAGAAAAAATGGAAGGTCTAGGCACTGCTTGGGGTGACAATCTTCTGGTCGTCTTTGTTTTGGTAGAAGAATGCTCTGACGGCGGCGGTAAGGAAGGGTTGTGTTCCTCAGGGGTTGGTTGTTGTATTTGGACAACGGTGGTGTGGCCATCTTTTTCTGTGGTGTCAGGTTCTTCTTTCAGGGTTTCCCATTGAGGTTCCCATTTTTTCACTTTTAGACTCTTATGGACATGTTGCCAAATCTTTGGCAAACTGGACCACTTCTTGTAGCCAAGATTGGAAACCAAGGTTTCTCCAGGGACGTACATCTTTCCAATTGAAAAGTTGTTGGTGTAACTCACTAGCAAAACACACTTCTTGAAATGTTTTATAGACAGATAAAGTGTGACGAATGTCTTCTTCACATGGAGGTTCCTCACTGATTTTCATTACCACTCTCAACGCTTTAAGTACAATTTGTCTTTCGTGTACTGATAAAATTAAGTTTTTATAGTCTTCTTCTTCTACTAAGACCAAAGAAGAACAAAGGGTCATATTGTTTTTTTGAACTCAATAAATTAGTCCAAAACAACCACGGGTCCTCCAAAATAATCCAAGGTAAACACTGGTCCTCAAAAATATTCCACAACGAATGTCCTGGAAAGCGAATTCCAAGATAAGCAGTCACTAAGACACACACTGCATAACGTCCAAAATTCAAAGGAAACAGTTCTTGTATCAAGTCTTTATAATCCTCTAAGGTCTGAACACGATCGTTGACTTCCTTCCACGGAATCCGTTTCACGAGTGACGAGTAGAGCTCAGACATACCGGTACATGATAGGGTGAGATGGCTAAGGTAGGTATCTTGGGTGGCATGTTTTTATAGCCAGGCTCCCAAGGATGGTACCTTTTGAGAAAGTCTCCGTGAACGTAGCTATTGCAATATATGTTTCCCAGAATCAGTCTTCTTATACTTTGGAAGTAAGCATATCGTACAGCTCGAGAAATGACTTTGAGTTTACGTTTCACTTGGATCTTGACAAACTCTCGGTAAATCATTTGGCGCACTTCCAAAGGCAAGCCACGAATGTACTCTGGTAAAGTTTCCGACTTGGAAAGAAGTAACTCTCTTTTGTGTTCTTCACGATACTCGTGATAGTTTTTCTTCAAAATCAGACTTCTGATATGTCGAAAGTCACGGTAGTACGCAAATCGAGGAATGAATTGAAGTTTGCGTTTCACTTGAATCTGGACAAACTCATCGTAAATGCGTTTTCGCAACTTCAAAGGCAAGTCACGAATACGATCTTCTAAGCTAGGTATATACTGAAAAATGTGTTCTTGCAACTCTAATGGTAAACCACCAATGTATTCTTCTAAAGAATTATTCTCCTCCGACATGGAATTTTTAAAAAACTACTTCTTATTATGTTTGGCATCTGGCTCATCGTACCCGTACTCTTCTAAGGCTACTAAAGGTAAGAATTGACAGTGCGGAGACCATCTGGCATGTTCAATGTAAGCTGAGTCGGTAGGCTCCCATTGGTGAAGTTTCACACCGCAACTGTAACATTGAACTTTATCTCCTTCTCCCACGTATTTAAATCCAGATCTGGCTAAAGCTTCGGGTTTAGGTCCTTGTAGATATTTTGGCCACTTGTCTTGGAACGTCTTGAGTCGACTTTCATACTTGGAATAACCAGGCAAAGTCACAGGTATTCTGACATGCGAATATTTATCAATACCTATTCCCTTGTTGTCGTTATGGTCAATACAGGTACCTTTAGTATTTCCACTAAAACATAAAGGTCGTACTGCATCTTTAGAGGGTTGTCGATGAGTGAGACTTCCAGAGGATCCTGAATCCAAGATGTTACAACATACGGAATCCGTTTGAACGTGTGAATCGGGGATGCCAAACCGTACGGAATCCGTCTCGTCGCATGGTACTGCATCACACTCCAAGTCGTGATGATGGTACTTGGAGTTCACACCCCCACTTGATTTCTCCCTTGGTAATGGTGGGTGGGTGGTAGTTTGAGTACTCTTATTGTAGTTATGTGGAAGGATGACAAAATGACTCATCTTCTTTTTTTTTCTTCTCTTCTTGCTCGGTCAACGTTGAAAGTCTGAATGAAGGGCTAGGCTTGGAAGGGGTTCCTTTTTTATACCTGTCCACTGTACCATCCGTAAAGTATTGTAATGTGATCCGTGGAAACGCCAAAGAAAGGTAAGCACAGTTTGGTGACCATCTGACATGTTCCAGGAGAGCTGAATTCTTACAATCCATACGAATAGTGACACCACAACTAAAACACTGTACTTTGGTTTCCTGTCCAAAGTAAACAAATCCTGCTCTAGCTAAAGAGTGGGAAGTAGGTAATCCATTTTTTCCTACGTTTTTTTTTTTTTCCTTTTTTGAATGTGCTCCATCGATGAGGACAATAACAATAGTCAGGCATGTGTTTAGGCCAATTTTTGAACGTCTTCAAGCGACTGGCACACTCACAATAGTCAGGCAAGGCAAATGTTGAAGTCATCTTGGTGTTGTCTTTTTTTCTGTTCAAGAGGGTTTCCTTTTTTATACTCCAAAGCAGCGTGTCCGTAAGGCAAAGTTGTGTGATCTGGAAGTCTCACTCGTTTTTGGTACACGATGCGGTACACTTTTTGAACAGGTCGAGTAACGATTTGATGATTAGGTAGTCGTACAATCTTGTGAGGTTCTAACGTGGGTACTTGAAAGTCTTCCACTTGTCCAGACAGTAAAGCATTTTTAAAACCTCAAAGTTGACCACTTGGTTAGTTCGATAGTTCAGAGTCAAGCCTTTGACTTTACAGGAGGTGTGAAGTTGGCCTTGCGGGTCTCGGTATCGGTACCCATAATTTTTAGGGCCACCGCTGGCAAAACTCAGAATGGTGTCTTGAGGGTGCTCGTCTGTCCAGGCTCCTAAACGATCTCCTTGAATGGTAGGGTGGGGGCAACCGGGTCGATGAATGTAGATGCAACTGTCAGTATCAAAGTACAGGACACGATCTCCCAAGACTTCTAACGCTTCGTCGTACAATTTCAAACGAGCATGAGCGGTCACGTAAGCGGCAATGACTACGTTGCTAAACTTGTCAGGTTTGACAAACTTGGGTTCTTCTTCGAAATTGACTATGATCAAATCATCGCGAACGATTTCGATGTGTTTGACTAGTATACTTTTGTCGTCCACTAGTTGAAAGTAACGATAAGGATCGGTGACGTATTCCGTTTTGGGTAAGATCGTACGTTGGGCCATTTTTCCCCACAAGCAATTGAGCATCACTTTGGCAAACGATCTTTTTCCTTCATTTTTTTCCACCTCTTCCAAAGTGATGCCTTCGATGTTACGGTACCCTTCTTTGAATCGTTCTTGGTCTTCGGGAGTCTGACACCACGAAGGATAACCACTAGCTTCTTGTTTCAGTTTTAAAAACTGATTGACGTACCCTGAGAAAATGCCTGGATGATTGGTGGCGTCGTCTTTTTGGTATTGGGCTGTAGTTGGAAAGGTCCAGATTTCGTACACTTTCAACAAACGGTATCCACGATCCAGTGCCCGAAACAATTCGGCGCTAACCCACGTTCCTGTCAAAGACCGTTCTTCCTTCGTGTGGTGACAGGGATGATCTTGGTTGCACGTTTCAGCACACGTTCGGCAATGGTGAGGTAAGATGGGATGGTACAAGTTTGTCGGAGGTAAGACTTTACATTTAATTAATCCTTCGTATTGACGAATGTGTTCCACGTCAATGTGTTCTGTCAAAATTTCAGGGTGACCGGTGGGAAAACGAGCATATTTACACACCCAAGGATACAAAAAAGACACGTCGATGTATTTGATTTCTTCTCCTTGGGATTCATTCACGTCGTACAGCAAGCGAGTGGCATTGGTTCGTCCTCCAAATAAACTGTGGCGCGGATCTAAAGGTTCGATGTTGGCCACGTCGTAACTTTGAGTAATGTTCTTAAATTCAGGATCGGTTTTCAAACGTCGATCGTACTCGTGCTCCCACATTTCTACCACTTGGTATCCTTGACTTTCTAACTTGAGTCGTCGTTGGCAAGTCTGTTCGTATAACTGTTCCATGGTAGAATCTGAATAAGGACTTTTCATCTCTCGATCAGGATAACAAGTTAGGCATCCGTGAAACAAGCAACCCTGAAACTCGTATACTGTGTGTGGGTTTTCTAAATCAAATCCATCCACGGAATAACCTCCAATCTTCTTTTCTCCTCCTCCGTTTCTAGCATGTTGTATCCATTTGTCTTCTTTTTGACACAAGTAATGAAACCAACGTAAAGCTTTGACCGAATATTGACGACTAGCAAAGAGAGACATGTTGGAGTCGATGATGGCCAGTTGGTTCTCGGGCATGAAATTTTGCCTGTAGACTAAGGAACAGGCTTTAGGTAAGGTGGCTGCATCTTTCAAAAGATCGACCTCTCCGTGATCGAGAAATAACTCTCGAAACTTTCCACAACAACGTCTTAAAATATCCACATCAGATCGACAATATTTGAGCATCTCTTCTTGAAAGTCAAATGGATCGGTCTGGTGAGCGCGGTACCAAGTGTGAAAAGCTTCTCGCTGTTCGGGGCGCATTCCGTCGGGGTCGTAATCATGAAGGTCAGGCAAATGAGGTAGGACAGCATGTTTATTAGCTTCCGGGTTGAAGAAGTGAGGAAAGTAGCCTTTAGCTATTTCTGTCATACCAAACGTTTTTGGCATGCGACTCAAAGGCATGGCCAAATAACTCATAGAATCTTTAAACTGTACTTGTCCTACTTTCATGTAGATGAGCTTTTTTCCGTTCATGGTGACTTCAGGGCGTTCGGTCCCATGGTTCAAATAATAATTTAGTAAAAACTCTCCATCGTATCCCGAAAAATTGTGAGCTATGACGGTGGCATACCGATGACAATCTCCATAACGTTGAATGTCTTCTTCGCTCCAACTGTCGTGGGTGGTAGTGTCTAAAACCCATTCAGCAAACTCAGACAAAGTGTTAACTCCACGAAAGATTTTTTCACGTCCTCCTGGAATTCGACTACAATGAGGACAGTGAAAATGAATCGATTCTTGAATGCACTGATCACAAGCCCGATGGGCCACACAAAAATTAGGAATGTGAATGCCTGTTTCTTGCATGCATTCAAAATCAAAGAAGATGAAATCTACTTGGTTCTTGTTCTTCTTTATTTCTTTCTTCTCTGTCTTGTCAAACTTTTGAATAAAACATCGATGATCAAAATCGACAATCTGATGACAAATAGAACATTTTTTCTTGCCAGCACAAACGTGTCTCTTGGTATTGTTGGTTCGAATTAGCTGTCCACACATAGAACACAATTTCAATAAGTCGCAAGCACATTTTTGTTGGTGACCTTGTGTCTTGCGATGCTGTTGGTAACAAGAAGGACTGACAAAACTTCGTCGACAGGTTTCACAATGAACGTGATTTTGTTGTTGTTCAGGAAGGCATGGTTGGTCTGCTAAACAACCCCGACATCTCTGACCACAATGAATGTGTTGCTCTCGACTATTAAACCCATAGTTGCATTTCTCACAGTAGTAAGAGTATCCCAAAAATCCGGTAATACTAGTGATGGTATCAAAATGTTCTTGATGGTGATAAAGATGAATGTATTTTCCCTCGGGGAAATCGGGGCCTCGAAACACCATATCTCCGCGCACTTCTTGAGGGTGTACTTTCAAAGTATAGTGAGGAGCCAAAACATCTTGAAGTTTCTGCATTTGAGAAATGCCACACACGGTCTCTTTGGGGATCCCCGCTTGTTGTAACAGGAGTTCTGCTTCTTTTCGTTGTTAGGGTCTTTGTGATCGTCGAATGTTCATCCAGGCTTTTTTCCATTCTTTACTCTCGTTCTTGTTGGCAAACGTACGCCCCACCACAATAGCTCAGGCCAAGCACATCTGGTCTTGAGTATTGTCAATTTGGACGACACTGCGTTTGGTAGTAAGAAGATCGTCCACCAATAACGGTTTTCTGCTTCGTCCGCTCCCTCGAGGAGGAGCAACGTGTGTCATGTAGAGTGTGGCCTTTCCATCGGTGATGGTAAACTTGTCGTTGGATTGTTGTACATGTTCTATTTTGGACATGACTTTGTCTGGCGTTAATTCTGCCGGGGTGCTGAACTCGATCCAAACAGGACTCTTCAAATTGTCATGATGGATGGCCAGTCTCAAGCGATCATCTTCTTTGGCTCCACATTGTTGTTTCAAGTTCTGTAACACAGAACTCCACAAATCGCTAATGAACCCCGCCGCTTTCTCGGGAGGTATTTCGGACTTGAAGTCTTTGAAGTGAACTGTGTGAGTGTATGCAGTGGTTCTAAATTTTCGAGAGGTAATTTTTTGAGTTTCTCGAATCCGATAGTAGTTTTCAGGAGGAGCCAAAGTACTAGGTTGTGTTTCTTGGCCTGGGGTTCTGGTGTTGGTAGTGGTGGATTTTGTTTTGGGTGATTTTGAAGGTGGTAAGGTTTCAGGTTCACTCATCTCCTCTTCGAAGTCACTTGCATGGACTTGAGCTAGTAGTTGATCTAATGGTGTTTCAGGTGGCACGGAAAATCGTCGTCGTGGCCTCTTTGTTTCTTCTTGTTCTTCTTCTTCTTCTTCTTCTGGTTTCTCATGGTTTGGGCGTGATCTCTTCATCTTAAAGTTTACTTTGAAACTGATTCAGTTTTCACCCAGGTACCTTTATATAGAGAGAGGAGAGTATATAAAGAGAGAGCTTCGTACCTTCAGAATCAGTCTTTGGTGATTGAACTTTCAAACTGTAAAAGATGGAAGAGTCAAGAAGACGTATTCCAAAGGGTATGCATCCTTCTTGGTATTATTGGAATTATATAGCCCGAGGAAGTACAGTGAGAGATAAAAGTCAAGATACTTGTTATATCTGCCAAGAGAAAGGTCATTGGGCTCCAGAATGTCCACAACGTCAATAAACTCAAAACAGAGATAAAAGTCAAGATACTTGTTATATCTGTCAAGAGAAAGGACATTGGGCTCCAGAATGCCCACAACGTCGAAACCCAAAAAAAGAAAAGAGAGACAAAACAAAAGATATCTGTTATCATTGTAAAGGACCAGAACATTGGTCTTCGGAGTGTCCTCAGAAAGAAGAAAATCTACCAGAGGAGAGGGAGGAAGAAGAAGGATCTTCAAACCTAGAAGAAGAAGAAGAACATATCATCAAGAAAAGTAAGAAGGGAGTGAGAAGGATGGAAGACAGTGAGAATGAAGAAGAAGAAAAGGAAAATATGATTCCTGTGACGATCAGGATTCCTATGAAGAAGAAATTCAAGAAGAACAAAAGAGACAGACAGTGAAAAAAAAATGAACTTTGTTTTTTTTTTTTTTTTTTTGGTGTTATATGTTATTGGTGAATTATTTTGTAAAATAAATGGCAGAATACACCAGACTGGAAAAAAAGTAAGTGATTTTTGTGTTATTTTGTTTTTAGAGTATAGATGCACGCACCACGCACTCACACTTATATACAACACAATAGGATTTTTTAAGTTTTACTTGATTTGGCAATTTGATTTCTTTTCTAGAAATCTGGGTGGTCCTGATAAGGACCGTTGGGGTGTTTGTTTTTGTTGTTTGGTTAAAACAAACTTATAAAGTTCACATAATCAACTTCAATTGTCGTAGTCCTTTACCACGACCCAATCCAAATCCTGCTGCTGCTACTGCTGGTGCTTTACTTATGCTGGTAGTCACTGGTGGTGTTTGTGGTGGTGGTGGCATCTCACTAGAACTGGTAGGTTTAGAATGTTTAGCCCGTGATGGTCTTTTTCGTTTAGGTGGTTGAGCCAAAGAATATTTGTATAATTCCCTCAGATATTTCAACTCTGATAATATCTCTTCTAAAAGACTCACCGTTTTTTCTTCAGGACTGACGACTTCCTTTGCTGTTTCCTTCTCCTCCTCTTCTAACTGTTGTCTGATTTCTTCCTCACTTTTTCTTCTTCTCTCTTCTTCTTTCTGCTGCTGAAGAAGAAACATTTCTTCATCCTCTCGTTGTTTCTTTAAAAAATTTTCCATCTCTTCCTGTTGTTTCTTTTTAAATTCATCCATCACTGGTGTAGCAACAACAGTAGCAGCAGTAGCAGTAGTAGTCTCAGACTCAAAATCTTGATTTAGAAAATCTAAATTAAAGTCTTCCGGCCGGAAGTTCAACAAAGTAGCAGCATTAAACATTGAAGGCTCACTCCAATACATGCTGGTCGTCTTGGTAGTCTCCATTTAGGCTGTCCAAAAAAGTAAAATCCTAACGAACGCTGTGATGCCTTTATACCCGAAATGACGTCATACCCCTACTCTCTTCCCATTGGAAGAAAAACCGACCCGCTTGTAACGCACGATTGGATTGGTAGTTCATTTCGATGCATTTCAATCCGATCGTAAGGTATATATACCACAGTTTGTCTCGTAAAGCTTCGCCGGTTTTTCTCCAAGACCACTCATAAAGAAAACAAGATGTTTTTTAACACAGACTATCCCATGTATATCAGAACTTGATGGGTCATCACCAAGATGACAGAGACTGCTTACTGAAAAAGGCGAATGTATGTGGCAAGACAAGGCTGTTTGAAGAGGGTACTTCACTATGGACCGGAAATCCGTAGAAGTCTTAGAAAAAGAAGGCCCCCTAGGAGATGTGAATGTTAAAACCCAAAACAAACAAAAAACCAACGGTCCTTTTAAGGGCCACCCATTTTTCAAGAAAAGATTAATTTTCAAATGATTGCCATATATAAAAATGTATGAATGTGGGTATGATTGCATAGAGTATGTTTGATACAAAAATATAAAAAAGATTAGTGTGTCGTGTGGGGTTTTTTTGTTTGTTTGTTTGTATGGGGGTTTTTTTGGAAAAAAAAGGGGGATGTTTTCCTTCACGTCCGCGCTTCTAGCATATAAAGCAGTGCCTTCCACAGTTGCACCCTTCACACTTTCACTCTACAAGAATGATCAACATCATAGAAAATCTACAGGAAGCCTGGGACTGGATGGTGGAAGTTAAATATTATAGAGAAAGAATGATGTGGTGGTATCCAGTGAACCTCCACTGGGAAATAGAACACTTAACCTACATTAACTTGATTATGGGTTTAATTCAAGAAGTGAAGAAGGAGGAGGAAGTTAAGAAGAGCAAGAACTCCTCTTCACCTTGTCGAGTAGGACTTCTTAAAGAAGTCTTGGATTGCATAAAAAAATTAGATGATAATTTAAAGTGTCCAATCCTCACTCGACAAGAAGCGGCCCTGCTCCGAGTTGAAACCATTGTTAAAAAAATTATGGAACAGGAAGTCGCCAAAATCAAGTTAATGTTGGCTGAGGAAAAAAAGAAAAAAAATTCAATCGTCTGAACTTGAACTGGATGAAAATTCAGGACAAGTTCAGACAATTGAATCATCCCGACTGGATACCCGAGAAGAAGAAGGAGGAGGAGAAGAAGAAGAAGAAGAAAAACAAGTTCCACCTCCCAGGCTTCCTAACTAAATGTTGGAGGAAATAAATATTCCTCCTCCAACGGCTCTTTTAAGAGCCACCCATTTTACAAGAAAAGATTAATTATTTTTCCATGATTGCCATGTCCCCCCACACGACCCCGTATGTAGTGACGAATACAACGTCCTCTACTATCAAAACACCCCCTCCCCAGTTTTGATGGTAGAGGACGTTGTATTCGTCACTACATACGGCGTGCTCAAATTTCCTTTTGTACCCCAAGTACCCCCGCTATGATAAATTCCCATTTGGCTCTATAGTGCCCCCTTTGGCTCTATAAATTTTGTCACTTTTGGCTCCATAGTGCCCACAACGTACCCATAGAGGCCCAACAACGTTAAAATCCCGTATGGCTCCATAGTGCCCCATTTGGCTCTCAGTACCCCCAGCATACTACTAACATATGGCCTGTATGGGGCTTATGGGGATTCAAGTTATACCCTGTATGCGGATTCAACATATGGCCTGTATGGGGTTTATAATGATTCAACATATGGCCTGTATGGGGCTTATGGGGATTCAACATATGGCCTGTATGGGGCTTATGGAACTTTTAACATGACGATGGTGCTATGGACCTAACTTACATTTAATGACAAGCACACAGTCTTACTGACCAACATATAATTTAATTAACAACACACATCCAAAACCCAATTTTAGTGACCAATACACATCCTTTCTAAGCAAGACAGACCATTACTGACCAATGCAAACATCTGCAAACAAATGTGTAATGGGTAAGGGTCAAATTAAAAGGGGGGGGGGTGTAAAAGGTGATGCGGACTAACGCATAAAGACAATCCATTATTCACCTTGACTTTCTAACACTCACACTCGCAAGCAATCAAAAAACAATGGAAGGGAAAAGAGATTGATGTAATCATCACTTACACACCTATTCTCACATACTTATACTTATTATTCAAAACACCATCACACAGTAGTAATATGGCCGGTATAGCGGTAAATGGTCTTGTGTGGTGGTTATGGGAATTTAATATTACTGTTGGGATGGTATGACGGTTATGGGAATATAACATGGGGTCGGTATGATGGTTATGTGAATTCGACATTCGGAATCACTATGGTGGTTATATGAATTTAGCATGATAGGCTAGTATGGTCCCCTATGCAAATCAAACATTAGCGGTGTATGGTACTCAATGGGAATAAAACATAATGTATGCCACTATAACCTTCTATAGACATTAAATATTACGTAAGATTTTGTGTTGCAATGTTTTAAATTTTTACGATTGGAATATTTAAAACTTAACAATATTAAAACAGAAACCCTTCTTTCACAAACTTTAAGATTTTTTTCTTCGCTCATACAATTTTGTATACGACAATATTGATAAATTCTTTCTTTTTGTAAGTTGTCCTTGAAAACGTACAAATTTATAATTACAAGATTAAATAATTATTTAAAATAGTGATTTCTTTAAATGATGAACTTTAGGTCTAATTGTTGCAATCAGTGAAGCATACCAAAGCGCTTGCTGACTTGTACATTTTTTTTTATTCGTCTATGCCTTCTCACTCAGAGTCAGAAATGTGGGTTATAAAGGGTTTATGAAACTTGCAAGAATACATTATGATCCTAAGATTTAATGAATTTCGGTAATACTGATGATATTCCTAATTTTTTAATTTCTAAAAAGAAAAAAGGCTGTTTCCATAGAGTGATAATAAATAATAGTTTTAGCAACAACACAAAAAAAAGGTTGTAAAAGGAAGCTGAATACAATTAATTCATTCAAAATCGATCCATTACATAAGATGAAAATAATCTTTTTTACATGATCTTGCAAAAACAAAGTTTATTTTAAAAAGAACAGATTACAAATGCCACCGTCACTTACATTTACGCATTATTGAAATCTCTACTCAGTACAGCGTCGGATTTTTCTTCTCTATCCGTCCATTTTCACTCCATCCATGTACACGTCTATCTCCGCTTACACGCAGTGTGGTGATGTAAAGTCAGTTTTAAACTTGAGCTTTTGAGTCGATTTTATAATGATGCAACATTTGTTTTTCTGAATTGGCATCTTTTTTTTAACTCCAGGACACCATTTGTATGGTTTGGTGTTATACGGTACAGCAACTCATGTAGGCTATTTAGTGCCAAGGCAATTGGTGTAAAGTGCCTTGTTCAAAGACACACTACGGTAGCCGAGCAGTACTGATCCAGTGGTAGGATTCTAACCAACACCCTTTTCGGCCACGAGTCCGGTAAACTAACTACTGAAACACCGCGGCTCCTGTCTCTATTAGTTCTTTTGAGACATATATAAGGGCGCATCGGGCCTAGTCTACACGCCCAAGCCCATAGAGGAATAATGGAAATGAACTAAAAAAATATCTTGATTCAAAACTTTTATTTAAACTGCAAAAAATGTAAATGAGGTTTCGATATTAATAAACTTGGACAGTTTCGTGCTTTCATCTGCCATGTGCAACCGAGCAAAATAAAAGAGAGACAAAATTCAACAGAATGACAACGGTCCAAACACGTCACCACACACTCACACTATATTGGTCCCTTGTTTATGCAACTCAGTAGTTTTGTATATACCAGTTTACATCATCAGACAGGGATCCTCATGTTATAGTTTCATAGGCCACATACAGGCCATATGTTCAATTCAATAATCCCCCTAGCGCCATTCTCATATTAAAGTCCCGTAAGTCAAATAGTACCATCCAATGTTAAACCTATTGGATTCTTCAACATTATATTCCCTTGAGCCCAATACCGGTCTTTGTTCAATTGCCGTAAGCCCATTAGTGCCATCTCCATATTAAGTTCGATAAGCCCCATAGTGCCATCTAATGTTAAATGTATGAGATTTGATGGCCGTAGAGTGGAAATTCCCACATGCCCCATAGTGCCATTTTCAGCTCAATGCCGCCCTTTGAGGGGATATAGCGTTTTGCCTGTTAGTTCGTCCTTGCGTTCATGTGTTCACTCTTCCGTTTGTTACGCCCTCAATATATTGGACCCTATTTCACCTATAGTCATGAAAATTTGCATGGGGATGCAACTCTTAGAAGTAAAGTACGGCATACCAAAATTAGGTCAATGTTATCTAATTTTCAAGCATAAGTGACTTTTTTATTTCAGCTATCCGTTCGTTTCACCCTCAAAAACGTGGACTCAGTTTTACCGACACTCGTGAAAATTGGCACATTGATGCATATCAAAGAGAGCAACTAATCTATACTAAAACTTTGACCTGTTTCAGGTAGGCATTCGTTAGACAATGTAGATTCAACTATCTTCCTAACCTTTTTGCAATTCTTTATATTTAAATTTTTTAACTTCGACCTTAATTTGGACCATATAACCAGTATTGTGCTGATGTATAGTTAAACCCTAATACATAAATACATACCTCATCTCAAGGAAAGTATCTCAACCGTACCAAAACCAAGTCAGTATGACCACATTTTCACGCTTGAGTGACTTTTTATTTCCAGCCATTTATTTGTTACATCCTCTGTATCTTTAACCCTATTAAATCAAGACTAAGCAAATTTTGTTTTGACCCAACACTGATGAAATTTGACTAATATGTTGTATTTAATATTTACCGCCGCAATGGTGACATAGTTATTAGCTTAGCCTAAAAACCAGTGGTCAACTGTTTCGAATCCGTCCAAACCGGCCTGGATCGGCTGTCATGGCGTGTCTCTACATATATATATATATATATATATATATATATATATATATATATATATATATATATATATATATATATATATATATATATATATATATTGGACACACACAAGAAAAAAACAACTTGTTAACAGAATTATGCAACAACAACTGAGGTAGACAAATGAAATCTGGTATTATATTTGTATGCATTATTAGATGACTTGATTACAGTTCATTCTGTTAGAGCAATATTTACAAATTGACTAAATCTTTGAATTGTTTCGGGCTAAGACCGTTTTACCTACGTGTTTTACATATATAAGTCTAGTTTTGTTTGCGCTTAAAGATATCAGATAGAAGTTGTTTAGAAATTAGCGGCATGTCGAGTGATCTGAATGTATTTTCCGTGGTCATTTGGTTTGCCCATTTCTTAGGGAGCCATGTAGTTCACTTGCTATGAATCAAATGAGGGATTTGGAATGATCGACACAGGAACACAATAAGCTGTTGGTCAATTAGCCGCAAGCGGAAAAGTTATTTAAATTGTGCATCGATTTTGAAATTGTGCAAATACTGAGATAAGTTTTTCTTTGTTACGTTAGGTTAAGAGCTCAATGAAATGAGATACTACAGTAGTAAATGATTCACAGTGACGGAACTCTTAAAAATGTTAGATCATTCTGTCTCGGGCTCGCCCACGCGTAAATTTAAAAGCATCAAAAAATGTGCAAAAGCACTCTCAATTTATTCACTCTCTATCTGAGTGCTTGCGTGTGCATTGTGCAGAGCGCAAAAATAATTCACTAATTTTTCGCACAACATAAATAATGCCACAAAACTATATTATGATAGATTAAAGAGTTTTCAGATAGGTTATATAAACATTTCGTGAATTTAACATAACAGCAACAATTTTAATATCAAGAAATAAAGTATGTTTATTTACAAGTTTGGATGCGATCAATATGTGGTAAAAACTAGTTGTGTTACACAACCACAATATAGTATTACTTTTAATCGCTGTTCTGACAAGCAATGTTCTAGATTTTAACGAACTGTTGCAACATCGAGACGCTCTAAGCAAGAATCATTTCGCTATTAAAAATCTTGATTGGTTCTGGGGATCGTTTAGTTCAGTTTAGATTATGTTGTTGGCATATGATGACGCACAGGTGGTATGACCACAAAATCTCTAATGTCGATAAAACCTCATCCCATGCAACAATAACTAGCATATGTCTACATGAGAGAGAGAGAGAGAGAGACAGACACACACACACACACACATACAGTTTTTCTCCATCTTCTGCTCAGGAGGACCTACAATTATCGTAATTATCGTGTTACTTTTTTGTACTGCTATGTATGATTTTTATATAATATTATAAATATGTTAGGAAATTATAAATGTTTCTTGACTTTAATATTTGCTTAAAACTTAATGTCAAACATAATGTTGACATGTGTATCAATTGTCCTTGAATTAGGTTGTTTACTTAGTATTTGAGTTCAAGGTCGGTTTTGGTAAACAAGTTGTTTATTCCATTCGAGGTCAGGGTTGATTTTATTTACAGATAAAACCGGAATTTCCTTTAGAGTTATGTGTTAAAAGTCACACACACCATATAATATTCTAGAACATTCTGTCATGTGACCTATCGTTATATAGACCATGTTTAGTGGACAGTTTTTCAGTTTCGACCTTAACATCAGTCTTTAAAGAGCCATTACAGTTGTGAAAAATCATTCCAAATTCAGAGAGAGGAGTTATTTACAATATTTATTGGATTATAAAAGTACTCATAGGCTTTTGGATTTTGGATTTTAACTGATGATTTTAGGATGTATGTGAACTTATTCAAAGATATTCTGGAGTACTTCATTTTGGCACATCATCACATTAAAGACTACTGGCACATCGGGACATTAAAGATTATTGGCACATCAACACATTCAAGGATACAGTCATTAATTGTGATTAGGACACTTAGGATTATTGGATTATTTGGATTTTAATTCACATTACTGTAAGTGTCTTTTGAATTTTCAATTGTATTGTCTAGAAATAAATTACTTGTTGATTTTTACTTGATTTGTTGGTTTCACTTTCTTTCTGTTAAAATTTTCTTAGACCCAGGAGTCGTAACAGTACTTATAGTTATGATCTTGATTTTTTACATTAAAAACAATTCTTAAGTTCACGGAGATAATACACTAGGTTTATGTTGATCGCAGCTATTAGTTACATGCAACTTACCTCCGATTCCAAAGTACGCAGTTTGTGAAACAGTAGTCAAGTTGCATTACATTAAAGATTATGTTCAAATACTCAATAGTTATTAGTCGCCTGGCCCCGTCTTCACTAAACTCCTCAACTTAAGAAAAAAAATGTAAAGTAGAATGCTGACAGATTACAATAAATAAACTATTTAAAGTACAAGAAATGTTGAAGTGACAGTACGTTTACATACAGATGTATGTTAGATATGTATTTATTTTGTAACAATTTAACAAATATATGACCCATAGTAAAGGTAATTTTGAGTGAGCACTCAAGTTGAGGAATTTCGTGAATACTGGGCACGGACTGCTAGTCATATTGCTGACATTTCGTAGACAAGGGAAGTAAAAATAACCATAAAGCGTATTTTTTTTTTAATTCTTCCACTCAGAGGAAATGTATTTCAAAAACTTAGTATGAACTTAAGACCTAGCGCAGTTACGGATCTATGGTCAAAATGGAATAAATATTTATTTACGTCGCTGGAACTGAAGAATTCTTGTACGGAGAGCAGTCAGGGGTGAAATTAAATATGTGTGTATGTGTGTGTGTCTCAGAAAGAAAGAGAGTGCAATTGTGAGAGAGATTAATAAAATCAACTTTTCAAATCATACTCAATATTCACATATATTATATCTAATTAAGAAACAAGGACTTTATTGCAGATATATCTCAGATCAAACGAATCCATTTGAAGTGATACTATATAGATACATCTTATATGTATGTATGTATGTATGTATGTATGTATGTATGTATGTATGTATGTATGTATGTATGTATGTATATATGTATGTATGCATGATTGTATGTATGTATGTATGTATGTATGTATGTATGTATGTATGTATGTATGTATGTATGTATGTATGTATGTACGTATTTATGTATGTATGTATGTGTATGTATGTATGTATATATGTATGTATGTATGTATGTATGTATGTATGTATGTATGTATTTTTGACTAGAACTTGACGACCATCTTGAGTACAAGAGGAATACATTCGATACAAACATCAATGCAGACTATTTCTTGTTGCTGTTGTTGTAATAAGTAGTAGTAGCAGCATTTGCAGTAGCAGTAGCAACAGAAGCAATAAAAATAGTGTCACTGTTTGTAGTCCTTGGGGTTTAAGTTAAATGATATAGCACGATGAATTGGCACCTGGCCAAAACTATTTGAATAAGTTCAAAATGGGTTAGTGAGTCAGAGATTATTGTCTTTTTGAAAAGGCGGAAGTACACGTATATTGGATTTTTTGCATGAGATTTTCACAGCTAGGACGTTGGTCATAATGTTAGTCACTGTTGCCTCAAAATAGTTTATCAAGTTTCCAGCTGAAAGAGGATTTGTTGTGCTAAAAACTCAGCTTCGACAGAGTGTAACTGCGATACATTCAAGTATTTAAAAGTTGAAACCCATATTTAAATAAATGGATTCGTCAACAGTCGGAACTCATATGTGACTGTGGCTAAGTTCGATCATTCAAATCAAAACTCCCTCAAAAGGAAAAAAAAATAGGGGGTGAGGGTTGGAGTAGAACCCATTACAGTTTTATGATTTAATATGAAATATTCCAGATCTAGATCTGAGGGTTTATTGTTCGCTTGAAAGTCAGCTTTGCTTGATTAAATATGGGTAGAATATACAATCAGTCATGCTATGTTGTGTAGATGAATACTAGAGAAACTGCGCCCACTTTACATAGCTTTGTGTGGTATTACAAATTTTCACAACTTTTATTTCAAACTACTTAATCCATGTGCTACAAACTTACAGAAACATAATTTTAATATTTATAGGGAAATGTAATTATTTTCTTATAAATTTGTCACAAAACTTCCCTAGTATGTATGTCTACTGTAACGTCTGTCATTTTTATTGAGTTTGTTGTCAGCATATTTGTCCCATAATATTTGTGTGTGTGTGTGTGTGTGTGTGTGTGTGTGTGTGTGTGTGTGTGTTGACAAGTAATGTAACTATTGTATTCGGGACTACTCCGTTCCATACTTTTGTCAGGCATTTGGCAAGCGGAACGCAACATGCTTCATTGAATTTTAATTCTGAATTTCCGCAAAATTTAATAGCTGCTCACGTTTGTATTAGGCAACAACTTCTGACGTCAATGTTATGACTTGAATATTCACTGATAGAATTGTACTGAATTGGGATCACAAGGAAATAGATAAGGTTAACTGTCAGAACAATAATGTGTATTTTAGGATCTAGGATAAAAGTCTTGATAGATAGATAGATAGATAGATAGATAGATAGATAGATAGATAGATAGATAGATAGATAGATAGATGGATGGATGGATGGGTTGGTAGGCAGGTTTCTTGTGTATCATGTATCATGAATTCCTAAACAGTAAATTGAATTGGTATCGCAAGGAAAGAAAGGTAAAATTAAGGATCCGAACAATTGTGTGCATTTTAGGATACATACAAGTCTCTTTTAAAACATCCAGCGTCAAATAAAGTGGATTAGGTTTGGTTCTTTTGTAATTTAAACCTAATAATCCGGCTATCGCGTTCTGTCTCATATCCAAAGTTAATGCATTCGCATTTATTCATAATGTAGAGGACATGATTGTAAACTTCCTATTGTTTAAATTCTTTTTTATGTAGTTTTTACTATATTGCTTTAAAGAAAATAATTTTATATTAAATTTTGTAAATGGATGATAACAGCATATTTTGTTGACTGTTTTGTGAGTGTTCACGCCAAATTCTCCAGAACTAGGAACATAATAGAGAATGGAGATAACCTGCAGCACATCATGCTTTTTTCTTTGTTAGCAATATGCATATCACACTAACTGGCACAAGCCCCTTGCATAACCATGTGCCACGTGTACATACTTGATTTGCGTCACGCATTTTTCAAAATTACAGATGTTCACTAGTAGACAGTGAATTTCTTATATTCCATTTAGTTCTTCGTAAATATATGTCAACATTACCATGCGGGAAAGTATTATGTTCAATTATGATTGTATTTTGAGTCATAAGTGGCCCATTCATAATCGAACATGCATATATATATATATATATATATATATATATATATATATATATATATATATATATATATATATATATGCAAGTGTACAACGCGTTTACTTGGTCTCCGTAACAGTTTTGCAAAATGGGGAATGTTCGGGTACAAACCTGTTTTTTTGCAGGTCGAAAATAATAATCTAATCAGGTGAATACATGTGTGATAGAAAGTTCCATCTATATCAACATGGACAATCATGATGATGAGGTTGTATGTATGTATGAGTCTTAAGGGCACATCAGCACAATCCAGACAATATAGTACAGAGGAAGTTAAAGCATGCCAAAAAGCATACAAAGATAAGGCAAACAATGGTAACATCTTTAAGATACAAAATCAAATGTTTGATACAAACCTAACTATTTTAAAAAGTTCACGACCTTCTCAGCGTGAACATCATCACGGGACGCATCCCGGGTCAAAAACGTTGCTTCCATCAGTCGTCTCTTAATGGCCAAATCTAAATCTCCAAGCCCGCAAAGGGCCTGTATATACAAAATAAATAGATAGATAGATAGACAGATAGATAGACTGTATATACACAATAGATAGATAGAAAGATAGATAGACTGTTTATACAAAATAAATAGAATAGACTGCATATACAAAATAAATAGATAGATAGACTGTTTATACACAATAAATGGATAGATAGATAGACAGACAGCCTGTACATACAAAATAAATAGATAGATAGACAGACAGACAGACAGATAGACTGTTTATATAAAATACATAGATAGATAGACTGTTTATACAGAATAAATAGATAGATAGAAAGACAGATAGACTGTATACACAAAATGTATAGATAGATAGACAGACAGATCCACTGTTACACAAAATAAAAAGATAGATAGACAGATATATAAAGTGTTTATACGAAATAAATAGACAGATAGATATATAGACAGACAAATAGACTCTATATACAAAATAAGTAGATAGGGAAGATAGATATACTATTCATACAAAATAAATAGATTATATACATAGGCAGATAGATATACCTTTGTTTATCTATGATTACACTCTTGAATTTAATATTCAAAGGCCTAAACAGAAAATAGAATTTATATATGGCAAAGAAGACAACGTATTGGTGATCCGCAATAATAGGTCTCTGAAAGACTCGACTAGCTTCAACAAAATGTGTATTTGACAGTAGTAATAATAATAAGTAAGTCCTTGATTTAATTGAGTAAATGTACTGAATACTATTGACTACATACATACATACATACATACATACATACATACATACATACATACTTGCTAATATTTCTGTAGTAATCGAAAAAATTGCAAGTTGAGAGATGAATTACTGAAAAGTACAATAAAGTTGAATGTATCTTGATTTTCTGTGATATTTCTCCCGTGTTCCTTGTCGATTTACCAGAAATACCGATTGTCTTCCTTAAATGCGGGCAAAAGTGTGGACTTTTTTGTATATGTTCTTTTATCTCTGAGGTTACCCGATTGTTCTTTCACAGACTGTGAATAATTTTCATCACACATTTTGTATTGTGATCCATTTGTTTTACGGGGACTGATACAATACTACAGTGATTTAAATCATTGAACAAACAATGTTTTTTCGCTGTTGTAGTTTTTTTTTCTTTGGTTTTGTTAAAGAGAAATTGCTGCATTTACCTATGATCTATTTTGTAACTCTATTGTGTTCATTCGCTATACCGCAATTTGAGCTGTTATCACATACACCACGGTCATGGTTGCGCGTTAAAAATAGGATCGGTTTTCAATTACGTCATGTTTTATAGATTAAGATAGGCCTTGACCGGAATTTACTTATTCTTGAATGATCAGTAAGAGAGGTAAAAATAAAAGGCAGTTATCAATCGAACCTGCAAGTAGTTTGGTGTGGGTAAGACTACAGGACGATACCAATCCATAATGAAACACTGTTGTATACACAGCTTGAAAAGCACACTACATTTACAATGGTACCCAAAGAGGGGAATTTTCTCGTTCTAGGAGTACACACGCACACACACAAACACACAAACACACACACACACTACCTTCTTTGGGTTTTCTTCCTTCATTTATTGTTAAAATATTCACAGGTAGATAGATAGATAGTTCGATAGATATATAGATATTTGCGAATTCATAACCCCTGCCAGTTCCGTCGTATTTGGAACACATGATTGTATTGATGGTGGTGTATGTGTCCCATCCATATAAGGTTACATTTAATATATGCATCTATACGTAGGTAAAGCGTAGCTATGCGTGAATATAGGCAAGTAGGCAATTTGATAGGTAGATTGTCTACTGTGATATATATTCAGCACACTTGGTATACCTTCCTCTGAGGCATCCTTGGTCCGCAATAGATAGATGTTTGAATAATTTAATGGATATGTGTATAGTCAGAGAATAGATTTACAATTTAGAAAGAAAGATACAAAATAATTAGATAGATAGACAGACAGATAGATAGACTGTTTATACGCAATAGATAGATAGATAGACTGTATATACAAAATAAATAGATAGATAGATAGACTGTGTATACAAAATAAATAGATAGATAGATAGACTGTACATACAAAATAAATAGATAGATAGACTGTATATACAAAATAAATAGATAGATAGACAGACAGATAGTCTATATATACAAAATAGATAGATAGACAGACAGATTGTCTGTATTTTCAAAAAATAGATAGATAAATAGACAGACAGATAGATAGACTGTATATACACAATAGATAGATAGACTGTTTATACACAATAAATAGATAGATAGACAGACAGACAGATAGTCTGTGTATACAAAATAAATAGATAGATAGATAGACAGATAGATAGACTGTATATACACAATAGATAGAAAGATAGATAGACTGTTTATACAAAATAAATAGAATAGACTGCATATACAAAATAAATAGATAGATAGACTGTTTATACACAATAAATGGATAGATAGATAGACAGACAGCCTGTATATACAAATTAAATAGATAGATAGATAGACAGACAGACAGATAGACTGTTTATATAAAATACATAGATAGATAGACTGTTTATACAGAATAAATAGATAGATAGATAGAAAGACAGATAGACTGTGTACACAAAATGTATAGATAGACAGACAGGTCCACTGTTATACAAAATAAATAGATAGATAGACAGAGATATAAAGTGTTTATACAAAATAAATAGACAGATAGATATATAGACAGACAAATAGACTCTATATACAAAATTAGTAGATAGAGAAGATAGATATACTATTCATACAAAATAAATAGATTATATAGATAGGCAGATAGATATACCTTTGTTTATCTATGATTACACTCCTGAATTTAATATTCAAAGGCCTAAACAGAAAATAGAATTTATATATGGCAAAGAAGACAACGTATTGGTGATCCGCAATAATAGGTCTCTGAAAGACTCGACTAGCTTCAACAAAATGTGTATTTGACAGTAGTAATAATAATAATAGTAATAATAAGTAACTCCTTGATTTAATTGAGTAAATGTACTGAATACTATTGACTTCATACATACATACATACATACATACATACATACATACATACATACATACATACATAGATACATACATACATACATACATACATACATACATACATACTTGCTAATATTTCTGTAGTAATCGAAAAATTGCAAGTCGAGAGATGAATTACTGAGAAGTACAATAAAGTTTGAATGTATCTTGATTTTCTGTGATATTTCTCCCGTGTTCCTTGTCGATTTACCAGAAATACCGATTGTCTTCCTTAAATGCGGGCAAAAGTGTGGACTTTTTTGTATATGTTCTTTTATCTCTGAGGTTACCCGATTGTTCTTTCACAGACTGTGAATAATTTTCATCACACATTTTGTATTGTGATCCATTTGTTTTACGGGGACTGATACAATACTACAGTGATTTAAATCATTGAACAAACAATGTTTTTACGCTGTTGTAGTTTTTTTTTTCTTTGGTTTTGTTAAAGAGAAATTGCTGCATTTACCTATGATCTATTTTGTAACTCTATTGTGTTCATTCGCTATACCGCAATTTGAGCTGTTATCACATACACCACGGTCATGGTTGCGCGTTAAAAATAGGATCGGTTTTCAATTACGTCATATTTTAGATTAAGATAGGCCTTGACCGGAATTTACTTATTCTTGAATGATCAGTAAGAGAGGTAAAAATAAAAGGCAGTTATCAATCGAACCTGCAAGTAGTTTGGTGTGGGTAACACTACAGGACGATACCAATCCATAATGAAACACTGTTGTATACACAGCTTGAAAAGCACACTACATTTACAATGGTACCCAAAGAGGGGAATTTTCTCGTTCTAGGAGTACACACGCACACACACAAACACACAAACACACACACACACTACCTTCTTTGGGTTTTCTTCCTTCATTTATTGTTAAAATATTCACAGGTAGATAGATAGATAGTTCGATAGATATATAGATATTTGCGAATTCATAACCCCTGCCAGTTCCGTCGTATTTGGAACACATGATTGTCTTGAAGGTGGTGTATGTGTCCCATCCATATAAGGTTACATTTGATATATGCATCTATACGTAGGTAAAGCGTAGCTATGCGTGAATATAGGCAAGTAGGCAATTTGATAGGTAGATTTTCTACTATGATATATATTCAGCACACTTGGTATACCTTCCTCTGAGGCATCCTTGGTCCGCAATAGATAGATGTTTGAATAATTGAATGGATATGTGTATAGTCAGAGAATAGATTTACAATTTAAAAAGAAAGATACAAAATAATTAGATAGATAGACAGACAGATAGATAGACTGTTTATACGCAATAGATAGATAGATAGACTGTATATACAAAATAAATAGATAGATAGATAGACTGTACATACAAAATAAATAGATAGATAGATAGACTGTATATACAAAATAAATAGATAGATAGACAGACAGATAGTCTATACATACAAAATAGATAGATAGACAGACAGATTGTCTGTATTTTCAAAAAATAGATAGATAAATAGACAGACAGATAGATAAACTGTATATACACAATAGATGGATAGACTGTTTATACACAATAAATAGATAGATAGACAGACAGACAGATAGTCTGTATATACAAAATAAATAGATAGATAGATAGATAGATAGATAGATAGACTGTATATACACAATAGATAGATAGAAAGATAGATAGACTGTTTATACAAAATAAATAGAATAGACTGCATATACAAAATAAATAGATAGATAGACTGTTTATACACAATAAATGGATAGATAGATAGACAGACAGCCTGTACATACAAAATAAATAGATAGACAGACAGACAGACAGATAGACTGTTTATATAAAATACATAGATAGATAGACTGTTTATACAGAATAAATAGATAGATAGATAGAAAGACAGATAGACTGTGTACACAAAATGTATAGATAGATAGACAGACAGATCCACTGTTACACAAAATAAATAGATAGATAGACAGAGATATAAAGTGTTTATACAAAATAAATAGACAGATAGATATATAGACAGACAAATAGTCTCTATATACAATAATTAGTAGATAGAGAAGATAGATATACTATTCATACAAAATAAATAGATTATATAGATAGGCAGATAGATATACCTTTGTTTATCTGTGATTACACTCCTGAATTTAATATTCAAAGGCCTAAACAGAAAATAGAATTTATATATGGCAAAGAAGACAACGTATTGGTGATCCGCAATAATAGGTCTCTGAAAGAGTCGACTAGCTTCAACAAAATGTGTATTTGACAGTAGTAATAATAATAATAGTAATAATAAGTAACTCCTTGATTTAATTGAGTAAATGTACTGAATACTATTGACTTCATACATACATACATACATACATACATACATACATACATACATACATACATACATACATACATACATACTTGCTAATATTTCTGTAGTAATCGAAAAAATTGCAAGTTGAGAGATGAATTACTGAAAAGTACAATAAAGTTTGAATGTATCTTGATTTTCTGTGATATTTCTCCCGTGTTCCTTGTCGATTTACCAGAAATACCGATTGTCTTCCTTAAATGCGGGCAAAAGTGTGGACTTTTTTGTATATGTTCTTTTATCTCTGAGGTTACCCGATTGTTCTTTCACAGACTGTGAATAATTTTCATCACACATTTTGTATTGTGATCCATTTGTTTTACGGGGACTGATACAATACTACAGTGATTTAAATCATTGAACAAACAATGTTTTTACGCTGTTGTAGTTTTTTTTTCTTTGGTTTTGTTAAAGAGAAATTGCTGCATTTACCTATGATCTATTTTGTAACTCTATTGTGTTCATTCGCTATACCGCAATTTGAGCTGTTATCACATACACCACGGTCATGGTTGCGCGTTAAAAATAGGATCGGTTTTCAATTACGTCATGTTTTATAGATTAAGATAGGCCTTGACCGGAATTTACTTATTCTTGAATGATCAGTAAGAGAGGTAAAAATAAAAGGCAGTTATCAATCGAACCTGCAAGTAGTTTGGTGTGGGTAACACTACAGGACGATACCAATCCATAATGAAACACTGTTGTATACACAGCTTGAAAAGCACACTACATTTACAATGGTACCCAAAGAGGGGAATTTTCTCGTTCTAGGAATACACACACAAACACACAAACACACACACACACACTACCTTCTTTGGGTTTTCTTCCTTCATTTATTGTTAAAATATTCACAGGTAGATAGATAGATAGTTCGATAGATATATAGATATTTGCGAATTCATAACCCCTGCCAGTTCCGTCGTATTTGGAACACATGATTGTCTTGAAGGTGGTGTATGTGTCCCATCCATATAAGGTTACATTTGATATATGCATCTATACGTAGGTAAAGCGTAGCTATGCGTCAAATATAGGCAAGTAGGCAATTTGATAGGTAGATTGTCTACTATGATATATATTCAGCACACTTGGTATACCTTCCTCTGAGGCATCCTTGGTCCGCAATAGATAGATGTTTGAATAATTTAATGGATATGTGTATAGTCAGAGAATAGATTTACAATTTAGAAAGAAAGATACAAAATAATTAGATAGATAGACAGACAGATACATAGACTGTTTATACGCAATAGATAGATAGATAGACTGTATATACAAAATAAATAGATAGATAGATAGACTGTATATACAAAATAAATAGATAGAGAGATAGATAGACAGTACATACAAAATAAATAGATAGATAGATAGACTGTATATACAAAATAAATAGATAGATAGACAGACAGATAGTCTATATATACAAAATAGATAGATAGACAGACAGATTGTCTGTATTTTCAAAAAATAGATAGATAAATAGACAGACAGATAGATAGACTGTATATACACAATAGATAGATAGACTGTTTATACACAATAAATAGATAGATAGACAGACAGACAGATAGTCTGTATATACAAAATAAATAGATAGATAGATAGATAGACTGTATATACACAATAGATAGATAGAAAGATAGATAGACTGTTTATACTAAATAAATAGAATAGACTGCATATACAAAATAAATAGATAGGTAGACTGTTTATACACAATAAATGGATAGATAGATAGACAGACAGCCTGTACATACAAAATAAATAGATAGATAGACAGACAGACAAACAGATAGACTGTTTATATAAAATACATAGATAGATAGACTGTTTATACAGAATAAATAGATAGATAGATAGAAAGACAGATAGACTGTGTACACAAAATGTATAGATAGATAGACAGACAGAACCACTGTTACACAAAATAAATAGATAGATAGACAGAGATATAAACTGTTTATACAAAATAAATAGACAGATAGATATATAGACAGACAAATAGACTCTATATACAAAATTAGTAGATAGAGAAGATAGATATACTATTCATACAAAATAAATAGATTATATAGATAGGCAGATAGATATACCTTTGTTGATCTATGATTACACTCCTGAATTTAATATTCAAAGGCCTAAACAGAAAATAGAATTTATATATGGCAAAGAAGACAACGTATTGGTGATCCGCAATAATAGGTCTCTGAAAGAGTCGACTAGCTTCAACAAAATGTGTATTTGACAGTAGTAATAATAATAATAGTAATAATAAGTAACTCCTTGATTTAACTGAGTAAATGTACTGAATACTATTGACTTCATACATACATACATACATACATACATACATACATACATACATACATACATACATACATACATACATACATACATTTGCTAATATTTCTGTAGTAATCGAAAAATTGCAAGTCGAGAGATGAATTACTGAAAAGTACAATAAAGTTTGAATGTATCTTGATTTTCTGTGATATTTCTCCCGTGTTCCTTGTCGATTTACCAGAAATACCGATTGTCTTCCTTAAATGCGGGCAAAAGTGTGGACTTTTTTGTATATGTTCTTTTATCTCTGAGGTTACGCGATTGTTCTTTCACAGACTGTGAATAATTTTCATCACACATTTTGTATTGTGATCCATTTGTTTTACGGGGACTGATACAATACTACAGTGATTTAAATCATTGAACAAACAATGTTTTCTCGCTGTTGTAGTTTTTTTTTCTTTGGTTTTGTTAAAGAGAAATTGCTGCATTTACCTATGATCTATTTTGTAACTCTATTGTGTTCATTCGCTATACCGCAATTTGAGCTGTTATCACATACACCACGGTCATGGTTGCGCGTTAAAAATAGGATCGGTTTTCAATTACGTCATATTTTAGATTAAGATAGGCCTTGACCGGAATTTACTTATTCTTGAATGATCAGTAAGAGAGGTAAAAATAAAAGGCAGTTATCAATCGAACCTGCAAGTAGTTTGGTGTGGGTAACACTACAGGACGATACCAATCCATAATGAAACACTGTTGTATACACAGCTTGAAAAGCACACTACATTTACAATGGTACCCAAAGAGGGGAATTTTCTCGTTCTAGGAGTACACACGCACACACACAAACACACAAACACACACACACTACCTTCTTTGGGTTTTCTTCCTTCATTTATTGTTAAAATATTCACAGGTAGATAGATAGATAGTTCGATAGATATATAGATATTTGCGAATTCATAACCCCTGCCAGTTCCGTCGTATTTGGAACACATGATTGTCTTGAAGGTGGTGTATGTGTCCCATCCATATAAGGTTACATTTGATATATGCATCTATACGTAGGTAAAGCGTAGCTATGCGTGAATATAGGCAAGTAGGCAATTTGATAGGTAGATTGTCTACTATGATATATATTCAGCACACTTGGTATACCTTCCTCTGAGGCATCCTTGGTCCGCAATAGATAGATGTTTGAATAATTTAATGGATATGTGTATAGTCAGAGAATAGATTTACAATTTAGAAAGAAAGATACAAAATAATTAGATAGATAGACAGACAGATAGATAGACTGTTTATACGCAATAGATAGATAGATAGACTGTATATACAAAATAAATAGATAGATAGATAGACTGTGTATACAAAATAAATAGATAGATAGATAGATAGACTGTACATACAAAAAAAATAGATAGATAGACTGTATATACAAAATAAATAGATAGATAGACAGACAGATAGTCTATATATACAAAATAGATAGATAGACAGACAGATTGTCTGTATTTTCAAAAAATAGATAGATAAATAGACAGACAGATAGATAGACTGTATATACACAATAGATAGATAGACTGTTTATACACAATAAATAGATAGATAGACAGACAGACAGATAGTCTGTATATACAAAATAAATAGATAGATAGATAGACTGTATATACACAATAGATAGATAGAAAGATAGATAGACTGTTTATACAAAATAAATAGAATAGACTGCATATACAAAATAAATAGATAGGTAGACTGTTTATACACAATAAATGGATAGATAGATAGACAGACAGCCTGTACATACAAAATAAATAGATAGATAGACAGACAGACAAACAGATAGACTGTTTATATAAAATACATAGATTGATAGACTGTTTATACAGAATAAATAGATAGATAGATAGAAAGACAGATAGGCTGTGTACACAAAATGTATAGATAGATAGACAGACAAAACCACTGTTACACAAAATAAATAGATAGATAGACAGAGATATAAAGTGTTTATACAAAATAAATAGACAGATAGATATATAGACAGACAAATAGACTCTATATACAAAATTAGTAGATAGAGAAGATAGATATACTATTCATACAAAATAAATAGATTATATAGATAGGCAGATAGATATACCTTTGTTTATCTATGATTACACTCCTGAATTTAATATTCAAAGGCCTAAACAGAAAATAGAATTTATATATGGCAAAGAAGACAACGTATTGGTGATCCGCAATAATAGGTCTCTGAAAGAGTCGACTAGCTTCAACAAAATGTGTATTTGACAGTAGTAATAATAATAAAAGTAATAATAAGTAACTCCTTGATTTAACTGAGTAAATGCACTTAATACTATTGACTTCATACATACATACATACATACATACATACATACATACATACATACATACATACATACATACATACATACATACATACATACATACTTGCTAATATTTCTGTAGTAATCGAAAAATTGCAAGTCGAGAGATGAATTACTGAAAAGTACAATAAAGTTTGAATGTATCTTGATTTTCTGTGATATTTCTCCCGTGTTCCTTGTCGATTTACCAGAAATACCGATTGTCTTCCTTAAATGCGGGCAAAAGTGTGGACTTTTTTGTATATGTTCTTTTATCTCTGAGGTTACCCGATTGTTCTTTCACAGACTGTGAATAATTTTCATCACACATTTTGTATTGTGATCCATTTGTTTTACGGGGACTGATACAATACTACAGTGATTTAAATCATTGAACAAACAATGTTTTTTCGCTGTTGTAGTTTTTTTTTCTTTGGTTTTGTTAAAGAGAAATTGCTGCATTTACCTATGATCTATTTTGTAACTCTATTGTGTTCATTCGCTATACCGCAATTTGAGCTGTTATCACATACACCACGGTCATGGTTGCGCGTTAAAAATAGGATCGGTTTTCAATTACGTCATATGTTAAAGATTAAGATAGGTCTTGACCGGAATTTACTTATTCTTGAATGATCAGTAAGAGAGGTAAACAAGAAAAAAAAGCAGTTATCATTCGAATATGCAAGTAGTTTTGGGTTGATAACGCTACATGGCCATACCAATCCATATGAAAACACTGTTGTATACACAGCTTGAAAAGCACACTACATTTACAATGGTACCCAAAGAGGGGAATTTTCTCCATCTAGGAGTACCCATATACCCGCACACTTGCACGCACGCACAAACTGCCTTCCTTTGGTTTTCTTCCTTCATGTATTGTTAAAATATTCAGAGATAGTTAGATGTTTGCGAATTCATAACCCCTGCCAGTTCCGTCGTATTTGGAACACATGATTGTGTTGAAGGTGGTGTATGTCCCATCCAAATAAGGTTACATTTGATATATGTATCTATACATAGGTAAAGCGTAGCTATGCGTGAATATAGGCAAGTAGGCAATTTGATAGGTATATTGTCTACTATATTCAACATACCTTCCTCTGAGGCATCCTTTGTCCGTTGTAGGTAGATGTTTGGATAATTGAATGGATATGTGTATAGTCAGAGGATAGATTTACAATTAAGAAAGAAAGATACGAAATAAATAGATAGATAGACGGTATATAGAAAATAAATAGATAGATAGATAGACTGTATATACAAAATAAATAGATAGATAGATAGACTGTATATACAAAATAAATAGATAGATAGATAGATAGACTGTATATACAAAATAAATAGATAGATAGATAGACTGTATATACAAAATAAATAGATAGAGAGATAGACAGACAGATAGACTGTATATACAAAATAAATAAACAGACAGATAGACTGTAGATACAAAATAAATAGATAGAGAGATATACAGACAGATAGACTGTATGCAAAAAATAAATAAACAGACAAATAGACCGTATATACAAAATAAATAGACAGATAGACTGTATATACAAAATAAATAAATAAATAGATAGATAGACTGTATATACAAAATAAATAGATAGATAGATAGACTGTGTATACAAAATAAATAAACAGACAGATAGACTGTATATACAAAATAAATAGATAGATAGATTGACTGTATATACAAAATAGATAGATAGATAGATAGATAGATAGACTGTATATACAAAATAAATAGATAGACAGACTGTATATACAAAATAAATAAACAGACAGATATACTGTATATACAAAATAAATAGATTGATAGATAGATAGACTGTATATATAAAATAAATAGATAGATAGACTGTATATACAAAATAAATAAACAGACAGATAGACTGTATATACAAAATAAATAGATCGATAGATAGACTGTATATACAAAATAAATAAATATATAGATAGATAGACTGTATATACAAAATAGATAAATAGATAGATAGACAGACAGATAGACTGTATATACAAAATAAATAAACAGACAGATAGACTGTATATACAAAATAAATAGATAGGGAGATAGACAGGCAGATAGACTGTATATACAAAATAGATAAATAGATAGATAGACTGTATATACAAAATAAATAAATAGATAGATAGACTGTACATACAAAATAAATAAATAGATAGATAGACTGTATATACAAAATAAATAAATAGATAGACTATATATACAAAATAAATAAATAGATAGATAGACTGTATATACAAAATAAATAAATAGATAGATAGACTGTATATACAAAATAGATAAATAGATAGATAGACTGTATATACAAAATAAATAAATAAATAGATAGATGGACTGTATATACAAAATAAATAAATAAATAAATAGATAGATAGACTGTATATACAAAATAAATAGATAGATAGATAGAGAGAAAGACAGATAGACTGTTTATACAAAATACATAGATAGACTGTATATACAAAATAGATAGATAAATAAGTAATTATTGGAGGTCATACGGGAAATTAACATGGAGATGCACTTGGTGGTCATACGGGAAATTAACATGGAGAGGCACTTGAGGGTCAAACGTGTTTACATGGTCAAAAGGGTTTATAGGGTCAAACGGGAATTTAGGTATACACATAGACATAGGCAAAGACAAAGACAAAACATAGAAACAGCTATGACAATTTTTTATTTCTTTTCTAGGAGATGTGGGTAGCCCTGAAAAGGACCGTTTGTTTTTCGTTTACTTCTTTCTCCCTTACCACCATTTCTTCAGGGAGACTATAAGGCTGAACTTCTTCTCCTTAGGTGGATCAGGGATCGAATCTGGATGTCCTAATCTCCTGAACTTGTCCTGGACCTTGATCCAATTCTCGTTCAGACGCTAGAAGTTTCTTTCTCTCTTCTCATTCTCCTTCACCATTCTCTCCTTAGCCCAAATCTTAATCTTCACCACTTCCTTCTCTATCACTTGTCTTATTAGACCCTTTGCTGTGTGCAGGGCAGCTGCTTCCCTTCTCACACTACTGAGGGAGGAGTAACACCAATCTATACAAGCATCTATCTTTTCTAGGAGGTATTTCACCCCCTCCAGCAAGATCACAGCTTCTTTTAACGTCCCCACTCGACAGGGTTGAGCTGCTGTTTGCTGATGTTGAGTTGATACTTTAACAATTTCCTCTGCCATTACTTCTTGTAGAAGTTTTTTTCTTTTGTAAGGGCAGAATGGGATAACACTAATACATCTCTATCTTTTCTAACAGACACTCCGTTCCCACCATCCAATCCGCTGCTTCTTGTAAATTATCCACTCATTCTTGTCCTCTTTTTAGATGACGATGAATGGCGCAACTTACTTACTTACTTAATTTAAATTATACTCGTGTGCGGCCATGTACGAGTTGTTAGTTTGCACACCGTGCAATTTTTAATTTTCCGAAAGCCTAAAAGGCGGGAAAGAGCTGCAGACGGCGTCCCGACGTCCCAGGATGGCTCCAACTGGTCCAGGGTTAAATATTTTGTATTTTATTTGCCAAATCAAGAAAATTTGTCGTCTTGCATCTTGTCTATGAATTTTTAAATTTTTGAATTTAAACTAGGGATTTGTGGCTGTAAGTTTGGGTTAGTTAGAGAGAGTGAAGATTTGTTATGTTATAGATAGATAGATGTCCGGTTCAATCCAAGGGGTTGATATCCTATTTATAGTAAGCATATGCACCGACACTTGATCTCTGTTAACTGATGTGGGGGTGATTCCAGAAGTAGTTACCACCTTGTGCGGTAGGGCCCTGGTGGTCTGGACTTGATACCACCTTATAGACTTAATTGTTTTGGCCTGTTCGATGGGTTTGATAGGTTGATGCCACCTTGTGCGGCGGGGCCTGATGGTCTGGGTTGGGACCACCATATATAGTCTAATTTTTAGTTGGATCTTATTAGTGTTTTTCTTCCTAACATCTGGTACATATGCTTATCCTTTTTTACGTCAGTTTTTTAATTTTTGAGGGGTTTAGTTCATCAGTTACCGCATTGTGCGGTAGGGGCCTATGGTCTGGGCTTAGGCCACCTTATATTTTTTAATTTTGTTGTGGACCAGTTTACAGGGTCATGTTTCATTATTCTAGTGTGTTCAATAGTTGCCACCTTGTGCGGCTGGACCTGATGGTCTGGGCTTAGGATCACCTTATATCGTGCTAAAGTTATGAGAGGTCAGGTTGTTCTATGTTGTCCCTTGTGATTTCTGCCAGAAGCCTTTACCATGCGTTAGTCTTGAAAAAAACAAAAAAACTGCATGATTTTTTATTAATGATATTATGATGTCGAAAATGTTGTTAGTGAGGTATTTATTAATGGGTTTGATGGGTTCTGCCGGAAGCCTTCACTAAGCGTTAGTCTTAGAGTTATTAATAATGTTGTAATCTCGATAATGTTGTTACTATGTGTTGTACTTGGGTTGATTTTAGCAATTGTGTGATTTCATTTTATTTTTGGTTTCATTCATTATTGATTTTATTAAGTGAGTTAAGATGTGTTGTGATATGGCTTGCCTCACAGTCCTGTCATGGGAGTGGAGTCTCTCCCGTTCAAGATAAGAGGGCGGGGATTGGCTCGCCTTTGCGGCGCGCCACAGCACCATAGCTTTCTAGCGATCGTGACATACCAATTCCTTCCCCCCTTGTGCTGAGCCCCTCCTTTCCCACCTTAGACTGTTCGGGTTTGCCATGGTTTTCTGCATTTTTTACATTTTTGTTGTTGTTATCTTTCTTTTACCTCTCTTCCTTCCTATGAAATTATTTGGTTATTACTAACCGGGGAATTAAATTTTTCCTCTTTTTCCTATGTCAGAAATGTAGCCCAGGATGTTTGCGTACACTAGGTTGATGTTAGTCTTGTTGATTCCTGTATTAAGGAAATTCGGATATTGGGTTGGGGTTTTCAGTTTTTCTTGTTATGGCGCAACATATGATACATAAGGAAGGAAGGACATGGGTAACACTAGTCTACGAAATGTCAGCAATACGACTAGCAGTCCTTGTCCAGTATTGACGAAATTCCTCACTCAAACTCAAAATTAGCTTTATCATCGTTATATATTTATTAAATTGTTACAAGATAAATACATATCTAACATACATCTGTATGTAAACGTACTGTCACTTTGACATCTCTTGTACTTCAATTAGTTTATTTATTGTAATATATCAGCATTTTAGTTTAAATTTTTTTCTTAAGTTGAGGAGTTTAGTGAAGACGGAGCCAGACGACTAATAATGAACATAATCTTTCATGTAATGCAACTTGACTACTGTTTCACAAACTGCGTACTTTGGAATTGGTGGTAAGTTTGCATGTAACTAACAGCTGCAATCAACATAAACCTAGTGTATAATTTCCGATATATATATATATATATATATATATATATATATATATATATATATATATATATATATATATACAATACGTAGCGTGAACGTAAGAATTGTTTTTTAATTGTAGGTGCTCCTGAGCAAAACGAAGATGGAGAAAAATTCTCTCTCTCTCTCTCTCTCTCTCTCTCTCTCTCTCTCTCTCTCTCTCTCTCTCTCTCTCTCTCTCTCATGTAGACATGCTAGTTATTGTTGTATGGGAAGAGTTTTTATCGATGTTAGAGATTTTGTAGTCATACCACACGTGCGTCATCATATGCCAACAACATAGTCTAAACTGAACTAAAGGATCCTCAGAACCAATCAAGATTTTTAATAGCGAAATGATCCTTGCTTAGAGCGTCTCAATGTTGCAGCAGTTCGTAAAAATCTAGAACACTGCTTGTCAGAACAGCGAATAAAAATAATACTATATTGTTATTGTGTAACACAACTAGTTTTTACCACACATTGATCGCATCCAAACTTGTAAATAAACATACTTTATCTCTTGATACTAAAATTGTTGCTGTTATATTAAATTCACGAAATATTTATATAAGCTATCTGAAAACTCTTTAATCTATCACGATATAGTTGTGTGTCATTATTTATGTTGTGCTAAAGTTAGTGAAATTATTTTTGCACAATGCACACGCAAGCACTCCAGCTAGCTAGGGGCCCTGGGGTATTTTTTTTTTTTTAAATAAGTGTTTCAGGGACTCAGGGGTATTCTAGGGTAGTGAATAAATTGAGAGTGTTACAGGGACTCAAGGGTATTCTAGAGTAGTAAATACATTGAGAGTGTTACAGGGACCCAAGGATATTCTAGAGAGTGTTACAGGGACTCAATGGTATTCTAGAGAGTGAATAAATTGAGTGTTACAGGGACTCAAGGGTATTCTAGAGAGTGAATAAACTGAGAGTGTTATAGGACTCAAGGGTATTCTAGAGAGTTAATAAACTGAGAGTGTTATAGGGACTCAAGGGTATTCTAGAGTATTGAATAAACTGAGTGTTATAGGGACTCCAGGGTATTCTAGAGAATGAATAAATTGAGTGTTACAGGGACTCAAGGGTATTCTAGAGAGTGAATAAACTGAGAGTGTTAGAGGGACTCAAGGCTATTCTAGAGTAGTGAATAAACTGAATGTTCCAGGGGCTCAAGAGTATTCTAGAGTAGTGAATAAATTTAGTGTTCCAGTGACTCAAGTGTATTCTAGAGTAGTGAATAAATTGAGAGTGTTCCAGGGACTCAAGGGTATTCTAGAGAGTGAATAAATTGAGAGTACTGGTATTGAATTTCAGCACATTTTCTGATGCATTTAAATTTACGCGTGGGCGATCCCGAGCCAAAATGATATAACATTCTTAAGAGTTCCATCACTGTGAATTATTTACTACCGTAGTATCTCATTTCATTTAGCTCTTAACCTAACGGAACGAAGAAAAACTTATCTCGATATTTGCACAATTTCAAAATCCATGCACAATTTAAGTAACTCTTTCGCTTGCGGATAGTTGACCGGCAGCTTATTGTGTTCGTGGGTCGATAATCCCAAATCCCTCATTTGATTCATAGCAAGTTAACTGCATAGCTCCCTAAGAAATGGGCAAACCAAATTAGCACGGAAAATACATTCAGATCACTCGACATGCCGATAATTTCTAAACCACTTCTATCTGATATCTTTAAGCGCAAACAAAACTAGATTTATATCTGTAAATCACGTATCGCCCCACTGTAGGTAAAAACGGTCTTAGCCCGAAACAATTGAAAGATTTAGACAATTTGAAAAATTGTTTTCACAGAATGAACTGTAATCAAGCCATCTAAAAATGCAAATGTTTTTGCATAATTCTGGTAACAAGTTTTTTTCTTGTGTGTGTCCAATATAGTTTGTAAAATGTGTAACAAAATTGCAAAATTGATGTAATGACCTTAAAATCTAATTTGGTCATCTACATACGAATACAAATGCGTTTATTAAATTTCATTTGTCTTCCTTGAGTAGTTTTTGTTTAATAATACTAACAAAGTTTGTGTCAAAAATGATGTTAGTAGGGAAAAAAAATTTTGAAAAAGAAAGAAAAATTGCTGTAATGACCTGAAATCTAATCAGTTCATTTATTTATTACCACGATAAAGTTTAAAAGTTTTGTGCTAAGGCGCGAGATCTGATTCGGTTTTGACTTACTGGCGGAGGGCAGGAAAATAATATGCTCCATCCTGCTATCGAAATGGGAATATAAAAAGGAAAAGAAAACATTTTTGAAAACATTTAGTGGAAAATTAGAATCAGTCGTCATGAAAAGTCTAAGGCTGTATGAAGTCAGCCCTTATATGTAATACCATCCAAAACTGAAAGTAAAGTAAATATATCTCTTTTAGAAAGTTCAACCTACGGAACGGCCAAATAAACAACTTTAACATTATTTTACCCAACGATACATTAGATGGCACTATTGGGCTTATCGAACTTAATATGGGGATGGCACTAATGGACTTACGGCAATTGAACAAAGGCCGGTATTGGACTAAAGGGAATATAATGTTGAATAATCCCATAGGTTTAACATTAGATGGTACTATCTGACTTACGGGACTTTAATATGAGAATGGCGCTAGGGGGCTTATTGAATTGAACATATGGCTTGTATGTGGCCTATGAAACTTAAACATGAGGATCCCTGTCTGACGATGTAAACTGGTATATACAAAACTACTGACTTGCATAAACAATGGACCAATATAGTGTGAGTGTGTGATGGCGTGTTTGGACCGTTGTCATGCTGTTAAATTTTTTCTCTCTTTTCTTTTGTTCTGTTGCACATGGCAGATGAAAGCACGAAACTGTCCAAGTTTATTAATATCGAAACCTCATTCACACGTTTTGCAATTTAATTCAAAGTTTTGAATCAATATATTTTTTTTAGTTCATTTCCATTATTCCTCTGTGGGCTTGGGCATGTAGACTAGGCCCAATGCGCCCTTCTATATGTCTCAAAAAACAACTAATAGAGACAGGAGCCGCGGTGTTTCAGTAGTTAGCTTACCGGTCTCATGACCGAAAAGGGTGTTGGTTAGAATCCTACCACTGGATCAGTACTGCTCGGCTACCGTGGTGTGTCCTTGAACAAGGCACTTTCCTCCAATTACCTCGGCACTAAATAGCCAACATGTGTTGATGCGCCGTATAACAGCAAACCATACCAATGGTGTCTTGGAGTAGAAAATAAAGATGCTTATTCAGTCATTGTTAGCAGGACTAAATTGAAGAAAAACAAACGTATTCATCGTCATAAGTTTGACTTTACATGACCACACTGAGTGTAAGCGGAGATAGACGTGCACACATGGATAGAGTGAAAATGGATGGGTAGAGAAGAAAAATCCGACGCTGTACTGAGTAGAGATTTCATTAAGCATAAAAGTAAGAGACGGTGGCATTTGTAATATGTTCTTTTCAATATAAACTTTGTTTCTGTAAGATCATGTAGAAGAAAAATATTTTGATCTTATATAATGGATCGATTTTCTCTTTTTGAATGAATTAATTGTATCCAGTTTCCTTTTACAACCTTTTTTTTTTTGTTGTTGTTGTTCTTATTGTTGCTAAAACCGTTATTTATTATCACTCTATGGAAACAGCTTTTTTACAGCTTTTTAGAAATTAAAAAATTAGTAATATCATCAGTATTACTGAAATTCATTAAATCTTAGGATCATAATGTGTTCATGCAAGTTTCATAAACCCTTTATAACCCACATTTCTGACTCTGAGTGAGAAGGCATAGACGAATAATAAAAGAGGTACAAGTCAGCGAGCGATTTGGCATGCTTCACTGATTGGAACAATTAGACCTTGAGTTCATCATTTAAGAAATCACTATTTTAAGTACTTGTAAAATCTTGTGATTATAAAGTTTATCAATGACAATTTATAAAAAAAAGAACGTGTGAATATCGTCGTATTGTAGATACAAAATTGTATGAGCGAAGACAAAAAATCTTCTTAAAGTTCGTTAAAAAAGGGTTTCTGTTTTAATATTATTAAGTTTTAAATATTACAATCGTAAAAACTGAAAATATTGCAACACAAAATCTTATGTAATATTTTATGTCTATAGAAGGTTATAGTGGCATCCATTATGTTTTATTCCCAGAAGGACAATAAACCGCTAATGTTTGATTTGCATAGGGGGCCATACTAGCCGATTATGTTAAATTCATATAACTGCCATAGTGATCTCGAATGTCGAATTCACATAACCATCATACCAACTAATTGCCCTTGTTATATTCCCATAACCGCCATACCATCCCATAACGCTAAATTCCCATAACTGTCATACCATCCCAAGACTAATATTAAATTTCTGCAACCACCACACTAGACCATTTACCGCTATACCGGCCCTATTACTACTGTGTCATGGTCTGTTGAATAAAAAGTATAAGTATATGAGTTACCCCACTTCCCTTCCTGTATGTGTGATAATCCATAGGTGTGCTAGTGATGATCCACCATTCTTCTTTGCCTTCCTTCGTTTTTTGTTGCTTGCGAGTGTGAGTGTTATATAGTCAAGGTGACTAATGGATTGTCATTATGCGTTAGTCCACATCACCTTTTACACACACACCTTTTAATTTGACCCTTACCCCTTACACATTTGTTTGCAGATGCTTGCGTTGAAAGGATATGTATTGGTCAGTAAAATTGGATTTTGGATGTGTGTTGTTAATTAAATTATATGTTGGTCAGTAAGACTGTATGCTTGTCATTAAGGGTAAGTAAGGTCCATAGCGCCATCCGCATGTTAAAAGTTCCATAAGCCCCATACAGGCCATATGTTGAATTTCCCGTAAGCCCATTAAGTGCCAACCTCATGTTTAAGTGTCATATATCCCATTATGACATCCACTGATAAAGTTCCATAAGTCCCATAGTGCCATCTAATGTTAAACCTATGCTTTTTTGAACATTAAATTCCCGTGAGACCCATAGTGGCACTAATCGAAGATGGGCGGAGAGTGGAAATTCACATATGCCACACAGTGCCTTATTTTGCTCCAAACAGCCTCCTATAACTAACTACTCCGCTCACAATCTCATTGCCAAAAATGCAATGCTACCAAAATATAATGGATAGATTCACAATCCCTTCCTTATATTATTTCCTTTTTTTATCTTTCTCATACCACCTACTAGTGACTACTGACGTTCAGAGGTCATATAAGGCTTGTCGGGGCAACGCTGAAAATAATAATAATAATAAAATCGCCACAAAAATAAACAAACAAACAAACAACAACAAAACGATACCTTATAATACCTATACAAATATTATTATTTGCATCACACAAACTCGTGGTCATCTCTCTTCCTTTCTCGTATCTCTCGTATTGTATTAAGTGCTTTTTTATGTAGGGGAGGGCTTTACCTAAAATGGAGAACATGTTGCATTAAAATGACAATAAAATATGTTTAAAGTAAAACAAAAACAGGAAAATAATATAGCACTTTTTTAGCAAACTAGCTTTTGAATGCAGGCTGTTGCCACTCGTAATGTTAGCTTGAAATAAAAAATACAGCTACTACTACTACTACTACCACAACCACTACTAAGATCACCAACACCACGTAGACAAAAACAACACAAAAAAAAAACCCAGAAAAAACAAACAAAGAAAAAAGCAGCTATTACCAAGTAACGTGTAGAACCATAATTACCGATACAACAAAAATATACACAATGTGCCTTTAGGTGTGCACGGGAATCACTTATGAAACGACATACGCAACTTTCCGAACTGATGGTCTTAAACTTCGACCACTCCCTATTGCAGGTACCCACTTTTTTCAATTTGAAATATCCCCACCCCAACCCCCACCTCATCACCCTTCTCCTAATCTGGGCTGTTACCCAGGGGACTAACTAGAAAACCGTTGTATATCATCATTATCTTTGTATGCTGTAATAGTCTTCCTTCTATTAATACATCTATAAAGTTTTCTGAAGAATATTTGGCAATATTGCTGTAATTTAAATTTTTAAATACATTTGTCATGAGTTCTAACCAGAGTTTACCAAGGAGAAAGTGTTGTATTATCTGCATTGTGACAGAATCAAAGAAGTACGAATGACACTTTCATTTGCGGCTAACCGACCGGTATTGTACTGATGATGTTGATGGGTCCATAATGACTCATGGTTCATTTGATCCTTAACAAGTTTGTATCTTTGACATAAATTAGCTTCGTTTACAAATTATGTCATCCAAATGAGTGTATCGACTGTGTGCATACCAAACATATGTTACATACTAAAGATTATACAGCTGAAGCCTACATAACAAGAGGCCGAAGTGTGTCTTATAACGCTCACATGAGTAATTGACATATGTCAGCTGGTGAATGCAAATTCACACACTTATTGAAATTACAGAGGGGAAAGAAAATACTGGAGCACATAATTGCAAAACATTGTCTATTAATATTGGTTTCATTTATCTTCTTTCCTAGACCATATACATAATATCACTTTTTCGGCATAAAAAGAACAAATCATTTATATACTCAGCGTTGCCTCTTGGATCTCTTCCTGCCCCTGGTGGCCCCGGGTCATAACCTAGACACTGTTCATAGCCCCACCCTTATAAACATTTACTTGGCATTACAAATGAAATTAATATGTGTAGTCAGTATGGAAGGAGTAAGGTAAAGTACGCACGCTGGCTCACAGTTCCTATTCCCATATGATTTTATATTTAACTTATCTTCGTCTTCGTCTTCGTCTTGTGTCTCGTGACCTCGCTTGCACTCGGCCTCTCGCCACTCGACTTTGACTCCGATGATTTAAGTATAAAATCATATGGGAATAGGGACTCTGACCAAACATCACGCACTTTACCTTACTACTTGTATGGTCATCAGTACTGTAATCATTATTGTTTTCATTTTTGTTATCATATGAGCAAAACTTTAACAGCTATCTACCCCCCCCCCCCCTCCTTATTGTTAGATAAAAATTTTAAGTATGTTCTGTGAACAATCAAATACAAAAATTGTATCAGGTACAGTTATTTCTGTTATCTTATTTCCAATACAATTTATAATCATTGAAATTGATCATAATTCTGATATTACAATTGGGGTAAAAACCCTTTTGTGTTATTTATTCTTGTTACACAAAATTACACTAGCTATTCTCGTGTTACAGTAGACCGAGCTCGTTTAATAAATCAGTAAAATCCTCTGCTGGTGGACCTGTTTATTTTTCTGGATTAAATCCAATTGCAAAAGTATTAATTCCATCTGAGCAGTACCTTTTGTCATCGAAATTACATATTCCTGTTTTATTTACAATGTCTGTTTCGATCTTGTGGCAATGTGATCTGATTATTGTCATCTCAACATGCTTTCTGTCACCGTCTAATGCTGCTCTATAATCCTCAAACCTGATCACTTTGTCAACAACATCTTTTTTTTTTAACTCCCTTATCGCGCTTTTTTTATTTTTTTTTTGTTGTCCAACTTGATGCCGTACATTTTACTCCTCAACCCGATAAATTTGTTTCATCTTTAAATTTACCGATTACTTTCTTGTTTGTATCGCATTGAAATCCGCTATATTTTGGGTAATCCGATAGATCAAATAATTCTTTATTTTCAAAAATATCAGCATAAATATCTTCTGTGAAAATATTGTAGCACAAACTATCAGTATCAGTAAACAACAACTCAGCTTTTTTATATTCTTTTGATAAAATCATAATGGAATTCGTACATCAGACGCTTTGATAAATCTAACACAGCAGCTCCAACGTAAACAGGTTTGTTTAGTTTAAGATTCGTTTTTCTTTTGTTAATAGCAACAAGATTTTCGGTAAAGATTCTCATTGACACAAAGCTATCGTCCGATACGACTTTATTTCATCGCTCAACGTTATTTATTATTTCGATATTCACACGTTTTCTGATATTCTCCATGGTCTTACCAAAGACGCTGTTGTTCATTAACTTAAAAAAATCCTTTTCAAAATTTGTTGCTGCTACTGCTCGTTTATTCGTGTTAAAACCAATATAACCTTTTAACCACGGCAATTGTGAGATTGACATATACTTTTCAAAATTATTTGGAATGCACTTAATTTTACTATTTCCGCTTGTATTTGTTGCTTCTGTTATTTCAGGATTACCAAATGCTTCAACTACAATGTGAGCGTCGTATCCGCGTAGATTGTGAAAAACAACGGGAACAAAATCCGGTATCTTGTAATGCAGATTACAATTATCATGTGCTGCACCACGACACTGTCCTGTAATATGACAGTGATCCCGTACTCGGTTGTCCTCAAGGTGTTGATTACAAATAACACATTTTTCTGTTGTTCTAAAATCATTATCCTGTTCATCTGTCAAAGACACCATCGGTGTTACGTTTTTATTATTTTGTTTTATTGAATTAACCTCTTCTATCAGATTTTTTAACAACCACTATGCTGGATCAGCACCACGATACATTTTTCTTGGTTTTGACAGCTTACTATCAACAGCGCATACTACTTTGTAAGCAACATCGCATGGAATGTGATTTGGGGGTTTTGTTGTTGATGATTTATTGGCATCGCATTGTACATCAACAACCACTGTTTTTAACAACGACTCAAAATTGGCACTAATGATAAACGGTACTTTCATTTGATGCTTAAAATTTTTAACTTTAATTTTGATTCTTCCTTTGTTGGTGGAGTGACAACTTATACATTTTTACAGTATTCGAGATGCTTGTTTAATATTTCTTGTGTAGTACAACCGTGGAGACAAGAATAACAAAAATATTTTCTTGATTTTGTCTTATTGTATTGACAGCCAACTAATCCGTTAAATTTTTTTTATCCAATAATAGTGATCTTGATAAAACAGCAGATTAATTGTATCTTGTGACGCCTATTCGCTTATAAGTCGCGGATACATTTTGATATTGTCATCAACACGAAAGACGTTAATGCTGATATTATTCTGCTTTTCAAACTTTGGAATCTGCCGTTCCTCAACTGGGAAATTGATATCAGTAAAATTTAATTTATAAGAGAATGGAAAATAACATTAAACCCGATTCGAATTTTTATTAACAGGAAACATTGCTGACAAAACCGCCCACATAAAACATTTGTTGTCATTATTTTTTACGTTAATTACGCACTTGCTGTTTTAAACAATTTTCTGGGAGATCAACATAAAATATGAACCGCGCAGTGGAGCGTATTTTATTGTGTGAAATATTACGGATTGTATCGCCTCAAGCTTCCATCCTGAACCTAATGCAGTATAATCCTCAATTTTTTTCTGAATTTCCTGATAGATCTCATCAACTATTTTTTTAAAATTGTTTCCTTTTAAAATCCTTTTTGATCGGGCAGTAATGTAGGGTTCTGCTAGTTCCTCATCGTAATCATACTCACCAATCATATTAACTTTACTCAACACAACCTGGTATTGCACGAGTAATTTTAAACCGCCATGTTGTTTTAATTCGGATTGTACAACAGGAGACAAAATATGAAATAAATCATCATATATTAATCCTTTTACCGGAAGTTGGTTATCGACTTGCCATGATTTATCAAAACCAGCAAATGCTGTTGCCGTTTGTCTGGCGATCAGCAGGCTTCTACGTGATAGTGTTATTAGGCTTTTCATTCTTATTTTAATAAGCAGATATTTCTTTAATTGAAATTTAAATACAATTTATCAGTACGTACTTGATTTAACGATGAATTAGAACGGTATTAGTATATTATGCCCCTTGAAATAAGCACCACGTTGATACCGATGATCTCCATACGATACGCCGGTGATTTTGAAGATTATTATTTTCACCAAAAGAACTATTCTTATGCTGCGAGTATTCTCGGTGTTGTTAAAAATGCTGCGACAGAGAAAACTATTGGCGAGCTGACCCCAGCTGGACTTAAAATAAAGTTAAAGGAGATATGACACGGAATTCACTGTGATGTTTGCTCACGATTTTGTATGGCAAGTGTTCAGTGGTGCGATTTCAGTCGGTAAGCGAGTTTATCACAAAAATAAATGTGTAACAGATGATAATCTTTAATGTTTTTAACCTCGATATTCAAGACGAGTGACAACGTCATCCCGTCTACAATCTTTACGAAAGTAACGACAAGGGCGAAATAAGAAATATCCTAACCAAAAATTTAGTTGGAAAAGTTGACGGCCGCACTGGATACCTTCAAGTTAGCGTTCGAGGATACAATACTGATCAGGTTCGTTATCAATCACATAGATTTTTATATGAGTGTTTTCACGGTCTAATTCCGGGTGGTCTTGTTATTGATCACATTAATAGTATTAAAACAGACAACCGTTTTGAAAATTTCGAAGCGGTTTCACCACAAAAGATTGTCAACGCGGAAAAGGTGGTGGCAATAATTTTAAAAATCCACCAATGCCAGTAGTGTCAATTGAAATTGAAACAGAAAAAAGAGATGATTTGGACATCAATATCAGCAGCAGCAAAATATTCTGATATCGATCCTACAAACTACAAATTCAGTATTATCAAAAAAAAAATGGAACCAAATTTGATTTTCTTTATTCTGATTAACAATCTACTTCTACTATTCTCCTTCCCTCATCAACAGTGGTACATGGATCCTCTGCCAGAACAAGTATAAACTGTCCCTGCTAATGACGTTATTGAAGAACCCCAGGTGGTTTTGCCGCGGGAACCAGAAGAAGGAGAAATTGTCGAAGTTGAATACGACAATAACTTTGCTGATAAAAAGCATCACGGCCGACAATCAACTGGTCGATATGATGTCAAATATCATCTGGCATAAAAAATAAAAAAATTTAAATTTACTCCTGATGAGTATGAAAGTTTTTATTCGCGATTAAGAAATTTTATGAACATCAAAATTCCCAGAAGACAAAAAAAAATATTAAATTTGGTTTTATTTTCGTTAAAATAATTAATTTAATGGGAGAAAACGGAGTTTTCCAAAGCGAAGATCGGAATAATTATTTTTGATTTCACTTTGTAAACCTGTCAAATGTAAATCTGTACAGATAAAATATGAAAGAATATATTCGGATATTATCAAAAACTTACAATGAGACCGCTTGTCCAGCTCTGATACTTTATTCTAAGAATATCCCCGCGCAATTTTACATCCATTGTTCCTAAAAGCTAACAATTATGTCACCACCATTGATACTTGCTGCTACACTGCTTGTTGGTACACAAGAATTAAATTAGTTTGAATATCCACGCCATTTGACCAAACTTTTTTCACCTTTTTCAATAACTTTTTTTGTCAATGAAATCCTTACTTTGTCATATTTCTTAAATTTATGTCGACGATACAAGTTTTCATTTGCTAGTATTGGATTATTAACAGCTTCATTTGGTGTCATTTTGATTGAGTGATGTTTCGTATCATTGTAATCTGAAATAATCTGCGGCAATTTATCAGTGTAATTATTTGTATTATTTTCTGTAAGATGCTTGTAGATCTTTTATTTAAAAGTACGGTTAAATCTCTCTACAATAACACTTTTTGCTTCGTTTCCTGTAGTATATTTTTCGATTTTGTGCTGATCAAGAAAATTCTAAAGCGTTTTGTTATAAAATTAAACACCATGATCAGTCAATATTTTGTTTGGTTTTCTTCCACTATTTGTAACAATCTGATTAAACGCTGTTGTTATTGTGCTGCCCATTTTATCTTTTACTGGCACACTAAATGCAAATCGACTTTGGATATCAACGATGTTTAGCATATATTTATTACCGTTATTGTAATCTGCAAACGACGACATGTCAGCTAAATCAACTGCCCAAATATCATCTACTGCATTTGCTACAACACGCCTCCGAACAAATTTTTGTTTTTTGGTTTATGTAATTCATCAGCGAGCCCGCTACCCAATTTATATTTAGATCCTATTATTCCTTGGACAAATCTTATGTCAACACGTTCCCGCATGTTCGGCGGTAACATCGCACTTAACTCATCTAACAATACCTTATCACATCCGTGATTATCACCTTCATTATCGCGATAACAGATGTCGTATCGCATTGCAATAGCATCAACTTGATTGTACGGCTCTTGTCCTGGAAGAGGATTATCGTTCTCATCAAGTTGTTCGTGCAGCGGGTTCCAAGGTCCAGTATATTTATGTCCTGGTAGTGTCCAGCTTGGTCTTGGAAGCTTGCCTATTATTTTTTATATATCAATTGCGCCCCCGATGATCTCACGATGATTACATCGTTTGTAGTATGTTACTGTTTTATTACCCTCAATACAAAGATGCATGTCATCATCACAATTACAGTGTTTCATTTTGTTTATAATTTTGGGTTATACATTTTTGGCTAAAAGACCATTTTTGATCAACATGGAGAATGTGTCCGTACAAGAACAATCTTTTATAATGCCTCTCCAACCTTTTCTATATCAGCTGCAACAACGGGATCGACTTGTTTCTTAAGAAAAACGCTCTTTTTCTTACCACAAATGTCGCATATGCTTTTTGCTATTAATCTTCCCTTTTTGTTGTTTCTACGACTCTATCAATGTCGTCAGTTTTAGTTCAACATTTCAAACAGTATGCTGACATTTTATACTTCAGTGTTAGATAAAATTACACGCGATTTTATCATTAGCAGCACTAGGACAAGAATCAAATTGTGTAATAAAATCAATAAATTTCATTCCACTTGATATCTGCTTAATAAACATAACGCAATAATATCCACAAGCGGTCGTTCCAACTGACTGAATTTGATTAGACGAATAATTTATTTGTTTGCTCCCCACATACACTTTTACAGTATCAGATTGCGGAAGACCAAACGAATCAAAATAATTATTTTTATACAATGCGACCCGATGAGTACCAGATCCATCATTAAAATTTGGATATTTATTACACATGATGTATTTGGTTTCATTTTACTCGGTAATTGATCTTTGGAAAATACACCAACAAAATTTTTGATAACGCTTAATTGATCAAGTATATCAAAATTACTTAGCGGCGTGTCCCTGGTAGTGTCAGGCTTCGTCCTATTCCAAGTAGATTTGGAAGAAGGCTCCCTGCTATTCCTGCCAGCAATGGTCCTATAAAACCTCCTTGTTGTCTCGCTGTCATCCTTTTTCGTGATGCTGTCTCCTTTTTTTATAGTTGTTTTCTTTGCTTTCTTTTGTGACATTTTATTTTTATTGTTGGATAATATTTTATCCGATTAAATTGTTTGTTTAATCCCATCTCCGGAGACCTCTTTCTTTGTCGCACCTGAAATTGCTCCTAATGCTGCTGCAATACCTAACGTTCCGAGTACTGGAAGTATCTTTGCTAATATTGTTTTTGCTATAGTAGCTAATGCTGGTCCAATAAATTTACTTCTTGTTCAATATATTTCATTTTTTATTTATTATTTGTGGATAAAATTACGATTTATGTTTATTTGATAATGATCCACCGTCTATTATCGCACGTAATTCTTATACCTGCACTGTCATCCTGCCCTTCACATCATCAAGTGTAAGGTATCTGTCGGATGTTATTAGCGCATAAGCGTTATAAGCAGCAGGTCAGTCAGCACCAAAATTCCAATTTACCTCAATATCAGCTGGTGAACCTGATAATCGTTCCGGGTGCTTTGATACATCAAAGTGAAATATTGGGTACAGTGTCCTGAACTCCTCAATTGAGATATGTGACCCACTGTCCGCGTTCTGGTACTTCTGCATTGCTTCCATGAGCATTAGGTAAGCACGAGAAACGTTTCTTGTTGCAAGAGCAAAATCACACTCGAGAGACTTATCAGGGTATTGTCTTGAGTTTATTCTAACATTTATTCTGTTAACACGAAGATTATCAAAGACCATGTTATTTGGTGTATGATCATTATCTCGTTTTCCATTTTGAAATACGATGAAAATATGGGGTGGAAGTTGCTCAGATGGTGCTGTTGTTACTCTCGACGAATAAGTAGTGCCAGCCGGTATTGTTTGTCTATAAATTTTATTCTGCTCAAATAAATGTTTCTTTCATAAGCTGTTAATGATGACTCAAGCTCAAGACTCTTTATTATTGATGGCCCTACTTTTGGCATCCACAATAACAGATGATCTATCACAAACTGACCATCATTAGCAACACCAGCAGCGGTTGCTCGCATTATAGTGTTATGATGATCTGCTCTGTTAAGCACGATCGTGTGTTTTACGCTTCTAGATACTTTATTAACGTCAAGACAAAATCCGAATATGCTGCTCAGTGGTAGCATCAAACTAATCTGGTTGTCAGCGTCTGTGTAAGTTCTGCATTTAGCGTATCCTTCGTTGTAAAGTGGATTTCTTTTGAAAGTAAGATTAATTTCGTTTGCTTTTGCTAAAGCAGCTGCTGTGTTAGCGGCAGCAGCTGGTGGATCGATACTAATCACCCTGCAGATATTTACCATAACAGCCACAGTAGCAGCTAAATCAGCTGCAGCAGCTGGTGCCGTTACTCCTACCTTCGGTGCTATAGCTGTAATAAACGTTCTTATGACTACTAACGTTGCTGCGTCATCAGCTCCTGCAGCCAGCGCTGCGACTTGAGCGACTTTCTCAATTGAAACAGCAGCACAAATTGCACTGTCCCTAAACCACAGCATGTTCGTTGCAATTGATCTCGAATAATCCTCAGAAAATGACACTAAATTGTAAATAGTACTTGCAACTGGAAGATACATTCAAATATCCTCAATTGTTTGATTATTAAGTTGATATCGTGCACTCTGAAACAATGACCAACCGTTGTTAACAAGGGCTATTTCTGTACCAGCATCAAAAGGAGCATCAGCGTTAGCTAATGTCATTAACTTACCGCGTACTTCAAGAAAGTTTTGTGAGGTAGCAGATATAAGTCCTCGACTCGTGTGCTTATTGTTCTTTGTTCTGGTGTGTTATGGTTATTTGAATTATCGTCAAGATACTCAACGTACTCAAATTATGTTGTCGAATCATCAAATTCAATTATTTCATTAAGATCGAGATAAGTTTTTGTTGACATTTTATTGTAATCTGTTACACACATTATTATTTGTTACATTGCTACAACTTCGAATAGCGGTTGTGGTTTTACAGCAGGCTGTCTCGATTTTGTCACCAACGAACGAACTATTTCTTCACCTTATGGTGATAAAAAAAATCGTTGCTATCATAGCACAAGCGTTTTCTGGTGTATGTTCTATTTCGTTTATTGCTGGCTTTATTTAAGCTTGTGTTGGTGGCGGGCCACCTTTTATCTTATCAGTTATTTTGCGGTCAACAGCTGTTCCTGCTGCAGATAATTCTCCTGTTGCAAAAGCTTTTGCTGCGTCTATTGATATTGGTGCAACTTTTTTAGCAAATCCCGGTGCATGTTCGACTATTTTAGTGAAAATATTACCAAAAAATCCTCGGACTATTTTTCAGTTATAAACTTTTCGTTCTTTCATTTTATTGTTTTCTGTTAAATCAAATTTTTACTGTCGTTTGATGTGCAAATAATATGTCACCTGCTCGTTATTTAAATCAATTTGTCTTCCAGTTTGATCTGTTAGTGTCATTTTTATTTGACTCTCTACGTTTAATGGATAATAAATCATCTGTAGGGGTTGAATTTGTAATAAAGATCCAAGTGGAACATTAGGACTAAATGAATACATTGTTTGTCCTCTGCTTTCTTTTGCTGTGTAAGATCCCTGAGCAGTTGATTAGATTAGAACTAGCATCTGTGATATTGACAAGCATCTCACCTTCGTAAATAAACGATACAGTCCCACCATTATTTGAATGATAATGTTGTTTATTAAAACCTAACAGAGATCCAATTGTTGTTGGTGTTGAAACATCTACACTAAATCATTTTTTAATGTTATTCTAGCTCTCTGTGTGTTGTAATTTGGTTCAAGAGTAAAATCATCAGAATTAACACCTTGATCTGTTAGTTGTAATTTTATCGCAGAATTTAGATCGGTAATGTTATAAGCACCAGGTAGAATTTTGATTGTAGACCAGACACCAGTTGAATATGTGAAATCATCGTTTAAAAAATTTTGCTTCACATTAAAAATTGATGACCACATTGTAGTTGATATAAGTCCGATTTCGTATGGTACTTTAGGATCAAGCTCAATTGGTGTTTGTAAGTGGTGTGTAAGTAACAGAAAAATTCGAGCTATTTGATGAGGATTGTGATGAATCGAGAAGTAACGTTGCATTTTGCATTTTATTTTTTTAGGTCACACTAAATTCTTATGAAGAATAGTGTACTCGTCAGTTGTTAAACTTCCGTTAGACCTCAAATGATCAAGTATCTCAACTATTTCATTATTTATTTCAATTCCAGTATTCCCTGTTTGCTTTGCTGATATCAATAACATCAAACGGTCAATAATTTCAGCTTCATTGTTAAAGACCTTAATTGAGGCTCCTGATCCGGTTTTTCAAACCGAAGCCAAATGCCTCTTTTGTTTCTTTCATGAAGGGCGGGATATGATACTGTTTCATAATGCTAGACCTTTTTCATAAACGCGTTAGCTGTTCGGTTAAGGATTATCGCGTGATAACCATTACGCAAAATATTTTTGTGTGTTCTCATATCGTCGATGCTGATCGGAATACCAGGATTAGATAGTACGTCTTGTGTATTTTTTCATTTTGATTCCTAAATTGTCAATACCGTTTTTACAAAAATACCCGCTCATCTTCACTCCACTCAATTGTGTTGATGTTTAATAACATTTTCTGTGTCAAAATGTATAACGCTCATGGTTATTCTAGTACACTATACTACATTAACAAAGTCGCTGTGATTTAGTGTAACAGAAAATAAGTAATTTTATCGCGCAGTAATGAGTAATTGTATCGAGCAGTAATAAAATTTAGTATAGTATACTAGAATAACACGAGTTTCACAAAGTTTGGAACATTAATCGGAGATGAAACTACAACTGCAACTACGACAATAGGTGTCGATCTAACAAATTATGTTAAAAAACTGGTGACACGATGACAGGAAATCTCAACATGACCGGTAAAAAGATAACAAATTTGGAGACAGCTTATCCTCCAGCAAATGTTGATAATACACAATCGGCAAGCTTTAGCCAACTGCAGTCACTTGATGTTAAAAAGTTAAGCATCAACGGTGGTACAATGACAGGAAATATCAACATGGCTGGTCAAAAAGTAATAAATTTGGAGCCAACTTATCCTCTGCCAGATGGAAACTTATCACAAGCAGTAAGTTTACAACAACTAAACACTGTTAACAAATTAAAAGTAAGCAAGGCTGGTGATAATATACCAGGAATAATAAGATTTTACAATGGTGGTAGAATAACAGGATTACCAACAAGCTATCCTCCTGCTGATCTATCAGATGCTGCGAGCGCTGGTCAAGTTGAAGCTTTTCTAACACAAAACGTACCGCTAGCTGGTACAACAATGACAGGATCAATCAACATGGGAGCCAAGGTTATTCACGGATTAGATCAGGATCTACCAGGTGATTTAACATACGCGGTTAGTATTAAATAGTTAAGAGATTACGCTCTGGAAAGATCAGGTGACATGATGCAAGGTAATCTGAACATGAACAATAATCGTTTGATCAACATACCACTACCTGCTGAACCAGGTGATGCTGTACCGTATCACAGCTTAACAAATTTGTCAACGTCTGTAGTAAATAAAAGTAGGAGACACAATGACAGGAGCATTGGACATGGGAACCAACAACTGTCAGATCAGATCTAACAAATAAAACTTATGTTGATTCTGTTGCTGTTGGAACTTAGGTTATATTCCACAGTTACCGGACGGTAGTATTAATCGAGTTGGGTTTGTTGTATCAGCGTCTTCAGCATAAACTGGCAATTGGACTATTTATTCTTTTGCTTGGAACAGTACGGGAGGAGCAGGAGGTCAGGAATGGACAACAAGCGGTGTTTCATCAAATATTTGGATTATGATACGATGCCCTGCTGCAGTTGCCATTTGGAAATTTCAGTTGAGAGGGAAAACAACTGGAACAGAAAGATTATACAACTGGAGATTAGAAGGATCTAACGACGGAACTAATTTTACAACGCTGTATAGTACACCTAACACTTACATCGGATCAATATTGCAAGAGTTTACTTTAGCTACAGCTGATACGCTTATAAAATATAAGCATTTTAGCATTTATTGTGTTAACGCAGAACCTGTAAATCCAGGGTTAACAACGTTTCAGATTTTTACTCTTGATGACCTGGTTTAGGTTACAGAGAGGACACTTGCCTATACTACACAACGATTTAGTGTAAACAATAATTTAATGCAATATATTATGATAAAATGTCAGAGATCGTTAAAGTTTGTCGTGAGTTTTATAATAAAATATTTAACCTGAGTGTCACTTTAGCAACAAAAGAACATTCTAGTCCAGGAGGAACACCAGCAGCGGCTACGCCATTAGACGAGCTGCATAATATAAAAACAAACGTGATTAATGGCAATGCCAACAACGATAGTGAGAACAATTATCTTTCTGTTTACAAAATGCGAGCTGATCAGTTGTGAGACCAGTTGTACAAGTATGATGCTATTGTTAAATTTTGTACTGATCGTGCTAAGGCAGAAGCGGAAAGATCCTTGGAGGATCTATTTCATAAAATTATTCTTGAGTTTAATCAAGAAACCGTTCTTTTAATAACACGATCAAAGGCGATTAGTAAAAGAAAGTTTGTTGGAGAACGTGAAAAAGCAAGAAATCACAACAATAAAAAAACAACACAGGGTGTCTTGATGAACATGCCATGAGAAAAAAGCACTCGCTTAACAAAAACCCAAAACTAAAAGAACATTTTGGTAAACGAAGATTGTTTAAAGAGTTAGGTCTTGATTACACTGATGTTTAAAAGGCATTGGCAATGCATGAAGAACCGGATGATGTTCAAGCATTAGCAACATCCTATTTCATATTTGCATAGACATTCACAAATAACAATATATTTTTTTACAATAAAGAAGATGTTTATACCGCATTAGAGGCTGCTGAACGAATTGAGGAAGCGGTAAAAAAAAATAACAGCAGAAGAAAAAGAAACATTTTATAAGGATATTGGCGCGGTAAAAGAAATCGAAACAAAAATAAAATGCAACCTGAGACTGATTTTAAACCTTTAAAGCTTGAAAATGTAAGACTAAAAAATTATAGTTAGGATTTCCACAACAGGTTAACAAGTAAAAAAGATGAGGATATTAATCATAGAAAACTTGGAGAGGTTATAGCAGCAAAACTTGGTATAGTTTTAAAAGACATAATATCATCAACAAGGAATGTTTTAAACTATTTTGCTGCAGCATTTGCTATAATAGAACAGTATAGGTTAGGTTCATTTGGCGTCTATAATGGAGCTAATATTTTAAAAAAGAGCAGCAGAGTTTATTGATAGGCACAAAGATTCTGTACAAGATATTCTTAATGATGCTGTTGCAGATGATATTCCAAATAGGTTTGATTATCCACACAAAAAAGATATGACGAAGAAGGAGAAAGATTATTACAAATAGCTTTTTACCCACAAACTATTAGGTGAGAACTATGACTATTTATACAAGCCAGAAAACAAATATTTGTATGCAGCTGTTGTAAAAGCGGCTGAAACTCGTGATTTGGGTAATGTACGAAGTAGATTTGCAGCAGTTTACACAATTATACGGCAACATTTTCTTAAGAGATATATACCGCTTTATTTAATAAAAGCTGCAACAGAATACATTGACATGTATGAGGATATTCGTAATGTCAGTAAGGATGCGATAGTACCAACAACATTTGATTACACCGCTCAACTTGAGTACACAGAAAACGAAGAGCTTTTGCTATTAAACCCAGAATATGCAAGGTTTGACAAATACGAGGCATTTTTAAATAAACCAGAAAATATTAATTTTAGAACAAGAGTTGATAAAGCAGCAGCCGATAACATGTATGACAAATAACAAAAATTATGTAGTTGATTAACTAGAAAAAACTTTTGATGTTCTTTATCACTAACAAATTTTATAAACAAATAATTAAATAATGAAACAAAGAATCAAAAAGAAGGTGATTGATTTTAATCATATTTCCCATAACATCTCAGATGACGACGGCAAAGAATTAATCCCGTACTACAATTATTATCATAAGAAAGCTTATTGTGCTAAAAAGGCTTATAGGTACTATGGTCGAATATTAAAAGCAATACCTAATCTCCCAATGGCACTAACAGCTGGTTGTGTTGCATCAGCAGAAGGAACAGCCAATCCTTTCATGTTTATTATTTCCGGTGTTGGTATTGCATTAAACGCGGCAAGTAAAAAAATAGAACCAAAGTTTGAAAACATAAAAGCTTCATGTAAGCTCGCCCCAATAACGTACAATACAATTTTAAATCAATTAAGAACTTATTTGAGAGGTGAAAGGTACATTATGTTAGATTTGATTCAAGAATTTCGCGTTAAGGATGATATGTTGAGCGATCTTCTTCCACTAAGGTTGTCGTATTATGAGGCACAATACGAAAAGGAGTACAACGAGTTTAAGGACATACCAGTTCGGTCTGCTGTAACAGGAGAGTAGCTAGTGTAATTTTGTGTAACAAGAATGAATAACTCAAAAGGGTTTTTACCCCAATTGTAATATCAGAATTATGATCAATTGCAATGATTATAAATTGTATTGGAAATAAGATAACAGAAATAACTGTACCTGATACAATTTTTGTATTTGATTGTTCACAGAACATACTTAAAATTTTTATCTAACAATAAGGATAGAGGGGGAGGTAGATAGATGTTAAAGGTTTGCTCATATGATAACAAAAATTAATACAATAATGATTACAGTACTGATGACCATACAATATGATTTTATACTTAAATCATCGGAGTCAAAGTCGAGTGGCGAGAGGTCGAGCGCAAGCGAGGTCACGAGACACAAGACGAAGACGCACTAACCGACGAACATAGGTACAAAATTGTGACCGCCAAATAAATATTGTGTCAGGGGACGCGGTAAATAAAAAGCGCCTTCAATCTGCGCACAGTATTTATATAAATTTATGAAAACTGAAAGAAATCAAGCTGATGGGGTGGGGTATCATTTGACTCTCAGCCGTCTTTCATTCTTCTGCACGTGTATCAGGTCCCTATGTTTGCATGTGTGTGTACGTGAGTATCTTTGAGTGTCTTCACTCTTAGGGAACAGAGATAGAAAGAGGGTGAGAGAAACCAGGTGTTACAATGATCCAGAAATATAGTTAGAGGTTCTGATGGGTTCTTAATTATTATTGTGTACCTGTGTACATGCAATTAGATATAGACTGTGTTGATTATAATACTAAAGTAGTAAAGAAAGGAAGAAATAGACGTGGAACTAAATTGAGTCTCAGACTATGGGAACAATTGAACAACTTTATTTTTTATCTATCACAGATGATGCTGGTGAGAAAGTGACTATAATACTGATAATAATAATGAAGATAAGAATGAGCAGAATGTGATACATTAATAAATAAAAGCATAGTTCTTCTTCTAATTCTTCCACTCACATCATCGTCATCGTCATCGTCATCACCAATGTGGTTATCAATCACACTTTCCATGGGACCTATTTCCACAATTGTTGAATAGCTTTAACCCCTAAAATATCATCAGGCCATATCGTCATATAACCAAGCTGAAGGCATTGCACATTTTCTATGTCATGCGTGCAGCTGTTTTACGCTGCTAATATGCACACCATGTTTACATGATGCTAGTTTCAATTCCTTGCCATATAGAATCAAAACACAATGAAATATAAGAACACATTATCTACAAATGAACATTTGGGATGTTCCAAAATACCCGAACAAATTAAGAATGTACACGTGGGACATAGTTATGCAAGATACTTGTGCTAGTTATTGCGATATCGATATTAATTTCGGAGGGGACAGGGTGGAAGGGTAAGAAACCATAACATGATGAGTTGCAAGGTCTTTCCGTTATGTATTACATTTCTACTTCATGAAAAATTAGGCTCAAAATGTGCTACAAAAGTGCACAAACTATCTCGATATCATACAAATAAAGACGATTAGGTGTTTTACATTTTGGACAAACTCTCAAATTAAGATATGAAATGGAGAGCAATAACCTTGAATTATGAGGTTTTCTGAATAGAAAGAAAAAGAAACCCTTCATCGTGGTTGTTTTTGTATGTATTATCAAACGTTGACTTGAAAATAATTGTACTCTCCAGCATTCAATGCATGCTATTTTTCAAAGCGTTAATCTTAATTACTTTACTCGTCGTATCCCATACATAAGGAGTATGCCTTTTGCATAAAGGAAACTCTATCTATACATCTATTTATGAAGAATTTAAAGATAAAAACCACGAAAACAAATCTAAAAACGGGAAGGGTTGCACTGAGAACGAGAACATTGACCACTTTGGGTAGAACTGTAAATGTCGTGTGTTTGACAAGCCTGGTATAAGGCAGTGTTACATATCGATTGGTATGACCTATACAGGTGCGTACTAAATATTCATGAATATTCCATTGACAAACGCATTGACTTTGTATCCGTTTTATTAAACCTTCGAAAACAAGTTAACTTAGGTCAATGTCTATTTTAATACTGAATATATGACGTATTTGTCTGACTCATCCTATTTCAAGCAGTTTTCCATGTACGACTCGCTCGTGCTGAAACCTCACATTATGTTGTATCGAATAAACAGATTTGTCTAATAAAATGAATCTGTTGTAAATGAAGCCGTGCTCTTTATAGCATAAAAAATCAAAATTACAACAGCAATAAAAGGTGCTTCTTCAGTAACTACAATGCCGCTGCATCATTATATCATTCAATGTAAAACATACTAATTAGAATGAAGCGTTAGTGATGAAATTGCTTAATGTGTGTGAAAAAAGTCATTTAGTTTTCTTTTCTAGTAAAATTATTCGAAAAACCGACATTTTCAGTACGATGCATACATCTTGGGGTTGTTTTCTAGGTAGAGCTCATGTCTAATTCGCTTCAAGTCCATGAAATGCTTGAAACATTATTGGGCGTATACCACGCACTAACCGACGAACATAGGTACAAAATTGTGACCGCCAAAAAAATATTGTGTCAGGGGACGCGGTAAATAAAAAGCGCCTTCAATCTGCGCATAGTATTTATATAAATTTATGAAAACTGAAAAAAATCAAGTTGATGGTTCTTTTTTTTTTTATCATTTGACTCTCAGCCGTCTTTCATTCCTCTGCACGTGTATCAGGTCCCTATGTTTGCGTCTGTGTGTGCGTGCTAATACAAATTATTAAAATTAATTTATACAGAAATATAGGGAGAACTCATTTAGTATTTGTGTAAGTACCATATCACAGAAATATAGGAAAAATATATGAGATGTATCTATAGCGGGAATAACATACTAGGTGTATGTTAGTCGCTGCTATTAGTTACATGCCAACTTACTACCGATTGCAAAGTACATGTACTCAGTTTGTGAAACAGCAGTCAGGTTGGGTTACACAAAGCAATATATTGATTTACACAATTGTTTTAAGTCGCTTGGGTCCCGTATTCAACTTCAGAGCACATTCAAACTAAAATTTTGATAACTTACAAAAAATAAACTAATTGAAATACAAGAGATGTCAACGTAGCAGTGCGTTTAGATACAGATGTCCGTTAAATATGTATTGTTCATTTTGTAACAATTTAAGAAATACAAGACACATAACAAAGGTAATTTTGAGTTTGAGTGAGCACTTAAGTTGAGGAATTTGGTGAATTCGGGGCCAGAATATTAGTCGCATTGTGGACATGTCGTCCAGACTAAGAAAGTAAAAAATAACCATAAAGTGGCTTCTTTCACAGTTTCCGCTTTGAGGAAATATATTTAGAAAACGTAGTATGAAATTAAGATTTGTTTTCTATGTCAAAAATAAACACTGTAACTGTAGGTACAAGAAAGTAAAACGATAATTACAATAAGTGTAGAGCAAAATGAAAATGGACAAAGACTGACTATGTTTGGATGAGAAAATCTGATTGATTCATTCAGTCAGCATAATAGGTTGTATTGGATCAACCTTCCGAGACAATTTGACTCGGGAGTGCAATGATTGGTTTAGCAGGTTTATGCATATTTATGAGAAACGAGGAAAGTGTATCGCAGGCAGCCACGGGTGAAATAAGAGCGTAGCGGATTTTGTAACAGAAATTTAAAATTTGACTTCCTATTCATCTAGTAATCATCTTCACAATATACTTTCACTTATCGGATATTCTTCCATATTTAATCAAGGAAGAAAACAAGCAATCATCCAATCTACAAAACGTCGATCCTTTCCCTCTGAACATTACCTCAAGATGTGTCTGATCAGAAGATCATAACATTCGGACATTGAAGCTAAAAATAAAACTCAAATATAAATTATGAAATGTGAACCTATGCTTCTTAACTACTTTAGTCATGTTTAACCTAGATCTTAGATGTAAAACAAATGTGACGAGATACACGTTTGATTGCAGGATCAAAATGAGCTGTCAAAGTCGCCCAATATTGTTACATTCTTCAATGCTGGATTCCACTCCTTCCCCTTCCCTATCTGCAATGGTTAGTTTTTTAATCTGTTTTGTTTATTATTTCACTCTCTTAAAGTTCATAGGCGATCGATACTCCGCGAGTATTGACCGTGAATTTTGGACATGTTTTATCATTCCCAGGTCTGTGTGATCGTACATGGTCATAGTCATTTGAGTTCTGACTGTTCACGGATTCATTTATTTAAATGCGAAGAAGGGGTGGCAAATTTTCATATATTGAAACTATCAGAGTCACATTCCGTCAAATTCTACCTTTAGCAAACAAAACTACCTTCAGTCGAAAATTTGATAAACTATTTGAGAAAACAGTAACTAGTTGTGGATCAAAACATTACGACCAGCGTAAATTTGATCAAGATGTACTTCCGGCTTCTAAATAAGACAACAATCTCTGACTCACTAACCCATTTTGAACTTATTCCAATAGTTGTGGCCACGTGCCAATGATCGTACTATTTTCTTTAACTTACCTGCCCAAAGACCACAAACAGTAAGCAAATAATTGTATTGCTGTTGTTACTGCTACTACTATTGCTACTGATGCTACTACTACTTATAACAACAACAGCAGTAACAGATCGTCTATATTGATGTCTGTATCAAATGTATCTCTCTCACTCTCAAACTGGCGTGCAAACTCTAGTCATACATACATACATACATACATACATACATACATACATACATACATACATAGAGATAAGATGTAAGTGACACATTTTTTATTGCTAGGTAAAAGTCAAATAGAATTAATGAAATAAGAGACGCCGTTTTGTCCCATTCTTGTTTATTGAATCGTGTTCAATCGGATTCAACGGTTACCAACATTTTTTTAAACACATTATTCTAAATATATGTATATCACATTCACAGTCTAACACTTTTCTCTATACATACATACATACATACATACATACATACACCGACACACAGACACACACACATTTCTAACAAAAGACTCAGTGAGGCAATACCCTGATATAAGATATATCACAAAAGGAAGACATGTTTGTTGAAAACAATATAGGAAAAGAAAAGAAGTCGCATGTGGATTTTATTCTGCGTGATTTCTTATGGTATACCGATATGTAACTACGGAATGAATTGTATATCACCTATTTTATCTGCAACTTCAGACAATATTTTTCATACAGGACATTCTAGATATGTTGTAATATATATATATATATATATATATATATATATATATATATATATATATATATATATATATATATATATATATATATATATATAACGGGAAGGGTTGCAGTGAGAACGAGAATATTGACCACTTTGGGTAGAACTGTAAATGTCGTGTGTTTGACAGGCCTGGTATAAGGCAGTGTTACATATCGATTGGTATGGCCTAAACAGGTGCGTACTAAATATTCATGAATATTCCACTGACAAATGCACTGACCTTGTTCCCGTTTTATTAAACCTTCGAAAACAACTTAACTTAGCTCAATGTCTATTTTAATACTGAATATATGACGTATTTGTCTGACTCATCCTATTTCAAGCAGTTTTCCATGTACGACTCGCTCGTGCTGAAACCTCACATTATGTTGTATCGAATAAACAGATTTGTCTAATAAAATGAATCTGTTGTAAATGAAGCCGTGCTCTTTATAACATAAAAAATCAAAATTACAACAGCAATAAAAGGTGCTTCTTCAGTAACTACAATGCCGCTGCATCATTATATCATTCAATGTAAAACATACTAATTAGAATGAAGCGTTAGTGATGAAATTGCTTAATGTGTGTGAAAAAAGTCATTTAGTTTTCTTTTCTAGTAAAATTATTCGAAAAACCGACATTTTCAGTACGATGCATACATCTTGGGGTTGTTTTCTAGGTAGAGCTCATGTCTAATTCGCTTCAAGTCCATGAAATGCTTGAAACATTATTGGGCGTATACCACGCACTAACCGACGAACATAGGTACAAAATTGTGACCGCCAAAAAAATATTGTCTCAGGGGACGCGGTAAATAAAAAATGCGCATAGTATTTATATAAATTTATGAAAACTGAAAAAAATCAAGTTGATGGTTCTTTTTTTTTATCATTTAACTCTCAGCCGTCTTTCATTCCTCTGCACGTGTATCAGGTTCCTATATTTGCGTGTGTGTGTGCGTGCTAATACAAATTATTAAAATTAATTTATACAGAAATATAGGGAGAACTCATTTAGTATTTGTGTAAGTACCATATCACAGAAATATAGGAAAAATATATGAGATGTATCTATAGCGGGAATAACATACTAGGTGTATGTTAGTCGCTGCTATTAGTTACATGCCAACTTACTACCGATTGCAAAGTACATGTACTCAGTTTGTGAAACAGCAGTCAGGTTGGGTTACACAAAGCAATATATTGATTTACACAATTGTTTTAAGTCGCTTGGGTCCCGTATTCAACTTCAGAGCACATTCAAACTAAAATTTTGATAACTTACAAAAAATAAACTAATTGAAATACAAGAGATGTCAACGTAGCAGTGCATTTAGATACAGATGTCTGTTAAATATGTATTGTTCATTTTGTAACAATTTAAGAAATACAAGACACATAACAAAGGTAATTTTGAGTTTGAGTGAGCACTTAAGTTGAGGAATTTGGTGAATTCGGGGCCAGAATATTAGTCGCATTGTGGACATGTCGTCCAGACTAAGAAAGTAAAAAATAACCATAAAGTGGCTTCTTTCACAGTTTCCGCTTTGAGGAAATATATTTAGAAAACGTAGTATGAAATTAAGATTTGTTTTCTATGTCAAAAATAAACACTGTAACTGTAGGTACAAGAAAGTAAAACGATAATTACAATAAGTGTAGAGCAAAATGAAAATGGACAAAGACTGACTATGTTTGGATGAGAAAATCTGATTGATTCATTCAGTCAGCATAAAAGGTTGTATTGGATCAACCTTCCGAGACAATTTGACTCGGGAGTGCAATGATTGGTTTAGCAGGTTTATGCATATTTATGAGAAACGAGGAAAGTGTATCGCAGGCAGCCACGGGTGAAATAAGAGCGTAGCGGATTTTGTAACAGAAATTTAAAATTTGACTTCCTATTCATCTAGTAATCATCTACACAATATACTTTCACTTATCGGATATTCTTCCATATTTAATCAAGGAAGAAAACAAGCAATCATCCAATCTACAAAACGTCGATCCTTTCCCTCTGAACATTACCTCAAGATGTGTCTGATCAGAAGATCATAACATTCGGACATTGAAGCTAAAAATAAAACTCAAATATAAATTATGAAATGTGAACCTATGCTTCTTAACTACTTTAGTCATGTTTAACCTAGATCTTAGATGTAAAACAAATGTGACGAGATACACGTTTGATTGCAGGATCAAAATGAGCCGTCAAAGTCGCCCAATATTGTTACATTCTTCAATGCTGGATTCCACTCCTTCCCCTTCCCTATCTGCAATGGTTAGTTTTTTAATCTGTTTTGTTTATTATTTCACTCTCTTAAAGTTCATAGGCGATCGATACTCCGCGAGTATTGACCGTGAATTTTGGACATGTTTTATCATTCCCAGGTCTGTGTGATCGTACATGGTCATAGTCATTTGAGTTCTGACTGTTCACGGATTCATTTATTTAAATGCGAAGAAGGGGTGGCAAATTTTCATATATTGAAACTATCAGAGTCACATTCCGTCAAATTCTACCTTTAGCAAACAAAACTACCTTCAGTCGAAAATTTGATAAACTATTTGAGAAAACAGTAACTAGTTGTGGATCAAAACATTACGACCAGCGTAAATTTGATCAAGATGTACTTCCGGCTTCTAAATAAGACAACAATCTCTGACTCACTAACCCATTTTGAACTTATTCCAATAGTTGTGGCCACGTGCCAATGATCGTACTATTTTCTTTAACTTACCTGCCCAAAGACCACAAACAGTAAGCAAATAATTGTATTGCTGTTGTTACTGCTACTACTATTGCTACTGATGCTACTACTACTTATAACAACAACAGCAGTAACAGATCGTCTATATTGATGTCTGTATCAAATGTATCTCTCTCACTCTCAAACTGGCGTGCAAACTCTAGTCATACATACATACATACATACATACATACATACATACATACATACATACATACATACATAGAGATAAGATGTAAGTGACACATTTTTTATTGCTAGGTAAAAGTCAAATAGAATTAATGAAATAAGAGACGCCGTTTTGTCCCATTCTTGTTTATTGAATCGTGTTCAATCGGATTCAACGGTTACCAACATTTTTTTAAACACATTATTCTAAATATATGTATATCACATTCACAGTCTAACACTTTTCTCTATACATACATACATACATACATACATACATACATACATACATACATACATACACCGACACACAGACACACACACATTTCTAACAAAAGACTCAGTGAGGCAATACCCTGATATAAGATATATCACAAAAAGGAAGACATGTTTGTTGAAAACAATATAGGAAAAGAAAAGAAGTCGCATGTGGATTTTATTCTGCGTGATTTCTTATGGTATACCGATATGTAACTACGGAATGAATTGTATATCACCTATTTTATCTGCAACTTCAGACAATATTTTTCATACAGGACATTCTAGATATGTTGTAATATATATATATATATATATATATATATATATATATATATATATATATATATATATATATATATATATATATATATAACGGGAAGGGTTGCAGTGAGAACGAGAATATTGACCACTTTGGGTAGAACTGTAAATGTCGTGTGTTTGACAGGCCTGGTATAAGGCAGTGTTACATATCGATTGGTATGGCCTAAACAGGTGCGTACTAAATATTCATGAATATTCCACTGACAAATGCACTGACCTTGTTCCCGTTTTATTAAACCTTCGAAAACAACTTAACTTAGCTCAATGTCTATTTTAATACTGAATATATGACGTATTTGTCTGACTCATCCTATTTCAAGCAGTTTTCCATGTACGACTCGCTCGTGCTGAAACCTCACATTATGTTGTATCGAATAAACAGATTTGTCTAATAAAATGAATCTGTTGTAAATGAAGCCGTGCTCTTTATAACATAAAAAATCAAAATTACAACAGCAATAAAAGGTGCTTCTTCAGTAACTACAATGCCGCTGCATCATTATATCATTCAATGTAAAACATACTAATTAGAATGAAGCGTTAGTGATGAAATTGCTTAATGTGTGTGAAAAAAGTCATTTAGTTTTCTTTTCTAGTAAAATTATTCGAAAAACCGACATTTTCAGTACGATGCATACATCTTGGGGTTGTTTTCTAGGTAGAGCTCATGTCTAATTCGCTTCAAGTCCATGAAATGCTTGAAACATTATTGGGCGTATACCACGCACTAACCGACGAACATAGGTACAAAATTGTGACCGCCAAAAAAATATTGTGTCAGGGGACGCGGTAAATAAAAAATGCGCATAGTATTTATATAAATTTATGAAAACTGAAAAAAATCAAGTTGATGGTTCTTTTTTTTATCATTTAACTCTCAGCCGTCTTTCATTCCTCTGCACGTGTATCAGGTTCCTATATTTGCGTGTGTGTGTGCGTGCTAATACAAATTATTAAAATTAATTTATACAGAAATATAGGGAGAACTCATTTAGTATTTGTGTAAGTACCATATCACAGAAATATAGGAAAAATATATGAGATGTATCTATAGCGGGAATAACATACTAGGTGTATGTTAGTCGCTGCTATTAGTTACATGCCAACTTACTACCGATTGCAAAGTACATGTACTCAGTTTGTGAAACAGCAGTCAGGTTGGGTTACACAAAGCAATATATTGATTTACACAATTGTTTTAAGTCGCTTGGGTCCCGTATTCAACTTCAGAGCACATTCAAACTAAAATTTTGATAACTTACAAAAAATAAACTAATTGAAATACAAGAGATGTCAACGTAGCAGTGCGTTTAGATACAGATGTCTGTTAAATATGTATTGTTCATTTTGTAACAATTTAAGAAATACAAGACACATAACAAAGGTAATTTTGAGTTTGAGTGAGCACTTAAGTTGAGGAATTTGGTGAATTCGGGGCCAGAATATTAGTCGCATTGTGGACATGTCGTCCAGACTAAGAAAGTAAAAAATAACCATAAAGTGGCTTCTTTCACAGTTTCCGCTTTGAGGAAATATATTTAGAAAACGTAGTATGAAATTAAGATTTGTTTTCTATGTCAAAAATAAACACTGTAACTGTAGGTACAAGAAAGTAAAACGATAATTACAATAAGTGTAGAGCAAAATGAAAATGGACAAAGACTGACTATGTTTGGATGAGAAAATCTGATTGATTCATTCAGTCAGCATAAAAGGTTGTATTGGATCAACCTTCCGAGACAATTTGACTCGGGAGTGCAATGATTGGTTTAGCAGGTTTATGCATATTTATGAGAAACGAGGAAAGTGTATCGCAGGCAGCCACGGGTGAAATAAGAGCGTAGCGGATTTTGTAACAGAAATTTAAAATTTGACTTCCTATTCATCTAGTAATCATCTACACAATATACTTTCACTTATCGGATATTCTTCCATATTTAATCAAGGAAGAAAACAAGCAATCATCCAATCTACAAAACGTCGATCCTTTCCCTCTGAACATTACCTCAAGATGTGTCTGATCAGAAGATCATAACATTCGGACATTGAAGCTAAAAATAAAACTCAAATATAAATTATGAAATGTGAACCTATGCTTCTTAACTACTTTAGTCATGTTTAACCTAGATCTTAGATGTAAAACAAATGTGACGAGATACACGTTTGATTGCAGGATCAAAATGAGCCGTCAAAGTCGCCCAATATTGTTACATTCTTCAATGCTGGATTCCACTCCTTCCCCTTCCCTATCTGCAATGGTTAGTTTTTTAATCTGTTTTGTTTATTATTTCACTCTCTTAAAGTTCATAGGCGATCGATACTCCGCGAGTATTGACCGTGAATTTTGGACATGTTTTATCATTCCCAGGTCTGTGTGATCGTACATGGTCATAGTCATTTGAGTTCTGACTGTTCACGGATTCATTTATTTAAATGCGAAGAAGGGGTGGCAAATTTTCATATATTGAAACTATCAGAGTCACATTCCGTCAAATTCTACCTTTAGCAAACAAAACTACCTTCAGTCGAAAATTTGATAAACTATTTGAGAAAACAGTAACTAGTTGTGGATCAAAACATTACGACCAGCGTAAATTTGATCAAGATGTACTTCCGGCTTCTAAATAAGACAACAATCTCTGACTCACTAACCCATTTTGAACTTATTCCAATAGTTGTGGCCACGTGCCAATGATCGTACTATTTTCTTTAACTTACCTGCCCAAAGACCACAAACAGTAAGCAAATAATTGTATTGCTGTTGTTACTGCTACTACTATTGCTACTGATGCTACTACTACTTATAACAACAACAGCAGTAACAGATCGTCTATATTGATGTCTGTATCAAATGTATCTCTCTCACTCTCAAACTGGCGTGCAAACTCTAGTCATACATACATACATACATACATACATACATACATACATACATACATACATACATACATAGAGATAAGATGTAAGTGACACATTTTTTATTGCTAGGTAAAAGTCAAATAGAATTAATGAAATAAGAGACGCCGTTTTGTCCCATTCTTGTTTATTGAATCGTGTTCAATCGGATTCAACGGTTACCAACATTTTTTTAAACACATTATTCTAAATATATGTATATCACATTCACAGTCTAACACTTTTCTCTATACATACATACATACATACATACATACATACATACATACATACATACACCGACACACAGACACACACACATTTCTAACAAAAGACTCAGTGAGGCAATACCCTGATATAAGATATATCACAAAAGGAAGACATGTTTGTTGAAAACAATATAGGAAAAGAAAAGAAGTCGCATGTGGATTTTATTCTGCGTGATTTCTTATGGTATACCGATATGTAACTACGGAATGAATTGTATATCACCTATTTTATCTGCAACTTCAGACAATATTTTTCATACAGGACATTCTAGATATGTTGTAATATATATATATATATATATATATATATATATATATATATATATATATATATATATATATATATATATATATAACGGGAAGGGTTGCAGTGAGAACGAGAATATTGACCACTTTGGGTAGAACTGTAAATGTCGTGTGTTTGACAGGCCTGGTATAAGGCAGTGTTACATATCGATTGGTATGGCCTAAACAGGTGCGTACTAAATATTCATGAATATTCCACTGACAAATGCACTGACCTTGTTCCCGTTTTATTAAACCTTCGAAAACAACTTAACTTAGCTCAATGTCTATTTTAATACTGAATATATGACGTATTTGTCTGACTCATCCTATTTCAAGCAGTTTTCCATGTACGACTCGCTCGTGCTGAAACCTCACATTATGTTGTATCGAATAAACAGATTTGTCTAATAAAATGAATCTGTTGTAAATGAAGCCGTGCTCTTTATAACATAAAAAATCAAAATTACAACAGCAATAAAAGGTGCTTCTTCAGTAACTACAATGCCGCTGCATCATTATATCATTCAATGTAAAACATACTAATTAGAATGAAGCGTTAGTGATGAAATTGCTTAATGTGTGTGAAAAAAGTCATTTAGTTTTCTTTTCTAGTAAAATTATTCGAAAAACCGACATTTTCAGTACGATGCATACATCTTGGGGTTGTTTTCTAGGTAGAGCTCATGTCTAATTCGCTTCAAGTCCATGAAATGCTTGAAACATTATTGGGCGTATACCACGCACTAACCGACGAACATAGGTACAAAATTGTGACCGCCAAAAAAATATTGTGTCAGGGGACGCGGTAAATAAAAAATGCGCATAGTATTTATATAAATTTATGAAAACTGAAAAAAATCAAGTTGATGGTTCTTTTTTTTATCATTTAACTCTCAGCCGTCTTTCATTCCTCTGCACGTGTATCAGGTTCCTATATTTGCGTGTGTGTGTGCGTGCTAATACAAATTATTAAAATTAATTTATACAGAAATATAGGGAGAACTCATTTAGTATTTGTGTAAGTACCATATCACAGAAATATAGGAAAAATATATGAGATGTATCTATAGCGGGAATAACATACTAGGTGTATGTTAGTCGCTGCTATTAGTTACATGCCAACTTACTACCGATTGCAAAGTACATGTACTCAGTTTGTGAAACAGCAGTCAGGTTGGGTTACACAAAGCAATATATTGATTTACACAATTGTTTTAAGTCGCTTGGGTCCCGTATTCAACTTCAGAGCACATTCAAACTAAAATTTTGATAACTTACAAAAAATAAACTAATTGAAATACAAGAGATGTCAACGTAGCAGTGCGTTTAGATACAGATGTCTGTTAAATATGTATTGTTCATTTTGTAACAATTTAAGAAATACAAGACACATAACAAAGGTAATTTTGAGTTTGAGTGAGCACTTAAGTTGAGGAATTTGGTGAATTCGGGGCCAGAATATTAGTCGCATTGTGGACATGTCGTCCAGACTAAGAAAGTAAAAAATAACCATAAAGTGGCTTCTTTCACAGTTTCCGCTTTGAGGAAATATATTTAGAAAACGTAGTATGAAATTAAGATTTGTTTTCTATGTCAAAAATAAACACTGTAACTGTAGGTACAAGAAAGTAAAACGATAATTACAATAAGTGTAGAGCAAAATGAAAATGGACAAAGACTGACTATGTTTGGATGAGAAAATCTGATTGATTCATTCAGTCAGCATAAAAGGTTGTATTGGATCAACCTTCCGAGACAATTTGACTCGGGAGTGCAATGATTGGTTTAGCAGGTTTATGCATATTTATGAGAAACGAGGAAAGTGTATCGCAGGCAGCCACGGGTGAAATAAGAGCGTAGCGGATTTTGTAACAGAAATTTAAAATTTGACTTCCTATTCATCTAGTAATCATCTACACAATATACTTTCACTTATCGGATATTCTTCCATATTTAATCAAGGAAGAAAACAAGCAATCATCCAATCTACAAAACGTCGATCCTTTCCCTCTGAACATTACCTCAAGATGTGTCTGATCAGAAGATCATAACATTCGGACATTGAAGCTAAAAATAAAACTCAAATATAAATTATGAAATGTGAACCTATGCTTCTTAACTACTTTAGTCATGTTTAACCTAGATCTTAGATGTAAAACAAATGTGACGAGATACACGTTTGATTGCAGGATCAAAATGAGCTGTCAAAGTCGCCCAATATTGTTACATTCTTCAATGCTGGATTCCACTCCTTCCCCTTCCCTATCTGCAATGGTTAGTTTTTTAATCTGTTTTGTTTATTATTTCACTCTCTTAAAGTTCATAGGCGATCGATACTCCGCGAGTATTGACCGTGAATTTTGGACATGTTTTATCATTCCCAGGTCTGTGTGATCGTACATGGTCATAGTCATTTGAGTTCTGACTGTTCACGGATTCATTTATTTAAATGCGAAGAAGGGGTGGCAAATTTTCATATATTGAAACTATCAGAGTCACATTCCGTCAAATTCTACCTTTAGCAAACAAAACTACCTTCAGTCGAAAATTTGATAAACTATTTGAGAAAACAGTAACTAGTTGTGGATCAAAACATTACGACCAGCGTAAATTTGATCAAGATGTACTTCCGGCTTCTAAATAAGACAACAATCTCTGACTCACTAACCCATTTTGAACTTATTCCAATAGTTGTGGCCACGTGCCAATGATCGTACTATTTTCTTTAACTTACCTGCCCAAAGACCACAAACAGTAAGCAAATAATTGTATTGCTGTTGTTACTGCTACTACTATTGCTACTGATGCTACTACTACTTATAACAACAACAGCAGTAACAGATCGTCTATATTGATGTCTGTATCAAATGTATCTCTCTCACTCTCAAACTGGCGTGCAAACTCTAGTCATACATACATACATACATACATACATACATACATACATACATACATACATACATACATACATACATACATACATAGAGATAAGATGTAAGTGACACATTTTTTATTGCTAGGTAAAAGTCAAATAGAATTAATGAAATAAGAGACGCCGTTTTGTCCCATTCTTGTTTATTGAATCGTGTTCAATCGGATTCAACGGTTACCAACATTTTTTTAAACACATTATTCTAAATATATGTATATCACATTCACAGTCTAACACTTTTGTTTATACATACATACATACATACATACATACATACATACATACATACATACATACATACACCGACACACAGACACACACACATTTCTAACAAAAGACTCAGTGAGGCAATACCCTGATATAAGATATATCACAAAAGGAAGACATGTTTGTTGAAAACAATATAGGAAAAGAAAAGAAGTCGCATGTGGATTTTATTCTGCGTGATTTCTTATGGTATACCGATATGTAACTACGGAATGAATTGTATATCACCTATTTTATCTGCAACTTCAGACAATATTTTTCATACAGGACATTCTAGATATGTTGTAATATATATATATATATATATATATATATATATATATATATATATATATATATATATATATATATATATATATATAACGGGAAGGGTTGCAGTGAGAACGAGAATATTGACCACTTTGGGTAGAACTGTAAATGTCGTGTGTTTGACAGGCCTGGTATAAGGCAGTGTTACATATCGATTGGTATGGCCTAAACAGGTGCGTACTAAATATTCATGAATATTCCACTGACAAATGCACTGACCTTGTTCCCGTTTTATTAAACCTTCGAAAACAACTTAACTTAGCTCAATGTCTATTTTAATACTGAATATATGACGTATTTGTCTGACTCATCCTATTTCAAGCAGTTTTCCATGTACGACTCGCTCGTGCTGAAACCTCACATTATGTTGTATCGAATAAACAGATTTGTCTAATAAAATGAATCTGTTGTAAATGAAGCCGTGCTCTTTATAACATAAAAAATCAAAATTACAACAGCAATAAAAGGTGCTTCTTCAGTAACTACAATGCCGCTGCATCATTATATCATTCAATGTAAAACATACTAATTAGAATGAAGCGTTAGTGATGAAATTGCTTAATGTGTGTGAAAAAAGTCATTTAGTTTTCTTTTCTAGTAAAATTATTCGAAAAACCGACATTTTCAGTACGATGCATACATCTTGGGGTTGTTTTCTAGGTAGAGCTCATGTCTAATTCGCTTCAAGTCCATGAAATGCTTGAAACATTATTGGGCGTATACCACGCACTAACCGACGAACATAGGTACAAAATTGTGACCGCCAAAAAAATATTGTCTCAGGGGACGCGGTAAATAAAAAATGCGCATAGTATTTATATAAATTTATGAAAACTGAAAAAAATCAAGTTGATGGTTCTTTTTTTTTATCATTTAACTCTCAGCCGTCTTTCATTCCTCTGCACGTGTATCAGGTCCCTATATTTGCGTGTGTGTGTGCGTGCTAATACAAATTATTAAAATTAATTTATACAGAAATATAGGGAGAACTCATTTAGTATTTGTGTAAGTACCATATCACAGAAATATAGGAAAAATATATGAGATGTATCTATAGCGGGAATAACATACTAGGTGTATGTTAGTCGCTGCTATTAGTTACATGCCAACTTACTACCGATTGCAAAGTACATGTACTCAGTTTGTGAAACAGCAGTCAGGTTGGGTTACACAAAGCAATATATTGATTTACACAATTGTTTTAAGTCGCTTGGGTCCCGTATTCAACTTCAGAGCACATTCAAACTAAAATTTTGATAACTTACAAAAAATAAACTAATTGAAATACAAGAGATGTCAACGTAGCAGTGCGTTTAGATACAGATGTCTGTTAAATATGTATTGTTCTTTTTGTAACAATTTAAGAAATACAAGACACATAACAAAGGTAATTTTGAGTTTGAGTGAGCACTTAAGTTGAGGAATTTGGTGAATTCGGGGCCAGAATATTAGTCGCATTGTGGACATGTCGTCCAGACTAAGAAAGTAAAAAATAACCATAAAGTGGCTTCTTTCACAGTTTCCGCTTTGAGGAAATATATTTAGGAAACGTAGTATGAAATTAAGATTTGTTTTCTATGTCAAAAATAAACACTGTAACTGTAGGTACAAGAAAGTAAAACGATAATTACAATAAGTGTAGAGCAAAATGAAAATGGACAAAGACTGACTATGTTTGGATGAGAAAATCTGATTGATTCATTCAGTCAGCATAAAAGGTTGTATTGGATCAACCTTCCGAGACAATTTGACTCGGGAGTGCAATGATTGGTTTAGCAGGTTTATGCATATTTATGAGAAACGAGGAAAGTGTATCGCAGGCAGCCACGGGTGAAATAAGAGCGTAGCGGATTTTGTAACAGAAATGTAAAATTTGACTTCCTATTCATCTAGTAATCATCTACACAATATACTTTCACTTATCGGATATTCTTCCATATTTAATCAAGGAAGAAAACAAGCAATCATCCAATCTACAAAACGTCGATCCTTTCCCTCTGAACATTACCTCAAGATGTGTCTGATCAGAAGATCATAACATTCGGACATTGAAGCTAAAAATAAAACTCAAATATAAATTATGAAATGTGAACCTATGCTTCTTAACTACTTTAGTCATGTTTAACCTAGATCTTAGATGTAAAACAAATGTGACGAGATACACGTTTGATTGCAGGATCAAAATGAGCCGTCAAAGTCGCCCAATATTGTTACATTCTTCAATGCTGGATTCCACTCCTTCCCCTTCCCTATCTGCAATGGTTAGTTTTTTAATCTGTTTTGTTTATTATTTCACTCTCTTAAAGTTCATAGGCGATCGATACTCCGCGAGTATTGACCGTGAATTTTGGACATGTTTTATCATTCCCAGGTCTGTGTGATCGTACATGGTCATAGTCATTTGAGTTCTGACTGTTCACGGATTCATTTATTTAAATGCGAAGAAGGGGTGGCAAATTTTCATATATTGAAACTATCAGAGTCACATTCCGTCAAATTCTACCTTTAGCAAACAAAACTACCTTCAGTCGAAAATTTGATAAACTATTTGAGAAAACAGTAACTAGTTGTGGATCAAAACATTACGACCAGCGTAAATTTGATCAAGATGTACTTCCGGCTTCTAAATAAGACAACAATCTCTGACTCACTAACCCATTTTGAACTTATTCCAATAGTTGTGGCCACGTGCCAATGATCGTACTATTTTCTTTAACTTACCTGCCCAAAGACCACAAACAGTAAGCAAATAATTGTATTGCTGTTGTTACTGCTACTACTATTGCTACTGATGCTACTACTACTTATAACAACAACAGCAGTAACAGATCGTCTATATTGATGTCTGTATCAAATGTATCTCTCTCACTCTCAAACTGGCGTGCAAACTCTAGTCATACATACATACATACATACATACATACATACATACATACATACATACATACATACATACATAGAGATAAGATGTAAGTGACACATTTTTTATTGCTAGGTAAAAGTCAAATAGAATTAATGAAATAAGAGACGCCGTTTTGTCCCATTCTTGTTTATTGAATCGTGTTCAATCGGATTCAACGGTTACCAACATTTTTTTAAACACATTATTCTAAATATATGTATATCACATTCACAGTCTAACACTTTTCTCTATACATACATACATACATACATACATACATACATACATACATACATACATACACCGACACACAGACACACACACATTTCTAACAAAAGACTCAGTGAGGCAATACCCTGATATAAGATATATCACAAAAGGAAGACATGTTTGTTGAAAACAATATAGGAAAAGAAAAGAAGTCGCATGTGGATTTTATTCTGCGTGATTTCTTATGGTATACCGATATGTAACTACGGAATGAATTGTATATCACCTATTTTATCTGCAACTTCAGACAATATTTTTCATACAGGACATTCTAGATATGTTGTAATATATATATATATATATATATATATATATATATATATATATATATATATATATATATATATATATATATATATATATAACGGGAAGGGTTGCAGTGAGAACGAGAATATTGACCACTTTGGGTAGAACTGTAAATGTCGTGTGTTTGACAGGCCTGGTATAAGGCAGTGTTACATATCGATTGGTATGGCCTAAACAGGTGCGTACTAAATATTCATGAATATTCCACTGACAAATGCACTGACCTTGTTCCCGTTTTATTAAACCTTCGAAAACAACTTAACTTAGCTCAATGTCTATTTTAATACTGAATATATGACGTATTTGTCTGACTCATCCTATTTCAAGCAGTTTTCCATGTACGACTCGCTCGTGCTGAAACCTCACATTATGTTGTATCGAATAAACAGATTTGTCTAATAAAATGAATCTGTTGTAAATGAAGCCGTGCTCTTTATAACATAAAAAATCAAAATTACAACAGCAATAAAAGGTGCTTCTTCAGTAACTACAATGCCGCTGCATCATTATATCATTCAATGTAAAACATACTAATTAGAATGAAGCGTTAGTGATGAAATTGCTTAATGTGTGTGAAAAAAGTCATTTAGTTTTCTTTTCTAGTAAAATTATTCGAAAAACCGACATTTTCAGTACGATGCATACATCTTGGGGTTGTTTTCTAGGTAGAGCTCATGTCTAATTCGCTTCAAGTCCATGAAATGCTTGAAACATTATTGGGCGTATACCACGCACTAACCGACGAACATAGGTACAAAATTGTGACCGCCAAAAAAATATTGTCTCAGGGGACGCGGTAAATAAAAAATGCGCATAGTATTTATATAAATTTATGAAAACTGAAAAAAATCAAGTTGATGGTTCTTTTTTTTTTATCATTTAACTCTCAGCCGTCTTTCATTCCTCTGCACGTGTATCAGGTCCCTATATTTGCGTGTGTGTGTGCGTGCTAATACAAATTATTAAAATTAATTTATACAGAAATATAGGGAGAACTCATTTAGTATTTGTGTAAGTACCATATCACAGAAATATAGGAAAAATATATGAGATGTATCTATAGCGGGAATAACATACTAGGTGTATGTTAGTCGCTGCTATTAGTTACATGCCAACTTACTACCGATTGCAAAGTACATGTACTCAGTTTGTGAAACAGCAGTCAGGTTGGGTTACACAAAGCAATATATTGATTTACACAATTGTTTTAAGTCGCTTGGGTCCCGTATTCAACTTCAGAGCACATTCAAACTAAAATTTTGATAACTTACAAAAAATAAACTAATTGAAATACAAGAGATGTCAACGTAGCAGTGCGTTTAGATACAGATGTCTGTTAAATATGTATTGTTCTTTTTGTAACAATTTAAGAAATACAAGACACATAACAAAGGTAATTTTGAGTTTGAGTGAGCACTTAAGTTGAGGAATTTGGTGAATTCGGGGCCAGAATATTAGTCGCATTGTGGACATGTCGTCCAGACTAAGAAAGTAAAAAATAACCATAAAGTGGCTTCTTTCACAGTTTCCGCTTTGAGGAAATATATTTAGGAAACGTAGTATGAAATTAAGATTTGTTTTCTATGTCAAAAATAAACACTGTAACTGTAGGTACAAGAAAGTAAAACGATAATTACAATAAGTGTAGAGCAAAATGAAAATGGACAAAGACTGACTATGTTTGGATGAGAAAATCTGATTGATTCATTCAGTCAGCATAAAAGGTTGTATTGGATCAACCTTCCGAGACAATTTGACTCGGGAGTGCAATGATTGGTTTAGCAGGTTTATGCATATTTATGAGAAACGAGGAAAGTGTATCGCAGGCAGCCACGGGTGAAATAAGAGCGTAGCGGATTTTGTAACAGAAATGTAAAATTTGACTTCCTATTCATCTAGTAATCATCTACACAATATACTTTCACTTATCGGATATTCTTCCATATTTAATCAAGGAAGAAAACAAGCAATCATCCAATCTACAAAACGTCGATCCTTTCCCTCTGAACATTACCTCAAGATGTGTCTGATCAGAAGATCATAACATTCGGACATTGAAGCTAAAAATAAAACTCAAATATAAATTATGAAATGTGAACCTATGCTTCTTAACTACTTTAGTCATGTTTAACCTAGATCTTAGATGTAAAACAAATGTGACGAGATACACGTTTGATTGCAGGATCAAAATGAGCCGTCAAAGTCGCCCAATATTGTTACATTCTTCAATGCTGGATTCCACTCCTTCCCCTTCCCTATCTGCAATGGTTAGTTTTTTAATCTGTTTTGTTTATTATTTCACTCTCTTAAAGTTCATAGGCGATCGATACTCCGCGAGTATTGACCGTGAATTTTGGACATGTTTTATCATTCCCAGGTCTGTGTGATCGTACATGGTCATAGTCATTTGAGTTCTGACTGTTCACGGATTCATTTATTTAAATGCGAAGAAGGGGTGGCAAATTTTCATATATTGAAACTATCAGAGTCACATTCCGTCAAATTCTACCTTTAGCAAACAAAACTACCTTCAGTCGAAAATTTGATAAACTATTTGAGAAAACAGTAACTAGTTGTGGATCAAAACATTACGACCAGCGTAAATTTGATCAAGATGTACTTCCGGCTTCTAAATAAGACAACAATCTCTGACTCACTAACCCATTTTGAACTTATTCCAATAGTTGTGGCCACGTGCCAATGATCGTACTATTTTCTTTAACTTACCTGCCCAAAGACCACAAACAGTAAGCAAATAATTTTATTGCTGTTGTTACTGCTACTACTATTGCTACTGATCGTCTATATTGATATCTGTATCAAATGCATCTCTCTCACTCTCAAACTGGCGTGCAAACTCTAGTCATACATACATACATACATACATACATACATACATACATACATACATACATACATAGAGATAAGATGTAAGTGACACATTTTTTATTGCTAGGTAAAAGTCAGATGGAATTAATGAAATAAGAGATGCCGTTTGGTCCCATTCTTATTTATAGAATCGCGTTCAATCGGATTCAACGGTTACCAACATTTTTTTAAACACATTATTATAAATATATGTATATCACATTCACAGCCTGACACTTTTGTTTATACATACATATATATATATATATATATATATATATATATATATATATATATATATATATATATATATATATACATACACACAAACACCGACACACACACACACACACACACACACACACATTTCTAACAAAAGACTCGTTGAGGCAATACCCTGATATACGATATATCACAAAAGGAAGACATGTTTGTTGAAAACAATATAGGAAATGAAAAGAAGTCGCATGCGGATTTTATTCTGCGTGATTTCTTATGGTACACCGATATGTAACCACGGAATGAATTATATACCGGCTCGCTTCCACTATAGTTACAACCACTTCTGACTATAGGGTCTGTGAAGCAACACCATGATATGTGATATTTAACACAAAGAAAATGTTTGTGTTGAAAAAATGCTGGGAAAGAAAGGAAGTCATTAGAGCGGGGAAAAAAGAGAATACTTTAATTTAATTATTCTAGACAATGGCCTAAGGCAAATCTTATTTTAAAAGTTCTTTATCTTTGAAGTTTGCTTGAAGTGATAGCAAACCTTACTCTCAGGGTACTTATTGCTTATGATACATATATCTAAAAAAAATATGGTCAATGTGTTTCAGTTATTAGAAATTATTAAAAGAGATTTAGAAAAAAATATACCTCGAACTTAATTAGAATTTGTTTTTGTAGCATACTACAGAAAAGTAGAATAATATATATATGAGATGCATCTATAGCTGGAATAAACGTCCTCGGTGTATGTTAGTCCCAGCTAATTACATGTATAATTATGACCGATTGCAAAACAACGCATTTTGTGGCAGTACATTTTGATACAGATGTCTGTTAGATATAAGTAGTTTATTTTTTTAACAAGTTAACAAATATAAGACTTTCGAGAAAGGTCATTTTGAGTTTGAGTAAGCTCTTAAGTTGAGGAATTTGATGAAATCGGGGCCAGGACTAGTACCCGCATTGCAGACATCTTGTCCAGACAAAGGAAGTATAAAAAAAAGAACTATAATGCCCCGCCCCCACCTTTTTTTTTTTTTTTTGCTTGTTTGTTTGGGGTTTTTTTAGTTTTCGCTTAGAGGAAATATATTTTGATTACGTAGTATGAGCAAAAGGAAGATAGACGAGGACTGACTATCCCTCTCTGTTTCCTGTAGACATGCTAGTTATTGCTGTATGGAAAGGGTTTCTATCAACGTTAGAAATTGTGTGGTCATACCACCTGTGCGTCATCATATACCAAGAATAACATAGTCTAAACTGTACTAAACGATCTTCAGAATCAATGAAGATTTTTAATAGTGATATGATCCTTGGTTAGAGCGTCCCAATGTTGTAGCAGTTCGTGAAAAATCTAGAACGTTGCTTGTCAGAATAGCGATTGCAGGAAATACTATCATGTTATTGTGTAACACAACTAGTTTTACCACAAATTGATCTCATCCAAACTTGTAAATAAGCAGACATTATCTCTTGATACTGAAATAGTTGCTGTTAAGTTAAAGTTATGAAATATTTATATCAGATCTGTGAAAACTCTTTAATCTATTACAATATAGCTTTGTGTCATTATTTATGTTGTGCAAAATTAGTGATATATTTTTTGCGCTCTACACAATGTACACTGGGACGATCCAGCTAGCTGGGAATCTTGGGGTATTTTTTAAAAGAAATATGAGTATTCCAGGGACTCAAGGGTACTCTAAAGTAGTGAATAAATTGAGAGTGTTACAGGGACTCAAGGGTATTCTTAAGTAGTGAATAAATTGAGAGTGTTACAGGAACTCAAGGGTATTCTTAAGTAGTGAATAAATTGAGAGTGTTACAGGGACTCAAGGGTATTCTTAAGTAGTGAATAAATTGAGAGTGTTACAGGGACTCAAGGGTATTCTTAAGTAGTGAAAAAATTGAGAGTGTTACAGGGACTCAAGGGTATTCTTAAGTAGTGAATAAATTGAGAGTGTTACAGGGACTCAAGGGTATTCTTAAGTAGTGAATAAATTGAGAGTGTTACAGGAACTCAAGGGTATTCTTAAGTAGTGAATAAATTGATAGTCTTACATAGACTCAATGGTATTCTAGAGAGTGACTAAGTTGAGAGTGATGGTATTGAATTTCTGAAAATGTTGCGATGAATTTAAATGTACGCATGGGCGATCCCGGGTTAAAGATGGGATATTAGGGAATATTTTGAAGTCCTGGGAGAAGCTTGATAAACAAATTATTGTTCTATTCCTTCTGCAAACATTGGTACTTTTCAAATCGTTTATTGGCGTTATCACTACATTATCAATCACCTAATCAAGACATTTTTAAACACAAGTGACCAAGCAACCAAACAAACAACCAAAAATGACCCCCCTCACTCCGCCGAATTAAACCCTAAGCGTTACAACATTGTTGATACCTATGATAAATATTAATGGTTTAACACAAATCGTGAACGGTGCTCCGAGTGGTTATTACACATGTAACTAAACCTTTTCTCGCGTCCATCTTTATCTTGATCTACCTGGAAAAAAGAATACTGCCTTGTATTACGTGTTTCAAACCATTTGAAACTGGCTGCATCATGCAAAGATACAAAATATTACTTTTAAGTATCCTGTTTGGAGATTGCCAAAATTAAAGGTACATTGTCCAATAATTCATCCCTTTTCATTGATCCTATACCCCACCTTATCCTTTTCAAACAAAGTCGGCCGGATATTCAAATGTTTGCGACACTACAATGAACTAGTAGAAGGTTGCTAATTACTCATTAGTTTCCTTAAATATAAATATTAATATTTAGTACATCACATGATATATTCTCGAGTTCCCCTTGACTAACTACATGGATTTATTTTAGAGCATTTCCCCTATTCCTTGCTACGATAATTATACTTATTCCAGCGGGCACTGTTGCCATGCGCTGACGTCATATGACGTCACATTAATTCATGTGCAGTACTAAATCTATTATTGCCATCTCCCTTGGGAACAGTGTTGTCTTGTGGGGTATGATTTTATCTGTAGCTATATTGTGCTTTTCTACTTAAATCACATACCTTTAGCTTGTAATAGGGAAGTCTGCATTAAAGAAACCCCTTACGACGGACCTGCTTACAGCATGTCGAACACAATACGAAAAAATGTCAACACAACCGGGTTTTCCATGTTCTCAGTGCACCATTTCCTAAATTATCCCCCTCCCTCTCTCTCCATCTCTCTCTCTCTCTCTCAATATATCATGTTTATATATATATATATATATATATATATATATATATATATATATATATATATATACCTATTTAAACATATTTGTGTTGATAGGTTTTTTGCATTAGTAGCATTATTGTATCAATACATTAACAGATACGCTAAATTTATATAGTTCAATACTATAATAGGCTTTGTCACATTCAAAACCAATCTTTCATATACTTTATCCCTCTTTATTCTGTAAATAGGAAATACTCGCATACTTTGATTTTGAAATTCACGAAATAGGTACCCTGAGACGACTTGTTGCAGCATGATATGCCTAATATATTTGAAGACTGTAAAGATAATTCATGGACGAAATACTCGATACATTACCCTACTCTGTGTGTCAGCATTTTCCTAATTTTAATATCATTGTAATGGGCACGAATACCTTGAATAATTACCTATCATGTGCATATTTATTTCATCACTTATGCTTGCAAACGTTTTACATTATTTTCCTAAACAAGATACTCTTAGCTTCATAGAATCGTTTATAAGAACTTTAGCATATTATGCAGAATTTCAACATTCCTCTCGAAATATAATCACGAAACGATTATTTCGTTAGTTATCATCTAAATTGCCTCTTTGAAATCGTTGGAGTTAACGCATAAAGTCGTCTTGAGTAAAAGGCTAACAAAAAACCTGCACGGAATGCAGCTACTAGACTCCATTCATGATGACCAAGTACTTCTTGCCCCACCCCACCCCTCCCTCCCAACAGCAATCTTGTGCACCTGTGCACAAACACGAGTTTTAAATATGACCCAAGTCAGGTCAATTATTTCCAAATAGACATCACATTGGAAGTCACTGCAGTGGTGTTTCTCTAATGCAAACTTCCCTATTACAAGCTACAGGTGTGTGAGGTATGCAGAAAAGCATGACGAAAGATAGATATATATATATATATATATATATATATATATATATATATATATATATATATATATATATATATATATAACACTGTTCCCAAGGGAGATGGCAATAATAGATTTAGTACTGCATATGAATTAATGTAACGTTATATGACGTCAGAGCGTGGTAACAGTCCCTGCTGGAATAAGTATAATTATCTTAGCAAGGAATAGGGTAAATGCTTACTGTTCTAAAATAAACCCATGTAGTTAGCCAAGGGGAACTGGAGAATAAAAATGTGATGTACTGATTATTAATATTAATATTTGGAGAAACTAATGAGTAATTAGCAACTTTAATTTGCCGACGTGTGGAAAATACTAATATTCATTGCAGTGTCGCAAACAATTGGATATCCGGCCGACTTTGTTTTGAAAATGAAAAGGTGGGATATAAGATCAATAACAAGGACAAATTTTTGGACAGTGCACCTTAACTTATGGCAATCTCTAAACAGGATACTTAAAAGTTAAACTTCGTATCCTTGGATGATGCAGCCAGTTTCAACCGGTTTGAAACACGTGATATTAGGCCGTCTTCTTGTTTCAGGTAGATCAAGATAAAGACAATTTTTTTGTTACATGTGTACTGCTAGAAGCACCGAAAACGATTTGTATAAAACCATTAATATCTATCATACATTAATATATGTCATAGGGATCAACAGTTCCATGACACTTAGGGTTTATTTCGGCGGGGTGGGGGATAGGATGGGGGTGGGGGGCAAATTTGATTGCTTGTTTGCTTGCTTGGTCGCTTGTTTTTCAAAATGTATTGATTAGGTGATTGATAATGTAGTGATAACGCCAATAAACGATTTGAAAAGTACCAATGTTTGCAGAAGGAATAGAAAAAGAATTTGATCCTCAAGCTTCTCCCCTGGGTTCAAAATATTCCCTAATATCCCGTCTTTCCTTCGAGTTTTAAAAAGGCTTCGTTGTATTCCAGAAAACATGTCATCTTGGCAAACTGTCTATAATCCCCTATGTTCGTTCTGAAAAAAATAAAAAAGTATTTTTAAAAAATACAGAAATAATTCACTCCACTGGCTAGATTTTTAGCATGATAAATATGTTGACGATTATAAAGTTGCTGAACATTTGGTTCAAAATTCAGATCTACTTTTAAGATTTACCATTTCAGGACTTCTAATAGGTCATGGAATAATGTTCTCCGTTCATCCACTATCACGAACTTTAAATGAAATGCTCATCTGGTTTTAACAATACATGTACTTGAAATACATCTGCTGATTAGTAGGTCTATGTTTTCAAGGTTTAATAACAACGAAATTATTTCCATGTATGTACGGACTTTATTATTATTTCTATTTTATTTTTTATTTTATTTTTTTTCTTACACGTTCGTGTTTATCTTTATGACCCGCACATAACTAATAAGACAAAGGAAGGTTCACACCCTGCTTACCAAAGAACTTAAATGCTTAACAACGGAGGATAATTCTACGAGAAAGGGAACCCGCAATATCGTGTGATGCAAAAATAACAACGACGAAGAGTACAGAATGTAACGTACGCCTGAGGCTCGAACCATCATCGTAATCTGTACCCTTTTATCCTCTGTCCGTGTTTTTTTTTTTTACACTGCATGATACTGCGGATTCTCTCCGTCGTTGCTTCAGCCCCATTGTTGACAATTTGACATGAAGTGTGTGAAGATTATACTTTTTTAGAAATTTAGCATACTTTATATTGCAGTGTGCTAATAACTGAAGTCTTTGCTTTTAACGTAAGATTTGTTGTTGGGGGGGGGGTCTTTTTTTTCTTCTTTTTCTTTTGTGTTAAAGAACCCCTCGTATATTCTGTTGAATAATTAGAATTGGAAGATTTCACAAAAGATTTAGGGATATCCTCAACTCCTTTCTTAAGAAATGATTACTCTTTAATGAACGATTTAATGTACAGCTTAGAACTGATATTGTCAACAGTGTCTGACGCAAGGCCAATATTAATATCAGCATGTGGAGAAGTAAATGCAAACTAGTAACACCATGGCAATAATTATCTAGACACAATAGGATGATTTTGCTACAGACCTATTTCAGAAACTGCGCCCACTCCGCATACTCTTATGTGGTATTAAAAACGTTGAAAACTTTTATTTCATACTACAGTACTTAATCCATGAGCCATAAAACTTACAGAAACGTGTCACAAGACGCCCCCAGCATGTATGTCTACTATAAACCTTGTCATTAATGAGTTTCCTGTCAACATATTAGTCCCAGACTATGAGAGAGAGAGAGAGAGAGAGAGAGAGAGAGAGAGAGAGAGAGAGAGAGAGAGAGAGAGAGAGAGAGAGAGAGAGAGAATTGACAAATAATGTAACTAATGTATTCGGTATTGCTCCTTTCCATACTTTTTGTCTGATGTTTGGCAGCCCGAATGTAACATACTTTTTTTTCAATTCTGAATTTTCGCAAAATTGAATAGCTCACACTTTTATGTGACAACTTCTGACGTCAATGACACAGATTGTATCGCTTGATTAGTCACTGAAAGCGTTCCAAAGTCAATGAATATATAATATGCGATTTATCACCAGGGTTAAGCTTGACTTCGACATTGAGTATCTTTACCTTTGTTGAAGATAAAAAAAAAATATTTTTTTAGATTTTATCTCGATCCAATTCAGATAAAGTACACTTGACAGCAACAAAAATAAACTTCATGTGCCAGAATGGGTTTATCGTATTTTAAACTGTGACCTTCACCGAATAACATGTAATCTTAGCAATGTAGCAACTCTGAATGTATGTATGTATGTATGTATGTATGTATGTATGTATGTATGTATGTATGTATGTATGTATGTATGTATGTATGTATGTATGTATGTAAAGTAAATTTTGTTCAGTACATTTACTCAATTTAATCAGCAAAAGTCTTTAAATCAGTGAGCATTTCCAACTTTTGAACCGAACAAAAAATGCCGTGGCCTTAATTTTATTTCATTCTCACCCGGACAATAATTCTGTTGTGGGTTTTAACGCCATTTTTCAGCACATGATATTATACATGGCGGTCAGTATATATGGTGGAGGAAGAGCCCGAGAAGACCCTGGAAAGAACTATCGACCCACGGGAAGCTACTGACAAGCTTTCTCACATATACACTATGGTCGAGTTGAGACTCGAACTCACGCGGACAGAGGAGAGATGTATGAGGGATCTCTAAAGGTAAGCGCCATAGACCACTCGGCCACCCGCGGCCCCTTCATCCGGACAAGCAGAGAATACTGTATGTATGTATGTATGTATGTATGTATGTATGTATGTATGTATGTATGTATGTATGTATGTATGTATGTATGTATGTATGTATGTATGCATGTATGTATGTATGCATGCATGCATGCATGCTTGCGTGTGTATAACTGGTTGACTGGCTGAAAATAATTAGTTCGGTTTGTACATAGTGAGTACGCATAACTTACCTGTCCGGTAAGTTCATATCGTACAAAGTCAGAAATATTCGGCAAATCTGGAGGGTATCTGGAAAACACTAAAGTGAATTTTGCAAGTTACTAACAAATTATTTTGATAGATATGTGGAGGTGAACCATAGCCGATTTTTACTCGATCTAGGCGCCTTCCAAACGGAAAGGGTGGGATAAAAATGATGAGTCATGGGAAAGCACATTTTCGACTTTGACACATTTCCCAAAAAAGTATACTTGTGTTTTAATAAGCTCACAGCGAGTTCCAACTGGTTTTAGACGTGTGATATTGAACTTTCTGTATTTACAATTACTATAACATCGAGATTGTATCCGCTCTTAAAGGTTCAATCACGTGATTTAACAATTCATATCACATTACATCAGTCATTTAACATGTGTTTCGATCAGACATATTTTTGCAAACTTGAAAAATTAATCCCATTCGTCCTAAGAAAGCATTTAGCAACATTGAAGAAGGACTGGCCTATTTATTAAAATGTTATTGTTGAGAAATCTTTTGTCCTAAAGGTGTAGTTTTTTAAATGAAATTAAAAAAAACAAGTATGACGTGGGTCAAATTTAAATTATGTAGTCTATAAAACCTCCCATTGCAGTCATCAAGGTTACATAATTGTATGATATTAAAATTTCATGGTACAACTTGGACGAAGTTGTTTTCCATTTCGTCTTTGTGGGCTATATCAAGCAATAACGAGATGGTAAAGATGGGCAAAACTGTTGGTAAATAACTATATGTAACCAGAGCCAGAACGTAATTCATAAAATACCTTGCTGTCCCTTCAATTGCTAGCTTGATAAAATACAAGTATTGATACGGGAATCTTTCCAACAAATCTGAAACTAGTCAAAGTGTTCCCAGTCTTTAAACAAAGTGACAGATCGCCAGCAAACAATTATCGACCTATATCGATTATACCAACCTTATCTAACAATTTTGAAAATACATCGCCCTTTATCTTCGCCGATTTTAAAGAAACATAATCTTAGACATAAACCTACAATCAGATTTCAAAGAAAAGTATTCATGCCAAACTGCCCTCACAAAGTTTATTCATACATGGCTGGCAGCTATAGATGATGGGAAAATAATCGGAGCAATTTATTTAGATTTTTAAAAAGCGTTTGATTTAGTAGATCATGAAATATTGATAAATATATATAAAAAAATCAAAATCTGTGATAATTCGCTTGCTTGGCTTGATTCTTACCTAAGAGGAAGGCAACAGCGTGATTCTGTGGCCAAAACTACATCTTCTTTACAATACGTCAAAAGTTGAGTCCCTCAAGCACATTTATACATCTAATTAATATAATGTGATAATAAATCAATGAATTAGAGAGATTCCCGATGACAGTTACAGTGTAGAGAAATAGTGTTCAAAAGAGTATTGCGTATTTTAGACCTCGTCAAATTCTATTTCACATGGACTTAGTAATTTAAGAAAGTAATATATGACAGCACGGGGTTACTATTTAGATTTTTAATAGTTTTAACAAATTAAATAAAATGTTTCACTGATTAATTAAAATTACTGCTCCATCCTGATTTCCTATATTAACTACTACTGAAATACCCCTAATATGTGCATGCGGTCACGAAGCGATCTAACTTCTACTGCATTAAAACCCAAAAAACACCACTGGATGCGAATCCACATCCTCAACTATTGGCTTTTTAGAGATGTGCCCCAGAACTCTCATATACTGAATACTACCGTACTAGCGTGATATTAATCGTGCTACTGAATTAAATGGAGATGATAAAATGGTATAACTGTGGTGCTTCAAAACCATCAATCGAAATGGAACGGACGAATACTAGATACAAACGATGTAAATAATGTTCATTTAGGAGCTGACTTGATTATGAGAGGTCCAATGCGTATTTTTACATCCTTGCAGATTTTGATTACACATTTATATGTATATATGGTGTTATATATATATATATATATATATATATATATATATATATATATATATATATATATATATATATATAGAGAGAGAGAGAGAGAGAGAGAGAGAGAGAGAGAGAGAGATGTAGATAGATAGACACACAAAATTATAATGGCGCAAATACAAAACAGTTTCCCAACGTTTCGAGCTGAATAAGCTCTTCGTCAGGGGAATAAACAATTTACATCAACAAAACAAACACTAAACACAAAAACCAAGAGAAATTCTTGACTCCTACATGTTTGAATGACAGGGAAATATACAAATAAAGCATAAAAAATGGAAAGAAGAAAGAAGAAAAAATGTATAAAGGCTCTTAAAACGGGTAAACTATACATATTTTATGCTGATATCAGAGCCTATCACGCAGGGAACCAAAATGTTTTGACCTAATTCCAGGCTGGGAACAAAGGACGGACACCATGCGTGGCGAAAAATCAAAGCCATCTACATAATGTACAATAGAAAGTATATCCCGGTAAAGTTATACATGAAGATACTAAGGAAATATGTCAAGAGTATGGTGTGGCGGGATAATGGACAAGAGTTCAAACAATAATAATAATAATAATAATACATGTAAAGAGGTACGGAATACTTACTTGGTAAATGTCGCAAAAGTGCGTACGTCTGATAAATGATGCCTGACTGTAGACTTTTTCAGTTAGGCCCAACCCCCTGTAGTACACAGTAATCCAGTATCGTTCCTTACGATTGAGTTCTATCTCAGTCCACCTCAGATGAGACAGAGAGAGAGAGAGAGAGAGAGAGAGAGATAGAGAGAGAATTGCAACAGGTACATGAAGGATACATTTAACATAGGATAGAGGCCATGACAGCCTAATATAGAGAGAAATAGAATGATTTTGTCACTGAACCAAAACAAACGAGTGAGCCGTGTGCTGAGTAAATGAGTCATAATATATATCTGATTAATTTAAGTGTATGACTTTTCGATTAAATAAAATGTCTGCACTATAATTACTTACTTACTCTGTATACATCTCTATCTCGCCCTATGTACATTACGTTCAGGGCCGGCCTAGGTCGCCAGACTTTAAGGGGAGCCAAATAAGACGGTAAGGGGCGCCAAATTAGACGGAAGTGAATTTTTTGCATAGTTCGCCAAGGGCGCCAAAAACCCTTGAGTCGGCCCTGTTACGTTGCCGCCTTGTGGCAAGACTCGTACATGCAACACTGGACCATGTGTGCAAAGTCATTGCCCGGCAGAAAATCAATACTTGACTTTGCTGTGGATAGGAATTAGAGGTGCGCGGTATTACCGATATAGCTGTTTAACACGGTAATTTTTTCTGGCGGTACGTATCACGGCACTTTTTCACTGCATCGGTAGTTTCCGTCAGAAAGGAATCTACGAACATTCCCGAGTAATCTTGTTACGAATTTAATGATATTAAAAGCATGTTTTCTTTTTTTTTTTACCAAATAATTCCAAATTTTTTTTTTTTTTTTTTTTTTATTTTTTTTTTTTTACATAAAAGCTGCATTTGTCACAAATTAATTTCGAATATTAAAAATATAAATATATTTATGAACTTTTAGTTACATGTTTGACACGTGTCTCGTATCCCAATATGGCGGCCGAATGGGATATTTTGAGAGACATTCGGGTCAAATCCACTTTTTGGAAAAATTTCGGATTAGAAAAAAAGAAGAAATCAAATCTATAAGGTACTGACCATTTAATTTTCGGGAAGGAGTGGGGAAGGGGGATGATATTTTATCGAGCCGAGATATTTTATTTTCTTTTATCTCAAGATAATTAATTTTTTTTTTCAATAATATAATGGATATAATATGGTGTTATTTTTATATGAATCAGAGAAAGATATTTTTTTCTAGCTATTTGAGAGCGGGAGAAAGTCTCAGGACTCTGCCCCAGAAAAATCAATTGTTGCCCCCGAATATAATTGCGATAAACCGTGGTACATATCGCGTATATTCAGAAATACCGCGTTACAAAATTTGTCGTAGTATCCAGCTCTAGTAGGAATTATATGCATTAGTCTCTGTTATGGAATCTACCAGCGATACATATTCCAGTTAAAGTATTGCGTGACTGTAGTGAGAAAATACAGCACTGTTTTATATTGAAATACAAAGAGACAGACAAGCAAAACATTGAAATATAGAATTGTTTCATACTGAAACACAAACAGGCAGCCAGACAAATATTGACAGCTGAAAGCACTGTTGTATACTGAGATACAAACAGACAGACAGACAGACAACACGTTGATATCTGATAAAATTAATTCAGCATAGTGCACAGCCACGCAGGCGGAGAAAATCAATCTTCACATAGACTAGAAATTACAGAAATAGTATATGACAGAATAAACTCAGTGGTATAATAGTTGGATTTCAAAACCAAAGGTTGATGGTTCGAGACTTATGTTCGCCAAAATATTTATAATTGTTCTTCAGATGTGGCAGAATGTATTGTTGAAAATGTGATTAATGCGTGCCCTTGCTATATCCAGACTGAGTTAGTGTTACAATCAGATGATTTGCAGGATTTTCGAACAGAAGCGAAAACCTGCTTGATCGATACCTATTTTATATGGTTGATCCAAAACATAAACAAAGATAAGAAAACTGTGCATTTATGTAATTCTAGTCTTTATTGAGAAAAATGACAAACCAGAGACTTTATGAGATTTTCCGTAAGCCTCGATCATTTGTCTAGACTTTTACCAGACCCTCGTATAGCGCAGACCTAAGAGAATCACGCGAGAAGTCTGGCTGATCGAAATTATAGGGCCAAGTGAGCTTATGGTATATATGGTCTTGCGTCGTCCGTCATGAGTCCGTCAGCAATTGCTATTGTCACCGTCTCAAAGGTTACTAAGCCAATTTCAGCCAAAGTTGGCAGACAGTATTCTTACATAAAGACCTTTCATATTTTTACAAATAATACCGATCTGCCATCAAATTTGGCTGCCATTACTAAAAATAATGAAACATTTAAATGACTTCTTTTTAATAAACTACTCATCATAGTTTGACCAAGTTTGATATGAAGCATCCAGGCATAAAGGTCTTTCCAACTATTATAAATTATGCCCATCAGCCTTCAGATATGACCGCCGTTACTAAAAACTAAAACTTGAAACGACTTTTCTCAAAATTCGCTCAGCACAATTTGACTAAATTTAGCAAAGCATTCTGGCATGAAGGGCTTTCAAATTTGTACAAATCACGCCGATCCGCCATCAAATATGGCCACCGCTACACACCAAAAAAATAAATAAAAAAAAAACATTTAAAGAATTTCTTTTAAAGAAACTCCCGACATAAATTGACAAAATTTAATAGAAAGGATCCTGACATGAAGAGCTTTCAAAATTTTTAAATGATGTCGATCCGTCATTAAATATGGCCGCTCTTACTAAAACTAGAAAACCTTTAAAAAATTTCTTCACAAAAACCGCTCAACTGAATTTACAAAATCTGACAGAAAGCGTCCTGGCATAAACACTAGGTAGTGACGACTGTGTTTTCCGGAGGTTGCAATTTTCAAGTGCGAATTTGGCAACTACGATTCTTTTTACAGAGTAAAACATGCTACGTTATATACCGGAAACCTGCGTCTATGTTAGAGCGAATACAAAAGAAGATCTACGGCGAGCTGAAGGAGGGAAAGCGATCTCAGGGTGGTCAGAAGAAACGCTTCAAAGATTCCCTCAAGTCATCCTTAAAACACTTCAACATTGACCCTGAGTCTAGGGAAGATCTCGCACAGGATCGCTCCACCATGCGCAGTCTCATCCATACTGGAGCTACAGAGTTTGAACTGAGGAGAATTGCATACGCATTGCAGAAGCGCGGGCAGCGTAAATCTCAGAACTGCAGCACGTCCTCTATTGATCAAGCAAACCCATGCGGCATCTCCTGTCTAGTGTGCCACAGACAGTTTAGAGCATCAATTGGCCTAATCAGCCACTCACGTACTCACAGAAACCAAACCAAACCAGTTAGTGATGTCATGGTCATCTTCAAACTCGAAGGACGTACAACAACTTCTATGTTGCAGAATCTAAATTTCTTGGCGAGTTATTCCTGTATAACCACAGTTTCCAAGGTGATATACAAAAATGACTGTATGGTCATTTGACTAAACGAATAAGCCCCGAGAGTCAGTATGGGTTTTTCATTGACATTGACATTGACCTTGATTATATGTAATCTTAGCAACTCTCTACGTCCCTTGTTTGTATGTATGTTACATCAAGTCAATTATTCCAGTACATTTACTGAATGAAATCAATCGGTGACTTATTATTTGTCAATTAAGTCTGGTGTTATACAGTTTACTTCTCTGTTTAAAATACACAAAAATAATAATGTAAAAGCAATTTATTTAACTTTTTTGGCGTTGTCGTGTGTATGTGTCCGTGTGTGTGTTTGCTTGCATGTTGCTCCTCGTGAAAAAGGAAGGACTCTACAAGTACCCGGATTTCTAGGCCAACTGTTCCTGCCTTGGGCTATTAGACAGATGTCAGCCAGGTAAGAGATTGCAGCTACCTTGAGCCTCTTGTTGGGAATGAGCTTATGTCCAAGCAGATTAAAGCGCTGGTGCTTGCCGATATGTTCGATTCTTGTTTAGGAACGAATTATAACTCTTCAATCTTCAATCTGTTTGAAAACATTTAGGTATGTCTCTGTCTCTCTGTCTCTATAGAATATTATATATATATATATATATATATATATATATATATATATATATATATATATATATATATATATATATATATAAGAACCTGTTGTGAATTAGTCTGGATGACACATAATGTGTGACACATCACTTTTTTCAGAATCATTACTTTTTTCAGAATAAGAAGACAGAGAAACATTTTACATATGGAGAGACATACAAACTGACACGAACTGACGCATACAAATACATAAAAAGCAGATCATTATATTTCGTGTAATTTTTTGGTTATCAGGAAACCCTTTATGCCAATGTGTGTATAAATTATTATTATAAAACAATATTTGTGACATATCAAAGTAACCTGATGAAACCGAAGTCTTGTTTTTTTTTTGTGTGTGTTTTTTTTTGTTCTTTATTTTACAAGCAGAAGGATATACAATACGCGAAGCTTTGATCAATAAGAGTCTTATCACCTGCGTATCAAAATATGTATACATGTCTGACCAGTTGTACAAAATAATATGAATGATACAATACTGGTGAAAATTACACCTTGTCAATTGTATCAGTTTTCTCCTTCTGGGTAAATTCTTGCCATGCTTCTAGTGCATTTTTCCAGGACTCTTTGGTAAGAGTGTGAAGTAATAAATGATTAATATGTGATCCAAAAGTAAATATTTTCTTAAAATCAATACATGATAAAGCTATCTATTTATTTGTATGTTTAATACCTTTTCTCAACCATAATTCCATGCTTAAACAGAATCTTTAATTTTAACTATCTTCAGACTTCCATGTTGATAATCTTGGGAAATCATCTGTCTTTTTAATACAATCTGGCCCTCAATTCCAAATACATTTTTTTTTTTAAAAGTGTTCAAGTTTTTCTGTGAATCGGGCAAAGATTGAAATGGTGTATAAATGTAAATAAAACTAAGGATTTAATAATTGCCAGTTTTCTATACAGAGTAATTTTTCTCCTTTGCCAGCTATTAAGCGTTGCTTCTATCTTCTTCATTATCTCAGGCTAATTTAAATCCCAAATATCATATACTAGACTTCAAAAAATTACGCCTAAAATTTTAAACGGTCTTTGATCCCAATTTAAATTTAACTCGTGACACAATTTTACATTTTATTTCGATAAAGTCCCAATCCAAATTGCCCTAGTCTCTTCTACATTGATTTTTAGGAGTGCTGGGACGATTCATCGCCGCATCGATGTATCACGATTTAAAATCCGGTGATTCGCGTATCGATAAGTACAAACTAGTATCGATTTCCGTCAAAAACCAGGTGTTTGGTAGGAAGTTGAGTCTAATCCCAAAGCTAGCCTCCATTGCGAAGAGTATTCAAAGCGTAAAGTAAGACGTAAAATGATTGGAGAATTGATCTTTTGCGGGTGTATATTGACCAATCAGTAAACGCCTTGCAAAAGCAACGATGCGCAGATGAGTAAACATGGCTGAGAAAGGAAAGAGTGTTGATATTTCCAGTACGACAGGGTCAAAATCTTACGTGTGGGACCATTTCGGGCACCCAGTATATGTGCAGAATGGAGTCCGAAATACAGAAAAAAACGAAAACAATATGTAAAGTCTGTAGAGCTGTCCTTAAACAGGCTGGAAACACAACAAATATGCGAACCCATCTTAATCAACATCACCCTCCTATTTCCAATTCGAAAGTTAAAAGAGTGAAATTAAATCTGAACAAGTTAGAAAAGCAGTTTGATATGGTCAGCCTAAAGTTAAAATTGCTGAAATGTTTGGAAGGCAAAACAAATATTCAGCTAACTCCAAACGAGCTCGGGCAATTACACGCAAGACAGGAATTTTCATTGCTTCTGAAACGTGGCCTCTGTCAATAGTTTAATGCACTTCTGTAAGCGCTACTTCTGAGTTCAGGGGTATGTAGTTGTGGCTTGTCTAAGTGGTCTGAACTAGTTAAATGCTAAGCTGATAATAACATTCTTACTCTGCGTTAAACACTTGTAGACTGAGTTGCAGTTCTTTGATTCCATTGATTCATTGCTAGTTAAATTTGATGATATTTTTAGGCTAATAGTTATGTGTTCAACATTTTCTAGTCAATAATCAGTGATTGAATTCCACTAGATTTCACTAGGGGAATCATTTTGGCATTAGTATTTATTGATATTTTTTACATTTTTATTAGCCAGATGTTTCACAACGATATGGGGATATTTTAGTAATTAGTCTAAACCCCTATAGTTAATTGTCTATGGCTTAATAGAAGAAGTTTTCTCTCGAAGTTGCTTAATTTTCTTTCTTATAATAAAGAATAACATAAAACTTTATGTATTTATTCTTTATTCAATAATTCTTACATTTTAATATAATGGCACAGATTTACAAAAAATACCATGAAGAGTATAAATGCTTGTATGACCAACACTTGCTTTGAAATGTACGAAAAAATATCATGATACGTATCGTATCGTAACACCTGTGTCGCGATACATATCGTATCGCCTCGTACACGTATCGTCCCAGCCCTAATTTTTAGTCCTTAAATTCCATAAAATGTTTGTAACACGTCTAGTGCAACTATAAGAGATATTTCAATACCATCTACAAATATTTAAGTATCATCAGCATATTGACTTAATATATTTTCAGTATTATTAATAGTAATTCCTTTAATTGTTTTATTGTTTCTTATAATTTTCCCAACAATCTCAACTCACAGTGGCGAATCATCACGAACCAGCAAAACGTGATCTAGCAATCAACATCTAATTACTATCATAATGATATGTTTGTAATTTCCCTATACATTTTCAGATCATTTATTAAAATCACTATAGGTAAATGAAAAATAAAATAAATTGTTTAACATTTCAATCTTTTAATACGAACTTCATCTTAAATCATAAATAGAATTACATTTTGATATGCGCGTGAATATTACAGTTTTATGAATCAAGCGCGTGTAGTTCCAGCCTCGTTTGAGAGTATGGTGATACGGAATCAGAAATCGTCTGTATCATTTTCCTACTTCCTGGAAATGACGATAATATTCCGGCTTGTACTTGGGTAAAATATTGATCGGTGTATAATAAAATGCTTCATGGAAGGCGTTTGATCAAACTTTGTTCAAGCGAAAATACACAATATTTTTCTCGCTTTCTCATAACATATATAGACATATTTTCTTCGCTTATTCATGCCAAAACTTCTATTGTAAGCTTAAAAGGATATGACTAAACATCATTTCTTATACAGACACCGATGCAGCAGGTGTGCTTCAATCAGCCAATTAAAGTCAATGCAATTCATCATCACAATTACGTTGCACGTCACCTCATCTCATTAGCCTATCAAATTACTCTTCCAAATTTTGGGAGAGCCTCGTTCTGGAGTTACAAGGACAACTCGGCTTTTTTTGTTTTCTTCATTCGCTCGTATCTAACGGAGCCATATGCGAGAGTAAGGTTTAAACATATTTTTATTGCAAACAACTTATTATTGCCTTCCCACACAAAGAATACTTTATAATACAAAATGTTTGAGATGGTTCACATATGTACAAAATTAATTTCATAAATATATAGTATAATGGCGATAATGAAAGAAGATAATGGAAAAAAAAAGAAAGTAAAAAAGAGAAGAATCTAGATCCTACGTCATAGATACAGCAAACGATAAAATTATTGTTGGAATCGAACAGTTTTATACTTTTCCTATGTTTTTGTACTGCCAAATCTATTATTTGATTTTGCTCTTTGGCAGGTTTGGAATTGGCTCTTAATAAATCCAAATTCAAATGCAATTTGTTTGGTTCAAGTAATAATATGCGTCTTTGTTTAACATACCTGCGACAAGAAAAACAAAATGTTCATTAGTTTGGGCTCCTTCTCCACACATACAGACTTGAGTCTGATTGAACGACACTATATATCCCCATATAACGTATAGCTAGTCAGCAAGGGGTTGAGACGCATGGCATTAACTATCGTCTGTTTTCAAATATGACGTTTTCGTGTGCATGTGTGTTTGTGCATACATGTTGTTCCTCGTGTTGTCTGATTATGATTCGGACTCTACAAAGAACCAGATTTCTTGTTCAGCTGTTCTTGCACATGGCTATTACGAGGATGTTATCTAGGGAAGCGATGTTAGACCAGCTTTGGCCGCTTGTTGGGGATGATTAGAGCGCTGGTGCATCAGAGCTTGGTGATGGGTGCCGTTGCTCGCAGCGTGGGTTCGGGTTCGTGTTAGAACGAATTATAATTCTCTAAACTGTTTGATTATATAGGTTAGGGAGTTATAATTTGATATTTCGTTCTTAGCAGGAATCAAACGCATGCCGCGAGTAATGGCACCCATCGCCAGGCTCTTATGAGCTAGTACTCTAATCAACTCGGCCATGAGCACATGCCCAACAAGAGCCTCAAGATGGCATGAGATCGCTCACCTAACTGATGTCCGCCAAATAGCCAAATACAAGAACATTGAGTACCAACCATAGTAGTAAGAATGACTATTTGTATTGTGTCTCCAATTATTAAATAAGGAAATATTGCTCATTTTAAAATTTTATGTTTTAAGTAAAGAGTCAGTTTTAATATTCTGTGATGGGTGCGTGGAAGTAGACCTTGATCCATATTTAACAAATTTGATCCGAACGACGTAAAATAGCCATTAAATGTGGGTTCATGGGACCAGTAACAAGGACTTACGAAGGAGCATTAAGGACAAGTGGACTGATTTATCCTGTTGAAAGCAACTCGAAATTTCGACTTAGTATTTCGAAATTTTGAGTTACTATCTGAACTTTCGAATTATTATCTCGATAATTCGACTTAGTAACTGGAAATTTTGACTTAGTATCTCTAAAGTTCGAGTTAGTATCTCGAAATTTCCAGTTATTATCTCAAAATTTGTACTTAATACCTAGAAATTTCGAGTTATTATCTCTAAATTTCGACTAAGTAACTCGAAATTTTGAGATACTAAGTCCCCATTTTTAGATAATGACTCTTGGTACTTTGTGTAGATACATAAACTTTAAGAAGTAATGGTCACAATATGGAGGACTCACGTGAGAAACTTTACAGGATTTATTTCCGATTAGGTCCTACAAATCAAGAAATATTATATTGTTTTGCAACTCAACACAGACTTGTGCTTAGCATACGAACTTTAAAAAGGATAGGCAAAAGGTGTGGTTTGTACAGGAGGAAAACATTATCTGACATTAGATGTCGCCATGTTTATGTTGAAAGAAATTGAAGGCTCGGGACCATCACATGGATACTGATCGATGCATTTTAAATGTATCCACAATGGGCTACTTGTTTCTCAGAGAACAGTGCGTTTGCTCCAAGGAATAGTGGACCCCAAAGGTGTCCAAGCAAGACTGAGTAAACGACTACGCCGACATCAGTATCTCTGTCCTGGGCCGAACGAAATTTAGCATATTGATGGGTACGATAAATTAAAACATTTTGGAATAGCTATTCATGGATGTATGGACGAATTTTCTTAGCAAGTGATATGGATGGAAGCATGGAATACAAACAATAATCCCAGAATAATCGCTATTTCATTGGAGCGATAAAAAACAAAAACGGATGTCAAGAGAGAATCCGAGCAGATGTCGAAACAGAAAATATTCATGTCCAACAAATGCAGCTTTTCTTGCGAAGTGAACATGTGGACAAATATGCTGGAAGACAAAGCTTTATTTACGGAAGAAGCACAAGTAACCAAAGAATAGAATGTAGGCTTTTTGGATTGACTTGTTTAAGGAGCTCCACTATGACGATTACTTCTGCGGCGATTACCTGGACAGAAATCTGATTCAGTTTTGTTTTATGGATTTCATTCAGTTAAGTAGTTTGATCAATCAATCAGCCAATCAATTAATCAATCAAACACTCAGTATATCATTCATTCATTAAGTGTTTTGAATGTGTAATTAAATATATGCATCTGCTGTAGTAGATATCATAAAGTAGAGGGACATTGATTTCCTCTGATTTGCTCCTATATATAGGCACTGCACTTAAATCGAGGAGGTGGGTGGCATTACATCTTGTCTAATTTTTCTTCGTCATTTTTGGTGGTATTCCTTTCATATTTTTGCTTGAACATTTCGTATAAATCAGCCTAATCATTGTCATGATCATCATCTCATCATCATTATCTTCTTCTGCTAGTACTACTACTACTTATCCTTTTCTTCTTTTTTTTATTGCATTCTTCCATTTCTCATTACATTATTGGACTGGTCCCGGCTGGTTTAACGTCATACGCTCTTTCGACGTCAGCTGTGCTATAACATCGAATATAAACTTGCTGCTCGAGTCCAGTTCTTAAAGTGTTGAAACAATTTTTTGTATAATTCATATACCTAGTAACTGGCCATGAAATAAATTAAAGTAATACACGATTTTATCTGTACAAAACATTTTCCTTAGCACTTTAAAAATAATGTGACCCGTCGTACTCAAGCTCAGGTTTATACTCTTTCCTCGTGTTTTGGGAACGTTTACACACAGCAAACTTTGTTTTCTCCATAAACAACAAGAACAAGAAGAACAATAATAATAATAATAACAACAACAACAACAACAACAACAACAATTAATACAACTTCAATGGACTGCCATCGCAGATACCCTCGCTGTTAATGCTAGTTACAGCCCCCAACAACCCATTATACAAGGTTCTCACGTGGGTTTATTATAAATGCCAAATCTGGTTAACTTCCATCAAGCCGTTAAGTGATATAATAATAATAATAATAATAATAATAATAATAATAATAATAATAATAATAATAATCATCATCATCATCATCATCATCATCATCATCATCACAACAGCAACAAATTCATGTCTCTGTTTCTATTAATTATATTTATGTGATTGTATAAGCGATGAGAATGACCCTATTACTCACTGGGACACTGAGACATATATTAGTGTAGCATTGGGACATATTTTAATTGTAGCATTGGGACATATTTTAATTGTAGCATTGGGACATATATTAGTGTAGCATTGGGACATATTTTTAATTGCAGCATTGGGACATATTTTGGTTGTAGCATTGGGACATATATTAGTTGTAGCATTGGGACATATATTAGTTCTAACACTGGCATATTTTGGCTTTGTTTCACAAAATTGCAAGCTTGTGTACTAGTTTGTTTACATACATGCATCTGTGTGTGTGTGAGCAGACAAATGGACGAATTAGCGGCATTTATCCAATTTTGTTTGTTTATTAATAAGATATTTATATAGTCTGTTTGAAATGTAAATTGCAATTTAAATTTAACATAGGTGTAGCAAAAGAATCTACATTTTGATTCTTAAAAGACTTTGCACAGTGATTTCCGTCTTACTTGTTGCAATGAGACAGATTACTGTTGTGAGTGATCACAAGCTTGACCAAATTGCAAAACAATTCAATTCTGCAAGTTCAGTTAGGGTTGTGAGAACCCTCACTTTCAACTGAAACTAAAATAACCTGTTCGATGCATTTTTTTATTGCTCAAATCAACACAGTAGTTACAATCTTAATTTCCGCGCTTTTTGTTTGCGCAAAAAATGGAGGACATATAATTGATGTTTTCATTTTTTGTCTTTGCGTCCTTCACACTTTCGTTTCCTCTACATAACTGTAAAGGCGTTCGAACTTACGAACCGAAGCTTGGTACTCTTTATATTGCACCCTTACAGATAATATAATCATATGATGTAAAGTACCATTGGCCCACCTATCTCTGCACCCACCTTCCACCCCCATCCCGGCTTTGGATTTCGTGTTCATGTGTCTGTCTTGATACATATTTTTGGCTCCCTTTCTTCCTCCCTCCATCCTTTCCGGCTTTCTTTCCTTTCTTCATATTAAACCAGCTCACTCTGAAATACTGGACTTGTGTGAAACAGAAACCATAATGAAAGAAGACGTTCCTTGTGAGAGGACTGTGCACAACCTTGCCTTTGACCTTTTGACCCCAAAATTGATAGGCTTTTTCTTTACCCTAAATGCAAGCAATTCACAAAGTTTGGTGACTATAAATGTTAGACAACTCAAGTTATTGTGCTGAAACTAAATTGGTAACAGACAGACGGACTGGCGGACATCATAACATAATACACTCCGTCCTGTAGCGGGCGTATAAAAAGATGGAGTAGTTGGAGTAGCTGTCAATGCAAACATGGTAGCTTTTTCAGTTCTTTTTACTACAGAATACAAAACGATTAAAGGAATATTTACATAAGCAAGATAATTAAGCAGTTTTGTGGTGATTGGGATACAAAACACCCGAAGATATATGCTATAAACTTTCTCAGATTCTGTTTCAGTGATAATATATTCATTAAACATTATGAGTGTATCATGGGTTAAGTTACTGCAAAATTCTTGTTCATAACAACAAATGGAACATTTTCAGTGCACAAGTTTAGTCAGCTGATGAAGCTCAACAGCTAGAGAAAATTGTGGTGGACAAATAATCAATTTAAGTAACGTTCGTAAGTACATTATCTTGTTTATTATCCAGTGGAAGAAAGGAACATAATAAGATTGCAGAACTTCTCGTCCTGAAAGAATAAAGATTTAGCATAAAGAATATTAAGAAGATATTTACACATTAACACAATTCCTCATCGCCAACAAGAGTGCATTTGTGCATTTGACAATAAACAGACTGGTTAGGATGACTAAATTTGCACTATTACTTATAAATAAAAAAAATACAAGCATCACTCATGCACAAATATTAAGTCAGAGAAACCTACTGATGCATCCACACATAGTTTGCGTAGCCTATATATAACAGGGTCGAAGAGTATAGAGGGGCAACAAACGAAATAACGGCAAATAAAAAGTCAATCAACCGTGAAAATCAGGTCATTGTCACCTACTTTTTGTATACTGTATTAATGTCTTTGAGATGCATTCGCAAAGCATTGTAAAGTGTGAGGGCACAATTGAGTCCAAAACACTGAGGTTATAACGAATGTGTGACAAAGGAGTACATGAACAAACGTATAGGAATGAAGGAAGAAACAAACGGAGGAAATGCCATATCTTCTCGCAACTTTGTTGGGGAGGAAATGACAAACTTTTTTAACAGAAGATGAGAGCTATTTTTTTAGTCTCAACAAAGGGCTTCTTTCACCACGGCCTACTTACTCAACATCTAATTTACATATGCCACATTTTGCCCCAATAACAAATTCATAACGCACTTCATGGTTAATTATAAAATGGAAAGTACTAATACATGATATAAACAAATGCAAAACTGTAAACATAGTCAAAGAAAGGTTTCTGGGCACTGGACGTCTCACCTGGGACTTCCATCAAGTCAACTTTTGTAACTTTGGAATCCATAACCTTCCCAAAACCTAGGAACACGAGTAATGACACGTTTCCAGACTATATATATTTCACACTGCAGGTAAAACAACTTTAAAATGTAATGTGGACATAAGGAAAATAACCTCCAGTTGAGGAAAGACAATGCGATTTGTACTTCGAAGTAACATGTACAAAATGTTACGCAGCCAACAACAAAAGAAGATGCAAAAAACAGTTGTATACCATTAAAGGAAGACAATTACGTAAACAAGGTCCATAACCCATACGTCACTCTTGAGCAGTTCATTCAGTTCAGCGCTGAAGCCCATATAGTCTTCATATTCATTTGGAACTTCCAAAATTCTGCCACATGTGTGCGCAACTGGTCTTCGTGCAAGTCCTGACATTGTGGTAAATTGCACAAAAATTGGGTACAAATTATCTGTTCCATCCATCAGAATGGTGTTTGATCCAGTGCAAAATCTAAGAAAGTTTTCAAGTTTGCAGGCATCCAATTCCCTGATATACCTTTTCAGATATTTTGCTACTCCTTGTTCTGAAGGTGTGATTCTTACTGGAAAATCCAGCACATTCAGTATTTTCTTTGATGAAGGTTTAAGTTTATCGTAGAGATTCTGCAGATCATCCTCAAGCTGAATATTACAATCCTGCAAGCTTTCGTGCCAACATTCTTTAAAGAAGTTTGGCTGCTGGATCAATTCTTTATGTGCAATTTTTCCAATAAGTTTGAAGATACTGTCAGAAGAGGGTACTACTCTAGACTCATTCCCGCTTAAAATGTCTGCAACATCATCCTCATCAAACTGACATCTCATGGATTTTTGCAAGACTTCCTTCTCAACATTTGGAATGTATTCTAAGTATTCAGAAATCAGTTTATCTTGGTTTGATCCAAAAGTGTCCAATCCGTAAATGCAATATGCCATGAAGGCCTTTGACGAGCGAATTGGAAAGTATCTTTGTCCAGTCCAGCCATATGCAAAAATCTTTGCTATCACGGCACAGTCTAACGGCGTAAAGTCAAGGCGGAGAATTGGGACCTTAACTGTATTTCCAAGTGTACACTGTTCATAGAATGTATCCCATAATTCTGTGAGAGTGTCAGGGAGGACCCTTCCATTGTCTTCTGCCACCTCTTTGTCTCCATTTGGAAGACGTAACTCCACCTTCAGATTATCCCTGGAACAATTGAATCCCATCTTGAAAAATTCCTGTAATTCTTTAAGTATGTGTCCTCTATGCAATTTCACGATGATTTCTCATGGCATTGTCTCTGCAGCTGCAGATGAAGTTTCTTTGTTGTTACCACTGTGATCAATGAACTGTATTTCTCCAAGACTATCCGCGTAGATGACGGTGGCACTGTTTTCTTCAATGATGACACTGTGGTCAATGAAATGTTGTTCTTCAAAATTGTCCACCAATACAATGGTATCACAGTTCGGTTCATTGACAACATTATTGGCTTGGGTGGTGGATGTATCTATTACCATGGACGAATGTGCAACAGGTCTACCTCAGAGAATGAACATTTGTTCTGCAAGACTGTTTTGTGATGAGGCAGTGGCATTGCTGTTGGTGTTGTTTACATTTCCATCATGAGAATAAATATCTAAATATCTGGTAGTGAGTTATCGTCTTCTTTGGACACTGAAGGGTCTGATTCCTGAAGGACATTAAAGTCGTTATCTGCTGATATCTTTCTTATGGCCAGATAGAATCGGAATTTTTGCAGTTTCGTGCTTTTGACTTTCATGACGGTCACATCATCTCCCAGGCTTATTTGCTTCTAATCCATTGTCATACTCATAGTTACTTTTTATGCCAAATGAAGAATGTTCATCTCGAAAGAAGATATGCTTTGCCTTCTCCAGCAGGTTCTCTTTCTTACTATCTTTAGGAACTTTAACCTTTCATGTTCCACTTCATTTTCTCACCCTAACATGGACATACATCTGCTTCTGTTTGTCATATAACATTAACCCAATTTCAATTGATCGATCATTTCTCATTACGTTCTTTGCAGATGTTTCTGAGCAAGAAGAATAGGGCTTTTCATGCGAAGAACTTGGTTCAGGTTCCTCACAGTTTTTCCTCTGCAGATTGTGTCTTAGCTTTTCCAGAAGGCTCATTTTTCAAGTCCTTTCCGCTTCATTTTGCTGGCTACAAACGATCTAAGTGCCAATCGGTCCCCGTACTTTTGGATAAATGATCTCAGTTCATCCTCTGTCATCAATTTAACAATTTCTTTATCAATCTGAAATAAAAAAGCACAAGTTATGAAGTAAACTACTGGAGAAAGAGAAAAACGAGTTGGTGTGCAACAGATTAGTATATTAAACACACAAACACACACACACACACACACACACACACACACACACACAGCTTTCTTGCTATCTTTCTCGGGTTAAAAATGTAAAAATGTTGGTAAAAAGCTATAACCACATCCTATAAAATTCCAAAAAGATGATGTAAGTACCTCTTACGATGTTGGAGAAGATGCAAATCATTACCTACAGTCATGAAAACATGAAGATAAACAAAAAAATCAGTTCAATTTTTGCATTATGATACTACTGTATTGTCAATCACTGATATTAGCACATTTGAAAATACTGCTACAGAAAATGGATCAACATTTGACACAGGATAGTTTTGGTTTCCCTTTATGTAGGTAACACATGTTTGTGTAAAAGAAAACGGACAGTACATGTACAACTAATCATACAACTTAATGAATAAGCTAAAAAAAAATTAAAAGTGATACTTTTGAAAATACTATGCACATGTACTACTACCACCTCTATGTGATCATACCCGTTGTATGCCTGACTACGTATGTGTTCACGTGTTAAATAGTAAAGAGACATATGTCAACCTTTTAAGTGTAACTGTAATATAGACATCAATTCTTTTACATGCTATTAGGCAATGGGGTATGAAATTTGCACGTGAGACAGAGTAGTATGTAGGTAGGTAGGCAATTGGGTATGATATTTGCACGTGAGACAGAGTCGGTATTAGGCAATGTGGTATGACATTTCCATATGAGACAGAGTCGGTATTAGGCAATGGGGTATGACATTTGCATGTGAGACAGAGTCGGAGGCAAACTAATTATAGACTGAACTCCTCACTGATTATACACATGTAAAGTAGTAGTAGACTCAAGTTAGCAAATAAGAAAAATAAGAAGAAACATATTGCAACTCTATTGAAAAATCATCTATGGCGATCACACTCCTAGTTGTTTCCTGAAATAAGAGAATTCTTTGTCTTATACGCAGAAAACTGTGAAACAATTGCGTTTGTTTCTACCTCTATTCAACAAAGCACAACTTATGATATTTACACTATTCCTAAACAGACTATAATGAAATGTATGGTTTTCGAAAGTTTAATGATTTTGGACAAGTTTATTATTGAGTAAAACCTATGTGTATGTGTCAGTTGTATGTTAAATGATAATTACAGGTGGGTGGTAATGGTTGGGGGGGGGGGGGGGGCTATATCGACATTTTGATAACTTAATTATTTAATCCAGATATCACTAATAGTAGCCATTATTTGTTAAGACCAGTGGAATGATTGTAAAGAGCTTCTCTTTTGGCATCAGGAAGTTGATTACGTTTCTTATATATTTTGCCTATATTTCTACATATTTGACGATATGTATGTAAGTATGTAGGTAGGTAGGTAAGATGGAGTTTAATAGCACGTGTGTACAATCAAGGCTATAAAGTGCCGATTACAAGAAAAGTTCCAAAAATATGAAGCCAAGAAGAATACCGTTCACCCCACAAGATGAACTCGTCCCATGTTTAATATTCCTCGTTGCAGGTAACTGAAATGTTTGCACATAAAATATGTATCTTCTTTCAGTCAGAGTGACCTTGACCTTGACCTTTTGCCCCAAAATCAATAGTCTTCTTCCTTACCTTAAGAAAAACCATCCAAACGTTTGGACCAAGTGCCCAGGTCTGTGATGTAGAAATATTCTTATTGTATAGAAACCATTTTTCTTGTTTCAGTAAGTGATCTTGACCTGTATCCTTCTGACCCGAAAAAGAAGCCTTGAATACCGAAAATGAATACCACAAATGCAAGCCATCAACAAAGTTTGGTAACTGTAGGTGGTGGACAACTAAAGTTATTGTGCAGAAATGAATTGGTAACAGACAGACAGAGGGACGGACAACATCTTAACATAATACGTTCCACCTTATTGTGGGTGTATAAATATTGCAACAAACTTTATTAAGACAAAAACTTCCAGATGAACATAAACATATAGCCTTACAAGAATCAGGATAAAAGGCAAAAATGTTAAAACTCTAGAAAAAGGTAATGAAATTAATAAAGGTAAACAAAACATTTTAAAAATGAAATCCAGTGCATTAGTTATAAGTTTAGATGTACTAAGAATATGTTACTTATGTTAGGCACTAACTTGAACATAACATATCAAAACATCAGCATAGGTTATGTTGCACCAGCCTATATTTATTTAAATAAAAACAAAGACGTAACAAATAAATAAATCAATATTTGCGTCGAGTTTCATTCTGAAAGTCAAACATTAAACCATTCGATCGCGACAGTAGTCCCTAATGACTTTACACACTGAGAAAGTGTCAATTATAGGTTAGAATTAACCAATAAGACATTAGCTTTCATTACAGATGAAATCTAATTCAATCCACACTTTAGACCACATTCCGTGGTGTTTGCGTGGTTTTTGTTGAAATATATTGAAACTTAGACATATATGTGTAAGTCCCTGGTAACTTTAATTGTTAATATCCGATATCATTCAGATTTTATGGTCATTGATAACTGAAGACCTTACATTCAATGCACTCTGAGGTATATCAAAATTAGGGGATATGTTTTTACTTCCTCCACTCCCACCCACCACCTCTGTAATTGGGAATTCACTTTGATGGCATATATATAGTACAGAATCGAATAAGAAACAGATTACACAGATTTATGTTTGGGTTAACTTGAAGAAAAATAATACTTGCATTATGAATGTGATAAGATAGTTTCAATTTCAAAAGGACTTATGCAATTAGGGACATCTTGCATATTATTCCGCAATATGGTTTTATCTATATCACCCTTCGATAGGAATAAATCGCGTTAAAGAATTAGCAGGGTGGAGGGAGTTGCAGGGGGAGTTGGGTTGTTATTTTGCCCAGACAGTTCGCGTTTCTTACCATATGTTTCTACATCAGACAAGATATTATTTTAACTCAGACAGCTAATTACGAGGTGCGATAAAGGGTCAACTTGTCTAGTCTACTCAGAATCTAAATACAATTTTAAATGTTTCTTCTCATAAAGATATCTCTAAACATGTAAACATTCCCACACACCCAGTAACCATTTCTACGACATGTGTTAATTCCAAACCGTCTCCAAGCATGTGCTTTGGCAAAAGTTTGAAATAACAGCATCTTTTGTCGATGTGTGGCTGTCTACACATCAGTAAGATTGAGCAAATAAGAAAATGAACTATTTCCTTTACATCTAAACTATTTTTCAGTAGTTATTACTTACCTAAAGGGTTTATGGCTTGATTAGTTCCAACAACTTCAACAAATTCATATATCTTTATTAAATTCTTCGATGAAATTATGAGATAATAACTCGAACTTTCGAGTTACTAAGTCCAAGTGTCTAGACACTAAGTCGAGATTTCGAGATATTAACTCGAAATTTCGATATACAAAGTCGAAAGTTCGGGACAGTAACTAGAAATTTCGAGAGAGTAACTCGAAATTTATAGATACTAAGTCGAAAGTTCAAGTTACTAAGTCGAAATTTCGAGTTATTAGGTCTATATTTCGAGATAATAGTCGAAATTTTGAGATACCAAGTCGAAATTTCGAAATAATAGGTTGAAATATCGGGATAATAACACGAAGTTTCAGAATACTAGTCGATTTTTCGAGATAACTCGAAATTTCGAGATAATAACTCGAAATTTCAAGTTACTTTCGACAGAATAAAATAATTCACTTGGCCCTAATGCTCCGTCGTAAGGACTAGATGTAGGACAGTGTAATGTTAACGTTGGCTATCACCAAACAGGATACTTGCATGTAAACATCCTTTTGTCCCGTTCAACTACACTCTCGCGTGGCTCCGTGATATATCAGTCATACGAGGGTCTGGTAAAATGCTTCATTGATCGTTGTTACCGATAGCAGGTGCATTGGTCAAACTATGTACAAGAGAAACAACACAATCATTTTTGACTATCTCAAAGCTTTTCCAGACATACTTTCTTCGATCACCCATATCAAAACTTCTATTGTAAGGGTATCATTAAACATAATTTATTTTTATACATACCCCGATGCAGCAGGTGTGCCCCAATCAGGCAATGAAACTAAATGACACTCATTATCACTATTATGTTATACATTGCATCATTTTATCAGCCAATCAAATGACTCTTCCAAATTTTGGGAAAACCTCGTTCTGGCGTTACCACGGCGATCAATAAAGCATTTTTCCAGACAGTCGCGGAACCACTCAAGAGTTTGGTTGAATTAGACTAAAGGATCAGATCAGCTGTTTAAATGGAGTTATTCTGTTTGGAGTAAGCCAAGAATTAGAAGTGTACTGTCTTACAGCTAGAACTTGTTACTGAACCTATGACCCCACCTTCTTTTTTTCCCCTTCTGTTTAATGTCATACAGAATGCATTGTTAAAAATCGGTCAAGGTCAACTTCTACGCACCCGTATAACCCAAGTGTTTGACCACATGCCCAGTAATATGAGTGTTTTCTAATTACATGTACATTCACTACAGTCAAAATTGTTTAATTGTGTCTTCTTCGACATATTCGTCTAACCCAAGTGTTTGGCGACATGCCTATATATATATATATATATATATATATATATATATATATATATATATATATATATATATATATATATATATATATATGTGTGTGTGTGTGTGTGTGTGTGTGTGTGTGTGTAATGTAATTTCATGGTGATCAAAACCGTATTTATTACAAATTAAATGACATAAAGACCACAAGTTTTAGACCCGAAGAGACACTATCTGGCTACATTAACTTTATCATTCAATCAGTCCCATATTTGTTTGGGTCAAATTCTCTAGGGGTTGGGGTCATTGTACTCGGTATCAAGTTATAGATAGATAGATAGATAGATAGATAGATAGATAGATAGATAGATAGATAGATAGATAGATAGATAGATAGATAGATAGATAGATAGATAGATAGATAGATAAGACCTGCTTCCACAGCAGAGCTTGGGCGAAATGTACTTTTGCTACTCTTCTCTTTTCTACTTTTCTTTATCCACTAGAGCACCACCATTATACAACTTTCTTTTTAATTTTTTTTTGGGTGGGGTGTGGGTACTTAATCTCATTTGTCTATTGTTAGACCTGAGTTGGCAATAATGTTCTGTTCTGTTCTGTTTAATGATTCAAATAGGCACTATCTAGCACAAATATGATCAAATATTGTATATCTGATTTCCTGCTGCATTCAATAACAATGCTAACCAGTACCAATTGACCCTTTTGTTTGGCTGTATTGATTCCCATCCTATATAAATAAAAGATGCCTTGCATGATTGTAATATATTTAGCTACTATTTATTATCGCAATCTCGTAAAATTTGAGATATTGTATAGTATTTTATTATTAGCTGTAGAATCCCACTAGACGTGCCTTCGGTTTAAATCTTGAAAGTTTGGTAATCAGATTCAGTCACTGAACAGTGGACAAAACATTTTAGTAGCATCAGTTGCTTTGGGTTTTCAAATTTTGTCACGAAATGAAAATGTATGGTATCTTTTTTTAAAAACTTTGACGTATATTAACATTGAATTTTCAAATAATTTCCAAAAGCATTCTTGTACTTGTTAAAGATACAGTGATTAGACTCTATATAACTGCCTAATATTTAGGTAGAAATAGTCATGGAAAAATTCCAAACAAAGAGAATTAAAGATAATTAAATTGAAAAAATAAAATTAAAATAATAATCATAACAAAAATCGGGGAGTACAGTTTCTTAGAGACATTAGGTGTTATTTACGATTTTCAGGTATGAACCTAACAGAGTGGAATATCGTGTCCCTGTCAATATAATCGAGGAGGTCTGAAAAGTACATACATTTACATGCAACTATTTTGTTTGTTTATTTTGTACCTATAGTCACTGTGGTGTACATTGGTCTAGACAACATGGCGTATTAGTGTATACTCTAGAAATATATCCACTAAGCGAAACCTGCAAAAGTCGGTCAGTTACATTACTTCCTTATTCAAGGTTCTTCCATGTCATAAATTAGCACATGCTAAAATAACACGAATCCCCAATTAGATTGAAACCCATGACGATTACAAAACAACAATCAAGTACACTGACCTATAGTTATAAGTTTAGATGTACTAAGAATATGTTACTTATGTTAGGCACTAACTTGTACATAATATATCAAAACATCAGCATAGGTTATGTTGCACTGTCTGGAAATAGTTGCATTGTAATGAAATGACTGTACTTTTAGTGCAAGTGACCTTGCCGGAACTGGCGGAATCACACCTGATTTTTTTTTGATTTTTTTTATTTTTGATTTTTTTAATTCTAGGCAAAAGCCAAATCTAACTCAATAAACATTTAATTTTCCAATGTAGGCTTTCATGCTGCTTTTTCTATTGAATATAAGGAACATTTGTTACTGCTTATCAAAGCTCCATGAAAAATCTGAGAAGATATATTAATGATTTTCTTCAGAAACAGAACAAAAAGTGAAAAGTAACTAACTTTCACATCTCTCATCTGCTTTACAATCTCTTGCGAAACTCCTTTACTAAGCAAAAAGTGAAAAGTAACTAACTTTCACATCTTTCATCTGCTTTACAATCTCTTGCGAAACTCCTCTACTAAGCAAAAAGTTGTCCATACCTGTACAAAACCTGGATATAAAAAATAAGAAATATTAATTTGCCTTCATCATGTCATTACAAATGTAATTACCTTATACAATGTACACATTATCTATGTCTCTTTTTATTCAACTGGACAGCGTATATTAGCTTCTTATAAAATTATCATCCTGCAATACGCCTGTTTAACTGATGAGACAAGTGCAGACTGACATTTAAGTTCAAGATTCAAATATCCTATTTCTATATGACAAATTCCTGATATGACGTAAATCATAAGTTTCCACCCTGTCAACCAATAAACCAAGACATGTGTGCGATAACTTTGCAATGTCCTTGTACGTTTTGAAATATTACATGAGCGTTTTTTGTTGTTTGTTTACGTTTTTACTAAGCGGAGGAAAGAATGAGTTTGATATATATTATGAATAGATGTAGGTTGAGGCCATCATATATCAATTGTTCCGTATGACATATCCAAAAAAATTCTTTTCCCCACGACGAAACATAAATTGAATTAATTGTAATGTACAGCTTCAGTGACATTCAAAGGATGGGATTTATAAAGTCATTCAGTGAGATGAAACTCTAGCATGCCAGAGAAAGTATTAATACAGAAAGTAATATAGCTTTGTTTTGTCCACAAAATGTACACTTTGTGATGTTTTCAAGTGGATAGCTTGCAAGAACATTTGTTACATAACAAGAATAGCTTTCACACAACACTCTGACATACCTTATCTACAAAATTGTGATGCACATCAGCTTCCAACCTGGATGTGCATTACAGAGCTGGAGAATTGTCGTAGCAAGAATAAGTACACCTAGTAATTAGCAAATCATTTTCTTCACTTCTGAAGTTTTTGTTTTCAAGTTTTGTCATTCAATAAACAGGCCATACTAATTGCCGTTATTTATATTCCTAGACAGTGGTGTACTGGCCATTGGGCATACCGGGACAAATCCCGGTGGGCCGCCGCAAAAAAATCCGTTTTTACCGGTGTTTTAATAGTGTGAGCAAATCTCCCGGCCTATCCCGGCAGACCGCCGCATCGGTGAACCAGTGGGCCGTCAAAAAAATCCGTTTTTACCGGTGTTTTACTGGTGTGAGCAAAACCTCGGGCCTGTCCCGGTAGATAAGTCCAGGGCCGAGTTGCTCACCCAGTACACTCCTGTTCCTAGATATTCTGATTAGCTCTGTTTGTACCTTATTACACAGAGCTGGCAACACCAAAAGCCTCCATGTGGTATAGGGGTAAAAATATGTCTGGAACTCTGTAGTGGCCGAAAACTTCCATCACAACCTGTAAAATGCGTGCCAGACCAGGGTTTCGTGGCTACAGTAGAGTTGAAAAGTTATACAAACATTCTGTTCGTGGCTACGCTCCGTGGCATACTTGTTTACAAATGAAATTCTACCTTGTCTTGCAATTTTTGTGGTTTTGTATCTTGCTCCATCTGCTGGTCTGTCGATGCTGCCAACAAATGGATGAAACAACAAAATATGAAATTTCACTGTCCTACATCTCGTTCTTGTTATTGATACTATTTCCCCACATTTATATCTATTTATAGCATTCAGGATAAAATTGTTTCTTATTCATCAAGGTCAACTCCCACGTACCGGTTTAATCCGTGTGTTTGGCAGCATTCCAATTAATATAAATGTTTTTACCAACGACAGGTCTAGACAAAAGGGACTACAGTTATTTTGTATGTCAATGAGAAATGAAATGTTGTACTGTTAGATTGACTTGTCGTGCAATGATACCTTATAAAGACCGTGTTAAAACTTGTAAAATAAAATCGATTCCTTGGTACTTCCTGTCCTGTGTAGTAAGGTCTATTTTCTAAATTAAAGAAGTATTTTCTTGGTTTTTCCCTCACATCCAAGTATCTTGCTTTTGATCTTAACAATATCCTTACTATTTTCTTATTTCTCATTGATTGTAATTGTCCTGTTTTATTCTCTAGGTCTTGTATTTTTTCACTACTCGATATGCTATTGTTCTCTTAATATATTTCATTGTCCAAAACTCACTGTCTTTTCATATTTGTTTTCTTCAGAATTTTCTTTTCTTGTATGACGCATATTTTATGGCGTTTCCTCTAATTATATGTAATAAAGTCTCTAAAAAAAATTGATAGGATATTCTGATTTTAAGATTCTCAGGTTTAAAATCTTTGACATCAATGTCGCCTGTTTCAACGGTATATGTTTTAATTACTTCATCTATAGTATCATTTACTATTGTAATATATTCTTTATCCTTTAGAAAAGAGTTATTCGTCTTCCAATAGTCCCTTCCTCTAACATTCTCATCAAATTTCATTTCTAAAATTATTCCTGAATGATCTGATCTATAACCTGGCACAATACAACTATTTAGAGCATAGCTACATAAATCACTTGAAATGAAGTAAAAATCTAAAAGAGCTTGTTGTCTAGGATTTTTGTATGTCTTGTAAATTTTTTGTTTCTTCATTTAAATCCTCCAAACATCTAATAACTCTAAACTTTTCATCATAGCTATCACTTTTTTCCGAGCATTTCGATTATTTATGTTTTGATAATTTTCTAAATCCTTTTTCGAATCCAATATCAAGTTCCAATCACCACACCAAACAATACAATCATTCTGAAAATCTGTTATATTTTTCTTCAAATTTTAATAAAATTGTGGCTCATCATTATTTGGCCCATGTGTATTAATTAATGTAATACTCTTCCCTTGCACTGTCAGGTCAACTATCAAATAATTTCCCATTTTATCTCCTTTGTATCGATTTATTTTATAATCAAAATTATTGCTGAATAAAATGTTCATCCCGTTCTATTATTCTTATATAAAATGAAAGCAGCATCAAATCCCCATTCAGCTTGTGACTCTTGTTCTTTAGTTATATGAACGTCTTGTCGACAGATCATATTGTATTTGTTTCCCCCTTACACAGTGAAAAACATCCCTCCTTTTCTTACTATTGGCTAAACCCCTACAGTTTTGTGAAAGTATTCTTACATGACTATCCATAGATAGTAAATCTTGACCTAAAATCAGTATACAAACTATAAGCCTGTATCACAGGCAAAAGATTGAGGTGAATACAAGTATCTATCTTATTCTCATAAGGACCCATATCAAAATCAAGAAACAAATGAATATCGACGCATACAAGCTCACAATTTATAAAATGATCTTAATATGATCATCCATGAATTTAAAATCCAAATTTCTAATTGCCTGAATAATAACAACCTGCATCACTAATTTGATATGCACATTGTCAATCACAGTAAGCAAAAGAATGTAAACACACGCAAACAAACATGCAAAAAAATAAATAAATTATTAGCTTAGAGTTTCCCATGTTTTGGCGGCTTCACACCCGAGTGCAATTTTAGCCTCTACAAAGTCATTCCAAGTGATATATATATATATATATATATATATATATATATATATATATAGATATATATATATATATATATATATATATATACATACACACTGTTCTTGCATTTGCCTATTCGGCCGATATTACTGGGTGAGCGATAGCAGCCCACCTTGAGCCTCTTGATGGGGATGAACTCATTTCCAAGCAGGTGCATGCCAATGGGTTCGATTGTTGCTTAGAACGATTTATAACTTTTTAATCTGTTTGATTACACTTAGGTTAGGTATATATATATATATATATATATATATATATATATATATATATATATATATATATATATATATATATATATATATATATATATATATATATATATATATAAATTCGGTTGTGCGTGAGGCAGGATGACGAGTAAAGTGCGACACATTACTTCGCATGTGGCCAAAAACGTGGATTAGATGTGTATTCGTGAGTAGACACTGACTGAGTTTAAACAATATCACGACATGTTTCCATGGAAAACATATATTACTTGGCATGGGCCCAGACACATGGGTTAGACGGGTGCGTGAAGCAGACCTTGATCTATTTTTAACAATATGATCCAGACGAGATAAAATAGAGAAAAACAGGTTGGGTCATAGCTTCAATGACAAGGACTAGATGTCGGACAGATCACTTTTAAATGTTGGCTAATCTCCAAACAGAATACGTACATTTAAACAGCATATCCGCATATCATTATTGCCGTTAAAACACACCTCTTGCATATATATATATATATATATATATATATATATATATATATATATATATATATATATATATATATATATATAATTGTAATTCGATTTTGATCATGTGGAGTTGTCAGCACATGACAAGAGAGTTTTTCAAATGCTGACAACAATACGTGATCTAGCAATCAAGATCTAATTACTATCATAATGATATTTTTGTTATTTCCCTATCAATTTTCAGATCATTTATTAAAATCCTTATAGGTAAATAAAAAATAAAATAAATTGTTTAACATTTAAATCTTTTTAATATGAACTTCATCTTTAATCATAAAAAAATTACATTTTGATATGCGCATGAATATCACAGTTATGAATCAAGGGCGTGTAGTTCCAGCCTCGTTTGAGAAATCGTCTGAATCGTTTTCCTACTTCATGGAAATGACAGTAAAATTCTGGCTTGTTCTTGGGTAAAATATTGATCGGTATGAAATAAAATGTTTCATGGAAGGCGTTTGATCAAACTTTGAACAAGCGAAAATACACATTTTTCGCTTTCTCATAACATATATAGACATATTTTCTACAGTTACTCATGCCAAAACTTGTATTGTAAGTTAAAATTTCTTATACAGATGTAGCAGGTGTATCTCAATCAGCCAATTAAAGATAGTGAAATTCATCATCACAGTTATGTTACACGTCACCTCTTCTGATCAGCCAATCAAATTACCCTTACAAATTTTGGGAGACCCTCGTTCGGGCGTTACAAGGACAACTCAGTTTGTTTTCTTCATTCACTCTGATCTCACAGAGCCACGCGAGAATATGGTTTAAACATTTTTTATTGCAAACAATGTAATTGTGCTAGGCAAAAAGTTCTAACAACTTAATATCGCCTTTCCCATACAAAAATATTTTATAATACTAAATGTTTGAGATGGTTGACAGATTTTCAAACTTAATTTCATAAATATATATTATAATGGCGATAATGAAAGAAGATAATGGGATTAAAGAAGGTAGAAAAGAAAAGAATCTAGATCCTATGTCGAAGATACAGAAAAAGATACAATTATTGTTGGAATCGAACAGGTTTTTTTAAAAATTTCATACGTTTTTGTACTGCCAAATCTGTAATTTGATTTTGCTCTTTGGTTGGTTTGGGATTTCCTCTTAATAATAAATCCAAATTCAAATGCAATTGGTTTCGTTCAAGAAATAATATACGTCTTTGTTTAACATACCTGCGACAAGAAAAACAAAATGTTCATTAGTTTCGGCTCCTTCTCCACATATACAGACTTGAGTCTGATTGAACGACACTACATATCCCGACATAATGTATAGCTAGTCTGAAGTGGTTTGAGGCGCATGGCATTTACTATCGTCTGTTTTCAAATATGGCGTTTTCGTGCGCATGTGTGTGTGTTTGCGCATACATGTTGTTCCTCGTGTTGTCTGATTATGACAAGATTCGGACTCTACAAGGACCCTGATTTCTTCTTCAGCTGTTCTTGCACTTGGCTATTATGAGGATGTTATCCAGGTAAGCGATGTTAGGACAGCTTGGACCTCTTGTTGGGGATGATTAGGGCGCTGGGACATCAGAACTTGGTGATGGGTGCCATTACTCGCGGCGTGGGTTCGGTTTCTGCTTATAACGAATTATAATTCTCTTACCTGTTTCATTATATTGGTTAGGGAGTTATAATTTGATATTTCGTTCTTAGCGGGAATCAAAAGCATGCCGCGAGTAACGACACCCATCGCCAGGCTCTTATGAACTTGCACTCTAATCCACTCTGCCATGAACCCATGCCCAACAAGAGGCTCAAAATGGCATGAGATCGCCCACCTGACTGATATCCACCAATAGCCAAATACAAGAACATTTAGCCAAGAAATAGACCAAATCATCGCAGTAAGAATGACTGTTGTATTGTGTCTCCAATTAATTATTCAACAAACAAACAAAAAACAAAAACAAAAAAAAAAGACAAAAAGACAAATAATGTGTTTTTCCAATACGGAAATAATACTGATTTTAAAACATTTATGTTTTAAGAATGAGACTAAAGGATATGATGGTTAGATGTAGTTTGGAGGTAGCCAAGATTTCGAACTGTTCTGTCCTACATCTAGTCATTGTTAGTGAACCTATGGATCTACCTTTGAATACATGCACTACCGTCAAAATTGTGTCTACTTCCGCATACTCGTCTAACCCACTTGTTTGGCCACATATCTTATTATTATTATCTGAATGACATAATACCACAAGCTTTAGACCCGAAGAGACTCTATGGCTACAATAACTTTATCATTCAATGACTCCCATATTAAGATCAAGCTCGCTTGGGGTCATTGTACTCTTTATCAAATTCAAGATATCAGAATGAATGGTGACTATTTTATTTAATTCTAATATGTAAATTTTCCCTATGTATTAATGTTGTCATGTATTATCAATATATTCATATGAATTGTTATATATATATATATATATATATATATATATATATATATATATATATATATATATATATATGACCTGCTTCCACAGCAGGGCATGGGCGAAATGTCCTTTTTCAACTCTTCTCTTTTTAACTTTTGTTTTTCCGCTACAGCACAACAACAATACGATTGTTTTGTTTTTTTTGTAAATTCTATTTTATATATATATATATATATATATATATATATATATATATATATATATATATATATATATATATATATATATATATATATATTTTTTTTTTTGGGGGGGGGGTGGCTTAATTTCATTTGTCTATTGTTAGACCTGAGTTGGCAATAATGTTCTGTTCTTCTCTGTTTAATGATTAAAATAGTTACTCTCTTGCACAGATACGATCAAAAATTGTATATCTGATTTCCTGCTGTATTCAATAGCAATGCTAACCAGTATTGATCGAACCCTGTTTGGCTGTACTGATTCCCATCCTATATAAAGAAAAGAAGCCTTGCATGATTGTAATATATTTAGCTACTATTTATTATTGCAATCTCGTAAAATTTGAGATATTGTATAGTATTTTATTATTAGCTGTAGAATCCCACTAGACGTGTCTTTGGTGTAAACCTTGAAAGTTTGGTAATCAGATTCAGTCTCTGAACAGTGGACAAAACATTTTAGTTGCATCGTTTGCTTTGGGTTTTTTTCAAATTTTGTCACGAAATGAAAATGTATGGTATTTTTTTTTTAAATATTGACGTATATTAACACTGAATTTTCAAATAATTTCCAAAAGCATGGTTGTACTTGTTAAAGATACAGTGATTAGACTCTATGTAACTGCCTAATATTTAGACAGAAATAGTCATGGAAAAATTCCAAACAAAGAGAATTAAAGATAATTAAATTGAAAAAATAAAAATTTAAATAATAATCATAAAAAAATAGGGGAGTGCTGTTTCTAAGAGACATTAAGTGATATTTACGATTTTCAGGTTAGAACCTAGTAAGGTGGCCAACCGAAAGTGACGCATGATGGCAAATATTTTAATCGTGATTTTTTTATTGGCTGAAATATGTTGACATGTGAATATGAATTGATAATTTTAAATTTCACTTTTTTGTTTGCCTTGAGACCTGGATAGGTGATATTTTTGGATTATATTAAGAACCTCAGATTACAGAACAAGCCGATTGCCTTTCAAATGAGGTGTGTATTACATAACTTCTTACACTATTCAAGCAAGCAAGTCCCAGTATTTGCGACTAATAATTGGTGTACAATTAACCAACGATCACACTCGCTTATCATCCCAAATACTTGTTTACTTTTAAAGGAGCTTCCTACAGTATGTTTCTAAAAGAATAGGACAAAGATATGGAAGGCCAAGCATAAAATCTCTGTACTTTTCCATTTCAGATGCAATGAATAACACAAATGTATTCAAAATATTGCAGTTAACTGAAACACACTTAATTTACATTGAGGGAAACTAATACGACATTTGGTTAATAGATAAATGATCGGAGAATTTCCTTCTGCTGTAGACTGAGCTACTTCCTTCACCGAATGGATACCATTCACGTCTTTTGTTTTCGATTTTAATACTACACATTGCTATGATAGAAAGCATAGATCGCTTACGTAAAACTCAGATTCTTAACGGGATTTCCCAATTTGGACTGCCATCCTTATTTTGCGTACATAACAAAATTGCCTAGCTACGACCCTGACAACTGGCACCACCACAACTATCACTAATAAGACCACCAACAACACGGATACTACGACAGCACTTAAACAAGAGAGAGAGAGAGAGAGAGAGAGAGAGAGAGAGAGAGAGAGAGAGAGAGTCCAAGAAAACATTTACTGGGGTCATTGAGGGATGAAGGTTTTTGTGAATAATCTTCACAGCTATTCTAATATTTCTATATTCATCTGAACACGAATTGCGAGTCCGATGAAACCAACGAGGAAATGTGCAAAAAATTACAATCTGCAATCTGACATATATATAAAATTATTTAAACTTATATGTTATACAACATAAAAAATGATATAGATTGTTAGCTTAATTAAAGCGATATTTGAACGTACGAAGGAATAAATATGATTAATTACGAATTTTATGTGCATATGTGTGAAGTTCCAGATAAACATAACTGTATTACAAAAATACCATACATGTGTGTAGATGCAGACTGTAAAGACTAGTGTCTCTTCTTATTTTCAAAATTTGTCAAGAGCTATTTTCCTAATTTGCTTTTCCATTAATGATCTATTAGTACAATGACTAATCTTTTTTTTATCTATCTCCTCTATTTCTGTGTTTCAGATAAATGTTAAGTTTCTATGTATATTTGTCTTGTTTTTTATTTTATTGTATTGTATTTATTGTTTTTAAATAAAAATTTTTTTTTTTTTTTTTTTTTGTTCGTTTTGTTTTTCGTTAAAAAAAAAACAACGGAGCCTCTTCTCCATATCGATTATTACACTAGCCGTTATATTCACTGGCGCGTATTACTTCACCAATTGTTGTAAAGATGAACACATACCATCACAAATAAAGCGCAATGACAGAACCGCGGCCTTGTTTGATGTAATTTGATTGGTCAGTGCAAATTCGTCTTTCCCTCATTTATTCGATTGATTGGCTAGGTGGGATACTGTAAGTGCTGTGCACGGGCCTCTTCGCGTCATTTGTCTTAGGTAACAGACAAAGTCATATGGCACACACATACAAGTATAGCTAGTTAACTCTATCGGTAAATCCTTATGTGTGAAGGTTCATGTACGAAAGTTGACCTAAACTAAGTTAGTGTTCTGTCACTGCTACAAGAGGAAATTCATCTCTGATATATTACAAAGATTCGAAGAGGATTCTACTTTTTCATTTAACAGGTAATAAATATACAGTCCTTTTGTCACTAATGCATCACCATACAAGTTAGATTTGTATACTTATATTTAAATTCGTACATCGTATCTGGCATATTACACTATATGAAGATTTTCAAGACACTGATCAACAAGAGACTTTTGTAGCACCGCGCCATCAACATCTTTAATTTGTTTCGTAGGAAAAGATCTGACTAATTGGAATAAACTAGTTTGATGGTTTACTTAGAATCTAAAATAATTGCAAGACGTTAGCTTTACAACTCTTTATGAAACTAAACGTAAGATATATGTAGTTTCTTAGCGCCATGATCATTCATGGCTGATTAGAGCATACAGTTTAATGTCTAGTATGACAATAAAGAATGTACAATAAATGAACCTGCAATTTCTTTGTATTTACATTGACATAGTAAAACAACCTGTGTGTAGATGTTTTTTCATGTGTCGAAAAGTAATTATTATCCCCACTCTTTTCCGTTACCACATCTCCTAAGCCGCTGTTTGGAGATTCACGAAGTTTTACAGTTGTGTTGCCATCGGGGTTGCCATCTACCATGTTTGGTTCCAGCCCCTGGGGTCCTTGAGAGGGGGTCAAAGGTTAAATGTACAAAAACTGCAATTATAATGACATTTTCAAATATTTTCTGACCAAACATCATACATGCAGTTATAGCAGGAAGACGCATCTTATATATGACGGATTTTGTAGTTTGTAGTATGAACTCCTGGTCACTGTCTTGGGGAGGGGGGGGAGGGGGACTACTGGGTGAGGGTGGAGGTTTGGAAATATGCAGTATAGGGTGTGGGGAATATCGAAGGGGAGCAAATGCAGTTCTACTAGTTATTAATATTATTATTACAGATACTGAGTAGAAGCACGAACAACATTAAGACCAAGCGATCCGGGAGTGAAAGACAACTCTGAGAAAATGAATTTTCAAACCTCTGGGTTTCGACAGTGCAAGTTCCATTCTATAGGCTGCAGATTCATGGCATCGGATGAAGAAGTCACGATGCACGAAAACAATGACAATACCCATCATTTTGAATTATTTGTGATATTTATGTTGAATTCTGATTTAGAAACATTAAGAACGAGCAATAGGTTGCAGGACCTTTCATCTGATTTACAATATCGAATACAACAATTAGAGAACAGAAACAGATCGATTCAGGAAGCTATCGATATGCTTCAGAATGGTATAGATGAAATGAGGGGGGCAATTCTCAACCAACAAGAAAACAACAGACTGCATACTCAGGAGATTCAAGTATTTAGGCAAGACGTGATAAGAAATGGAAGTAGTATTCTATTATTGGCACAACAGATTGAACCGGGCTGCGAAAGAGAAGCTGTTATCATGACTCGCTTGGAAGAGTTTGAGACTGCAATCATAAAGATCAGATCAACAGGCACTCTCGCCACTCCCCTGACCTCCTTTTTGGCACACGACAGTCATGAATCATCAATTGCGGAGCAGAGTGTAGAAGTTAGCGTAAACATTATTACTATCCATAGATATGAAGAGGAAAGACAACGGGCCATGGTTGATAGTCAGTATGTCATTAACAGCAACCCGTTCTTTACTTCACACGGATATAAGATGTGCTCCAGAATCTACCTGAATGGAGATAGAATAGGCACAGAAAGATGCATGACGGTGTTCTTTGTGATAATGAGAGGAAGGGATGATGCTTCCTTGACCTGGCCATTTGAAGGGACTGTAACACTTCAGATTTTTAACCAATTAACACATGAATATTTACTGATAGACAGTTTTAGATCAGATCCAACAAGCCTGTCGTTTCAAAAACCAACAACAAAGAAAAACATAGGATATGGCTTTTTAAAGGCTGTTTCGCACAATGAACTGAAGCAGATAGTCTGGAATGACACACTAGTTTTAAAGCTGTCCGTGATCACATGAAACCTCAAATGGCATATAATGATAGAACTACACTGAATTATCGGTCCGTTGTCGAAAGCATTAAAATGCTTTAATTGAACTAAATTATCATGGACTCATTCAGAGGGTATTTAAAGATAAATGTGTGGAGAGAGAGAGAGAGAGAGAGGAGAGAGAATTTTCTCCTATTATCCGTTGATTGTTAAATTATTTCGTCATAGTTTGACGAAAGACTTTTAAAAGCTGTTGTGACTATTGATTTGTTATAGTTTTTCTTCATTCTATTTCATACAATGCACCATTCAGAATAAAATCATTGACCAAAAAGCTGTAGTCTACTGTGTCGGTTTCATTTTTTAATTTAATTGTTTTTTGTTTTTTTCAAAAGTATTTTGATCCGAGGCATTCACTTTTATACGGGACGTATTATATTATGATGTTCGCCGCATCTAGTTACCAAACTTTGTGGATGGCTTGCACATGGAGTAAGGAAGATCCCTGTAGATTTTTTAGTCCAAAGGTCAAAGGTCACCGATACTTAAAGAAGAATGTGGTTGATGCACAAAAATGTCAGTTTAATGTACTCTTGTTGACATTAATTATGTGTATTTGATGGGAGATAATCTATGGTTGAAATTTCTTAAAATCAGTTTATTATGCATGATATATACAAGCTGACCTGACCTGACCACAAATGATTACTTACTATGCATTCCTTACTTGCATACAACTCTTTAAATGCAGTTGCCCAACTCTGCCTCTGATTTATATCCCAACACATTTGAGTTGGGGATACTGTAATACCATAGGTCTGTCTGTCTGTCCGTCTTTATTTCCCTTACCCTATCACCTCCTTACACCGCTCTGTAGAATTTCACCAAACTTGTCATTTTACGTGTGCATATTGTAATTATGTGCAGGAGGGATATTATTTATAGCATCCATGCAAAGGGTCGCTGAGATGGAGTAGGAAGAAATGGAACAAAACTTTGAATTACAGTGTCATTTTAATATAGTCAGACCCAAATATTGTAGAATCATAACACGTAGACACACACTATATGTGTCGGATTTAAACTTCCGATCTTTGGGCCACGGTCCCTGAGGGAAGCATGGAAATATTATGAGAGAATTGAATTGAACTGGAATCGGCATTAGCAGAAAGTGATCATCAATAATGATTTGGTCACACACACACACACACACACACGTGTCATATTTACACACACACACACACGCATATATATATATATATATATATATATATATATATATATCATACATATGTGTGTGTGTGGTGTTTCGAATTTACTGGAACAATTAGAGTATCAACATTTTATTTTGCTCATTTTGAGGCCCTGACTATAGTGAGTAACTCGGTCAGTACACCAGAACGCTTAGTCATGTCGCCATTTTTAAATATGGTTATGATAAGAGTTTCGTAATATTTAAAAAAAATGAATACAATGTTGGTCTTTAGACCTTACTGGAGTCAATGTCCTTCCACACCCTTCATGTAACAAACTTTACCATAGTTAGCAAATTTGAACCCGAGAACTTTGAAATTTTTGCACCGTAGCTGTTATTTGTCTGTATCGCTTATAAATATTACTCATAACAACTTGTATTGTAAAGTCCAGTGTAATTATTACAAAGGTTATTTTTTTCAGATATTTAAAAAAAAAAAAAAAATCTTGCATTACCTATGCGACAGTGACTTCTCTCGGAGTCCAGTTCCTTTGCGTGTTTGTCCTTTAAGTGTATTTATGTGTTTGTCTTTTTGTTTTCGACAAGACCTTTTTTAACATCGTGTCTGATCCGGCGGTCACTGTATTGTATATTGTATGTTCTGGGCCAATTTCGAAGTTAAAACCAGGGTTTGTGGCAGGTGAGGTGGTAATCTGGTATCTCCATATGTTACAGGCATCCTATTTCCTTTTTATTATTTTTCTCTAAAAATTTAATAACTTTTGTGTATCAGAAAGTTCCCATGGCATTTTCTTACTTGTTCAATTCCGCTGATCACGTTACTGGGGACCTTGCAAGGAAATTTCTGTCTTTTCCTTGACTGAATTTCGCAAATCAAAGCTACGAGAGAGGGACTGGAAATTGGCATAGCTTCAATACCCATTAAGGTACAGAGCTAACATTTGAAACACAAATAGAAACTTAAATTTTTCTTCAGGTTTGATATATGATATATGATATATTACCTAGTTTTTTTTCCCACTCCTTATACTAGATATTTGAGCTTGAAAAAGTTGACCATTGAATTTTCATATTTACTTGACCAAAGTTAGAGTGGCAACATTCTATATGGCACATTTTGCTCCGTAAGATGAGGTGGTGACTTTAGTGAGTCACTTGGTCAGTACACTAAAATGAGTATTTGTTTCGCAAGTTTTAATTAAGAAATGCATACAATATTGTACTGAGAACCTTGCTGGAGCCAATGGCCTTCGACTCCATCTACACTCCCCTTGTCACAAACTTTACCATAGTAACAAATTTGATCCCGAGAACTTTGACAATTTTGCACCGTAGCTGTTATTTGTCTGTATTGCTTATAAAAATTACTCATAGCAACGTGTATTTGCAAAGATCGTTTGCCATAGTTAACAAAATTGAACCCGAGAACTTTGCATTTTTGCACTATATATATATATATATATATATATATATATATATATATATATATATATATATATATATATATAGAGAGAGAGAGAGAGAGAGAGAGAGAGAGAGAGAGAGAGAGAGAGAGAACTATCTCTAATTTTCAGAGGTGAGTTGTCGACCTTTTAGTGATAAAATAGACCAGTTGAGCTGTCTTCTGTAAGATAACTTAAAAATACACTGCGAAAGTAATTTGCCACTGTTATGCAGGAGTAACCTTGTGAATGGGTTAAATATGTATTGGTCTGGAATCTCCATCAAGCAGCATATAATTAGTTCCTTGATCAATACATGTTTTTGATACGAGTCTATAAAATTAATGATTAAGTCCTCAAAACTAACATTTGCTAGTTATTTCCGGATTCCTAATAAAGTCGTTTCCTAGTCCATCTTCGCGTTTACTTCTGGGTAATATTTGTAACCATCTTAGCCTTTTATCATCCCTTCTCTCTTTCCCACTCGTACACATACAAAAACAAAAGTCCACCTAAGGTAATTTTAACCACGGTAAATTCGACTGTTTGAGTGTGCTACGAATTGTTATTTACGGTGAGAACATATTCAACACAAAAAGGAACAACTTCAAAAACGTGGAATGTGAAGAAAAAAAAAATAGATTTAATTTTCATTAACTGAGTCAGCTGAAATTCAAGTTGTTTCTTCTACCAAACACGTGCAACGGATATCCATGCTCTTTTTTATTCTCCTGACCGAAGATTCGGGGGACAGTAGCAGTAGCAATGTACGTCTGTCCGTTCGTCCGTCCTGAGATAAGGTGATTTCCGCAAGATAACTTTACTTTGCTGTTATCGGCTTTTCCCAAACCCCATACGTGGCCTACCCATCGGTAGAGGCAGACGTGTAACGATTTTGGCCTGCTAGGTACAAGGTGAAAGTCAGATAATAATATGACTTTCCTTTCTGCACAAGTCAAGTTTCCTTGGCCAAATTTTCATCAGGCTTCACAGGTAGTCTACACTTAGGCAGGGGCTGCTCTCTATTTATACCGAGGCCGAGAGGTGAAAGGTCAAGGTCACTGTAGCGAACATTGTAATATTGTGTATTTCAGCTTAATAAGTCGAGATGCCTGGATCCAATTTTCAGCAAACTTCTTAGGTAGTCTACACTTGGGCAGAGGTACCTCTCTATTGAGTCTCAATCCCAGAGACCAAAGGTCAAGGTTACAGGAGCTAAGTGCATAATTTTGGGTCCCAAAATGATTTCTACTTTCCCCAAGTTTCACGCACCCAATGTTTATTAACTCCATAGTTTGCATTACGTTTTAGGAAGAGTCGTCGATGGATAATATTTTGGAAAATTGTATATTGAACCTAATAAATTATCCCAATTTAAACTTGAGGCATACAACAATAATGGTAAATGTGTTTTACAAAAACAGATTGACTACGATTTCATTGATTCAATTAAAAAAAATATAAAAACGGTGAGAAAAAAATATAGCGACAAAGCACTAAATATTTTCAAACAACTACATGATCTATCAGGGTTGGCAATGAAAAATAACCGATTAAAAAAAAATAATTGCACCAAACATTGAGGATATATACAATATTATAGAGACCCAAACCAATTAGTTCAGAGATTGCGAATATTATGTGGAAACAAAACAATGAGTAATAAAAGCAAATCTATTGATATTAAGATTACTGAATTTATTAATACTCTCCATAATAACATAATCAATAAGAATAAGAATAAATATAACAATGTTGTTGACAACTATATGTGATATTGTATAATTATAGTATATAACAATGGTATTTGAAACAACACTATATTTATATTTCGAGAATGCAACTCACGGTGTAAGTCACAATTTTACTGTGGATTTTAGTACACATATACTGCTTGATATTACCAAAACTTGTAAAACAGTAGGGATAAGCTCAGAAGTATGGTACTCATGGTTTAATATACCATCAGCAAATAATGCTTTTCGGTTCTACAATGGTAGAGCGTGTATTGATGAATTTATATCACCTGGAGCATATCCTATTACTGATATAAATAACTATATAAAAACTATGTTAGAAGGTATCAAGTTAAATAAAAAAAAAACAAATTTTAATACCTGAGCTGCATAATTCAGTTTGTTTGTTTTATACGCACAGCGAACTGGGCGATAAAGGAAACCCTTCCGCTACAGCGGTTGGTGAAATAAATTGGACAACCGCCGAATAATTATCGGATTGTGCACTGATACCTTACATGGCTGAAACCTACTTTAAAAACACATAAGCGAGAGAAAACAAATGTACAGGAATTTCACTTTAAAGGAGCACTACTGCATAATATGAACAATATTAAATTCCAGAAAACTCAAAAGGAGTGTCTTTGTAAAAACACAACTTTCTGACCCATAAATTACATGTCAAACATTTGGACTTACATAGATAACCTAAATCAAACTTCCAGACTTGAAAAGTGACGACGTCGTTTTCGAGTTCTATAAATAGCGCACAGGAATAATCTATACATATTCGAACAACTGTGGCTGTTACCGTCGAAGCTGTAGATTTCATGTAATCAAGAAAGTGGCGAAGACTCACATGCCAGAAGAAATGTGTTTTGTGGAAAATCCGTTTGTACAGATCGGATTAGTTGGATCAAGAATACGGAGAAAGAAGAAATAGAAGACACTAAAAAATATACAATGGAGCTAGACGCTTCCAACCTATATAACCTCAGTTTTGGTACAGATCTCCTTGTACACTCCGTCTCATTCGTGTTGAAAATTGTAGCCACCCACACCCTCCTCATTTTTGGTTTATCTCAGAATTTAATGGTTTCTTATGCATCCTACAAGAGATGGAGAAGGAGAATGAACAGGAGTTTACAAGTGAAAACTTTACCAGAGGTGATGAAACTTACTGAAAATTTGTGTAAAATCTCTCCACATTTCTATCTGTTCAGATGAAAAAAATACGAACTTATCCTTAAATACCACGTCTCATCCACGTTGCTGGGAAATCACAGTACACTGTCAACAGGGATTACGTTTTTTACGTTTTTACCAAAAACACAGTTTTACCAATGTGTGTGTTAGTTATGTTTAGTAATTATATTTAATTTCGTGGAAGCATTTCGAAAACCGCTTTTACAATATCGCTCCTTCTCAAAGAAATGGACATGCAATAACTCATAAACATTGCTTGGATGAAAACTAACGAATACAAAAAATCAATATTTTACTAATTTAAATTTAACTGAGTGCAAGAAAAGTCTTGAGCAACTACAATGTCTCATAGCAAATCCCCATGCTTTCTATTACGTATACTACCATCCACCACCAAACCAGGTATTCACCCCCAGTCAGTGAATCCAGCGGTTACAATGCAAACTCTGTCATGTAGTTGATGCGCTTTTCTGCTAGTACTGCATAATATAAAGTTTGGTAGAAAAATATTTGAAAATGTCATTGTAATTTAAACTGTGTAGATCTGACTTTTGACTCGTCCCATGGACTCCATGGCTGGAAGTCAAGGATGACACCCTCTTGCAGATGGTTATCCAGGGGCAATATAAATACAAAGTTTCGTAAATACCTAGCGATTTAGGAGAAGATTTGGTCATGGACATGAGGGCTGACGGACGAACTAAGAGACAGACAAAGAGTATGACAATATCCCCCACTATAGGATGGGTAAAATAAACAATTGTCTCAAATCGCATTTGATTTCACTTTATTTACAACTCTGTCTGTCTGTCTGTCTCACTCTGAATCATCATGTCACTTCTTTAGTAAGAACGAAACAATAGCTATTATCTAATCGTAGTTCATGGTCAGAAAAAAGTTTTGCACACTTCCTAGTGGCTCTTGTACATTTTCTAGTGGCCACATTTTAATGATTCCTAGAGATGCTGCCGTCACAAAATATTCAGATTATATATGTGTCTTACTCTGTGATCGCTACCAACACCTGAGCGCGTATATTCTTTTTTCCTCTATATCAGTGGTTCCCAACCTATGGGTCGCGGGATTATTCCCAGGGGTCCGTGAATTTACACAGCTTTGCAGCAAGTACTGCTCCTCCAGTCAGCTGATGCTTTACTATGTTTTCCCCGCCGCTGCGAGCAAGGCATGTTCGAATTTAGGGAGCCAAGCTGCTCAGTGTTTATCCCCGCCACAGCCTAAAAGTACAACTATTAGCATGTGGGATCCGTGCAATTTTTTGAGGTTAAAAAGGGGTCCTGATACTCAAAAAGATTGGGAACCACTGCTCTATCTGACAATTCAAACTTGCCGAAAAGTGAAAAACTACATTCAGAACGTATCGTTATTATTGATATCTCTCTCTAAAACAAACTGCAAGGCTTTATCATATATGCTACTAAAGTAAGTGCCCGGGAATTCCAATGGTCGCAAAAAAAGATGACCTTTATCGGTACTTGTCGGAACTCCTATATGTGATAGATCTCAATTTTAGTCAGACTGACACTAGAGTGCACTCCACGTGTCCCAGCAGTGCGCTATACTGAATTGGAGTCGACCTGTTTACTTAGCCTTGGTCACCGTAGTCAACATGCAAAGTTGTTATATTATGCCATCTGTAACACAATTACGGGTCTCAAAGTTTAACTGCCTTATTGTACAGTACTAAATTAGGTAATGTTACAATCATTGCCGCATTGTGCAGCTGTTTATGAAGGTCTTGGTTTGGTATGTGTAAGTGCACCTGATGCTAATTTGATTATTCTACACGGGGTAATGGAAGGCAAAAACAGTGAAAAAAAAGCTTAAAAAAAAATATCTGTCCTTCTGAAGCACATAAGTATAAATTAATTCAAAAGAACAAAATACATGTATCAAAACATTTAATAAATAAAACGTTTACTAATATAAATAAATGGAAAAGAAGATAAAAAAAACCACAAGTAATTATTTCCAATCGCACTTCAATCCATAATTTAATGGACACCGTGTTTTTTTTTTCTCTCTCACTGAATACTCGTATCAAAGTTTGAAATTGACCAGACTATCCTAAAATCGAGTCATCACTTTGTAGAGATCAGATCTTTCCTGATTACGATCGCCTTTTCAGATCACTGACATCTCACCTCTGTCTGCGTGGGTCCGAATCTCGGTTCGGCCAATGTGGGTATATGGGAAAGCTATGGAAGGTGGTTCTTCTATAGCCTATCATGTGCTGAAAAATGGCGTTAAACCCACAAAACACACTCTTAATTTCTTTGAGCATAAGGGAAAAATGCAGTAAATGTTATATACAATAGTACTGTTAACTTGCCAATAACAAAACCTATGTCAGTACACAAGCACTGAGTAACCACTCAACACGGTTTACCTTTGTTTACAATTCGAAGAAAAATCACTCTAGAGCATCCTGGTCGCTGTCAAATAAGAATATGTGAGTTGTCTCTGTTTTTCTTAAGAAGCATCTACGTGTCCAAGAAGGAAGTATTCTCATTTTTTATTGTTTTATATAGTATTGTAGTTGCAAAATATTTCTGTCACTGTCGAATGCAATTATAAAAAGGGTGTATTCTCTTCCAACATCTTCTGTGTAAGATTAAAGGAAAAATAAATTGCAATAAATACTCTTTGGCTTTTGTCCGACAAAAATGAGAGTAAAGCGTTTTTTTTTTTTTTTTTTAATGACTTGATAAATATGTTTTTTGTGATTATTTATGTTATAATAATCAGGATGGTCAGAAATATTTAACCGTGCTCACCCGGTCTTCATTTTGTGAGTGATATTTCGGAATTATTACGACTACATATCTTACTGTCACAAAGTAAAGATAAGGTACATTCAAGGAAATATGTAGATGTTATGTAATCACAAATGTGTCGCACGATGGAACGTCGTAACTGACTAATTAACTTTTGACCAAACCTCATTGTGAGACGATTTGTACCCAACCTCTTTCTTTTTCCTTACTTTTTCTACCAGATTTATGCTACTTGATAATACAATGCTTACAATTTATTTCTGTATCTATTTTCCAAACACTCGTTTTAATTTGGTATTAGGAATACTACTAACTCATCGTAATTTTCTTTATTTCCACCATTAGGATAAAGATAAAAAAAATGGAGTAAAGCTACATTGTAATCAATTCAACAGTTTTTTTAGACAGGTAATAGAAATGTTCAGTGAGTCCAACATAAAGCAACAATCTCGGTTTCAAAAGATAACGTGTATTGCTTTACAAGTTTCGATGGGATTAAAGTGTCGTCAGAATTTGTTGTAATACAAAACAACATACAAGACAACACAAGTCAAGATCTGCCTATTTCCAACATAAAAATATTTACTGCAATGTATTTAGGAAATATGCTGATTTACAGATTGCATTATATAATAAAAACATTGAGATAAGAAGTATCGGTCCTGATAGCAGGATGTTCAAAACTATGCAGTACGAGGAGGGATTAAATTACATATTTCATGTAGACAGCTACACAAATTTGCATTCGGCTAAATTTACGAAACAAGTCAATGATATCATCAATTTTATAAGGTCAATATATAATGATTCGTCAAAAACACAGACAGAATTTTTGTGGAAAGTTGGATTTAAAGCAGCACACGTTATTTCAGTGTATGATGAATCTGTTTTAAATTAACCATTGCAATGACAAAAGTCTACATCAATCTAAAATAATTCATACGTTTGAAAGGAATTAGCAAATATTGCAAATTGTAGAAATTAAAAGTACCTGTTAAAGATGGATGTTCTGCTGGCTTGTTGATCACTCTAAATCACAATTTTTCAAAAGAAATGGAGGCCTGATCGAGCTTCACAGTCCATCACCTACAGTCATAAATATTCATAGTTCACTCTTTTCTCGTGATCATTCCACCACGTAAACGCATCTTATACGGCCACCCCCACCCCTCTCTCTCTCGTTTTTATCGCACCAGATACCATCTCGTAGTTTGCATAAGCATTTGTAACTCTTTTCTACAAACAGAGACTCTGTTGCATGTTTTTTTAATCATATTTTCGTGTGTGTGTGTGTGTATATATATATATATAGAGAGAGAGAGAGAGAGAGAGAGAGAGAGAGAGAGAGAGAGAGAGAGAGAGAGAGAGAGAGAGAGAGAAATAGAACGAGAACAAGTGTTGTCAAGAGGAAATTGACCTCTGTATATCAAACGATGAATTACTGGCAAATTTAGCAACTGGGTAAGGATTCTATAAACTAGACAATTCCTGTATATCAGTGGTTCCCAAACCTTTTTGATCGCGACCCTAAATACCATCTTTCATGACCCAAAATGCACTACCAGTATAGGGTCTCGAGGGTCCTCGCGACCCTCATTTGGGAGCCACTGCTTATTTATTTACATTATCATTTAGGTTACCGATAGGCCGCATTGCTAAATCCCCACAGTCTATAAGAATATACACAGTTTCGAAAGAAAAAAGAGCAGATGTTATAAGATTCGTTTTCTAAAGCTGCCTTGTTAGTTTCCTTTAGTATATATCAATTTACTTGAAAATTCGGGTAGTGCAGTCACAGTTGGTGAGCCAGTTGTCTTATGCCAATCTTGAACATAAGATTAGGATGCACTTTTGCACAGTAATCAGTCACTCAGGCAGACTCTGTCTCCTCGAAACAACAATTGTAGAACCTGAATTCTGTTCTTTTCATCTGAAATTAGAATATTCAAAATTTTGAAATTATAAGGAAAATAACGTTAAATGGATGAATAATCCAATGTTTTCGACATCTTTAAAAAATATAAATTGGACATTATAAATCAATATGAACACCAGCGCATTCTTGCGTGCAAAAAGATGCTACAAATGCGAGATTAAAAATATAACTTGATGATAATTATTGTCCGCATTTATAGTTTTTTGTCTTTGAAGTTCCCCACACAATTCGTTTCTTCCCAAATGATACATTTTCACCGAAACTATATGGGTGAAACATACCTTTTACCTTCTTCGTGAAAATGACCAAATCCGTACAACTTTTACTAAATCATCTTGACCAAACCGTTGCTTCTGGGATGACCAACCCGTGAACTATAATATTGTACAAAGTATGCCAAATTCCTTGTTTTTTTTCAATCGTGTGATGTAATTGACCTACTGGACTTTCCTCACAAGACCGCATTCCAACAATTTCTCCATATACGATGGAAGTAAACAGGGATAAATGCCAACCTCCAACTCCGTAGAATACACACGGAAGCGCGCCCATCATTGTAGTGAGCACAAAGCAATATTTATTTTTGAACTGATACAACCCAGTTTTATGAAACAATTTGACTAAAAAAATGACATGCAATTGTCTCCTGGTCGAGAATATTCCACCCGCGATTCAGATTTTCAGATAAAATAAGCAAAATACGCAACTTTTCTTCTCACACCGCATTGGTTTTCTTCAGCTTCCGCCAGTTTGTTGCTCAAGCCAACCCGGAATCGCATAACCATCCTGATGTCTCACTTGATATTTTTCGTATTAACCCCCCCCCCCCCACCAAAAAAAAATATTAAGGTAGAGGGCGTGAGCGTAATAAGCATGAGCCTTGTGTTTAAAACTTCACAGAGAAACTAAATCTGCAATTTGGCTTACATTTACTTTGAATTAGGCTTTAAAAGGGATTGGTTTCTTTGGTGACTACCTTTGAGAGTTAGGCTAGCACAGTAGACCAAATGCGTAACTTGGGCTTCAAATGAACGGCCAACTTGGTTTACGTGTTAATATTATATTTCTGGTACAGTTGTAAATATCTAAAAATCGAGATTATTTAGTGGTATTGATATAATGACAGTGAACTTCAATCATGCGTTGTGCCCATATTGTTTGTTTGACTCCACCTTGTCAAAGGAAAAATTCAAAATAGCCCTTGACTGTCGGAAATTAACATTATAAAAGAGGGGTTACAGGAAGTGTTAATTCAGTGTGAAAGCTATCATTTGTACAAGGAATTAACCTGAATACCTTAATTAAAATCTTACAAGCATACGTTCTGCTAGAATAATTGGTAATTTTTATTTGCATCTTTAATGTCAAATTATTCTCATTTTTCTGAAATCTGTCCTAGTCGGATAAAAACTGACCCAAAACTGTCCAGTGAAACATAAGTACTCTGGGGCTCTTGTATAGGACCCACGGTACTAATCATATGGAAAAATTGGAACCAGTCTAAAAATTTGTGAAGATAAAATAGAGTATATATGGGTTTGGATGGTCATGATTCGTTGATAATAAAATGTAAAATTTTCGTAAAAAGAATCTAGTGAGAGCTTATCCTATTTGTAACTAAAACAAATAGAAACAATGTTTTATTCGTGACCTCAATAAAGTCCAACCATTATTAACTAACGATATTTCAGCACCATCAGCAAAATCATTGCCATTATCAGCAAATTTACCAAGTATTTCTGAAAATGAGTTGTGGGGTAAACGATAAACAGATAAACATCTCAATCTATTGTTTCGAGAAAATGTTGTCCCCCCTATTCATATGTCTAGGAAGGTATTCGATATCCTCAAATGTGCGCATGCTATCGTCCTTCATACTATCAGCAAACAAAGCCAAATCTTAAAATTTCAAAATTTCTTGTGGTAATGAAATGCAGTATAATTCTGTATAAAAGCTAACAAAAAACAAACAAAAAATCCCCCCCCAAAAAAAACCAAGTAACAAAACAATTAGCGCTATTTTGCCATTTATAAAATCCCTTGTTCCAAAGATATTGCCTACATTAGGAAGGGTTCTTCTTACATTAGGATTGGTCGCCGCCAGTGGTGCTATCACTGGGGCAATACAAAAAGCCACAGCTGGGTCTGGTACTAGGAATAAAAACGAGACAGTAGGAAATATATATATATATATATATATATATATATATATATATATATATATATATATATATATATATATATATATATATATATATATATAATATAATATAATATAATATAATATAATATAATATAATATAATTCTAAATAATGACCTATCAAGAATTCGGTTTAACTTTATCACAGCACCGAAAAGACAGATTGCAACAGTATGCAAACCGCCGTAACATAGTGCATTGAGGTTAGAGCCATGACAGAACCACGGAAGTGACAAATTGAGGCTAACAAAGACACAAATAAAATGTATTATAAAAGCAAAATCTTAGAGCCACTATCTTGACCTAAAATGTTCACGTCCACAATCAAAACAGAACAAACAAGGTGGGTTTATTGGCCATTGCTTGTCGGCATTGCTGAAAGTCTATTACCTGATATAGACCGTACGTTACGTAGGTTTTGGTCGAAGATTAGCATTATCAGGGACGCGTGGTAAGAGGTATTTCACAAAATATTTTTAAAACTTTTTTTTTTCAATCAGGAACAATATCCCATTTATAAAGAATAAAGACTCCGACAATTTACAAACTGAAAGAATTATGATAAAGAATAAGATAAACAGCTTTAGAGGCTCTTTTAGTAAAGATATATTACCAAAAAATATCAAACTAAATGAAACATTATTGTTAATATTAAAAACTAATTTGAAGGCGATGTAACACATTGGGTGGTTATTTATAATGATCCTAAAATAATTATATTGAATATTTTGATTCATTCGGTCTGCGTACAAGTGATATTATTAAATAGTATCTGATACAAAGCGAAAAGCCATTTATTTATAACAATACACGTATTCAACATATTAATTCGATTATGTGTGCGTATTATTATGTGTGTATTCATTGTTATAAAGGCGAGCAAACATTTAATTTATTACTTAAGTTTAGGAACCCATTTTTAATGAAAAATTTATAAAAACAATATGCAAGAAATTATGTAATAAAATTATATACATATCAAATCTTATTGCTTTAGATGAAGAGAAAAAAAAGTAAACAACACCACCACCCCCCCCCAAAAAAATAAAAAATACAAACAATGAAATTATCGCACAAACCAAAAATGTCAAGAATATTATCAGAGACAACTGTATAGTATGCAATGCTAGAAGCACAAGATTTCTACCATCAAAAGAGGCGGTAAACTGGACATACATATAGGCAAAATATGTCATTGTTGCCAAAGAAAGGTCTTATACTGCCTGGAGGATACCGGTATTGTGATCCAGGAAATGAGCTGCCCAATCCAGAATGACCACCTATTAGCAAACTTGATAGCATATCCGCGACCCATGTTTATTACTAGGATAAAAACCCAGATAACACAAAAAGTGTAATGGTCAGATGTTGTCTGAACTTAATCAGCATGTCGGAAAAACTATCCAGGAGAAAACTGATAAGACTGTCGTCAAAACAGTAATAGGAACCAAGCGCAAAATGGGGCTAGGAAAAGAAAATCAAAAAACGAAAAAGGGCGTTGAGTGAACCGAAATGGACTTCACGACTAGCTAAGGAGTTACATAAGTCAATAATCAGGAAGTCCCCGCAAAGCTGTGTTATAACTGATAAGATCGGCTGATCTAGGCGATATGAAAACATTTATTAAATGGAACAAAGGATATAAATATAAGCCAAATGTTATTGACACATTCAATAAATACGCATGGAGCATACCAATCCATAAAAAAAACGAGCATTGATATTGCCAAAGCCTTTAAAACAATCATAAACGTGAAGAAGCCTAAACAATTATGGGTTGGCCAAGGTACTTAATTTGAAAATAAAATATTTTAAAACTGGTTACATGAAAATAATGTTCAAATGTACCACAGTTATAATGAAGGCCAAGATGCTGTTAATGAGTTCACTGAACAATGAAAAAATACAATGTGGAAATACTTTATGGCAAACAGTACCTATAAATAGGTAAATGTCTTTAATATAATGACACCAAGCACAGTAGCATTACAATGACTCGAAAAGAGGCTAGTAAAAAAAGAAAATGAAAAAATTGCTCATATGAATCTCCATGATGATTCTGTTTTTGAAAGAGGAGGAAAACCAAAATACAAAATAGATGATATGGTAAGAACTTCAGGCAAAAAATCAACATTCGGAAAAGGATATTCTGTATACAAACCCAGTTGTGTCTGAAATAAAAAATTTAACTGACGAACAAATTTAAGCAACGTTTTATAAACAAGAATTGCAAAAAGCCAAGCAAGAAATATTTACAATTGAAATTGATATTAAAACGTGATTATAACATGAAACAAGAGTTTTGTCAAATGGAAAAGTTGCGGGTTGGAATTTAATTCATGACTACCCTTTAAAGATATTGAAAATATTGTGTGATCTTAATTTGCTTGCATACTATTTCGATTTCTCTAACACGGAAGTCAAATAGATCTTCAAAGTTTTATCTTTAAAACTTTCTTTAAATTACCCTTGATGTAATAATTTTAGACTGTGCGCAATACTGTCAGTACCTATATCATTGTGTCCTTGGGAGCATATCACCTGCAGAATATTCATCAAGAACATTTGTTTAAAAAACGATGAGCTGGCCACAATATTCTTGGGCCCCGAAATCACATTTATGTCTTTTAACAGCATTATTCTTTCATGTAGCACAAATAAAAATTGCTTGTATGATGGACAATTTTTATACGCGATCAAAGTCTCCGACCTCATAGCTCGAGCGAAATTGTCATCTTTTCAGCTTTCATAATGTGTGCCTAAAAAGTGTGTCTCCCAAAAGCATATACTAAAGCACATAAATGCCACCAACAAATTCTAGGGGCACCCCAAAACGCTATAAATGCCATCAGGTGCACGTTCTAAAAGGTATTCATCCGCGATTCTCTAAAACACTATAAGGACCACCAAACACACGTTAGTAACGCAAGTTTATTCCCCGAAGACACTATAAATACCATCAAGGGCATGCCAAAAAGCGTATTCGCCCTTGACCCACTAAAAATCACAAAATCATCATTTGAAGCCTGTTTGAACACTATAAGGTGAGTTTGATGTTTTTGCATTCTAGGCACTCAAAAACACTATAAGAATTATACATATATTCCATAAGGTGCATTTGATGCTTTCCTCGCATCTTAGGCACTTTAAAACACTATAACCACCGTATTCTACTACTGGACAAAATGGGCTTTCTATTGCTCAAAAATAGTGGGTCAAAACTGATTTACTACTGTGCAAATACATTACTGCGCATTAAAACTATTTCATCCCAATGGCGACAGCAGCAAATAGTCTTTTATTACCACAGAAATGAACGTGAACACATTAAAATACTCTCTCTCTCTCTCCCCTATTTGCGCCCCCGACAACACTTTGAAGCGCCATGTGACTATATTACTTGTAGTCAAGCTCAATTTTTAGATGGAGAAACCCCTACGTACCTTTAACCACGATTTTCAGCCCTTTTACATTGAAAATCTTATTTTCACGATTTTTAGACATTTTGAATCAAACAGAAAAACAAATGCAAAGTAAAATTTATGCAAATTTAAATTGCCGAGCTCCTTGAAGTGTCGCCCCTAATTTTAGATGCTAGCATTAATAATGAAAATTTACATAAATCTGTTTTGAACCGACGATATAGTGTCCGATGTATTTGCGCAGACACAATAAAATCCATGTCTGACTTAAGAAGGATGTCAATGGAACAACTCAGATCCATCGCTCTGAAGCAGATTATTGTTAGTCTTCTTTTAATGCGTGCATTTAGCTTTAAAACTTCTGCTCTTTACGTTTCTGCCGACCCCCCCCCCCCCCCCCTCCCCACTGTGCATGCACTGGAAGCGGAAAGGGGACATGGTATCATCGATACAAATATATTCGTGTCGTGCAGACTGCTCTTTTTACTTCTCCTATTATAACATATTTTTTTCTTGCATCAAGTTGGGAAAGACAGTCCAATATTATTGGGCACACCATTCTATTTACATCCTTCTTGCCGGGTGCACCATTCTGATCTTATGATAAACCTTTCTGCATGAAGTTGAGAAATAAAGTCCAAAAATTAAATACTATTTTACTTATTTTATTCCATAAAACAAGCCCCAAATACCCGTATGTTAAAAACCAATCTAATAACGTCCTCTAATAACCAAATTTCGCTGTTACCCGGCCTAAATTGGCAGCGGAAGTGTGACACAGTTGTCAGCGAATAACCAAAACGGCCACATTACTTAGGTTGTGTTAGTAAGTTAAAGTTCACGTGTCAGACTTTAGTGCTTATGCACCGACTATATACACTTCTATTACTTACAACACATACAATGTCAATCATATATATATATATATATATATATATATATATATATATATATATATATATTGAATGATTGACTGGGTGGGTAACTATGTTTGTAAAGATTGATTGACTATTAATATTTGAGAAATATACCAGATACATTATATCACATACCTTTATGTTAGAGTTATACCTATCCTAGCACGTAGGCAAAGTCGGTCGAATATATATGTCAAACAAATGAGTCAGACAGGTGCGTTTTATTTTGACAACATTAGTGGACCCTGACTGAATTTTCGATTGTGCTGACAGCTAAGCAAAGCAAGAAGCAATGTCATTACATGTATACATATGTCATAATAAAGAATACCTCCTTCACCCTTCCTTCCTTTCTCCCTACTTAACCTAACTACCTATCACCTACCTACCTACAATCTCGGACAACCAGTTTACCCCCCTACACACACACACACCCTTATACACGTTTAAAAGAACTCGTATTTATATCATTCAAATTAGCTAAGTAGATACTATATTTTCTTCATAATCTGCTACGTCTGTAATATTCCTCATGATACACGTTTTAATACATTAAAATTCAGTGGCGTAGTTACTGCCCAAGCAATCCCCTGCAGGGAGGAGGTCCTATAATTAAATTTTGCGGGGGGGGGGGGGGCAGAATTTCATGCTTCGCTACTGAATTTTGCGGGGGGGGGGCAGAATTTCATGCTTCGCTACTGGGTTATTTATTTGCATTTTAGTAGCTGTCTTAAAATTTTCAATATGACCAACAAGATCTTTAAGAAGACTTTATTTAATTTTTGACTACGTTGTAACACTTTACAAATACTGATATGAAAACGCAGTTATTTTTATGTTACAGTAAAATAAATATACAGTTTTCTGTTTATAACAATACTTCTGTGTGAACTATTTTTTCTGCGTTTGCCGTGAAAGTAAATGAAGTCTAAATTAACAGTAAACACCTTTGTGAATAGTGTGAATCAGCTAAATATTAAATGGAGATGAACTCAATGAAACTGTAGAATTCAAAATAAACACCTTCTCAGAGTGATCACACCTTGGAATTTTTCCGCAAACTGATGATTTTTCATCAAGTGTGCAGATTTACAGCGGAATAAGCAATCTTGAGGGAAAAAAAATTACTGTATGCAACAAGAAAGGAATTTTAGCGCAGTTGCAGATTTACTAAAAATGGATTTTTAAAAATTATTTTTGTCGAATTCTTGTGGTCACCATGACATTTAATGATATAGTAGATCATATTGGTACGTTATAGTCAGGGAACCTCACAATGGAGCAGAAAACTGCAGTTCAAAGAACAGCGTGTAAAATAAAGGAGGCTGACAACAGTTGTAGGAATCATTCGGATTACCTCGGCTATTTCTGCTAGACAAAAAATGTGCTGCAGTAGTGACCTCGAAGTTGCGAATGATGTAGGAATATAAAACTGAAAAAAGATAACATATTGAATAAAAGAACAAGAAGCTAATCACAAATATAGAGAAAAAATAAACGTGAAGCAATAAGCAAACAATTTTTTAAAAATACACCAAACAAAACACACACATACACACACAGATAAAAAAAAGTATTAGGGAAGTTATTGTCTTGAAAAGTTTACTTCACTCGTTTCAGTGGAATGTACACTTGGTAGTTCAACAGCTTTTGTCTACTGTATATCATTCATAAAGGGAACGACCCTAACCGCTCTAACGTGTCATGAAACTGAGATTGAAATGGCAAGTCAGTGAACGTAAAAACATAGAAGAGCTGTTCGTTATTTTTAAACGTTTCTTTGAGCACAGTATTGACTATGGCATGCCAAGGAAATGGCAGATAAGCGCCGCCTTTCCCAAGGATGCGCCGATGCATCCGACCCAGGCTGGTCTGTATGGGTATCGAACCCGCGAAACGTGGGTTACGAGTTTGGTGCTCTACCAACTGAACTACCGCGGCTAGAAGAAGAAGAAAACAATTTGAATATCATTACAGATGTTTAATACATTTCCAATCATTTGAAAGATGAAGTGAAGACGCACGGTCAAATGTACGGGCAGTCTTATGAAGTAGGAGGCAACTTTTAGATTATGTCGGTGAATGCTACTAGATACACGTCGCTGATACTACTAATAACATGCTACCATTACGATATGCAGCGGGTTTGGTCATATTCACCTACGCAATGTTCTTGTCCAAGGACAAGAGCTCAGTGTTAAATATCAATCAGTGTAAACGATACCAACGTCATGAAAATGATGTTGGTAGCTGGCTTTCTGCAAAGTAAGTCTTGGAGTAGCCCAGATCCCATATTTTTCTGTCAGGTGGTTGAATATTACCTTCACTGACTGAGGAAGTAGAAGGAAAGATAGCTGATCGTCATCTTCTACATATACTGAGGCTCGTAACATATAGGCTTGGCTTGTAACTCGTGGGGACAGGTACTCGGAAATCGGGATGACTCAATAGATTTCCTCCACGGCTGACTTAAAACTAAACTCCGTCTGATCCACTGTTGGGTCGGAGTTTGCTATGTCCTCAAGATTATCCCCACACTCACTGTGGAGGTTGTTCTCCTCAGGCATTGCGTTCACATCTGAGTTGAACATTCTCAGGGACAAGGACGAGACAGTGCCATTGTCCCTTGGTCAGGACTGCTATCTCCCCAAATGGGTATGCCATAAAGAGTTGATTCGGCAGCCGGGCAAGTGCCTTGGCTTGTCTTGCTGGTATGTATTGCCGGGAAGTGTCCTGGTCAGTTGGCTAGACAGCTGGCTGGGCTACCGCCTGGTTATTGGCAGGTCAGTCGGCTTGGTAACCGACTGGGCATTACATGCAGAGAAATGTTGGAATTGGCTAACCGGATCCCCGTATAACTCCGCATACCAAGGTGTGGTTGGCTGGCATGCAGCACGGCTTGCTAAAGTGATGGATTCATGGTCAGTCATGAACCTGTATGGCCATCCAGCTACCTGGGCTGGACTGTCGACAGCTGGAATGGCGGTGTACAACCCAGATGGATGGTCAAACATATCAAAATCCGAAATATACCTTATGCACCCAGACTTACAGGCCCTAAGGCCAAACGTAGACATGCTGGGCACTTATACCCACTGGGCTGCCTAATAAAGGGAGGACAGTCTCCCATTGACTCAAAGCCATCATTGAGAATTGTGCACTAAGATGGGGCACAAAATAACCAGAGGCCAGCAATTATGTCATCGCCTCTTGCACTAGTCACTCCATCTGGGACTCCATCAATGCCTGTGAAGAATGTGGGGATGGCAACTCTGCAACCACTTGTTCTTCTGTCTCAAGCTGATCTTATGTAATGGTCGTCGACATTGTTTGCATCACATTCGAGAGGGGGGTGGGGAGGAGACAGTTATGGAATCCCCCACTAAACTGGTCAGTGATATGTTTTAGGATGCAGACTCAGCACATTGCATTCTGTTGCTCTGGGCTTGCTCTTAAGACCCTTTCTCAGTACTGTGGACTTGATATCCTCTGACCACGATGCACCAACACAGCATGCTGTATTTGAGGAACACTTGGTACAGGCTAGGCAATAAATACCTTTACACTCAATACTTTACCAACTTTGTTGATGGATGATTGAAAACTACATGATATTCCTTCGATATTAGAGGCACAGGATATGGAGTTGATTGTATCTAGCAAAAGCTAAACAGTAAACAACTGTGGTCTCACTGTACAGTTGTTTTGGTGAATTTTCATCCGACAATGACATATTGCAAAAAAATGAGAATAATTTTACATTAAAGATATCAATAAAGCCTAGCCAATGATTTTTGTGGAAATCATGGATGTAAGATTTTGACTGAGGTATTCAGGTTAGTTCCATGTACAACTGAAGGCTTTTTTTACTTAATCAACACTACCACCAACCCCTCTTTTTCACATTCATTTTTGACAGCAAAGAGCTATTTTGAATATTTTCCTGTGACAATGGAGGCTCAAAGAATCAGTATGTGCCTTATGCATGATTAAAGTTCACTGGTATTATAACAAATTAACATACTTCTCAAGTCGGCTTTATTTGCAGCCCAAGTTACGCATTTGATCTCCAATGCTAGTCTAACTGTGACTTGCAGTCACCAAACAAACCAACCTATTTCAAGCCTAACTCAAAGTAAATGTAAACCATATTACAGATTTAGCTTCTGTGTGAATTTATAAACACTAGGCTTATGCTAATTAGGCTCATGCCTTCTACCTTAAAAATTAGGGGGGTATCAAAATACAAAACTGTACAGTGAGACCTTAAGAATTCACATACAAATCTGATTAGGGGAAAAGCTTCTCAGTTTCAAAACTTTGGGCAATTCTGAATAAAACACAACCTTAATATGGATCAAATTCAAAACGGTTTGTTTCCTATGATTTAATGCATTTGTCAATGACCAAGAAGCAGCAACAGCAATGAGACACCTTCATACTTCATTTTTAACTTTCCCCACTTAAACCTAAATATTCCTTATAACATGTCAGTTTCATCAATTTTTAAAGATGATAAACCCTACAGTGTTAGTGGCTGGTGCTCTCTGTGATATATCACAGCACAAGTAGTACAACTCTTCGTGAAATCTCAAAATGTAGTGAATAAAAGATGTAAAAGAAGTCAAGCTGCTTCTCTTATAAAGTAACTGAATAATGTGCATGCTAAGTGGATAAAAAGTATGAACAATGCACAGCATATATAAACTGATTTCATGAAGGTCAAATCTATGCTACAACGAAGAAATCTGAGGCAAAGTATAAGGGAGGTAATCAAAATATACGGACCAATGTTAGTAATAAACTCAACCCCTTCATTAGGGAAACTTAAACAATGAAATTCTATACCCAGACACACCCCACCTGCTGATAAGAAAATATTTTTGGAAAATTATTGTTTTAAAAACAATGAGAAAGTCACATTTGGATCATTTTCACACTGGTCAGCTCATATTGTTGCTTAAGCTGGTATTTCGAGAAGTTTGTTTTGCTAGTGATTGTAACATGCCCATAATCAAATCCAAAGCAAAAAGAAAATCATGCAAAAGAAATCAGGAGAGGAGAAAAACATTTAAATAGGGACATCCATTTCACACAACTCACCAAAGCTTCAATGAAGTTGATGTGGATACTCCTGTGAAAGCTTCACAGCAACTGGTGCGGCTGACTCCCGAGGAAATCTGTGATGTTGTCCAGGCCAGCAGTATCACTTCGGCAGGTGTGCTACCATACACCTTGAGGCCTACAAGGAAAGAAAACCCAGAACTTTAAGAATGCAGTCAGTCATCAGAAGACTCAGATGAAAATGTAATTATTAATTTTTAAAAAAACAAAAAACTATCACATTTGTTTGAAGTTTTCAACCCCATATGTGTGGCTAATTTTTCTGGTCCATGTAATTCAGCTGCTCATTCATCTTCACTCGGATCTGATCAGACTACCATTCATTTGGAATTTAAGTTAAATCTCATGATCCATTTTATCAGCAATTAAACAAAATTGATACAAAGGCAAAATAGGACAGTAAGAGGCAAATGACTTTTCAGTACAAAAGAAATATGTACTTTCTTTGCAACAAGAAAAACAATCAAACAAGTTGTAAGAACTCTGTTTTCTCTGAAGGACTTCAGGAGATTGCAGAGGAACATGAATATCATTTAAATACAATAACATAAACAGAACAGTATTTAAAATAGAAACACTGCAAATAATTTGTAATTATTACCTTACAGTATGCACTTTGGAAAGCCATAATGTCCTATGCACTCACCGGTTTTGCGACAAATTTGTCATTTATTATTAACCGATGCCATTTCCAAAGATAAATGTGAAATCTCTATGCATGTTTTCTTGTGGCAAATATGGGACACATGTGGATTTTTTTTAGATGAACACATTAGGATGGTGCAAGAAATATAGTAGAGAATGTGTTATAAGTTTTATTCACTTCCATCTGCAGTGTGTACGAATCATTCCATACCATGTTGAAGGTTTTGGTCCAAGCCAAATATTACATGTGTCCGATTTGACAGTTTTCTTGCTTAAAATAACATCAAATTGCTGCTTTTCAGCAAGTGTTAGATTGGTGGTGTATATATAGGCTATTATAACTTAAATGTCTGTAAATAAGATGAAATCTATGTATTGAAATATTATATCATGAGTAGATAAGAATATAAAGGCATGCAATTAAAGCAATCATTAAATTAAGAAAATATAGAAAGTATGTACTGTAAATATTGATAAACTGAATAAGGAAATGAAATATTTCAATTAAACCACCTTGTATGAAACTTACAAGGTTTTTGTTGTTCATTAGCACAATGGATCAGAATAGCGGTTAACTCTGACAGTGCTGAATTAGCTCCCTTTTTCTACTATGATGTATTATATATCAAATCTGTAGGGAGTGTGTGCTTGGAATACTTTACTGTGTCAGATTTAGGACACAGAGGTAATAAGGAAATGATTTTTGGCACAGCTAATAAGATTTGACCAAATTGAAAAAATGACATCAGTTCTTAAGGTCTCACTGTACAGTTGTTTTGGTGAATTTTCATCCGACAATGACATATTGCAGAAAAATGAGAATAATTTTACATTAAAGATACAAATAAAGCCTAGCCAATGATTTTTGTGGAAAGCATGGTTGTAAGATTTCGACTGAGGTATTCAGGTTAATTCCATGTACAACTGAAGGCTTTTTTACTTAATCAACACTACCACCAACCCCTCTTTTTTTACATTCATTTTTGACAGCAAAGAGCTATTTTGAATATTTTCCTAGTCAAGGAGGCTCAAAGAATCAGTATGTGCTTTATGCATGATTAAAGTTCACTGGTATTATAACAAATTAACATACTTCTAATCACCCCTTAACCATCTCGATTTGGAGATACTTACCACTGTAGCAGACATACATAAATGCGTAAGCCAAGTCGGCTGTTCATTTGCAGCCCAAGTTACGCATTTGATCTCCAATGCTAGTCTAACTGTGACATGCAGTCACCAAACAAGCCAACCCATTTTCAAGCTTAACTCAAGGTAAATGTAAACCATATTACAGATTTAGCTTCTGTGTGAATTTATAAACACTGGGTTTATGATAATTAGGCTCATGCCTTCTACCTTAAAAATTAGGGGTGGGGGGTGGGATCAAAATAAGAAACTGTACAGTGAGACCTGTAGCCACCGAGTGATCAGGGGAGGTAATGGTTAAGAGTTTCTTCCTTTTGTCCATATGTTTTATATACAAGAAAGACAAATTTTATTTCGTTCTTTCACCATTTGTTTTTTTGCTACTGCTGTATTCGAGAGGTAGTGGAGCTTCTTTCCTAACTTTATTGTGATTGGGAAATATATTAAAATGAGAAATTGAAATACTCATTTTTAAAATACTTTAGAATCTGTTTTAAAATGCTTTCCCACACATACTAGTATGTGCAACATTTATCTTACTTTTTAAAATCAATTTTATATAAATAAAAGAAAGCAAACAAGAAACATCTACATAACTGGCACTTTATTTTAAATGCTGTATACAAAAAAGATAAATATCACAGTTACAACTAGGTGTACAAAGTACATAAAATCTCAAAATACTAATTTCTTAACAGTACTATTTGCTCCAATTGTTTAATATTGGATCATTTGCATACAGTGTCATATAGTTAATTGTAAAGGTGCTTCTGATGTATCACTGTCAATAAATATTATACTTCTCGACATGTTAATTGACCTCATACAAAAATGAATAATGCCACATCCACTAAGTAGTACATTTCACTGCAACTGTCAGAGGACTGTAAAGTATATGGTAAACATTTCATGAAAACTGAAAAATCGATATTGAAGTGACAGAGATTTGAAATTGAATGTGATATAGTTCAAGAGGCATAGATGACCCACTGGGATTCTGAGACAACTTGACTGACCAAGTAGAAAGAAAAAATATGCAATTAGTTAATGTTCACACCTTTAATTAGTTTCAAATGGCATCTGATGCTACAGCTAAAACTATTAACGCAAACATCCTGAAATAAATGGATAAAGAAAATGGGCTTGAATTATTTCATACTGTTTTGTTCTCCATTAATGTGAATAGTATGCATACGATTCACCATTGCTAGTTTAAGGCTCTTGTATTGTATATTTTTGGCATCTGAACTGAGTGTCCAGAAGTTGGTATGAACCTAAATGGGTGGACACCTTTGAACAATCATATGCTACTGTTATCTGCATTTCAATTAGCAATCATCATGCTTCCTAACTTGAACCCATACCATTGGGAATGCCAATTGAAATCAACTTTAGTTGTGTGATTAGATTGATCAGTGGGCCACTGGAATTTCTGGTAGGAGATGGTTGATTGATGTGCAAGGCTAAGAGGTCAATTGCACTGTGATAAAGTAAGCCTACAGCTATAGGTATGAGGACAAAACTTGATGTAGATTTCATTAAGAACCATTATTGGAAGAATCTAGTCTTGCATTCTTTGCTTTTAATGATAGGTAGTAATAGTAGATGCAATCACTGATGTTTAGTGTGCCATATACACATACTGTAGGTAATGGACTGATAGATATTCTAAATGTCTTAAAAACGTTATCATAATAGATAGCAAAATATATCATCACAACTTAATGTAGGGTTTGAAATTAGGACTTTTTTCACTCATAAACTGGATCACTATAAAAATATTTGTACTGATCCTGCTTAAATTTCACAGATCCTGGTACAAGTACCCCATGTGATTTCGTATTTCTCCAAATATTCACTGCAGAAACTTCACAAAATTACATCCTTTTCAGGGTCATATTTCATCCATTTGTATTCATTTTCCAGGATTTTTGGTATTTTCTGACTTTTCTCTTCATCATGCTTATGATCATGCTCTTTCTTGATATTTCATGATATTATTTCTGATGTTTTGATGGCAGCCGAGTACCTTGCAAGAACTTCCACATCTTTCCAATTGTCACCACACAATGCAATGAATGTTTATCAATTTATCAACAGTGATCTAAAAATAAAACCTTTGATTCAATATAATTTTTTATTATTCGTTCAGTCTGCTAGCAGGACCTTTTCCGATTGGCCAAGTTTTGGCACTAGCCTGATACCCTTGATCATTTTTTTTCATCAGTGTCGAATTATTGCATTGGACCGGGGTGCCAGGCTGTTTTGACTATCAGCACCCTTATTTACCTGATGCATGGAAGGACACATGGCCATTTCCTGCCCCAGGCATTCATTATACCTCAAGTACAAAGTCTTGGCAGATACTCAATTAACACAATATTAACACATCGATTAACCATAAAAGGGAATGTCATCCCATGTTTCATTAGATACATCTAACACAAAACCACTTGTTAACTTATGACAGTGACCAGTAGAACTTTTTATTGAACCAACAGATTTTGTAGGGCTGGGGTTTTAGAGCTCTCTTTAACACAGCAATCGCTCTAGCCCAATATGGAAAACCATTTTTAAATATAGAAATACAGTGTGTACTGCAGAAGAACAATGTTGAACTTAGCGCTAATTATAAGAACAGATTCAGGGCAAGAGACTTTGGTCTATCAATTGATTAAAGTATTGAGAGATGAAGTTAAATAAAGTCTGAATTCCAGTAAATTCCTTTCCATTTTTGCCAATAGATGTACGGATGCTACCATATCGAAGCAAGAAATAGTGTACATAAAATAAAACCCTTTGAAGAAATAAATAAGTTGGACGTTATTTCTTTGGTTTTGCTATGGATTAAAATGCATACATCTCATCAAATCTAGACAAGAGATTTACATTTTGGGACTAGTGAAAATGTAGGTGGAACAAGTGGCTGAAAAAAAAAATTGACCAGCCATGTTTCAGATTAGTGGATTAGCATTAATTTTGAGCCCTGTTAACGATAAATGAAGACTGTGATCTTAATTCGTTATTCACTCAAGGCTGCTTTGACTAAAAAAAAAGTGTTCTGGCAGTGAATCAGACATGAAAATTTAAAGTACAAAACTTTTTCTAATTTGTCTGAATTCCCTATAATATTCTATATTAGCTACATTTCTTCATCGTATATATGCCATATATTCAAGGAAAGAGTTTTTGTATTCTCCATTTGCAACCATTAAAACTAATTTCTGAGAAATTTTCTTACACATGCTATTTCTGAAACAAATAACATTTTCTACATTCCCTCGAGAACATAGTCAGATGTTTTGGAAACATTCCTTATTCCTGCTTCAGTAATATATTATTATTCTTATTATTATTATTATGAGAAGAAACATTTTGAATTTGACGGCTTAAAATATTCCTGTCTTCAATTTTTTTTCTTGTATAGATCTGACCAACTCATTTATCCATCCCTGGGGAACCTGGTGCAGAGCTCCTTGTTACTACATGGGCTAGCAAGCTTCAAAGATTGGTTATGAGGCCACTGGTGTTGAAGAAATGAGCATAACAAACTGAAAGATGATGTGTTTCACAATCTCTAATCTAAAACACTACAGGAGAATGAAGAAAAATGTACTGCAATCTTTAAAACATGCTTAATGATAAAAGGATTTTCCCATGTAACCTGGAACATAATCTCCCATTACATTTTTGGGAAGAATTATCTATTTGTGATAAATGAGATCTATTTGTGATAAATGAGATGGAAGAATTATCTATTTGTGATAAATGAAATGGATTCTTGCATTTAAAGTCAAATTTGTAAACTTACAGTAAGTGATTTCCTTCAAGTTTTATAGGTAAACAAAATAAACAGATGCAGCTGATAATGACTGGTTTGAATGTGGAAATCTTTCCTTACATTTAAAGCTATTTTATTAATTATTAATTATTTTTGCCAAAGACTACCACAGTTCTGGCTTGACAGCTAGCAACATATCACTATTTTCTGACATCCCTAGATTTTAACCATTTCAGTGATTTTTTTTTTATACAAATTTTGTTTCTTTCTCAGGTCTGGAAAATATTAAATCTTTTCTCAGAGTTTTTCCAGGAGTTTTCAAAACTGCAAGTCAGAACTCTATAATTGCCTGAAACCAAAATGAAAACTGTAGAGAATCAGCAAGAGACTATCCATTCTCTAATTCTATTAACCATTCCTGAATTCAGCTTCAAATTACTTAATGATAGGAAAGGAAATCATTTTCAGACTTGTTATATCCCATGCTACTGGCCCTGCCATAATTGGGTCAAACTTTGAAAAGAACTTAAAAACTTCTTAACAATTTCCTTATGCTACTGTTCATCTATTAAGTCCTCAATCCTTGTTTTTTCTTTCGATTTAGTTATGTAGGATTCTCTAAAGTCTTTTTCTTCCACATTCATGTTTTGTAACACTTCATCCACAAGATTTTTGTTGGAAGAGAAAAATTTATCCAAATCTTCATCATTGGTTTTGGTGATCTTTCGTCGGAGAAACTCCAGCTCTCTGGCAAGTATCTGTCTGTCTCTCATCAGAGATGTTTGTTTAGCAAGCAGCTCCAGAATCTGTTAAAAGATATAGATTCTTTTATACTTTAAATGCAGAAAATTAAATATGAAAATTAACCTACATATTATCATATGACATCACATGACCAATCATATGACATCACATGACAAATCATGACATCACATGACAAATCATCGGATACCACATGACACCAATGATATGATGTTCCATTAATATAACTCATATTTTCAATAAAACACATGTAATATCAGACATGGGTAACATAAAAGAAAATTATAACAGCCTAAAAATGGGAATGTAACATGAATCATACTACTGAACATTCATGAAGCATTGTATTCATGCTCATTTCATATGAAGCCTATGGAAATTGTTGAATAAATTTACTCTTTTGCTTGCTTAGGCTTGCAAAGCAAAGTTATCAAATTATAAATTTCTGTTAAAATCAGCACTTGTGTCTTAACATCAATTTATATTGTGCCTGAGTTTGCCTTACTGCATTGATGGAGTAATATAGTCGCATGGAGAAAAGATAGGGGACATTCATGGACTGTTGTAATTTCAACAATCTGGATATTTCGGACGTACCAATGTATCTCCATCTATTTATTGCATAAAACCTAATAAAAGAAGGTTACATTAAAATGGAAATTATTCATGTTTGCCTATGGGAAAATTCTTGACTTAAGAACAGTGCAAAGCTAATGTGAAGCATACCATGGTGTATATGTACTTGGCAATTTCCATGCAAATACAACTCTAACATGAGTTATGGAAAATTAAACAAGATGGAAACTTTTCAAATATTCACACTTCATTTACTTTTGACACCTCTTTTTATCTCTCAAAGCTAAATGATGCTGCCAGACTAGATTTGTAAAACGGTAGTAAGTTTCGAATTCTGTGCTACTTTCATCTTATTTTAACCTACTGTGTGAATAGCTAACTTCTAAACATTGTCTGAATAGAGAAGAAAAGAAAAAAGATTTTGTTCTACCTTTTCTCTTTCCACTAAATAAGGTTAATGAGAATTTTACCTCAAGTTAGATAAACTCAGCCTTGAGGCATGCAAAACTAGCACTATTTGCAGTGGATGCATCACATATGGCCCTGCTAACAACAATTTATTCAGCATGGTTTTAAAAGGAGGAACTTGTGTTCGGAAACACAGTTAGGAGAAAGGGCATTCAAGGGCCATAACTCCACCAAATAATAATGTGGAATACTGGAAATCCAACATATTCAAAGTCTAGTCAATATATAGCTGCAAGCCAATTTTGGTTAAAATACAACAATCCTTGATAAAGTAATGCTGCAGAAACCAAAGTCAGAAGAACAGGTAATCACGCCAATCAGGAGGCATAAGTCCTGTAAATGATGCTGCGGAATACCAGAATCAAATTCATTCAAGGTATCATCAACATAAAGCTGCATACTAACTTTGATTGAAATCCAAGAATCCTTGGTAAAATTATGCTGCAGAAATCAAATTTATGAGGACAGGCAATAAGGGGGTACATTGCCTGTAAAAGGCAATCACTGTATGCTGGAAATTGAACTATTTCAAGAACTCATTATTATAAAGCTGCATACTAAATTTTGTTTAAATTCAACAATTCCCAGTGTATGCTGGAAATTGAATTATTTCAAGAACTCATTATTATAAAGCTGCATACTAAATTTTTTTTAAATTCAACAATTCCCAGTGAATTTATTGTGCTGAAACCAAACTGTAATGGACGGATGTAATTACAATAGGGCCCCACTGACTTTGTCAAGCAGGGCTCTAATTACATGCAAACTGATGACAGTTACATTCTCTACTACTGATACTCCATTCTTGAAGCACCTTTGTTTGTGAAATGATGTCAGTTACCACCGATTATTACAGATTTCAATATACTCTCTAGTCAAGTGAATATAATGGAAACACGAGTCCCATGAAGAGACTGACACTCTACCAGGGGAAGAGAATTTCCAGGAATTCAAGATAGGGCCAGTTCTTCCATTTTTAACTGCTGAGTGTTGAAACCATTTCTGATATTCTTCAGTGATAACAAGATTTTCAAATTAGCTGCTGTGGTGGACATATTGGATTTCAGATTGACACCATTTTCATTTAGGATTAAGTAGACATTGTCAGAAGTCTTTTGGTGAAAACTCCATGTCTATTCAGGGGGAGTAGCAACAAAAAAATGTTCAAGACAGCCATCTTGGCAGCCAAATTGGATGTACAACTGACACCATTTTCATTTCGAACCAACTAGGTATCATAAGAAGTCTACTGGTGAAAACCTCCTGTTGATATAACCATCCATTTGGGAGGAGTGGAGATAATATTTTAAAGATGGCCACCATAGTGACCATATTGAGGGTCAATTAGCATCATTTTCATTTAGGGCCAACTAGACACCATAAGAATTCTTCTCATGAAAACCCCATGTCAAAATGACTTTCTATTTAGAAGGAGTAGCAATAAGATTTTCAAGATGGCCACCATTGTGGCCATATTAGATATCAGATCAGCACCATTTTAATTTAGGACCAACAAGAGATTTATATGAAGGCTACTGGTTAAATTCTCAAGACTTTCTGTTTCGGAGGAGTAACAATACCAATATTTTCAAGATGCCTGCCATGGTGGCCATGCTGGATATTAGATGTGCACCATTTCCATTCAAAACCAACAAGACATCATAAGGAGTCTTCTGGTGAAAGCACAATGTCAATATGACCAGCCATCTAAGAGAAGTAGTGATGATACAACTTTCCATATGGCCATTGTGGCGTCCATACTGGAGGTCAGATTGGCACCATTTTCATTTACGACCAACTAAACATCATAAGGAGTCTTTCAGTGAAAACCCCATGCTGATATGATCATTCATTCAGTAGAAGTAGTGACAACAAGATTTTTAAGATGGCCACTAATGTCAAGTGGTACCATATTTATTTACAACCAACTAAACATCATAAGAAGTCTTTTAGTAAAAAGCCATGTTGATATGACCATCCATTCAGGGGAGAATAGCAGTAACAAGATTCACAAGATGGCAGCAGTGGCAGCCATATTGGATGTACAAGTGGCACCATGTTTATTTAGAATCAACTAGACATCATAAGAGGTCTTCTGGTGAAAACCCATGCAATATGACATTTTGTTCAGGAGTAGTAGCAACAACAAAGATTTTCAAGATGGCTGCTGTTAGGGCCATATTGGACATCTTAGACATCAGATTGACACAATTTTCATTTAGGACCAACTAGACAGCACAAGTCTCACAGTGAAAACCCAATGCTGATATGATCATCCATTCAGGAGGTGTAGCGATAACAAGATTTTCAAGATGGCCATTGTGGCAGCTATATTAGACATCAGATCAGCACCTTTTTCATTTAGGACCAACTAGACATCATAAGAAGTCTTCTGGTGCAAACCCCATGTTCAGGTGGAGTAGAGATACAATTTTCAACATGGCAGCTATAGTGGCCATACTAGACATCAAATTGGTACCATTTTCATTTAGGACCAACTAGATATCATAAGAAGTCTTTAACTGAAAATGCCATGTTGATATGACCATCCATTCAGGAGTAGTGATAACAAGATTTTCAAGATGATGGTTGTGATGGAAATATTGGATGTCCAAGCAGCACCATTTTCATTTAGGACCAACTAGACCATTGGATGAATGTGTCTGTAAAGTTTCATGGCAATCCTCCAAGTAGTGTAGAAGGAGCAGTGATAACAAACTTGTGCAAACAGATGGACAATGGACGAAAAACCATCCCATAAGCTCTTCTGGTCTATGGCCAGTAGAACTAAAAACTATTTTTATCCTGGTTTAACTGCACACTGAAAAACATGGTTTGCAGCAGTGAAATTTTTTTTTTTTCCAGAGTATGAGGAGAAGGCATGAATCCAATCCTCAAGGACTAGGATCTATGCAGTGATGAGGCAAGTTGCTATGACAAATCTTAACCCATTTTATTGCTTTAGGTTCAATTTTCATATTCAGCCCTCATACATGGGGAGAACTGTACTAATCAATTCACCTGTGTTCCCTGATGCTGGGCATGATCATCCATCATTTTTACCCTCTCCTTCATCTTCTCCTGTAGTCGAGTATGTTGCTCGGTCTGTTCTTCCAAATCATGTAGTCGGGTCAGTGCCCGTTCCAGCCTCTGGCGTAGTTCCTCATTTTGACGCTTCAGATGACCAGTCTCATGCCTATTATTTTTTTAAAAAATGAGCAAAATTTAAAAATTACATATAAGAATATTTTCAAATAATATTAGTATATTGAACAGCCTTGGTCATCAGATGGTAGTGGGGAATAGACAAGTCCTTCAGATAATGAAGGATTTACATAATAGGTGAAGTGTGTGAGAAGGCTGGAGTAGAATGGGGACAGGCTATCTGTTTTGATAAACTGATCATCAAATTAAATGTGGTGTCTACACAATCAATTATATTTTATTGTAAATTGTAAACTTATGGCACCATTAAATTTGTACACATATTTAGTGAATAGCAGGCAGAAATATGTTATGTAATCAATATTTCACAAGTTTTTGTTAAATTTACAATCATAATATTTTAGCAATTGTAATGTCTAGGGCCAAATTAACACAAACTTTATTCTTGATAAGGAAAATAAAACTGGTTTATATTCCAAATAACATATATCACCTGAAAATTAACAGAATAAATTCTGCTGACATATATGAAAACCATAACTTGTAATTACACCATAAGGAAATTAAAAAGATGCAAGGATAAACTGCAATACTTATATATTTATTTTAAAGACTTGTAGTACAGCTTTGCAAATTGCATCCAAATTCTGGAATCCAGCAATAAAATACACAAAGTAAATTAATAAAACAATCACATTACCCTAAACTCCACAGAAACTGAATGGCTGAAAGCATTATGTTGAAGTACAAAGTGCTGAGATTTTCAAGCCAACTGAATGCTTTTTATACTCATATTTTATCGAGGTAGGTGCTGCAATAAATACCAAATCTGAGCGTTGATTCAGAGGAATCAGAAGTGTTTTAAGTCGATATACTGTCCAAAATTTCAGGAAAACATTCTGAGATAATAGTTTCATGTTCTGCCCATTGTCTCAATCTTTTAAAAAGCAAATTTTTTAGTAAATTATGTATCTCTGAGAATACTTACCTGATCACATTAACATTAGGGAAAAAGCTCCACTACGTATCGAATTATGTAATCATGGAAAAACTAAAAATTTTGTCTTTCCTGTCTATATTCCATATAGATAAAGGGAAGAAACTCTTCCCAACCCTTCCTCTTACCTCCCCTCACCACTGCTAGGTGGCTACGGTTGTTTACTATGTTTTAGCTCGAGTAATACCTTGACAAGGATGCCCACATTTGTTGGGAGGTGTGGGAGGGTTTAGTGGTATGGTAATGTGATCAGGTAAGAATTCGCCAAGAAACATAATTTAATAAAGAGTTTGCTTTCTCCTTTGAATACATTCCCTGGTCACATGAATGTTAGGAGAACAGATAATAGGAGGATGGATTGCTGAGCATTCCTAGCTCCACCATAATCACCCTCGAGGGAATAAGAATTCTTCCCAGTATGAGTGTAAACCACACTCCTAATATTACACCAGAACAACTGACAGTCATGTAAACCATGACAATAGTACCTGGGCAAGAGAAAAGGAAGCGAATGACTTTTTTTTACCAAGTAAACTACTGGGTGAATCCAGCAAAAGCGCTGTTCTACACCTGTGGTTAGCATATGCTGACTTCAAACTGGTCTGGTGATGGTGTGGTCTGCAGCCACTGGACCCACCAGATTAAATTCTTGTCTTCGCATAGCTAAATCATGCAGACAGAAGCTTGAGAAGGTTGACTGTGTGTGCCACCAACAGCATCAATTATGTCCCACATTGCCACATTCCATTTGAACACTAGGCTTGCAGAGATAGCTCTGATTTCATGAGCTGAGATTTTCATGTGGTGTACTTGATCTATTGAGATCTCAATACACCATGCATATTCTCGCTTTAGCCATGATACCAGGGTTTGGGTGGTTATATCTTTTTGCCCTGGCTTGAGGAGAGGGGACAGAAAACTACTCTTTGACTGCCCACGGACAGCAGCCTTTTTGTTCGCTATGAAGCCTGGTTGCATCATCAGGACCATGAAACCAGCTGATCTGCATTGTACATGGTTTGGGTCAACTGAAAAGGTATGCAACTCTCTCACCCTGCATGTTCTTGCTCACATTGCATGCTGACACTAGAGCTATCAAGAAACATGTTTTGTACAATTGCAGCTTCAAGAAGGTGCTGGCAAAGGGCTCAAACTGATCTGACTTGAGCCATGTGAGTGTTTTGGCCTATTAAATTCTAAATTGGCTAATAGGTCTGAAATCCTTATCATGACCTGTATCTGCTCTATCATGATGCCTGAATGTGTCTGAGATCATGGAGCAGTAGCCTTAGATCGTAGTGGGAGCTAACTTTTTCTCCTTGATGAGCCAGACAAAAAAAGTTAGCCAAATGTGCGATTGAGGCACTCAAAGGGACAATGCTGTTCATGTTGTGCCAGTCCCTGAAAACCCATCACTTCCTCTTGTACACCTTCAAAGTGGAGGGCATTCTAACTCATGATATTCTCTCCATGACATAAAGCTTAAATTTTCTTCACATGACTCTCCTGACGAGAGCCAGGCATGGAGTAACCTGTCCAGACATGAATGAAACAACTGAGACAGTGTCCGCTTGAGCAGGTTGGCTCATTCACCCAGCACTTGTCCCACCTGAGAGGGGCTATTGGAATCATTTTGCATTTGTGGCCACTCACTTTTTGATTTATTTTTGGTACCAAGGCAATGGGGGTAAGGCATAGCCCGAAAAACCCATTCCAACTGACTGAGAGTACATCCACAGCCCATGCCTCTGTGTCTGGGACTGTTGAGATGAAGGTGGGCAGTTTGTGATTCCACCTTGTTGCAAACAGATCTCTCATTGGGCAGCTCCAAAGTGCACAAATCCACTGAAAGATAAATGGGTGGACAGACCACTCTGCATGAAGAATCTGGCCCCTTCTTGACAATGAATTGGCCAGGACACAGCCTGCCTGGAATATGTCTGATCTGGACTGTTATATTCATCTGTGCACACCTGCAGAGAAAATCCCAAACCAGAACACATAGATGTGGTGATTTTGTCCCCCGGTTTGAGGAGGTAGACCACCACCAAAGAACTGTCCATCACAACGAGGACTACCTTTCCATATAATTCTTACATCCAGAAATGAAACATGTTTACAATGGCCTTCATTTCTAGAATGTTGATTTGATGAGGTAACTATTCTGGCCCCCATTTGCCATTGACTGTGGTGAAGCTGAGCAACAGATGGGCTTTCCAACCATATGAGCTGGTGTTCATGCAGACTGTAATTTCTGGTTGGGGTTTTTCTAGAGGAATTCCTGCCATGAGCCATTGTTTGTTGTACCACTGACGGAGGAAAGACACTACTTCAAGATCATGATTTTGTTGATCGAGTTGACTGGAAAAGGGGCACCATTGGGCTAGCAGGGCCTTTTGCAAAGGGCGCATGAATAAGTGGCAGAGGACAACAAAATCTGCCACTGCATTGAGCAGACCGAGGAGCTGCAAAAAACTCTCTCGCTGAGATCCAGTCTGTCAGATATCAACTCTGCAAGCTTGATAATCTGTAATGTGTGCAATTAAGGGAGGCAAACAAGGTTGAGGTTTGTAAAAAATGCCATACAGAGGTGGACAAAATGCAGAGATTGAGTGAGGTTTTGCTTGTCCCAATTGATCAGAAACCCTAATTAACTCAAAAGGGAAAGATCACTTCTACCCTTGACCAAAGATAAACTTACCATATGTGTTTGGAGGATGTCGTCAAGATACTCCACTATCGCTGCTGACGAGGTTGACCAGAAGAGAGTGACAACACAGTTGATGATCTTGGCGAAAACCCATGGATTGATATTAAGGTTGAATGGGAAAGCACACAATTTTTATATGATTCCTTGGAAAGCAAACCAAAGGAACTTGCACAAGAATGTATGTATACGGACATGAAAGTATGCATTGGTCAAATCCAAACTGACTGCAAATTTGCACCTTTTTCTTTGGTACTAGAAACAGCCTAGAGTAAAACCCTGGTGAGTTCGGCTTGTGAATTATCTCTACTGCCTGCTTGTAAAGTAGTTACCAGATCTCCGAAGCCCCTCTGAAACAACTTGGATCACCCAATCGTTCTTGGGGAAACAGGTCAATCAACGTGGTTTGAAAATGAAGGAGTCTGGCACCCACTGGAAGGCTTTTTGTGGGCCGTCTGAGTGGCAACTCAATGTCAGCTGTTAGGTGGCTTGGGTAAGGAGAAACCTTTTTTTGATTCTCCTTTATTAAACTGCTGCCGGAATTGAGGGGTCTGCTGCCACCTGAAGTTGGATAGAGAATGAAACTGTCGTCTTTGGGCATTATTCAGCCTCTTATCCTTTTGCCGGCTATCGTTTTTTTCACTGTGGATGAAACCGGCTATCGTTTTTTTCACTGTGGATGAGACTGGCTATCGTTTTTTTCACTGTGGATGAGACCGGCTATCGTTTTTTTCACTGTGGATGAGACCGGCTATCGTTTTTTTCACTGTGGATGAGACCGGCTATCGTTTTTTTCACTGTGGATGAGACCGGCTATCGTTTTTTTCACTGTGGATGAGACCGGCTATCGTTTTTTTCACTGTGGATGAGACCGGCTATCGTTTTTTTCACTGTGGATGAGACCGGCTATCGTTTTTTCACTGTGGATGAGACCGGCTATAGTTTTTTTCACTGTGGATGAGACCGGCTATTGTTTTTTCACTGTGGATGAGACTGGCTATAGTTTTTTTCACTGTGGATGAGACCGGCTATCGTTTTTTCACTGTGGATGAGACCGGCTATCGTTTTTTCACTGTGGATGAGACTGATTCAACCATAAAGCAGGTGCTGGCAGCAAGTTGAAGAAGCCGTTTTTGTGATGCCTGCTTGTGTACTTCCTCAATTTTTCCATCAAAGAGCAATGGCATGCCAAAAGGAGCTAGCGAAGGGCCAAGACATGATGCAGTGGACAAGCACTGGCAGGCTTCTCATCTCACGAGATCCAGGTTAGCTGGATCCATCAGGGCATTAGCCATTGTGTAATGCCCTGTTAATCACTTTGGCAATGTGGGCTATGGATTCCCATGCATGATCGCTATCTGCTTTTTAGGCCAGTCATAAAATTGCTAGCTAAGCCAAATCTAGCATCAAGGAGGAAGATATCATGTTTTGCACTAGCTTGGAGGTGATCTGCAAGACATTTTTGTCCACCTTATAAAACAGATGGTTGGTCATACTGACTGCTGCAATGTTTTTGTCCAAGAATGGCAAGCTCAGTGCTGACCATTGGCAAATGTGTGCTATACCTGCATGGATTGAACAATGCTGGTAGCTGACTTTTAAAAACAAAAACCATGGAATTGCCCAGGTAATGAATTTTATGTCAGGTGCTCAGAGTTTTCTTTTACCTTCACCGACTGTGGAAGAAGACGGAAGGATGGCTATTTGTCTTCATCTTCTAAATAAACTTAAGCCTTGACCTTATATACCTGGCTTGCAGCTGATGGGGCTGGGCACTTGAAAATCAACAGAACTCTGTAGATTTCCTCCATGGCTGCTTTAAAACTGTATTCTGTATGCTCCATTGTAGCATTGGCGTATGGCAAATTGTCAAGGTTATCCCCACACTCATTGTTGGGGTTGTCTTCATCAGGCATCATGTCAACATCAGAGTAAAACATCCCAGGGCGCAGGGATGAGGCCATGCCATCCTCTCTGTTTTATAAGGATAAGCTGTAAAGATTTGAACCGGTGGTTACATCGGCAGCAAGTACCATGGTTTGTCTTACTGGTATTAAATTCCAGTAAGTGTGTTGGATGATCAGTTTGGCTCTCGGATGGACGGACAGGCCCAGTTGTCAGCTGCTTGGCCAGTTTGGTAACTGCCTGGTTGGTCCAAACAGCAAAATGGATGGATCAACTAAACGGATCACTGTATAGCTCCACATACCATGGTGCGGCTGGTCAGTATATGCCACAGCTTGCTGAAGTGATGGATTTCCAGTCACTGATTGCTGGCTGGTTGATAGCCATAATGGCTTTATACAGCCTGGACTGATGGCAAAATGGATCATCCATGTCCAAAAAATGTCCCATGTGCTCAGACTTACAGGTCCCAAGGTCAAGCTCAAACATGTTGGAGGACTTGTACCTACTGGGCAGCCTAGAAAAGGGAGGACAGTCTCCTGAAAGCTTCAAGTCATCACTGGAGAAATAAGAAGGACAGCAGGGAACAAATTCAACTGTAGCAGCAATTGTGTGTTCACCTCTAGCTGCCACATCTGCAATTCCGATAATGCCTGCGAAGAATGTGTGGGTGGCAACTCCACAACCCCTTTCTCTTCCATCTGCAGCTGACCCTATGTAACGGTCGCTCTGGGCATTGGACACATCACTTTCAACGGGGGAGAAACCATCATAGTGTCCCTAACTACACTAACCAGTGAATACTTCTTTTGATTTGCTGCATCTCTCTTTTGTCCTCAGTCCTCAATGCAGTACCATGGACCAGATGTTCATGATGCACAAACACTGCACGTAGCTGTATATTAACATTTGGTACATGAACGGCAAGTCCCATGCATGTCCTCAGTTGCCTTAAACATATTGCATTTTACGCGAAAAGTCAACATAGTTTTATCAATTTTCTGAAAGACAAGAACGATGAAATTTTATGGAAGAAATAACAAACTGAAAGTATTCACCTGCACAAATAATCAAATGCTTCTTAATAAATAAGTGAATAAATAGTAAATTTTGTAGTAAATTATGTTTCCCCCAAAACACTTCCTTGATTACATTAACATCAGAAATTACTTTCTGCCAGAATCCAGCCCTCTCTGAAAGACAAAAAAATGTCTTTCCATCTATATATGATATAGATGAAAGGTAGTAAATCTAACAGATTACCTCCCCTTATTCCCACAAGGTGGCTACCCATATCCCAGATGTTATTAGTTTAAACTTGAGTAACATCATTAACAAGAATGCTCACATTTGCAGGGAAGGGTGGGAGGAATGATAGAAATTTATTTAAGTTTTTATGTTTAAACGCCGCTTAAGTCAACCCCAGCTGCACGAAACAAAAATATCATTCAAAACCCGGTGTCACGGAATTGTATGATTTATATCAATATGTATATGTGATCAAAAATGTATTCGGGTTTCGTTTCCGACTAGAGCGTTACTCGGGGGTTGTTTATTTTTTCGGCTCTAGTTATTTTGAAATACTGAGCGCGATTCACCCCATGCTGCACGTGCAAATTGCCTGCAGTGAAAACTTACGTACCTAGCTGCTGCGCATATCTGTCACAGCTAGAGTACATATAGAGCGAATTCTCTATAAACAAATTACACTACAACGAGTCTTGTCAGAAAGCTTACCTCTTTACGGGAGCAAAACTTCAGCTGTAGAGGTATGTGAAATTTAAGATTGTATTCTTTATCACTATTCGTTTTATATGACAGAATTGTTTTATATATTAGATGTTTTAGAATTTATTCTAAATTCTACAGAGAGTCAATACCTAGGTCATACAACGCCATGATATTAGAAATACTATAGTCAGGTTCAAGTTAGCTATTTGTTGTAACTGAACAGACGGATATTATTTAATTATACGCGGCATGCATTGAATGATTAATGTAATGTGTAACGAGATGAAATTCATGTGCGCGCATGCGCAACATATATCAATGCAAAAGTACTAACCGTGTCATATGTACTACACGGTTTAGTTGTTATACTTTTAGCTGTCCTTATATATGGTTTGGTGTTGTGGAGTCGCAGAACTGTGTGGTTTCTTGTGACGTATACGCTGTGTCTGGTGACGTTGGTTCGGAAGAGTGTACTGGTTTTCTCGATGCGAGGGACCAAGGCTTCTCGACCAGCGGGTCTGTGTTAAATGTGAAGGCTCTCGAGGGATCCTTCAACAGACTGGGAGGGGTGGACCATGCGTGGTGGCTCCTTGACCATTGACTAGAGCGGGTGGAACCAGAGATACATCTTGGTCGTCAAACGGGCGCCACGATAGTTATACATATTACGTGTTCCATTTTATTGTTATTTTCAATATTGCTATCTGTGCAAAATTACATGTATTCACATTTCAATATCGCTATATGTGTGACAGATCCATGAATTCATACATATTCCAATATCGCTTGATGAATTGATAAATTGATGAGTTAACAGATTGATGAATAAATGAGTATTACATTGATAAGTGCATAAATCACATGCTTTGGTCACCCTTGGTGCTTAATAAGACCTTGTTTATATTGGGGTGTAGATCATATACTCTTATTTGTTGATTGGTGATAGGATGTTATTCACGTTTGTTTAAAATTCCATTCGTTAAATTCATCTTTGATTTTTCTCGTTGAGTTACTTGTTGTTGATAGTTCCATGTTAGGAACTTTATAATTTTCCTTATCTTTTTGTTATAATGGTGTCAGATTTGTTCATCTTTAAATTGCGTTTATAAATAAACATCTTATTAATGCAGTTGCTTTCGGTGTCTTCACTAATCCAGTCCCAACCCGGCTTCATCCAAACATGAATGCAATCCGGGGTATAGTACACCAGCTGCAACAACAGGGTATGACAATACATCCTCCTAAAAAGCAAGATAACTATTGTCACACAACCCAATAAGCGGCTGCACTGGCGGCACCAGTGGCAAGGGGTATATAAACTCCACACTGACAAGATACGGTGATTAGTTGAAAAAATGAATCAATAAGACCAATTCCCTCTGATGAGTTACAAAGACAACAAAAAACGGTCAGGGACCGGGGGTGACTAGATCACCCCAGTAGATGGGAGGGAACGCCTCTACATCCTTCAGGCAGTACCTTCTTTCAATTCAAATCTAATCGGAAGTGAAGGTGACCCTCTGCGGGATACCAATCGTATAGATCCCAATTCCACCGAGAGCCCAATGAGTCTCTTCGGAAGCACATCAGTACTTATATCAACTTCCACATCCACCATGATTAGAAGAGATGCTAACACCAACAAAAAGGGAAAACCGGACGACCCAGTTTCAGAACGCCAACAAGTCAAGCGTCTACTACTCCAAAACCACTTAATCCCCCTTTTAAAGTTTGTCATACTACCAAAAAAAGGTAGCTGACTATCTTCAACAGTGCATCGCAAACAGAGTATTAGATTGCAAGACCATTAACTGAACATTTTGCATGAAAATGGGCAAATCTAAAATATTTAGAAGCACATTTACAAACCTCAAATATACTTCAAAGTTAAGAGGTCACTGTACTACACGTAATGTTATTTATTAACACCTGCCATCTCTGTGGCAAACAATATGTAGGTGAGACCAAAATATTCAAAGTGAGAATTAAAAAACACTTAAGGGACATCCATAATAAGGAGACCCCAGTGTCTAAACATTTTAACCAACCTGACCACAACATTTGTATTCAGTATCAGATAATAGAAATCATCCAATCTGATCCAGAGCTCTCTAGTAGCAACATTAATCGGAAAGATAGAGAACTTTATTGGATACACCAATTATATACTCTACAGCTGGTAGGGATCAACATCGCTGTTTATTTGGGAGCTCAGGCATTTCAAACCTAAGTATCGTTTTGTATTGATTCTTCACCTCTTGTATCGATATAGGTATCAATATGGAAAAATTATTGATATATCGATTAATTGTTTCACCCCTATTCCTTGGTATTCCAACATGCAACACGGCACAAATGAAATGAGCTTCATCATGTATTTTTCTTTGTTTATTAAGTCCAAATCACTCTTTATTTTTGTTTTATTTACAGTGGTGAAACTTGCCAACAGCTTTTGGATCTGAGCCAAGATGAGAAAGAAGCCCTTGAGAATGAGGCTCAGGAATACATCTTAAGTCCAACTAAGGAACTTCCTCCTCAGTGTGAATTTAACTTGAGGAGTATTGGAGAGCAGTCAGTAGCCTTAAAAGCACAACCACAGGAAAACTGAAGTTTAAACTTGTTTGCAGGATGAGCATGGTTGTTGCCACATTCTAATGACAATACAGAGAGGACATTCTCCATTCTTCGTAACATACAAACTGATTCAAGGGGAAATCTGGACAAGAAAACTATTGACAGCCTGTTAAGTGTGAAACTTAATAATCACAATGCATATCATCAGTGTTTTTCATCAGTGATCTTGTGAAGGAAACTAAAAATACTTGTGGATTTTATAAAAAATCTTTGCAGTGAACTATGAAAGATATACAAGTCTTCCTTTTTCATTTAACTGACAATACACTGACTTGTATTAATTGATTATTATTGTAATATGTTCCGTCAGAATCTGATTCATGATCAAAACTTGTTGTGTTATATAGTATGAAGAGAATATATGTTATGGCAAAAAATGCATTTGTTTTGTTTTCAATTCCCTAAAAACTAAAATTTATGTCAAGAAAACAATCTACTGGACCAGGTTTAGAAGCCAGTCTATAGATCAAAATTTGTAAATATACTGGTTGGATGTCCTGGTTCTGTCACATGTATGCATCTCCATCTTGAATTTTGGGGCAGTAATAAATTTATTCAGTTTGCTCAGGTCTATGACCAGTCTATATTTTCCGTTGCTTTAATGACCAGAAACAGCCAGGATAGAAGCCCAGGGAGTCCAGTTTTCTGACTACTGCCCGCTTTAAGAGCATATGCTCTATCTTGAGCAGAATGTCCACCTTAATGGGGTCACTCAGAGTCTCCATTATGAAGGGGGATGATGAAAGAAGAGGTGGCAGGTTTAATGAAATCTGCAGCCCCTCTGAAACAACTTGGATGACCCAATTGCTTTTCAGGGAATAACTCCATCTAAGTATGGTGGAAGGAGTCTGGTGCCCACAGGTGGACTGATGGTGGCAGGAGAAATGGTATGTCACTGATGGCTAAAAGGAGGCTTGGGGGAGGAGAAACTTTGTTTTTGTCCCCCCCCCCCCTCCCTTCCAGCCTACCTACGGTAGTATGGGGCATATGGATGCCTGTAACTTGCATGACTATGGAAAGATTGCCATCGTTGTAAATTATTGGCTCTGCAATTTTTCTGATGGTGACTTTCCCTTCTTTGATACACTGCATGATGGGATTGTGCAGAGATAGGGGATTGTACAGAATGTTGAAAGGGCAACTCCTGTGCCACCCGCTTCCTGGCTGCCTCAATTCGACCACCAAACAGGAGTGGGAAACTGAACAGGGGGAAATGTAGGATTGCTGAATGGTAAAGTTTGTGAGAAGAATGCAGGAGTGTGTCTCTTCTTACTAAGTCCAGATTACAGAAGGCCATTAGGGCATTCGCCATAGTGTGGTGAGCAGACCTATTTATAACCTTAGTAATTCCAGTAATTGCTTCCCATGCATGGTCACTTCAGACCTTCTCCACTAATTGAAAGAACACCAAAGAAGTGAGGTCGATAAGAGAGGAAATTGAGATGATGTTCCTCATTAACTTGGACATAGCATTAAATACCTGTCAATCCACTCTGTAGCAAATTGGAAAGGACATGTTGACTGCAGTTATATCCTTATCCAAACTTAGTACCTCTATATGGTACATCTCAGAATGTGAATTGTACCAGTACAGTGAAAATGTAGCTGGTAAATGACTAACTGAGAAAAAGACCCTGGAATTACCAGGGTCATGAATTCTATCCGAGAGATGTCTGGTAATTTCTCCAATCTTTGACGACTGAGGTAAAATTAGGAAGGAAAGATGTTCATCGTTGTCATCAGTGTCCACCAAGGCCTTGACTTTATAGGAGGTACTAACTGCCAGAGGAGGAAGACATTCCAAAGGCAGCAAGATTCTATATATCTCCTCAATTGCTGCATTGAAACTAAATTCGGTTCTCTCCATAGTGGGATCAGAATGGTCTGGTAAATCAGTATCTTCACTGTATCTGCAGGGGAAATATCCACATCCTGTACACTTGGGTCCAAGGATACATCATGCCATAAGGTACTGATGAAGCAGAGTCATCACTATGCGTAGACAAGGTTCTGCCAGTTGGATATGTTAGTAAGATGGCCACATCACATGTAGCATAGATTGGGGTCTGGTTGTGGAACACCGGTCCGGTGCAGTCTGGACTGGGCCAGATGTCTGGGTGAGCAGCTCAAAATGTGATGCAGGTTTGCCGTATATGGGTAGCATTGATACAGCTGGCTGGCTGGTAGGCTGGTAGATGCAGTACGCCATTCTGAGACAGACTTGTAGCCACTTAGATCAAATAATTAGTTTCTGGATGGCTGGACCGGTTGGTTGCCAGCCAGGACTGAGTATGGCAATTGATGTACGACTTGCTGGTGGTCTGGCTGACAAAGTCGGAAAATAATCCCACACACCTAGCTTCAGTGGCGCCACGAGGGTTCGAGGCACCCAGGGGCAATGTTCTTTAGTGGCACCCATACTTTGCCACAGAGAACAGTTTTTATGTCAGTTACCAACTTCCACCCCCCCCCCCCCCCACACACATACACACATCTATGCCCTCGGTTACAGCAACAACAACAAAAAAAACTCCCAACGTAAATTGCCCCTTCCTGACTCCCCCCCCCCCCCCCATCGTGCTGCCACTGCCTGGCTTCAACATTTCTCAATCTGTGCACAGGCTGTGACAAGGATTTATCCCCAGTGGGCTCCTAAATAGGATTCAAAACTGTCTTAGATTCATCTAATTCACTCCCTGACATTCTCGAAGAGAGTGCTTTCTGAATCATTCATATCATATGTGATTCCAATGGATATATATTGGAATTGCCTTATGCGGTTCCAACTGGATCTGTAGCAATGGAAGCCGTTGGAAACATCTTCAGTACTTTCACAGGGGGAGGGGGTGGCATCTCTATGTGCCTCATAAAACTAGTGCCGTATTTTCACGTATATATCCCATGGGTTATACAGGACTTTACATACCCCACGCCCCCCATGCAGGTTATTTCGGTGGGCGGGCTATATCAGTTCTTTTTCACACAGCCGGTACTAATTTGCTTATTTTTAAATTTCTACAGATATAATTTTTAATAATTGTGTGATAATGACTTTTAAAAGTTTGTTTATGTTAAAAAGAATGGCAACAGAAGACTAGCACGAAAAAATGGATGCCAGGAAGTTAATTCTAGCGAAACCTATCGATATACAAATTGCAATCGTCTTTTAAGGGAATAGATCAATGTGTGAGCTTCTATAGCGCTGTTTTTTCACAAAATTAAAAGTAACACCAATTCAAATACAAAACGAAAAGAATTGATGGCGTGAAAGTGTGCATGCCACTCATCATCCATTCATCCCATTCCATGCAGAATAACAGCAATATGGCCACCAGCAGCATTAACCATTGCTTGCACTGTTGGCTCTTTGTGTGCAGCCATAACATCAAAAACTAATAGCAACTTTGGTGTAGAATTTATCTATTCAGATCTTCATCACATCGGTATTCATCCACCCTTTGTGTTGCAGTGAACAACAATGCCGGCTGGCACGTGGTCAGTTCATGGGAGATTATCTTAGGGTTTGTGCAGGTATAAGCATGGGCGGGGTATACTAAATATTGTTTACACAATTAGTGAATTTCTGCGGGGGTATATGCATGAGCGGGTTATATGCGTGGGTGGAGTATATGCGTGAAAATATGGTAACTGATTCAGAGCTAGGATGAATACTTAAAATGTCGTAGTCAGAAGACTCTGAATGTGCGTATTTTTCTTGCCCTTTCTCAGCCCACAGTGTGCAGACACACTACATATGTGTCAGGAATTACATTTCATGCATGCCAGGCATGTTTCATGGTTATCCTCCACAACATTAAAATGATGGCGCTTCTTGTACTTGAGTGAGCACTTGAGTGACATGAAAAGAGAAAATAAAGAAAACAAGAATTGTGTGAATAGTCGAACTCACATTTACCGAGATGATGTAAGAAGTGTGCATTATGAACTTGAATAAACTGAGTAAATGGTACACTGGTGATAGGTATGTTACCAATCGATATCACATGGATAATAACGAGTGTTACAAGAATACAAAAATAACAATTCACAATAAAACATGAAACTGTTGATTATATCCGTTATATCAACATTTTGACTTACTATACTATTAAACAATGAATAGTGGATGGTGAAAATTAGAGACAAATTATTCTGGATTCTTTGGATGCACTGATGACAGTTGCAAGTCTGAATTAATAACATCTGGGATATGAGTGGCCACCATGTGGGAATAAGGGGATGTAATCTGTAAGAGTTAGCCCTCTTTGTCTGTATCATATACAGATGAAGATATGTTTTTCATCTTTCAGGGAGGGCATATTCTGGAGGTAGCAGAAAGTAATTCCTAATGTTAATGTGATCGGGTATTGTATTTGACAGAGAAATCAGCAATGTGCGCATAAACAATTAACAACAGGTATCAATGATACCGTGTTGGAGCACAAGGTTGGAAGAAAGAAAAAAACGAGTTCAGAACTGCATGAAATCCACATAAATTTCACAAAATAATGATTGCAACTTGTATTAAATACTTTTACACTCAATACTATAACCACTTTGTCAATGGATAGTCAATAATCCACAAGATTAACTTAGATTCTGTTAGAGGTACGAAATACGATGTATGTTGTATCGAGTTAAAAACTGGTAAAAATTGTAGCCACCTAGCAATGGTGAGGAGAGGTAAAGGGAAGGGTTGGAAAGAGTTTCTTTCCTTTGTCTACATGGAATATAGATGGGAAAGATGAATTTCATCTCTCTGCGATTGCTGGATTTGAAAGGTAGCAGAGCTTCTTCCCTAACATAAACGTGATTGGGGAATGTATTCAAAGGAGAACTTCACTGCTTAACTGTTTAATTTCTTGAACAAAAATCAGATATAGGATGAAGTAATTGAAGAGTTGTTTGATTCTGTGGGACACTACAAGTGCAAATCAGAAACCTCTACATGAAACAATAAATCCAGACATTGATCTGGAACATAACAAAAGGCTTTAATGGTGACTACTGAAACTTTGTAAAGTTTACAATTTTATTGAAAGTTTGATCATATGCATCATCTGTACATATATATGCAACTGGTACAGTTCAGTCTCATTGATACTTGAAAACCAAACCCATTATAACTGTCAAATTAACCTTACTATGAGATAAACAGATAAACTATACAAGACCTGCAATAAACAATTCCTGTCATTTCAAAGTATAAATGTTATAAACATAAATTAGATTTGTACTGATAGTGACTTGGAGAAGTGCTGATTATTTGCCACAGTGGAAGTAAAGGGAAAAATACATTCATAAAATAGTGAAATTTTCATTTCAAGGCATACCTGTTCTTCTTTGTAATTTTTTCCAGCTGTACAGCCTGCCTCTTACACTCCTCTTTCAATTTGCTAATGAGTTTATTCTGACGACTCAGCATGGTGTCCATTTCAGTCACTGTCTGAGCTGCAAAAGATTTTAGTACAGATGTCAGAAAATATGGTCTATATTCACCGAGTAAAACTCTATTTCATGAATATTGTGATTAAGACATGTATGCATATGTATGTAGTAGCAAGATTTAATAGCATGACAGCATAATACTGGCTATATGGTACTGATTAAATGTAAAATCCTGAAAATTTAAATTTAAGAATTGGACACACAAAAAACCTAGAAATGAAAAGCCTTCCAAATAAACATAAACATGAGGTACTCAATGAAAACATTTAAAGGTAAAGAGGAAAAAGTTTTAGCTGAGTACTCAGTGGTTTGGTTTTTTTAGTTTAACGCCATTTTTCAGCACATGATAGGGTATACATGGTAGCCAGTATATTTGGTAGAGGAAGAACCCAGAAAAACAATGGGAAGATCCAACGACCCATGGTAAGCTACTGGCAAGCTTTCTCACATACCCACTTTGGCTGAGCCAAGAATTGAACCCAAGCAGACAAAGGTGAGATGTCTGTGATTTGTAAAGGCGAGTGCCTTAGACCTCTCAATCACCCAGGACCCCCAGCTAAGTACTCAAGCAGCATATGAAATTCTGATCATGAAAATACAGCGTACATCACAAAACCATGTCATAAAAACTGGAATCGGCTCTGTAATTTAAGAATGTATGTAACTGTCTGTCAATCCATTCATCCACACATATTACCTATTTATCTATCTATCTCATCACAGAAACCTCTCTCCTATTCTAGTTAGTTCAGAATGATACAAAAAAAAGCATCCTAAATCAACTTACAAATGGATGAAACTAGACGGAAACAAGGAAGGAATGATCTTAATTTGAAGATCTATTTTACATTAAATCAAGAGTATGACACAGACTGTCCTTCAGTCAATGATAATTATATGAAACAGAGTGCTTTTCCTTTAGGACTGTTCCCTTTAAACATACATGGTACCAAAAGAAGGCAGTTTAAACAAAAAAATATATGCAAGTATAAACTGATTACTAAAAGAGTTCATATGAACATGATACAAAAAAATAGAAACTGCATCTATGGGTGACAACCCGATGTCAAAAGTGTCTTCCCTGGGTAACAAGTATGTTTTACTGGAACAGCCCTAATGGAAGATTGGATCTATCTTTGTGATCAAATTAAAACATCCCACATCACCCTTCATCTCAATCTCTAAATTCATTAGGGGGGCTTACAGTGCCTGTCCTCCATGTCAGTTATAAAGGAGTTCAATTCCTCCTCCCTCTGCTGAGACCTTTTTGTCATGGCTTTGAGATCTTCACTTCTACCACGCTCTATACTGTCACGGGCAAGCTTGGCTAGATGAAGCTACAAAAAAAAGGCATAAAGAGATAGAGAGAAATCAAAAAAGTGTTAGAGCATTTGAAATGCTTCAGATGCCACAAGCGAGTAGTAATTTCAATTATTTGAAAATAATTTGTCTCATAACTAATTTTAGAATAAGTAAGCATACAAATATATTTTAAACATAATCCTGCTGAGCTTGGCATTCTGCTATAAGCATGTATCATATGAACAAAATATCATGAATTTAGAAGATGCAAACTAGTGAAACTATCATTTACAAAAGCAGAATGCCACTTTTAACTCTTCACAAAAAAAGAAAATATTTTTTCACTCATAGAATTTGCAATAACAAACAAATACAGATTAATTTTGGATCTATATGACATATTAATTTAAAGAACAGTTCTACAAATTAATGTGTTCTCTTCCTATTAATAAATACAAATTTACTGGCTTTTTATATAAGAATTTAATAATGCAAACTTGTTTTAGAATGATATCACTGCATTTCATCTCAACCAACTTGTTATAAAAGCTTATGAAGAACATTTACCAGTTGTCATATATTATCACAAATGCAGGTAAAAATGGTACTCTTTATGCTATCAGCTTGTGTATATTAAATGTTCCATGACAAAGGAAAATACACCCTACCTTACTAAGGATTATTGTATACATGAATCTAAATTGTAAGGAGAAATATCTGCCTTTGATACTTCAAATTACATATGGTGGGAAGTGGCCCATTGCCAGAATAGAGATAATCATGCCAACCCATTAGCATAGCACATTATAAATAAAACCATAGTATTTTATATTGAAACCTACCTCACATTAATTAGTGTTAATTCTTTAGTGAATATAGAAAATTTCATGAATAATGGTTGAAAAATATTGAAGTTATAACGATTTGAATTTGTATATGATATACTGTGGCAATTGGTTCTGTGATAGTTTTTATACCTGATGTCAAACAAGATTCCTGTCTGCCTATAGATCATGTGATGCCTTACATCTATGCCAATGATAGTATCGGTTGGCAGTCCATAGGTGTCAGTATGTGTACGGGTTTGACTGACATATGGCGATATGTTAATTAATGCACTTTTCTCATATTATAAGATCTATTACTACCGATACTCCTTCATTCCTGCTTAATAATTCATGAAGCTTGTTAGTAACAAAATGTCCTGATGAATATCAATTATTGCTTTTTAAATTAAATTTGAAAGTATTACATGTTTTCACACTATACATGACTCTACAAAACAACGAGATCAAGTAAAATCACAGTCCTACTAGGATATCAGAAATTTCTCTGCAATACCCCACTTTCAATCAGTGAGTAAGAATTGGTGTGAATAATTGGGGTGAAGGAGTGAATTATAGCATCTTGCATGAGAAACCAGACCAGTGCCCTTATGTTTCATGCAAATTGTGGATAGTTAATTAATCAGATTGTGTAGGTATCCATGAATCATTTGCTAATCATAGCAACTGAAACTGCTCTCTGAGAATTTACTGGAGTGGATTTGTAACTGGATTTCACTCCATTGACATGTAAGTGTATTGGAAAGTAAAGTTATTTAATGTATAAATAATAATAAGCAGGGTAGAGTTTCCTTTAGAAGATGATATGCAATCTCATATCTAAGTAAGGCTGCAATATTCACCTAAATTTGTAACTGTGTACATGATATAGAATAACTGCAATGAATCTGTTTAATCAAACTGATTTGAAATCCAACGTTTCCCATGAACTGCATTTTAGGTCTACAGCTGACATCTGTTTATATACAAGCCATTGACAACATGCATGCCATACCTCACTCAACTTGCTTGTTTCATTTGGCAGAATTCAGATTTTAAGACATGTCTTTCTTGAATGTATCTGACAATTTACGTAAAACATCCTTAGGATCTTTGTGATATTGTTTCATACTGCTACAAATATGTACATGATGAAAAATTCGATAATGCAACAAGACAAACTACTAGCACATGCAGAGCTTATTTTATGCCCACACAAATGGCCCTTATTTTTCATCTTTGATGCAAGAAAGTTGCTTCTATGGCACCTGAAAGGAGCATAAAAAGTCCCCCAGCCCCACCGAAAATAAAGATAAAAGATCGATATGGTTGATTTTAGACTGCCTGAATATAATGCATCACAAGCTGGCTTTTTTAACTTAGTGCACTCATTGACAATGAAGCATAGGATGATCAATTTCACTGGCTGACAGAAATGTCTTACTGATTTTGATTAGCTTGAACATCAATCGAGAACACATGATCAATGATCATGGTTAGAAAATGAAAAAGAAGCAAAGATGAAATCTTTACAGGACTGAGCAATTATTTTTTTTCATCCACTTGTTCAGGAAAAGTGGTTTAAGAAAATTCACTTGTCCCACCTACCTTTCCACTTGTCCCAAATTTAAATCACTTGTCAAGATTTGATGAGATGTTTGCACTTTAATCCATAGAAAGAATGAACAAAATAATGTACAACATATTTATTTCTTAAAAGAATTTAATTGTTCAAAAACATAGATTGAGATTATACATTTTCTTACATCAGTGGTTTTCAGTTTTCCATTGTCAAGGTATCTTATATGCACTATTTCTTGCTCCAATATTGTAGCATCAGTACTTCCATCAGCAAGAATGGAAAGGAATTTACTATAATTCAGACTTTTCCTAACTGCACAGGCCTTGCGAGGTCCAGAGCTGTCATGAGACTTGATTGGTTTAATCCTGAATTTGTCAGTTCCATAGACATATACTCTGATTGAATTTCCAACCTGTGTCAGCTTAGGATATTGTTTGCAATTACTGCAAAACATTTTTGCTTCTGAGTCAATGAATTCAAGCCAGGGATAACTATCAACCCAATGTGGATGAAATTTTCTCAGTCTCTTAGTAGTGTCATATTTTACATTTTTTGTTGCCACAAAGTCTGGCTTATGTCTCTTCAGAGAAATAATTACCCCACACTCAGTGGCAGTCTTACATTTACCCCTCCAATTTCACATTAATTTTCCTTCTTCAACTCTTCCTTATTAACTTTCTTGAAAAAATAATTGAGTAAACTCGTTTTATCTACATAGTAAATATCACCTTGCTTGACAACTACTTCTAAAGTGATCATAACATATATTTTTGTCCTTTAAATATGAACAGGGATAACTCCTTAATTAGCGTAACTGTTTCACTTCAAACGCAATATCAGACGTGGAAGTTAATCCTCTGTATAATCAATTAAAAATTAAAGAATCATCACTGCCATTTAATCAGTTCATAAAGGGAACTGACACTAATGTCACTAAAGTGCTTTTCATTAGTTTTATTGGATTGATTTGCTGGATTAAAATCATAGGATGAGTCATTTGTGAGGGTCTGGTTTAAGTAAACACAATACAAGGAAGCCATTTAAAACTCTGCTAATTAATCATATCAGCTTTGTATTGTCTCAAGTGTTTTGATTAGCCAATAATTTAGTTGCTTAACCCAATATGCAGTCAAGTGGTAATATAACGTGCACACATGAAAGAGTTATAAATGATCACAAGTAGGTGTGAAACTGGAAGTAAATAAATACATGGAGAGGGGTAAAATCAAGCATTCGGTATGCCTGGAGGGCATGAAGGGCCAGATAAACATAGATAAAGTGATTATGGCATGAAAATAGGCACTTGCCCGACTTTTTTTTTAAATGGGCAAAAAGCACTTGTTCCGGACTAGCAACTTGGAAAATTTTACTTGCCCGACTTCGAAAATGAATAGTCTGGGATGTCAGGTTATGGGATTTGCTCAGCCCTGCTTTAGCAAAAAAAACCACTTCATTTATGTCCAAAGTATTATACAGGGAGGAAAAAATGTAGACTCAAATGTTCATCCTAAATTATTGAAGGGAATATTTACTGAAGCACGAGCCATTCAAATCTTGGTACAGATAGCTAGCAGCAAGGGAGACTGATAATGCTATTTGTTTGATGTTTCTTGAATAAACAAGAAATAGGCATGGATATTTGCAATCAATTTGTTTTGAGCAACTGCATTATTTGACCTGGCAGGGGCTCTTGGGTCCCATTCCTAGAATGAACACTGCATGCGCATAGGATGCTTATGTAAGATCTACAATGACTAAGAAATTGTGTGATGGCTTACAAACTTGAAATGGTGTTTCTTTAAAAAAAATTGTACTCATTGAATCTTCTGTTAACGACCATGTTTATCAAAGGTAAATAATGTAGCTGAAAGAAATTGTTGTCAGCATTATCAGTAAATTAACCTGATGTGTAATGTATGGTACAATTGAATCTCCTAGGCTTTTTCCTAGCGATGCCACATTTGATGTGAAAATCATCCATACTTAACGAAAAGAATTAACAGAAAAGTCCTACTAAACAGTCCTCTTACACAGAGACGTGAAAAGATATAATTTAATTTGAACTTGTGGGTCCTTCATCACTAACAGCCAGGTGCATGTTTGTTACATGGTTATTAATTTTGTAAATGTTTACAGGCAGTAAATGAAACTAAGTTATTTACACTTAGGCCTGATCGATGACTCATCATACACACTTACTTCTCTTTCTAATGCTTGATTGTTGGTTGTAAGATGTATACATTCTTCTTTACTATTCATAAGATCTCTTTCTGCCTTGTTGAGTCGCCTTCTCAGATCTTCAATTTCTGTATTCAGTTTTACTCTGTCCTGTATTTGTAAATGAAAAATAAATGCTGACCTGAAAATAACTTCAATATTTGTTTCTTCACAATTATTATACACTAAGAATGATAGAAAAGAGCTATGTCCATCAAATTGTTTATAACACTTCTTTGCTACCAGTACTTTAAAACTTCCTGTCTACTTCCCAAATGCATCTATATGCACTCAGGACTTTTCATAAAAGTGTTGTCAGAAGCCAAGAAGCCGATTCTTGTCTTATCTAAGACCCTGAAACCACGTTATTCAAAAAGTAAAGCTGATAACTCTATCTTCCTTTACCCAGATATGTTTGTACATGACCCATAAACATACCTTAAAGATTGATTACAATGATATGGTAATGTTGAAATGTAAAATGAACGAGATAAATCCGTTCTTATGGTAATGCATAATATTTGAATAAACAATTTTTGGAGTAAAATAAGTTTCTTCACTAGTATGTGACTGATCATAATACTTTAGGAGTACGACCACTACCATGCAAATCTAGCCCTCAAAAGTTAAAATTTAGTTATGAAAAAGCTAACAGATGTCTGCTCACATAGGTGAGAGTCAGAGAAGAGTGATTTCCATTTGGATAGAGGGATTGGCGCCAAATCCTGTCCATACTTCAGTTCTACTGGAGCAGAGTGCGTGATCTGCCACTAGGATGTAACTGCAGGAAGATTGGGAGGGTGTATTCGTTATCAGATCATAATACCTTAGGAGAATAGGTAAGAGGTGGAGTTAGTTACATCCCCTTTCCCTGGACTAGGCCCATCTCCAGTCCCCTAAGGTATGTGAGGCAGCTTCACCGCTTAACTAGGCATGAGTAGTGACTCTATATACCTTGACGTGGCAGAACAGGAAAACTTTTCCCCTGCAAATAAAGCAAAGTCACAGAGCTGCATCACTGATGAGCTGCTAAACGACCTGAGAAGGTAGGCTGTTGCATTGCTGATATAGGTCCCGCCAGGTCTAACTGATCCTTTGGGATGAATGATCTCTTGGAGGTAAAACTAGAGAAAGTCATATCTAACTTCCATCACAGAGCTAGTATAATAAGCATTACAAAACAGCTGCGCTCAAATACAATACTGGTGACGACTGCCCTAATCTCATGAGCCTAAATGTGCAATAATTTCATTTGATCTTGGGTTAATTTTCTGTAGGCAGAGTGAATACCCTATCTTATCCAAGATAATACAGCCTGAGCTGAGATATCGACCTTTCCCTCTTTCAAGTTAAAAGTAGGCAAGATCTCCCTCTTCACACCGGCTTGATTTATTTTAGGTACCACTTCAAAGCCATCACCGGTTCCTGTATATACCCCTGAGGCGAGGGGTCCGATGTGGAAACAAGTTTCACCCATGAGCAGGAGCCTGTTCTTGGCAATGAAGGCAAGGGCCATCATGAATGAAATTGAACCATCCCAATGGAAATGTAGATAGATTGGGTGAACCAACATGGCATGTATTTCATTAATCCTGCCTACTGTACATAGGAAGAGTAGAAAGCAGGTCTTATGCAAGAGATGAACCAATGATGCTCTAGAGAGTGATTCAAATGGTGCCTTATTCAATCCTCCTTAAGTGGAGGAATGTGTCCTTGCTTGTGCCACTGAGAAAATTCTCCACTTTCCCTCATATGCTTTCAAAGTGGTGGGCCTTCTTGACTGAGTGATTCTCTCCACCACTTGTTCTGAGAATTATTTGCCCCTGAGAGCCTGGTTGACATGATCCAGATGTGTTGGTTCAACAGATCTGGGTTCGGATGAAACTCCTGCCATCAAGGTTTCCTGAGCTGGTGAGGAAAGGTCATGATTTTCCTTGGAATTTCCAATGCCAAACAAGTAATTTATCAACGATTTTTCCCACATGAAGGGAGCAATCAGGATAAGATGGCACTTCGATTCCCTTGCATTTTGCAAGATCTTTGGAATCAAAAGTGTTGGAGGATAAGCGTAGGCATCCAAGCTGTTTTAATCTGTGGAGAGAGCATCAACTGCCCAGGCCTTCAAATTCAGGACTGGGAGTTTACGTTCCACCTTGTCGCAAATAGATCTACCAGTGGGTACAGATACAACTGAATACCAAGGGATGAAAAAAACACTCAATTTGCATTAGTCAATTCCTTTGTGATGATTCTGCTAACACATTTTGTCCGCTGGGAATGTGACGGACTTGAATGTGAATTTGTTGTTAATGACATCACCTTAGAAAATCCCAAACCATGAAGCAGATGTCTGGGGACTTGGTCCCCCTTGCCTTCTGACATAATTTACCACAGTCTAGTTGTCAGTTAGAATGAGTATGCCCTTTCCATAGAGCATTTCCTGCCATGAATGAAATGCTTTCAATATGGACTTCATCTCATAATACTGAGGTGCAATTGTCAGTCCTGAGTGGGCCACAATCTTCTGACCTCCTGAAATGATGGCACGAGGTGGGCACCTCAGCCTGCCATGCTTGCATCCATACAAATCATTATTACTGAGATGTGACCTCATATAAACAGAAACTGGGACTGTTTATTCCAATGGGTACAGCTTCGGTCACCATTGGGACAACAGTATCATTTGTAATGGTCTCATGAGAACAGGATACCCTGGAAGATAAGATCCACTGCCACACTGAGGAAACCCAGTAGGTGAAGGAATTCTAGAGCTAAGATGCGATTCTTTGCAAGAACTTAAACCTCTGTCTAAATAATTTTCAAACCACGTTCCTGAGGGCAAGAACTCTGTTCAGATGTGTTTTGAACTCCATACCCATGTGGATGACATGCTGGGGTGGAATGATGTCGGATTTTTCTTTGTTGACAAGAAATCCAAGGAGAAGTGAACAAGGGAATTCATGTCTTGATTTAAAATATAACTCACCTGGTGTTTTTGAAGTATGTCGTCCAGGTAGTTGGATGTCATGGACGTGGAGATGGTCCTGAAGTGATACACAACTCTATCCATAATTCTTGTGAAGACCCAGGGACTGATGTTGAAACCAAAAAGGAATGTCTTGAACTGGTATACTGTTCCCCTGAAAACGAACTGCAGGAATTTCCTGTAGGACTTGTTAACTGGAACATGTAGATATGCATCTTGTTGATCTAAACTGACTGCAAAGTCTTCCTCCTGAACAGCATTTAGAATCAGTCTCAGTGTTTCCATTTTGAACTATGGTGCCCATATGAAAAGGTTGAGAGAGCTGAGGTCTATAACTGACCAAAGAGTGCCATTGTCCTTTGGTGCCTAAAAGTTTTGAATAAAAACCTATTGATTTTATGTGTTGAACAATCTTAACCACCATTTTTATGAGATTATTTGTTTCCATCTGCAGAAAATCTGCTCTAAATGGATCATTTGGGACAGCTGTAGCTGAAGGAACCTTGGACAATGGGGTAGGTACACTGAATGTGATACAGACATACTCTGAAACAACTTGCAACATCCATGGATCGTTGGTGCAAAGTCTTTACCATTCTATGGCAAAGTGGCTGAGTCTCACACACACACCCCCACTCCCTGGGATACTTGACAAAGGCGGCATGAGAATGTCATTTCTTTTCGGAAAGAGGCTGGCATGGAGAGAAACTGGGGTGAAGACAATCCACCTCTCTCTGATTATTTTTCACATTTGTTCTCAAGAACTGCAGCTTTGAAGGTGTATAGGGTATGTAGGACTGCATCCTGTTTGGCATGCCCTATGAGGGTCCTTTCTGTTCCTCTGATCCCTATTCTGAAATGATCACTGAGGTCTCTAACACTGGGTCTGAGACTGAAACATCTCCACAGCTGGAACCATAAAAGTTAGTTGTAACTGGCTGTCCTATTGCCATTTGATGTTGTTCTTCGATGGCATAGGAACAAGATGGAACTGTACTTGGCTCCGAAAAAGGTATGGACTGGATCATGGATGTTGGTCAAGTTGAGGCCATATCAAATGGGTACTATGGCACTAAACTGGTCAAAGAGTGAACTGGGTACATTGTGGCATTCTAATGGGTAGGCTGATCCCTATGAGTGTCAGAGTTTTTACGTTGGAAGGGAATACAAGATATCTGATCAATATAAGCAGTCCCATCATTCTACATTAGTCAAGATCAACTTCAGTGTTGACCTCGTGTGATCTAATTCTGATGGCAGAGTCCAATCCTGACAGAACAGGGCCATCTTATCCTCCCTATCAATGCCAGGTTCATGATGCCTGGATGGGTTATGGAATATTGGATCCACAAAACTGGCTCCCCCCTTGCATCAGGTAAGACAGTGTCTGAGCTCGATTCGCCTGCTGTCAATTTGCCTCATATATCATCGGAAGAGTAGACTGACTGTCATACCTTTGTGGCACTAGTCCTATTTTTCAAGTTGAGGAGGCAAAGGTGGAGCTAGGGCTGTATGTGTAGCTGTAGCTGAAAATCGTTCACCTGATTCTCTTATTCACTGGTGAGCCTTCTACCTTACAAATCTCCTCCATAAGAAATTTGCTGACTGAGGTTTCATTCGCAGCTATGACGATGACATCCTCATCTTTAATATTGTGCTTATTTGCCTTCCCCTTTTGTTCTTGATTGTCTGACCAGGATTCTCCATCGATAGAACACATACTTCGTATATACAGCCAAAGTGGCATCCCACACATTCAAGTCATGTACTATGATTATTGTCCAACAGTTTCAGGCATTTGCACTGCTTGCACTTTGTCCTGCCTGTTGTATAGACACCTGTAAATATATGGAGCAAAACAATAGCTATACTGGTGAAACCAGTAAAGCATCACTTTATAAACTAATGAAGTGGATGCTACTGGACTATTACACTGTCTATAGATTAAACTGTCTATAGAAAATTACCTGAAAACATAGAGAGCATATATGATAACTTATACAGATGAAGCCAGTCAAGAATCAGTTTATAACTAATGAAGCAGATGCTACTGGACTATTACACTGTACATAGAAAATTACCTGTAAACACAGAGAGCATAAGGTGATAGCTTATACAGATGAAGCAAATCAAGCATCGCTTTATAACTAACGAAGTGGATGCTAATGGACTATTACACTGTCTATATAAAACTTACCTGTAAATATAGATAGCATAAATTATATCTTATGCAGGTGAAGTCCCTGGAGCATCACTTATAACTTTACTCAAAGTGGACGCTACTGAACAATTTAATTGTTTTCTATAGAAAAATTACCTGTATGACCTACTCGTCTGTAATATATATGGTCACTGACCAAAGAATACAAAAAGCTCAAGTATGCATTATGGAATTCGCCAGGGCAAGTAACACAAAATGGTGCCAACATGTATAACTTATGACGAAATAGTTCGAAATATAGATGCAATATACTCCCTAACAGCAGAAACTCATCAAACTCGCACTGTAATGTGTAAAAAAAACTCCTGATATCAAATTTTTGTGAGGTCTCTAAAAAGCATGCTACCAAGCACAAACAGAAGATGTAAATGAGGTTTAGATGGGATCTGATGCCAATCCCTATATCTAGGGGAGATCATTCTGTTGGACTCCCACCTATATGGACAGACAACTTTTAGCTTTCATAGATCAAATTTTAGCTTGGGAGGGCTGGATTTGTGAGTTAGTGTTCCTATTCCGAAGGTATTATGATCGGGTTACGTATCTGAAGAAATCATTCAGCGGAACTGTTAACTAACCAGCAAACACAAGGTGAAGCCAAGCATGTCATGTGCGAGAGCTTTCATGGACACTGATGGATGAAGTAAATCCTTTAATTTCAATGGGAAACTATCACTGGTGATAATGTCACCATTCCACCAATTATCTTTTCATTGTTACAGGTGTTCCAAAATGTTCATCTATTTTTTTTTCTCCCTCAGATATACAGGAAAATGAAACCTGATAAATGTTCAGTCTACATACTAGTGTATAGATTTATCACCATTTACAGTGCTCTATTATTCTATTATTGCTTTTTCCCTTGGGAACTGTTATCCTGTAGTGGTGTCTGGTTTGGCGAGGACACTATATCCCACCAGACAAGACTAGTTCCCAAGGGAGAAGGTAAATAATTAAATATTTCACATGAAGTAATGTCACATCATATGATGTCAGCATGTGGCAAAAATGCCAGCTGAAATGGGCATAATACCTGTAGTCAGGTGTTATATCCTGGAGTGATGGGGAACTGCATACTGTGCGAAAATTAATCCATGTAGTTAGCCAAATGAAACTTGAGAATTTATCATGTGATGAGTTATAGTATTCATCTACCCCCCAACAGTTTGTACTCCACTACCGATTTTAAAAACTAAGGGCATTAAGGATATAAAAAATGCACTAAACTTAGTCATTTCATTCATCAATTTATAATTTCTAACCTGATCGTTGCCATGGGGTCTCTAACACTGTTATCTTGTTCAGGCTTCAAACCAAATGGGAGTTTCTGTACAAACAGGGTTTCCATATTTGCATGGGCATGTCTATTTTTTCAGACAACAGATGTGATGTAGTTCACCATCTTCGATAAGCTCCAAATAATTCTGTACATTTCCATAACTTTGGAAGTAACATCCCTTTGAACACATTTTTAAAAGAGTTACACCTTTTTATTTTGTTTAATTATTTAAATAAAAATGTTAAAACTAGACATTGCAAATATTGGATGCAGATGACAGTCTTTATTGAAAATGGACTGTTCTAGGAACCAGAAAAGGACAGTCAGCAGTCGAAGGCTTTTGTTTGGTTTGAAATGCGAACAAGATGACAATGTTTGGGATCCCCTGGAGACAATCAGGTTAGAAATTATAAATTGATGAATGAAATGACTAAGTTGTGTGAACTTTTTATATTCTTGTTGTTTTTCGAATTATAAATCATTTGGGGGATCCAAACTTCCAGGAGTTTAGGTGAATACTATAATATTCTATTATTGCCTTCCCCCAAGGTAAATGTGGTCTGGTTTGACTCTAGCACAATAACCCATCTAACAATACTGTAGAACAGTTCCAAAGGGAGAAGACAATAACAGATTTAGTATTTTAAATACATTCATGTGATGTCAAATGATGTTGACGTATGGCAATAGTGCCCACTGGAATAGGTGTAATGACTGTTGTCAGGTATATTTAGTGCCCACTGGAATAGGTGTAATGACTGTTGTCAGGTATATTTAGTGCCCACTGGAATAGGTGTAATGACTGTTGTCAGGTATATTAACTTAGAGTCAAAGGTGTAAATGTCCAAAAATAAATCCCTGGGGTTAGCCAATCAAAACTCAAGAATATATTTGATGTACTAAACTGTCACTGCAATCATTACTCAGCTACAGTAATCTTTTCACTGGCAGATGATTTTGGTAGGTCACAGCTGATTTATCTACTTGTCAAAAGCTTGTGATAGCCAATAAAACACAATTGATAGCTCGAAGTTAGACTGGTATTCTACTCAATGAAATTATTTAAATTTAGCTACGTAACTGGATTTCTCTTTTGGAAGATCAATTTCAGAAAAAGCTAAAACACCACCAAATTACGTAGATTCAATACTATAATGATTTTTTCTTTCAGAAAATTTATGGATTTCTCTTCTTGAACATCAACATCAGAAAATGTTCCATAGAGGAGCAAAAATCACACACTCTCAAGACTAAAATGATTCTTTTGAATAGACTAATTTTGCCCAAGCTTACTTGGTCTCTTTCCCTTCTAAGAGTGTCAATTTCCTTGCGTAGTCTGACCATTTCATGTTCAGCATTGCTCTTTTGTATCTTGGCATTTGTGCTCTCAGCATTGAAAGTCTCTGTTACCTGAAAACATGTAAACAGAAATTAAAGATTGTCTCTGTATACAAATAAATATTAGTTATTTTTAGCTTTCCCTTTCATCATTCTGATGACAAATGAATATTTAAAATTGATCAAATATTAAATTTATATATTCCTATGAGAACAAAAGAAATCTCAATGCTTCAATGGTCTGTAAGAAATCTAACACCTTTGTAAAAATTATAGTTTTAGATTGGCAATGTCAAAAAAAATAATTTTCTTTTACTGTCTTTACCAAATCTTAATGCTTAAAACTGTGAATTTTCTGTTTGCATTAAGCTTTGTATTAGAATGATTCAATAACAGCTATATTTTTTCTGATAACCTTGAAATTAGGGTAAAAATTACTGCACAAAATGTAACACTTCAGAAAAAGAAAACTTTCTCCTCATTACATTGATGAATTTAGGGATGTGTGGTTGACATACATCATTTCCCTGATTAAAGGAATAAACATGAATCACGTCTTTTCCTTGGAATGACTATATGTTTTTTCATAATGTTTTTATCAACTGCATTAATTAATATAATAGTGCTAAATAAATAAAAAATCACACATAAAAAACACACAATCACGTGAGATTGAGGTCTTAGCCAATGACTGTAAGAAAATGCTTGAGGATCAAACTCCTTTTATATTGTTGCAACTGTTTCTGGATCATCTGTGATGAGAATTTCTAGAAAAAAAAATGCACACTACTCAGAAACTGTTACCATAGAAACTTCCTTATCATATCTTCTGAGCTGAATTTTGACATCCTCTAACTCTGACATCATGGCTACTTTGTCCCGTGTCACTTTCTCCATCTGGTTTTGCGTAGCTGCAAGCTGCTCTGTCAACTCTCGAATCTGTAATCACATGCATAGCATACAGAAATATGAAACTCATGAAATTTTTGTTTTTATTTGAATTTCTAGCATCTATCTTGACTTCATTCTGTGCTAGTTTCTCAGCATTATTTTTGCTATTTTAAAATAAGTTTTATGGGCATTTAGGTCTGAACACCAATAGAGACATTACAAGTGTCTTGCTCATAATTCTTCATAATTGTTAAACCATGCTGAATGTTCAGCAGATTGCTACTCATTTCTCTGTATCAAAACAACAAAGCACTTCATGATTTGTGCTAATATCCCCCACTCACCGACTCAGACAAAATTTTAGCCAATTTTTTTTATTGTGAATTCACCATTTTTCACGCAGTACCAGTTTTCATGGATTTTGTTGTTGCTAGAAAGTACAAATTTAGATACACAACGAACCAAGATCCTTCTGTGAAAACTAAAGGATTCCTTTTCAGGATATAATATGCTCATGTCTTGGACCCAATCTAAAAATTTTGAATAAGCAAACAGATGTCTACTTTTGCATATTAATGAGTGCAACTTTTTAAAAAAATATTGTCTTCAAATTTGGCATCGCTGAAACTTGCTACATCTAGCTGCTTCTGTCGGTAATAAGTTACTTTTGTATTCAGCAAGTGTCAGCTTTAGGTCAATCAAACTTGCGGTAGGCATATATCAAATATGCCAAGTTGGCTAATAAAACCATAACACACCAATCACACCAATATTTCTGAGCATTCCTGAATTAATCTTTGATGTGATCTGATGCATGTGGCAATAACAAACCTGTTAACCCCTTATTTGAAGACATGTGTAATCCTTCAGGTAAAAGAGTGTAGTTTTACATCCTAATGTGTAGTACTTCCCAAGCTTTTAATTTACCAAAAAAATCATTCCATTTTAACAATTTTTATTGCATGTAAAATCATGGTAACAACACAGGAACAAACAAAAATAAGTTAACCTGGATACATTTTATGAATGAAGCGCAGTATTGCTTTTCCTCTTACTTCTAATCTTATATTGTATAAACATGAGATCAGGTCCTTTGTGATTTGAGTACAAATTTGTAATAGTCAAGACTCAAAAGTATATATTGCAGGTGTCCATCAAATATTTCATTGTACTTTTCTGACAACTAAAATTTTATGTCGAGTCTATAAGCTGTAATACTGTAATGCAATGAAAATGGGACTATCTAAAACTAAGAAATATCTCACTGAACAAATGACAAAATAAGATACTATACTGATAAACAGTACATATGACTACATTAGTCCATAACATGTAAACCTGTAAGACTCATTCTCAGTGTCTGATAAAAGGATCACCTATGACTAGAAAAATATAAATGACAGGCAAATATCTCAGTACTGTACTGATGACAGACAAAACATTTAAATCTCAAATAAACAAAAGAAAACTGTCTAAATATGTGAAGAACTGTCTGCAAAATATTCAAGGACCTGACTGCAAAATGACTAGTCTTATGTAAATGAAGGCTGTAAACAACAATGTAAATATGACTAAAGCGTAAACTGTTTTGATTCAGTTATTTAAAGATCAACATTTATACACTATCTTTGTTTCTTAAAAATTTGCTTCAGTGAATGTTAATCCTTAAGTGACCTGTAGTAAGCTCCTTTTTATGTAGTCAAAAATTTCATCTGAGTATTGAGGATCATTGTCATTATGCCAGCGGTGCTGAGAGATTCATATTTGTAATCAATTTACATATCATCACTTCAGCTCTGGTGAGTTTTCTTTTCCTCTCTTCCTCCAAATTTTGATTGCAAGTGTCTCCCAAAAAATGCTTGATCCAGAAATTTTGTGCCACAAGTTTTATAAAGTCATTGTGTGCCTTGGACCCCACACATCACTTACAGTCAACCCGTCTGTCATGAGAAAAATCAGATTTGCACAATTAACAAGGCACAAAAACGACTCCTTTACTCAGTGGTTTAAGACAGTTCCATTTGTCTTGATACAATGTTTTATATTTCTGCTTTGAAATGGATATTTTCTCTGCAGGTTAATGGTCATTGTCAGGCTCGAAAAGCTTTTGTTTGTGCAGTTTCGCTGCCATACTCGACCCTGACTAGCAGCTTGCCCATACTATTCGTACTGAGCATGTGTGGGCGGAAATCACATATGTTTCTAGTAAAATTGTGATATAAAAAACATGTTTTCAAGAACAAACTCTGGATAAAGATTGGATATTCATGATTTTTTAAATATTTTTGACGGAATGCGTAAAATGTTAGCTCCATGTATTGGGCGTATTTTGGGGCCTAAATGCGTACAGATTATTCTAAAATCGTTGAGGTAAACAGGTCTGAAATAAACAGTGGCCTATTAGATTAGATTAACATATCTAACACTAACCTCTTCCTCTAAAACGACTAGATATCAAAGTTTTCCAATATAGAAAGTGTGTATTATTTAGTCACTAGACGGAAAACAATGGTAATTTTTTTGGTTGCTCTTCAGCATAACATACCCAAGAAAATTTAATCTATCAGCCATTTAGATTTCAACTCAATACATGAATTCTACATGTATGTTGCCATGATATAATTTCACGTAGACTGCCAGTGTATGTGTGGCTGATACACTGAAGAGACTGAAGGCAAGTAGTACCCTGCCAGTACGTGATTAACACTAAAGAGACTGAAGGCAAGTAGGCATCCTGCCAGTATGTGATTGACACTAAAGAGACTGAAGGCAAGTAGGCACCCTGCCAGTATTAACACTAAAGAGACCGAATGCAAGTAGACACCCTGCCAGTGTGTGATTAACATTAAAGAGACTGAAAGCAAGTAGGCACCCTGCCAGTGTGTGATTAACACTAAAGAGACTGAAGGCAAGTAGGCACCCTGCCAGTGTGTGATTAACACTAAAGAGACTGAAGGCAAGTAGGCACCCTGCCAGTGTGTGATTAACACTAAAGAGACTGAAGGCAAGTAGGCACCCTGCCAGTATGTGATTAACACTAAAGAGACTGAAGGCAAGTAGGCACCCTGCCAGTGTGTGATTAACACTAAAGAGACTGAAGGCAAGTAGGCATCCTGCCAGTGTGTGATTAACACTAAAGAGACTGAAGGCAAGTAGACACCCTGCCAGTGTGTGATTAACATTAAAGAGACTGAAAGCAAGTAGGCACCCTGCCAGTATGTGATTGACACTAAAGAGACTGAAGGCAAGTAGGCATCCTGCCAGTATGTAATTAACACTAAAGAGACTGAAAGCAAGTAGACACCCTGCCAGTGTGTGATTAACATTAAAGAGACTGAAAGCAAGTAGGCACCCTGCCAGTGTGTGATTAACACTAAAGAGACTGAAGGCAAGTAGACACCCTGCCAGTGTGTGATTAACATTAAAGAGACTGAAAGCAAGTAGGCACCCTGCCAGTGTGTGATTAACACTAAAGAGACTGAAGGCAAGTAGACACCCTGCCAGTGTGTGATTAACACTAAAGAGACTGAAGGCAAGTAGGCATCCTGCCAGTATGTAATTAACACTAAAGAGACTGAAGGCAAGTAGGCATCCTGCCAGTATGTAATTAACACTAAAGAGACTGAAGGCAAGTAGGCATCCTGCCAGTATGTAATTAACACTAAAGAGACTGAAGGCAAGTAGGCATCCTGCCAGTATGTAATTAACACTAAAGAGACCGAATGCAAGTAGGCACCCTGCCAGTGTGTGATTAACACTAAAGAGACTGAAGGCAAGTAGGCATCCTGCCAGTATGTAATTAACACTAAAGAGACTGAAGGCAAGTAGGCATCCTGCCAGTATGTGATTAACACTAAAGAGACTGAAGGCAAGTAGGCACCCTGCCAGTATGTAATTAACACTAAAGAGACTGAAGGCAAGTAGGCATCCTGCCAGTATGTGATTGACACTAAAGCGACTGAAGGCAAGTAGGCACCCTGCCAGTATTAACACTAAAGAGACCGAATGCAAGTAGACACCCTGCCAGTGTGTGATTAATAGTACCTCACACTATACCTATTTAGCATACTGCTTCAGCTGGAAGTAAAGACAGCTACATGTACTGTAGTGGGGCCCACTTGGTTCAGTGTGAACAAAAAATACACGAGACCTTATTGATTTACGACCTATCGTAAATAAACGGAGTTAAATACTCCAACATTTCACAGGCAATCATCCGTAAATGATTGGCATTCAGATACATGTACTATATTTTACTTCAAATGTTGATCACCTTAGTGTTGAGTTCATGTACAACAGCTTTGTTTTCCTTCCTGACACCCTCCCTCTCCTCCTGTATCCGGATCTGGGCCTCATGGACATGGGCATCAAACCTCTGCTTCATGTTGTTCAGCTCTTCTGCAAGCTGCTCCTTTTGAATCATGGCCTACATAGCAAAGAAAAAGTGAGATGGCTCTAAAATTCCTCTTACTGTTGCAACTACTAGCAAATTAATCCTAAAGAATATTCATGTGTAATTAAATCTTAAAATTTTTAATGATCAGTTGAATGTCTTTTTCACAAGTTCTTTCCAATGTGAAGTGAAATATTACATGTGCGTAAGATTCAATCTACTCTATTTCACTTACCATTTCATACAGGAATTTTTTTCCCTTTTATTAACAATTTTGTAGAACTTTTTGCACACTTTTCAAAAACAAAGTTACAAAAGAACATAGGTTGTTATTTTTACGGTCACTAAAATTGACATCTGTCAAAATTTGCAATTATTTCTGTGTTTAAAAAAAATTCAAACTTTATTTTAAAATGCAACAAACTGTATGTGTGCTTTATATATGTGTATTTTTTTGCAGTGAAAGTCTTCTTCTGAATTTCAATTTTTGTGTGCAGAAAAGAGAGAGAATGCTCATAGACTGGGTTACAAATGATTGTAAAGTTGGCTTTTTAAGAACATTTCTTATTTTATTAATTAGTAGTAAGTACGTTTATTTTGTGAATGTGTAATTGGGAAGTTTTATTATTATACATGTACCAGAGACACACTTAACAAATGTGTTAAATGTTTCTGAATATACTTACAAAACTGACACCATAAGAATTTAAAGAGAGAAGAAAATCATAATGGTGAAAAATGGATCATGCAGATGAGTCGAAAAACAGATATAGTTTCATGTAACTCGGTGTCACCTGCATGTATGTGTTCATCTATCCCCCTGCCAGAACTTTTACACAAAACTTTAACATTGTTAATGCTGCCACAACAGTTCAAGCCAAAAAAGTGATACCTCAGTCTCAACATGCTAACGTAAATGAGCCAGTAATGTGTGCTTGACTCAACAATGAAGTCACCTGAAGTGACATCATATAAAAATATAAGTGTGTACATTGCATCTAGCTGTAAGTCAACAAGGGTAATAACTCTTACAACAAGAGCACCATGAATGGCACATTATATGCCTGCCCCATGTTTCATACTTTTCTATGTAGACTCTGGTATGGCATGGTTAACTCTGGAGATTATTGACCAAAAGGTCTCAATGATCTCGACTTTTGACAAGTTGTCTGGTGGAGATATAGTACCCATGCCAAAGGCAATGGCACTATACCCCAACAGACAACACCGGAGGAGAACAGTTCCCATGGGAGAAGGCAATAACAAATTTAGTACCCACTGGAAGAAGTGTAATGACTGTTGCCAGGTAGTGTTAAATGGAGTCAAGGGGAAATGTGTACTGTCCTAATATAAATCCCTGTAGACAGCCACCTTGAAATTAAGAATTCATCATGTAGTGTACTAAAAATGTCTCTGCAGCATATGGTAGGCAAGACAAAAGTTACCTGTGTCTGTTCCAGCTGGGCCTCCTCTACGAGCTCTATCCCTTTCTTCATCTGTTCATAAGCTTCCTCTTCTCGAGATGACATTTCCTGGAGCTGAGACTTTAACTTGCCCACCATTTCCATCAGGTCATCCCTCTCCCTAGTATACAAAAATGGAAATACTGTGGTTTCACTTTTTTCTGGGGGTATCAATTTTCATGAATTTCATGGTTGTTCTAAAACACAAATTGAAAGTCTGAATGAAAAATCATCCACATGTAATGCAGAAAGCCCACACACCATCCCCCACGTTTTCTTACTAATACATCCCAGCAATCAATAAAGCTCTGTTATTTGATAATTCAACTTCATTGGTGTAATAATATAAAATATTGTTTTAACATGTGTTTGTTTTATTTTAACCCTTTTTGGAAAAAAATAAAGAAATATGCATCAGTTTATTTTGTTTAAATGCACAGGTATGTATGGAGTATCTGGTAGCTGCTGGTTCCATTCACTACCTTAAATCAATATGTGAAATCAGTAAGAATAGAGATAAAAAAAAGAAAGAGTGTAAAGTATTTAAGAACTAGTATTACTGAAAATAAAAATAACTGTTGCTGAAGACAGGGATGCAAGATCTTAGATGGGTGGGTGGGGGAGTAAAGACCATAATAGTGTTCCCCGCTACTATAGTTATTGATGACATTTTAGGGTGAAGACTCAAGATGTTACTTTAGGTCAACTTCAACTTTGCCTGTCTCTCTTAACTTTTCGAACTCTTGTGCAGAACTATGGACCATACTCCCACTAAGCACTTAGCACAGACACTGCACAGTGAAGGAGATGAACACACAGTTCAAGGAAGGCATGTATCATGCATATCATTTGTTGACCCTAAATCTCTTGCACTTCAATCATTTGGCTGCCACTGTTTAACTGAATCGGCAACAATGACAAAAAGAATGGAAAATAACAACCCATAAGTGTTGACTATCAAAATAATGTATGCATTAATAAATAAGCAACAAAATTCAAGCAGCATATGTCAATAAGACAACCAGCACAAGCACCAATAATACAATGCTGAACGACAAGGTCAGAAATAAAAGTCCACAAACTGCAAAAAATTCACACAATTATTGATCAAAATACAATGTAGCGATGCCACCATGTAGCAAATTCAATAATCAATATTCCACCAATTTTCTAGATACATGGATAAAATTCAAGCTGATTTTCGTGGCTATCAAGAGACAATGCAGAGCAATGTTGATCATACCACACTGAAGCTTAAACTACTAAACATCAAGCTGACGGGTAGCGACCTAAGGGGAGGTAATGGTTAAGAGTTTCTTCCCTTCGTCTATATGGTATATAGAAATGTAAGACAAAATTTTTGTTCTTCTAGGAGTTATTTCTTCTAATATTAATGTGATTGGGGAATGTATTAGATGGATAAATAACAATTGTTAGTCATAAATGAAACATGAAAGTGAACCCTTTTAATAATGTACCCTTCAGGACTGACAAAATTGTATTATTATACCCTTCTTTGAATCCTGTCCATGTTGCAATTAACAAGAGGGATGGCCTCTGTTGCCCATGATACAATGATAAGAAGTTTTGATGAAATACTATGGTCTGTCTGTGAATGGTGCTATAATGCTGACACATTCTGCTAACACAGACCAGACTAATGTTGAAGTTATGTAACTGATAAACACCATTACCCATTTCTCAATTTCTGCTATATGTAGGAAAGAGGCAAATATAGTATGTGGATGTACAGTTATTTGGATTTATGTTACACTTGTCACCTTTGTTTTTTTTTAAATATATTTATTTTGCATGCACACAATTTTTGACAAAACCCAAATGATCGACAATGGCAGTGTGGAGCTGGGAAATAAAAATTAAAAAAATGGCCAATGGATGAAAGAGATACATGGAATTTATACTTTTACCTACTAGTATAAAAATATATTTCTCATTTCACATTTCATGTTACATAAAACTCTGTTTACTTGGTGAGTCTGTTGACAGTCTGATTATGCAAACTTCTCTGCCCTTCACTAAGGTACATGTCAGGCAATAGGCCATCTTCTTTTGTGGGTATGGCTTCATGCAGTCGGATCTGGTGTCTCAAATCTTCCACTAACTGTTCATACTGCTGAATCTCTTCCCTTAAAAAGGACAAGAAACAATAACATATATCATTAGTTTATGTAAGCTTTATTTTTTTATTTCACCATGATCATACAAAATGTTGTAACAAATTAGCTCTATAGTTGGCTTCAAACACTGTAGATCACAACAGTGTCATTACATTTTAGTGACTTTGTAATTTTATCATATATATTAGTAAGAAAAAACTTTAGCAAATTACCAATGGGCAAAAATAAAAATGAGGTGAACGTTTTACCCTAATGAAAACCTATATGTATTTATGCACATCAACAAAGACAAAGATATGTGTGGTCACTTTATTTTAATGCAATGTATTATTAAACCACATGTAAAAAGAACCACCACCACCAATTTTAAATAAAATTATAGATACAAGAAGCTGGCAATGACTTACATGTCAAGCCTTTTCTCCAAGCTTTTCATAAAGGTGTTATACACATCAAGATTTATCCACATACCAAGTAACATAACTCTGTGGCCAACTGTACTTGAGGAACTGACCACATAAAAGACTTTAACACTGAGGTTAATTTAGGGTGTGAATGGGTGGACATATGGATGGAAATGGACATGGACACCTAAGAATCAATATGTCCAGCTTCTGCTAAGGCAGGTTTGACAAAAACATAAATCAGAGCATTTCCTTAAAGTCACATCCACAAGTTCATCTGTTCACTTTTTGGTTTTACACCGTTAGTATTAAATGGGGCTCATCAAATGTTGTTCAGTGCTAATATCTATATATAATTAAAAATTTTCAGGACTGTCTGTTTGGATAGAGTTTGGCATTTCTATCAGACACATAGTGTCATCATGTATATTTAGTGAAATTAGTTTCCTCACAAAATCCACTAAAACTGTATGCACACGCAAGTTACAGTATTCTTGTACCTGGGGGAGCCAGCAATACATGAGACAACATCTTATTTGTGCTGGTGTTGTAACTAGGAACTGTATGCAGGAATAAGACAAGCATGCATACAGATAACTTATGAGGACAGGAAACTATTATTTGCTATCTTAAGCAAAACCAACCTCAACAGAGTAAAAGACACACATAGCATAATCCCCAAATTCACGGATAAGATTGTACTATATTTACATGATAAATACAAAAATAATTCCATATAAAATACCAATTTTTTCTAGTAAAATATGTTTCTTTGATAATACTTACCTGATTATTATACCTTAGGAGAACTACTACTACCTCGCAAATCCAGCCCTCCCAGGCTAAAACTTTTTAACTAAGAAACTAAAAGTTGTCAGCCTACATAGGTGGCAGTTAGATAGAGTGATCTTCCCTTGATACAGGGATGTGCACCAAATCCAGAGAATACTGTAGTTACTTCTGGAGTGGAGTGCACGCTCTCTATATGGATGTAACTGTGGCAAGGCTGGAAGGGTGTATGTGTATTATGATTGGGTAAATATTATTGAAGAAACATATTTTACTAGAAAAAATTTCTTCTTCGAATATGTTACATGATCATAATACCTTAGGAGAATAGGTAAAAGGTAGAGGGAGTTGCATCCCCTTACCCAAGAAAGACCATCTCCAGTCCACTAAGGTATGTGAGGCAGCTTCTAGAAAATAACCCAGCTGGAGAATAGACTCCATATGCCAGGGAGCGGCTTCTGAAAGGAAAAACTTTTTCCTCCCGCAAATCAAGCTGAAGTTGTGAAGCTGCATCCTTAGGAAGCTGCCAAATGACCCTGGAAGGTAGCCTATTGTGCCATGGCAATAGATCCCACCAGGTCAAGCTGAGCCTTTTGGGATGAAAGATCTCTGAGGTAAAAACTAGAGAAAGTCGGCTCTGACCTCCATCCCATGGGTTGTATAATGTCAGCTAGGGAACAGTTTCACTTGAATGCAATGCTTGTTGCGACTGCCCTAACTTCATGAACTGAGATGCGAAGCAATTTCATTTGATCTTGGGTCAATTCCTGGAATGCAGAGTGGATAACCCATTTTGTCCAGGATGAAAAAGTGACTGTGCTGATGTTGTCCTTTTCCTCTTTGAGAGGTATGAGGCAAAATCTCACTTGACGCACTGGCTTGGTCCTTTTCAGGTACCACTTCAGAGCTCTCACTGGGTCCTGTAGACGACCCTGAGATAAAGTGTCCAGAGCAGAGGAATTTTACCACAAAATCCTGATTTCCCATGAGCGGGAGCCTGTTCTTGGCAATGAAAGCAGGGGCTGTCATGAGTGACACTGACCCATCCTGTTGGAGGTGCAAGAAGTTCAGGTCAACTGATAAAGCATGTATTTTGCTGATTCTGCTTGCCGTCGCTAGTGCGAGTAGGAAGCAGGTCTTATATGAGAGGTGAACCAATGAAGCCCTCAAAAATAGTTCAAACAGTGTCTTATTCAGCCAGATTAGTACCCATGACAGATTCAACTTTGGGCACAGAGCCAATGCCTTTGGACATGTGAAGTCGATATTTGCCATAAGATTCGATAGGTCTTTGTTTTGTCCGATATCCTCTTTTCCATGATGACACAGTGTAGAGGAGATCATGAAACAGCAGCTTTTATCTTGATTGGTGCTGTTTCTCATCAAAGAGCCACAATAGGAAATCAGCTATTTGAGGTATTGATGCACTGAGTGGTGCAATGTGTTCTTGCTCACACCATTGTGTGAATATTCTCCATTTTAATTTGTACATTTTAAAAGTGGTGGGCCTTCTCGCTCGAGCGATTCTCTCCATCACTTGTTGAGAGAACTGTTTGTTCTTGAGGGCTCATTTAATATGATCCAGACATGCAGGTTCAACTCTGGATTGGGATGAAACGCCTGCTGTCATGGTTGCCTAAGCAGTTAAGGAAATGTCTCCATTTTCCTGGGGATTTCTGCTGCTAGATTTATGAGGTTGTTGATCCACAGTTTTTCCCACTTGAGTGAAGCAATCAGGATGAGGTGACACTCTGATTCTCTTGCTTTCTGTATCACTTTGGGAATCAGAGGTGTTGGAGGGTAAGCATATGCATCCAAACCATTTAAAATGTATGGAAAGAGCATCGACTGTCCAGGCCTTCAGATTTGGGTCTGGTGAGACAAAGGTTGGGAGTTTTGCATTCCACCTTGCTACAAATAGATCCACCTGGAATATGACCAACTTGTACGTGGATTTGTTGTTGAAGACCTTAGAAAATCCCAAAAAATAGTGCAAAGATCGGGGAACTTGGTTCCCCCTTGCCTTCTGAGATAATTCACCAAAGTGGAGATGTCGGACAGAATGAGAACGCTCTTTCCATTTAGTTCCTCTTGCCACCAATGATATGCTTTCAGTGTGGTTTTCATCTCAAGGCTGCTGATAAGCAAACAACAACCCCAAGTGGGCCATGCTCCACTATCCTCCTGGAATGGTGGAAGGAGGTGTGCACCCCAGCCCACTGTGCTCGCCTTCCCTTTTTGTGCCACCAATACTGCAGCCCATTGACTTTCTGTCCACGAGGTGCACACTGGACGTATTTGTAGACTGGCAACTGGAGCAAGTTACAGATGTAGAATGGTTGTCATTCCCGTGTTTCCAATGTTTACATTTGGTCTTGCCCATGGTCTTAATCTGTAAGACAAAAATAGAGTAGACAATATATACAGGTGTAGCCCGGCACACATCCTGCTTTATGAACTCAGGGAGTGAATGTACAGAGCTACACACTATCTAACAATTTACTTGTGAGAAGGGCACACGTGGCAGCCGATACAGGTAAAGTATTGAAGTGTCACTATTAATACTTACAAAATGGATGCTATAGCATCAATTCTAATAAAAGTTACCTGTAGAATAGGCCAACTGACTGCCTATACAGGTAAAATCACCAAAATATCACTTATAATAACTATGAAGTGAATGTTATGACAAGATTGTGTATCAAAAACTTATAGGTATGTATCTGACTGCAGCCAAAATTATACAGCATTTTACTCATGTTTTCTATAGCACACACAATACCTGCACATAAAATACAGCTACAGCAATGTGAAGAAATGCACTAGCAACCCGTGCAGGTACGTACAAGGGTGCTTAAGTGTGTGAGGACGGCAAAGTTATTAACTCTAAAATGACAGAAAACTTTGTTATCAAAAGAAAGAAGCAAGAAAAGTTGGAAAATTATCGATGGAGTATACTTCCCTTTGAAGAGAAAACTCCAACTTGCTTTAAGGTAGAAAAACTTCCAGAATACTTGTATGGATTGTGAGGCCTCTCTGCATACAGTGTGCTACTTGGAACGAGTGGAAGCAGTAAATGATTATAATAAGTACTCACAAGATTTGGCGCCAATCCCTGTATCGAGTGGAGATCACTCTATCTAACTGACACCTATGTGGGCAGACAACCTTAGCTTCTTAGCTAAAAAATTTTAGCCTGGGAGGGTTGGATTTGCGAGGTAGTAGCATTTTACCTAAGGTATTATGATCAGGTAATGTATTTGAAGAAATGCATGGATAACGACACTATAGTACAAGCTTACACATGTTATACTATCATCTAAAATAAAAAGAGGAAAAAAAAGATTTTTATTTTGTGTTCTTTTTCCATTGTTCTGGTGGAGTTACTTCTAAATATGTGTTGTCCAAGGTTACATTTATTATTTTACACACTACAAAATTAGACTTAGGTCATACAGACTCGAAATGGGTAATTTGACCAAATCTATTTTTTGTTTGCATTTTATTTGCATTCTGTTTGTGTTCCATTCACATTTGCATTTCATCTATCATCTTGTCAATTTTCACTTAAGATGTCAGAAATACATTAAGATTTTGCATTCATCACTCTATCCATTTGATCTCATTTTCAATCATCTTTTATGAAACGGAAATGTATTTACCAAAGTCGGGTTTCCCATTTTAGAATTTGTTGAAGACAGACTATAGCTTTTGTATCTTGTTCTTTGTACAATGTGCTTTAATAAAATACCAAATGCATAAAGTACAAAGTACGGCACTACATTAAAATATACCTGCAACCGCAATAAATGTACAGATATAGTTGTAAAGTGTTTGTGAGCCAATTTGTTTTCCTATCTTGTTGTGTCCAAATAAAGATTGCACAGATTCAACCACACTTTGTGATGTCATCACATCCATGACAGCTGTCTTTTATGTCTGCCTCAACAAGAACAATGTCACAGTTTGTAAGGGGTACAAAGCTGTCTGTCAGTGTAAAGATATTCATCCTGGATTATCATAAAAAAAGGGTTATTGACCATGAAAATTTAGCTGCAGCTTGAAAATATTAAATTTTCAAATCCATTCATGAAATGCATTTGAGTTTCAGTCCATTTTCATTTATCATTTCATTTGTCTGCATTTTGCATTTGTGCTGTTTTCTTCAAAATGCAATAATCATTTAATTTGTATTTATTCTGCATTCCATCTGCATTTGTTCTATCATTCCATTTGCATTAATTCAGCCATCTGTTTTAATTTTCATGGTAAAATTACCTGTTAAAGCTCTGTACAGATATTATTTATGAAATTCTACATGGTACACAAATTTAAAACTACTGACCTTTCGTGCTTTAATTGCACCTCTAACCTCTCAGTTTTAGCTGCATGCAGTGTACTTAATTTTTCCTGAAAAATAAGCAATATGTACATAAAATTCTGCAAAAAGGATCACAAAATGATAATCAACAATTTGTGGTGTTTTGCCTGAATTAAGAAAACACATTCAAATGTTACTGGACTTCCTGAAAAGTTTCATCACAAATACTTTCAAAATATTTGTAACACAAAGAGGTAAAAAAAGATGATATAAACAATAAGGCCAGAGCCTGTATGTTGAGCTCCTGAAAGACTTTAACCAGCGTATATACTCGCGTATAAGTCAATACCAACTGCAAACTGCATAGACCTAGATCTTATATCACATAATGCACCGGCAGATCCGGGTCTATGCAGTTTGCATTTGGACCCAGTTTATACACGAGTATATATGGCAAAACCCTAACAAACTCTTGACAATGATGATGATGCTGCCAGAAAAGTGACTGCTGTGTCTTGCTAAAAATTGCTTGTTTCTTCCATGATTTCAATTCCATTAAAAATGTCAATATATTCTCAATTAACATATGTTAATTAAACTGTTAGACCAGTTATCTGAAACTGCTTACTTATGTAAAACATACTTGGACAATGAACAGATTGCCCCAAAACCTGATATGTATTTAAATTTTGTCGCAGTACAAAAGTATAAAATTCTAAATTTCGTTCAATATATAAGATTCTCATTCCATTCTAATGTTTGCAAAGCACAAGCTAATCTATTCCTGAGTTTAACAGATGTAACAGAGAGGCAAATAAGTCTTCCAAGACTGGTACTTGAGCCACTATTACTAACTTCTTTTTAACTCATGTTTCATTGCTAGCTATACAGCAAATTGAACCATCAGGGTCTATGTATGTGAACAAAATACATCACATAAAGATTTATCTTATATCCAAGACTTTAAGAGCATTCAGAAAAGTTCCCTCACTAGTTCTATCTGCCACTGTTTGAGATTCCCTCTTGTCAGGCTTGTATCCACATCTTCAAAGGACTTGGATAGATCATCTCCAATCTGAAATAATGGTGGAATGATTCAGAATTTTTTAGTGCTAAATTAACTAGAATTACTTTTATGACTTGCCATGGCATATTCTCCCCTCCCCCCATCCCAACCCCCTCTCTTCCAAGCTGTAATCTTTTACATAATTCATGTGTCCTTCTGCTATTACTGCATGTATTAAATTTGCTCAAAAAAATATTAAATATGTCACAGTCATTGCAATTTTTGTTTATTTGGCCTCTGACCACCTCCTAAAGACCCCAAGAGGGGGGGTTAAAAAAAATACCCCTCTAGCAAACGTTGTCAGATGGGTTATCTATGAATCAAGTTTGGTGAATTTCGACTCGCCAGTTTAGGAGATAGAACTCAGATAGATAGATGCTGATATCACAATATATCCCGCTAAAAAGTGGAGATACAAATATTTGTGAAATTGTTTTTGTGAGAGTGTTTAGGTCTGTACAGTGTACACTTGCCATACAATGATATGTTGGCAATGATTTGTGGGTGCATTACCTACAATGGTGTTGGAAATCAACATCGACTCTAACAAGTATATAAGCATCTTTGATGAAAATTTGTGGCCAGTTATTCCAAAAGAATGTCTAAAAGAAGAATGGACCATCCAGGAAGATAACTGTCTTGTCATAGTTGCTAGAGGACAAAACAGTGGAAAATTGTCAAAACACTGAATCCTTAACATAACCATCACAGGACCTCAATATGTTTCAGAATATATAAAAGACAATTAAATCCTAGCTTGATAAAAGATTAAATTAAATCAAGCGCTGATCTCATTTAAATTGTTCTTGCCATTTGGGTCTCTTTCAATTGATATTACACCTTGACCCAGTGCTATACATGTGTGTCTACAAACATATATATATTCATATATTTGTGAAATTTAATATAAAAACATTCAAAGGAGATATAACAAGTTGTGACAACAACAAAAAACTTTGATGTACCTAATTATTAAAAGTACCAAAAATGGTGTCATTTTTGGTTCTAGATTTGCTGCTGCTCTAGTATTAGTATTATCCTTCCCTCATTTACTGGTTTCCTTGCAAACTAATTATTTATAAAACATACTTTTTTCTTTCAGAAAACTATGCAACAGAATTTCACTGTTTTTAAACATTAATTATTAACTGACATCAAGCTGATGTACTACTTTGAAAATATATAACATGTAATTAACAGGCATTTCCGGTAACGTCGAATGGTGAAGATTTATTTGATCAAGTCCCCAAATAAGTTGTTGTTGCTAGTATCTTTTTTTCTTAATTCGGACCCAAGATTCATCTATTCTGTTCTAAAGTTATCATGTACTGACACTCTGTAACACAAACCATGTGGTGTGAGGAACTGATGTAATGTCAGTAGTACAGACCCTGGGGTTATCATTCATTTATAGGGCTTTTGATAAGTCCAGGAGATAAGCATTCACACCTCTTTTGTCTTGTGTTTTGAGGTTATTGAGTGTTTAAACAGTTAGGAAAACATGATGACCAAACACGCTTAGTTGGGGACACATCTACTGATTATAAAACAAAGTAACCTATGAACTGAGCTTAGTCAGCAACATCTTACCGATTGTTTGACAAAGAAACAATCTGTAAACTAGACCTAGTGACCACTGAATTTTACTTCTTTAATATTTATTTGGCAGTGTATAATGGATAAACAAATCAAAGACAAGTTGATATAATGATATTTGAGAACTCCTATTGACTGATGTCCGGTTGCTATGAGTATGTGCTGGTCAAAACCATTGACCTATCGGACATGTCCAGCAAATACATGTATTATATATATATAGAGAGAGAGAGAAAGAGAGAGAGAGAGATGTATATATATATATATATATATATATATATATATATATATATATATATATATATATATATATATATATATATATATATAGTCTTTACCTTCAGCATCATAGTTTCTTCTCCAAATACCTCTTCAATGACACTTTTCTTTAGTTCCTCATGTAGTTTCTGATTTTCCTCCAGTATGTCTTTTATTTTGACTCGTATAGCAGCAAACTCATCCTGTCAATCATCCAAGCAAAATGAAATTAATTTCTAAGCTACAGAATACATATGTTTATCTACTAAAGATTGACCTGAATGACATTATAAGGATTACAAACAGTTTGCTAAGCCCAATTTTTTGGAGGGTTCATATTCTTTCCCAGTTAGTTGGTACAATTTATCACTCTACTACAACAGGAGACAAGACCCAGAATAAATGGAATATAGTGTTTATATCCAACACCCGTCGACCTGCATGCAGTATAAAAGGATGGAATACAGTGTTTATATCCAACACCCATCGACCTGCATGCAGTATTACAGGATGGAATACAGTGTTTATATCCAACACCCATTGACCTGCATGCAGTATTAAAGGATGGAATACAGTGTTTATATCCAACACCCATTGACCTGCATGCAGTATTAAAGGATGGAATACAGTGTTTATATCCAACACCCATTGACCTGCATGCAGTATTAAAGGATGGAATACAGTGTTTATATCCAACACCCATCAACCTGCATGCAGTATTACAGGATGGAATACAGTGTTTATATCCAACACCCATTGACCTGCATGCAGTATTACAGGATGGCAACCTTCACTGCCACTGCTTTTGGCAAAACTGACCTACATTTGCAGTCTTACTTGAATTTTGCATTTTTTTCATATAGTTTTACTGAGTGAAGGCTTGGTGCACAGTATGCATTTCTTCGACCCTTGGGCTTTTTAGCGGAGAAAGTCTAAGTCTTCTCTATGTGGACACCATATTTCTTCTGTATTCTGCATTCCTCTTCCTCTGGTTATTTGGAAGAGGCAGATGAGCTTCTGAGAAAAAAAATGTCATATCGAACAACCTGATGAGGCCTCTTCTTCCAGAATTGCAAACTGAAGCAGCCACCTTAGTATTCTGGCAAATGTTTGACTGAACCATACACAAATGAGTGTCATCTTCACATAATCAAACAATAAATTAATTAATTATCTGAATGTCTCGAGCAAAAATATCCTTACTGATGACAATTGTTGTTTTTTTTGTCTGATTGTTACTGTGAATTTGTTTTATTTTTGTGGGCATCAATTTTTATGGTTTTGTGAAAAATAACCCTTTCTGTGGATACTTACATTTGTGAATGTGTCTTTGGCTTCTGTTTTCTTAAAAGGCAGAACATCTTTCTTGGGGACTTTAAATTCATGGTTTTTTAAACCAACCATGAAATCCAATAAATATGGAATGCCACAAAAGATAGTGAAATTACAGTATAATATATCTTACAAACCATTGACTCTATTTAGTATTGTTAACTGTATTTTCTGCTACTGTGGTTTCATGGTTTCACTCATTTTCATGGGGTACCAATTTTTGTGGATTTTGTTGTTGCCCCAAACCATGAATTTAAAGACTAAAAAAAAATTAGCCAAATGTGATGAAGAAGCCTCCCACTCACTTAGCTGTTTGATGCATTCTAAAAGGTATGATTAGCATCTTCAGGATTAAGACTCAGTCCAGTATTTTAAGGTTTTTGTTTTGCAGTTTTCACAAAACATCCATTGTATTTTTAAAAATGCAATTAGTTCCAAACCAGGAAGTAAATACCCAATTTATTAAATTCTTCTCAAGAGTTCTGGATACTAGCTACTATCCAGGTTAAAAACTGATTCTATAATAAAAAAAACAGAAATAAGTTTGATGATGTAAAACTTGCAGGAATTCTACTATCTACTTTAAAAACTATTTTTTGTGAACTAAAAGTCTGACTATCCACTACAAATCACCAATGATTGGTGGTTGTTTAAATTACAAGAAGAGTACATTACACACAATTTCATAGATATAATTATACTGTAATTTGACTGTCACAAGCCTGTTCCAACCATTTCATAGTCATGACTTTTTGAGGGTCTGCTGAAAATCTGCAATCCAACTAAATTTGCAACACTTGTATCAGAATTGAACAAGCTTGTACAAAGTGTTGAAATTCAAGATAGCTATCACCTATTGAAATTTTCATTCCATATTTTAATTTCCAACATAGAATAGAACAGGATTTTATTCCATTTCAACTATTGTTAATTCCTATACCTTTTTATGTAAATAATACTTCATTATCATATGAAGTCACTGATGTTTCATAAATCCATTGTATATAGGTAATACACATGTAAATGTAGTCATGTCACACCAGGCATATATGTAATATTGGAGGTGTCCCACTGCTAACCAAGTTGTAGTATCCAACATTTCTCAGGAGTATACTGAATAAAACATCTGCATAATTATTTTGTCACGAGATGAGGAACTGATACAAACATTCATGCTTATTTCATTTCATATAAAATTAATAGAACTTCTTGACACATTTGTAGGTCTCACTTGTCAAGGTATCCAGATCATACCGTATACACATGCATATAATCCAGGTCCAAATGCAAACAACATAGACCCTGATCTGCCATCGCATAATGCACCAGCAGATCAGGGTCTCTGTTGTTTGTTCTATTTATTAGTCCTTACAAACTTCACAGACCCAGATCTGCCGGCGCATTATGAGTTGACAGATCTGGGTCTATGCAATTTGCAGTTGGTATCAGCTTATACGTGAGCATATACGGTATACATTATTCAAACAATGTTGTAAATTTCACACAAACCATCATCTACATACTATAACATCTTAAGTTAGTAAGCTATGATTATTACCTAAGTATTTGACCACTTTAAACTCACCTTCATGTACCTATTCTCAGCCTCCAGCTGCTGCATATACATGGCCTGATTTTGTAGAAGGCTGAATGTCTCCTCCACATTTGGCAGGGGTCCTTTTGGGGGTAGAGGTGGGACAGAAAAAGGGGACTGACTGGTGAAAGGAGTCTGAAAGAGACAAACCATGAATGAGCAAAATTTGGGCGTTGATATGCTAAACCTTACTTCCGTGCTTTCCAGCATACTTATGATCTTTGTATTCATGTGGAGATTATATAAAAGACATTTTTTTAGTAGGCTTGATTGTGATACACATATAATTTCATGTCATGGAATGGAGATACATGTACTTATATTCCATGAGATTATTTGACTGCTTGTATGGTACAAAATTCTAAGACTGTCTCTTATAGCATGATTACCAATTACAATAAATGAGCATTTGTAACATTTAGTCAGGAAAACAGTATTGTGTATATACATGTACAGTAGAGCTCAAGATAAGTGTCTTTGCATATTCTACGTAAACAAATTGACCAAAAACACATCAATACAAAACAATTTAATTTTAAGTATTTCATGGTTGGTTCAAACCATGAATATTAAGCATTTAGTCCAAAGTTTCCAGAGTTCTGCTCCCGCCATAAGCAAAGTCATTTTTTATGATGGCACATTTGATCAATATAAACTACACTCCCAGAACAAGTTCAGGATGTTTGACAAACAATTAAAATGATAGTACTTGATCATTGTGAGAAACCAATGAAACATAGTTATATAATCATACACACCCTAAATTAGTCTTGGTCAGGAAGCTGTTTGATGCATTCTAAAAGACTTCATGATTAAGACTATTGTATCATAAAACTGTTTTGTTTTTTGGGTTTGTTCACAAAATACTCCATCAAATTTAAAAATAAAACAACTACCGGTAGTTTCCAAGCAGTAAAATACCCTATTCAATTCTGATCAAAAACTATGGTGCAGGTCTATAAATAAAATCTGTTTTATTACCAATTAAGTATTCATTATGGTACATGTAGTCACATATAGTTCAAGGCACTGAATAGCATGCTACAGAAAATCAGTATAGCATCATGACACAATAGCATAACAAGTGTACATTCACATGCAGCAATTGATTGAAAATATTAGGGATACAGTAGAATAGAGACTTCAACACTCAGAATGTTTTCAACTCCTATATGAATCCTAATTAAACTAACCATTCCTGACCAGTGTCCATATGGCCAGTTATTAAATTTTCATCACACATCCATTATGCGTATGTAAAGGTACACCATTACCTGTCCTTACAGTTTCTAATCAGCTGTTCATATTAAACAATTAAGACATTAGTTTGCTGTACAAAGATATTTTTTCAGTTGTCATTCCTTCATTTTATGCTAGCCCACTTGTCCATTTTCTGATTAAGAGCTATACATGGTAATATGGCATGTCAATTTTCCAACACACATAATGAAGGTTCCAGGACTACAGAAATCTTACAATACCATACTTTGTCTCTCTCTTTGTTTGAACTTTACTTTGGGTTTATTTCTATTCTACTGATCTTGACTATTAAATACCTGCTGGTCATTTTTCAGGAGATTCTGAAGATGAGTGGCAGCATCTTTGTATTTCTGAGGACGAGCCTCATCCTCATACCATCTGAGAGTGCGGGGATGTACAGCAGCTGACAGCTGCTCTTTCACCCTTGTACTTGTATTCAGGGTGGCATTAGGGCTGGTGGCATTAAGCACATCCTCCAATCCATGCAGGCTTGCATTTGCTCGTTCTGAAAAGTATTATATATACCGGTACCTCATTCATTCAAGTTCCTTCTTTATTCGTTGTACTTTGATCAGACCATAATATGTGATATGAACCTCCCAGTCCACTTCTGTACACAAGTTATGCACTGTGAGCAGGGAGTTATGCATTGATACCCCTCACAAAAGGATCAATACTCATGTGGCATAACATGGCTTGAAATTAATGATAATCCGCTCATGCGAGTACAGTAAATCTGCTGACGGATCACTACAACCACAGAACTCACAAATCCATTGGATCCGTAAAATTTCTGCCGGTTGCTATCATACGTTAACAAATAGTTTAGTGCCAGATGTATCTAATAAAACAATGTATAGAATTTCCATTAATGGGTAACTGATCTGTTTATTGTGTTAACTGAGTACCAGCCAAGACCCTGCACTTGGCGAGGTACAGTGAATGCATGTAGCGGAAATGGCCGGTGTTCTTCCACACATCAACTGTCAAAACAATACGTGCTGAACTACATTGGTACTGTGACCCAATAAATCAATTTCAGTAACGATGATATAAAATTGATATCGGGTAAGAGGCTAATGCCATAACTTAACCAATCGGATTTGGTTGTGTTGGTCTACTCACATAATGCAGAATTGTACAGGATGACAGGTTTAAATTTTTATATTGCTTTGTTGATAAATTCACTGCATTGCGAGGTGACAAATGGAAAGATGTGGAAGTTTTTGCAAGGTGTGTGGCCACCACCAAAATGTCAAAAATTAATGATGGCAAGAAAGAGCATGATTGTAAATATGATCAAGAGAAAAAAGTGAGTAAGTACTAGAAATCTTGGGAAAACAAATATGAATGGCTGAAATACAACCCAGAAAAGGATGTAATCTGTTTTGCACTTTCTGCATTTATTATTCAGAGAAATGCAAAAGTGTGCTGATCAGTGAAATTTAGGCAGGATTAGTAAACACACACATTTAAGTTTCTTATTTATCCCCTGTAACTTGACTGGTCCATACAATGTGATATGGACCACCCAGTCTGTTTTTGTATGCAAGTCATGCACTGTGTGCACGATCAATACCAATTTTGTATAATATAACCAATATCACTGGTGCTGAAGGACTTTTTAGCACTTTATGGACTGGTCAGTCACCCTAAAAAAAATCAATATGGGCCTCAGCTTTGCTTTGGTCCATATACCTTTTCTGGGGTGACTGACTGGTCTGCCATAAGACACTCATATAACAAATATTGCAAAAGCATCTTCGCAAGATTGTGCAGGATAATGGTATTAATTCATTTTGAAACTTATCACCAGCACAAATGTGACCACCCAGAAAGGTCAATTCAGGAAACGTACAATAATTGATCAGGAAATTTCACTTCAAATCAGAAGGATTTCCATCTACACAATTTTGTTTGTAATGAACAAAACTAGCAATCATTTAAAAAATATACACAGTATGTGATTATTGTCTTCTCCAGAGTGAACTGAGTTGCTGAAGATGAGGGCACAATACTCAACTAGACAACACCATAAGAGAACAGTTCCCTCTGGCAAAGGCAGTAATAGATTTAGTACATCACATGATGATGCCATTAGAGGTAGTTCGATACCATCGATGCATCAATAAATCACAATATTTGATTTGGTGAAGTAAACCACACTGCTGCTGACATACAAACCGTCTCAATGTACCTACAGTACTACATCTACTTAATTAACTGTTACACACTCTTTGTAAATTCAAAGAATTTTAGTCTATCATGAGCTAGCAATCATTATTCCTTGAAAGTATTTTTAAATAATGCACTATACTCATTTGTATTCCCTCTGGTAAATATTTTTTCTACTGGAGTTTTGTTTGTATTTGAACTCTTACCCCATACTATATACTGTAGATTGATTATTAATCTACTTCTCCCCCCCCCCCCAAAAAGGATATTTTGCTTAAAAACCCCATTTAAATGTATGCAAGTGCCTACCTTTGACTTATATATACATGTATCCAATAAAGGAATTACATCAATAAAACAGAATTTACATCCTTTAACTGTCCAGTTTTACACTTAAGATATCCAAAGATAGACAAATTCAACACAAAACAAAGATAGATGAATTCAAAACAAAACATAACCTTGCAGGTGTCAAGCCAACTTGGCCCCTTGCAATTCTACTCAATACAAATTTTGGTAGGAAAATGACATCAGCAGATATAGCACATGAATTCATATATCTATGAATAGACTAAAAAAAATGTATGTGAAGCTCATTATATCTTGATAAATTAACTGAGCTGTAAGAAATGACCTAGAACAAATTAAAGCGTTTCAAAAACTCAGCGTAACACTCTTGCACCAGCTATGGTGAGCATATAGCAGCCCTCTGGCAAATTTTATCCTGGACGTGTTATTGTCATAATATTAAATTATCTGTGTAAACTTATTTGCAATAACTATAATAATAAAAAGTATAAACACACACATGCAAACATACATCAACTTTTAGGACAAGAAGAATAAATAAATTTATAGACTTAGACTTGGTTTGTTACAAGATGTATGTTCTTACTGGAGCAAATTGATTATCAAAAAAAAACCCCACGATATCTTGCAAGCAACTGTCTATGATTACATACAAATATTCTGATCCTTAAATTGTATCATTTGCACATAGTTTATGCTAGCATGTAACTGTTAATTTTCTCCAACAATATTTGTATATTATGCTTTTTCTTCCACTTAAATTACCACTTACTCATTTTAATTCCATGGGGTGTATTATTTTGCTAAATTTTGTAAATTGTTCTATTGAAATTACACATCTTATACTCTAAAATATATTTTTTCTGGTTTTCCTAATTTTCACAAGGGGAAAAACTCTGTAACCTCAAACCAGCAATTCTCAATAATCACTATCATGGGTTACTTTTCTTGCTTTAATTTTATTTAGTGAGTGAGAGAGAATATGTAACATATTTTAAAAGCAAAAAAGAAATCGTTTAAAATGCATATGATTTGAGAATTACAATATATTTCTAACCGCTGAATTTCACTAATATGCACTGATCTTGCTGATAATACAACTCACTGAACATCTAGATGATTTAAGCCCATTTACCAGGTTTACTCAAAATCAGATACAAAATACAATCTCTGGAGTGGTAACAGGTGGAGCCAATCAGATGCAAGATCACATCATTAACATGTGGATCTTGCTCATTATCAAAATCATGCGAAATCTTGATCATATATGCCTATATTCCAAATTTTATCATAATCTGATCAGAAACATGGCCTCCAAAGTGGTATCAAGCGGAGTCAATCAGATGCATGATCATCTCATTATTATTTGTGGATCTTGTTCCTTACTTGTTTAAGTTTCGTTTCAGAAATTTCAGCGAGTTCTTTGCCTCATTCATACTGTTGTTAATGTGTGGTTTCCAGTTATGATCTTTATTCACTGTGACACCCATTTAGTATGCATTAACAACAGCTTTTAGTACTTGACTGTGTATTTTGTAAATGAAGATTATTTTGTTATGCTTCTATGAGATTCCGATATACTGGATTCCACTAACTACTCATTTCCCATTTTTCAAGTGTGTGTAAGTTGTTTTGTAGTCTCTGTGCATCTGTATCTGAAGTTAAACTATTGGGTCATCAACAACAAGTCTTACTTTGTATGAACAGTCAAGGGAATGTCACTGATATAGCACAGAAATAAAGGGACAGATCCCTCGGTGACACTAGATAAGACATCACAATTTCGTTCGAGTGGGTTACTTTGATCACTATGTGCTCAGATCTGTTGGAAAAAACTGATCTGATCCAGTTTACTGTCTATATATTAATTTCAAGTCTGAAGAGTTTAAGAATGTTAAGAATGGGTCTGTTGTGATCAACTTTGTCAAAAGGTTTTGAGAAGTGCATGAAACATGCATCAATTTTAGAGAATTACTGTCCAAAATTATCAAATAATTCCTGTGTAAAACCAATCAGTAACTTCATTTCCACAGCTGTGTTTAGATCTTGTTGCAGACTACAGAGCTCCTGACAATTTTTCTGTACTCATCATTTTGAAATTTAACGAACAGCCAGCAATCATTCATGAGTATTGTACACATTGTTTGATAGACTCGTTATACTTCAAAAACCCTGCACTGTACATGTACTTGTTTGCTATTGTTGATACACCATTTAGAAGGGTATAGATAGTCAATTATTGATTTGTGTATTTTTCATTATATCAGAAAGTATGTCATGAAATTTTTTACTCTGGTTCAAATGTTCTGAGTGAGCTTTGTTTGCTTCATACCGGAATTTACTTTTTTGTACTTACATAGACAATAAAAGTATACAACAGGAACTGAAATCTTTGCTTGTTCATCGTTGTAACCTTTTACTAATAAGAGTACCGTGAATGGCACAGTATATGTCACCCCATGTTTAAAAGTTCTCTATGTTATTAACTGAAATTTGTATGCAGATTTCACTTTTCTTCTTTCAATCAAAGTTACCATGGCCTTTGACCCAAAAATCGATAGATTTCTTCCTTACTTTAAGTGTAAGCCATCCATAATGTTTAGTCGATGTCTGTGATGTAAAACTAATGTTATTGTGTGGAAACCATTTTTCTTCCTACAGTCACAGTGACCTTGATCTTTGACCTTTTTACCCCCAAGTGCAAGCTATCTACAAAGTTTCGTAACTGTAGGTGGTGGAAAAATTAAACTATTGAGTGGAAACCATTGTCTTTTTTCAGTGACAGTGAAATCGACCTTTGACCTTTTCAGTCCTGAAACTTATAGAGTTCTTCCTTATCCCAAGTGCAAACAATTTACAAAGTTTGGTAACTGTTGATGATGGGCGACTCAAGTTATTGTGCAGAAGCCATTTTTCTTCTTACAATGTCAATGACATTGACCTGTGACCCTGAAATCAATAGAGTTCTTCCTTACCAAAAGTGCAAGCCATCCACAAAGTTTGGTAACTGTAGATGGTGGACAACTCGAGTTATTGTGCAGAAATTAAATTAGTAACAGACAGATGGACAACATCATAATATAATATGTTCTGCCTTATGGTGGATGTATAAAAAGCATATACACCTCTTGATATTTATGATGGATGTATAAAAAGCATATACACCCCTTGATACTTTATGATGGATGTATAAAAAGCATATTCACCCCTTGATACTTTATGGTGGATGTATAAAAAGCATATACACCCCTTGATACTTTATGATGGATGTATAAAAAGCATATACACCCCTTGATACTTTATGGTGGATGTATAAAAAGCATATACACCCCTTGATACTTTATGGTGGATGTATAAAAAGCATATACACCCCTTGATACTTTATGGTGGATGTATAAAAAGCATATACACCCCTTGATACTTTATGATGGATGTATAAAAAGCATATTCAATCCTTGATACTTTATGGTGGATGTATAAAAAGCATATACACCCCTCGATACTTTATGATGGATGTATAAAAAGCATATTCACCCCTTGATACTTTATGATGGATGTATAAAAAGCATATACACCCCGTGATACTTTATGGTGGGTGTATAAAAAGCATATACATCCCTTGATCCTGTATCAAACTATGTTGTATGCTATCTGGCTTTGTAACAAGTCTGTATGTTGAGCTACTGTAAGTGATAAAATAAGTATGGATCACTAATCAAGTTCTACTAGTGAAGTATCATGGAACTTGAGGGTTCCTGCTAGTGCCAGGGAAAATGCACAAAATCTTTCAAACATTACGGGAAAAAGGCGCAAGTATAAAATAAAATTTGATTGTGATTGTCTTGAAATAATTAGCCTGTAGGAAAAAAGATCCTTGATCTGTATTTTAACAAGAGTCCCTTGAAGGGACTGATGCTCTACTGATTGAAAATAATTTCCTGGAATCCAAGATATGACCATTTCTTTATTTTAACTGCTTAGTATTAAAACCATCTGTGATACTCTTGAGTGATAACAAGATTTTCAAGAAGGCTGCTGTGGTGGCCATATTTGATGAACAATTGGCACTATTTTCATTTGGAACCAACTAGACATCATAAGAAATCTACTGGTGAAAATCCCATGTCAATATGACCATCCTTTAGGCAGGAGTGGTGATAAGATTTTCATCATGGCCGTCGTGGCAGCCATATTGGATGTTAGATTGGCATTTTTTTTTTTATTTAGGACCAACTAGAGATTATAATAAGTCTTTTAGTGAAAACCCCATGACAATATGACCATCCATTCGGTATGAGAAGTGATAAAAAGACTGTGCGATATTAGATGATAAATCATCATCATTTTCATTTAGGATCAACCAGACATCATAACAAGTCTTCTGGTGAAAACCCATATTGATATGACTTTCTGCTCAGGGGGATATTGATTAAAAAAATTCAAGATGGCTTTCATGAGAGCCATATTGAATGTCAGATTGGCACTATATTCATTCAGGACCAACTTGGCACCATAAGAAGTCTCTTCGTGGAAACACTATGTTGATGGGACCATCCGTTCAGTAGGAGTAATGGTAAGAATTTCAAGTTGGCCATTGTAGTGGCCATATTGGATGTCCAAGTGGCACCATTTTCATTTAGGACCAACTATACCTTGGGAAGAACTTGTGTGAGAAGTTTTATGGCAATCCTCTAAGAAGTTTACGAGAAGCAGCGATAACAAATGGACGGGTGGATAACAGACAACAGGCCATCCCATAAGCTCTTCTGGTTGAGCTAATAAAAACTACAAATTAAAACAAAAGTAAATATTTCCTGTATTGACAAAATGCAATAACAAATGTGCCTTCTGGAGCACATGCTGTATGACTGGTCTAGTATTTAAATTATCCACTTACATTTCTGCATATCTAATCATGGTCTCAGATAAAATTATCATATTTTTTAAAATTCAATCCTTTTTTGCTAAAACAAAATCGCCAATCACAGGTGTCATATACTGTCAAAAGAACTGCACTGTACTTTGATACATTATATCATTTGATAAATGTAGGTTCTTATTCAGTAGAACTTGTGTGTCCAGTCTATCATAATAACAAAAGCCGACATAAAAAAAGAGTTTCCAGTGGTGTATTTCACCCTGTTTACTGAATACATTTCAATTCAGGCTGTTATAAATTATAGGTTTGATTATTCTGTCCATAGAAGGAGTTGTTGGCACAGTGAATTCAGAAAGAAATCTCAGTAAAAATATTTAGATATTGTACTCTCCATCTATGAAACAGCTGACATTTTCAACGCTAAAGACATGCTTTTTCTAATTGATATTCTGACTGGCTACTTGTTTGTAAGAATAATTTCAGATGGATCATTTCTGGGTTAAGCCAAGATGAGTTTGCTTTAGACCTAGACTTTTTTGTTTGTTTATCTATTAGTATATTAACATCCTTTTACATTTCTACCGTGTTTTGGGAAGATTTTTGTTTTGTGTGGTCAGCGTGTAGATCTTTGACAAAATTATACATATCTCATTTAAATTTTTCCCAATCAGTTTTGTTAAATAGTCTTATGTCTAGCTGGTTGTATAAGTCTGCTACATTTGATACAGTTGATGTCATCATCAGGATTTCCAAGATCACCTTAAGTTTTGGTTGAATGGACAATCTGATGGATGGTTGGTTAGTAAAGGTTCAAAATATCATCCAGTAACATGCTTCCATGGATCACACATTTCTGAGGATGAACCTTTCATACATGCATTAAAGCAAACCACAAGTTGTATAATCTTAGAATGTTGTATGTAGGCACAATAGTCGATACTCTTTCAAAACCTTATTCTGTTTTGTTTCAAAACCTCGCATTAATGAAATATGGGTAGAGCTTATTTAAATCTTAAAGTATCTTACAACGATAGTAATCTGAAGCCAGTTTCTTATGTGGGAGCCTTTTTTTGAATTATGTGCATCAAAAATAAAAAAAATATGAAGAAAAAAAATTATTTTAAAAATAAACACTGCCTCATGCAAACATTGTCAGGTATTTTTTCTGTTGCTGCCAATATTTTGAAAGAATCTGAAATAACATTCTGACACCAAACTGGTTTATACAATTCAGAAAACTGTGTCAGAAATTCTGCTGGTGCTATATTTGTACAATTTGTATCGTGAATCTGGTTAATACATGTTCTTTCCTTGCAATGTCCAACACATTTGCAAGCTTATGAGATTGGCATCAAAATTTCTTCGATTTTGGAACTTAATACTTAGGACATGAATGTTGCATGTAAACATTTTGAAGAATAATTTGATAATTTGTTATTTATTTCATTCTGAGGATCTCTGCATGATTTAATATATATAAAAGTATGCTCTCAGTAAACTGAACAGCTGGGCATTATGACAACGTTTAATTGTGATACCCTCATTGTGGACACAATAAAACTTCAGAATGTCCTTAACATTTTGCTTGACATTTTAATTGTTTACATTTATTTTACGAATAATCAATTAAATTTATATCAATTTTATCTCTCTATTGCTGACTGCAAATGACAAATGCACCAGCTGTAAGCTTTGTTGACTATTTCAGAAAATACTTACATTTTTTATATACATAATACTTATTTTATGACATCAAATTCAGTACCATGTACAAATGATACAAGTTCTGATTGACATGTCAACAATTTTTCTAACAGTTTGACCTCAATACAACAGATAAAAGCACATGATGAACACAAAACAAAATATGAATTCAACACACATATTGTGACTTGTATTAAACATTTATTGAAAGTGCAAGTCTGCTTCCTTCAATTCTTGTATAAATGAATCTGTAATTTATATTTTCAGCCATATACAGTATTATAAAGTAGGTCTACAATATCTTCTTCCCAGAGCTTTGCCATCATCACAAATTGATTTCAGTGTGTATTATTATCAAACTTCATTTTTTTTTCTTATTTTTATTATTATTCTATCACATGGCAACTTGCATTTTCCTGTGCTTCTTTTTTAAAACTTTTTAATATATATTTATCAGTTAAGAAAAAGAAATACTCATTTCATTCAAAGAACTATGAACATACTGTAATCGTTCAAAAACAATGTCAATGAACATGATGAATCTGCACAATACATTTTTACCTTATTAATAGGATGGAACCCATAAGACCATCTGGAACTCCACCCCACCTGAGATATGAATTATCAGTATGAAGTTTATAGAAATTTCTATAATACAACAAATTTCACATTTCTCCATCAAGGAGAGACAGTCTTACTTCAGTTGATACACTAACACCACTTCAGCTTACAGGGGAGGGGGGAAAAGCCACCATACCCTTGACCAGTGGCATTGCTCCCTGGACCACCAGAGGGAGGTTCTGCTCCCTGTTCTCCCACCTGCTACTTTTCCAACTTCGGCCATTTTATTTCTTAATGAAATCCATGCTTGTGTATTTGCCTCGGAGGCTACAATCGTTCCTGATACTTTTTGATTTCCAATCATTTTTAAGGTAATTGAAATATCCAAGAATCCAAATATAACTGTTTCAAAGTAATTTATGTGTAGATTCTGTCAATAAGGCTACTGTAGGCTCGGGGTGTCTGATTTAGCAGGACGGTAAAAGAAGCAAACAAATATTTTAAATATACAAACAAACAGTTTCTTAACAGTGTTGCATCCCCCAGGTACTCATTCTATATGGAAGCAAAAGTCCAGTAAACAAAGACGGACGTTGTTATCAAAATGCCATTTTAAGCTGGAGACTCCCCACCCCCAACCCGTGCACAGTGAACAAGAATTGGCACGTTGAGAACAAGCGTTTCCTGTATAATCCAAGGTTCTAAGAGTACAATTATTTCAAAACAAGTATTCACCTCTCACCGATCGCTGATAATCGTCAGCAGTGTCAGCTTCAGACGTATATTTGTACATAACTCATTTAAAACTGTGAACATTGCCAGGTAAGAATTTACCGGAAGTTTACGTTATGTGAACGACCGCGGTATAAAAGTTTAAACCAATCACATTACTTGAAAGCAGTCGTTCCTGGACAATAAAGGGAAATAACTCTTATATCGCCGGGAAGGATGAAGTCATTGATGCATTACATTAATCGATTATTGATGTTTTGATCGTCTGATTTTACCCCACAGACAGACAGATCTTTTCATGCATCGGCATTTAATCACTCTTAAGGTGGGCCTAGCTATTTAGCAACAATGGCACAGGTAAGTAATCACTAACTTCATTTCAACCCTTTGCACGGTTCACTTATGTTAATTGAATTGAACGTTGGTTTCTATCTACTATAAATTTAGGCGTGAAACGGGACGCTGTTATCATAATGTATTTATTGATAGGATAGGGTCCAATCTCTTTATTCTGCACCAAGTGAGGAAGTGGTTGTCATACTCAATCCTTTGTTAGGCAGATGACGCAGGATATTGTAAACGTGGTTTAACTTTAGGATTCCAAACCTAAAGAAAAGTTCATACGATAAATTCTTAAGAAGCTTTAAATAAAAAAAAAAAAAGAGAACATTCTTTGCAAGAAAGAATTATGAAAATTATCTCACAATTTTGGAATGTTTTTATCACTATCGTTTTGAGCATTAGAACTCAAACTGAGATGTAGGAACTGAGATGCAGTACATAATTTACAAGAAGTCTGCTTAAACCTGCATACTGGACAGATGGAGAAATCTTTTGTGTAGTATTTCACCATTTCACATAGACCATTGAAACTTTGGTTAAACAGACCAACCACTTAAATTTTCGAGTGTGTGAGTGTCTTGTTTTTTGTTTGTTGTTTGTTTGTTGTTGTTTTGTTTTTTTTGTGAAACAATTGGCAGCCACAAATGGCTTCACAAAAATATTCTTGCTAAGGTTTCTAGAAAAAAACGTTTTATATCCATTATAGTAGTGGAAAAAATAAATTATCTTGTGGTAAAAGAAAAATATTCTGGTTAACAAAAAAATCTCAGGCTGCCCCACCCCCGAAAATTAAATGATTTGTCACTTATCACTCCAACTTCAACCTGTATGTGAGGATTTTGTGTACGAAGAAATGTGTAACCTTAACTCATGTAAAAGTGCAGGCCTTGACAATATCCCATCAAGGTTTGTAAATGGTGCTAGTGTTTTGACAATTCCAATTCACTTTTATTGTTAATCTGTCAGTATCAAGAGGTATTGCGCCAGGTGAATTATAATTAGCTAGGGTTCGATATTTTTATAAAAAGCATTGTAGGGCTTACACAAGCAATTATAGGCCTGTTAGTATTCTCAGTATTGTGTCCAAGATTTAGAAATAGCAGTTTATGTACTTCAAAACTTTTATCTAAGAATAATTTTCTTCTTGAACTACAGTTGGGTTTTCGGGGATTGTACATCACTGATGCATGTTTGATACATCTTTTTGAACATATTAAGGTTTCTGCATTCATGCTCAACTTACATAAATCTTTCTGCACAGTGAGACATGATATATTGTGTGAGACACAGTGAGACATGATATATTGTGTGAGACACAGTGAGACATGATATATTGTATGAGACACAGTGAGACATGATATATTGTGTGAGACACAGTGAGACATGATATATTGTATTTTAAAAAAATGTTGGGAATTGGAGTTACATTTATTTTATGGTTTGAATCATATCTAAGCAATAGATAATAAATTGTCAGTGTTAACAATACAGAATCCAGACCTTTGACAATATCGCATTGTGTACTTCAGGGTAGTATTTTTGGACCTCCTTTTTTGGCTATGTAAATGTTATGGCAACTAGCATAGGTTCTGATTGTAAGCTTTCATAATATGCAGATGACAGTTCTATCATGTTTTTACATCAGGATTCACATTACATTTCACAAAAGCTTGGGAAAGAACTAGAATCCGAAATCTTTGGCTCATTGACAACAAATTATAATTACATTTGGATAAGACAGAATGCATCTATATTTGGCTCGAAGTGAAAAGTGAAACAAATCAAAATTCAGAAGAACTTGTAATGGCTACACAATCATTTCTCAAAAGTGTTTTGAATATTAAGGTCTCCATATCAATAACTTACTCTCAGGTGAATACAGAGTCAACAGTATATTAAAAAAGTAAATGCCAGGTTAAATTTTCTCTACAGGCAAGGTCAATGTTTGCCACTAAAAACTTGACAAATATTTTGTTTTGCTGTAATACAATGTAATTTTGATTATTCCTGTTCATCCAGATATGCCAGAATTGGTAAAAATCTTAAAAGCATCAGAATTTGTAACTATGACAATGCTAATAGTAGAAGGTAGATTGAAATAATTAAGACTCAATTATGCTCATAAAATTCTTTATGAGAAATGTCCAATTTACCTGAGCCAAAGATTTTTGAAAATAACTGATCATTACCATTTTGCCACTAGATCGGTTTTCACTTACCTTTAAGATTATTTACTGTGTTTTTTTCTTCAAAATGTATTTAAAACTCAATCACAATATTAACATTAGCTCGGCCTACATTTTAAATTAGCATAACATGGTGGTATTATAGGCCAGCTGTGATAAATCTAAAAGTTCTTAGCAGTTGCAAGAGTTTGCCCATAATGTCTAGGTCTCTACTTTCAGTAGTCTGCAGTCAGAATTAGTAATATTCAAATTCAATCTTGTATCGGGAAAGCCTGTTTAGTGTGACACATCCAGTCAAAAATGAATCAAAGCATATCCTTCTTCAAGGTTTCCACTGGGTAATTACCTTTTCACAATTGCTAATAATTACATGGTAAAATAGTCATACATTGATGATTATTGTTATTTAAAGATAAAAACTTAGTAGTTTCATGTAACTTGTGCTCTACATTTTGAATTGTCAAAGATATCATTCGAGTAGAAAATAGTTTTATAATTGAATATATGGTAAACAGTTTAAAAAAAAAAAAAAAGACAGAGACTTCCTTGGAGAGTTTTCTTTAATAGATCTTGTCTTGTCCAAAATCATTCCAGTACCAGACTTTTGTACACTGAAGGCTTCGTTGACCTAAATAGTTTAAATTTTTTTTATGTCACTGAAGATACCAGCTCAACTGTATGATCATGTTCACAGGGCTTTGTTTCAGTAGTCAAAAGTGTCTCAGTTACAGTATGCAGGCTTTTCTAGCAACTGATCCACACTGAATTTCAATTTTATGCAGACACGTGTCAGTGAATTTGGAATTTTAAAGTGTCCTGCATGTCAGGTTTTCAAATGTTAGAATTCAACATGGCTTAAGCATAAACTAGTTTATTTTAATGCATGGCAGTGGAAGTCATTGGAGGGATTATATATAGCTTGTGGAGGGGGATACAAATCATCGTGAGAGAGGTGGAGGCAAATTATGAACAGGAGATTATATCAACACAAGCATTCAAGCAGGAAATTAAACCAGGTAAACTTTATACAGTATATAAATTACAGTAACCATATAGAAAATCAAATAATTGCCAGACTTGCAAACAATTAGGACTCTACTAAATGGATTATTGTTCACTGCTTGGGGTCACTTCTAACCAAAAGAGGGGGTTGTTGGTTTAAATATAACCTGTTAATTCATTATAAAGACTAATCTCCTTGTTCATCAGGTGCTATCAAGTACTGTACAAAACCTATAGTATGGTATGAATGATGGATGTACTTGAGTTGCTGAGAATTCTCCATTAAAAATTATTAACTCGGGAGTCATTTATGTATTATATTTTTGTTCCCATATGAACATTATTTTAAAGCTTAAAGTGTTGATAATCATTTGTATGAGGAGTATGGAAAGAATTTATGTTTCATATATTAGAGAACAACGTTTTATGGCACTGAGACTTTACATGTACATCTTACAACATTGTCTTAGGCATGTAAGATAGGGAATGAAGGATCGCATACTGCTGTAGTCATGGGCAGTGAAATACAGGTATATTAATTTAATGTAATGTATGCTGTGTTGTAATGACAGTGATGAAAAGGATATATATGTAGGTTTACTTTTGCTTGAAAACAGGATGAGGGAAAAAAATTGTATTTGACCTCAAAATTCAAGGTACATGTGCTTCACATTATCTTTTGATATGACCCTGTGCCCATCATGTATCTTCCATTTGTCAACACTTGCTTATAAACACACTAAGATGCTTCATATTTTAACAGATTCTGATCAGACATGGTACATAAGCTTATATCATTTAGATCTTGGATGAGTTCAATTGTGATCAACATTTATGCATTTTAATGAGGCATTCTTGTGTTTTTTTGGTAGAGCTTGTGAATTCTTGAAAGGCTTCATATTTTAACAGATTGTGATGAAGCTTTTAGGTTGGTGCATAAATGTATATCACTGATCTTGGATGAGTAACATCTGTGCATATTATTAATACGCGTTCTTTCGTGTGGTTGGCTGAGCTTGTAAAGACTCTGAAGGCTTCATTTTTTAACAGATTGTGACTAAGTGTGGTGCATAAACTGATATCATTTATCAAATACAATTTTGTTTTAAAACTAATAATTTTGGAAGTAGTTTGTCATGAAAAATGGAAACATGCTTTTAATGTCATTAAATTTGTAAGAAGATTATTTGGGAATTTCTGTACATTTCTTACTGATGGAAACAGTCAAAGTACCAATAAGGTTGAGAAGTACCAAGATACGTACTGCCGGAACAAAGTACCAAGGTAAACCAGTATACCAATAATACTGTGCACCTCTAGTACATACCATTTACACAAGGCTTGAAATGAACTTTTTCCAACACTAGCAGCATTTTGATAGTTGTAATATTTTCAGCTAGCAAAAATCAGGCTACTTTCAGTGTCCACTCACATATTTTGTATTTTGAACACAAAATATAACTAGCAAGAAACATATAGTTCATTTTTTTGTCATTCAGCAATTACTGGCATATCAGAATTGTAACTAAGAAAATGCTAACTTGATAGCATTAATTTGTAGTCCTGCATATTGTAGTAACATTCAGTATGGTAGATGAAATTACTTGCCTGTTTGCCTGTTTAAACAAGGCAAACAAGTTTTGGGAAATTTCTTAGAAATTGTCCAGGAATGGCTATTTTTGTAATTTCTGTGCAGTGGTAATGCACAAATGATCAAATAAGCAAGGAATATTCAAATTTGGTGACATCATCGAAATTCACCCATTAAAGGAAAGCAAGAGAAGTACAGTACTGGTAACCTGGATAAGGACTATTGAGACACACAGGTTTGTAGTTATACATAATTCTTTCTCATGCAGAAATCTAATTAAAAAATAAACAATAATAATAATAATTTTTAAATGCATGATGGATAAATTACAATAAACTAAGTTAGAACAATTACCAAAATAATACTGCTTACGGATTCAAATGAATAATTTGTAATTTAAAACTGAAGAAAAATATAAAACAGTAATATAACTATATAGTAACACTATAAAAAGTTTTAAAAATAGTATGGAGATAAGATGAGTTTGTAAAGCTAACAAATTAACACAATCTTGTCAGTGAATGTAGAGGTAACACTTTCTTGTGAATGAAGTAATGTGCCTTTTAAGCACAATACCATCAAGTCAGATTAACCCAGTCAAACCAGGGTATTGTTGATGTATCTCCGATGCATACAAACAATCAAAGAGGTGCAGTAGCTCATTGGTTGGCATGCTGGACTCTACACAGGAGTACCAGGTTTGATTCCCTCACCAGTCTCTGTTGCCTGTCATATTGTGTCTTTCTCATTTCCTAACAAAAACTAACTACAGCCACGGTGGCAAAACATCTTTAATCTGTCTTAACCCAACCAAGCCAGAAATGCTATGTATCTCTTTGCACACTGGTAATTTTCTGAATGAATGTAGAGGCTTAAAGGAGATTTAGCCCTACCAAACCAAAATAATGTTGCGCATGTCTGATGCTCATCAATAAATCAATAAGGATACCCAGCAAAACTAACCAAAGCAAAGACCTTAAAGTGGGCTTAGCCCTACCAAACCAAAATGTAATTGTGCATCTCTGTGTGTCAATAAGTAATGAGGTAACTTTTGAATTATTTAAAGATCAGAAGTTCTTTACATAATTATAGTTATTTGTTTGCAGGAAAATGTAATTTTTTATTTTTGTAAAAACCTTGTCAAAGTTTTACATTTATATGCCAGAATTAACCAAAATTTGACCACATTTGAAATTTATAAATATTTTCAAGCAATTTTGATATATTTGCTTAAATGGAGTTGAAAGTTGCTAGTATTGCCATATGAAAGTGCAAGAACATTTGTCATTTATATGTTATCACATATGTTGTTTATTATTTTATGGTATTTCATACATTCACTGCCATTACCCACAAATTTTTTCGAAATATATATTTGGCATTTTAACTTTAAATGAAAAAATAACACTATATGCTTTTCTCCTGAAATACTTCCAATTTAATTACAAAGAACAAAGAAACCCATGACCTTAGGGGAAAAAAATCCAGAGAAATTTGGTAACCAATCTGGGCTGATCGCTAGGTGGGAATTGAACCTGCACCTTTCTGGCCATGAGTCCAATGCCTTGACCATTGTGCCACCATGGCTCCCTCTTTGGGGATATCAGCAGTTTCTAAGTTATGAACCCTGTGGACCCCAGGTTGGTACGGACAGATGCATTATACGTTATATGGAAACATGCAAACATGCAGAGAGGTGTGAAAGCACACACATGTGTAATTAGTCTTTTAATCAAAATGATCATTAGACACTGACAATCCATTAACAGGTATCTTAATCTCCTTGTCTGCTAAGATCTAACCTAATCCCATATAAACCACCTGAACTTTGTTTGATAGCTTTCACACTACATGATTGATACTCGCCGACAAAACAACTTGCGTACTGATGGTGCTGCTGTGATTTTTAAACCTTAGAAAGAATTCACTGACAGGAAGTGAGAATGCAGAATTAATGGACTGAATTTGCCTTCCCACCATGCTAAAGGATATCTCTGACACTTCCTATGTTTGTTTAACAGTTTGACAAATAGATAATCTTCAATCCATACAGCAACACAGTTCTGCTACCTTTGAAAGGTTGCCTAAATTGTACCTCTGAACTGTAAACAGTTTAACCTAACAGGGCTGAGCAAATCCCATAGCCCAAAGTCCCAGACTTCATTTTCGAAGTTGGACTAGTTAAATTTTCCAAGTCACTAGTACAAGTGCTTTTGCCTATATTTAAAAAAGACAAGTGCCTATTTTCATGCTATAATCACTTTATCTACCTTTATCTGGCCCGTCATGCCCTCTGGGCGTACCGAATGCTTGATTCTACTTTATTGAAATCCTAGGTCACACCTACCGGTGGTCATTGATAACTCTTGCAGGTGCGCATGTTATATTACTGCTTGACTGCATATTGGGCGAAGTGACAAAATTATTGGCCAATCAAAATACATGAGACAAAACAAAGCCGGTATGACAAATTAGCAGTGTTTTAAACGGCTTCCTTGTATTGTTTACTTAAACCAGATCCTCAAGAATGACTCACTGTATGATTTGAATCCAGTGAATCAATAAAATTAAATTAATGGAAGGCACTTTATTGATATTAGTGTTCGTTCCTTTTATGAACTGATTAAATGGCAGTGGTGATTCTTTAATTTTTAATTGATTATAAAGAGGATTAACTTCCATGTCTGATATTGCGTTTAAAGCGAAACATTTACACTAATTAAGAAACTGACTCTCTTCATATTTAAAGGACAAAATATATGTTATAATCACGTTAGAAGTAGTTGTCAAGCAAGGTGATATTTGCTATGTGGATAAAATGAGTTTGCTAAATTTAATTTTTCAAGTAAGTTAATAAGGAAGAGTCGGAGAAGTAAAAGCTTAATGTAAAAGATGAAATGTAACATTGCCACTGAGTGTGGGGTAACTGTTTCTCCAAGAAGACATAAACCAGACTCTGTGGCAACAAAAAATGTCAAATATGACACTACTAACAGACTGAGAAATTTTTTGCCACATTGGGTTGATAGTTATCCCTGGCTTGAATTCATTAACTCTCATGACAGTTCTGGACCTCACAAGGATTGTGCAGTTATGGAAAGTCTGAATTCCAGTAAATTCCTCTCCATTCTTGCTGAAGGAAGTACATGTACTGATGCTACTGTATTGGAGCAGGAAATAGTGCATATAAGATACCTGGACAATGGAAAACTGAAAACCTCTGATGTAAGAAAATGTATAGTATCAACCTATGTTTTTGAAAAATTAAATTCTTTTAAGAAATAAATATGTTGTACATTATTTCGTTTGTTTTTTCTATGGATTAAAGTGCAAACATCTCATCAAATCTTGAAAATGGATTTAAATTTGGGACAAGTGAAAAGGTAGGTGGGACAAGTGAATTTTCTGAAACCACTTATCCTGGACAAGTGGATGAAAAAAGAATTTGCTCAGCCCTGCCTAAACAGTAAAAAACATGTAGTGATCCCAAAATAATATAATCAGAACACAATCAACACTTGGACTCAATGACAATGCCATAGTCTTTTCTGTATTTTTCGATGACCAAGTTTCAGATTAATATCCACACTATTGTCCAGGTAGGACTACTACAGTTCTTTGACTAGCCACACCCTCCCCCATTGTTATTTTTTAATCTTATTGTATAATGAATACCAGTAAATAAATTGTTCTCCTTACACTTCTTGAAGCTGCCCATGTGTTCAGGTGTAATGTACAATTCCTCCTTACACTTCTTGAAGCAGCCCATGTGTTCAGGTGTAATGTACAATTCCTCCTACACCATTTAAAATTGAGGCTTCTAGTGCTGTTCCTTCAAACTTAGGGATATCATTGGGGGTGGTCTGTAGATGTGAACAACAGTTTAAATCCATTCCGTAGGGGTGAAACATGGGAAGTGGGGACACTTGTGCATATACAACTATGTACCATATTGCATATACAACTATGTACCATATATACTTGCATATAAGTTAGGTCCAACTGCAAACAACATAGACACTGATCTGCTGTTGCATAATGTGCCATCAGATCAGGGTCTGTGTTGTTTGTTCTACTTGTTACTCTTAACAAACTGCATTGACCCAGATCCACTGCACATTGTGTGATGGCAGATGTGGGTCTATGCTGTTTGCCGTTGGGTCCGACTTGTACACGAGTATCGACGGTAATTGTATTTTTAACATTTGCTCATTTTATAAATGGTTCTGAAACCTCCTACACCATTTAAGAAAGAGACAGAAAGATATTTTCATGAAACTTTACATGGAGAAAAACAAAAGAAAATTTGGCAATAAAATTACTGTCAGTTGAATAAATGCAGATTTGGCTAAGGCTTTACTAATAAAAACTATCATCAGAAGAAAATGAAGGTTAAGACCATTTATCAGTGAATTTGAGGATGGGCAATAGGAGGAGAAATGGTTAAGAGAACTCCTGAACTTGTGATTTTTAATGGCTGGTCTAAGGTTGAAGCAGATGATGACTGTTGATAATTCTGTCAGCAGATCTAGGTATACTATTAAAATAACTGTTATGCTTTGTTTTTAATCACTCTTTAATTTGCCTTCATTTTTTTCCCATTAATTCCCACTCAGTGGTGGCATCAGGGGGGTTCGGGGGAGGGGGCAATTGATCTTGGATGCTGAGTGAGGAGGGGGGTGCCATCAGGCGCTTTTTTATTTTGCAGCTGTAACCAGGGCATAGATGGGGGGGGGGATTGAAGGTTGGCAACTAACATAAAAACTGTTCTCTGTGGCAAACTGGGGGTGCCACTAAAGAATATTGCCCCCGGGCACCTTGGTTGGGGTGCCACTGAAGAACATTGCCCCTGCATGCCTCGAACCCTCACGCCGCAAATCAATTCCTTTCCTCTTTCCATGTCCAAAGCAAACAAATTACTAGAGCCTGGCAACATAAAATTTGAAATGGACACAAAAGTTTTATAGGAACTTGGATTACTGTACGGTCAAGGTCAAGTTGAGGACAAGGGACAAAATTAACTGCCAACTTACTTGCTGTAGCGTAAACTTTGAACCATGCAAGACATTTCATGAAGCTTTATTGGGATATATACATCATGATTTGATAGTGTGTCATGTGTGTCCCACAGTCATGCCCCTACCTCAAAAGGCCAGTTCACAACAAGGGAATATATGAACCAAAAGGAGATATGATGCAACATTACACAACTATACATCATAACTAGACAGTATGTCACATATGATAGCCAAGCCCAAACTCCAAGTCAGGTCATGGCAAAGGCAATGTCACATGACTGGCATATTATGTGTCATTTTTGGTATTCTTGTGTAAATATATGTGCATGCACTGAAATGTATATATATATTGTGCTGCTCCTCCCATGCTATATGTTATCAGATAGATTTAAACATGGGGACAGGATTGTCCAGATGACGGTCAGGCTATGGGCATTTTTTTTAGTCTAAAAATATCATCAATAACTTTTTGTTCATAAAATTTTCAGTTTATGTTTTTTGTCTGATTTTTTTAAATAATCTTTTTTATCACCAAGGCATGGTTGCCCATTGATTTCCGCATTGTCTTCACTGTACAAATCAGCAAATTCGCTGTGACACTTTATGATTGGTTTAATAAAATGTAAACTGACATGTATTTCAGTTATACTGATTTCTATTTTTCATGAGGATGAATTTGTATATATAAAAAAAAATCATAACAGGCAATATTAATGAAATACCAGTATCTCACAAAATATGCTTGTGAGAAATTTTGAGAATTTACCATAATTCTTATGGTTAGGTGAGTCAAGCAGTTTCTAGACTGGACACAACAAGGTGTAGACTGGACCAGAATTTACCTGTAGCCAGGGTACTTAATGCATTATGTACATTATCATCCACACACATTCACCAGACTATTTCAGAATATAATATTTGCAACGACCTTGGGTCTTTGGTTCACCAGAATACATGTGGAAATAATGTTTCTTTTTGTCTTTAAATTGAGTTTTTAAAGACTTGTCATATGTTAAATTGGTTATTGATCAAGACATATTTTATTTCCAGAGAACACAAACTTGAATGGATGGTGTATATCATTATGGTAAATCCCATGCAGTAGTCATGAGCTGTATAACAGGATTAATGCACATAGATAATAGATATAATTCAAATTAGTAAAAATTAAGCAACCTATTTGTGTACACACATATGCATTTTATTTGTTCATTTTTTTTTTTTTTTATAAAACATAAAGTAACATGTATTCTGTTCTTTCAAGCTTGGGTTGAATAAAGTAAAGAAAATAATATCTTCCATACTGGATAAAACATATGCCCAAAAGTAATTGAATTTATGTACATGTTGTACCAATCTAGACCCAGTCACTTGACTGTGATTACATTGTTAGTCAAACTTGTTTTAAGCATGGCACATGTGAAAAGATATTAAATCTTCCATAAAAGGTGATTGCTTAATCAACAAGGTTCATTTCTACATGAACTTTGGTTTGATGACCCTTGTTAAAATGACTTTAAGTGGCTGGTTAAGACAGGTGATTACTCACTGGAGATGGCCTTTCAAGGTGGTGTTACTGTATATACCATATATGCTCGTATAAAAGTCACGTCCAACTGCAAACAACATAATGCACCAATAGATCAGGATCTTTGTTGTTTGTTCTACTAATAAGGCATAACAAACTGCATAGACCCAGATCTGCTAATGCATTATGCAATGGCGGGTCTGGGTCTCTGCAGTTTGCAGTTGACTGTGACCAATATGTAAGTACATTTGACGCTTGAGCAATGTTATGTATGTTATTCAGATCAGCCCATTTCAAACATACTTGTGCATAATTATGCTATCATTTGGATTGCAGATGACCCTGCCAATAATGTAACTTACACCCTGTTAAAGAAAAATCAGGTCAACTTGAAAATAGTCCCCCTAAAGCCCATCTAGGTATAGTAAGTCGGACTGTAGTACCATAGTCACTCATCCAAATATACATGTCAAAGCTCTTTACAATGATTGTATGCTGTTGGAACTTGTATGAATGTGGAATGGTATGTGTTCATTTTAATTGTGATTTCAATTTGCTAGAATTCTTTGCTGTCAATCAATGAAAAATTCTAAAACAATCATCATTCACAGTTATTGATCTATTTTGATTAGGTATTTGCCATTCATTGCAAGACATTCTTAGTCTTTTTTTTTTGCGTGTGCATGTGTGAATGGACCTGATATGGGGTTCTTTCTGTGTATTCTGCTTATTTTAATACATGTAATAACTGACTGGGTGTATTATATAGTGATGGATTTTTACTGTATATGGGAGTTTCTACTTCCAACAATATGTTATTCAGTAGACATGGTAGAGCATGTCACTCCAAGACCTAACTGAGTAAATCTGATCTATTGGAGAGATGCAAATGGACTTGATTTATAAGGGTATCACTTTACCACCCATCAGTGTCCTTTCACACATTTGAAAGCTGTGAAGATGAGCCTGAATAAGTAATTAGATGCTACTGTAGGCTGAGCTGTTGACTGTTACAAAATATATTTGTTTTGAGTTGAAAAGGTCTGGTTAGTGCTTTCTCCCAAGGACACACCACAACAACTGACTTTGGTTGACCTAGGTGGGTATTGAACCCATGATCCTTGGTTTACCAGTTCATTGCTTTACAATCTGAGTTACCACAGCTTCCCAACACTGGGAAAAAAGTCTCCAAATTTGGGGTATTCAAATTCTTTCTTACACCAACATGATGGTGAAAAAGCTAATTCATCTTATATTGACAAACATCACAAAAGGGCTGTAACTCTTAACTAAAAGGGTAAAATGGGTTACCTTTAAATTAGGAATATTTTCTTTGTTATAGTTGTCAACTATAAGCAGGTGAATCATGTTTCCATTAACTAACTGTCATTACATAGTGTAAAATGCTCCGAATGGAAGGAAAAAGGACAGAAGAAAATGTCATAAAGCATTTTATTGGCTAAAATTTAGGAATACAGATTAATTGCTTGCATTGTGCTGTACTTCTGTTGGGGTAACAAGATGTCCTAATAGATGATGAAGACACACCTCTCTGATTCACTGTGGTAGTATATATCCAGGTATTAATTAAAATTTACAAATGCATAAAAAGAATTGTTTTGCTTTTGTTGGTTTTTATGGCCCTTTTAACACATTATTGGCTATATCATATGAAGGAAAAGGAAGTTGAATGCCTTTCCCAATGCCACGCTGAGACAGCTGACCTGAGCTGGTAATGAACCCATGGCCCTTGGATTACGGGTTCGATGCTCTACCAACTGAGTTACTACAGCTCCCTCAATCCATGAAAAAGAAAACAATAGTCAGACTTGGTCTAGAGGCCACTAGCAGATAGCTACCAACTGCCTGTAGAAACTACCATTTCTCAGTCTCATACAAACTTTCTGATATACAGTTTGCCTACATATTATGACCACCTACCTATTCATTGTGACCACTGAATGTTATTTTTAAATCCAGTGGATTCTCATATTCTGTGTATAGTGACCATTGATTATTTCAGGGCCAATATCTACTTTTTATATGCCTGACATAAGGCAAGGTATATCATGTTATGACATTATGGGGTAGAAAAATTGATTGCTCTGCAGCCCAAGACAGCTAATTTGATGACAGATTAATTGGTATAGGCAACCTGGAGGTCTGTTAGTTGTTATTCATGCATGGTGTTAATTTTTAATAAAATTGCAATACTTGGCAGAGTCAATCATGTTTAATAATTCCATGCCTTGGGATCACTCCGCAGTTTACACCAGGCTAGACCAAATTCCAGATGATGAGTTCACTGTAAGGGACTTATTTCCTTTCTGACACTGATTAGGGTATTGCAAAACAACAATTACCCAAGGTGGAGACACCAGGAACAAATATTTACTCAAAATAATCATGTTTACTTCATGACCATTTTTTGATTGTACATGGTTCAGCTATTACATGCTGAGATTGTACATGCAGTATGGGAGGAAAAAATCTCCATAGGATGCGATAAAGTTAATTAATGTATAAAATAAAACAAGAAAATGTTTGTAAATGAAACAACAAAAACATTTGGTGTGAATTTTAGAACACTTTTAATCCCATGCCTTGGGATAACTAAAAGACTTCTTATGATGTCTAGTTGGTCCAGAATGAAAATTGTGCATATAGGGCGTCCAATATGACTGCCACAGCACTCATCTTGAAAATCTTGTTATTGCTACTCCACCCAAACAAAAAGTAATATTGCCACGAGGTTTTCACCAGAAGACTTCTTACGATGTCTGTAGTTGGTCCTATATTAAAAGGGTGCCACTTGCATAAGTGTGGATGACCACCACAGTGGCTATTTTGAAAATATTGTTATCTCAGTCTCCTGAATGGATGGACATATCAGCATAGGGTTTTTACTAAATTACTTTTTGTGATGTCTGATTGGTCCTAAATGAAAATTGTGCTGCTCAGACAACCAATATAAATCTTGTTATCACTTCTCCTGACTGAATGGTCATATATCAACATGGGGTTTTTACTGAAAGACTCCTTATGATGACTGGTTGGTCATAAATGAAAATGGTGCCAATCTGACTTCTAAAATGGCTGCCTGGAAAATCTTGTTATGGCTATTTCTCCTAGATCACTGGTCATAGCAATATTGTGCTTTCACCAAAATGACTTCTTATCATGTCTAGTTGGTTCTAATTTGGAGATGGTGCCAATCTTATAGCCTATATGGCCACCTTGGCAGCCATCTTGAAAATCTGTGATTGTTACTTCTGCAAAACAGAAAGTCTAATCAACGTGGGGTTTCCACCAGAAGATTTCTCGTGATGTCTTGTTGACTCTGAATGAAAATTGTGCCAATCTGACATTCACAGCAGCAAACTGGAAAATATTGTTCTTGCTGAAGAATATCAGAGATGATTTCAACACTCAGAAGTTAAAAGGAAGAAATGTTCTTACCGGTATCTTGAATTCCTGGAAAGTCTTTTTGGACAGAAGATCGTCATTCCCTTCCTGGGACTCTTGTTTCAGCTTTATTACCAGATCTTTGTGGATGAATAAAATTATAAAGTTTACATGATTTCTAAAGCATGCAAACTGAGAAATTCATTCAAGTGTCAAATGTATCAATTTAACAGGGGATGTAATTCAGGTCTTCATACCTTGCTACCACCCTGTGTGAGGGACTGTTCATTGTTTCCCATAAGGAAGGCTATACTGTTTTTACCTTCAGGTGGTATAGAGTTTCTGCTATTGGAAAATACCGAATTTTGTCCACAATGGCTTGCCATAAATTGTGTGCATTAATATATTTGGAAAATATCATTTACTGTGTGTATTGCTATATCAAAACCTGCATATAACATGCATTATTTGCCACAGTATATGAATTATAGGCATGTAGGATTTGATACTAATTCTTATATGATTAATCAATATTTATAGAAGCATAATAGAAAAAATATTTTCTTACCTTGTTTGTCTTTTACATAGATGAAATGACCAAGACTGCAACCCTATAAATATTTATTACCTAATACTTCAGCTCTTACAATGTAGATAGCTGTATATAATTTGAGCTTTTCTGTAGCATTAGGTCATATGCTGGTCTTGTATGGAATTAAGATTGGTATGTGTGTATAGGCTTTAAACATCACATCAGCTGATTGACATCACAGGCATATCAATGAATCTTGAATACACAGGAATACCAGGATGAACTCCCTTTCAATTAGGTATGGTATTCATCCTTTATTGATGGTTTGACAGCATAAAATGAAGATAACATGAAATAGGACTTGCTGTAAGAAATCCAACAGTTTACTAGTTGCATATTGCATATTCCTTAGAGTTCCAAGGTTACCAGGGTTTGGGAATAATTATAGGCTTCATCAACTATTTGCCAGCAATGAAATTGACACCTTTTTGCGTGGTAATTACAGTGTCTCTAAGAGTCCTCATGCTTATCTTTTCCTAAACTCAAAATGAATTTCTTTTATCGTTGCAGTGCATAATTCTATTTGACATTATATTGGATATTTTAACATCAGTAATACCATACCTGTTGATATTAAATAGCTGGTACTTTTCCGGGTGGAAAATACTCCAACCATATGACAAGAATTCATCCTCTCATTAGAATGAACCAGAAGATTCCAGAACACTGGATCACCTTTGGGACACCCCATAGACATGTTCCCCAAGCGTAGTGCCCTTCATTCTCTTTCTGGTAGCATGCCTGTAATGTCTACGTTGTTTACGTCAGTGAAGATATGCCGTCGCTTTGTGGGTTGACAAGCAAAATTACTATATCTCTTGTGTGCATATTCTTCATAAATGTTTGGATTATACCCATGATCGATTTTTTTCTCTGTTAATTTAAGCTCTTTTGAGAGTTATTAACATTTATCCCATATACATTGTGTATGGCTTTGCATTTTGTTCTTTTTTTCCGCTTAACAGGGCATTAGTGATTCTAATTTGGTTGCGCATTTTTCTAGCTATGGTAGGTATTTTGTTAAATTTTCCCTATCCTTGTATAAATTGCAGTCAACAGACTCGCCCAGATTCATATTATTGTTCATTATGAATCATTGTAATTCACATTACCTATATTGTGAATTGTGCTATTTTTATACTTGGTAAAGGAGGTCGCACACCACTTTTACCTTCATATCGCGTGGTTATCAAAAACAGGTTCCTTTTCAATATTAGTTTTAGATAGCTCTCCTTGATTTTTACCATTTTTTATTTATTAGCAATTGTACCTACTTGTTTTGTTGCTAATTTAGTTATCCCTAGCTTCGTTTAAGCCTGGTTGACTTGATTATCTTTTATTTTTCTGTAATGAGCTTAGGACTGCTTCCTTTTTTTGCATTTAAACATTATGAAAACACCTAAGTAAGGTGAGTTCTCACTGAAATTATCATTTTAATAGCAGCAATACATTTACCCATCACTATTATATAGCTTTATTCCTTTTTCGTGTCGAAAAACTCGTCCGTTCGATGTGAAAACATTCTCATACTTAAAGTGGAGAATTTGTCAACAAGCCACGTCACGCCCGTGCATCTCTCTGCGCCTGCGCGAACATTCATCTTTTTCATGGACGCCATACCTGGTGGTTGTGTCGCAAAAACGTAACCTGAGGAATTGTCTGCTGCGGTTTTTCAACTACATTTCGGACTTCCCTCCTTCTAAATTCATCTGTGTTACAGTTGTCCGTCTCGGCTATATGTGTTTTATGCCACTATTCGTCAGTGTTTAGTTCTAGGAAGAGTTTTTCTAGTCTCCACGTGTACTCTACCCTTAGAGGGGTTAGGGTAAACAATATATCTTGTTTCTTTTCAGGTACACGGTAAGTCGTCTATGTCATTACAACACGACATAGAACAACTGTGATAGCGCCGCAATTAACAGGCGCATAATTTTACAGAATTAATATTTCATTTATATATTATTCTCCTACTATTTCAATTGTTTCTTTATTATCTACGCGTGTCGCGTCACATGCTTTTCTTGTATTTTCCTGAGAACAATAAAGCTTGTCAAGTGAACTAGCTTCTAATATCTCTTGGGAAGAACATATATATGTATATTGTTTACCTGTAGCAAACTAACCACTGTGGTGCAGATAGCCCGCAAAGTATATGGTGAACGGGTATGTATAGAGTACGCGACGTACCAAAAAAAGGTGAGTTTTCTACGTGTAGATTTTAAAGGTGAGTTTACACGTTGTTATTATTATTGATTGATACTTCAATAATAATTATTTCAGATAATATTTATTTCAGATAAAAGAAACAATGCCAGCAAATCAGTATGTAGGTAAGTGTGGCCATAAGAAGGCCCCATGGGATACACACTCAGACTGTCTTACCTGTTCCAAGTGTAAGCGGAACAGTCGCTGCAATATTTGTACAAATTGGACCAATGAAACCTGGAATCTTGCTGATTCCAGGCGTACTTATAGAAGGCGGAAAAAAATAGTTAAATCCCCCTCATCGTCTGATTTCTCTGGATTTTCTTTTACAGGTACTCAGACTAAGGCAACATACAGCAAGAAGGCCACTCTAGTTCACAAGGACATTCCGGGGCCCCAAGAGCCTGCACCAGCCTCCCCGGACATAGTTGAGGTCCCTCCTGTAGGGGCCAGTGAACGCTCCAATAGTAAATCGCATCTCCCGGGAAGGGAGAAGACGAAAAAGAGCAGTAGTGTGTTACTTCCTTCCACCAGGAAGGAAGTGTACCACTCCAAACATTCCCAAAGTAGCGTGTCGCACCCTCTCGAGTAGGGGCTACACCGCACCTTGGGTAGTAATGAAGACAGACGGACATCTGAGATGTCGTCTGACCGGTCACTGACCGGTGACCGGTCCGGTCACCGGTCAGTGTTGGGTGACCGGTCTTCCGGTCACCGGTCAATGTCTTCTGACCGGTCACTGACCGGTGACCGGTCCGGTCACCGGTCGGTGTCGGGTGACCGGTCCGGTCACCAGTCAATGTCGGGTGACCGGTCGCCGGTCACCGGGTACCCGGTACCGGTCACCGGGTGCCCGGTACCGGTCACCGGTCTTTGGTTGATCACCGGTCGCCGGTCACCGGTCACATCGTTCCGGTGACCGGTCATCCAATACCGGTCACCGGTCATAGGCCACCGGTCTTCTCGTACCGGTCATTGACGTCACACTGATCAACAATCAGAGGCCTCATCGTACGGAAGGTCGCAGACCAGGGAAGGGGATCGGATCGGTATCCCCCCCTTCCCTATTATACCAATGAATCCATACGGGATGTGGGGACCAACATCTCATAATAATTGGCCCCTTATGCCTCCTTGGGCTACTGGACCCTGCACTCTGAGTAGAAACGATGTTGCGGCTTGTGTTCCGCCATCGCCTCCTCGCCAGGTAGCATCCACTAGTAGATCCCGACGCCTAGCATCATCCGCGAAAGGCAAGCGGTCTCGTCTTTCTCCTGAAAGATCTAGAACACCTAGAGCCCCTACTCAGCAAGTACGGGAAATGGCGCATAGTGCGCCTCTGTTACCTTCTCCAAAGGACATTGTGTCGCCCGGCCACCCTCCTGCTCGGAGTGTTCTAGATGATGATGCTGTATCTATCATCGTCGATTCCAACGAGTACGAACTGGAACCAACAGATAGACCCAGCTTCCCTCAACCAGAGGAAGCGGAAGAGATATGGTCTTTTGATAAGGCGGTAAATGAAGTTTACCGCCTACTACCTACGGATTTGTGCCCGAAACCGTCTGGTTCACAGTCCAAGAAGATCCTCTCCAGTTTGGAAAAGATCTCCGGGGCTCAACCACAATCAGATCTTCTGCTCCTTCCGCATTCCTCTACAATTGAGGAAATATCACAGAGGTTCTCCTCAGGCCAGGACATCGCTAGACGGCGCAAAGGGTGGGCTGTCCCAGCCTCTACTTTAAGACCTATGGTCTCTGCCTCTAGTTACCGGGTACATTCCCCGAAGTGGCCTATTAAACCTCCTCAATTGGATGCAGATGCATCTCAAGTCGGCTTGACAACGGGAACCTGGGCACGCCTTCCTATTAAGACGATCGAAGCCATTGAGCAGAAGGTCCGTCTTCTGACCACCATAGCTTCTCATGCGGACCTCTTCTCAGCTACGTCGTTTAGTATGCTGAGAGAGGCCTTTCTGAATCCAGCCGCATTACAGCGTGTGCTGGAAGCTGTTGCCAAGACATCTCGGCATTCACTCGCTATTGCAATGGCCCTTTCAGCGGAACTCCTACACATCCGTCGTGATGTTGCACTGGACTCCTCGAGGGTCTTACTTAGCCACAGTAAAGACCTTCTAAGGGCTGCTCCTTTGGAGGCTGAGAGTCTTTTCGGAGGTCTCATTCCCACTGTGGCCTCACAAGATTTGAAGGACCATCAACATAGGTCCTTCACAACTGCACCTGGCCCATCGCAATCGGCCAGGAAGCGTACTAATGTGCATCGACCTCAGGGGCCACCTGCTAAATTCTTTAAGCAGGTACAGCCCCAATATAGTGCACAACCTCAATATAGTGCACAACCTCAAGTGAGACCTCCTCGTCAGTCAGGTCCTAGGCGTGGACCTAGACGCCGAGGAGCCCCTAGGAAGAAGTTCTACAACCCACCTTCCTTTCCCAAGGAAGGAGGGGGGGGGATGGCCCTAGGGACTTGCACCCTCTCCTGCCATCCATTCCTCTCCCAAACATCCCCGTAGGGGCTCGCCTAGGCCTCTTTTCAGAGGCTTGGGCAAGTATCACGGACGATGGGTGGGTCCTTTCTCTTGTAAGCGAGGGTTACCGTATTCAGTTTCAGGAACAACCTCCACTATCAAGGACCCCCGTATTCTTTCATCAGTCCAATCTGGTGAAACTAAGGAAAGAGGTAAATACCCTTTTACAAAAAGGGGCAGTCGAGAGGGTCCTGAACGATCAGTCCCCTGCATTCTACTCCCGAATCTTCCTGGTCACCAAGAAAAGTGGGAAATTTCGCCTTATTATCGATCATCATCATCTGCGATGGTGGATGAATCGAGACAGATTCCTAGCTGGGGTCCCCATGCACGCTCCGGATCCCCACTCCTACCTGTTCGCCGACGCGTCAGATTCCGGTTGGGGTGCTCATCTAGAGCCGGAGGGGATAACTCTTCAGGGCCTTTGGACCCTACACGAGTCGTCCCTCCACATAAACAACCTAGAAATGAAGGCTGTCTTTCTAGCGTTACAAGGGTGCGTCGACAGGGTAAGGGGTCGTTGCGTATCTTCGACGTCAAGGAGGCACACATGCCCCTTCTCTTTGCGTGGAGGTCTGGAACCTCCTCCGCTGGGGTACCTCGGAGAACATCTCCCTCCGAGTTCGCCACATCCCAGGGAAAAAGAACATCTTAGCGGACAGTCTGTCCAGGTCAGGCAAATCAGTTCTCACAGAATGGACTCTTCACCGCGAAGTGACAGAGTCCCTTTTCTCACTATGGGGAAGGCCCCTCGTGGACTTGTTTGCGACCAGGCTCAACAACAGACTCCCCTTTTACGTCTCCCCAGTCCCGGACCAGAGAGCGTGGGCAGTGGACGCGTTCAGCTTCCAGTGGGATCGTCTGTTCGCATACGCCTTCCCACCGTTCCAATTGCTTCCCCAAGTTCTGCAAAAAGTAAGAACTTCCACTGCCCGGATCATTCTCATAGCTCCGTTATGGCCCCAACGATCGTGGTTCAACGATCTTCTAGATCTATTGATAGATCAACCCAGATCTCTCGCTCACCGGAGGGATCTTCTGTCACAACACAGAGGCTCCCTCCTACACAACAGCCCACACATTCTCCACCTTCACGCTTGGTTCATCTCAAGCGATCTATCCGCCAGAACAAGTTTTCGGGCCGGGTTGCCAGTTGCATCATTCAGGCCAGGAGAGCTTCTACATCCAAGGTCTATGATGCCAGGTGGAGAATCTTTTGTGATTGGTGCAGTAGGAAACGTGTTGATCCCAGCTGTTCCTCTATAACTGCCATTGCTGATTTCCTTTTGTTCCTTTTCGAGAACAAAAGATGTTCAGTATCTACTATCAAGGGCTATAGAGCCGCCATTTCTAACACACTTAAATTCTCTCAGGGCTCGGAGATTGGTTCAGATCCACACCTTGCCGATCTCATTAAGTATTTTGAGCTACAGAGACCTGTCACTCGCTCTCTGACGCCTAGATGGAATCTATCATGTGTTTTATGGTCCTTAACAAAAACCCCCTATGAACCATTGGGTGGGGCATCCTTTCAGGATCTCACACTCAAGACGGTATTTTTACTCGCTTTGGCGTCTGCGAGAAGACGTAGCGAGATTCATGCATTGTCGGTGGACACTGGCTGTCTCCGTTTTAATGGCAATTTTGAATCCGTTTCCCTCCTCTGTCAGCCAGGATTTTTAGCCAAAAATCAATTACCTGCGGTTGCTCCATCACCTATAGAGATCCCCAGTCTTAGTCGAATCTGTGCTGGGGATGATCAAGATAGGCTCTTATGCCCAGTTAGGGCACTGCGTTTCTATCTAAATGCTTCAAAAGTGAAAAGAAAGGGCAGGAAACGTCTTTTCCTTCCTCTTAAGGGCTCCGTTGATATTTCGGCCTCCACGATTTCAAGGTGGATTGTCACCACAATTAAAAGAGCTTACCAGTCCCTTACTGATAGAGACCTTTCCTTTATGAAACTAAACGCCCATGAGGTTCGAGCCGTCGCTGCCTCGTGGGCCTATCTAAATCACTCTTCTCTGGAGGACGTCATGAAGGCAGCATTTTGGCGATCCCATACTACCTTTTCGTCCTTCTACCTCCGCTCATTAGCACATCAAAGCGCAGGCATATTTTCTCTGGGTCCCATAGTTGCGGCACAACATGTGGCCCAGAAGGACTCCAGCAAATAGTAAAGTGGACATCTCCCCTCAAATGGTGAGTAGTTTACATTTTTCCTCTGTTTTTGATCAATTTAACATCAGCCGACCCACCTAACTGACAAATTCAGCTATATAATAGTGATGGGTAAATGTATTGCTGCTATTAAAATGTAGTTTTTTGGGGGGTAAAACTAATTTTAATTATGCAATACTTACCCATCACTATTATCAAATGCCCTCCTCCCACCCCGCTCTGATGCCCTGGCGTAATTTCGTCTATGAAAAAGATGAATGTTCGCGCAGGCGCAGAGAGATGCACGGGCGTGACGTGGCTTGTTGACAAATTCTCCACTTTAAGTGGGAGAATGTTTTCACATCGAACGGACGAGTTTTTCGACACGAAAAAGGAATAAAGCTATATAATAGTGATGGGTAAGTATTGCATAATTAAAATTAGTTTTACCCCCAAAAAAACTACATATTAGCGTAGACTTAGTCCACGCATGACCTTGTGTTTACTTTTAGTTGCATGGAAGTGTTTGTATAAAAATCTTCTTTTCAGCTTTCTTTTACAGGAACAATGTCTAAGCAGGGCGTGGGTAGGTGTGGTCATAGGAAATCCCCCTGGGGGACACACCCCACTTGCCTGTTTTGTACAGGATGCAAGAGGACAGATGATTGTCCCTTTTGCAATCTATGGTCAGACGAGGTCTGGGATCTCGCAGAGCGTAGACATACCCGTAAAGCAAAGAAGAAGGTTCCTTCATCCTCTTCTTTAGAATATTCGGGGTTCTCGTTCTCTGTGTCCCTTGGGTCATGGAGAAGGATTACCTAAGTCTCTTAAGAGACTCTTAGGGTTAGTGGGCCCCCTCCCAAGGGAGATTATAAATGGGTGGAGAGTAAGTCATGCCCCCCTGTTGGGAAGGAGCAGCACCTTCCCCATTCAATGAAGGCAGAAAGTAAGTTGAACCCTTCCTCAGGGAGGAGTAGCTCTCTCTCTTTTCCACTTGGACAGAAAATGATTAGCACCCTCCCCTTAGGGAGGAGCAGCACCCTCTTTCGTCCAGAAGGGCAGAGAGTGAATTGTCAGCCTCCACCCCCAATGAGGGGAAAGCAGCACCTTCTGCTCGCCCACAGCTCGGTGCTGGCTGAAATTGAGTGGTTAACCCCACCACCATCACCATAAGAGGGGAGGCAGCACCCTTTCATTCCCTGGGGCCTGTTGTCACCCACAGGATCGAGCCAGTATATTCAAGGGACATTTCTTGGAGCTATTTGTGGTTAATAATTGTCTCTATATACAGTGAGAAAATTTGTATCAAAATCATTGATCTATCCCAATTTTAAGAAATTGTGTGTATGTGTCTGTCTGTGTGTCCTTTTTCATAATGGACCCATTTCCCTTGTTACTCATGAAAAAAACTTGGTTAATTTTCTAGTGTTTTTGGCCAATATAAATAAATAAATGTCATATACCTTTTCTTCCCTCATATAGCCTGTACATCAGGTACCTGGTACTAAAAAGACATAATGATTACAACATATAACCTGGATTCATGCTCATGTTTGTTAAAAGCTTTTAATTTCTTGCTTGTGACAAGATCATTCTATTTGGAGCATAAACTTAAGGATTATTTATACATAATTGAATATACCAAAGTTTGCTTATTTGATATCGGAGTTAATAGATAAGTACACTGTAGTTTGTGCTACCTGTAAATACAAGTAGGTAGAGGGAATACACCTTGATAGTCAACCGCAGAACTATTTGGGATGTTATAATTGATGAAAAGTCCACCCTAGAACTACATCGGATATTACAGTGAATGAAAAATCTACCACATAACTATATGGGATGTTACATTTTATGAAAAGTTTACCCAAGAACTATATAGGATGTAATGGTTGAATGTAAAAAAATCAACCCCAGGAGATGTTACAGTTGATGGCAAAAAATAAACCCCAAGAGATGTAACAGTTGATGGAAAATTGTTAGTGTCAGGATTATTGCTATTCCAATCTTTCTCTAATTGAGTATAATGTGGTGTTTTAATGTTAGAAGGAGTTTAAGTTTGACTGCCCTCTTTTGTTTTGAAAAGGAAATTTTACAGAGAAGTGTTTCAAAAATTGAATTGTTGGAATTATGTTGGTTTTACATTGATCTTATATACATGTATTGCTACCAACACAGTACATCATCTCACATGGGTCTCAACTATGGTTGTCAAATTAACAAGGTCTTTGCTCCCCAATTATATTTGTGTGTTCATTAGGCAGAAATTAGCCTCTGGCAGCTGTCATTCATCTATCCCACAACAACAATTTCAGTAGACTCCTAACCAATCCAAATGCCACCTAGGCTTGAATCATTATGTAATAGCATCTGGTTTAAAGTGTTTGGGCAGTTGGACAATTTATATCTTCATGATCTAACATTTTTTACCAATTTTCTTGACATTTTTCACCATATAGCTAAAAGCTCTATTGTTCAGATTTAAAAAAAAAAAAAAAAAGATTTTAAAAAAATAAATTTTAAATGTGTGAATGAATAGGTGGATTATTCTCCATTGCTCTGCGAGATCATCTGACCTTAAAGTTATAGGGTCTGTTGATTTGCTTCTTCTTTAATGATTTTAAACTATAAGGGCCTCTCTGACTTTAAATAAGAATCGGTTCTGTAGACTGCCATTTACTTGTTCTAATATGAAAAAACAACCCTATTGCAGTTTGCCTCCAGGAAACTTTCCTGAGAGATTCTGATTAAATCTCGTTTACACAATCATGGAAAGTTGGCGATGATCTCTATGGTAGCTGTCACTTTCCTGTCTTTCTGAAAGTGGTGCATGACCCACCAGTGATAGAATGATCCAGAGATGGAAACTACATAAGCCTGATTGGTCTAAATTCCAGTCATTTTGTGAATCTCTGTTACGGACAAATGTGTTAGAAAACATAAAGATCATGTAAACCCCAATTCTGTAACACTCTTTTCTGAGCCCACTTTAGTTGGAAGCGAGACATACCAGCTGCTTTTCTGATGGCTGTGGCTGTGGCAGTGGCAGTGGCATCAACAGTTTGCCTAAAGTTGTTCATTTGCATATATTGCCTAATCTACTTGATAGATTCTCATACTAGTACTTGGCATGAATCAGTAGGAAGCTAAGACAATTCATTCTACAACATGTTCACTTGCCCCTTTTACCTTGGGGTCAAGGTTACAGTCAGAGAAAATTTGTGTTAAGATTTCGGTTCAAGTTTTTATTTGCTTATCCAGTATATTGTACGTGTTGAATTTATAATTGTTCTTTCTCTTATGGTGGTGCCTCAGGTGGCTGAATGGTCTAAGGTGCTTGCCTTTACAGATCACTCACATCTCACTTCTGTCCACATGGGTTTGAGTTTTGGCTCGACCAATGTGGGTATGTGAGAAAGCTTGCCAGTAGTTTCCCATGGGTTGGTGGTTCTTCCCAGGGTCTTCCTTGGCTCTTCCTCCACCAAATTTACTGGCCACCATATATGGCCTATCACATGCAGAAAAAGGCATTAAACCCCCAAAATCACAAATCTTCTCTTATGGTATGGTATTTATTGCCTTGCGTTTGTTAAATTCTTCTCAAAAACTACTGAACCAAGTTTTTTACCAGATCTGCTGCAGAGAATCCTGACATGAAGGGCTTTTAAATCTATACAAATGATGCTCATCCATCATCAAATATGCTCACTATTACTAAAAAATAGAAAAAAACTTTGATGACATCTTCTCAAAAACCGCTGAATAGAATTTTATCAAATATGAAGTGTTCTGGCAGGAAGATATTTTGAATTTATACAAATGATGCTGATCTGCCTTCAAATATGGCCACCATTACTATGAATAAAAAAAAAACATCCATTGTCCATAAACAGTTACTATTTTCAACTTCTTCTCAAAACCCACAGGACCAAATTGAGCAAAAGTTGGCACAGAGCATCCTACATGGCATGAATGCTTTTCATTTGTGTACTGATTAAGCAGATCTGCTATTAAATATGGCCACTGTTACTAGACAAGAAAAACCTTAAAATGACTTCTTGTCCAAAACTGCTGAGTAAAATTTGATCAAACTTTATAGAAAGCATCCTGCATGAAGATGTTTCATATTTTTACAGATGATGCTGATATGCTATAAAATAAGGCAATTGTTACTTAAAAAAGAAAATCTTTAAAATGCTCAGCAGAATTTGACCAAATGTGACAGAAAACATCCTTCAGCTGTGTACAACTGATGCTGGTCCACCATTACATAATGGCCACTGTTACTAAATATATGTATAGAAAACCTTTAAACAACTTATCCAACAACACTGAACAGTATTTGATCATATTTAACAGAAAGCATTTTGACATGAAGACCTTTCAAATTTGTACAAATGGTGCCAATATCAAATATGGCCACCATTACTAAAAATAGAAAAACCTTTAAACAATGTCTGCTCAAAAACCATATAATAGAATTTGATGAAACTTGACAGAAAACATCCTGTCATGCTAGGAAGTATCCTGGCATGAAGACCTTGCAGATTCATACAAATGATGCCGATCTGCCATCAAATATGGCTGCCATTGCTAACAGTAGAAAAGCTTTAAATGGCTTCTCAAAAACTATACCTCAGAATTTGATTAAACTTTACAGAAAGCATCCCGACATAAAAGTCTTTCAGGTTTGTACAACTAATGCTAGGCCACGATCAAATATGGTTGGGTTACTAAAAATAGAAAAACCTTTCAATGACTTTGAAAAACTGCTCAACAGAATATGACCAAACATTACAGAAAGTATCCTGGCATAAAGGTACAAACGATGCCAATTCACTATTAAATATGGCTGCTGTTACTAAAAAAAAGCAAACTTTAAATAACTTCTTCACAAAAACTGCTCAGAAGAAATTTACAAATTTGACGGAAAAGTATTCTGGTAATATGGGTTTTTAAATGTATGTAATTAATGTTTATTCACCATCAAATATAGCCACCATGATGAAAAATGGAAAATTACCTTTCAGCAGAATTTGATCAAGTTTTACAAAAAGAATTCTGGTATGAAGGGCTTTTAACTTTTTTACAAATGATGCCAATCTGTCATCAAATATGGCTGCTGTTGCTAAACACAGAAAAACCTTTAATAACTTATAAAAACTACTTAACAGATTTTGATGAAATTTGACGGAAAGTGTCCTACAGTAGCATTAATGCCTTTTCAGATTTATACAAATAATGCTGTTTTGCTATGAAATATGGGCATCATTACTAAAAGTAGTAAAAATATTTACACAATTTCATCTAAATAGAACACTGAACAGAATTTGACCAAATTTGACACAAACCGTTTTGCATAGGGGCATTTCAACATCAAACAAATGATGCTGATGTGCCATCAAATATGGAGTAAGATACAAAACCTAGAGAAACCTTGAAACAATTATTTTCATAACATATGCAATCAACAGTATTTGAAGAAAGTTCAACCGAAAGCATCTTGCAGACCCAGATTTCACGACCAACTGCTCTTGCATGTAGCTATTAGGCAGATGTTAGCCAGGTTGGCGATTTTAGACCTACTTGACCCTCGTGTTAAAGATTAACAAATTATATACATATGATCTTTTCATATTTTCTGTTTGCATTATAATATTTTATACTGTTTGACCGAAGTTGAACTTGTATATTACAGTATATACATTTTGTAGGAAAGTGATCACAAATGTTGCACATCTTCATATACATATTTCATGTACTGGCATTTATTTTATAATTTCACAGTTGATTCAGCTTGATCCATATTTGCTGTGGTTTAGATAAGGAGTGTAATGTCAAATGTCAAAAAGTCAAACTGGTAACAGAAAGAGATACATTCTGCAGTATTACACACATGGATCAAGTTTTATCAAAGCATATAGGCAGACATGAATGTTGATTGCATAGGAGGAAATACTGTACCATCAAAGATCAGGATTATTCTGATTTTCTCAAAGTTCAGAACAGTGAGTTATTTGTGCTTCAGAATGGATATATTTTGTAGAACCTAGCTAAAGTAAATAATTTTTGATTTCCCCATGTAATCATGTAGCACAAAATTTGGAATCAGCATTAGTTTACTCCACTTGAATGGCAGGATTGCCTTTTCTGCATTGTGGTTATCTGTGTGGTTCTGTAACATACTTCAGCAATGTAGGGACAGTGATTATGGGCTCAGTTGCAAAGCCTCCAGGGCTGATATCCTTTCTTGCAGCTGTTACCTTAATTAATATTTTGAGTAAATCTGCCACAGGGCTGTACAGTGTTTAGTGCCTATGTATGCACAAGGCTTGATCTTTAAGAATGTGGAGTTTGAATTGCGTCCTCTGTTCTTATCTAATTAGAGGACAGTCTACTTCTTAAGTCTACTAATTGGTTCATAGTTCCCAGTAGACATTCTTAAATGTCCAGCTGTAAGGATTTTTGGTGTGTGCAAACTTTAATGGGTTGCAAAATAATTTCTGTGCATAAGGTCTGTTTATTGAAATTGCTTTATTTGTTTATTTTACCAGAGTTGTATTTAAAATAATGATAATTATGTTAAATATTTCTCATAGATTTGTTTTCATCTTGGTGTATAATAATTCCTCTCAGCATGGATGCAAACTCTACCATGGAAGGATTGTGTGTGTGTGACAAAAAATGGCTTTTGATTGTTCTTATGCAAGTTAGGTATTTTACAGTCATCTTATACAGTCAATTATTTTGGCTTTTTGATCAAGGATAAAATTCTGCTCTTAGTTTTCATACAGGGTTCATATAGTTATCAATGTGCTTTAAAATTGTGTAATTTTAGCGAAAAATAATGTCATTTATTATATTGCATTGCATCAGAACTGATTTTGGTCATGTAAAATATTTAAATTTAATTGAACCTTCAATATTTTGTCTTTATTGTCTTTTGAAGTCTCTTTTTTCATTTGTCAGTAACATCTGCTTCGTAATGTAATTGTAAGGTAAGATACCATCAGTGTGGGTAATGGCATATTTGTTTCACTAACTACATCACATAGTTAAAAATTTCTAGAAGTCTGAAGGCATTGTTTGCTAATTGACAAATAAGAAATCAGAGATAACCATGCCCAATAATTAGTATTTTCTTTAAAATCAAAGGTTTTCTTGTAAACATATTAACACTTTGTCAGGGAGTAATTTTCATAAGAAAATTGTTTATGAAAATTAGATGATAGCGATATTATAATAGTTTGAATTTGTACATGTTATTTATATATAATGCAGTTGGTCAAGGCAACAGACCATCGGTTAAGCAGGCCTTTTTATGGTCAGACAAGTTTAACACCTCAGATGTTATTATGCAATAAATCAAATGGCCTTTTTGATTTTAGAGTGGGTAGAGTCTGTAAGAATTTTAAATAAACAATGCTTGACTGACAGCTGGTGGTACAGGTAAGTTGATGGAGCTTGGTGGTTCATCAATTAAATTCTAGATAGTTGACTAGTAGTCATTTGAGATTGATGTGGAATTTACACTCTATTGACATTTCTTTCTATATTGATCATGCAAGTTTAGAAGAGTGAGCTATAGGGACAATTTTAGTTGTTTAATAACTCAGAAAATATAAATGACATTATTAAATATTACACTATACAAGTATTGTTGAAAATTAAAAAGATGATACTTTTATTAATATTACTGTCCTTGTTAAGGCTTACAAAACACTTACCTATAGATTACTATTCCACATGTGTGCAAGTAGGTACAAAAATGTCTGCTTTACTGTAGAAGCAGTGTTAGATGGCAAGGTGTCACAGGTGTTTAGTTCAGGAGCTTGTAGACCAGGGGTAACTGTAGGGGTCTATATTAGTCAGGTAGTTGAAATTTCAAGTGGAGAAGTAAGTGTCCAGGACATGCAAATCATAATAGTCATACCAAGTTAAGTCCACATGTAGTCAAGATAGGATAGGGTGTAGAGATGGTAGGGGGACACACATGCATGGAGCCCTTAGTTATGAAGCACAGTAACTTCTCCTTCCATAAGTTGAGTTGACTAATAAGCACATTTAATTATAATCAGAAGTCAGTCTCTCAGTCAGTGAATGTTCAGAAATGAAATATAAATTTGAACAAAGTCAAAAAGTATCAGTTAGTTCTGCAGCTGAGAGTGGGTTCAGTTTGGAGTTCTGTTGTGTAGTTTGTTAGAGTGATGACCTTGAAGGAAGTCTTCAGTTATATAAAGTGGATATGAAGGAGTTTGAATAAGTTACAATAAATGTAGAGATGGTGAAATTCTATGTTATATGATGTACTGTTGACTAAGTGAGACTATATTTTGAATTCATTATGGACAGCATGAGGTGGACAGTTGATCTACTGATATAATTATGCATTGTCAATAAATGTCATGGGATCAAAATTTCAAATGTCACTGTTACTGAGAGAAGAAAAATGGTTTCCACCCAATAATATTAGTTCTACATCACAGACCTGGACTAAACTTGGTAGATGGCTTGCACTTGGGGTATGGAAGAAGCCTATCGTTTTTTTAGTCAAAAGGTCAAAGGTCAAGATAACTGTGATTGAAAGAAGAAAACTGGTTTTCATACAATAACATTAGTTCTACATCACAGACATAGACCGAACTTTGTGGAAGGCTTGCACTTGGGGTAAGGAAGAAGCCTATCAGTTTTGGAGTGAAAAAGGTTAAAGGTCAAGATCACTGTGACTGAAAGAAGAAACACTAGTTCTATATCACAGTCCAAGGCTGTACACATTTTTAAAAAAGTCAGCCTGCCAGGGGCAAAATGACTGGAAAATTGAACATGTCTTTGGGAGATATGAGCTTGCCCCAAAATTTGACGACAAAAAAGTAAAGTTAAAAAAATATGGTAAATAAAATATAGAAGGGTTTTAAGGAAACTGCATTATAGTTATTTTACAAATATAGAACTCAAAGTTTCTTTTTATCTTGGTTTGCACCTATAAACAATATATCAGTAATTAAAGTTGTCAATAAAGATATATGTAAAATAGTACATGTAGATGAGGAAAAAAAGGAAGGGTTCAAATGTAGATATTGTTAGAAGAACAAAGATAAACATATACATGTATAAAAATAGACAGATAAATGGATAGATAGATAAGGATTTTGGAAATGGCTAGGTTTTTAAGAGAGAGAGAGAGATATTCAGGTAAAAGACCTTAAACTGAAATATTAAATAGCGAAGAACAGAACTGTGTTAACCTAATTTTAATCCTGTTTTAATATTTCATAACAGTTTTCTTTAGCTATGTTTCCACTTAAAGTTCATTTGATCATGCTGATTGAAGTGTCAAATCCAGTAAGAAAACAAGTCAAAACTGAGTCCCTTACTGAAACATTCTAATATCAGCAAATTCACTCTTTGCATTTTTTTCTTCTGGATAGTGTTGTGTCCACTCACATGTCTGTTTCCACTTCCACATCATCCAGTTTTCAACTTGAAATCAGTGACTTGCATTTAAACAATCTTTGACAAGCCAGCTTTTGAGAATTATTTGAGAACACTAAATATTTTGATCCATTTAATTATTTGCCAAACAGTAAGTATGTGTCAGTCTCCTGTAATAATCACGTAAATCATAGATGATAAACACTGCTTGTGGGTGCTAGATTTCCAGGTGGCTAATCGTTAGAGATAAGTGCCTTTTTTTTCAAAACACATGTCAAAGAAGTCTCATGAGTTGTATTATTAACTACTATCACCTAGTCACCTTGAAGCTGGTGACATGCATCAAAACAATCTTTGACAAGCTGATTGCTCACAATCAGCATTAGGACTTGAAAGTTGGCAAATCCCTGGACCAAACTTTGTAAATGGCTTATATTTGGGATATTGATTGGCTTTTGGGGTCAACAGGTCAAAGGGCAAGGTCATTGTGACTGAAAGAAGAAATGTGCTGTCTGGACACAAATTTCAGTTATCTACCTAAAGGACTATTAAACATGGGGCAGGTTTATAATGTGCCATTCAAGGTACTCCTGTTGTATTTTGTACACACATTTCAGATTTGCACTTTTTTTGACAAATACCATGTTGGCATGATTAAGCATACCACTTGATATAGACAAATGAAATTCGGTAAATATACTTTTATTTATATGTATATATTCTGATTAAATTGTTAAGCCTTTACAACAATTTTTCCAGTTTTGCACATTTTTTTTTATAAGCTTTTTGACTTGGGCTTCTATTTTTGTAAAAAAAAATATTTTAACACAAATTAGCAAAAACACACTTGAGGTGCATGTAGACTAATTAAATTTGGCATGCACATTTTTAAAGACATATAGAGTGTAAATGTCAGACTTAATTAGATTTTCATGCCATTATAGCAGATTTCAGACTTTGTTTTTCATTTTTGAAGTTTTGGATTGAGACCTTTTTGGTCTGTAGTGTTTTACAAACAAAAATCGAATTGCTTTGGTTCCAAAATTTCAGGTTCCTGGCTCTCCTTTTGAACATCATTATTAGTGCTATGACAGAATTATTGGAGATTGGCTGAAAAAGTCAAATGACCAAGCATTCAGTTATGACTTAATATTCTATAATCAAATGTAAACTATTAATGTTAATTGTTTGGTTTGGAAACAAAATCATCCAGGAAAAATAAAATATGTGCATAACTGCTTCAGTGTTGCACATTGAGTGTGGGATAATGGGTTTCCTGCATTTTTGGCCTCATCCCCCAAATCATTACCTCTTTGCACCTCGTGGATGCACTTTTTTATCTTTACTTTTAATGCAAACAATTATTTTTTTCTTTGAAGTTTTTTTTATGCTCTCAAGATTTGGGAGACAAGGAGACACATTGTCTAGCTCACTGGATTCTAGGTGCAACACTGACAACATCCAGTTAATATAGGATTCTATTGTTTAGTATGACTTAGTCATCAACAGCATGGTATACGAGGCAAAAAAAATAAAATATGTGTGTTTCCTATTGCACTGGTTTTAAAATTGGTGTAGGCAGGTATTTTTTTTTTAACATTATATATAAATCAAATAATATTTAAAGTGCTTCAAAGTACTGGGCAAAATCGGTTCAGTTAGATGCACAAATCAATTTCTTAAATGTGATTTTTTTTTATTTTAAAAAAAAAAAAATGGGGGGGGTGGGAAAAAGTGCTAGGGTCAGCAATGAGAAACACTGGTCGGCCAACCGGAAACACATTTTTTTTTTGGGCCTGACAGGTTAGCCAGTCAAGTGTATGGAACATAACCATTACCAAGTATGTAAAATTGACATTTTCCATGATTTTGGTGATAATACTTATGTTCGATGTAATTTTATAATTTACATTTACATCAGACAGCTAGAGAAAGGAAGATATTTTCAGGTCTTAAAACAAAAAAATTAGGGCATCAACCGAAAATCTTATTATAGTAGATGGCTACTTAGAATTTGAAACTTCATAGATTTTCACTCAATTTACTTGCTACAATATTGTGTATCTACTATGTGCTTGTAATTTTTTTGGATAAAGTAAAATATATAAGATGTTAGGAATCACATTTTTAGAGAGCTTTGAAGACATTTAATGAAACCAGGGCCAGATCTGATGGTTCATTATTACTAAATAGGTCACCTTCCACATGCTACATGTACTTGATAGAGGTCTTCCCAATGATATATTTCTTTATAGATATCTTTTTCATGATGATTGTTGTCGCCCTTACAAGGACTGCATCAAAAACCACCTCATTTGATGCAATGAATAACTTGGTCTTTACTGGTATATACACATATGTACAATGAATTTGACAGAAAATTCAAGTCACTATATATGCAGTGAATAACTTGGTCTTTACTGGTATATACACATATGTACAATGAATTTGACAGAAAATTCAAGTCACTATATATGCAATGAATAACTTGGTCTTTACTGGTATATACACATATGTACAATGAATTTGACAGAAAATTCAAGTCACTATATATGCAGTGAATAACTTGGTCTTTACTGGTATATACACATATGTATAATGAATTTGACAGAAAATTCAAGTCACTATATATGCAGTGAATAACTAAGTCTTTACTGGTATATACACATATGCACAATGGTTTTTACAGAAAATTCAAGTCACTATATATGCAGTGAATAACTAAGTTTTTACTGGTATATACACATATGTACAATGAATTTGACAGAAAATTCAAGTCACTATATATGCAGTGAATAACTAAGTTTTTACTGGTATATACACATATGCACAATGGTTTTTACAGAAAATTCAAGTCACTATATATGCAGTGAATAACTAAGTTTTTACTGGTATATACACATATGTACAATGAATTTGACAGAAAATTCAAGTCACTATATATGCAGTGAATAACTAAGTTTTTACTGGTATATACACATATGCACAATGGTTTTTACAGAAAATTCAAGTCACTATATATGCAGTGAATAACTAAGTTTTTACTGGTATATACACATATGTACAATGAATTTGACAGAAAATTCAAGTCACTATATATGCAGTGAATAACTAAGTTTTTACTGGTATATACACATATGCACAATGGTTTTTACAGAAAATTCAAGTCACTATATATGCAGTGAATAACTAAGTTTTTACTGGTATATACACATATGGGAATTTGACAGAAAATTCAAGTCACTATATATGCAGTGAATAACTAAGTCTTTACTGGTATATACACATATGCACAATGGTTTTTACAGAAAATTCAAGTCACTATATATGCAGTGAATAACTAAGTTTTTACTGGTATATACACATATGCACAATGGTTTTTACAGAAAATTCAAGTCACTATATATGCAGTGAATAACTAAGTCTTTACTGGTATATACACATATGCACAATGGTTTTTACAGAAAATTCAAGTCACTATGCTTAATTATTCTGTAAGTGCATATTTAATTTTTTTTAAGAAAAGGCCTTAGGTAATTCATTTAGAATATTAAATGTGTGTATAATGCTATTAGTTCTGCAAAACATGGTCTTAAACTTGATCATTGCATGCAGGATAAAGACTGGGTTGTCACCTCAGCTGGATGGGAGACCTCTTCAAAATACTGGATGTAAAAATTGTCCTCTCAAGCTTATTATTGCAAGAAGCTGAACTATCAATGATTAGTACATGGTGGTGATGGCTTGAATTTGATACGATTTGCTCATCATTCATCCAGAAAGAAAAATATTAGACTCCTTGTTCACCAATCAAAACAAAATTACCTTAGTTTTCAGGGTGAAAGGACAGACCAAGAGTGTACGTCAGTGGGTGTTCCATTACAGGTCATCTCTTATATTACTTAGGTGGAGTCTTGTGTAAATATGTTTTACTAACTGTGAATAGAGAATGTTTTATATGGTGATAATGGTGCTCTAAAGGATATAGGATATTTTATAATGTTAAAGAGGGTAGATGCTGAGGGCATTCAAGATTTTGTACTGAACAGGTTAACATGCAGATAGGTGTGTTCTGTGCTTTAGGTTGAAGTGCATTTAATTATTGTAGGCTGGAGGCTCTCATAGAATATGTGTACAGTTGTATGCATGTACAACACTGATGATGTGATGATATACTGAAAAGGATTAACACTGAGGACAGTAGACTGGTCACTTTACAATTGTTTGTTTACAGTGGATGATTTCAGTGTGTTTTGGATAGAGAGGGCAGAGAACTTGTTTGTTGACAGTGGATGATTTCAGTGTGTTATGGATAGAGAGCAGAGACTGTCATACAGAAAATAGAGTTTATTTCTACATACATACATGAGTATGCAGTGAATGCTCAGAAGATGTGTAGTGGTCTTTTTGGTTTGTCTGTCTATATCAAAATTGTAGATTTTCATTGTGTATATCTCTATACTGGGAGAATGCACATCAGGTTTTTGGACAGACTGATTTAATCATGCTGTTGCAAAGGATTTGTAAATATTTGGTTCTGATTTTGTCAAGATGCAGGTTCTTAATTACATATGTAATTGTTTCATCTGTACACAAAAAAATACATTGTAGCACTTTATTGTACACATCTAGTTATTATACAGTGTGCTTTGCTTAACAAACACAATGTCAGTGTTTAATTGCAGACAATTACGAATGTTATTAAGGATTTATAAACTGAGATCATTATTGGTTTAAATTGTCCTTTCTAGTTAATTGTCTTACCAGCTCCTAAATTATCTGTACATAATTTTTAATGGTTTAAAATGTGACAATCTTCAAAGTAAAGTGCACTTTACATGTACATGCACATATTTAAACACAGATCTTGGTTTTTGGATTGAATATGTAATGATAAACTTAGGACAGATTTTTCATCAATATGATCATATTTTGATTGTCAGAAACTTCCTCAGCTTGTGACAAAATACAAGTACTATTATATTCTCCATGGATGATGTTGACACAAGCGGATATGTAGGATCTTCTAAATTTTAATATTTATGACAGCCACAGCTTGGGCCTAAATGCACATGTTTTCAATCGCTGGTGTAAATGACTTTTTTTCACAGTGAAAAGCATATTAATGTGACATACGGGAGAATATAAAGTAGCACAATTGCTGCATTCACAACAGATAGTTGGACTTGGGATGCATGTAAGACAGGTATGATGTAGTTAAGAGGGATAGCTGCTGAAGCCTGTGACTTTATCTTTGTCAGGTTTGGTTGTCACATAGTCCTGGAAATGTTTTTTTTACTGTAATGGGTGATAGAATAAAGACAGTTTGTAACAGTGTGTTCCTGTTGAGAATTACAAGATTGTCATTGTTCATTGATACACTGATATTGGGCTTCAGTTACCACTTTTACAGGTTGTCAGTTTCATTTTTACAGTTACAGTCTGTCAAATGAAATAGATTTTGATTCCAGACAAAATATTGATACATGTACTTATTGGATGTTTGTGCGAGTAGGATTCATACTTGGGATATCTTGAAAACATTCCTGGAAATGTGACATTTGTTAACATTTATAATAAATGTGATGGATGTAATGGTTCAGAAGGCCATTAGGATTATTCATAAACTGAAAAATAGATATGGATTTAATCCGTTGTTCTACACCACTGTTCCCCAGGATGTGGACAACAGTGATGAGGAATTACCAGCAAAACAGGTACTGATATCATTTATATTATTATAATTGCATCATTACTTTCATACCACAAACCAATTACCATTATCAGATCATAAATGTGTTTGGTAGTAGTGGTTACCAGTACCTTGGAAATGAGGACATTCAACTTTAAATTCTCTGCAAGTGTTTGCATGTCATTCTGTCTTTGAAAGTACAGTATAAAATTGTTTGTCCTTACCTTGTTCATTCAAAATATCTGAATTGCATGTATATTCAACAGACATGCAGATTAGTATAACTTGAACATAATCTTGATCATCCAAATTAGCTCTTTCTTATTCAGAAGTTTTTATGTCCACCAAGGAGTTTGATAAATGAGATTCTCGCTGTAGTCATATGCCCCAACTAGTGTCATTTTCCCACTGTAGTCCTACCATTGACTAATGAAGAATGTTAGAAGGCAGAATTTCATTATCAGTTGTAATAATCCATATATCCAAAAAAATTGCACCTTTATATTGATCAACCAAAATGAAAAACAAAAACAAAACATGATAACCATATATCTCAAGATTTTGTTTTGGTTTCTCAAGCATTTTAGGAATAAATTATGGACAAACTCATGAAACGTAGGATTTTTGTATAAGCATGAAAGAATTTTCTTTATAAAGGTGCAAAATCTCTGTGCACTGACATATATGCATCATTTCCAGAGACAGCAACAAGCAGGCATTGATCAATGCAGTAAACATACCCTAGATAGCAGGGTAATAGCAGGAAAGAGCCTCATGCATCTAATAATAATAATGATAATAATAATTCATCCATGGTAAGACAAGGGGGCCAGCCAGATAAATTTGCCAAAAAGTAGAAGATGGGCTTATTATCAGAGAAAGATATCTTTAGTAACTATTTGCAGGAATTTTATGAAAATGGGGTTGTTTCAACCTTTCACCCCTATCTGCATGTTAGGCATACAGTTGACAGCTATTTCTGTGTAAGCCATTGACAAGGATTCACTTGGTAAGACATCTGATAATTAAGGCAAAACATCCTTAGCATTGTCATGATTGTTTCCTACTGCTGCAATTTATTTGTATATTATGAAAAACTTGTTGATGCAAATGGACATACTGCCTGGACATGCACATCGGCTAACACCATATGTACCATGTGCATATTCATTTACACTGTTACCTGTTTTGCAAACATTTATAGGCAATAAACTAAACTAAGCTGTTTACATGACTGTTTCCTACTGCTGCAATTTATCTTTATATTATGAAAAACTTGATAATGCAACTGGACATACTGCCTGGACATGCACATCGGCTAACACCATATGTACCACGTGCTAAACTGTTTACATGTATAAACATTGTAGCTTTACTCAATAAACTTTTTTTTATTTCTGTTTAGACTTTAATGCTGCTTTCAATTGAATGCAAGTAACATTCTTTGCTGGTTAGCAAATCTCTAGGAAAATCAGAGAAAAAATATTGATTTTCTTAGGAACTATAATAGGATCTAACAGCAATTGATTGGTTCAGTTAGTGTAGTGATACCCAAACTTTGTTAAGTTTGTGTTTTTCAAAAACCGGTGACTTCCATTTAGGCATTTTAGGATTGTGGACTACATGCAAGAATTACTTACCTCTGAAACCGAAGAGTTTGACAATGTGCAAGAACTACTTACCTCCAACAGTGAAGATTTGACAATTGCAATACTCCAGTGATCATGGGCAATTTTACTTTTTGCAAAAGCACATGTTAACACATTTTTACAAAGAATATTACTTTGTTCAAATTACAGTCAAGACATATATTAGATTGACCTTAGTAAGTCATGACAACAAACAAGTGTTTGGAACTATTTTATTAGACTTTTAACATACATATTGTCTGATGAGCTGGTCGGCATAGGGGTAATATAAAAAGTTGTTCAGTGAATCAGAAGATAGCAGAGGCGCTAACTTAGCAGCAATGGTGCAGAGTATAGTGATACCATAAAGAGATAATAAAAGTTGCACCCATGTAATAAATTTGCTATTTCTGTCTCTATAGCAACACTAAAACATAGCTGGAAAGTTCGTATCCATTTTCTCCAGTGTGCCAGAGTATAATTTATCTTGTCCAAGGGAAGTATTGTTATGTGACAACATAGGTGACAAATGTAAGGTCCAAATAAAAGGACTCGCATGCCATACTCATAAAAAAATGAAGCTTCCTTGATATGTTTGAACTAGTTAGAATATATTTATACTAATAAATCATTATTTCATTTGTTAAGACCAGTTTTATTAGCTCTAGTGGTCATACGTGTAGACCAGAAGAGCTTATGGGATGGTCTTTCATCCATTGTCTGTCTTTCATCTGTTAGCACAAGTTTGTTATTGCTACTCATCCTGAACTACTTGGAGGATTGCCACGAAACTTTGCACACACATTCATCCCATGGTCCAGTTGGTCCTAAATGAAAATGATGTTGTTCGGACATCCAATATGACCGACAGTATTATAAAGCAGGTCTAAAGTACCTTCTGTCCAGGACTTTGCCAACCCCAAAATAATCCTGTTTTTAAGTTGATTATTTTTATTGTTTAATTTCGTTTGTGTATTATTATGAAACCTATCATTTTTAATATCAGAAATAGCATACTCTGTTGCTATTGCGTAGCTAATCTATTTCCGTGACGGGAAATGCCCGACCATATGATGAGAATTCATCCTCTCATTGGGTTGATTAGAAAGTTCTAGTGAATAGGACTCTGTGTAAACCCCACAAACTGAGCACGAGACTCCCACAATTCATACTTCATTCTTTTCTGGTCGTCATTTTGATGAAGACGGTCAAATTATCACTTGAGAAATTGCCTTCGCTAGACAAGTCCACGTAGCGAATTTCGCTTTTTCATTATGTTTTTCGTAAACTACAGGTGGTATTTACCCTTGACCAGTGTTTTCCTTGTCTGGAAATATTCAACTCTTTTGTGAGTATGGCAATTTGATACCAAGAAATGTCCTGTTCTTAATCTTGGTTGGTCAGTTATTTCCCCATTCACGTATTGTTCGTGGGGAGTTAATTATTGCCTTTTGAGAATTCCGTATTTTTTCTTAAGCTAGAGTAGGTTATTTATCCTTTTTCCCTATCCCTGTTGCCAACGAGTTGATTTTCTTTTGTTTGTTTTTTGAAAACTCACGAAAGCATCGAAAATTGATTTCCCTTAATTCTGATTGGTTGGCTATTTTTAAAGCTCGGGAAAACAGGTCGCACACCAGTCTTTTCTTCTTCTGTGCATTTTATATTTAACTCTGGTTCAATTTTAATTAACTGCCCCCTACTTACAGCCTTCAGGGCATTGGCCCCATGGCGGTGCGATCGATGCCGCAGTCCATAGAAGGAGGGAAAGGGACAGACTCTCCCCCAACTGTACCAGGGGGGGTTGAGAGTTGCTCTCATACTTCTGCCATGCCTGCCACTAAGGACAGTCCTCTGGTTCCACCTGAGGAGTCACGGGTCGAGGTCCCTCTTACTCCCAAGTCTCCCCAGCCTAAATATCAGTGAGACAATGGGTCACATAGTCCTGCTTCCCAGGTTCTTGTGCAGGATGAGGATGTCTTTTCTGTACTTGTTGATTCTCACGAGTTTGATACAGAACTGACAGAGGTGGCACCCCCTTCCTTAGGATCTCCTGAACCATTGATTAAGGCGGTAGAGGAAGAAAAGGTCTGGTCATTTGACAAAGTGGTTAATGAGGTTTACCGACTATTGTCCAATGATTCGTGTCCCAAGTCCTCGGGCTTGGAGGACACTAAGATTCTCTCCAGCTGGGAAATACTAGCTGGATCTGCCTCCCGTCCAGATTTTTTGTTGCTTTCTCACTTGGCACCCCATACTGGCCCCTTAAACCTCCCACTTTAGACGCCGCAGCGACACAAGTGGGTATGTCCACAGGGACTTGGGCTCACCTTCCAGTTAAAACACTGGAGGCCTTAGAGCAAAAAGCTAGGTCACTAGAAACCATAGCTTCACATCCTGATATCTTTTTGGCAGCCTCCTTCAACCTGCTTAGGGAGGAAACTCTGTCGCCACTTGCTCTTCATCGTTTGTTGGAAGCAGTGGCAAAAACATCAAGACCTGCGTGATCCTTGTCTATGGCTTTATTGGCAGAGCTTCTCCATCTCCGCAGGGATGTTGCTTTGGACACATCCAAGGTATTACTGGAGCACAGTAAGAACCTTTTGAGGGCTGCTCCCCTAGAGGCAGAGACCCTTTTTGGAGGGCTCATTCCCTCAGTGGCGTCTCAAGACCTGAGAGACCAGCAACAACGCTTTCTTGTGTCCGTGCCTGGCCCGTCGAAACGAGCCAGGAAGCGAAGTCATCCTGAATGGCCTCGGGGCCCTTCACCAAAATGTTTTAAAGTCATGCAGCCCCAGTCAAAGCAACAACCTCAGTTCAGACCTCCCTTCAGCAGTCGGCACCTAGAAGAATATGCCGCAGAGGCCAAGGGAAGAGGTTTACGAGCTCTTCCCCCTTTCCTAAGGAAAAGGAGGTCCACCCTAGGGACTCGATCCCTCTCCTGCAGAGTGTTCCTCTTCCATGGGTTCCCGTAGGTGCCAAACTAAGCCTTTTTCCAGAGGCTTGGTCCTGCATCACGGCAGATGGCTGGGTCCTCTCTATCATACAAGGAGGATACCGTCTTCAGTTTTGAGATCTCACTCCTCTAGCAAGGACCCCCATGCTCTTCCACCAGTCAAATCTGCAGTGCGGTTAAAGGAAGAGGTACATTCCCTTCTTCAGAAGGGTCCAGTAGAGAGGGTGTTAAACAACCATTCTCGGGCTTTCTACTCCCACAATTTCGTGGTACCCAAGAAAGGGGGAAAGTTTCATTTAATTATCTATCTTTCCTCCTTAAACAAATTTCTACAGGAGGAACCCTTCAAGATGGAAACAGCAGCTTCAGTAAAAAATGCCATAAGCCACGGCCACTGGGCAGTTTCCATCAATCTTCGAGATGCGTATCTTCACAACCCTATCTTTCCTCCTCACAGGAAGTACCTCCGGTTTTGCTTGATGGAGAGGTCTTCCAATTTCATGCTTGTGTTTAGCAGGGTCATGGGAGTAGTTGCAGCCCACTTAAGGTCACTGGATATCCCAATCCTCCAATATTTTGACGATTGGTTGATCCACAATGGCATGCTCGAGTCCCTCAGAATCGACCTGTCTCGCTGTTGGTCTGTAGTGACCAGACTGGGTCTCTTACCCAACCTAGAGAAGTTGGAGCTTTCTCCATCTCAAGATTTCATCTACGTGGGGATGAATTTCCTTACCAACAAGGGGTTAGTCTGTGTACCTCGGGACAGAGTAGACAAGATTATGTCCCTGTTGGAGATGCTGAGAGCCAAGACCATGTTGTCGGCTTGTCTTTTTCTTTCTCTGCTGGGGACCTTGAACTCCACAACGGACCTGGTCACTCTAGACAGATTACACTTGCATCCTCTCCAGTTTCTCCTCTTGACATACTGGAAACTGCACAGGGACTGTCTGAATGTTCAGATTTCTGTAGGTCAGGCCTTCAACCATCATCTGTCTTGGTGGACCAATCAGGACCGGTTTCTTGCTAGTCCCTATACACGCCCCCGATCCCCACTCCTACCTGTTCGCTGACGCATCCGATTCAGGGTGGGGCGCAGATCTGGAGCCGGAGAGTCTGATTCTTCAGGGTTTGTGGTCCTTGGATGAATCTACCCTCCACATAAACAGTTTGGAAATGATGGCAGTGTTCTTAGCCCTTCAGGGGTCTGTCGACAACATAAGGGGCCACTGCATGATGGTTTTCTCAAACATCATGTCGGTGGTGGTCTACATCAGAAGACAAGGAGGCACACATGCCCCTTCTCTCTGCATGGAGGTTTTGAACCTCCTTTGTTGGGCAACCTCGGAAGGGATTACCCTTAGAATTCGCCACATTCCTGACAAAAGAATATCTTGGCAGATAGTCTGTCCAGGAAAGGACAGATACCAGTAGTCATCACGGAATGGTCTCTGCACCAATACGTAGCAGATACCCTGTTCAGACTTTGGGGGACACCCTTGGTGGACTTGTTCGCCACAAGGCTAAACAACAAGCTCCCCTTTTTACATCTCCCCAGTCCCCAATCAGAGAGCCTGGGCAGTGGATGCTTTCAGCCTGAATTGGGATCGTCTGTTTGCCTATGCCTTCCCACCCTTCAGGATGATTCCACAAGTACTTCACAAAGTAAGGAACTCCACTGCTCAGCTCATGTTGATAGCCCCTCTATGGCCCCAATGATCGTGGTTCAACGACCTTCTCAACCTGCTGGTAGACCAGCCCAGGATGTCACCCCAGAGGAGGGACCTTCTGTCTTAGCACAGGGGTTCTCTTCTGCACAACAGCCCACAGATTCTCCACCTTCATGCTTGGCTCATCTGAAACGATCTCTCCACCAGGAGAAGTTTTTGAGCAAAGTCGCCAAGTGCATCTTTCAATCCAAGAGGCGATCTACGTCAAAGGTCTTCGTTGCCAAGTGGAGAATCTTTTGTGATTGGTGCAGTAGGAAATGTATCATTCCTAGCTGTCCCTCTTTGAGTGCAGTGGCTGATTCTCTTCTTGAACTGTTTGAAGAGGGACAATGCTCAGTTTCTACTATCAAGGGCTATAGGGCAGCCCTTTCTAACACTTTCAAATTTTCGAAGGGTCCGGCTATTGGTGCAGACTCTCACTTAGCAGACCTGATCAGGTATTTCGAACTGCAAATACCAGTGTCTCACTTTCTGATGCCTAGGTGGAATCTCATGTGTCTTGTGCTCCTTAATAAATCCCCCTATGAACTTTTTAATGAGGCTTCTTTCGAGAACCTTACCCTCAAGACTGTTTTCTTGCTCTCCTTAGCGTCCATGAGACGAAGGAGCAAGCTTCATGCTCTATCCAAAGAACAAGGCTGTTTGAGATTCAATGGGAATTATGAGTCGGTTGCTCTCCTTTGCCAACCAGATCCCCAGTCTCAGTCGTACCTGTGCTGGGGATGATCAGGATAGACTTTTATGTCCAGCTGGAGCTTACCAGTACCTAACCCAGAGGGATCTTTCTTTCATGAAAATTAAAGTTCATGAGGTTCGAGCCATTGCTACCTCATGATCTTAATTACCTCATTCATCTCTGGAAGATGTGATGAAAGCCGCGTTTTGGCAATCTCACACTACCTTCTCCTTTTACCTTTGCTCGTTGGCTCACCAAAGCGAAGGCATATTTTTCATTGGGTCCACTAGTCGTAGCTCAAAAAGTGGCCCATGTGGATACCATCCGGCAGTAGTCAACACCTCTACAGTGTGGGTGAGTATTCCTTGTTATTTTCCTTAACCAGAGATCATCAGCCTCCCACCAAACTGACAAATTCAGCTAAGCAATAGCAACAGAGTAAGTTATTACTGATATTAAAATGTAGTTTTTTGGGGGGGGGGAGGGGGGGTAAAACTAATTTTAATTATGTAATACGTACCTGTTGCTATTGCCAGATTCCCTCCTCCCTCCCCGCACTAATGTCACACTAGTATGGCTACATCCTGAAAAGAATGAAGTATGAATTGTGGGAGTCTCGTGCTCAGTTTGTGGGGTTTACACAGAGAGTCCTATTCACTAGAACTTTCTAATCAACCCTATGGGAGGATGAATTCTCATCATATGGTCGGGTATTCCCGTCACGGAAATAGATTAGCTACGCAATAGCAACAGGTAAGTATTACACATTTTAAATTAGTTTTACCCCCCAAAAAACTACATTTGCTTATTTTTCCTTATTATTCTATCACCTAGCAACTGCATTTTTTCCATGCTTTGTTAACACTTTTTTATATAGCTGTTTTATCAGATAAGTCATTAAGAGATATTTAATTAATTCAAAGAACTATGGACATGCTGTGGTGGTTTAATATCAATATCAATGAACCTGATGATCCTGCATGATAATTTTGTTTCCCTAATGAATAGAATGGAACACATAAGAAATAAGATCACCAAGAAAAAAGAACCTGAGATATAAATTATCAATATGAATTATACACAAAATTCTGTAATACAAAGAGAAATATTTTCAAACAAATTTCACATTTCTCCATCAAAGAATGACAGTCTGACCTGAGGTAATACACCAACACCATTTCAGCATCAGAGAGATGGGCTTTGTTGTTTCCTATTTTCCTTTTTATTCCCTCGCCAACAAAGTTGGGAAGGATTATATCATTTTGCCATTTGTTCATGTGTATGTTTTTGATATATTAGACTCTATTCCACCTAAACACTTGAAAAATGGTATGTGTATACATCTCAGGGAGAGCGACTCAGCCATACTAAAAATAGGTCAATATGACACTCTTCATGCTTGAGTGAATTTGTATTTTTAGCTGTTTGTTACACCCTCAATATTTTGGACCTTATTTCACCCACACTCATAAAAATTGGTATTTTGATACATTTCAAAACATCAAAGCAGCTAGGTCACTGTGACCTAATTTTCTTGCTTTAGTGATGTTTGTGTTGAAGCTATTCATTTGTTTTACCTTAGTACACGCATTTTGAACATTTGTTCACTTAAATGTACACAGATGAAAATTATCATGTTGATCCGTTTTAAGGCAGTTAACTCTACCATTCAAATCTGAATTAAAGTAGAGGAGGAGATTTTAGTTACAGTTAACTGTCCCCCTTAACCTAAACTCCTCAACGCCTATTTTCACCTACACTCTTGAAAATACCCAGTAGATATGTGGACGCACCTCACAAAGAGTATGTCATCCATAATTAAATAGATCACTGTGGCCTTATTATCATGTTTGAGTGATTTTTGTATTTTCAGCTGTTCGTTCATTACAGCCTCATTATCTTGGACCCTATTTCACCTACACTTATGGAAATTGACATTTGAATGCATCTCAATTAGAGTAACTCAAATCATGCCAAAAATAGCTCGCTGTTACCTAATTATTACACTGGAGTGACTTGGTATTTTCAGCTATTCATTTTGATCTCTACTGGTCATAGACCAGAAGAGTTTATGGGATGGTCTGTTGTCTGTCATCCTTAGTCCATCATCTGTCCATCCATAAGCACAAGTTTGTTATTGCTACTTCTCCTAAACTACTTGGAGGATTGCCATGAAACTTAACTCACACATTCATCCCGTGATCTGGTTGGTCCTAAATGACAATGGTTCCTCTTTGACATCTAATATGGCCACCACAGTGTCCATCTTGAAAATCTTGTCATCGCTACTCCTCCTGAATGGATGGTCATATCAACATCGGGTTTTCACTAAAAAACTTCTTATGATGTCTAGTTGGTCCTAATAGAAAATGGGTCCAATCTCATGTCCAATATGGCTGCCACAGTGGCTAGCTTGAAAGTCTTATTATCGCTACTTCTCCTAATTGGAAAGTCATATTACATGGGGTTTTCACCAGAAGACTTCTTAGGATGTCTAGTTGATCCTAAATGAAAATGGTGCCGATCTAATGGCCATTATGGCTGCCATAGTGGCCATCTTGAAAATCTTGTTATTGCTACTCCTCCTGAATGGAAAGTTATATTGACATGGAGTTTTCACAAGAAGAGTTCTTATGATGTCTAGTTGGTCATAAATAAAAATGGTGCCAATCTGATGTCCAATATGCCCCCCACAATGGCCATCTTTTAAATCTTGTTTTTGGTACTCTTATTGAGTGGAAAGTCATATTGACATGGGGTTTTCACCAGAAGATTTCCTATGATGTCTAGTTGGTCCTAAATGAAAATGGTGCTGATCTGATGGTCCATATGGCTGCCACAGTGGCCATCTTGAATATCTTGTTATCGCCACTCCTCCTGAATGGATGGTCATATCAACATGGAGTTTTTCACTAAAAGACTTCTTGTGATGTCTAGTTGGTCAAATATGAAAATGGTGCCAATCCGACTTCAAATATGACTGCTACAATGGCCATCTTGAAAATCTTTTTATCACTACTTCTCCTAGATGGCTGGTTATATCGACATTGTGCTTTCAGCAAAAGGCTTCTAATGATGTCTAGTTGGTACTAAATAGAAATGGTGCCAATCTGATATCGTATATGGCCACCATTACATCCATCTTGAAAATCTTATCATTGCTCCTACAAAATGGAAAGTTATATCAACATGGGGTTTCCATCAGAAGACTTCTTATGATGCTTTGTTGGTCCTAAATGAAAATGGTGCCAAGTTGACATCCAATATGTTCACCACAGCAGCTAATTTGAAAATCTTGCTATTGCTGAAAAATGTTAAAGATGGTTTCAACATTCGGCACTTAAAAGGAAGCAATGGTAAATCTTGAAATCCTGGAAATCCTTTTCAGCTATTAGAGTGTCAGTCCCTTCGAGGGACTCTTGTTTACACTTGCAATATCTTGAACCATATTTCACATAGACTCATGAAAACTGCTGTGTAAATGCATTTCAAGGAGAGTAACTCAGCCATACCAAAACTAGGCCACTGTGCATGCCAGTACTGGTCGAGGTGGGGGTACTGCTAAAGTCACTTTGAAATTTTTTTAAAATTCAAGAGCTTCCAGGGGACCCCCACAAAGGCCTTGCCCCTGGACCCCATCTCCAACCAATAGAAGTGTCCTTTCCCCCGTTTTAAATTTCTAGGTACAGGCCAGCTGTGACCTTATTTTCACACATGTGTGATGGGTTTTTTTCAGCTTTTTATTTGTCACATCCCTAGTATATTTAATCCTATTGCATCTAAACTAAAAAACTTTGTTTCAAACCTACACTGATGAAACTGTGTATGAGGATGTATTTTCAGGAGTAGTAATGCAGTAATATTTCCTTCCTTCCTGTACATGGTGGTTTAATCATTAACTTTGACTCACAACCAGTGGGTTACAGATTCAAACCCTGTCTAAACTAGCCTTGGTCGGCTATCATGTCATATGTCTTTGCAAGGCTCTCAATTCTTTTGGCCTCTGCATAATTGCATAATTGTTTCATACCTCTTAGCCACTTCCAATGCACTCCTGTTGGAGAGGGGGTTCATGTTTGATAATTGTTCTCATGTCTTTCACAGTGGAGTGATTGAATGGTCCTTCCAATCTGTATGTTCATATGTACAGTGGAAAGAGCTTAATACATGTACTCTTACACTATGTAAGATGGAAACTTCAAATATTGAGATATTACTGAACATATGATTGTACCATGGGCCAGAGATCTAAAATTCTTTAATTCATCATCACCATGATTATCTTCAGTCTATCATCATTATCATCATGGGCCACGGTATTTGTACTAGTACTGTTCAAATTAATGGGAATTGATACTAGACGAATAATCTTTATATATTTTGTACAATCCGATCAAACATCCTATTGATATGTAGTCTCCTAAGAGTTATCCAACATCAGAACTCTTCGTATGGAAAAGCTGATAAGATCTACTGCATCAAAGGTAAAAAAACAAAGGGTGTGTCAGTAGCAGCAAACAGCCATTGAATACAGAGATCAAGGCTAAAGTCTTAACACAATACAAAAAAACCTGATTAATTACAGTTTTGCTTGAACAGCATAATTTTTGTCCCATGTCTTTTTGCAAAAAAGCAGTGGATATAGTATCCAAATTTCCCTCTGTCTGTCACACTTTAGATCTGCTTTATAGCTACAAAGCCATTTGAGATTAAGGATGAAACTTTGTATACTCGTACAGTGTACATCATCATTGGATGTGTCAGGTACTTCGTTGGGGGTCATATCTTCAAGGTAAAGGTCACGGTGCAATATTTTAAGTTTTCCCACACACTTTTCATTCTGCTCTTTAACTTTCATGCCATTTGAGATTAAGGGATAAAACTTGGTACATTTATGTATCATCATTAGAAGGGGTGTCACAAACCACATTAGGGGTCCTGTCTTTAAGATCAACTTTACGGCTCAGTATTTCAAGTTTTCCCCTTACACTTACATTCCATTCTTTAACTTTAGAGATGTTTGAGATTAAGATATAAAATTTAGTACATGTGTACACCACATTTGGGTCTTATTTTCAAGGTCAAGGTCACAGCTCAATATTTCAAGTTTTCCCTCCAACTGTCTATTCCACTATATGACATTAGCACTTTTGAGATTAATGGATGAAACTTGGTACTTATACAGCATCATTAGAATGTGGGTTGCCTTAGTAACCACATTGGTGATCGTATCTTCAAGGTCAAAGTCACAACTTAATATTTTCAGTTTTCCATCATGCTGTCCATTCCAGTCTATAACTGCAGATCTGTCAGATATTAAGGAATGAAACTTGGTATACTTATATGTCATCATTAGAAAGTGTTGTGTATTATATTGGTTGTCCTATCTTCAAAGTCAGGGTCACAGCTTAGTATTTTGAGTTTTACATTATACTTTCCTTTTCACTCAGTAACTTTAGAACCCTTTCAGCTATAGAGATGAACTTGATATATTTATTCAATATCATTTGACCATGTCTCTTGTACCACATTGAGGGTCATATCTTTAAGGTCATGATCATGGCTCAATATTTTAAATTTTCCATCACACTTTCCTCTCAGTAATTAGAAAGCCATATATGATTAAGAGATGAAACATGGTATACTTATACATCATCATTAGCAGGTGTGTTGCATACCCCATGGGGTATCTTCATGGTCAAGGTCATGAATCAGTATTGTAAATTTTCTGTCATACTTTCCTTTCCATTCTATGACATTAGAGCCATCTAAGATTAGGGGATGAAACTTGATATATTTGTCATGTACCGCATTATGGGACCCACATTCAGTGTCAAGTTCACACGCCAATATTTTAGGTTTCAGTAGCATTACCATCCACTCTATAAGTTGTGAGCTTTTTAAAATAAATGCATGAAATTTGGTACACTTGTTTATTGTCACTAGAAGCTGTGCTGCTGTCCGCATTTGGGTCCTATCTTTAAGGTCAAGGTCACATGTACATATTTCATAGTTGCTTTTATTTCAGCTTTATATCTTAAAACTTGTTTAAGGTTTAGAGATGAACCATGGTACACTTATGTTTTTGTTTGACGGCATCTCAGATCACAATCAAAGTTTTATCTTCATGGTCAAGGTCACTGATCAATTTCTTCCCTCTTTTGCACTTGAACTATAATGTCCTTTGACCAGAAACTTGGTTACTGTTCATATCTGCCAAGTAACTCTACAGCTCTGTCACATGGCTCACAGCCAGAGTTCATCATTGTATACTTTTGGTGACCTTTAACTTATCACTCATCTTGAAAGCTTTAGTTGAGAAAAGTCTCAGCATAATACTTACATTCCTAGCACTTGAAATCTAATTTGTGTACACCTTCTAATATCTATGTTACTTTTTAAAATTTGCCCAAAAAAACATGGAAAAACTGTTGTTAAATAATTAGTATCGTACTAAGTGTCCCTTAGTATATTGTTTGACTTGTGTAGTAATAATCATGTCTTTGAAGTTTTGCTAGTATTTTGTCTTTTTAAGAGGGAAGATGTTAAAAAAATTTGTTTGGAAGAAATTTTACCTAATTAGAGCCATTTTAAAATCTTTCTTTCTGTTAATTATCCTATGGTCTGTATAAAATTTAATGCAGTAGGTTGATATTCCCGTAATTTTTATAGGTATTGATACCCCTTAATCAGATTCATTGAGTACTGGTCAGTTAAAGTGTAATAATGAATTAATTGATGTACAAATTCCTGGATTGATTTTGCTCAGCATTTGTCATGGCAGAATCTTCCTGGCTTTATTGGGTATGTAATCTATTTTATTTTTGTTTTAATATTTTTGTTTTTAAGGAAATAAGGTTCAGAAGTCCATGAATAAATTATTCTTTTTATAAGTTGCTTTATATAATTTTTCCTTTAGATGACTTTGGAAATTGGATCCATTATCAGTACTAAAAGAACTTTAGAAAAATGATAGTTTTTGCTTCATGTGATGTTGAAAAAATAACCAATCATTATCACTTGATCATTGATCAGTTGGAAGAAACAGATGATCATCATGAAATGTTACTCTTTTCTTAACACTGATTTTCACATGTAGTGTTAATTTACCATTGATATATCTGCTCAGGGGTTGGTAAGTTGAAGGGGGGGGGGGACTTCCTGGCAGGTAATAAATAGGTGTAAACTACAAGCTTAAGAGAACCTACTTCCCTGCTGCTAATTAAAATAGGTGTTGAAGAGTCGAGGTTAATGGGAACAGTTAACTGTAACTAAAATCCCCTCCTCTGGCAATCTACTTTAATTCATATTTAAGTATTTTGCAGGTGCCAATTTAGGTGATTCATAAGCCAGTAAATTAGCAAATAATTCAGATGGATCATCTAATTTTGTTGAATCAGTGTTCTATTTCAACCACTTTACTCAAATATATGTCACAGATCAGATTGGTATTTGTTTCAAATTATCTATTTATCTCATTGAATGCCAAATTTGATGCTATTTTCTGTAAATCTCAGTTTAATCATTTAGGTTTCTATATATTATAATATCAAGTTCTAATCTGCACCAACATTTATATATATATATATATATATATATATATATATATATATATATATATATATATATATATATATATATATATATATATATATATATATATATATATATATATATACACACACACACAAATTGTTTCATTTTTTCTGAGGTGAAAGTCAGTGGTAAGCAAGTACAAAGTTTTTACTCAAAGTGTTAAAATGATATCTTCATCAACTACATTCAAAAAGTTGGAAACCTCATTTTGTTTATGTTATCTTTATTGAAAATGAAGGTGAACAACATTTACATTCACCATGTTGTGAAAAGTTTTTACCAACAATTACATTCAGCATGTTGTGAAAAGCTTTTACCAGAAGACGATAAATAAAGATTCGGCACTGACCATTTATTTTGTTGGGGGGGGGGGGCGGGGATGCCAACGGCTACTAGAATGCTGGATCTGAGTACCATATATTAAAGTCAGGTAGCCCCATGGATTAATATATAATATCATAAATTGTCAATATTTGCTCAAAATGTATCTACAAAAATACTTTACATAGGTTAATAACAATGGTTGATAATGCTTATAAAATTACAAGGATAGTCATTAAGCTAACAGTTTAATATTCAAGTACCTCCTTTGGGTTGCTAAATTTAGGCTTGGCTATGAGGTTTTCTCAGCATCTGATTTTTAAACTTGAATGACTCGGTCATCTTATGTTCTTCCACATAGATGCATGTATATATGTAACATCCGTGGCAGCATTACCAGAAGTTACTACTTTTATCTTGTTTCAGTAATTTGAATTATACATGTACATTTAGGTGTAATACATGATTACAATTTGTACACATTCAGACTTTATACAATGTAGTATGTTATTCTATTCAAAGATAATTCTAAAAATTATAAAAAAAAATATTTTTCTCTTGTGAGGAAATTGATTAATCCCATACATTAATCATTAGCAGGTTTGATTAGTCGTTGTGGGAAGAAGGGAGATAACTCATTCAATCTTGATAGTCTGTGAGGACCCTGTTTAGTGTCTTGAAGCATAAATGGAAAGAAATAAATAGTAAGATGCAGTCATTTTTATGGGTCAGTCAAAGGACCACAAATCAGAATTTTCTCAGGATGACCACATTGGTAAAGGATGTGCAATCCACAAGACCACAGTAATTCACTTGAAGCTTAAATTGATTTTTTTTTTTTTTAAAATTTGCCCAGTTAAAATTCAGAGATTACAAAATCCCTCATAGGAGATCATCATTTGCAAATGACTTTAAAGAATAGCAACATTTTACATGTAGGAGTGAAATTGACTTGCAGAGTTTTGAAGATCTTCTGCGAGTGATAAAATCATTTGTTTCTCTTCAGTTAGTTTATTATAAATGCTGATAACAAAAGAAATAATCACAGCAAACTTGATCATGAAAGCCATGCTGTATAAATTACAATTTTAAAAACAAGTCCCCGGATGAAAATCATACTGTGATACAGATTTGTGAGGTTCACAGACTGTATATATGTTTACTGACTTTTAGATTTATCAGTGTATGAATAAAACTAAAAAAATTATATTAAACAACATATGAAAATGATTTAGCTACATGTGAATGTAACAATGGGACAGCTGTTGCAGAAAATTCCTTTCTCATGACGTCTGGAATATCATTAATAAGGCTGAATCACTGATATAGTATTAATGTTTGGACAGCATCATTTCATAGTGTAAATGCCAAGAAGTGTATTTAGGAATCAGAAATCATGGCTTTCTCACCACCGGAGTTTATTGTTTTTAAAATCCAGCAGTTTATTCAAACAAAGATAAATACTTGGGTTGAGATCAAACAAGAAAGAAATTGGGATTACAGGACACATTCTCAGGTTTTTATTCAAACTTTATGTTGTTTTGAATGATACTTTTGTCTCATGGTCTTTTGTCTGAATGTTTCATAGATACATTCTATCTTGCATGCACATCAAAATTCAATTTTGCTTTTTTGTGTGTGATTTCTTTTTATTTGCTTCATAAACTGAATCCAAAATCATTGTGATTGATTGTGACTGTTTTTTATTCACAAGCCATGGTAATTAAAGCATTTCTGTTCCAGATGTAGAACTCAGCACACTCTTGAAGTCATAATTCGAACTTCTGGATCAACCCAGGTCCATTTATCGTACTAATAGTGATTATCTGATCATATTTTTGTGAATTTCACATGCTTTTTTGTCTGTTGAATTTATAAGAGGTTAGTCGACACATTTTTAGTATGTTAGTATAGGTTGGCTTTGCTTTATGTATTACTTTCAATATCAAGACCTTGTTTTTCATGCGCAACAATTTTCTATTTTATTTTTTGTCCATTTGCTCATTTAGTATTTGTCTTTAACAATGATCTGGTGTGTGCATTCCTACCCTACCCCAACACTTTTGTTTGGAATCAACTTTAACATCAATATTCAAAATAGATTTAGGGGGCCATGATAGCTCAGTTAGTAGAGTATCGGACTCATAATCCAAGAGTTGCAGGTTTGATACCCAGCCAGGCCAGCCAGGGTCAGCTGCCTCAGTGTATCCTTGAGAATGGTACTTAGTTCCATTTCCTCAACATGATATGGTTTATAATGTGTCAAAAGTGCGGATAAAAACCAACCAAAAGCGAAATAGTTACCATGAACTAGTAATTCTGTAGTTTTAGAGCTTTTGTTATTTACTGTATTTTTTTATATTTTCTTCACTGTGTAGAAATTATTTTGGGGGGTCTAAAATTAATTTTGTATTTGTGTAAATATATCACTTGTAAGTTATAGCTCATTTTTAAGTATAAAGTTTACAAAGTTTTATTGAGAAAAAGTTATCAGTACAAAAGTATTGAAACAAAGTGTTGGTGTAAGAAAAATTAGAGGGTACCAGAATTATAGAATGATTTATGTTGAATATTTATCTCAAATATGACTTTATGTTTATCAATATAAGTTTTGACTCAATTAAATATGACTTTATGTTTTTCAAGTTAAGGTTTGGCTCAATTAAATATGACTTTATGCTTATAAAGTTAAGTTTTGTCTCAATTAAATATGACTTTATGTTTATCAATATAAGTTTTGACTCAATTAAATATGACTTTATGTTTATCAAGTTAAGTTTTGACTCAATTAAATATGACTTTATGCTTATCAAGTTAAGTTTTGACTCAATTAAATATGACCAAGTTTATCAAGTTAAGTTTTGACTCAATTAAATATGACTTTATGCTTATCAAGTTAAGTCTTGACTCAATTAAATATGACTTTATGTTTATCAAGTTAAGTTTTGACTCAATTAAATGACTTTATGCTTATCAATGTAAGTTTTGACTCAAATGACTTGTTTATCAAGTTAAGTTTTGACTCAATTAAATATGACTTGTTTATCAAGTTAAGTTTTGACAATTAAATATGACTTGTTGTTTATCAAGTTAAGTTTTGACCCAATTAAATATGACTTGTTGTTTATCAAGTTAAGTTTTGACCCAATTAAATATGACTTGTTGTTTATCAAGTTAAATTTTGACTTGTTGTAAAATAGTCTTGGGGTACATTATCCTAACTTTCGAACTAACATGTCATTTTGACACAAAAAGTTGTTTTTACACATAATTTCCTTTGCTGATGAGACCCCTTTAAATCACTTAATTTAGAAGAAATTGCTGGAAGTGGATACCAAAAATTCATACTCTAAGTTCCAGATTTTGGAAGTTAAAGCTAAGCTCCACCCCCTTCACCAGTTATCCAACACAGTGCAAGTGTAGTTTCACCTCGGCAAGGTCAACGAGACTGAACACAGATGGTAGGGAGGATAAAGACTTGAGATTAAAACTAAAGCAGTAATTCACCCAGAATATAAACCATAAATAATACATTTCATTAATGAATATACAATGGCATTGATATCTTTCCATACAATAACTGTTTTTTTGAATACCTTTTGCTTCTGTTGAAAATTACAATCTGCGAATTCAAAAAGAGCAGAGAGAAAAAAAATTGTAATACACTGTCAAGTTGTATATGTGACACTGCATTTTTTGTTTTCATTGAATCATCTGTTTTTAAAAAATGTATATTGTGATAAGCTGAAGAACAGCTAAATTATTAAAAAAGCTTCTTTTCTTACGTTACCATTAAGAAGAAAATATAGCCAAAAATCAATGCACAAATAATATCCAACAAATTTAATATTATCGCCAACATAATTATTAAAATAAACAGTTACATCCAAAATGATGAATTCAAGAGCAACAACTGCCTGCATGTTTTGTCATTCCTTGTGATTGCATGTTCCCTCATTCTTTGTCATGATATTGTTATGTTCCACTGTTCTATGCTTTATTAAGCACCTATATCCAAAATGACCAATATAAAAAGTTCTAACATTTCCTGACAAAATGACCAATATAAAAAGTTCTAACATTTCCTGACAAAATGACCAATATAAAAAGTTCTAACATTTCCTGACAAAATCTCCATTAAAGTTGTTTGTTATTTCATTGACAAATCTTGACATCTTATGATGAGTACAAAATCTGTGTGACATAAATATGTCTTCATGGAAAATAGGTCAAATTATGACAGTGTGAGAGGCTAACCCAATGTGACAGGACTAGACAGCCCATATTTCATGTCTAACAGTCATCTGATAGGTATAGTGGATCACATTATGACCTTTGTTTACCCAAACAGAAGGAAATGAGGGAGCTTGAGAATTTTATCAACCCATGATACAAGCCATACAATGAACAGGCAAGTGCATTATCCAATTTTACCCAACAAGTGGGCTACTCTTGGATAATTCTTGTGCCTTGTTCTCTATATATAACTTACCAGTCAAGTTTCAACTTTGTTACAAAACTTGGTAATTTTCAAAATAAAGTGACTTTTTAGGTGACATACATGGCAAAGTTAAGAAAATATTTGGACCTGCATCTTGGTATTCTCCTTACATTCAGCATACTTATATTCACATTCTGCATACTATATGTATGTATAGGGTTTACTGGCACATCAGCACAATCCTGGCTATACAGTGCCGAATAAGTTTACATGTAGGTATCTCAAAAAAGGCACACAGCAAAGCCAAAATAAGGTAAAATCCTTAATATACAAAGTCCAGTTTTTTTTATTTTAAAAAGTCCACGTAAGCATTGTAGCTGTAGATGTTTTTCATACAGTGTAAGAAATAGATAAAATATTGTAAAAACACCTTGTCCATGGCAAAATCCCATTGAATCCTATGTAAAATTCAAAAGAGAGGATCATATTGCAATGATGGCCATAGTGTCAAAGCAAGTTTGGTGCCGCCCCGCCCCCCCCCCCCCCCCCCCCCCCCCCCCGTTTCATTTTAATGTACTTGCATTTGCATGTAATACCTGACTGCAATTTAATCTTCAATTTTTTCAGTGTGAACAATTTCAGGATGTAAATAACTTGAGTTGTCGTCTAACTTAAGTAAATTTATTTTCTTCTACCTTAAGTGAGTTTTCTCTCTAATATGTTTTGGAGCTGTTATTTATCGATAAGTTAATCATGATGACTTGCTTCCAGTACTTATACACTGCTCGTCATGAATGGAAACTCATCCATATAGATGACAATGAAAACTGCCTTTTACTGGCAGGGAGAGGGAAAGGAATGTATAGCACCTAATATTAATTCATTTCTTAGATTTATCTAGATTGTAAGTTGAATAAATATTTACTTTAATTTTTTTCAGGAGCCCTCCTCCGAGGAGACTGAGGGGGAGTGGTGTCTTGTTGATCGACATGGCTCCCGATATACTCTCCCCAAAACCATGATCTTCCTGGGCCGGGAAGAATGTGACATAGAGGTTCAGGTAGGTAGGAAACCAATACCAGTGTTTGCTCATGTGTAAATTGCATTCAGCTGCAAACAGCATGGACCCAGATCTGCCGTGGCAAAATGCACTGACAAATTGTCATCTTTGGCTGTTTGTTCTACTTTAACAATTTCAGATAAACAGTTTAGGCTCTTATCTGTCAGTACATTATGGGACAGTTTTTTTTAGATATTTATAGGTTACTAGATTTTTATGGAAAAATAGGAAAAAGTATTACTGAGCTATACTGCATGACATTAGGAGTTCATATTTTCTCATACAAATGTTTTAACCTTTTTATTATATACTCATATTTTTAGTTACCTAAGACTGAATAATAAAAATGAACACTCTTACTGAATAATAAAAAAGAACACTCTTACTGAATAATAAAAAAGAGCACTCTTACTGAATAATAAAAATGAACACTCTTACTGAATATTAAAAATTAACACTCTTACTGAATAATAAAAAAGAACACTATTACTGAATAATAAAAATGAACACTCTTACTGAATAATAAAAAAGAACACTCTTCTAAAAGAATAGTAGTTTAATATATGCTAAATTCCAAAGTGAATAAACAACCAACAACACAACAGTATTCATACACACTTGGCACTGCCCAGTGACTTTGAACTTGGTAGCCTACAATGTGCTGCAGTCACCCGTTTGGAAGAAACAGCAAAGGTCTACATAAAATTGAAATTTAGAGTCATATTATGAATGATTGCACCCTGGAAATAACTTTCCAAGTCAGTCTGGAATGGAAGGATTTTGTTGTTCTGCCAATCCAACTAAATTCTGCTTCACTATGGATAAGAGTTATCAGCTGGGTCAATCCCATGTGATGTACATGTGGCTGGAGGGCGTGGCCTTGACAGCAAGCTGCACATTTGGTTTTGTTCTGTTATGGATAGATTGGAATCATAAGCTGGGAAAATGTGAAATTCTTTTTAAAGAAATGTTCAGGGAGATGGAATCTTGAATGATTTTAATTTTTTGAGGGAAGATCAAATTCATTTTATTTTGAGTGCAGTAAATTCTTGTTCAAAACGTCATTTCTGTCGGAAATTTAGTCTAGATTGCAGTACAATTTCATGTGAGGATCTGTTTAAGTAACCTATGTCATTCTGATTAGTAAAAATAAGTAAGAAAGCGCATTCGGCGGAAGTTCAGGAAGCAGAAAGGTACCGTATATACTCGCGTCTAAGCCGATGCCAACTGCAAACTGCATAGACCCAGATCTCCCATCGCATAATGCGCCGGCAGATCTGGATCTATGCAGTTTGTAAGGACTAATGAGTAGAACAAACAACATAGATCCTGATCTGCCGGTGCATTATGTGATGGCAGATCAGGGTCTATGTTGTTTGCATTTGGACTTGACTTATACGCGAGTATAGACAGTAAGTACATTGATTGTTGTTATTAGATAAACATGTCCTATGTTTGTTTACAAAACATGTCCTATGTTTGTTTACAATAAAAAGTAGTTCATAACACTCAATACTATAATTTTAGACACATGGCGTTCAGTATGAAACAGTGAAGTATGGATAAATACTGCATGATTCCAACACTGTCAAGTTAATGGAGAAAAAATTGAGTGTATAATGATGTGTTTTATGACATAGCAACACATGAAGGTTATGTCAAGCCAGTCCAATTCGAGTAAAAGTGCATTGCCCAGGTACAGTCTATGGTAGCCAACCAGGGTTGATGCCTTTTTGATTGTGACTCCGGCATGATAACCATTGAGCCACAGTGGTTCCTATATGACAGAAGATCTCGGTCTACACTGCTTGCATATGGGTGTGCATTATACACATGTAAATACACTACTTCTTATGAAGGACTCGAAATTAATATTAATCAGAGGTCAGTGATTTTGCCAATGGATCACTAAAGCCTGGGCCATCACTAATCCATTGGTGCAGAGAAAATTTTGGCTAGTCACTATATTAACAGTTAAAAAGTGGTCTTGTGCCCAGTGTATCAAATTAAATTTGAGACGCCATTCCCTTCCATGGTTAATTGATCTGTTTAATATGTTACTTGAGTACCTACCAGTATCCTGCACTTGACAAGGTACATTAAATGCTTTTGGTGGAAATGGACAGGTGTTATTATATGCATCAAGTAAATTAGGGTGATTATTGCCAAAACAGTCTTTGCTCACATGGAACTAGCTTGGTGTACTGGCCCCACACACTGATTTCAATACTGATGATAACAAAAGATCTAGAGTATCAGGCTAGTAATGGCTAATCAGAAAAGGTCACATTGGCAGACTCAACGAATAGTCCAGAATTGTACTAAATAACATGTTTTAATATTGTTGTTGATAAACATTAAATGCATTTGTACAGTGACAATTGGAAAGGTGTGGAAGTTTTTGCAAGGTGTGCAGCTACCACCAAAACATCAGAAATGAGATGATGACAGGAGAGCACAGTCAAAAATATGATCAAGAGAAGAGATTAATAAAGTACTAGAAATGCTGGGAAAATGCAAACCAATAGCTGAAGTATGACAGGAAAGGCTGTGATGATTTGTGCTTTCTCCATGTTTGGAGAAATTTAGAAGTGTGCAGGGTACTTAATTCATTGATGGGTGTAAAAATGTTTATAAATTGTACCTGGAATCACACAAATGATGGTGCTCCTTACCACACCAGACATCAAGGATTTTAACTCAAGAGATGCCATCAAGCTGTAGCATGCTGCTGGACCAAGAAACAGAAAGTCAGAAACTAGGCCTTACAGAAAATTAATATACACTTTCAGCTTTCAATGAATCTGTTTGGGAAATACAGTTGGTTTTGTTATGAGTTGATGTTAATGAATAATAAATGTTTAATTATAAACTGAACTGGTTTCTGTTTGATTTTAGCAGGATGAGTGAAATTTAGACAGGATTAGTACAAATTTTATTATGGTGATTCTGTGGTTAGTGACAACAAAAATCCAAATTTCAAGCCCTGATATATATTTTATCAATATTTAAATACATGTAGTGGGTCTGGAAATCATACAGCTGTTGAACTTGAGATTGAGTTTTTGTTTTGACCATTTACAAATGACATTTTTTTTGAAAGGTTGTTTCTGATTGGCTGATAGTTGAAACTCAATCTCAAACTCAAGATCAGATTTTTATGATCTCCACTTCAATTTTATTTAATTGCATGGTGTCAAAATGAAGAGTAAGTTTGATCCATGGGATTCCTATGCATGTGTACAGTTATGTGCATCTGTGCATGCACATGTACTTTATATATTCGCGTATAATCCGGGTCCAAATGCAAACAACATAGACCCTGATCTGCTGGTGTGTTATGCGATGGCAGATCTGGGTCAATGCAGTTTGCAATTGGTATTGGCTTATACACGAGTATATATGGTAGGTATGTTTGTGATCAATGTATTTGACACCATCTGTAGTGATTAGAACTGAGATTTCAAACTGTGAAATTTTATTAGGGAAGGGTTTTAAATCTATACAATGGTTATAGAACGTTGATTCATCCCCTGAAGGTCAGTGAGCAAGAGGGTGATGGGGAGGGAAGGATGACAGATATAGGTATGTTGATAAGAGTGATTGGTGTTTGAGAAAAAAAAGTGCAGGGACTCCCTTCATTAGATCCCCATTGTTTGGATGTCATCATTCCACATGTGAACCTAACAAGTGACCAGTTGCCCCTTGCTCAATGCAATTAGCAAGCTGTGTCATGTGTTCAGAGCCCATCAAAGTGCAAAGATGCTAACTAAATTGAAAAACAATGGAATCACTCCATTGTTTGAGCCTGCATCATGTACCAACCAACTTGACCACTAAACTTTACAATAAATAATGACTGCAAAGAAGAATTAAAAGCACATTTCTACAACTGGTATGCTAAATAGGTCATGGATTCCATCAGGGAAAAAAGGATGTCACTGGTGAAGATCTGAGTGTACTGTATTAGTGGACCTCAAACCCTCATCAATTAAGCTGATTCATGCTAAATGGATAATTGTGGCTCACACCAAAATGTGTGAAAAATTGGACCTAATTATCCATGGCTTTGAGAATGGTGGACTTGTGGTTTTGTCCAAAAATCATTGAAGTTCAAACTTCATTACTATGGTGTAATTAATGTATATACATAGTATTTCATTAAGTAATTGTCCTTAAAGCAATTGTTCTAGTATTTTACAGTCATGTTATGTTGTTCATTGGGATTAAACATGCATGGATAAAATGAGACATAGTTTCATGAGGATTTAAATCTTTCATTAACAGTTTCACTTGAATGAAGAATTGATCTGAATAAGTATTAAATCTAATTTACATATACTAGTATAATTTATTGTTCTTTGTTTCATTTACAGTAATACTGGTGTTTGACTACCCTATGCTTTTTCTCTTCCTTCTTTATCCTTACTTATTTCACATCATATCGATTTAAGGCAGTGAGTGGACATTACAGCAACCTTATACTGTATAGATACATATGCATTGAAACAATATAAAATGCATTAAAATTCTTTTTTTCAAAGGGCTAAAATAAAACAAACACTTGTAAAGCTAATATTTTATTACCAGATTACAGAAATCACATTGATTTATCTAATAGCTTTGTTGATCTCTAGGAATGAAACACAGTAAGAAAATGAGGGGGGGGGGGAGGGGCTTCATCATAGTGTATGTGGCTAATTTTTCGTATGAAAATTGGGATCCCATGAAAATTAGTGATACTACAGTATTACATAGATGTACACATTTTGAAGCATTGGCATACCTGTTAGATCGATGAGAGGGCCATCCAGATCTGTAATCTATTTGAATTTTTCTCAGAGTGATTTTTCTGCAGAAAAATGGTCATGTCCACTGTTGGGATATTTCCCCACCTGTTAAAAACTGTGTCATGTATTTCTGCGAATGAACTTATCTCGTGTAAAATCAGCTTATGCACATGTGAATTTATATGCAGAAAGTTTCACTAGTACTTTGATTTTTTTTAATGCAGTGAGTCTGAAAAGGGCCCACCACAGCTTTTCTGCTGAGGCATGACTTCTAAACTACTAATATTTGTGTATAAAAATCCACACAAGTTTAAAAAACCAATATTGTGACCCTGTAAGTTTTGACAATATAATATAAACCTTGCTTTGTAAAGCAGAGGCAATCACCTAACTAAATCACAAGAGTTTTTACCTTCTTTTGTGAATCATCAGTACTTGAATGAAGCATGAAACTGGTATTTAGAAAACAGTATTGTATTGCTGCAAACAGTCCTTTCACGGTTGGCAAATGATATGGATGATGTGAAGGGCAGTGTAGAAAAATCAAAATATTAAAAAGCTTCATTTAGTTTCGTATATTTGCTACCATAGTAACAAATTAGAAAGTTATGGCACCAGTTGCATGCATTAATAGAGAATTGACAGACTTAATTGGTTTTGATAAAAAAAAAAAAAAAAAAATACCTCCCAGCTCAACACTAAGTCAGTGTTATTCTACCATCCAGGCTATGATATAAATGACCAGTAACCTGCTTATATTATATTGCGCATGAAAGGGCTAACTGGAGAATACAACAATATTTGTCTCTGCTTATTCTTATTTCCTTAAAGCAAAAGATTTTGAAAGATTATTGATTGTAGTGCCTACATAAATTTTAAAAAATCCAGTGCATATTTATGAGGTGGTCTTGCATCTGATTGGCTGAGATTTTTACCACTGTAGACACTGTATTTTTCATAGGATTTTGATCAGACTTGATAAATAGGCTTATATGATCAAGATCTGGATCCACACATATTAATGATGTCATCTTGCATGTGATTGGCTGAGCTTGTCAACACTTTAGCAACTCTATTTCTGATCAGATTTTTATGAGGTAATCTTGTATCTGATTGGCTGAACTTATTACCAATCTGGAGACCAAATTTCAATTGGATTTTGTGCCAACTTGGTAAATAACCATATGTCACCATTGTCTTACACAGGTTCTATAATAAGAAAGTTATGCGCATATTAATGAGATAATCTTGCATCTGATCGGCTGAGCTTGTTAGATCTTGAAACTATATTTTACATCAAAGTTTGATGAAACTTGGTAAATAGTTTTATATCATCAAGATCTTGTGTTGCAAGTAAATCTTTATCATTGAAAATAATTTTTATCAGAGTACAGAAAAATAGGTAAAATATGAAGTTCTGGAGATAGTTTCAGAGGATGACTGCTCCAATTGTGACCACTGGCTCAGCAAGGATGGTACAAGGAAAATGGTAGTGAAATTTTAAGTTTCAAAGAAGGTTGGGGATGTTATTGTACATTTTATCCCACCATACATATGCATGTATGTGTGTAATGTCCTTGAACTCTTTCAACACCATTGGAGCTGGATATTTGATATTTGGGTAGATGATGGTCCCATGTGTGTAGAGTGTGCCAACACTTTTGGAATTTTGATCTCACTCCTGGGGTGGTTTAGGGGGTATGGGTGATTTAGCATAAATTTCAAATAAGTCCAAAGTTGTTTGTCCCACATGTCAGAGAATTAACTGGTGCAATCAATGACCCAAGTGTCAACATATAAGACTGCATGGGACTTTTGGGTCATGCCCCAGGGTCTTTCCCTACCACCCCCTTTGCATGATGGCTATCTACCCAATCTGATTAAAATCAGATCTCCACAATACTATGTGGAGATCTGACAGACACCGAAAAATCTAGAAAAAACATTAAGATTGATAGTTTGTGTTTGAATGCACAGTATTTTCATAATTATTTCCAACAATTGCCATTACATGTATTTGGGGGGTTTTTTTTCTCTCAATCTGTCGATGACCATATTGACTGTAGGTATATCATTAGTCATTTCGGTTTCTTAAATTTCCACAGGATTACCATTCATTTCATAAAACACATTGCAAATTCACTATACTATAATTTCTGTGTTAGTGAGTTCTTTGTTCAAGTGATGCATCACTTCCGCTTACATATCGGTGCAGGTAATATCTGCTTGAACTTTTGTGAGGGTCATTTAAAAAATGCAGTTATTTTTAAATGATGCAATAGAAATTTATAATGACAGCTAATATGAGGTTTTCAGGTATGAAATTTTCAAAACTAAGTTTTAACAAAAACCACCATAATAGACCTTCAGTATTACTAGCTGAAAACATTAGGAATTAAATTATCCATAAGTAATATGAGATGACCAATGGACCAGTAAAAATTCCAGATTTTTCTTGAAATTTCCAGATTTAATTTTTCCAGGGATTCCAGATATTAGGTGTTTGAGGTATTATATATTATAGAATTTACATATTATAAATAAGTTTTTGCTGGATTATGTAAATATTCTATTCCATCAGTTTTTTCTGGATTATGTAAATATGCTATTTCATCTAAAGCTGAGACTTTACACACACACTATGATCAAATGTAATTGACCTGATTAAATATTCTCATCTGCCATTTTTGTTGCATTGATTATGGTCCTTTTACTGGCATAGAATTGGCTTGTCAGTTCTGTAATGGTTTCATCACAGTTTATGCAAAAAGCTACTCTAGTTCCTTATGAAAGTGTTTCATCATACTTAAGTGTGAATTAATCTCCAAATGTTTAATTTTGCCAAACATATTTAAGTATTTAGAATCATTAGCGGTTACCAACATTCTGGCCTATATTAGGTATCACTATGTCCCATCATTTATAAAATTTAGGAATTTTATTTGCAGAATCAGAAATTACATGTGCATGGCTTTGTGCTGAGTTTGAAGTATGCTTTGGCTGCAGGAGAATATACATCTTTTCAAATTAAAACTGGAGAGTGTGAACTAGGGTCAAGTTTCATTAAATCAAGGCAAACCATACCCTTGAAAAATGAGGGATAAATCTGACTGATAGATAAAAAAGTCAGACTCTGTTTGACATGTAATGTACTGTATATACGCGCATATAAGCCAAGTCCAAAATGCGAACAACATAGACCCTGATCTGCCATCGCATAATGTGCCATCAGATCAGGGTATGTGTTGTTTGTTCTACTGATTAGTCCTTATAAACTGCATAGACCCAGATCGACCGGCACATTATGCAACTGCAGATCTGGGTCTATGCAGTTTGCAGTTGGTATCGAGTTATACGCAAGTATATATGGTATATTAGTTTCCTTGATCTGGAGTAGAGCTGTATGTTGAAAAGTTCCATACTTTTGAACATTTTTCTAGGTACAGCTATCTGGTCAATCTTTGAGGATAAAAATAGCAAACATTGAGCAGAAATGTAGAGTAAAAAAAAAATCGCTTTTCAAACAGTTTACTCCCGGTGGTTTACTCACAAACTGGTGGGAAATGAAAGTGATAAGCTTCAAATTGCTGATCTCAGCAGTTTGATAAGATAATGTCATTCCCCTCTGAAAGGTAAGCCATAAATGTCATGATACTAGCTTCAACAATAACTTGGGAGCTATGGTGGTTCAGTGGTTCACTTGCCAGACTCATGAACGAAAGGGTGCCTGTTTGAATCCTACCATTGGACCAGCCAGGGTCAGCTACTGTGGTGTGTCCTTGGGCAAGGCACTTAATTGACTTCAAATGCCTCTGCACTGAATAACCTACTTGAGTTGCTGTGACATAAAACACCAAACCAAATCAACAATAACTGTACATTTGAGGGATTGGAGACAAAAGAAAAAATGGAAAGACTGGAAAAATAAATAGAGAAAAGAGAACAAATATAAAAAAGAAACAAAGAATGTTACAAGAGAAGAAAAAAATAAAATGATAGTATGGATTAAACATTAGAAGGGAAAAGTAGAAAATACAATTTTAGTATGAAAGAGAAAAGTATGAATGTATAGGATTTCACAACACATCAGCTCAATCCTGGCTGTAAAGATCTAATTCAAAGTTAAGTTCTTAAAATGTAAAGGTAAAAATTAAAAAAAACATTAGGAAACTAAACCTTTCTAAACAAACATAAATATGTAGTCCCACAAGACAACATATCAATCATGAAGATGTTAACATTCTTTACATTATTTTCACTATTTTCTAGTAAAAGTGGATATATTTGTGGATATAACTCTCTGTAATAAATTGCATATTAATGTACAATATTTACTAATGTCTGCATGGAGCTTGTCCTAATTGCTATTACACTATGGCAGGGATCACAAAATTAATTAAGTCTATGCATGGACATAATTGCTGTTCTGTAAATGATAATTAAAAGTGATAATTTAGTCTCTGCAAGCTTTGACATCGGTTTGTGTACTGTAGGTTACTATTTTCATCATAGAAAATTCTCAGTCCTTATTGAGTTCTAAGTCATTTTTAGCCTGTGTGATCTTTAAGAATCAAGATCACTAGCTGTTATATATGTGAATAATTTATGTAATGTAGTAATGTTATAAGGCTGATATTATGATAATGGGCACGGAGACACACATTAATTGTACTCCATTATAAGTTGTTTGTGCTCAGTGTTGACAATAATAATTGTCAATTTATAATGACTGTATATACTAGGAAAAAGACCATTCTTTAATACTCTGCACAAAGCTGCTTTATATTTGAAACAATTTGCTTTTATTTGATGTAATTTCTGTTGCCCATTAATTCATTGATCTTGTAAATATGACAGCTAATAATGAGTGAGGGCCTGTTGTATTACAATTGTGGCCATGAGAGTTGCCTCCCTTGTGTTTTGTCATGTGACCTGAATATTTGTTGACTGTCAGTGAATGTCATCACACCGCATGACTGGATTGTTAGTAGTAACCATACCGGGTTTCTGTGTGACTTGAGGCCACTACTTACCACTTTTACACATTAATTGATCACTAAAGTACTTCTTCTATTTGGATTATAGGCTACCAGACATTGAGGTAGGTCTGTAGGCATGATCAGTTGTCATGGAAAGTAGATAACATTTTTCAGATCACAGCAAAATGTTGTATAAATGTAATACACCATGCTACTGTATAGACTGATTGAAATTTTGATCACATTTGACAGTGTTATATTTCTAAGAGATCCATTTTCTTATGAACAGTTCATTTACAAATAGCTTAAAAATAATCCTTAACAGTATAAAGTGGGTGTTGAAGAAAATCATTCTTGGCTGAGCTTATTGATTTTCTTATAGGCTCTAGGGTTGTGAATGAAATCTGTTTATATAAACAGATGCAAATTATAATAAAATCTGATATAAACAAATCTGTTCTTGTTAACTTAGATTGAAACATTTCTAACACTCCATTCATTAAGATTGTTACTGAAGATAGTCTTTTTATTCACTTGGTTTACTTTATTAATCTGGACAACATTAATTCAAATGAATTAGAGTATTAATGATAATTATAGGGAATATATTTCCTTCATGATTCCTAGAAACAATTTGTTCATGTTTTTTTTTCTTCTTTTTTCTGTGTTAACTGAACAAAAAGGGTGTGTGAAAAAATGTAAGTTGCCAGATTAATGGCTTTGCACTGTCTATACTGTATGTATCCAATGATTACTGTATATACTCGCATATAGGTCCAGTCCAAATGCAAACAACATAGACCCTGATCTGCTGTCGCATAATGCACCGGCAGATCAGGGTCTATGTTGTTTGTTCTATTGATTGGTCCCTACAAACTGCATAGACCCAGATCTGCCGGTGCATTATGCAATGGCAGATCTGGGTCTATGCAGTTTGCAGTTGGTATCAGGTTATAGGCGAGTATATACGGTAGTCCAGCCTGCACTTTAGCAAAATTTAGCACATTTTTTATCCTAATAAAAAGCAATGTCCTATGATAAGCCCACTACAAATTTTTTAATTAATTTACCATGTATACTTGTATATAGGTCGAATCCAACTGCAAACAACATATACCCTGATTTGCTGTCACATAATGCACTGGAAGATTAGGGTCTGTGTTGTTGGTTCAACTGTTTACTCCTAACAAATTGCATTGACCCAGGTCTGTCGTTTTATTAGGCACGGGCAGATCGGGGTCTGTGCAGTTTGTAATAGGACTCGACTTATAAGCAAGTAAAAACAGTATGCAACTGTCCTCCATGTCATAATAATAATGGGAGAAATACTATAGATTAATACATTCCTCACAATTTTCCTCTTGCTTGCCTAACCAACACACGTTAAGACACTACTCCAAATGATTTTTGATTATTAATACATGTATAACATTTTTTCTTCTTGGATATTTAGAGCATTATGAACTTCTTAAGATGCCTCACAGAAAAATCTATTCGTTTGTCAGTTATAGCTGTTCTATTTTATTTTAAAGCCCTTGTGTAGATCAGCTTCCATATTTTGTATCATCAATGAATTTTCATATTTCTGGGTTGTACTATTTATGGCACAATGCTTATTTGTTATTCTATGTTTATGTCAACAATGTCTACTCCTGGCACAAAAATGAGAGAGCTTTAAAAAAAATTAGATCTTTGAATATTCATAAATATATCCTTTAGAAATGATAGTTGGGTGAATGAACAATTTATCACAAAACGATCAAAACTACCATTAATATAGTTTGCCTATTGCCAAGGACTGCATTTGATATTTCCAGTTTAAGATTCTGATTTTCAAGCTAGGGTATGAATGAACTACAGTGTTCACTTATCTCATTGATACTTATTCATACTACAGGGTATGAATGAACTACAGTGTTCACTTATCTCATTGATTTTATGAATGAACTACAGTGTTCACTTATCTCATTGATTTTAAGTATACCTATCCCACTGTTTGCACAACTTCAGACCCAAGGTCTTGATATAACTGGGAGTGGTCCTTTGTAAATACTGTACATACTCACTTATAAATGGGTCCAAATGCATACACATTAGACCCTAATCTGCCGTCGCATAATGCACTGGCAGATCAGGGTCTATGTTGTTTGTTCTACTGATTAGTCCTTACAAACTGCATAGACCCAGATCTGCTGGCGCCTTATGCAACGGCAGATTTGGGTCTGTGCAGTTGGTGTTGGCTTATACGCGAGTAAGTACAGTAAGTTTCTTGTTGTACTCGTCTACTCAGTTTTTAGTACAAAGATCCAATCAGGGATAGTGCAAACCAGATTGAAGAGCAACTTTAAGCTAGACTGTGATCATGTTGGAAGATTACTAGTTATAGAGACAAATGTCAAACTTACGGAGTCATGGTGGCTTAATAGATAGTAATGATGTAATCATGACCAGAAGGATGCAGGTTCAAATTCTGCCAAAACCAGGCCAGGTCAGCCACCATGGTGTCCCTGGACAAGACACTTTACTCTCATTACCTCTGCACAGTATAACCTTCCATGTGTTGATAAGCCAGTAAAAACTTACTCAAACAATCAACCATACACTGGTAGATCATGTTATTAGTAAATGTCCAACATTGTACATGAGTATTAATACATTTGTAGAGTATTTAGTCCCTATGATGGGTTGATTAGCAGCAGTTGGTCATGATGTAAAAAAGATTTTTTCTTATATTAATGTTATTCATGCTCATACTTGGAACATGATAAATATCCTGTTAAAAGTGATAGTTAAGTATTGACACCAAATAGAGAATGTGCATACATGAAGGAATTAGTTGAATAATAATGACCTATATTCATAACGCAGCGCGGTTTTTATTACCATCGTGATCAATTTAACACTAAAATATGCCTTTGAAAGGTTGGTTTGAACAGCACTGTTAACACATTATTGGCTGTATTATGCTGAGGAAATGGGAGCTAAGTGCTTTTCCTAAGAACACATCAAGGCTGCTGCCCAGGGATAGCCTGGATGGGTATTGAACCCAAGATGCTTGGATTACAAGTCCAGTACTCCACCAACTGAGCTAATGTGGCTCCAGAGTTTGAATTTTTTTATTTTTTTTTTCTTCCTTTTTTTTCTCATTGATATTTAGTGCCATTTAGAGAAATATCTATCTTTCTTACATTGATACAAGGATCATCTCATATATTTACACTGTAGTTGAAGTTCTTATGCATCTTAAAAAAAAAACAACAGTTATATAGTCATGTAGAATTGAAATAATTTGAATAAAAATAATTTTATTGGTAACAATTATTCATTATGGTTACCGTATATACTTGTGTATAATCGAAGTCCAAATGCAAACAACATACCCGGTAGACCATGATCTGCCAGCGCATAATGCGCCCGCAGATCGGGTCTACAGTATGTTGTTTGTTCTACTGATTAGTCCTTACAAACTGCATAGACCCAGATCTGCCGGCGCATTATGCGATGGCAGATCTGGATCTATGCAGTTTGCAGTTGGTATGGGCCTATACGCGAATATATATGGTAGTTGTAAGATATTCCTGATTGTAGACTTCAAGTACTGTATGCAGATGTGATGTAACAATCATGGTTGTGGTTAATGGAGGTTGAGTTGGGGAAGTAGGGACAGACATGAAGATAGAGGTTAGATTTCAGAAGATTCCCGGATAAATAGCAGAATGACTGGCATTGAAGTTATGTCTAGCCACCTATGGTCATACATACCCTGCCTACCCCATACAACTGACCATGTGTTTGTTGTAGATACCGTAGTTCTGATCACAATCAATGAACTTTCATTGATTCAACATGTTTTATCATGTCTGTTCAATCATATTGACAAAGTATACCGCTGATTTATGTACATCAAGTTAAACAGTTTTACAGTATATACACTCACAGGTAAATGATCATACTTAAGCAGCTGCTTTCTGTTCTGGTAAATTTATGACACATAGGCTGTATTATGCTGAGGAAATGAAGCTTCTCTTTGAAGTTTGAGATGGATATTTATTATTCATGTCACATATAATGTGTTAAATTTTTTGGAATTTGCATATGATATATTAGATATGCTGTAAGTAGTCTGCCAATGGATGATAAGGCATATGGGTCATTATTTGTGCAGAAGTAAATCAGTTAATCACGTGTCCTACAAGCTCAAAATGTATATACATTATACAGGTACATATTTATGCTCTATGAGGTTTATTCCTGCATGAGATGATTTAAACCCCAATAATCATGGTGCAAAGTGCATGCAGAACTTGTATGTATGTATGTATGTATATATATCAGTGAACTTTATCAAAAACACTTTGGTCCTCCTCTGCATAATGCGTACGATAAACACTTCTTTTAATTTTTTTTACACAACTTTGTTGGGCTGATGGCAGCATAACATAGATATGTAGTTTACCTATTTCAGACCGTGTTTTTAATTTTGTCTTCTTTCTTTCATTTATTCTTTATCCTTTGTTTATTTTCCTGTCATTTAAACATGGAGTCAATAATTCGTCTTGGCTTTTGTGTTTAGGGTTTGTTTTGTGGATGTTTGTTTAGCCCGAAATGTTGGGAAACTGTTTTAAATTTGGGCTGTTATCAATTTTTGTGTCATTATATATATATATATATATATATATATATATATATATATATATATATATATATATATATATATATATATATGGCATGTCAGCACAATCCCCCTGGCTACATGTGTATAGTAGCAAATAAGTTTAGGTATTAAAAAAGGCATATCAAATTATTAAAAATTAAAAAAAGGGCCCCAACATGCAAGGTAAATTTTTAGCTCTACTGATCATAGACCAGAAGGGCTTATGAGATAGTCTGTTGTCCGTCATCTGTCGTCCATCAGCCAACATCTGATGTCCGACATCTGTCCGTCCATTAGCAGTTTATTATCGCTACTCCTCCTAAACTACTTGGAGGATTGTAATGAAACTTTACACACACATTCATCCCAAGGTCCAGTTTGTCCTAAATGAGAATGGTGCTGCTCAGATGCCCAATGTGGCCACCACAGCAGCCATCATGTTATTGCTACTCCTCCTGAACAGATGGTCATATCAGCATGGGGTTTTCGCTAAAATACTTATTATGATGTCTAGTTGATCCTAAATGAAAATGGTGGCAATGTGATTTCCAATACGGCCACCATGGCAGTCATCTTTAAAATCTTATCGCTACTTCTGAACAGAAATCATATCGACGTCGGGTTTTCACCAGAAGACTTCTTATGATATCTAGTTGGTACTAAATGAAAATGGTGCTGTTCTGATGTCCAGTATGGTCACAATGGAAGCCTTCTTGAAAATCTTGTTATTGCAATTCCTGAATGAAAAGTCATATCAACATGGGGTTTTCACCAGAAGCCACCTGGACATCCAATATGGCGACCACAGTGGCCATCTTGAAATTCTTGTTATCACTACTCCACCTGAATGGATGGTCATATCTGCTACAAGTTTTCAGTAAAAGACTTCTTATGATGTCTAGTTGGTCCTGAAAGCAAATGGTGCCAATTTGACTTCCAATTTGATCATCACATCAGCCATCTTCACTATTACTACATGCATATATGTATTACTTTTTTCATTTAGCCTCTTGTTTCATATTTTAGAGAAGCTTTTCAGGCTGCAAATGACATTAATGGCTAGACATGGTTGGGAGGGGTGAGGGTATTTATACTCAAGTACACTAGGTGAAACATGTGGTATGGAATAACTTCTATTAAACTATGTCCGGAAAAAGTATACTGGTGTATTATTTTGTGCTAACATGACAGTGTCTACATTGTGAAAGATCTGATTATGTCATGAATTACTAGAGCATAAACTTGGCCATTCTGTGTCAGTATATTGTCTACAATCAATTGTGCTAAGTTACAACTGAGTAATCCTCTCCTCTCAGTGTCATACAGCTGGTTAAAGTATGTGAGTGAAAAAAGAAAGGAGTGGGGGAACAAACCCAACTTAAATTCAGGTCTACCTAAGCATCACTTCATCATTTCTGGATTGTGGATGTTGTTGCGCTCAATGTTCATACGGAAGTATAATCACAGTGTACACGTGAATTTATTGCAGATATTAAAGGTCATTTCCCACACAAAAACAGCTGATTCTAGCTACTGTCATTTCTGCATTTCATCATGGTCTGTTACAGCATATAGAAATATAGGAGTCTTGTAGTATTGATTGATTAAGCATAACAAAATTGTGGACTTGGATTTACCATGGAATTACAGGGCAATTACTAGTAAGGAACCTGATCCTGCTTTCACAAAACTTAACTTTGAGTGAATTCTGCTCAGATTTTTCATGCTGATTATTTGTAAACTTCAGTTGGATAATTTAATTAAACCTACATTTTTTAAACAAGTTGGTTATTTTGGACTTAGCATTGTGCAGCTGTCCTAATTTTTGTCTTTGTAGGAAATTCACAGAAGGGCAAGGTTTTAAGTTTAGTACATATTCAAGTTGAGAAAGTTGTATGAACGCTGGGTCATGATAGGGTAGCTTAGTGATAACAGACAAGCTTTACACAAGGGGTGTCAAACTCATTTGCCATGGCAGGCCAGATTTGATATAAATAATAATTAATAATAATAAATAATGAGTCTGGCTGGGGCCGTACCCAGCCAGTGGGCCATATGTTTGACACCCCTGCTTTACACCTTTATGGTCCCAGGTCTAACCCCTCTCAGAGCCAGTATACGTAACAGTTACATAATTGCCATCCGTAGATTGGTGGTTTCTGTAGGGCTCAGTCTTTGCAGTTCATTCACCCTAAAAGCATCTTTGATTTTCACCAGTGAGAGTACAAAGTTTCTAGAATTTGTACACAAACAGACATAAAATGAACAAAGTTTAAATTAAATTAAATACAGCAGAACTTTACTTGGTAGTGATTCACTCAGTCTGTGTTGACTTGGTGATTGTGTTGAAGAAATTGACAAGTAATTGTTCACTTTAGCTCTACAGTGATAGGGCAACCTTTGAAAATGTGGATTTCTAGGCAAGTCAATATGACTTGAAATCACTCAAGTGTATTTCTAACAAGCAGACAGATTTATAATGTGATACAAGTATCAAGTATATACTTTATGACAGGTTAATATTGATCGTTTTGACTATCTTGGATTTCATAGCAGATTTATTCATATACACCGGGAAAAAGTATTGAAACATAGTATATTAGCAATGTAGATTGCATATATCTTGCAGCTTCAATGGGATTTTCTTAATATTTTTCTCAGGCTGTGTGTGTGAGAGAGAGAGAGAGAGAGAGAGAGAGAGAGAGAGAGAGAGAAGCAAATGTCAGTTTCTGATGAGGGATAGGGGTCTGCGAGTTTTGTTTCACCTGCATTAACATGGTGAGATATAGATTATCACTTTTCTGGCAAGAACAGCAGTGGCAGCAGCATTGTCAACATTTAAGTTCTGTGTTGAAGTTTTTTCAAGTCAAATAAAGTGTGCGGGGAGAGGACACATCAACACACAGATGCTCATAAGACATGTGAGACACTGTACAGGTTCTGTGGAACACTTGTTTGTTGGAAGTACATTTGATTTTAAGGGTTTTTAATTTGTCTGTTTTCTTGATCACTTTAAGCTGAAAAGTATAGCATGATCTGCAAGAACAGGGTTGATGCAAAATACAATGCAGTTTAAAGACACATGCGTACACAATCACACATTTAATGTTAGTTTGTTTGGAGTTTGGATCATTTGATTGGTGCATAGGTGTGTTTGTCAAACAAACACAATCATGTAGTGCCTTTCTGTTTGCATCAGCCTTATATACTGGTATACCGATGGGAGATAATGATCTTCTTATTTGCTTACAGTGATCAAGAAAAGGACAACCCAGTGACTGATCATATATGACAGCTTATATTCACATATAGGGCAATTCATATACCATGTATACAAGTATGTACTTCCACTTATTGTTCCAAAAATGCTTGTAACTGACTGAATCATTTGCCTCCATTGTTGGAGAAAGACTGTCCCATTGTTGTATTGATCCGATACATTACAGTAGATACAGGGCAAGCTTAAATGTACTGGTAATTGAATTTCTAAGAGTAGATCACAATCAGTTTTAACCTTCTCAATTTGAAGTTGTAGTTTATACATTGAATGTGGTCATTGCCTTTGGCATGACATTGTCAAAATGCATCCAAACAGGGTATAATATCAGGTTTTGGCATGATTCTGTAAATATTGATTTGTAATTTATTTGAATACAGAAACATATTGGCTTCCTATAAACTTGTTATAATTGTTTTCTACATAGTTTCTGTTTTTGTGTGCGTGTGTTTTGGAGTCATAATAATGTGTCCCAATTGTCTGGCCAACCCATCCTTCTCCATATCACGGATTTCGTGACTCAGTAATTATTTAGGAACTGAATGGATTGAAAAAAAAGTTCTGTACAAGGTTTAATATCAAGAATACTCCAGTCTGTGGAAGTATCAAGCTGCCATCATCATGATGAGATATTTCTATAGCATTTATGATCAAGACGATATCTGTTATATCAACAAAACAGTTACCGATTGCAATGTGTTGACATGATTATGTAAATATGTCATCATGTTCACATAATCATGTAGCAAGATAGTAACTCATCTTGTTGGTGTAAAAGATGTCTTGATCATATCTCATGATGTTGATGGCAACTTAATGCTTCTATACCAGTCTGTTTTGATTTTTTTACCTTTTTTCTTTAAATCATGACTTAGTTCTGGCCCCTGTTTGACGTAGAACTTTGCCCTTGCATATTGAAATACCTCAATTCTTCAGTTGTACCAAGGGCCCAGAGTGGTCTAAGGCACTCACCCTTACAGATCACAAACATCTCACCTCTGTCCACATGGGTTCGAGTCTCAGCTCAGACAACATGGGTATGTGAAAAGCTTGCCAGTAGCTCTCTGTGGGTCAGTCCTGGGGTTTTCCCAGGTTCTTCCTTCACCAAAATATAATGGCTGTCATGTATAGCCTCATGTTGGTGTTAAACCCACAAAACCAATTAACTGTAGTGCACCATATTGGTGGAGATATCATTGTATCATATGGACTTGTATTGTGTTTTTAGTTCACCTGGCCAAAGGCCAAGTGTGCTTGTGGTATAGCTTTTTGTCCATCATGCATCTTATTTTGTTTGTCATCCATCATCAGTCGTATTTGGTATGTAAGCTTATATCAGCAAGTCCTTGGATGATTTAGATTGTGAGCGACATCTACTCATGTTAATGAGGAAATCTTGCAATTGATTGGGTGAATTTGTGAACAATCTAGAGGCCATATTTCTCATCGGATTTTGATGAGATTTGGTATGTCAGGTGAGTTTGATTATGAGTAACACCCACACATATTAATGAGGTGATCTTTTATCTGATTGGTTGAGTATATGAACACTCTAAAGGTCATACAATGAGACTTGGTATACAAGTTTATATTATCAAAATCTCAGAGGAGATCAATTGTGAGCAACATCCATGCATATTAATGATGTAATCTTGCATCTGATTGGCCGAGCTTGTGAATACTCTAGAGCCAATATTTCTAGTCTGATTTTGATCAGATTTGGTATGTAAACTTATGTCATCAAGATCTTGAATGAGTTCAATTACAAGTGCATGAATGTAAACCTCCTGTTTTCCTCCCGAGATGAGGGGCGTCTCCGATCATTCACTGAAATCTCCCATGCATGCAAAATTATTATTGAAAAAATTTATTATTTCCATTTTTTTCACACCTTGTATCCAGTCTAGTATATTTACAGTAATACTGTATGTGACAATGACTGTGAACTGGCTTAAGCAGGGCAAGACAATTTAGTTACTGATTTCAAGCAGCATAAAACAATTAACATCCCTTTGATTCTGTCGGCAGGGTCGGTTGGCTTCAGTATTTAAAGTTTGTCAACATGGATTATACTATGTGTGATCAGAGGTAATTCCATAAGGATTAAAGACATTAATTGATTATGGTTGGATTACTAAAGAGCTCAGCATAAAACAATTAACATTACTTTGATTCCCTCACAGTGGAAGGTTCAGCTTTGGTGCTTCAAGTTGTCAAGATGGATTAGAGTCTTTACTATGTGTGATCAGAAGTAACTTGGACATAATAAAAGATGTTAATGTGTTGTGGTTGGATTGCTAAAGAGCTCATGTAACATAAAACAGGGTCAGTTTGGCTTGTGTGATCAAAGTTTGTTGAGATGTCTAAGCGTGCATTATCTCCCAATACTAAAACACCAAAATCCAAGCAGCCGAAATATAACACACCATTCAATGATGGATGGAAACGGGAATTTCAGTGGTCAGAATCAAGTTTAAATTCATGAAAATGCTTTCTGCCCTTTCCATAAAGCTGATTTTAAAATCTGCTGCAGTGGCAAGAATGATATTATGCGTCATGCGGAAGCTCCATCCCATGAAAGCATATAAAATGTGACAACATGTATGCCATCACGGAAGTCCATGTTCGCGAAATCTGCATTAAATGTGGATAAAGATATATATGCCAAGACACTGTTTGCCAACTTTATAGCTGAACATAATCTCCCATTTATAGTAGAAGATCATTTTTCAGATCTTGTAAAAATAATGTTCTCTGACTCAGAAATTGCACAAAAGTTTTCATACAAATGGACGAAACCTACTCACATAGTGATCCAAGATTTGGGTCCTCATTGGGATAAGAAAGTCAAAGACATATCCCCCAGTGAAAAATTTGCCATTCTCATTGAAAATCATCCCTCTTCTGAAGTCAAAACTCCTGACCAAATTTTGCAAATCTCCTGATTTGTCCTAAGCTGACTTTTCTGTCACGTGTATGGAGGTGACATCCAAACATATTAATAAGGTGATCTTGTATGATTGTCAGAGCTTGTGAATATTCTAGAGACCATATTTGTGATTGGATTTTGTATGCAAATTTGTATCATCTTGATCACTGGTGAGTTTGATTACGAGCAACAATAATGCATATTAATATGGTGATTTTGCATCTGATTTGCTGAATTTGCTAGCATTCTAAAGGTCGTATTTCTAAGCATTGTTTGATGAGATGTTATGCAAGCTTATATCGTAAGGACCTCAGACGAGTTTGATTAAGAGTAATATCCACACATACAAATGAGGTGATCTTGTATCAGATTGACTGAGCTTGCAAGCAATCTAGAGACCATGATTTTAGGAGATTTGGAATGTAAGCTTGTATCATCAAGATCTTAGATGAGTTTGATTTTGAGAGAGATCCACATGTTAATGAGGATCCAGGCTAATCAAATGGTGGGAATTGAATCTTAATGGTTTCCAATTTACGAGTTGGGGCAGTGGGACCTCAAAGGGGGTATGGACAGACCCAGTAATCCATGTTGGCTGAATAGATTAACTCCCCTTATTTTGCCAAGTAAATGTGTGTGCCTTCAGGATGGGGCTGTGCACAGTTACTAAGTTATGTCTCAGGATACTCAAAGATTTTCTTTCCCTACTACAGTTTCAGTTCATGTGTGAATTTGCATTCACATGCTGATATATGTGAAATACCAAGGTAAGTGATATCAGGCCCACTTGGGTCTCTTGTTTAATAAGAAGTTCTAAATATGATCATTGGGAGGCATGGTAGCTCAGTTTATAGCACTTCAGACTCATAATTCAAGGGTCATAGGTTTGATACCTGCTCAGGCCAGCCCAGGTCAGCTGCCTAGGTATGTCTTTGGGAAAGGCACTTGGTTCCCATTTCCTCAGCATGATATAGTCATTGATGTGTTGAAAGTGCCATTAAAAAATCCAAACCAACCAACTAAATAAGACCATCAGAAAATTGATAGTCTTGATGGGTGTATTAACTTTTTAACTCAACTGGTCATATATCAGAAGAACTTATGCAATGACCTTTCATCCATCCGGTGTACAGAGACTGTTAGCACAAATAACTGGGAGGATTTTCAAAAAACTCTACAAACACATTCATCCCAAGGTCAAGTTGGTCCTCAATCAAAATGGTGACCTTGGAGCATTCAATATGGACACCATGGCAGCCATCCCAAAAATTTTGTTATCACTTTGCTTCTGAATGGATAGACATATCATTTTCATTAAAGAAAATTTCTTATGATGTGTAGTTAGTTCTAATGAAAATGGTCCAGATCTGACATTCAATATGGCTTCCACTGTGTACATCTTGAAAATCTTGTTATCACTACTTTTCTCTCAGATGATCATAGTAATCCGAGGATTTTACTAAAATACTTATCATGACGTCTAGTTTGTCGTAAATGAAAAAGGCACCAATCGGACATCGAATATGGCCACCACTGTGGCTATCTTGAGAATCTTGTTATTGCTACTGCTCATAAACAGATTATCATATTGTCATGGGATATTCATGTAAAGACTTTTTATGGTCTGTGGACAGTCCTAAATGAAAATGGTGCCCCTCAGACATCCAATGTGGACACCACAATGGTGATCTTGAAAGTCTTGTTATATTTACTTCTCCTGAATAAATGGTCATATTGACATGAGGTTTTCACTAAAAGACTTCTTATGATGTTGAGTTGGTACTAAAGGAAAATGGTGTCAATCTGATATCTAATACGGATGTCATGGTGACCATCTTGAAGTTCTTGTTCCTGCTACTTCTATTAAATTGATGGTCATATCAATTATGGATTTTCACTGAAAGACTTATTATGAAGCATGGTTGATCCTATATGAAAACTGCTAATCTGACATCCACTGTGGCCATCTTGAAAATATTGCTATTCCTACTGAATGGATGGTCATATTGACATGGGGTTTTCTCAGAAAGACTTATTTTGTGTTCTAGTTGGTCCTAAATGAAAATGGTGCTGACCTGATATTCATTGTGGCTGCCATAGCAGCCGTCTTGAAACTCTTGTTATTGCTTCGCCTGAATGGATTGCCATTTTGAGATGGGGTTTTCAGTGAAAGACTTTTTATGATGGTTTGTTGGTTGTAAATTAAAATGATGCTGATCTGACATCCAATATTGCTGCACAATGGTCGTTTTGAAGATCTTTTTGCTACTCACCCTGAATGGATGGTTATGTTGGCATGGAGTTTTCGCTTAAAGACTTCATATGAAATCTAGTTGGTCCCAAATGAAAACAATACTGATCTGACATCCATTTTGGCTGCCCTAGAAGCAATCTTGAAAATCTTGTTATTGCTACTCTTTCTGAGCAGAAGGTCATACAGTAAAACCTGTAATGAGCGACCACAATCGTAATGCACGGATCGATTTTATTATATAAACGCACTGTCGTGAGCGACCACCTGCAGAACGCGACCAGCGACCGCAATTTCTTGGCAAAATATGCATTTCGACACTGCTATGAACGACCGCATCACAAAAACAGAGATAAACACAACTGACCTTTATTTAACTCTTTGTAACCACGATCGCTTAAGAAGCAAAGACGTTAAAAACAAAATCAAAAACTTAAAAACAAATTAGGCTGGCTACCGGTTTCTTGAATTCTACAGGTCATGCATGTAGTATCATATGTTATAGATTGTAAACCAGACTAGAGTACATGCCGATTGCTCATTCGGAAGTATCTCGGCTATTTCTGCGAGACAAAAGTATGATCCATAGGATTTCCCGCGAAATTGCGTATGGTAGCTTGTTCTAAAATAATACTGCTATTATCGCGAGAACTGAGACAAACACCACTGATGTATATTTTATCCTTCGTAACAACGACCGACCGCTTCCAAAGTAAAGACTGTTGTAACAAAACAAAAAAATTATAAAAACAAATTAGACTGGCTACCGGTTTTCTAACTTTTGCAGGTCATGCATGTAGTTTTCTATGTACTAGGCTGTAAACCAGACTAAAGTACATGTCACTAACTGCCATTGTAGTGCCAAAGTCAATATAGCGGTCGCATACATCATTTTTCTTTGGAGTTAATCCGTAATGCCTGGGGTGAATGAGGTCTCTATCTTTAATACCAGTAGGTGAGAATCGTTTTCCGGATTCGATTGTCATTGTGAAAGGCTTGTGTTGTTTGTTGGGGTGTTTTTGATGTTACAGAGAGTACAATCCACACACCAAACCGTCATCTGTTAGTTCTAGTGCAGCCACAGGGGCTCGTTACAAACAAAATTAGGAGTATCGGTCAATGGATAGTGGGCTGGGGGATCCAACCTATAACAATATAACACAAGGGAAGACACGACTACTCAACCCTCGCTATTTCCAACCCTGCTCTCTTGTCCTATTTTCGTCTCCTAATGTAAAAATTATGCCAGCTGTAATCAAAAATGGATCAATTATCTTAACATCTCAACCGACTTCGTTCAATTCATGACATATTAGAGAAAATTCCATATTTGTTCGCCGATTTTGCAGAAGGGAGAAGTACGATGACGGAAGTTGCCGTTAGCATTTGGCTAGTCTTGGATTTCACCCTTGACGGAGAGGCAAGTTCCGAACCACCGCTATACTAAAATTCAGCACGAATTACAAGCAGACGATATCGAGCGAAGAAATGGATAATTTTATTGTGTCATGGTAAAATAAGCATACTAGCGTAAATACAGATAATTATCCAAATGAAACATTTATTCAATATTTTACGTATGTTTGGAAATGTGGTTTGGAACTTACCTCTCCGTCAAGGGTGAAATCCAAGACTAGCCAAATGCTAACGGCAACTTCCGTCATCGTACTTCTCCCTTCTGCAAAATCGGCGAACAAATATGGAATTTTATCCAATATGTCATGAATTGAACGAGGTCGGTTGAGATGTTAAGATAATTGATCCATTTTAGATTACAGCTGGCATAATTTTTACATTAGGAGACGAAAATAGGACAAGCTAGCAGGGCAGGAAATAGCGAGGGGTGAGTAGTCGTGTCTTCCCTTGTGTTCTATTGTTATAGGTTGGATCCCCCCAGCCCACTATCCATTGACCAATACTCCTAATTTTGTTTGTAACGAGCCCCTGTGAGTGTAGCCGGTTACACCCCGTTTATAGACTTAATCCCTTTGTATCGTCGGTGAATAAAGTCTTTGACTTTTGTCTCTAAATAAATTTATTCTGTTTCTGGATAAATTAATTGTGTCTTTTTATTTCATTCATTGGTACATATACATTGTATATGTATTCCATATTTCCCCAAAGCCTGATCAAAACCGCTACAGTCGTTATTACAATTGATCCCTTATAACATTAACACCTAGCACTTTAATAACAACGGCAGAACCTCCAATGAAAAAGAAACAAATTCTAACATTGGAGGAAAGAATTAATGTAATTGAAAGAAGTGAAAAATGGGAGACCGTTTGCAACATAGCAGCCACTTGAAATGTCGGTAAAACTCAAATTTAGGGTGCTATAAAAGACAAGGAGTCAATTAGAAACGAACTGGTATGCTAATACTAGTACATGTAAGTGTGATCTTCAAATATAAATGTGATTCATGTTTAATGATAGATGTATATCTTTATTACTATTTAAAATTATTTTCAGATTAATGCATGCAATATTTTAACAAGAACTATGAACAAAGAATACAATAAATGTACATGATTGTGCTTATTTTTCCCTCTTAAACAGTGCTGAATTTTGACCTTGGAAACTGGTCTTTTTGTTCAAACCTGTTATGAGAGACCACCTGTCTTGAGAGACCGCTTTTTGCTGGCAGAAGGGGCGGTCTCTCATGACAGGTTTTACTGTATTGACATTGGGTTTCACAGAAAGACTTCTTATGGTGTTTAGTTGGTCCTAAGTGAAGATGTTGTCCCATGAGCAATACAATATAGCCACCATGGTGATCACTATGACCAATCTTGTTATCACTTCTCTTCTATACCCTTCACAGTGATTTACCTCCTTTTGGTTGGAGACTGTCACTTCCACAGTGCTGTAAATTTAGTGGTAAAATGCCACCTGGAGAAAACCATGCTTCTCCTCAACGGATGACCATAGCTACATGGGGTTTTCACTCAAAGACTTATTATCATGTCTGGTTGGTCCTAAATGAAAATGATGACAATCTGACATACAGTATAGCTAAATAAGAAGATAGACCTGTTGCCAAATTTGGTGTGTTGTAGTTTCTGAAGAATATCAGAGGTGGTTTCAGTACTTAGCAGTTAAAATGAAAAAAATCGACTGGTCAGAGATTCCTGGAAATTCTTTTTGGTCAATCCCTTGTTTCAAGATCAATCAAATTCTTATCATTTTGGAGCAAATAATGCATGCATCTGCCAGCTGATTAATTCTAACATACTACTGTACCATTTACCTACTGCACAGATAATATTATCATCACTGCCATTTTACTTACAGTCTCACACTGTGGATAAGCGACATGCTGTAGTGACCTTTGACACCTACCTCTCCCGCTTCAAAATCAAGGATCTTAGCACAGTGAATGGGGTAAGACCAAAAAACTTTGATCAGTTATTGATATTAATTAAGATGCTTCTTATATAAAGAGTACAACATAGTTGTGTTAATCTGAAGCAAAATATCATTTACATTATGCCCATATTTGTCCGATGATTAGCCGATGCTTGATGATAAGCGTCCCCAGCCAGCAAATGTTGGCAAAGATTTATTAAAGATATTTTTGTCTGACAATAAGCCCACAATTTGACCTGTTGTTGTCTGTGTTTTATAATAATAATAATAATAGTGAAATCGTTCTTCTTAGAAGGTAACCTAATTACACCCCACTCCCCACCACACCAGTAGTTTACAAACACTAATTTCCATTTGGGCCTCTGTTATGTACAAGTATTACAGATAAAAGTTCAACAATGCTAGGTACTTGTATTTACAAATGTTTAAGATTTCTTTACAGTGCGGCATAATTTCTTTTATGTGCCCACCATAAGGTGGAACATATTATGTTATGATGTAGTTTGTCCATTTTTTGGTCTATCTGTATGTTACAAAACGTCATTCCCACACAATAACTTGAGCTGTCAAGTATCTATGGTTACCAAACTTTGTTGATGGCTTGCACATAAAGAAGAAGCCTATGAATTTTGGGTCAAAAAGGTCAAAGGTCAAGGTCACTATGACTGATAGAAGAAAATGATTTCAACACAATAAGTCAAGTTCTCCACCATTTACAGTTACCAGAGTTTGTGGATGGATTGCACAGGATGTAGGGAAGAAACTTAATGATGTTGGCATCAAAAGGTCAAATGTCTAGATCACTTTCACTGAAATAAGAAAAATGGTTTCTGTATAATAACATTAGTTCTGCATCACAGATCTGGACCAAACTTTGTTAATGGCTTGTACTTCATGTAAGAAAGAAGCCTGTTGATTTGGGGGTTAAAAGGTTGAATGTCAAGACTACTGTGGCTGAAGGAAGAAAAATGGTTTTTGCATATAATTTTTATCGACCATGTACCTTCATGAAAGTGTTACATGCTTGGTAAGAAAGAAATCTATTGATTTGGGGGTCAAAAGGACAAAGGTCAAGGTCACTTTGACTTAAAGAAGAAAATGATTTTGCATAATAACTTTAGTTCTTGAACAAAGTTTGTGAAGAGTTTGCTCTTAAGGTATGGAAGAGGCCTATCAATTTTGGGGTCAAAGATAAATGTCACTGTGGCTCAAAGAAAAATGGGTTTTGCAGAATAATTTTTGTTCTAGAGTAAGTTCCTTGACTAAACTTTGTGAATGGATTGCACTTAGGGTAATAAAGAAACCAATATATTCTGGGGTCTAAAGGTCAGAGATCACAGTCATGATAAGTCTAATAAGAAAATAATGGTTTATGCACACTAAGTTAGTTCAAGACTGCATACCTTGGCCAAATAATATCTACATAGAGGACTACTCAACACAGGAAGAGCATATCATGTGAAGTTCATGGTACTCTTGTTCATCTCATGAAATTTAATGGTTCCATTTTAGGTTTTATATGTGACACCATATAGCATGGAACAAATTTAAATTAGGCAAAGTTACATGGGAAATGCTGCAATTTTAAATAGCACAACTGAAGCATGAATGGCTCCACATGTGCACAGGGTAGAAAGTCCAGATTCATGTGTTAAATGCCCACTCACACCAGCCTGGGTCAGCTGCCACAGTGTGTCCTTGGGAAAGGCACTTGTAGCTCCTATTTCCTCAACATGATACAGCCAGTAATGTGTTAAAAGTACACATTTTGATGGCATTGAGGGTCACAGAATAGTAAAGTATAAAAATAAATAGTGTTTCTCTCGGAACTCATGAGGGTATTGATGATCCATGATCCATGGTGACTACTACAGTATGTATAGTCTTGTATAGATGGAAATCCAATGCAGCCTATTTCTAGACTTGAAAACCATAGTATTTACTTAAATATGCATGTGCAGTAAGATTTTATATATGTTTTTCTTTGATAAAACATTTTCTGAAACTCTGATTAAAATTCTCTGATGCATGCGATGTGGTCTTAATAGTGGAGGAAACGGGAGGACCTTCAATAAAATGGACTTTGGGTGGCAAGCACTTTCACTCTTGTATGAGTCTGATTCAAGTATCAGAAACCAAGGCATATTTACCATTGAGCTATTCCCAAAAACTGGTATTTTCTTTTTACAAATTGGATGCGCTAGATTCCAAGGGGTCAGTAATATTATTTTTATTCTTTTTACAAATGTATACTGTCTGACCATAAATCTATGGTGGACAAAGGTATGGTGGATAAGTCCACTTTGCTGACTCATATATGCATAGAGTTAGTTTTTTCTTGAGTTTATGTGTAAGAATGCATGTTCACATACCGTCTATACTTGCGTATAAGCCAGTTCCAAATGCAAACAACTTGGGGTGAAACAATACACCTGTGCTGTGTATCGATATGATTCACGATACACAGCCTATGATACGATACATTATTGATTCACATATCAACTTGATGGTCTTTTCATCTTTAGGTCTTTCAGTGGTAGTGTTGTGCTGTTTTTTATGTGTTGACATATTGGTTGTATTTCTAATATGCAGATTACAGACAGACATAGATTTAGCATATGTTCATATGCCAATCTCATCCTTGGCAAGATAACAAAAATACTTCCAAACAGACTAGATATTAGTTGTTAGTGATTTTAATTCAGTCATTTAGGCCATTTGAGGTTACTCCATTTGATCAGATCCAGGACTCATCTTGGTAACCACACCCTGTGTTTTGCACTGCATGAATGCTTTTAAAACATCTTATTATCAATTTCATGTCTTGACTTAAATTTGAAAGACATGACAGTGTTATCTTCAAAACCAAAGAAACGGTGCAATTTCCACCTACAAGGAAAATCTATCTAGAGCAAGTCCAGGTGTGGGAGCGGAGATGACTAACAACCAAAATCTATCACATTGTACTCCTGCAGATGTAAAACAACTGCCATGGCCACAGGCACTCGTTTGTGTTAGAGAAAAGGAAAACTATTGACAATACCCACTCCCCTTCTATACAAAATTAACAAATCAACACAAGGTGACAAACCAGCACAGTTCAAAATCTAACATTCCAAACTTGTTCTCCATGTATGACTTTAGTAATTTACAGATCATTTAATAACCATTTTGAATGAAGTTTCTCTGTGCTTTGTATCTACCTGGATCAAGTTTGGATGCCAATACTTCCATTGTGTCAGGCAGTGAATAAGTTGCAGTCAATTCTGATTGGTGGTTATTGTTTATCCTGGACTCGAACAAATAATAACCACCAATCAGAATTTAATGTAACATATTTTACTGAGTGACACACTGGAAGCACACCGGAAGTGTAACCTTCAAATTCAATCCAAATAGACAAGATATGAAGCAACAGAGAAACTTCGTGTAAAAGTGGTTATTAAATGATCAGTAAAGTACTTCAATCATATATGTGGAACAAATTTGGAAAGTATCCTTTACATTGATATGTTGATATATATATATATATATATATATATATATATATATATATATATATATATATATATATATATATATATATATAAGTGGCTGAACATGCTGATGGGATAAAATAATTAGCATGGAATTGGGGGGGGGGCACATTTCGAACCACATAACCTTAGTGTTAATTTGTAACAGGTGAGTGGGTGTTTTAAGCAGTTTTCTTTTTCTTTTTTACTGACAAACATTAGTGAATGTGCCTGCGATGGCCTTCTTAGATAAATTCTCAGTTTAAAGAATAAAAAGGCAAATGACTAATAATTATTCATGACTGCTGAAGATTAAAGTAACTTCTATAGGGTAAGTATCGTTTTGTATCGATTCTTCACCTCTTGTATCGACACGTGTATTGATATGGCAAAAGTATCGATATATTGATGAATCGTTTCACCCCTACAAACAACATAGACCCTGATCTACCGGTGCATAATGTGCCAGCCGATCTGGGTCTCTGCAGTTTGCAGTTGGTATTAATTTATACGCGAGTATATACGGTATATTGAATCCCCTCTCCAAAGAATTCATGGTGGAATGTTATACAGATAGATAAATTCCTTAATATTGCTTTAAAAATTTGGATACTGTATTTATCTAATGATAAGCCCATGATAGATGATAACGACATCCTACACTTTTACAAAAATTTAGGCAGATATTTGCTAAATATATCTTTGTGGATAAACCCAACCCCTAATTTTGCAAATTTATTTAGTTGACCCTCTGAACTAATCATAGATGTGATACTGTATTCTGCCATTCACATATAGATTGCATATTCACTCTTAATCATCATGCTTTTTTCAACGACACTTAAGCTTCTTGTAGTAAAATATTTGTTTTATGTTTTAATTGTATACTGACTATTTGTCTCTGATTTTAGAATTTGGCATCCTTTGATTGACAGAACTGTGTAATGTGTAAATCTTGTATGACAAAATAAAAATAATAATACTAAATATATGAAGACTAACTAATTCATAAATAATATTATGAAACACTACTTTTCAGCAGAACACCTGACATTTTCAAGTGCAAGTCCAAGACCTCAGTAGTTGATTTTATATAAAATCTCTTGGCAATTTACAGAGATGTTTATAAACAGTACTATGACAACATTGTGTAATTTTTAGTTCTATTGGTCATAGACCAGGAGAGCTTATGGGATGGTTGTCTCTCCGTCATCTGTTGTCTGCCTGTCCATTTGCACATGTTTGTTATCGCTACTCCTCCTAAACTACTTGGAGGATTGCCATGAAATTTTTATACACACATTCATCCTATGGACTAGTTGGTCCTAAATGAAAATGGTGCTGCACAGACATCAAATATGGCCACCACAGTGGCCATCTTGAAAATCTTCTTATTGCTACTCCTCGTGAATGGATGGTCATATCAATATGGTGTTTTCACTAAAAGACTTCTTATGCTGTCTAATTGGTCCTAAATGAAAATGGTGTTGATCTGACATCCAATATGGCCACTACAGCAGCCATCTTGAAAATCTTGTTATTAATATTCCTCTTGAACAAGTCATTTTGACATGGAGTGCTCAGCAGAAGACTTCTTATGATGTCTAGTTAATCCTAAATTAAAATAGTTTTGCTTGCACATCCAATATGGCTGCCACAGCTGCCATCTGACTTTTTATTGCTACTCTTCCTGAATGGATGATTGTATCAATATGGGACTTTTACTGAAAGGCCTTTTATGATGTCTAGTTGGTCCCAAATGAAAATGTTGCCTCTCAGACATCAAATATGGTCACTGCTACTGCAGTGGCCATCTTTAAAATTTTGTAATCAGTGCTTCTTCTGAATAAATGGTTATATAAATATAGTGTTTTCACTGAAACGCTTCCTATAAAACACTTCCTATGATGTCTAGTTAGTTGTAAATGAAAATGGTGCTGATCTGACCTCCAATATGGCCACCACAATGGCTATTTTGAAAATCTTGTTAGAGCTACTTCTCCTTGTTGTCTGGTCATATCAACATTATGAAAAACCTCTTGTGATTTCCAGTTGGTCCTAAATAGTGCTAGTCTGATATCCATTATGACCACCATAGCATCCATCTTGAAAATCTTGTTATCATTACTCCACCAAAATGGAAAGTCATATCATCATGGGAGTTTCACCAGAAGTCTTCTTAAGATGTCTTGTCCTAAATTAAAATGGTGCCAATCTGACATCCAGTATGGCCACCATGGTGGTCATCTTGAAAATCTTGTTATTGCTACTCCTCTTAAATGGAAAGTCATTTTGAAATGAGCTTTTCATCAGAAGAGTTCTTATGGTGTCTAGTTTATCCTAAATAAAAATGATGCTAACTGGCTCTGAGTATGGCCGCCATGATGGTGATCTTGAAAATATTGTTATCTCTACTCCTCCCAAATTGATTGCCACAATTTTTACCAATAGACTATTTATGATACCTAGTTGGACCTAAATGAAAATGGTGCCAGTCAATATGGCTGCCACAATGGCTGTCTTGAAAATCTTGTCACTACTCCCCTGAATGGATGGTCATATTGACATGGGGTTTTCACCAAAAGACTTCCTGGAAATTCTTTTCAGTCAGTAGAAGAGCATCAGTCCCATTCAGAGACTCTTGTTTTTTCACTTAATCCTAACATCTTTTGTTGAGTGTGCACACACACACACACACACACACACACACACATATATATATATATATATATATATATATATATATATATATATATATATATATATATATATATATATATATATATATATATATCTATATCTATATATATATCTATATCTATATATCTATATCTATATGTATGTATAATTTCATTTCAGACCTTTGTGAATGATCACCGAATTCCAGAGCAGGAGTATGTAACCCTTGATGAAAGAGACACTGTTCAGCTTGGTTATGATATCCTTTCAAAGATGGAAACTAATTTCCAGAAGCTTAGATAATGCAGCTTTGGTATTTTTTAAAATTTTCACATGACTCAGCTCAGACTTCATTTCCTTTATGTTTTCATAGCTCTAACTATTCTGAAATGAATTGTGTAAAAAGTAGTTCAGAAAATGCTGTAACAGTTTGTGAAACTGCTGGATGCTAGCCTTAAGTGTTTTATGACCTTTCACTGTGCATTCCTTGGAAAGGCATATACAAACTTCGAAGGTATTAAAGCCAGCTCCACAAATTTTGTAAACAGTTTGTCATTGACATCTTTTATGAGACAAATAAAATTTCTGAACATTATGATCTGTATATATATCATATGCAGAAATACCGTAATATTGTCTATAATTTTTCTGCATGTGTATATAAATAATTATTATAAAAAATATTAATTATGATTTTCATGGACTGTTAGTGTTCAAAAAATTACAAACAATAGGTAAACATGCATTGTGTCACAAAGACTTTCTCAAGATCAGCATGGCATTTCCTATCATCTCACAAGGGACTAAAAGGATCATTTTCTAATTGGATTAGTTTTTATAGAGTTGGTGATCATATGCTGTTATTTCCTATTATCAGGCCTGTTGGTTGTACGAATAAGCATTACATCAAAGATTAACTACATTTGTTTGCCCTACATATCAATATTTCCTTGTCATAAATGTATTTATTTTCATGATTATACCTATATTTTGAAATTTTAAGATGGATAGTATTTTGGATATTATTTGTCTTAGGATTGAAGATAAACACCTTATTGAAACTAGTCAATGTTTTAGGAAGATTTAATTGTGGATTAAGCATATCTGTACATAGTCACAACTTTATCAAAGATTAGACAAGAGCACTGGTCTTAAAATAGCAAGCTTTTGAAGATGTATTGCGATTGCCTTATTTTCCCATTGCCAGCAAAGTTGGGAGGGGATATAGGATTTTACTCGTTCATTCATTTGTGTGTTTGCTTGTTCATTCGTGTGTTTGCTTGTTCATTTGTGTGTTTGTTTGTTGATTCATTTTATTCATTATCCTCTTAATATCTTGGACCCTATTTCACCTACACTTGTGAAAATAGGTATTTGAATGCATTTCAAAGAGAGTAACTTGAATATACCAAAAGTATGTCTCTGTGACCTAATTCTGATGCTTGAATGACTTGGGTATTTTCAGCTATTCCTTCTGTACACACCAATATTTTGGACAGTATTGTGTATACACTAATACAAATTGGTATGTGGATGCATTTCAGGGAGAGTGACTCAACCTTATCAGACCTAGTTCACCGTGATCTAATTTTCATGCTTGATTGACAGTTGTATTTTCAGCTACTCATTTGTTACATACCTGATATCTTGGACCCTATTTCACCCAGCCATACAAATTGGTATGGGAATGTATATCAAGGGGAATAACTCAACTATGCAAAAAATAGGTTGCCATAACCTAATTTTGACACTTGAGTAAAGTTTGTATTTACAGTCATTTGTTTCATCTTTACCCCCCCCCCCCCCCCCCCCCCCCCCCCCCCCCGGTAGGCTCAGGAATGTAAAAAATAGGCTTGATGTGCCATACAGGATATCATAATAGGCAGCTAATTGAGGCAGTCTTTTTTCCCGGGGATATGTCCTGTGATAACTTTTCAGCTGAGAAGGTCTTGAATTTGTTAAAAGAGTGCAGTTTACATAATATAAAAAAAACCTTTGTATTTTAAGGATTTTACCCCAGTTGCTTTACATTTGTTTTGTGTGCCTTTGTTAGGATACCTAAACTTACTCAGCACTGTATAGTTAGGATTGTGCTGATGATGTGTTAAACCCTATGCACACTCACATGCACGCACACACACACACACTTTACTTTCTTTCAACCCTACACTGATGAAACTCTGTGTACATATTTATACATCTTAACGAGTTATATATTGCAGGAATATTTTCTACCTCCACATGCTGGCTCAGTCATCGCCTTAGACTATCAACCAGTGGGTAACAGGTTGAAATCCTGTCCAGACGAGCTTTACTATTCGCACACCCTCCCATTGTTTGTACGCCCTACTGAATATAAAAACAAAAAGCATCAAAGATGTTAAAAACTTGGTCATTTCATTCATCAACTAATTTATAATTTCAACATAATTGTCACCAGGGGGTCGCTAACACTGCCAAGTTACTGACATTTCAAACCAAACGGAAGCTCTCGATGTAAAAAAGCAGATAGACTGCTCACTGTCCATTTCTGGTTTCTAGAACAGTCCATTTCAGTAAAAACTGTGTCATCTGCGTCCAATATTTGCAATGTCTAGTTTTAATATTTCTAAAGAAAATTCAACAAATAATAAGGATGAACTCTTGTATACATGTGTTCAAAGAGTTGTTAACTCCTAAATTTATGGAATTATTGAGATTATCAAAGATGGTGAACTACATCATGTCTGTTGCTTCAAAACATAGACTCGCATTTGTTTAGCATCTAGGCCAAAAACATAATTTTGTTTCTGATGCGATTTTGGTACAGATTTAAACAGAAAAAGAAAGTGTTCCAACATTACAAAGTATTGAAATAAAATAATTCCCACATCAACTTACATTTGTTTTACTCAGTAAAGCACATGAATTTCAAGAAAGATCAATTAAATATGTCAACTTAAAATATAACTTTCACTATCTTTAGCAAGAATTATTTTCATAGAAGGTTAACTCTTCCATTATTTTTAATCATGTTCATAATGAATAGCATTATAGTTCATACCATCAACAGATCAAAACAGTTATAGGCAATGATTATTTTGTTATAAGAATTAATACATAACATTTTTAAATACTCTCAACTTCAGTGACATGCCAAAATTGATGCAAATTTTGCCGAGGTAATGAACATGATTCACTAATTAATTAATAAGATATCATTTGTTTTATGTTTATCTTTGTCTGAAATGTAAAGATTTTTTGTTTCTGGACAAATGTTTGAGATATTCTTTCACCAATAAAAAGGAGTGGTCTGCTGCTTTTGAAAATCCAAAATGTCACATTGTAACAATGGATGGCAGACAACACAAAATGTCACCTGAGCAATGGCAGCTGGCTATTGAATGTTATACAAGGGGTGAAAGTCAGAGACACAAAATGTCACCTGAGCAATGGCAGCTGGCTATTGAATGTTATACAAGAAGTGAAAGAGAAAACTCGCAGAAATATTGTATATTCATAAGTGTACAATTTCACAGCTCTTGAGTAAATTTGAAAGACAAGGAAATGTGGAAAACAGAAGCCACCATGGACGGAGTAAGCTCATTGATCCTAGGGGAGATCATCAGCTTCTGAGAGTGGTGAAACAAAATAGATGACAGAGTTTGAGAGGGATTACGGATAATCACAACCAATATGCACCTGAAAAAGCATCCATGAGGACAGTTAAGCACCAAATGCAGGATTATGGTTTAAAGAAACACCAAGTTCAGAATACACTGAGGTATCTGCCAGTAACAGATATCGCACAAAGTAGTACAAGAAAAAGAGACGTGTCATGGTTTAAATATGTTGGATTTAAGTAATACTTTCTGATGAAATCCAGGTTATCATCACTGGTGAAAACTGTTTGTACTTGTGGAGAACCAGTGAAGAAGCTTACAGACTCGAGTGCCTAGAACTACACGGAAATAATGCAAGTGTAGGTGCCATGCTTTGGGGCTACATCATGCAGACCTGTTAACTCTTACGATTTGACCTTGTCTTACTGAAATGATGTTGAATCAGATATTGACTTGTCTGGGTTTGGTCCTGATCTGAATTTTCATATTAGATTTAGTGGAGTTGGCCAAGGAACCAGACTTTACTGGCATACCTCAGATGCTTGAATCTGCCCATGTTTTTCATGCAAAATGTGTGCATGATCCAGCTTTTGCTGAGAGCATTATCTGGAAATTTTGCCCAACAATTGAAAACATGTTGAAGACAGAAGGAACAATCAGTCTTTTAAAAAAGTATAAACAATCAGCACAGAAGCATAAAAAGGAATATTCAGATTCTTGAGGGGGAAAAAGCAGGAAAAGCCACAATTATGTTTATTGGACATCATGTTGTGTTGATTTGAGTATTGCTCATGGTGAGTGAGATGATTTAAAAAAAAGCAAGGATAACGTCAAGTTGAGAGATCTTGTAAGAAGCCATTGACCTACATGAGGTTTGGAACTGCAGTTTCTAAAACTAAACTGGAGGCCATTAAGTTCAAAGTGTACTTTATGAACTTTTTAGTTCAACATGATGTTGCCTTCGCTTCAACAGCTCACATTTTTGTACTATTCAAATGCATGTTTACAGCTGGACAATAGCAGTACATATTTTTTTTTACACCTTACTGAAAATTGGTCTCGCTTACAGTTGGACAATAGCAGTACATATTGTGTTACAGCTTGCTGAAAATCGGTCTCACTTACAGTTGGGCAATAGCAGTACATATTGTGTTACAGCTTGCTGAAAATTGGTCTCACTTACAGTTGGGCAATAGCAGTACATATTGTGTTACAGCTTGCTGAAAATCGGTCTCACTTACAGTTGGACAATAGCAGTACATAATTTGTTGCACCTTACTGAAAATTGGTCTCACTTACAGTTGTGCAATAGCAGAACATATTTTGTTGCCCCTTACTGAAAATTGGTCACTCTTACAGTTGGGCAAAAGCAGTACATATTTTGTTGCCCCTTACTGAAAATTGGTCTCTCTTACAGTTGGGCAATAGCAGTACTTATTTTGTTGCACCTTACTGAAAATTGGTCTGACTTACAGTTGGGCAATAGCAGTACATATTGTGTTACAGCTTACTGAAAATTGGTCTCGCTTACAGTTGGACAATAGCTGTACATATTGTGTTACAGCTTACTGAAAATCGGTCTCACTTACAGTTGGGCAATAGCAGTACATAATTTGTTGCACCTTACTGAAAATTGGTCTCACTTACAGTTGTGCAATAGCAGAACATATTTTGTTGCCCCTTACTGAAAATTGGTCACTCTTACAGTTGGGCAGTAGCAGTACATATTTTGTTGCCCCTTACTGAAAATTGGTCACTCTTACAGTTGGGCAAAAGCAGTACATATTTTGTTGCCCCTTACTGAAAATTGGTCTCTCTTAACAGTTGGGCAATAGCAGTACATATTTTGTTGCACCTTACTGAAAATTGGTCTCTCTTACAGTTGGGCAACAGCAGTACATATTTTGTTGCACCTTACTGAAAATTGGTCTGACTTACAGTTGGGCAATAGCAGTACATATTGTGTTACAACTTACTGAAAATTGGTCTCTCTTACTGTTGGACAATAGCAGTACATATTGTGTTACACCTTACTGAAAATTGGTCTCTCTTACAGTTGGACAATAGCAGAAAGATACTGACTGTCTTACTGAAAAGGTCTTGTTAGGGTTGGCAGTCTGCATATCTTGGAGTGGGTACTTTTTTTCAGAATTGAGGGAAATATTAATAGCAAGAAGTACATTAATACTCATAGCTTTCATTTATGGCCAGTCATTGCAAAATATTGAGCAAATTCACAATTCCTATTGCAAGATGACAATGCACCATGCCACAAGTCTACACAGTTCGATGCCTGGAAACAGGAAAACAATATCGAATTACCATCACAGTCACCTGACCCCAACACAACTGAAAATGAGTGGCATATTCTCAGAATCAGACTTAGAAGATCTCTGCATGCAATTAAATCTCAGCAAGAGCAAGTAAAGGAGGTACAGGCTATTTGGACATCGATCACTACAGACTGTATCAAAAGCTTTAAACAGCACCATTCCCAGGAGACTCCAAAAAGTTGTGAAGTCCAGAGACCATATTACAAAATACTGAAAACTCCAGGTAAGTGCCATATTTTGTTTTTTGAGTTATTCTGTTTTAATATTGCAAATTAAGTGTTCATGACATCGATGTCATCATCTGCGAGTTGCATCATTTGTGGCACGTCACTGTAGATTGTGTATATACATCTTCATGAACCAAGTTTCACTGAGGATGAAATTGCATGTTTTTACATAAAATACTAACATGGAATATGTCAACAGCAAATCAAGTTTTGAAGCCTTAACCTTTCGTAAATACCATGACATTTTACATGGAGAGGTTTTGTCAGCCTGATGTCCATGAACAGCAGCAACCTCCTGGAGTTACCTCCCCTCTCAGAGAGACTCCATCATGGGGAAACAGGGAGAGGTCACCTATGGCAGAGTGTACAGTAAGCTATATATAATTTGTTTATTTGTTTCTTTTGGATGGAAATAGAATTTAAAAACTTAAATATTTGACCATTAAATGAATGTGATATTAAATGTCATAGGGAAGAATCTATGTTGTTGTTTTGAGTAGTTGCTTACTTAAAAAAAACTATTTTAAAAACACTTGCATCATGTGACCATGAATAGTCATCAGACTTTAAACCAGATTCACCATATACATGGAGCATATGGAACATCCTTGGAGATGATAGATTAAATGGTCAAAGATCAAGGTCACCGGCAGATTTTGAGATCAATTATTAAAAGTTTTATGAAGCAGGTATATATTTTTCATAAATAGATTGTTATCAGAGTTGACATTCAAGGTAAACAGAAAATGAAACACACATTGCAATGCATGCCAGGACTCAACACAAGCATCTAAAGTCTTGTGGCCAATTTTGTCAAAAATCCTAAAAAGAAAATATTGCCAATTCATTTTTATGTTGTCACATTTTGGAACCAAATTTTTCTCCTGGAATCATGTCCGCGTAATGGAAAATTTCTCCAGTCATTGAGTTCATGTTTAATTCTGCTCCTCACTGCCTGTTTCAGCAGTTTCACTGACATCAGACAAATTGAAAAATCCAAATGCCAAAAGTTTCTGACCCATACACTTTGCAGGGCTCAACGGTAAGCTGAGTATTCTGTTTCCTGTTGTACACTGACCACAGTTTGAGAAAAAGCGAAGAATTTAAGTAAAATCTCATTATTTATGAGCCAGAAATGAATGAAACCAACATAAACCTGATAAAAAGATGGTACCAGATTTGTCTCCAAACGTGCATTTTTGACTCCAGTTGGATGCATGAGCCCTGCATGCTCGAAAGGTCATAAGTCAAAGTTAGGAGAATTGTTGTGAAAATTGACACATTTATTACTTAGTTCCATACCAGCTGTTAGTACGGGTAGTTTGGACATTATGGGACCAATGCATTGGAGTAATTCGAGTAGTTTCATATGAAATTATGCTGTTTTATTTCTATATTAGGACAAAGAATTCCCATACACACTTTAAATATACACTGCACACTAACGTTCGTTCGTTGGATTAACGACGTGTTCGGCCATTTGGCCATTTACGTCGAACTGCACACTAACCCTTTTTTACTGTTAAATCTCATAATCATTTTCTTTCAGTTAGTTTCTTAATTTTGTTAAAATTACCTGCATGGAACACTTGTCAAAAAATGAAAAATGATTTGGCAAATGATGTTCCTTTTAGTTCACTTTGGGGTTCTTTTATTATTATAAAGCCTGAAATGCATACCATATATACTCGTGTATAAGCTAATACCAACTGCAAACTGCATAGACCCAGATTTGCCATTGCATAATGCGCCAGCAGCTCTGGGTCTATGCAGTTTGCAGGGACTAATCAGTAGAACAAACAATATAGACCCTGATCTGGCGGTGCATTATGCAAAAGCAGATCAGGATCTGTGTTGTTTGCATTTGGACTCTACTTATATGTGAGTATATACGGTATATCTTGAAAATACAGACCTCAGTTTCTTTCTTATAATGTGGGTATTGTTATGGATTCATTACATTGATCAGATTTTGGTTGGTTACGGTTACTTAATTTATTTAACTTGATTGCAGTTCTTGGCAAATGAAGACCATTTATAACGTGGTTTCACTTTATTAACAACCTAATTTTTATATTTTTATAAGCTCATCCTAAGTCGAGCATATTATAGTATTGTCCAGCTGTTAACATTTGCTGTCTAGCCCATGGTTGGAGAAATTTTCATGAAACTTTGCCCAGGTAGATATATTGATTGGATGGTGTTACATACTATAGCCACTCCCCTGCCACAAGGTCAAGATCAAGGCAAGGGAAAATATAACTATGTGACTTGTATCCTTGTCAAGAATATAACTTTTGAGCCATTGAAGATATTTTATTGAACTTTTGCCCAAGTACATATTTCGACTAGACCATGTAGTGTGTACCATAGCCACAGCCCCTGCCACAGGGTCAAGGTCATGGCAAGGAAAAATGTAATTCTATGACTTCTTCTTCTTGGGAGTATAACTTTTGAACCACTGTAGATATTTTAATTAAACTTTAGCCAGTTATATATCAGTGTGTACCATGTGTAGCACACTGTAGCCAATATCCCTTGCCTCAAGATGAAGGTTCAAGAAAGAATAAATGCAACTCGGACTTGTATCCTTGTCTGGAGTATAACTTTTGGATCACTGAAGATCAAGGTTCAGGAAAACGACTCATCCTCTTGCCCTGATGTGTTAAAATTTGGCTGTGCTGAGGAAACTGTACTACTTACTAATCCATGGACCAGGTAGATGCAGATTCACGCCTTGAGAATAAATCTGTATTTTCTAGACTTAACAAGAGCCAAAGTTCAACATTGCTAAAACATCTAGCATGCATCAATTATCTATGTGTGCCTATTTTGCAGTTTCACATCTAGCCCTCAATTTCTTATTGGTTTTTGCATTTACAGAACAATTTTCAGTGATCTATGCATCATATGAATGTGGAGAATTTTTCCTTTTCAATGAGTTATTACAGTACAACCTGTCTGGAAAGACCACCCCTTCTGCCCAAAAAGTATGGTCTCTCAAGACAGATGGTCTCTCATTACAGGTCATGACACTATAATCAGTCAGTCTGTGCTTTGACAATCTGGTCTCTCAAGACAGGTGGTCTCTCATAGCAGTGGTCCTTCAAGACAGATTTGACTGTACACATCTTTATGCATTAGACCTGTGATAGGTTAAGAGTCACAGAATGTTAAAATTTTGTGATCTTTTTTTGGTCTGGTCTGGTAGTGTTACGCTCACCCCAGATCACAAATAAGAGTTTGTTTGCCTTAAGTAACTCCAAAATTGAAGCAATTTATTGCAGGGCATTCAAAAAAACCAGTGGTCCCCTGCTACTATGGGACCCCTTGATGTGCAGTAAAATTATCACCTTATAAGAGGTGTGGCCTTGTTAGTGCACAGGGGCTTGTTACAAACAAAATTAGGAGGATCCCCCCAGCCCACTATCCATTGACGGATACTCCTAATTTTGTTTGTAATGAGCCCCTGTGTGTTAGTGAGGGGGATAAAATGGTAAATACCCTACCTTTGAGCAGGATATAGGAGGCCTTTCATTAGGGGTTGGCATCTCTTAAAAGGGGCCTTTCAAGAGGAGAATCTGTGTCACATTGTCCAATAGCTGGGAAAAATGGATATTTTAGAGGGGGAGATTGTTTGCATGGATTAACCATACAAGACTGTTACTGTGTCTTCTTTCAGAGGACGTGGAGCAATAAAAGTTCAGTAGGTTATATGACACCGAGTTTACCTGGTGGAGACAGCTAACAGTACTGCTAGGCCTGAACTAATATTTAAAAAACGGGGGCATTTTAGTGATGAAATATTCATTTACCCAGCAATATTCCTATTCCATACAGCTATGTTGCTGTCAACATGAATAACATTTTAAATAATTTACTAGTCTGGTCAAATTTGCAACATCTTATGTTTATGAAACTTTAAAGGTTAACTATTGGCCTATTACATTCTGTAGATAATGCATCTGTATTGTTGCAATATTCATCAGCTCTGTAGAAGGAGAGTTGATTTAGCAGGCTGGGTAACAGGTGTATTGATCATTTTTGTGTGCATATGGTGTATGTGGTCCCTCTCTTCTTCTCATAATTGTTCTCTTACACAGATTTACTTAGATCTGGGTATTTAGGGCAGGAAGAGCAATCTTTACTGCTCATCTTGGTGTCAACTTATCTCAGACCTTTTGCCTTTTGAATGGGATAAAATTTGTCAATGCCTCACCAGGGGTGAGCTTTAATGGGTATCACTTCAAACCTCACATAAAGATGTCATTCAGCAATTTTTCCTGTTAAAAAATGGAACCAGTCACCCTTTTGGACTTGACCTTTTTCATGCCCAAGTACCTCATGGCCTAAGATTTTTCATTAGCAGAAGATAGAACCCTACAGCTGTATGGCAGTCCTTAAACTTGGGAGTGTTTTATCAACAGTTTTCTTTGTTAAGTTGGGTCTCCTATGACTTTGAGTGGTTAGTATTTACTTCATCCTTGACCAGTTTTCATTACTTTTCAACTTTGGGTTTTATCAAAGATCTAAATCATGCATATTCTCAGCTGCATGAGAGAGGTTAACAAAGGATCAGTTTGGTATATTGGCTTGTATTTAGAGAATATATAATGTATAAGCAGCATACAGCTAGATATGTTATCACCTAATGTGTCAGAATATTATTATTCCACCACCACCACAAAGTTTGCAGGGGATATAGAATAGAAATGGGTTCCGTCCATTACACATTCACTTTCCTTTCTGGAACATCATTCCAGAACTATTAAAAATATGTCTATGAAACTGTTACACATATTAGACTAGTGGTCCAGGTGTGCTTTAGTGTGCAATTCACAATTGTTTTTGTCCGGCCATTATTCACACTTTTATTTCCAGAGCAACACTCCAAAAACTGGTAAAGATATTTCTGAAATTGGGTACACTTGTTAGACTAACTGTGTAGATGTACCTTTTACTATTCTCAAATCTTCACTTAAAATATTTTCATGTCTTTCTCCATTTTTCTCATCATCCATCTGTTCATTGATCACACTGTTATTTTCGAAGCAGAACTCCTAAATCATTCAAGATCTATGTCCGAAATGTTATACGCTTATTGAACTAGTGAGCTCGATGTGCCTTTTGCTGTTAGGATTCTTCAGTTTGAATAGCTTTTGTATGTTTTTCTCCGTTTGTCCCTACATCCATCCATCTATCATTCACACATTTTCGTTTATGTAGCAAAATTCCAAAACCATTTAAGATATCCGTGTGACATTTGGTACAGTTCAGAGTAGTAATCTAGATGTGCATTATGCTATTGAGAAATCAACAGCTTCAATGTCTTTAAGGTTTTTCTCCACATGACTCTTCATCCATCTATCCATCATAAAGAGATATTTCTATGAAAATTTATATACATATCAGATTTGTGGTCAAGATGTGCTTTTTCCTTTTTGGAATTCTTCAGTTTTAATATTGTTATGTTTTTGTCTATCCATCCATCTATTATTCAAATTGCCTTGACTCATAATTGTTTTGTTATCCATCCACAGAACACCACAACCTTATATAAATAATACAAATAGTCAAAATTGAACAATTGCACAGACATAATGCCTATCACTTTCCTGTATAATCTATAAATACTAACTCCCTAAATATGAAATACTTAACAAATCCTTCTGTCTCCTAAACAGACATTTTGACAGGGCAGGGTATATAGATATCTCCATTTTCTTGTTCAACTGCATTTGTGCTGTATCATTAAAGCATGATTATTAATTATAGTATGTATTTTACATAAATCATGCAAGTTCAAATAAGTTATATTTTGCACACATAATGGCTCAAATGTTTTTTTAGTAGATTTTTGTTGTTTTCAATTTGGAAAGAACCACTGATCCTAGATGTGTGATCACTTACTTTTGCATGTGCTGGAACTGGGGATCAAATTAAAGGCCACTGATGTATGCAAAATGTTTTTAATGCTGTTCTATCCTTGTATCATTGACTACAATCTGCTTATATTTGTATGCAGTGGTAGTTATGGTCTCAAGATTTTGAATATCTTTGAAGACACCATTGAATTCAGACTCAGAATTGGAAGACCTGGGGTTGAGTCTGTTAATTCATAATCTTGTGCAAATTTGTATTTTATTATTCAAGTGTCTGATATATCATGGTCATGACTATATGAACAAGAGAATAATTTGTCAGTTACATTTTCTAATGGAGACCAAATACATGATGAAAAGTGCTCCAGCTTCCGGGCCAGGTTACTATAGCAATTAACTGATGATTTAAATGGAAGAATGTCCATTATGATGCAACACAACATGAAGCCAAGTGCTGGTCATTTCACTGGTTATGTAAGATAGTGCTGTTATGATTAATGAAGTTTATCCAGCAAAATGCAGGCTACTAAACCTCCAATGAATTTCAGTCTGTCAAATGTTGGGTCATAAAGGAAGGGTTGTCATTATATTATAATTCAATTTAAGAAAAAAAAACCAAAGACGGCTGATCAAAATTTATTAACACTTAGTTTTGCATGGAGTTTGCAGGCACCAGTTTTGGTAGAAATGTGGTGTAAACTGATCAATAAACTTTTTATCTAATTCATGTTTGTTTTGCTCACATAATTGTGTATTGGATAAAATTGACTTACAAACACTGTCATCATTATGTTTTCCTTTTACAAGCGGCCTCCCCCAACTGGCTTCTTTATACCATTCAACACTTCAGCCGATGACTTGGTAGGTATTTATGCATGTCTTTCTCTCCTGAATGGAATTTTTTTGTCCTCCATTTCAAAATGATCGCTACCTTATATGTATAAGATCTTTGTCCTCGCTTTCATATTTGCTCCTCATTCCAGCATCACCTTGAATTTCTTCACCTGTTCATGTGTCCCATACAATCCCTTGCCCAGGAGATCTGACCCATTATGCTTTTTATCTACTCTTTGTTATTTCATAGAATGCAAGGCATGTTGTTTTTTCTACTGAAGAGTTTATGTGATGGCCTGTCAGCTGACATCCACCCATCTAGCATCAATCCATTGGTACAGGTTTGTTACCACTACTCCAAAACCACTGGGATGATTGTCCTGAAACTTTATAAACATACTCATCCCAAGGTATAGTTGATCCTAAATTAAAATAATGTCCTTGGATAGCCATTATATGGTGCCGTATTGAAAACCTTGTTCTGGCAACTCCTGTACAGACGTCAGATTGACATCGGGTTTTTAGTAAAAGACTTCTTATGATATCTAGTTGGTCCTAAATGAAAATGGTGCCAATCTGGTGTCCAACATGGCCACCATGATGGTCCATCTTGAAAATCTTGTCATTGCTGCTTCTTCTGAACAGAGCATCATGTCAACATAGGGTTTTCACTAAAGACTTCTTATGATATTTAGTTGGTCCTAAATGAAAATGATGTTGATCAGACATCCAACATGGCTTCCATGGCAACCATCTTGAAAATCTTGTTATGGCTATTCCTGCTAAATGGATGGTCATATTGACATAAAGTTTTAATTAAAAGACTTCATTGGTCCTAAATGAAAAATGTTCTGATCCAACATAGTGACTGATTTTGACCATCTTGAAAATCTTGTTATACCGTTAGCTACTCCTTTTAAAGGGATCATCATAACAACATGGGGTTTTCACTGAAAAATTTCTTATGATATCTAGTTGGTCTTAAAGGTAAACATTGCTCATCACACAACCAACATGGCTGCTGTGGTGGCCATCTTAAAAATCTTAAAGCTACTTCTCCTGAATTGATGGTCATATTGACATCGGGTTTTCACTAAAAGACTTTTGAATTATATGTTGCTGGTCCTAAATGAAAATGGTTCCAATTTGATCTACAACATTGCTACCATGGGAGCTGTTTTGAAAATCTTGTTATTGTTACTCCTCTTGTCATGTTGACATGGTTCCTTTGTTAAAACTTATTATATGTAGTTCGTCCAATTAAACAGTGATGCTGATTTGATGTCAAAAATGGCTGCTACAGTGGCCATCTTGAAAATTTTCTTATGCCTACTCTTGATATTATGGTTGTATTGACTTTGGGTGTCCTCTGAAACATTTTTGATGATATATAATTTGTCCAAAATGAAAACTGGGCCTATCTTACCACATAAAATGTCTGCTACTGTGACCATCTTGAAACCCATGTTATAGCTTCAAATCCTGAACATATAGTCATATTGACATGGTGTTTTCCCTAAAGCACTACTTGCAATATGTACTGGTAGTTGGTCCAAAATGAAAATGGTACTCCTATGACCTTCCAATAATGGCCACCACAATGGCCATCATTTAAATCTTTTCATGGCTACTCCTCATAAATATGGGTGTATTAACATGTGATTTTCTCTAAAACATCTTTTGTTGCAATATGAAGTTCTTCCTATATTACTATAATGCTGATCTATCCTCTGAAATGGCTGCATTGACAGCCATCTTGAAAATCTTTGTATGGCTACTTCTGATGAATGGGTTGTCATATTAACATGCAGTTTTCAATAAAACACTATAATAAAAATAATAATAATAATAATAATAATAATAATAATCAGCTGGTTTTAAATAAAAATGGTGCTGATCTGACTTCCAAAAATGCAACTATAGTGGCCATCTCAAAAATATTGTTACAGTTGCTTCTGAACAAATGGTGGTATTGATTTGGGGTTTTCACCGAAACACTTCTTGCAGTTAGCTTGCCAAGGGATAAAAAAAAACTCATAGTTGTTCTAATGGCTTTTTGGAGTAGAAGAATATACTTGTGTTATTGTTTTAAAGTATCCTGATTGTGGCATGGGTGGATGCCACCTTGGTCTTACTCCTGAAGGGTCTGAATTAGGTCGAAGATCAAACAGGTGCAAATTCACAGTAAAATGACATTCCCATATAACATTACCATCTAACTATAATGGATCATGAAAAACAGGATATGGAAAGTCAAAATTTTTATATGTAAAATCACCTGTTTGTCCATCCTTTAGTGTCCAATTTACTACAATTAATATCATTGGGTATACACTATATCTATATAATCAGATAAACAAGGGCCTGAAAAATACACTTAGTTAACTTTTTTGAGTAGAAGCTGTTGGCCCTGTTTGATCTAATCCTTAAAGGATAACCATGAAGAACAGGAGTAGATGTCACTCTCAGTCCTGCACCTTAGGGGCAAATATTGAGGTTAAAGGTCAAATGAGTGCAAAGCCCAGTATTCAGTTTTTGATATGATTGTCATTTATATTAGTTACACATTAGTTTCATTAGTCATAACATAATGAATATAAATATGACAGGAAGTGAGCAAAGTTACCCCAGATATTCCTAAAAATAGGTTCTAAGCATTAAGTGGGGTTAATTGATAACAGGATGGCTGATAGACAATACATTAGAAATCTATTAATTTGAGAATTATGTAAAAAAAAATACATTTGAGGGATTTGTCTTCCTAATAGTTCTCTAGGTTGTAATATTGGCATACAAACCATTTGAATTACCAAATAAAACTATACCCTATTTGCTGATTTGTCAGGCTGTTAAGAGTACTTTTTCAAAGACAACAAGAAATATCAAAGTACTTAAAGTACTATTCAGAAAATTCTTTGTTTTTATTGACTCAAAAATAATATTAACTACTTGGATGTAAGGAAAATACATTATGGTATGTTTTATCATAAGCATGACTATTATTATTATTATTATTATTATTATAATTATTTTAGAGAATCATTGGGTTGGTGTAGATGAATTCATGAGCTGTTGGAATCACCTTTGCTTCTGGAATATGATAACAAGAGAGACAATACTTGCAGACACAGTCTTTTTTATGCGGCACGGTTATATTTACCCGGTACCAAATCAGCTTGTCATGATGTAGGCATGCAAAATAAGAACATATCTGTTGCATTACATGCATATGACAAAGTGATTGCATGGCAGTCTAGACTTCATGTATGTACACAGAGCCTTATTACATTTTGTATTACTGTATATACTTGATTATAAGTCTGCAAACTGCACAGACCCAGATCTGCCATCAGATGATACACTGGCAGATCTGGGTCACTGCAGTTTGTTAGGAAATAATCAGTAGAACACACAACATAAACCTTGATCAGCCAGTGCATTATGTGATGGCAGATCAGGGTCAATGTTGTTTGCAGTTGGACTTGACTTATGTGTGAGTATAGATGGTACATTCTAATGCAATAAATTACATACATACGCACACACTCAGTACAATTGTATAACTATTTTAACAAATAACTGGGTGTGTATTGAGGAATTCTTTAACTTTTGGGATCATCTCTCCATCTTGAGTATGATAATACGATGGATAGTACTGGTAGACACATGCAGAATCTTCATCATGATGTAGTCATATCAGTCCAGTATCAAATTAACTTGTTATCATGGAGGCATGCTAAATAAGGACATTTCTCTTGCATCACATGCATATGATGGAGTGAGTGAATGACCATCTTTTGCAACACATGCATATGACGGAGTGAGTGAATGACCATCTCTTGCATCACATGCATATGATGGAGTGAGTGAATGACCATCTCTTGCATCACATGCATATGACGGAGTGAGTGAATGACCATCTCTTGCATCACATGCATATGATGGAGTGAGTGAATGACCATCTCTTGCATCACATGCATATGATGGAGTGAGTGAATGACCATCTTTAGCATCACATGCATATGATGGAGTGAGTGAATGACCATCTCTCGCATCACATGCATATGACAGAGTGAGTGAATGACCATCTCTTGCATCACATGCATATGATGGAGTGAGTGAATGACCATCTCTTGCATCACATGCATATGATGGAGTGAGTGAATGACCATCTCTTGTATCACATGCATATGATGGAGTGAGTGAATGACCATCTCTTGCATCACATGCATATGACGGAGTGAGTGAATGACCATCTCTTGCATCACATGCTTATAATGGAGTGAGTGAATGACCATCTCTTGCATCACATGCATATGATGGAGTGAGTGAATAACCATCTCAACTGAAGACGTGTATTTAGCCTTACATTTTGTCTTGCATTCGAATGTAATAAGTTACACACACACACACACATTTAGTGAAATATATGGAAGTTGGCTTTTGTCCCTATGCTAATTGCACAAAATTCCAATATTAACCTAAATCCAAAAAAATTTGTGCAAGGTAATTATGATACTAAAAATTTGATAAAGTTACAGCAAGGACAAGCATTTTTAACCTGTATGATGAGGTGTGTACCATACCCAATCGATTTTTGCAACACCTTTTTTGGCAATCCTACACAAAAGACATACAAAGCTCAAAAAGGTGGTAGCTACTTATGTCTTCCAAAACCAAAAAAAAAAGATTCAAAAATCTAACAGACTTTTTATCTTATAGCATTTTTTTGGTACCATTTTTTTTGTTGTTGGTTGCATTGCATTGGATCAAACTTACAAGCGAGTATATACATTGATCATTTCCTATAATTTTATGAAGTATCCCTGCCATAGATAATGCCTTCTGTCCTTCAGCAGTTATCAATAAGCTTCATTAAATGATCACTAATCATGATTAAGTCTCCCTCTGCCAGTTTCATTCACTTTTTGATAACAAGTGATCAACTAATAGTGCTATAAGGCTAGAAATAATGGGCTTTTTCACTCAGTTGACCATGGACTTTAAATTTTGCCTTAACAGACAAGATTGAAAGTGGCATCTGCCCTATTCATTATTGGTATCTCACAAGGATTCATTCAAGCTTGGATGCTAGCTTCTACTAAAAAAATGACATCAAAAGTATTTTTCAGCTCATGGCCGACTGACTATTGATCCAGAGTGAAAATAGTGCAGATCTGATCACCACCATGACCGCACTATTGTGAATGAGTTTGAAAACTAGACCTACTTGACATTGGGGGTCATGTCAAAGGTTACTGCTTGAATTTTTGTATTCCATTGAGCTCATGAACACAGTGAACTGTATATATACAAATGAATTTTGACCAGACTTTATATGTTTTTAAATAAACAGGTTGGTTTTACTCTGACATTGACTTCAAGGTCTAAGATCTTAATTCAGGTTTTTATCTGTCGTGACTTGTGAGCATAGTAACACAAAGAAGTATGAATGGATTTTTATCAAAGCCACTTTGTAGACATACCTGAAGAATGCCTTATGCCTGTTTAATAACTTGCTTTTTTTAATACAAAAACTATGCATTACAGCTTAGCATATGGGTATTTTTTGATAGTATCTGAGATGAGTCCAGTGATCTTCCATCCATAATATCAGGATCAAGGTCAGAGTCCAGTACAAAGATTTTTTTTACTCCACCTATCTGGTGAACATATTAACTCTGGTGACATATTAGGAAATGTTTTTGTTAGCAAATATGGTATGTTGGAGTTTCTCAAGAATAACTGAGATGGTTTTGATATTCAGCAGTTAAAAGAATACAAGGAGAAACAAAACAAACTTATTGAGGATTCCTGGAAATTCTTTTCAGCCAGTGGAGCGTCATTTTCTTGAAGGGACTCATGCTTGTGTCATAAAATGCCTGGGATGCATGTAGAATGTATTACAATGAAAAGGTTAATTTTTACTTTTCTTTCAGTAGGTATCATTAATGTTCTAATTTGCATGATTAAATTTTAAACTTTTCTTCCCATCAAAACTGACCCTATTTATTTTTGTGGTACAGGTTTTGTATGTGATGTGAATAAAAGAAAAAAGTATTTGCATGTTTGGTTACCTGCTATGATGATGTTTGCTTGCAATAAAGCTTTGTTTTGTTCTACTATCCTTGCAATAAAGCTTTGTTTTGTTCTACTGTCCTGCATGTAATGATATTCTTTGTAGACCCAATTGCAGCAAATATCTCTTGTCATAATAGCTAAACAAGGAGACACATTATTTTCAACGTTAAAAAATGGACGTGAATTCAGAATGTTGCATGTGAAGTAAAATGGACCCCCTAATCCAAACACTTGGGTAAGTAGCATGTGTTCTTCCAGAAGCATTCATCACTACTGCTTCCCATGTTTAAAGTAATAAAGTACACCAGATCATGTGACCCCAACTATAGAAACTCTGCACCCAATCAGACTGGTCATAATTTTGATTTGTTTATGTTGCTTCGAAAAACAATGTACTGGAAATTGCCCAGAATAACCAGCAGGTGGATTGAAGAACATAGGGTGGGTACTGACGCCTGCTCGGCCTCTGACCAAATTCCAGTAATGTCTCACCCATCACAGCATGAGCTTGGATAAGAGAGTCATTATTTTTATTAGGCTTATAGTCACCCATGAATAAGTATTATGTTTAAAGAGAGACAACATAATAAGGACTCCACATGACAGCATTAAATATTAATATATATCACCAATAACTAAAAATATAATTGAAGATTGTTCCACATCATGTTGTTAATAATATTTTAAGTTTTCAGCAGAATGTCAATCCACCAGTTTCAGAATCTCTGGAACATCCTTTCCTATAAGCCATATAAGCTAATGCAGAGCGAAAAGAATGAGCCTTGAATATATCAATATTTACTCACGGTAAACACAGAATATCCTATAGCCACCGGATAGCAATGGGATCTTGTCTGATCTTCTTACTACATGTATTCTTAGCATCAAGACTATTACACCACCATTTTAAATTACCAATGCTGTTCTTAGAGATGCAAACTGATTCATCATAACTACCATGCACATGCAGACCTTCCTCTTTATCCTTTCCCAAACATCTTTAGTGTAATGGAGCTTCCAAAATGGCTGGAAAGGTATTAATCAGAAGACCAATGAAATAGGTATATTCCCTGATTTGAACTCTCTTCCTGTGCCAAAGTTTAGAAGCTAAGTGACATATATTTGGCTTGGCAGGATTTCAGCCCCTCCATGAAGCTATAGTATCTATTCCTTTTTACCAAATATAGTTTTTATTACTATTAATAGTAACAAACTATACGGTCTTACTAAAATTAGTAACAAGTATGGCACCACTAATTTTATATATCAAGGGAGACAACTCATATTTACGTAAATGATTAGACCTGATAGTAGTTGTCTCAGATATTGTTCCACTGATGGCACTACTTGAAACAATAGTTGAAAATGCTTTTAAAAGGAAATCATGACAATAATAAGGAAAAGAAAATGAGAAAAAAATTATAAAGATTATTTAGAGCAGTCTGTTTATGATACTACAAGGACCATGAATAGCAATATTTCTGGAGTTATGTTCTTCCATCTGATCATACGTAAATTAGTATCACTTCACACCACACACACACACACACACACACACAAGCCATCAGTGTTTTAAATATTTTGATTTTTATGTTTTCACTAGGGATGAAAACTTTATAGAGAACATGATAACTTAGTTCCACAGCAGATACCTCCGCCAAATTGTGTGGATAGCTTGCATAGGGGTAAAGAAGATCCCTATAAATTTCAGAGTAAAAAAGTCAAACGTTCAGATCACTGTGACTGAAGATGAAAAATGGTTTCCACACAGTAACATTAGTTCTGCATCACAGACCTGGACCAAACTTTGTGGATGGCTTGTATTTGAGGTAAGAAAGAACCCTATCAGTTGTGGGGTCAAAGGTTCAAGGTCACTGTGACTAAAAGAAGAAAATTTATTTCCACACAATAACTTGAGTTCTGCACCATATACAGTTACCAAACCTCCTGGAGTAAGGAAGAACCTTATAAATATAAGCTCAAAAGGTCAGGATCATTATGACTAAATGAATAAAAATGGCTTCCACAGAATATCTTGAGTTTTCCATCATCTGTTGTTACCAAATGTTGGGGATGGCTTGCACTTGAGACAAGGAAGAACCCTATCAATTCTGGGGTCAAAAAGTCAAAGATCAAGGTCACTGACTGAAAGAATAAAAATGATTTCTGCACAATAACTTGAGTTCTACATCATATACCTTAACCAAACTTTGTGGATGATGTGCACTTGGGGTAAAGAAGAAACCTATTGATTTGGGGGTCAGAAGGTCAAAGGCCAAAGTAAAAATGACTGAAAGAAGATAAATGGTTTCTGCACAATAACATTAGTTCTACAACTTAGGGAGCCACAGTATCTCTATTTGTAGAGTGTTGGGCTCGTAATCCAAGTGTTCCAGGTTTGATAAACACCCAGGCCAGCCTGGGTCAGCTGCCACTGTGTGCCTTTGTGAATGGCACTTAGCTCCCTTTGTCCAGCATAATATAGCCAATTATGTGTTAAAAGTGTCATGAAGACCAACAAAAACAAATAACAAACATCACAGACCTGGATCAAACTTTGCAGATGACTTAAAGTTGGGGTAAGGAAGAAGCCTATCAATTTGAAGGTCAAGGTCACTGTGACTGAAATAAGAAAAGTGGTTTCTGTACACAAATTTCAGTTATTTACATAGAGGACTGTTAAATACGGAGGGGGACAATGTGTATTGTACTGTTCATGGTATTCTTGTTAACTTGTGTAGACTTTCTCTGACACAACCATATGACAAGTGTAGGCATCTACAGTTTTATTATGCATTATAATTATATGAAAACTGTGACACTTTGATACATATTTCATGCTTTGATGAAATTATAACCAGTAAGAAGTGGGGGGGGGGGGACAATTATGTTTCACCATTCTTAGCTATTCAGCCACTATCTTCTCAGTGTAAAAAATACATTTAAAATTGTTCATAAGGTTCTCAAAGGTCTCACATAAAACAGCTGTAAAAAGGTTTTTAACACACCAAGATACAAGTTATCTACTGTTTCCTTGGAAAGTGTAAACCAATATCAAATACAGTATTTACCCAAGTGTTATAATCCAAACCAAACTGCACAAACGTAGACCCATATCTGCTGTCATGGCATAATACACTAGCCAATCTGGGTGTATACTGTATGTTTGAAATAATTAGTAAAATAAATACATCTGCCATCAAATTATGCTGTAGTAGATCTGGGTGTAGGCTGATCACAACCGAGTACAATTTCACAGCAGTGATGTTGGCAGACAGCTAGGTTAGAGTGGTGTTTTAACTTGTCTTCCTGTACTGTGTGCCTCAGCAGCAGCAGGTTTTCTCAGGCTGGTGCTTTAGGAAAGGGAGATGGATTGTTTGAGTATATGGTATTTGTGTATATTCCTGTAGAGTGTTCACTCCATTCTGCACTAATGTTTTACTAATTCAGAATCAAGCTTCTGCGGGACTTCTTGAATTTCCCATGCTGGAGAGATTGATGAATGGATCATTAAGTTAATACATGTGTTTTGTGGAAATGAAACTAAAATTATTAATGGATTTACTATTTACACTTTAGAAGGGTGATGGGGGACAAGGATACCTGATTCTGTGCATTTAGGTATTTGTGAATGGAACTATACCAACCACAATCTTGTTTTCAAGTGGTTTATGCTAAGATGCATGAGTACACTACAAAACTGAGATGAGATGAGCATCTCTATGCATGTAATTTGTATACATGACAAACTTCAGGAAGCCTTAGGGATGGACCATTTAATTCTCAGGGCAGGGCTTGGGATTTTCTTTCAAATAAAAGGATATTTTTTTCTTTTATTACCTTTAGATAAAAAAAATTCTTCAGCTAAAATAGTGGATATAATTAGTTCTTTTTTTCTACAAAATCATATCAAGAATATTTTTTTAAGCTATATGGGGGGTGGACAATTTTATTTTACAAAACAAATCCCAGGCCCCCCTCCCTAAAAATGCATTGGTTGGTCCCTTGTGCCAACCTAATGAGTCAGCACAGGTGTTTATTTAAGTCAGGTTAATTTAAAGCCAATATACCTTTTCATATGAACTCTCCAAAGTAAATAACTGGGGAACATTGAGGAAGATGACAAGTGGTGGCTAGGGAAGGACTCCCACCCTGGACTTTAAGGAAGCGACATCTGCATTCATTATAGTTAACAATGACATATTAGCCCTGTTTCATTGACTGCCTACATTTAATGAACTGGAAAGTTTGGTGACAGGTAAACATTAATTTGCCCCTTTCTGCATACATTAATCTTCATGCATTTACAATGAGATCACATGATAATCCATCCAGCTGATGAAAAGGTCTATTCAGTACTGTATTAGGCATAGGTTTTAAAGAACAGATGTAGATAATGGTTTGAAACAGCCTATCTTAACTGCTGGTTCTTCAAGCAGGTTTTTCAGTAGATCCATTTTACATAATTCTGTTGAAATAAGAAGTGGTTTAAGATTCAGTGTCATGTACATGTGAGACGTTTGGGATTTAATTTCATAATTTATTGATGTAACGGTTGTCATCATTGTAAAAGATCATCATTTCTTTAGACCTTTCCATTGCTTTAAATATGTTAGTGTTATACTATACTTTCCATTGCTTTAAATACAGTCTATTTTCGTTTATTCAACAAAGTATGTTGTGGTTTCATTTATTTTTGTGGGTATCATTTTTCATTGTTTTGTTTAAAAAAAAAAAAAAAGAGACAAATTATCGTGGGTATTTAAATTCTTGAATTTGCCTCTCTCAGAGTTTGCTAATTCATAGGTATTTTATTTTGTGGATTAACCTCTACAAATACCGAACAATAAAGAATGCAAAAGAATACAACTCTACAGACAGCAAACAGTGGTGGCTTCAGTGGTTAAAGCAATACTACTGGCGGCATCAGCACAAATTGAGCAACTGTAAAGATATATTCATAACACCGCATTTTCGTCCAAGTGCTCAACATCAAACAGAGCCGATGTAGCAGGCAACACCAAGCCAAGCAGTAATTGAAGCATATCAGTATAATCTTCTAATTAATTAAACCACTGTCTATAAAGTTGCACCATCAGGGTGTTTCAGTGATTATGTTATGTGGTTAATGTCTTCATTCAATATGTGAACCTAACATGTGACCAACTGCTCCTTGTTCAATGCAGTCAGCAGACTGGGAACCTCTGCTATGTAGTGAAGAACAGTGATTCAAGATAAAATATGTGAGAGGTCGGTCCTAATTATATGTGACTTCGAAAAATCTGGACTTGTGTAATTTTGCAGTTTCGTGATTATTTATGTCACAAATGTTTGTGAGTACCAGAAGACTTGATTTACACGAAGTATATTAAGTGGTTTTGCCTAAAGTCAGTGACATCTGAGCTTTAGTACTGTTCTGTAATTAGAGTATATACATTGTGTTTAATTAGCACTTGTGCTTTAAGCAAGTTTCAGAATTTTACAGTCTTGTTGTTCCTTTGGATTAAAAATGAATGGATAAAACAAGATGTGCTTTCAGGAGGATTTAAATTTTAACATGAAAGTTTGTTGTCTATAATTAGAAATATAAATGTTTGCATTTGTCAATGCTTCATGTAGATTCTTCATTCATACGGATCACAACTGTGGTAAAATCTTAAATGACAAATACAGTTTTGTCATTACTGTATTTTCAGTATTTTTGAAAGCAGTTTCACTTGAATGAAGGATAGATGTAAATAAGTATTAAATCTCTATTTTTCATGCATCATTTTATTATTCTTTCATTCGTTTTCAGTAATACTAGTATTTAAATACTTTATGCTTTTTCTATTTTCTCTCTATCCTTACTGATCTCATCACACAAGTCATATCAATTTAATGCATGGAGTAAAAAAGACAGCTACCGAATACTGTATACATACATGTGCATTGACACAATATAAACTGATTTATACTTCTTTTCGTTGAAATGGGTTGATAATAAAACAAAATACCTGTAAAAGATAATACTTTATTATATATTATAGTTATGAAGTTGAATTATAAAATAGTCAAGCTTCATTGATCACTACTAGAAATATGTCAGTAAGAAAAACAGATCAGCTCAAATTACAATAATGTACTAAACGAACAAAGTATTATTGAATAGAATGATGTAATTGTGCTGGAATACCGAAGTCTAGGAACATCACAGATATATTCCCTTTTTCAGCTTATAATGATGCAGTACTTGCAATAAATAAAAACTTGTTAATTCCACTTCAGACACATGTAAAACTTAAGGGGGATCTCTCTCTCACTCTCTCTCTCTCTCTCTCTCTCTCTCTCTCTCTCTCTCTCTCTCTCTCTCTCTCTCTCTCTCTCTCTCTCACTTTTCAACAGTGAACATACTGAACTTGAGAAATTCTGAAATTTATCAAGAACTCTTTGCATGATGAAAAGTTAATAACTTGTATCCTGAACTCTAAATTCTAGTCCAGATTTTCAGCTGTCGATAAAAGGTATGATTTCTTGCAAAATCAGTATGGTCACCATGTACTTTGACTGCTTGTCAGAGTTTGAAATACATAGTATCAAGTAGCAAATTTGCTGAATGTTGTATTGTTTAGCTAAGTGGTTTGAAATCAAAATAGAACGTTTTTGCTAAAAAAAATTTGAAAAGAACTCTTGGTGACAAAGTGTTTCAATTTTACTCATCAGAAAGAGCTTTTCCAACATCTTTCTCATGATGACGATAAATATCAAAATTTTGGGTAATCTTGGGTACTTTCAAACAAGTGCCTTCACAATGATGATGATCATGTACTAATGATAATAGTATTTTCTAACAAGCATCCATAAGATATAGATCAATGGAAAGCATGCACATGTAATTTCCACCCGTAGGTAATAGCAGAAAACTAAACTTGCTCCACATGAGTGAGTGATGAAGATATAAAGTAACTAACATGTGTGAAGTAAAAACTGTTGCTACAGCTCTCCCTTATTATAACACAGTGGCCAGGGTCCATAACTGCTGACCGCATTATGTACTGAACCACGTTATATTGAGACCACGATATGTACAGAATGGTGATATGTTGAGAATAGTGTGATATACCAAACAGTGGTATAGCAGGCACTATCAAAATGTTTTAAATAATGGTGTTTTGAAAAGAAAATGAAGATATAAGACTAAGTTTCACCTTGTTTTCTTTTAACCCATATTGTTATACATTGGTATGATTTTGGTCATGGGGTCCATAGTAGTACTGTGTTATATCTGGAATCACATTATAATGAGGTGCATTATAATAGGGGAGAGCTGTACTTAGTAAGATATTTTGCTACATCATTAAGAAGTAGGTAGCAAAGATTTGCTACCAACTACTTCATATTCAATAATTCTAACATTTTATTTGCTATTTTGTCATTGAACGACTAACATGTTTAAGGAGGGTTAAAAGTTTATATTACAGGGCTGCATTCAGGAGCAGCAGATTCAGCATACATGTAGTCAACAAGACTCAGAATTGGCCAGTGCCCAGTTGGACCTGGAACGCAGCATCAATCAGGACACCAATGGTAACTTTAGTTTTGGATGTAACACATGGCCAAGGAAACGTAGCAAGGTTCGAACAAAGCAGCATATTACGGCTGTATTTGAAATGGATGTTGATAAGTTGGACAGTGTAACATCCACAACCACCAGGGTTCTGCGTGGAACTGGAGCAGGCATGAACAATTTACCCCCAGGTAAATAAACACCTATGTTAGTTTATAATTCTCAGCCCCTTCTGAATTGATGAGGTCTTTCACCTGTTCAGTAGAGTCATTAATTGTTGCCAAAGAGGAGAATCTCTGGTTTCAATTTTCCAGGCAAGACTTCAACACTTTGATCAATAAAACTATTACATTTGGCTTGAGAGAAAAATTTACCACCCACTGCTCTGCTGTTATTATGAGAAAATTTAAAAAGTATTTAAGGGAATGGTATTGTTGTAGTTGTCAGAAAAAAAGGAATTCAAAAATATGCATTTGAAGAAAACCTTTGGAAAAAATACTCCAAATATTTTCTTCCTGCAGTATATATTTATGACCATTTATTATGACTGTTCAATATATAATATATACATATAATTTAATATATAAATCCTTGATTGGAAGCGTACATGATAGACATATCAACTCTAGCCTGATGATGCTTAGAAAAAACTCATATGATGCTGTACATGAACTATTGAAGTACTTTTAGATGCAGCAAAAGTTTTCATTACTAATTCCAGCCAAATTTAGGTTTGACTTGTTGTGAATGTTTTTGTCTCTGCATTTCTGAAAATATTCACTGCAAATTTGAGGTAAAATACAACACACTGTCATGTATTTGAAGTACATTAGTGCATTTTATATGTCTTCACATGGCCACCCAGATAGAGAATAATTATATGAAAAGGATTTATGAGTTAATGAGCAGCATAAATAATGTAGATATAATGCATGGTTAGCTAGATTCAGGTGTTTGCCAGAAGTAGAAGGAGAATTTTTGTATGTAGGTTTGAAACATTCATTTTGTTTTAGCCATTACACATTTCAACCAAGCAAACTGTATATGATTGTTCTTGTAAGTTATACAATTGCAAAATTAAAAAATCTTTCGCAAATTACCTAAAAAAAGAACTTTCATACAAGAAAAACTGTTCATTTAGCGTGTAAAAATTCCAACATTGGAAACCCAACATTACTTTAAAAAATTGCAACTATCAACTAGATCATATCTGTGTATTAGAATAAATATTCCATGACTGTAACTGTGTTTTTGCCAAGATTTTGAACAAGCAGCTAAATGTTTGAAATATAAAATAAGAGTTTTCATACATGGAATATAGGATTTTGAGATAAATAGCCAGCAGAAAAATCAACATAAACCACGGATTCTGTCAGCAGATCTGAGTCAGTGCTGTCATGAGTTAACTGGGCAGTGTAAACTGATCTCTTGGTGCATTACATGACAGCAGATCTGAGTCAGTGCTGTCATGAGTTAACTGGGCAGTGTAGACTGATCTTTTGGTGCATTACATCAGTGGTTCCCAACGTGGTGCCCGCCAAGGTTTTTTGTGTGTGCCTGCAGAAGAGGTTATAATGAATAATAATCATATAAAAAATTGGGTCAAGTTAATTGGTTGGTGCCCGCCACTCTCTCATAAACTCATATATGTGCCCATAGGCACAAAAAGGTTGGGGACCCCTGCATTACACGACAGCAGATCTGAGTCAGTGCTGCGATGAGTAAACCGGGCATTGTAGACTGATCTCTTGGAGCATTGCATGACAGTAGATCTGAGTCAGTGCTGCCATGAGTAAACTGGGCATTGTAGACTGATTTCTTGGTGCATTACATGACAGCAGATCTGAGTCAGTGCTGTCATGAGGAAACTGGACAGTGTAGACTGATCTCTTGGTGCAATACATGACAGCAGATCTGAGTCAGTGCTGCCATGAGTTAACTGGGCATTGTAGACTGATTTCTTGGTACATTACATGACAGCAGATCTGAGTCAGTGCTGTCATGAGTAAATTGGGCAGTGTAGACCATGAGCTGACAATGCATTACATGACAGCAGATCTGAGTCTGTGCTGTTTGCAGGTGGATATTCATTTTATATGAGCACATACAGTAAAAGTTTTATAATACCTCTTACCTCCCTTGATGGAATAGAACTGACCAGAACCAGAGAATAATTTGTACTATGCTTCTAATAATTTGATGATGGCTTCAGAGAAAGCATAGTAATTGAAACTTGGTATCAGCCCATTATGATGTGTAGGTGTGATGTAGTAGATGTAAATCATTGTGTTCTGATATATTGTTAGTGTAGATCAAGGTAATGACTAGACTAACTACCACACAGTGGCACTGCAGTAGAAATGTTAATGCAGCTACTGTAGGCAAGGCTTTATATGTTCATATTATTGTATGTTGATACATTTCAACAATATTGGCCATTAATGAACAGCTTAGATTGAGCTCATAATTTTCTTTTCCTCTTTTAAGATAGGTTTTACACTGCCAATATCAATTCAAAAGACTAAACTTGCAAAAAATATCCATTTGTTTTAATTTCATGGGCCTTGCAATCAGATAAATTTGACAGATATAGTCCTGCTAAACCATCATTAACAATCTCCTGTAACAAATTAGGAGGCCAGTTCTGATCAGCTGCATAACGTATCCTGGGATCTTCTGCAATATAACAAATCAGTCTTCCCTGGCACAAGTAGTGTCAACATCAAGAGTATCACATTAAGTTTTTATATGCCTGCCATAAGGCAGAGCATATTATGCTATGATGTCCATCCATCCATCCATTCATCCATCTCTCTGCCTGTCTGTTACCAATTTCATTTCTGTGCAGTAACTTGAGTTCTCCACCATGTACAGTTACCAAACTATGTGGATGGCTTGCACTTGGAGTAATGAAGAACCCTGTTGATTTGAGGTCATAAGGTTGAAAGGTCAAGGCCACTATGAAAGAAGAAAAATGGTTTCCACACAGTAACATTAGTTCTACATCATTGACCTGGACCAAACTTTGTGGATGGCTTGCACTTGGGGTAAGGAAGTTCAAGGCCACTGTAACTGAAAGAAGAAAAATGGTTTCCACACAATAACCAGAGTTCTATATCACTGACCTGGACCAAACTTTGTGGATGACTTGGACTTGGAGTAAGGAAAATGCCTATTGGTTTGGAGGTCAAAAGGTAAGAGGTCAGGGTCACTGACTCTAAGAAGACAAAATGTTTCTGCACAGTAATAATAGTTCTACATCATAAACCCAAACCAAACTTTCTGGATGGCTTGCACTTGCAGTAAGGAAGAAGCCTATCTGTTTTTAGATCAAAAGGTGAAGGTCAATGTCACTATGACTTAAAGAAGAACAGAGATTTCTACGCAAAAATTTAAGCTCTTGACTATGTACCTTAACAAGTTTGCTGGTGACCTACACGTTGGGTGAGAAAGAATCATGTTGATTTGTAGGTCACAAGGTCAAGGTCACCAACTGAAAGGAGAAAAATACTTTTTGCATAATAACTTCAGTTCTAGACCACATACTTTGAGCATAGTTTGTGGAGGGCTTGCACTTATAGTATGGAAGAGGCATATTAATTTTGGAGTCAAAAGGTCAAGGTAATTGTGACTCAAAGAAATATTGGTTTTGCAGAATAACTTTTGTTCTAGAGTATGTTTCTTGACCAAATTTTGTGGATGGCTGCACTTGGGGTAATAAAGAAACCTATAGATACTAGGGTCTAAAGGTGAGAAGTCACAGTTATGGTAAGTCTCATAAAAATTTTTTAAAACATTTGTCTCCACAGTAAGTTTAGTACAAGACCAATGGTCCAGGTCAGAGAGACCCATTGGCAAGGTATATTCTAAAACTGAAAATTTAGGGGGCATGGTAGTGTCTACACAGAGGACTATTAAACATGGGGCAGTTGTGTAATGTGCCATTCACTGTACTCATCTAATTTTGTACATTTGATGAAGAAAAACCTGGTTTTTCTAATTGATATACTAGATTTTGTACAAAAACTTGTGATATCAAGAGTAATATACAGATTTTGTACAAAAACTTGTGATATCAAGAGTAATATACAGATTTTGTACAAAAACTTGTGATATCAAGAGTAATATACAGATTTTGTACAAAAACTTGTGATATCAAGAGTAATATACAGATTTTGTACAAAAACTTGTGATATCAAGAGTAATATACAGATTTTGTACGAAAACTTGTGATATCAAGAGTAATATACAGATTTTGTACAAAAACTTGTGATATCAAGAGTAATATACAGATTTTGTACAAAAACTTGTGATATCAAGAGTAATATACAGATTTTGCAGAAAAACCTGTGATATCAAGAGTTTTATATGGTTTTTCTATGCAGAACCAGGATAGTTAGAGAAAAACCTATTTTTACTTGTGAAAACCTGGCATGTCTGATAAAATAAAGGAGATGAAGAAGTACTGTTATCATCTCTATAGAAGTTTTTTGTTTTATTACCTAAAAGGGTCATTATACCATTTGTAATCTTGTAATTAGGCAAATTTTTCAAAATGTATCCCTTATTTTTTTTAGCATTTACAGTAAGCATTTCATTCTCATCTAATTGGAAGAGTGCTAACATCTTCATATTTTGCTGTCACTGATATTGTACAAGAGCATAAGCAGTACCAGATTTGCACTTTGACATAATACCAGATTGCCTTTACCTTAAGACTAGTACCCAATCTGTGTTGTTTTTTTGTTTTTTCATTTACTTTGTCAGCATGCCAGGGTACAGAGCAAGTTCAGCAACCACTTGTTTCAGACTGGTACTGTAATGGATTAGGACATTGGGAGTAGTTCTCCTGCTGTGCTGTATAAAATATCCAGTTTGCATGTGGCAGTTACTGGCTGCTGGTATTATATTTGGACTGACTGTGTCCTCTTAATCATTACTGTGTCATTGAAGGGCAGGAACTGATTCATATTAAGGATATTGTGTACAAGAGTACATTTATTATCACTTGCAACATCTGGTTTACAGTAGAATAGTTGCAAGGATTTATAGCTAGTGGAATGGTATTTCAGCCTTATTCCATGTCTGGTAATTTGTATAGCTGGATAAGCTGCACAGTAGTTGTTATGTATAAATCATTAGCTAGAAGGTGTTTGGTTATGTAGTGTGCATTGCTTAGTGTTTCACACACTTACCTAGTCCTAGTCTACCAGCTCATTCTGTGACATTTCTACTTCTATGGACCTAATGGAGCCTATGTTAGCAGAGTGCCAGTAGTGATAAAGACTCTGTTGTGGAATATCAGATAGTGAAGGAATCAGTGGACACATGCAAGATATTCTGGAAAGCTTTGGGTTGTATTTTGTTTTAAATAGCAGCAATGTCTGTGGACCATCCAGTGTCCAAAGGTAACCTGGAATAGCATGTCATAAAACATAGAACATCAAAATACCAGCTTTACCCAGGTATAGCCTGCAGCAAACTGCAAATTCATAGACACAGCTCTGCTGTTGTGTGATGTGCTGGCAGATCAGAGTCTGTGCCATTCATGTGAAAACATGTGGAGCAGTCAGTGTAGACCCTGATTAACTGCTGGAGTATTATACAATGGCAGACCTGGATCTATATTGTTTGTAATTAATAAGGTTGTGCATTGTGCATGTATCCATGAGCAAACACTGTAGCAAAATGTAATCAATTTTGGATCCTTAATTAAGAAAGCAGGTATTCTCTTGTTATCCAAAGAGATTGTTTTGTTGATTGATTGATTGATTGATTGGTGTTTAACAGCACATAAACACAGGAAAGTGTATATCATGTGGAAGAAATTGGAGTAAATTGCCATGCCATGGACATATCACTACAGCTGACATAGCCTTGTCTCTGCAGAAATTAGAAACTGCATCCTTCTGGTCACAAGCCAGGCATTGTAACTATACTAGGTAGCTGTAGCTATCAAAAGAAAGGCAAAAAGGTAAATAGTTGTATTTCACCACATATTGGCTGACATGATGAACAACAGACATGTCTGCTATTTAAAAATGCCATCCAATATTCTGCAACTAACTGTAATAGAGAAATAAAGTTTAATTTTTTCTCAGTATGGTATTCAACCCAGAGTGTCAAGTTTCCCCCTCAAGTTCAGCTTGTATGATCGAACAGTAGGAGGCAGAAACAAGCCCTCAGTGAATGCACCAAAGGCATAACCTCTCCCATGAAAAATACAGTACATGTACATTGTTATAAGCAAACACAGCATAAGGAATGAGCTCCTTAACACAGTAGATTTGATACTTGCTCTGTATTCAGATCCAATGTGTTATTTTAGACATCTGTGGAATATAAATCAGCATTAGTCCTTTTTTTAGCTTTATTATGTGAGTCAGTTTTAAAGAGGGACACAAATGATCAGGCTTTCACGTATTTATTTTATATGCAGTAAATGCAACACTTAAATTTTGGTGCATCATACTTCCCCATCTTCCCTATTCCAGTTGTAGGTTCCTGTGAACACAATAGTATTTCTCTTTGGTCATTGATATAGTATTTGATTTTATAACTATTGACCTTAAGTAAGTTAAATAAAAGAACAATATTTCATATATATACATATATATTGACACAAAAATTGATAATGACACAAATACAAAGCAATTTCCCAACATTTTGAGGTAAACAAGCCCATCATAAGGGGAAGAAGCAACTTACATCCACAAAATAAACACTAAACATAAAAGCTAAGAGAAATTTTTGACTCCTACATGTTTTAATGACAGGGGGAAATCTAAAAACAAGAGATAAAAAACAGAAGAAAGAAAGAAGAAAATAATTGAAAAACAGCCTTAAAATGACTAAACTACATGTATATTTTTTGCTGCTGTCAGCACAACAAAGTTGTATAACAAAAATCAAAGAAATGTAATTCCAGGTCGCAAAAAAATCTACAAAATTTACAGTAGAAATTATATTCAGGTAAAGTTATGCTTGGAGGTACTAAAGGAAATATGTCAAGAGAATGGTGTAGTGGGGATAATGGACAAGAGTTAAAATAATAATAATAATAATAAATAATACATATGAAGAGCTACGGATTATTACAAAAATTGTGTTATGTCTGATAAACTGATGCCTGGCTGTAGTTTGATAAGATTACATTGGAAAGGTTAGACTTTTTCATTTATTCCCAACTCTCAGTCAGTTTTTTATTTGTAGTATCCAGTATCATTCCTTATGTGTGCGTTCTATATCAGTCCACCCCAGGTTAGATTAAATCAGTAGCATCTTAAGTGACTTGACTGAATACCCAGTCAGCTTGTGGTGGTTGGCGAGTTTTGCATTGATTTTGTTATGAATGTGGTTCTTGTGGTTATTCATTCGTTTTCGGAAATCATTGGTTTAGCCAACATATTGAGTGGCACAGATCTTGAATGTTAGAAAATAGATTACATATTTGGTTCAGCATCCTAACTTCGGATTGATAGTGAAGCTAACCCCAGTTGTCAAACTTCTGAACGATTTGGTCACTAGCATATGTTTGAAAATTAGGCAACACTTGTCCTTGCAGCAGTATGTGTCTGATTCTGTGGTCTTGTTTGAAGTTACCTTGGCCCGTACCAGATGGTGCTTACGATTTTTAGGTCTGCTGTATGCAACCATAGGAACTTCTTGAAATATGCCTTTGAGACATACAGAGGTTTCAATCTGGTGCCAATGCTTTCAAATGATCTGTTGTAAGTTTGGGCCATCGGAGTGGTAAGTAACCAAGAAAGGGACATGTTTGTTGGTTTTTAGCTCAACTGATCATAGACCAGAAGAGCTTGTGGGATTGTCTGTTGTCAGTCATCCGTCCATCATCAGTCTGTCGCCCGTGAGTCCATTAGCACAAGTTTGTTGTCGCTACTTCTCCTAAACTACTTGGAGTATTGCCATGAAACTTTACAAACACATTTATATTATGGTCTAGTTGGTCCAAGATGAAAACCGTGCTGCACGGACATCCAATATGGCGGCCACAGTGGCCATCTTGAAAATCTTGCTATTGCTACTCCTCCTGATTGGATGTTCATATAAACATGGGGTTTTCATTATAAGACTTCTTATGATGCCTAGTTGGTCCTAAATGAAAATGGTGCCTATGTGACATCCAATATGGCCACCATGGCAGCCATTTTGAAAATCTTGTTATTCCTACTCTTCCTGAATGGATAGTCATATGGACATGGGGTTGTTACTATAAGACCTCTTGTGATGTCTACTTGGTCCTAAATGCAAATGGTGCCGATCTGACATCCATTATGGCAGCCATCTTGAAAATCTTGTTATCGCTACTTCTACTGAATGGATGGTAATATCAACATTGGGTTTTCACTAAAAGACTTCTTATGATGTCTACTTGGTCCTAAATGAAAATGGTGTCAGTCTGAAGTCCAATATGGCCACCATGGCAGCCATCTTGAAAATCTTACTATTGCTACTCCTCCAGAAGAGAAAGTTATATGGACGTGGGGTTTTCACTAAAAGACTTCTTACCTTGGGGATTTTGCCATGTGTTTTCAGCCACAGTTGAAGTATTAGATGCAAGGTTCTTATGCAGTCCCTTTGATTTTAAGTTTAGACTTTAATGAGTGTAATTATGTTGGACAGTGCTTATTAAAAGCAATTATCACTCTTGCACTTAAAGGTAATTTACAGATGAACAATAAATACAGAAAGTCATTAATTTTATTTGCAGAATCATAGTGGAATTTACTAATTTACTAGTTACCAGAACTCCTGGAACAAATGTTAAAATGCTGATATTTGTCTCCATGTTGTTCAAGAAATCATTGGACATTGTGATACCACCCCAGCATGCAAGCATGTATGTGCAGGCTTGTTTGTATTATTACTATTCCCTTCATGCAATATATTTTGCAATACCTTCTAAAAAATATCAAATATAGACTTTAAACTTTGGGATATGATTGGAGGTGGTTCACTGTAGTGTACAGCAGTCATGATCCACTGCACGGTGATGGTGATGAGGTTTGGTTTGGTTTTGTGGGGCTTAACATATCTCCTCAGCATATGATAGGCTATTCATGGCAGCCAGTATACTTGGTGGAGGAAGAACCCAGGAAGAACCACTGACCCACAGGAAGGTACTGACAAGCTTTCTCACATGCCCACGTTGGTCGAGCCGAGACTCTAACTCACACGGACAGGGGTGAGATGTGTGAGTGCTCTGTAAAGGCAAACACTTTAGACCACTCAGCCACCCGGGGCCCTTTGATGGTGATGAACATAGTGGACTGGGAACGGGTTCCTTCTTGTGATTTAAAGTCAACATCATAAACCCTGATCTGCGAGCACATAATACAACTGCCGATCTGTATCTTCATTGTTTGCATTTTGTTGCACATGAGCAAATTATACACAATATATTGTTCAAGATATCCCCCCCCCCCCCCCATTTTCTTCTCAGGACTGGCATTCAAACCGGGTTTTCATGAATATGAGATAAGTTCATAATCTTGGCATGCTTAGATTTATAATAAATTCTTCAGATGCAAGTGTGTTTTCCTGATACAGGTCTGGTGTAATGAATTTTCCAGACACAGAATGCCAAGATAGCATGAGAAGGTGGAAAAACCTGTATGTAATTGACACAGTTAGATTAAATGATAGCACTGTCTACTAATCCCATAATTCACAGTGATAAACTTGTTAATACCATGAGAGTAACTATAAGGCAGAAGCATCCTGTTTGTCTAAAATTAACCAGAAATTCATTCGCTCTAGTGTGTACAGTATCCATTTAGATTTTGAACTTTAACAATATTTTTTCCCAAATGAATTGTGCATGCTGAGAGGTACGAACTTCTAGAGGGGGACCACTAAATATGATAGTAGGTAGGAGTTTATTTAGCAAAGTTTGGTTGGCTGGCAGCAGTTGAGACTTAGCCAATAAGAGTGAGCCAATATGGAGTGTACATGCACACATGATGCATATCATCTGTCTTCATCATCGCAAATAAACAATTACCAGCACTTAAGTGGCCCACTCCCCTCTTTAAGAATTAAAAAGTTATTGCTGTCTTTAATGATACCATAGGATGCTGGTTGAAGGATTGGAAATTGGAGTGCTGAGCTTGCTTCATTCTGTTGTCTCTAGTAGTATTGAAGCATTTTGATAAATTCCCAACATATTATGTATAATGAATAGTTATGACACAGAAAGAGTTAAATGGACTTTTGATGTTAATTGTAAAAGCAAAGTAACTTGTCACAAAATTTGAGTTCAGCTGAAATATATTGAAGGCCAAAGTACTTACAAATTTTGAATAATACTACATTACAGGACTATTAAGTGGACAGAAAGAATTTTTTCATGATAGTAATATGAAGTAAAATTCAAATTTTGGTTTAGGTTGACCAAATTTTCAAGTGATGATATTTGTAACTTTTGCTATATGACTGATGTTAAACTATTTTGTCAATGCAAAGCACCCTAACTGCTATATAGGAATACATCATGAATAAATGTATTCACATCTTTGTGTTAATTAATGTGACTCTTAAAATATTTAGAGTTACCGTATATACTCACATATAATCCAATACCAACTGCAAACTGCATAGACCCAGATCTGCCATCGCATAATGTGTCAGCAGATCTGGGTCTATGCAGTTTGTAAGGACTAATCAGTAGAAATAGACCCTGATCTGCTGGCTCATTATGCAATGCCAGATCAGGGTCTATATTGTTCGCATTTGGACCCGGATTAAATACGCGAGTATATACGGTATGTGTAATGTCTCTGAGATATACTGAATAAAATGTATGGACTCTAGCCTTATTCCTAATGCCTGAAGTCACTCAGCTTGCATCTTTTGAGCTTGACAGTTACTTATCTTTCCCTATATACATGTATTTCAAAGACAACTACCAACATTTGCAACTGAAGTCTTGAGGTGCTTATTATTCAAGGATGAATGCATGGTATAGTAAATAGCTTTGGTTGATGGGTTACAAGACACAGTGTCTGCATAGCTATACTTAATGGTACTGAGTTCATTGTCAGAACTATGGAATAATTTCGTTTAATTGGTGAAAGAGAGATAGGGATGTATTCAGTAATAGATTTTATGTGAGAAAGAGAGAGCAAGAGATGATACAGCTTTAAGTCTAAGATTTATATAAAGTGCAGAATTTTTCCCCGTACCTGCATCTTCTAAAATATCAGGGGTTTTTTTCCAAAGTACTGAAAGTTTAAAATAAATGGAAAGGATGAGGCTAAAATGTAAAGCTGCAAAGTAGAGGTGTGATCTACATTTTTTCCAAACTATTTTAAGAACAAAAAGAGCATATAGTCACAGTGGAGTTGGCAATTCAGCCACAGTTGTTGCCCTTCATTGAAATTCAGGTGGCAGTGAATTGTTGTACTTGCCACTTAATTTCATATAGTCCAGTTCATGTTCATATCTGTACTGTGTTGTTATGCAAATATAATTTCATTTTTCTAATGTGTATTAACTTTTCATGTATGCTTATCAACTATCAAATCATTTTTCTAATGTGTATTAACTTTGCATGTATTCTTATCAACTATCAAACCAGTTTTCTAATGTGCTTTAACTTTTCATGTATTCTTATCAACTGTCAAACCAGTTGGAGTGCTTTTAAAATTACTCTTAATAACCTTTTTCTGGCACATTAGGTGACATTCATAGATCTTTTTTAAATAGATGATAAATATTAAACATGGTGATCAGAAGCACATTTTTTCTTAAAGCATATTGTGACCAAATCTGTATCTTGAGGGTCATTGATTTTTTTTACGGGCACATTTGTGAGTTTATGAGAGAGTGGCAGGCACCAACCAATTAACTTGGCCCATTTTGTTATTTTTTATTATTCATTATAACCTCTTTTGTGCGCTCACAAAAAATTTTGGCAGATGCCATGGCGCCCGCGGGCACCGCATTGGGGACCACTGTTGTATATTATTCTGATTTATAACCGTCTGTACTTGCGTATAAGCCGGGTCCAAATGCAAACAACATAGACCCTGATCTGTCATCACATAATGCGCTGACAGACAGGGTCTACGTTGTTTGTTCTACTGATTAGTCCTTACAAACTGCATAGACCCAGATCTGCCGGCGCATTATGCGATGGCAAATCTGGGTCTATGCAGTTTGCAGTTGGTAATAGCTTATACACAAGTATATACGGTATTTACAAGTGTAAAGAAAATAATTGCATGCTGTTCTTCCAAATGTTGACCTTGGGATGAATGAAGACAATTGATATTTGATGAATATGTTCAGCGTCTAGCTAAGCATGTGTATTCCCTCTTATAACTTGAGGAAATTCATTGCAGTATGAGCATTTCATTGTCCAAAGTGCTACAAATTCATTGAAGCTAAACTAATGGACCTTTACATAATGTGCTTTATTATGCTCATTTACATGAGAAAATCTTTCCTACTGCATCAAAATAAATGAAATTTTACAAGCTTATTACATGAGCTAAGAGAAAGACAAGTAATTTTGAGTGAAACAAACCAGTTTTTTTATAGATCTGTTCGCTCAAAGTTACAATATATTTCATATATTTAATCCAGGTTATGGAAACATATCCAATTTGATTAAAATCAGATCTTCCAAATCTACTCCCAGTTTGTCCTTTGTGGCACTGTTGGAAGATCTGATTTTAATCAGAGTGGGTATATATCCCACATGTTGACCTACAATATGTAACATGATATCAGCTACTAACACCAGGGCCATGCTCTTAGTCCATCCATTAACTATAGGTAATTAGATACCATATATGCTCACCTATAAGTTAAGTCCAACTGCAAACAACATAGACTTTGATCTGCCATCGCATAATGCATCAGCAGATCAGGGTCTATGTTGTTTGTTCTATTGATTACTCCTAACAATCTGCATTATATGATGGCAGATCTGGTCTGTGCAGTTTGCAGTTGGACTCAAGTTATAAGTGATAAGTAGCTGCTAAGTAAAATTGGTTGACAAGTCCATGAGGTCTATCAGGCCATGATGGAACCAAAAATTGAGGCTGGACTTTGCATCTGCTGTAAAAAGGGGAATGCAGTACTAAGTGGCAGGAATTAAGCTGGTTGCAGTCCACAGTAATTTAACTTGAGTGCCCAAAAGAACTAATAAGCATAGGTCCAAATAAGCCAGTGTAATATTGACAGGTCAGAATTTGCTTACAATGGATAAATCACTTCTGCCACAGTTGCTGGACATCAGCTGTCAAACTTTCTTAAGTGATTACCCTTTTATATAGCAGCCACCTGTTTTAAAAAGCCACTGAACTCATTAACCCCGGGAGATTTTTTTCATTTTCGCCTGAAATAGGGGTAGGAAATACATTTTTGGGGTTACTTCTGAATGCAGCAAAACACATCAGCTTAAGTTAAGAAAGTTTTTTGTTTGGCCGGATGCTTAGGTGTATCAGAAACATTGTTTTTGCTTCTGCATGTGCATAATGGTTAAAGTTAGACTATCTTTTTTTTTTTCTTTTTTTTTTCGTATTGGATCCCTGATTTTTGCGTCCTGGCCCCTTTTTACTCCAAATCTCAAACTTATCCTACTTTTTGCAAAGGTTCATCTGTCTGTGTGCAGTTTGGAGCAGTCTGCTTTAGATCTAAGGCCAAAAAGTATAAAATCCGGACATAAACTCCAGTTCCGGAACTAGCAATTTTCGACCTAAAAAAAATTGGGTCTCAAAAAATGCATTTTTTTCGCTGTATTTTTTAATGCGAGGAGAAAGTCAACATTATTTGGTATCATTGTAGAGCTACATCTGTCTACTTTCCTGAAATACCATCCACTTTAGTGTATCCTAAATGATGTTCACATTACAGAGCTCGGAAGTAGGGTACAACCTCATGACGCGTAAATGTGGCGCTAGGGGTTAATGAGTTAAGGTCTGTATAATCAAGGAACTGGAAGAGTACCTCTGCCCAGCAGTTTCTGGAGGCTTTAGTTGTATTATTTCCCTTTGGTATCTGTTCAGAGTAAATATTGTTTTTCCTCAGATCTAAAAAGGGCATAGTGATCATTCTCTCAAAAGGGAAGTTTAAACATGTATCCCTTATTAGACCTGGCACCTTAGTTTATCACATTTCTTCTTATTGCTGTTACTGTTACCGTTATAGAGGGATAGAAAAGGGGGCACTAAAAGTAGACAAAAGAGCAGCTAGGTGCTTGGGAAAAGCATCAGAAAGGGCATGTTAAGGAGAAAAAAGCTGACAAAAAAGGCATGTCACTCAAGAAAAAGGAATGACACTCAAGCCAAAGGGCATGGTGACAAACAGTGTTAAAAGTGGCTAGGGGTAACATTAGTAAAAGTGTGTATGTGCACATATCTTGGTCTGTTCAATTCTGTTCAAATTTTGTATAAAATCCTATCAACAAATACATCAATTATAAGTACTGTATTAGAAGGATTGTAGAGGTAAGCTAAGGAGGATTTTAGAGATCAGCTGAGGAACATATGTTTATCAGTGTCAAGGAATTGGTTACATCCACTATAGTATATTGTTCTTCCAGTATCTCTGGCAGCTAGCCACAGAAGGTCTGATTTCCACACTAAATCTCAGGTTACCAGATAACATTATAAACTCCACAACCTAATAAATGCCTTTATTGATAAATTCATCTTGATTTAAGTGCGATAGGAACATCTGATTAAGCCAGTTTATATTTTATAATGGATGGAAAAAGTATGCACCTATCAGGTTTTTATGACACATACCTGTTATAGGTTGGAACTGTCATAATTGCTTTTAAATCCATCCAAAAGTATTACACTTATTAAAAGACTGGCATTGATTTAGACATTATTAGAACAGATTTGTGACTAGTAATATGTAGCTGAAGTAAAATATCTAAATCTGTATACAGTATATCATTTGTTAAAAATAATGGGAATACACAATTAGTCTCACCCACAGGGCACATTATAGACCTTTCCTATATGCCAATCATCCTTACATAGCATCTTCTTATTACCTGAACCAATAGTGTGGACTATTAGCTCAGGGCTGGTGTGCATAGTTACATAATGTTGCAAAATGTGCGACAACATATGGACAATCTTCCTACAGACAGGACAAGAATATATGGAATATTTAGTGACTTGAGTTAGATTAACTCCAAAGCTATTGCTTTGATTTTGCCAGATTTAAAAGTTATCTTGCTTTTAGTTAATGTGATATCAGGTTGCAGAATTTTGTGCCTTGGGATTCATTGCAAAGATTTTCTTATGTAAATAAGCATGTTTAGAGCTTAGAGTCAATTTGGAAAGGTCTATTTTGTGTAGTGTTCTACACTGTTGGTATTCTACTGGAAAGGTCTATTTTGTGTAGTGTTCTACACTGTTGGTATTCTACTTGAAAGGTCTATTTTGTGTAGTGTTCTACACTGTTGGTATTGTACTGGGGAACTGCAATAGTTGAGTTGGTTGAGCATAGGACTTGTAATCCAGGGTTCACATGTTTGATACCCACCCAGCCCAGTCTGGGTTGGCTGTCTCAGTGTGTCTTTAAAAGGCACATAACTCCCATTTCCTCATCATGATATAGCCATTTATGCTTGGAAAGTAATATTAAAAACCAACCAACCTCCCATGATCCTGGTCTTATTTTAGGTTGGGTATTTTAATGTGGTAGGCCGAGTTGGTTTTGATGATTTGACAGGCCTTTACCAATTGACAATAGATTATAGTTCAAGTTTCCAGCACAGTTCAGTAAGATTTCAATGCAGACCATAAGCCGGAAAAGCAGTTTTTTACTTCAGTCAGTAGCACATGAAATATGCATTGTCAACACTATTACAGTCGTCATGATATGTGAAGTTATATGCAATATATTTATACAGTCCTTGTATCATATTTACCTGTATATAACATGCACCCAGTTGCAAATTTCATTGACCCAGATCTGCCATTGCATATTGGGGTCTGTGCTGTTTATTGTACTTAACAATTTCAAGTGAACAAAGTAGACCATGATCAATTGGCATATTATGTGCTGGGTCTGGGTCTATTATATTCATGGTTAAATATTGGACATTCATTTAATTCTCACCTTTGTACATGTATTAATCTTGGCAAATTTATAGTGCCTGGCTTGGAGATGTGCGAACCCTATCGTAACCACGTATATTCTGTCAGTCTATCCATCAACACTTCCTGTGACAAGCATAGCTCAACAATTCTGTGAAATAATTTAATGCCATCTGGTAGGTGGAATGACTTATACATTAACAAGAGGTTCTTAAAGGTTTAATCATTCCAACTTAAATGTTTAACAGAGTTACAGCCCTTTTCTACATGCCTGCCATAAGGTGGAGCATATTATGTTATGATGTTGTCTGTCTGTTACCATTTTTGTTTCTGCACAATGACTCCAGTTTTCCATCATCTGCAGTTACCAAACATTGTGGATGTCATCACTTATGGTAAGGAAGAAGACTAATGATTTTGGGTTCAAAAAGTCAAAGGTCTGGGTCACTGTGACTCAAAGAAGGAAAATGGTTTCCATAGAATAACATTAGTTCTATATCACATACCTGGATCAAACTTTGTGGATGGCTTATACTTGAGGTCAGGAAGAAGCCTATTGATTTGGAGTCATAAGGTAAAAGGTCAAGGTCACTGTAACTGAAAGAAGAAAATGGTTTCTGCTGAATAACATTAGTTCTGCATTACAGACCTGGACCAACATGCATGGCTTGCACTTGGGGTATGGAAGAGGCCTATTGATTGTATAGTCAAAAGGTCAAAGGTCAAGGTTACTATGACTGAAAGAAGAACAATGGTTTCTGCACAAACTTTTCAATTCTCAACCATGTACCTTCACCAAAAATTTGTGGATAACTTACACATTGGGTGAGAAAGAAGCCTATTAATTCTGCGGTCAAAGGTAAAGGGTCGAGGATTACCATAACTGAAAGAAGAAAATAGCTTTTTGCAGAATAAGTTTTGTTCTGGACTAAGTTCCTTGTCCAAACTATGTGGATGTCTTGCACTTTGGGTAATAAAGAAGCCTATTGATTCTGTGATCTAAAGGTCAGAGGTCATGGTCATGTAATTCTCATAAGAAAATAATGGCTGATAATTTTTTACCGTATATACTCACGTATAAGCTGATACCAACTGCAAACTGCATAGACCCAGATCTGCCGACAGATCTGGGTCTATGCAGTTTGTAATGACTAATCAGTAGAACAAACACCATAGACCCTGATCTACTGGTGCATTATGCTATGGCAGATCAGGGTCTATGTTGTTTGCATTTGGACTTAGCTTATACGCGAGTATATACGGTAATCTTTACATTTTTAGAACTTAACTTTTAGTTGGCAGCATATAACCAGTACTGTGCTGATGTGTCATTAAACCCATTACACACATACATTATCTTCTACTTCAGTTTTTGACAAGAGTTATTCTGCTTGTTGACAAATTTCATACCTTGACTAAAAGAAATTAGTTGTAATCAGCATTCAGGAACCAATCAACATATCTGATGCAGTTTGATTTCATCGCCATCGGTTACATGTAGATGTGCCTATCAAAGAATTCATCTCTTTCACTTTTGAATTTGAAGGCATACCAAGGCTACTTGCCTCTCAATTTCTTAATTTGTTCTGCTGTAATTGAACCTTGGAAAATGTCACTAGTGATCTGATTAATCATTGCTCAACCTCTGCAACTTTTGATTGATGATTTTTAGTCTACCATCCACCTATCTGGTGGACCACCTGTCCATAGTGACTGCATGTAACTATTTCCTTAATGGATAGATGGGATTTAACATTTTTTGCTATATCATGCTGAGGAAATGGGAGCTAAGTGTATTTCCCAAGGACACACCTAGGCAGCTGACCCAGGCTGGCCTGGGTGAGTATTGAAGCCTCAACCCTTGGATTACAAGTCCTACACTCTACCAGCTGAGCTAACAGAGCTCTCTGTTCGTTAAATACAGTAGAAAAAACATGGTTAACTCTCATCTACATTTTATTATCCATACAGGAAAAACATAGTCCATATAAACTTTGTGTATAGTCACAGTGGGCTATTATGTCCATGTCAGTGTTTTCTGTTGTGTATTGGGGACTTTTTAAATAACATTTATATTGTATTTCAGCCAGGTCAGAAACATTGACATATTTATTGCATACTTCATATTCTCAATATACTTTCTAAACTAGCTTTAAAGTTCTTGACACGAACTTAATGGGGTTAAAACTATTTATTTTCCTAAAATTTAAAATGCTTTCCAACACTTCTCAGGCCTTGAATCTGGCATGAAGATTTTTATAGCTAAGTACCATCTATACTTGCTTATAAGACAAGTCCAACTGCACACTGCAAAGAGCCAGATCTGCTGTCATAAAATGCACTGGCAGATCTAGGTCTGTGCAGTTTGTAAGGAGTAATCAGTAGAACAAACAACATAGACCCTGATCTGCTGGTGCATTATGTGATGGCAGATCAGGGTCTGTGTTGTTTGCAGTTGGACTCGACTTATAAGCAAGTATATATGGTTCATACTTCTAGTTCACATTTTGCAGATATTTAGGACTTGACTTGATCATGTTTTTGGATTATCACCTTGTGGTCTTCAATCTGCAATACATTTTTATAATACAGTTTGAAAAGGGGGTTAATAACATCAGGTAAGATTTTTTTTTATGTACAGTACTGTTATGTAGCTCAGTAATTAGTTTTTTCAGTACAAGAGGTTACAAAAAGATATACCATACCTACTCATGTATAATGTGCATGCAGCTGTGAACAACTTGGGTTGGTTTTGGTTTGGTGTTTTATGACCCACCAACACAAGTAGGTTATTTAGTGCCAAAACAATTGGAGTAAAGTGCCTTTCTCGAAGACAAACCATGGTATCCAACCAGGACTGATCTGATGGTAGGATTCAAACCTGCACCCTTTTGGACACGAGTCTGACACTAACCACTGTGACCAACTTAGACTGAGATATGTTGATGTATAACATGCAGGCAGATCAGGGTCTGTGCTGTGTTCTTGAAATTTTTAGTAGAATGAACAGTACATCTGGATTTTCTGGCACACTTTGCAATGGCACATCTGTGTTTAGGCTGATCACAGTAGCACAGGTGCTCTTTATACACAGTCTGATATGGTATAATATTCTCTCAGACATAGCAAAAGCATGCAGTGTATGCCCTTCATTTAGTACTTGTAAGTAATTTAGTGTGTGAGAATTTGGTGTAAAATAATCTTCCTGAAGTGTGACTTTCTCATATTGTGCTAACACTCTGATAGAAGCAGATAAATCCAGGAACAATGACATAGACAAGAGTAGGTAGACCTGTCCTACAGAGAAAGTAGATCTGGAACACTGAACTTGAATAACATTAGCTTAGCAAAATTCATGACTAATCCCTTCTCTTTCTATGTAGAATATCCCCAACGTGGGGTGCATATTGTAGCAACTTGACACCGAATTGCTCACACTTGTTATTTTTCAAAGAGGAAATGTTTCTTTTGCATTAATTGTTCCTCCTTTGGAAAGTGTAGACAATTTTGTTAATGACAGTTGCATTAGAAACTAATGGCTATAGGGCTATATGTTGCTCTGAAACACTACACAACTCAGAATGTAAGTACACATATTATTTTTATACCCTGTCTAATATATATTTAATGGTTTGATGATTATTAAGTTCCTAGACACTTAGTGGAAAGTTGATTTCACTTGATGTACTTTCTGGCAAAATGTATAACTGCACTCTGTTTTACATGCTCTTATAATATCAAACCCATCATGATAGAATTATCACAGTCACAGGTAGTTATTTGTAGGGCAGTAGTTTACAAGTAGAACTGCAGAAGAGCCAGAAAGATACCTGGTGGTTGTGCATTGTTAGATTTGCAACACCATGTAGTGCATTATTTAGACTCTATACTTCATATAAATTGGTTGCCCCAGCACCAGTAGGGGCTAATTTTAGACAGAGCAGGGAAGTGGCAGGTGCAGTCAGGTTGCCAATTAAAGAATGAAAATCTTAAACTTTGGTAGAAATAATGATGCATGTTCTTATTTGTTGAGGAACCATGCTAGCTCAGTTGGTAGAGTGTCACACTCGTAATTCAAGGGTCACAGAGTTGATACCCACCCAGGCCAGCCCAGGTGAGCTGCTTTGGTCTGTCTTTGGGAAAGGCACTTAACTTGCATTTCCACAGCATGATATAGCCAGTAATGTGTTAAAAGTGACATTAAAACCAACAAAAACAAAACAAACTCATTTGTTGAACATTTTATCTTCAGTGTGCTAAGGGTTGTGTAGGTTCAACTTATTACAGCTGGTTTTCAAATAATAGCTAATTGGTCGGGGGGTAATAAAAATCCAGAAAGTATACTCAGACCTACTGGGACCATTAATTAATGAACCCTGGAATGATGTTTCTTTTAATGCATGATCAACTCCTTTTGGCTGTCTGATTCCATATAATCATTTGTCTTTTTAAACAGAATTCATTTGTCCCACCATAGCAAAGGAGGGAACATGTAGCATTAACAGTGTCAATCCATCCAGTCTCATCAGGTCATGTCTGTGACAAATTTCATTTCTGCTCAATAACTTTTCAAAGGACTTCACAGATTGAATCCAAATTTACTATGAGGCTTTACATGAGGAAGACAAAGGTCAACATTGACTTTCACCATTTTCTGACAAAAGTCAGTATTTCCTCGGACAATCGCCAGATCATAATTTCTGAAAAATATAACTTTTTTAACAAAATTATTATGAATTTGGCAAAACTTCATGGTGAAAAAAAAATATTCCAAAGAAAACAGTTAAGTTTACTTGTTTACATTTCATTCATGGTCATTTTGTCACTAATCCTTTCCTGAATGAGCACGATAACCATAACATTGGTTACATAGACTGTTTGAGCTTGTTTCCTAGTGCATAGTGCACATACAAATGTAACTTACTGACAGTTACAATGGTTCTTTCAATTAATTAACATTCACCTCAACAAATTTTTGGATATACATCCCAAAATAAAATTTACTCAGATGTGACACTCTACCTGTGTTAATTAGGTTAGATTTTTATTTCAAGGTAAACAGATGAAACAGCACATTACAAATGAAAGACAGTTGTCTGCTCCATTACTCAAAATTGGCATACATATACCTATGAAATGATTTCAGAATCATCATGCTTTAAGAATCACTGCAGTTTGATTGATGGCTTTTAGTCTACTCAAAATTGGCATACATATACTGCATATACTCGCATATAGGCGGGGCCAAATGCAAACAACATAGACCCTGATCTGCCATTGCATAATGTGCCAGCAGATCTGGGTCTATGCAGTTTGCAGCTGGTATCGGCTTATATGCGAGTATATACGGTACCTATGAAAGGATTTCAAAATCATCATGCCTTAAGAATCACTGCAATTTGAATAAGTCTAAGCCTAGATCATACATGTTGCATGTGAACTTCCTGATAAAGAGGGCAATTATGGTATCAGCAATGGCTCCTGTCTGTACCATCAGTGTCTGGATACGCCCATCTTCCATTTTCACAAAAAAGAAATAAATATGCCAAATTTCTGGGTCCGATGTATCTGTACTAGTAATGCTGTTTGGCTGTTAAAACAATCTGATCAACCTCACACTTACATGCGACATATACAGTGAAGGAAGAAATTCATTCAAACCGCTTAAGTGATTTGGCAATTCCACAAAATAGTGGGTGCCAGACTCTTTGTCAACAAGAATCCTCACTGAAAACTTCAGAACTTACCAAATCTAGAAGACAGAGAAATTATGGCAAGAGTGGTGTGAAATAGCTACATATTGTTTAAGATGTTTCAACATAAATTTATAAACACTGTGATAGTTGATGAAGCATCTTTGATCAACCTTGTTCATCTCAGTTTTAAAAATATGAGACAGTAAACAGAACTGTTTACTTCTACCTGTCTCTACTGTTGTATACCAATGTTGTCATTCTTGTTTCACATCTGACTATATCACATACCTGTGACAGAACCAGGATTTCAAACCAGTAGATTTACAAATTTTGATCAGTAGATTGGCTTCTAAAAAGGTAGATTTTTTATCGGCATAAATTTTACGTGTTTTAAGGGGATTGAAAACAAAACAAGTTCATTTTGTCACATAATATGTATTCTCTTCATATTATAATAAAACACAAATTTTGAACATGATTCAGATTCAGAATCTGATGGAAAATGTTACAATAATAGTTAGTTAATATGAGCCAGTATATTGTTAATTAAATGAAAAAGGAAGAGTTGTACATCTCGCAGTTCACTGCAAAGATTTTTTATAAAATCCACAGGCATTTTTAGTTTCCTTCACAAGATCACTGTCTGGTGACCACTGGTGACATTCACTGTGATTGTTAACCTTCGCACTTAGCAGGCTCTCAATAGTTTTCAAGTGGCACACACAACCGACATCAAACACTTTGAGGTTGACATTCTTGACTCTGGACAGAACACTGTTGTGCTTCCCAATTATCACATTGCAGTTGTCACTGGAAAACCAGTTACAGTTTGCCCAGGGGATGTCTCTGTCTCTGAAAGTAAAATATCATAATCATTGTAATTTTTCACACCCTCATAGTGCACAACATATTCCTCAGAAACTTAGTTCTTTGCTCTCTATGTTTTGCAATGATGTAAGTTGACAAATGTGAAAGATTAAAAATAATATACATCTTTGCAAATAATTATACTGAATTATTGCTTCTGAAAAATATTTCATCTGTGTAAAATCTGAATGGATGTGACATATTAAATTATTTTCTTTAAATATAAAAATATTTTAAAAAATGAAAATTTTAAAAAATTAGATAAAAATCTGGTTGAGGGATCTGAAGATCATTTCACTTGTGCAAATTTTTGTGCAATTTCAGAGTCAGGAAACATGACTTTAAGCAGTTGAGTAAAATGATCTGCTATGAGGAATGGTAAATTGTGCTCTGCCACAAAATTTGCAAACAAAGTCTCTGCAAGTTTCACTTTATCCACTTTTGATCCAGTCTCAAATAATGCCTTCAATGTGGGTGTGTTTGTTACAGAAGAATCGTTGCTCCTATGTGATGGTGTGTGCATATGCCTGGTGATATCATTTCTTCCTCCATATGCTATCTTAAAATCCAATTTGCATGAAAGACACAATGCAAAGTCAGGACCTTTGCTACTCGCCTGCACACACTTAAATTCTGGTATCCAAGCGTTGTTAAACTTGTTGTAGTTATTCTTAGCTGGTGGCTTTTTAGCATTGGGAGAAAGTGGACGTTTCGGCATTTTGACATGAATTGAAAAAAAAATATACAAGCTGCCCTTAAATATTCATCTTAAACCATCGTGAACAATACAAGAACAATTAAAAGACATCAAATCAAAATACTTACTCAAGTGTTTCTGCCAAGATCATTTTTGGTCGGTCTCTCCATTTTATCTTCCTTCCACGACAGATCCGCCGAGTTTTAATCAAAGACTCGTGGTCATCATGGATTACCTTTGATCCTTTTATTACTTATAACACCTCAAACAACATCCCGCATTTGGCCTTAAACTCTCCAAATTACAACAATAAGGTAATCAATTAGCCGCTTCTTGTGTACACATGCTAACAATTGTAATCCGACTACTCAACCACGCATCGTCGCACCGGTCATATCATAGGTCGAACATTTCCGGTTCCCAGTAGACTGGTTCTAGCTGGTTTATCTAATGTGTTGATAGAACGCGTAAAAAAAACGTTTTTTTTTTGTTTTTTTTTTTCTTTTTTATTTTCCTTGAAATTTTCAAAACCGGTAGATTTTGACTACTAAACAGTATGTGCAGTAGACGGTCTTTAAAACGGTATTTTTGGCCTACTGCCGATAGAATCACAGGTATGATATCATCAATCATCAGCTTGCAGTGCAGGGTAAAACAAAATCACCAGTTTATTATAACTAAAACAAAATCACCAGTTTATTATAACTTTTTGTTATGGAGTTAGTTTGAAATGCATTTTTTTCAGACACTGTCAGTTTGCAACTTTAAAATCTTCAGTTCTTGGCCTATAAGTTACCACCCATTGTAAAACTTTATTTTCTGTCATTAAAAAGCATCAGTTTTTGCAACCCAGTTCCAAATCAAATATGGGAGTTGGGATTATCAAAGTTGAAGTAATATATAGACATGATGGATAGAAAGTCAATCAAACAAGCACTTGAATATAAAATATTTATCTTATAAGCAAAATATGAACAAAAGATTATTCTGTATTTTGTCTTAGATATTTAATTCTTTTTCATGTACCAGAAATGAAACTTTCTGCAGACCATGCTCTCGGGTTTAGTTTTACAGTCATCATCTACTGTTTTCTTTAATACATGTAATTCTCAACAACCTCCCATTTCACTTTTTTGGTTTAAATCATCAAAATCTCGGGTTAGTTTGATAATGAGCGAGATCCATGCATATTAATGAGGTGATCTTGCATCTGATTGTTTAACCTTGTTACTACTCTGGAGGCCATATTTCTGATTTAAGTTTTTATCAAACTTGGAATATATGCTTATATCATTAAGATCGCTGATAAATTCAGTCATGAGTGAGATCCACACATACAGATGAGGTGATCTTGCATCAGATTGGCTGAGCTTGTTACCACTCTGGAGGCTATATTTCTGATCAGATTTTGATGAAATGTGGAATATATGCTTATATCATTAAGATCTCGGAATAGTTCGATAATGAGCGAGATCCACGGATACTAATTACATGATCTTGCATCTGATTGGCTTTCCTTATTATTCCCCTGGAAACAACATTTCAAATCTGATTTTGATCAAACTTGAAATATGGACTCATAACATCAAGATCTTGGACAGTTTTGACAGTGAGCACAATCCACGCATACATTAATGAGGTGAATTTGCATATAATTGGCTGAGCTTATTATCATTCAAGAAGCAATAATTCTGATCCAATTTTGAGATCGAAATTGGAATAAATGCTTATATCATTAACATCTTGGACAATATTCAATGTGAATAGGAGCCATTCATATTAATGAGGTAATCTTTTATCTGATTGGCTGAGCTTATTACCTCTTTATCATAATCTTGAATGACTTTGATTATGAGCAAGAGATTGTGCATATTAATTATGACATTATCTTTAGAACAAATTTTTATCAGGATATAGTAAAATAGGTAAAATCAACATGGTATAAAGTTTGGGAGATAGTTTACTTTTGGTTGTGTTCTTACAATACTACATAAGCAGGTTTAGTGAAATGGTCAACTGTTAAGTTATGTAGACAGGTGAGTGATATCAGACCCACTGGGACTTCTTATTTGAGATGATGAAATGTTCTTTTTAAAAATCTAGTCCTTTTTATCATCACTTACACCTTGAAAATATGTTACACTAGTGGTCAACAGTGACTTTCCACTATGGAAATGTTAGAATCTGCTGACAAAAGGAGATACCTGGACATTTTTAATTGCAAAATTTTTTGTTTTTAATTAAAAATAACATCCACCTTTGTGATTTATGTCATCGTTATCACCAGTAGAGCATTAGCCTATTTCTAAAATTTTCTGAAATGTTCAGCTACACAATTCAATAAACAAGTACATTAGTAATTTTCCCTGTCATTAAGTACATGTAATTACATTTTTAATTAAGTTTTCATGACATGCATTATAAATCCACATAACACCTTCCCTTACAGCTGATTTTCACATATAGTTGTTTATGTTATCAGGTTAGTGTCTAGAGATAAAAGTAATTTCGGGTTTTTGTTAGAACTGATAAGTGTTTAATTTACTAGTACTTGAGCCAATTAAAATGAGTCTTTTGAATCTTTCAAAATATGTCAGAGGTGAACATGATTATTCAAGCCATACTTGTGGTCTTCATGATAGCCTATGATCTGCTAATTATACATGATTACAATATTCCCCCAGCAGGTTCGGGATGTAAAATAGGACTAGTGCACCTGCATGTCATACAAGGCAACTAATGGGGGCAACTGTTTATTAATAAGATGCATCCCATGATGATGTTCCAGCGGAGAAGGTCTTGGACTTTTAAAAGAACGCAGTTTATATCAACAATTTGACTTTGTATTGTAAGAATTTTACCCATTTTTGTCTTTATCTTTGTTTTCTATTCCTTTTCTTAATACCTAAACCTATTCGGCACTGTGACCTGGATTATGCTGACATGTTGTTAAAGCCTATACATACATACTAACTAAGATATCATTTGTTGACAGGTTATACTTGTAGTATCATTTTCCAGTACCTCAGCTCAGTAGAGACTATGTGGTGCAAACTAAAAGTAAAGATTGAAAAATGTAAAATAAATTGCACAAAAACTTAGGAAGATAAACCCTTCCAAATAAATATAAACATTAAGTACAACAAGATAAAATATAAAACATAAAAATGTTCAAATTCTGTAATATATATATATATATATATATATATATATATATATATATATATATATATATATATATATATATATATATATATATAGACAGAGAGAGAGATATACTGTAGCCCATAGGGGAATATAAGCCTCATTTGACCCTTTTCAGCAATTATAAATACCAATTTCAGTAGCCGGTCGGAATGAAATATCGTTACAGCAGATTTTATTTAGTTTTGTCCCTTGGACATAAAAGTGTCATTTACAGCATAAACATTGTGTAAATGGAAGTAGATATATATACACTTTTACTGGTCATAGTGGAGATGTGATTATATCATGTGATCATGCTTTTCTATGAACAAGTAGTGAGGTTGTATATACTTGCATATAAGTCAAGTCCAACTACAAACAACATAGACCCCGATCTGCCATTGCATAATGCGCCAACAGATCAGGGTCTGTGTTTATTCTACTGATGACTCCTAACAAACTGCTTAGAACCAGATCTGCCAGCACATTATGCACTGGCAAATCTGAGTCTGCAGTTTGCAGTTGGTATCGGCTTATATGCGAGTATAGCAGTTGGTATCGGCTTATATGCGAGTATAGATGGTAGAAACGGTGACCAAGGTAATACACTACTTCTCAAAATCCCAAATAGAAAAATAACAACATTGTGTTTTAGCACTACTGGTCATAGACTAGAAGAGCTTATGGGATGGTCTGTTGTTTAGTCATCCGTCCGTCCGTTAGCACAGATTTGTTATTGCTACTCCTCCTAAACTACTTGGAGGAGTGTATTGAAACTTTACACACACCTTCATCCCACGGTCTAGTTGGTCTTAAAAGAAAATAACATCCAAATTGAAAATCTTGTTATCGCTACTACTCCTGAATGGATGGTCATATCAACATGGGGTTTTCACTAAAAGACTTCTTTTGATGTCTAGTTCATCCTAAATGAAAATGGTGCCAATCTGACATCCAGTGCGGCCACCATGGCAGCCATCTTGAAAATCTTGTTATCGCTACTTCTCCTGAATGGATGGTCATATCAACATGGGCTTTTCACTAAAAGACTTCTTATGATGTCTAGTTAATCCTAAATGAAAATGGCGCTGATCTGACATCTAGTATGGCCACAATGACAGCCATCTTGAAAATCTTTTTTTTGCTACTCCTTCTACATGGATGGTCATATCAACATGGGGTGTTCACCAAAAGACTTCTCATGATGTTTAGTTGGTGGTTGATGAAAATGGTGCAGAACTGATGTCCAATATGGACGCCACTGCAGCCATCTTGAAAATCTTGTTATCGCTACTCCTTCTGGTTGGGGCCTCAGTTGGCCAAATGGTCTAAGGCGCTCAACTTTACAGATCACTGACATCTCACCTCTGTCCACATGGGTTCGCGTCTCGGCTCAGCCAACATGGGTATGTGAGAAATCTTGTCAGTAGCTTCCCATATGTCAGTTGTTCTTCCCAGGGTTTTCCTGGGTTTTTCCTCCACCAAACATCTCCACCAAACATACTGACCGCCATGTATTACCTACCATGTGCTGAAAAATGGCATTAAACTCACAAATCCACAGATCTATAAATCCTCCTGATTGGATGGTCATATCAGCATGGGGTTTTCACTGAAAGACTTCTTATGATGTCCAGTTGGTCTTAAATGGAAATGGTCCCAATCTGACATCCAATATGGCCACCACAGCAGCCATCTTGAAAATCTTGCTACTCCTCCTGAATGGAAAGTCATATATTGAAAATATTCTTATCTCTACCCCTGTCCAAATGGATGGCTATATCAACATGGGGTTTTCACGATAGACTTCTTATGATACCTAGTTGGTCCTAAATTAAACTGCTGCCAGTCATACATCCAATATGGCTGCCAAGACTGTCATAAAAATCTTCTTGTCAGTACTCCCCCAGAATGGATGATCCTTATGACACGGGGGTTTTTCACCAAGCCCTAAATGAAAATGGTGCCAGTTGTACATCCAATATGGTTGCCACGATGACTGTCTTAAAAATGTTGTCACTGCTCCCCCTGAATGGATGATCATTATGACATGGGGTTTTTACCAAAAGATATCTAATGATGTCTACTTTATCCTAAATGAAAATGGTGCCAAGCTGACATCCAAAATGTGTACCTGTACCATGGCAGGTAATTTGAAAATCTTGTTTTCACTGAAGAATACCAGAGATGGTTGCAACACTCAACAGTTAAAAGGAAGAAATGGTCTTATCTTGAATTCTTGGAAATTCTTTTCACCCATTAGAGCATCAGTCCCTTCGAGGGACTCTTGCTTTTTCTTTGCATGGGCTAATCCCACTTTACGGTGTTCTGCCTAGAGGATTTGGTTAAACCCTGAAGTTGTGATGCTGTTATGTAGTTTGCCATGCACAGACAGTTGTGATGATTTTATTATGCTCTTGCGTTATGAACTCATTTAGTTATTTATGTAACCTAATCATATTTAAATATAAATATGTTGACATTTGTTACATTATTCCTATTTTTGTCTATTTTACATGTTAAAAATTGAGTCGATGAAAATCTTGCTTTGAAGTGAAATCTCCTGATCAAATTTGTGACTGTCCTGGTTTTACCTTTATGGGATGTTAGACATATGCTAGATTATGTCCAGATGTTGATCCCTGTATTCATTAGAGGATGCTAGGGCATCCTCTTTATTAGATTTGGCTTTTGGCGGATGTTTGGGGGCTGTTTTTATTTTTTACATAGAAGAGTACTTCCTTTGTTGGACTCTCATTCTTATCATTACAAAAGGATATAATATAATAAGTGATTACTGTACCCGTAACATACCCCGTAAATTGAATAGAGTAGCCTACAAATATAGAACAACTCATCTCCCAGGGTGTGAAACAACCAGATTCCCTTCAGCTTTCTTTGTTGAATGCTAACTGCTGAGCATGCACAGCACTGCATCTAGCGAGTTGAGGTGTTTTTCATAGTGAAAGTAAAACTACACCTGCCAACGGAAGCGGCTTAGGTAGATACAACTCTTCTTATTTATTGGATTCCTTTATAGCTGCTGGGTGTGACTCATGACTTGAAGATATATACATGACACAGGCCTTTGAAATTCTATCAGTGTAGTAAGAAAATGTCAGAATATCTGAGAATCCCCGGTAATCTATTGATGATCAATAAAAAATAAAATTAACAAAGAATAAGTTGCAACAATATATTTGCTTCTGCCCCCCCCCCCCCCCACTCCCATAGAAATATTCCCCATACTTTCAGCATAAGCTCATTGGACAGTTTGTATGATTATCAGGTACATCACTTGATGTGAGCACTGACCTATTGATTTTTATCTGCTTTTGTCTGGTTTACAAACTGCTGTTAATCTTAAAAAGCCATGGCTGGGCACACATGAAGTTATAATAGTGTCATGATTAATTAAAAATGAACTGCATTTTCTTGGCTTGTGAATAACTCCTATGTACAATAATGACCAATTGTACTGCATTCAAAAATAAAAATGCATCATGCAGCAACTGTTTCTGTCCAGTGGTTATGTTCCCTAGGTGCTAATCAATAGGCAGATCATTCTTTGTTCTGTGAGTCATTCATTTTTAACTCAGCATAATCTCATGGTTTAAGAACACTGGGAAATCACCATAATACAAATATTTGCACATGCTTTTAAGATTGTAAAGTAACATCCATGTCATTTCCTGATGACGGCTTGAAAGTTGAAAAACTCGCTCGTAACTGTATTTGGTGCCATATTTAGATAGGCGCACAGCCTAACACAGATTAGCCTACTTGCAAAGAATATTCGACATTATTACCATGAGAGTTGAGCATTTGAAACTGGAAAATAGTTTAAAAACACATCGTATAATCGACTGTTTTTGAAATAATGGTGGTTATGCTATGCACCAAATATAATCAAATTCTTATGTTAATTAAAACCAATAGGACAGCGGCAGGTCTAGTTAAATTTTTGTGATGCTTGTGGTGCTAATTACAGTTGTACTTACAGCCTGAGTATTGCACAAGGGAAGTAATTTGGACATTGTCAATTGCAATGATTTTACTCCAGTAATGTAAAGAAATACTCCTTTTAAAGTGTTTGTCATGTCTACCAACACTTTGTTCTGTAAATAGCAGAATGGTGCACCAGTCACATACGATGAAAATAGAATATCTGCCCAACAATATTGGGCTGTCTTTCGCACATTGATGTTATAGACAAAGTTATGTTATGATGGCAGAATAGTGTAACTGTCTCTCACAAAAGTAATAAAGCAGTGTATACGACAAATATCTATTTTTATCGATGATAAGATATCCTCTTTCCACTTCCTGTGCATGCATAGTGGGGAGGGCGGGGTGATCTGTGGAAACATAGAAAGCAGAAGTTATGAGCAAAATGCATGCTGTCAGACGAAACTAACAGTACTTTGTTTAAAATAAATTTATATTATTTTGCTCCATGGACATCCTTCTTTTTATAGTATCTACACAAATGCATCAGGCACTTTATAGAGTTTGCTCAATATAGATAATGTTAGCAGCTCAAATTAGAAGCGACACTTCAAGGGGCACTGTTTTATAAAAATTTTCTGAAATTTTACTTTAAATTTGTTTATTATTTATTTATTTTGTTTGGGTTTTTTTTTTATTGTTTTTGGTTGGGGTCTTGGTGGGGGAGTGTTGGTCCAATTCAAAATGTCGAAAACTAGTGAAATCAAGACTGTGTTCGATGTAAAATGGCCGAAAATCGCATTGAAAAAAGGTCACATTTAGACGTACATATAGGGTTTCCCTTCTAAAAAACAGAGCATGACTACAAGTAATATAGTCGCATGATGCCTAAATTTGTAGTCTGAGATGTGAATAGCAGGTAGACTTCAAGATGCTTTGACATAAATTTCTGTGGTAATAGAAAACTATTTACTGCTGTCACCCATGGGATGACATTTTTTTAACTCATTAACCCCGGGAGATTTTTTTCATTTTCGCGTGAAATGGGGGGTAGGCAACGCATTGTGGGGGTTACTTCTGAATGCAGCAAAACACATCTGCTTCAGAAAGTTTCTCGTTTTGCCGGATGCTTAGGTATATCAGAAAGATTGTTTTTGATTGGCTATTATGCTCGCACATGTGCAGAAGGGTAAAAATTTGACTTTTTTTTTAATTTTATTTTTTTCGTATTGGACCCCCGATTTTTGTGTCCTGGCCTCTTTTTACTTCAAATCTCAAACTTATCCTACTTTTTGCAAAGGTTCATCATCTGTCATCATCTGTCTGTGTGCAGTTCAGACCGGTCTGCTTTAGATCTAAGGCCAAAAAGTCTAAAATCCGGACACAAACTCCAGTTCCGAAACTGGCAATTTTCGATCTAAAAAAAATCTGGTATAAAAAAAAAGCATTTTTTTCACTGTACTTTTTAATGCCAGTAGAAAGTCGACATTATTTGGTATCATTGTAGAACTACATCTGTCTGCTTTCCTGAAACTCCATCCACTTTAGTGTATCTTAAATGATGTTGATGTTACAGAGCTCGGAAGTAGGGTACAACCTCACGACGCGTAAAAGTGGCGCTAGGGGTTAATGAGTTAATGCACAGTAATGTATCATCTAAGGAGTAAAGCAGTTTTGATCCACAGTCATTTGTTGTGTAATGGGATCATGCAGGTCATTTGGTGTGTTTTATAGTTAGTTATCTGCAGCAAGCATAATTGCTTTTGCAAAATATGCCAGACACTCTGTATCTCTTGTAGCTCAGTTTCCTAGACACTGTTGCATGTATGGTCTTGCAATTTCATGTATACATTCATATTTATCACTTATATTTACAAATAAAATGTAAATTGAGGTTGTAATGAACTGCATTTCTTGCTACACTGGCTATGCTAAGCTTTTGGATTATGTACTATATACAGGTGAAGTAGACAAAACATCAACAGAAGTTCTTGTTGGTTTATTCTTTGTATAGACCTTCAAATTTGTATCCAATTATAAGCTTCAAAGAAGAGAAAAATGTTTCATTTGGTTCGAATTTATCATATATACTCGCATATAATCCGGGTCCAAATGCAAACAACATAGACCCTGATCTGCCATTGCATAATGCGCCAGCAGATCAGGGTCTATGTTGTTTGTTCTACTGATTAGTCCTTACAAACTGCATAGACCCAGATCTGCTGGCGCATTATGTGACAGCAGATCTGGGTCTATGCAGTCTGCAGTTGGTATCAGATTATATGTGAGTATATACGGTATGTTTCATGCAATATTTCACTCATATCCTCTTTGATACTTTTCAAAAGTACCAATTCTTTTATTGTAATTTGCTTGAAATTGGGGATGAATTAAGTTTCACTGTGAATCCTTTGAGTTCCAAGCAGGCAAGAAGGAAAGAAAGGAAAATTTATTGCTTGCGGGGCTAAGCCTCAGTCATTAAATGCTTGATTATCAAAGTGCTTGGTAATCTTTGCTAACTCTGATCACCTCTTTTGATATTTTTCATGTTGCTTGGACCTAAACATGGTGGATTGTTGCAGTGCTTATTTTGTCAAAGCAGTTTGATAAGTATTCATTCATACTTAAAGACTTCAAACGGAAAACACTAATGCAGAATTTAGAAATGAACGCTTTATGTACAGTAAGGTACTTTTTAATCTCAATTTTACTATGTTGTTTGTTCTACTGATTAGTCCTTGCAAACTGCATAGACCCAGATTTGCTGGCGCATTATGTGACAGCAGATCTTGGTCTACGCAGTTTGCAGTTGATATCGGCTTATACACGAGTATTATACGGTATTTTTTATCCCTTACAGTACTTTCATGTAAAAAAAAAAAGAAAATATTTGTATTCATAAATGGTTGGATGGAAATAGATCTTTCAGCATTATTGCTTGAAATTTTCATGTAAGTTTTAACCACTCTTTTCAATGCATTGGTTGCACATTATTGTTGTCTTGCTCAGTATACAAAAGAAGAAATTATTCCTTAAAAAAAAAATTTCTGTGACCATTCTTTTTCAGAGATTATATCTGTTTTTGAATTATTGTAACATCAGAGTCATTTTCAATATAAGGCAACATCCTGGCAGCTATTGTTGGACCTATTATAATTTACCAAAGACAAATAGTGGGTTTGCAGATGAACTTGAAATATAAAATAACTGGTCTGTTTTAAAACCTATATATAGTGAGGTTACTAGGGTAATTGCAGTGTTTCTGTTGTAAGCTCAAATTAATGAGCTTGAAAGCATGAGCCACATACATTCTCAGTGTTGAAACAATTTACTTTTATGAAAAGTGGAGGTAGGATGCTATTAATTGACTTAATGAGCTAGGTTGACCTTTAAATGGGTAGAGCATGTAGACTTATGGGAAAGGCTTTACTAAAATTTATACCTTTGATAAGACATGACCACCATTGAAGACATACACTAGGTGTTTGATAAATTAATTGAATGGGTATTGTCCTGCTTTTGACAAATAATGGAATCTGATACATGGGTATTAGTGGGTGTAAATATCTTTATCTGTATCAGATTTATTCTTGTGTTGACAGTCTTCAATTTTGAATACTGTTTTATGGTCCCCACTGTAAGAGTATCACAAATATGAACTCGATGGTTATGACATCTGCATGGTCATGCAGAAACAACAGAGTTGCTGGAATAGTTGTGGGTGATAGGACCAAACTGAAGGCCAGTATATTACTTGTACATCAACCTTACTACAGTAAAAGCTGTGGATATTTATTGTACTAGCCCGTAGCATTTAGTTTGAAATTCAGGAATTTTTAATGATTTTGTAAGTATCTGTATATCATTTACAATAAAGTCTGAATAGATTCATAAATAAGCCTCATTCCAATAGTCAGAACTTATTCAAGCTGCACAGAATGTAAACATTTTTTCTTGCTTTGAATTATTCAAAATAAACATGATGAAGGTATATGATATCATAGAAACTTTTTCTAAAAATGATTTAGAGCTTCATTGGTCTTAGAGGGGCCCCCGGGTGGCTGAGTGGTCTAAGGCACTCCCCTTGACACAGATCACCTCTGTCCTCATGGGTTTGAGTCTCTACTCGCCCAACATGGGTTAGTGAAAAAGCTTGCCATCAGCTTCCCGTGGATCAGTGGTTCTTCTCTGGGTTTTCCAGTGTTCTTCCTCCACCACATATACTGGCCTCCATGTATAGCCTATCATGTGCTGAAAAATGGCTTTAAACACACAAAACCAAACCAAACTGTCCTTGGTCTCCGAAGATAGTTGGGAACTTGCTATGTTTCTATGATGTCAGGTTGACTGAGTAAAATGATTTGCATCTGACTTTGAATGATGCATAACTGACCTGACAATGTTCTTGTTTGATTAAACTGTATTGAGCATTTTTTAAAAATTCCTAATTATAAATCAGTCTTAATGACAAACTTTTTAATATACAAGATATTAAGACTAATGAGAGTCTACTAGAGGGCTAGCAAAATTCAAAATTCTGCTCAGCTAGATGAGTGGACAGTGTATGGTAAATTTGAGGTAATTTTAGTTCACCTACATGTAGCTGAAGGCCATGTGAGCTTTTGCATTGTCCTGCATATGCCTTCAGTCCATCTGTCCACATTTGTATTTTTGACTTCTAAATAACCACTGGGCAGGAATGTTCATTAGGACATGCTCTTTCAGTATTATGTTTGCAGTGGCCTCCATGGCAACAATATGGAAAACTTATTTTAACTTTGTCTTTGGAACAACTGAGCTAGATTTAAACAAAGTTGGTAGAAATGTTTCTTAGAACATGCTCTACCAAACTTTTGTCCAGGGTGGCTCCCCCAGCAATGGTGTGGCTTCCTTAGCAATTCAGTGGAAAAATTTATTTTCAGCTTCTTTTGAACAGCTGACCAATTTGGACCAAACTTGGTAGGAGTGTTTCTTATGATGTGCTCTATCCGATTCTGTCTGACTTGGCTCCCCTAGCAATTGTCTCTATTTCTCATCAATTGAGTGAAAAAAACTATTTTCAACTTCTTGTCTAGAATGCCTGAGCCAATTTTCAATCAGACTTGGTAGGAATGTTTATTAGGACATGTGTTATCAAAATTGCATCTAGGGTGGCTCCTCTAGCAATGGTGTGACATCCTTCACAACCAGGTGGACTATCTGTTTTCAGGTTCTTCTCCAAAATGGCTGAGCAAATTTGATCAGACCTGGTACAAATTTTTCATAGGACATATTCTACTGGAATTATGTGTGGAATGCGGGTTCCCCTAGCAGCATTGTTGCTTCCATATCAACCAACCAGGTGGAAAATCCCTGTGGGCTCGGGCTCAGATACCACCAGTTTCAACTAAATAGCTAGAAATTATCCTGACATGGATGTCTTTCAACCCAAACTACTTTCTTTATTACTAGTATATTGGCCTTTTAGTCCAGAGATTGTCAGGTGAGCCATGTCAGGCCCACTTGGGTCTCTTGTTAATAAACTTCACAAAGTTATAGTTACATTACAGTCTTGTGCCCCACATGCAGTATGAATAGCAATTAAATGAAAAATATTTCGAGGTATGTACATTACAGGACAGAAGCAACTTTACTGTCTTGTGCATTAAAACTCATTGCTTGTATCAAACTTTTACACAAGTTTGACAGACCCATAAGTCCCCACATTTCACAAGCTTACCACCAATACGTGTACAGCACTGACTCATTATTATGCTGTCCATGGAGTATGCTGCCTTATAGTAATACCACCTTATAATGAAGTACATGATAAACACATTACTCCCTCATTATAATGCTGTCCAGAGGAGCCATAGAGTATACTTTCTTATAGTGAGACTGCCTTATAATGAAGTACATTATAATTTATATTGCTGCACAATAAAATGGGATCCATGGCCATACTTTCATTATAACAGGAAACTTGTTATAATGAAGGGCCCTATAGTGAGAGAGTGCTGTATTTTTCAAAGACTGTTGATCCCATGTAAACATGTAAATGTTGGTTGTATATGGTAGGCAGAAAATTTTAATTGATAAATTGCATGAGTATTGACATTATGTCTAGAATACAATGCCAATGTCATTATGTCAACAAGGATATCATATCAGCAGGGCACAGGAGCTGCTGTAATTACTTTATTTAGACTAAGTTTGTGTATTGTGTTTCAAGATCAAGCACCAAACATACTTGTGACAGATAACAGTCATGAAGAGGTCAGTTGTGAGCTAACTTACAAACTGGATATTGTATGAGAATCAGTTGGATACAAAATGATTCTTTTGGGACAGGTAATTTGTGGGATGCAAACTTTATTATTTTTAATTGAGAATCCGGAAAGATTTGCTTAAGCTGTCATAAATTTATGGAATAATTTGAATAAATTGTCATTTGAGTGCAAGCAAGCTGAAGATTGAAGTAATTTTAACAGATTTAATCAACTGTAAGATTTTTTATCACAAACTTCTACCAGTGAGATTTGTTAAAGCTGTGATTTTCATAATTGGAGGGGGTATAGCAGTAAATTCAGTACCTCAAACACTATTTCTATATTTATTAGGCATGTGCTTATTTGATAGCTGCTCCATAGTCAGGAAACTCTACATGCATATTTGATAAGGGGGGGGGGGGGGGGGGACATAGTCTGGAAACTCCCATTTTATTTGATAGCTGCCCCATAGTCTGGAAACTCAATTTTATTTGATAGCTGCCCCATAGTCTGGAAACTCTCAATTTTATTTGATAGCTGCCCCATAGTCTGGAAACTCTCAGTGCTTATTTGATAAGTGGTGGGGGCATAGTCTGGAAACTCTTTAGATGCCTTTCATATCATTATATTCAACTTAAAGTGTCATCTCTATTCCAAAATTGAAATTGTGTGTCCTATGAGCGATCATATGGAGGTGAATGTAATTTTATACGAGAAGGGCGTTTATGTTGAGCTTTTTTTTTAAAGTTATACGAGAAGGGCATTTATGTTGAACTTTTTTTTTTTTAAGGCCCCTGCTATGAATATTGCATGGTTATACAGCATTTAGGCTTGTCTCTCAATCCTGTATGTAAATCTCACAATTCATGCATGTGCAATTAATCCTGCATCTTTCGTGGACTATCTTGAAACTTGACAGATATAACTGACATGAGGTCAACATAAGCATATCATTCTGTTATCCCACTCTGATGCATTTTTCTAGAGTTATGCCCCCTTTTGATGTTTAAGATATATACTATATATGGTCACAGCCAACTAATTATGTTATAAAGTACAGAACCAGCCTATGTGTGGTGGTATATTAAATGCCATATTGCAAGGAATGATGGTCGCTGGTTGGCTCAAAATAATTACAGGAAAAAATTAACATAATTTTGCACAAGAAGCCTGCATATCAGTAAATTGTATGCAATATTGGGCTTGAACTTAAAACCATTTTAACTTTATTGCTGCCAACGCACATGTACTACTTGATGTAAATGATGGGATCTCACCAGGCCATATTTTTATAGTGGGCACCTACAAAGGCATTTTTCTTAAAAACTGGGCATGCAGCATATAATTTTCATATATTTATAAGTTTCCTCTTGAATAGATCATTCATAGGACATAAGCGTATTTCACCGATTGTGGTGATTTGGCCAAACACTAACATTACAGTCTATAGGAATTGAATTAGTTATCTGTGCCGATATGATAATTCAGGTGTGTGCAACTAGTCCCCCAATGTTTGATAAATCAGCCAGAAACTTGACCAATAGTATTTTTTAGCTTGCCATTCTAATTACATGTCCAACTATGTCATTAGCAGAGTGCAGTAGCTTACAAACTTACCACTTCTATTTGAATTAATGTGAAATAAGTTCATAATTTTTAGCTCTTTTGTCCTCTTGACTTAGTTTGTGGTAATGTAGCTTTACATCCATCAGTTAATTATAGTGTGTTGTCAATCCATCAACAGTTACTTGATAACACTCAGGGCTTTATTTATGAAGAGATTATGATCAAACTTGGTATTCGCACCTTTATTTTTCGTATTTCAGAGTTGGCAACAGTGAAAAAGGGGACACCACTCTATGGGCAGCCCACTTGGTGGGGAGATAATGAGTCCTCTGATCTCAATACTTCTTTGATCTCAAAGGGTAAGTAGTTCAATATGCCAAGGTCATTTATCTATAGATGTAAAAGGGCAACAACAATTAAAAAATCAAGTACCATATATAATCGCACATAAGCCAATACCAACTGCAAACTGCATAGACCCAGATCTGCCATCGCATAATGCTCTGGCAGACCTGGGTCTATGCAGTTTGTAAGGACTAATCAGTAGAACAAACAACATAGACCCTGATCTGCTGGCACATTATGCGATGGCAAATCAGGGTCTATGTTGTTTGCATTTATACGCGAGTATATACGGTAGCTAATAATATTAATGCTCAAAGGAAATATTTAGAATTCTGACATACTATGGCATTCCAAGTCCAGACCCTGTATTCTCAAAACTTTTATAAAAGAAACTCGTGCTCTTGCTCAAAATGTGAAATCAGATCTGATATTTGGGGTGCACTTGCATTATCGGAAATCAGTAGTCGAGTAGAGGGCACCTTGTTAAACATCTGAAAGATCTGTGATTCTAATTTTATTTAAATTAAAGTTATACATTGTTTAAGCTTTTGGACTTTGAGCTTGAGCTTCAGTTTCTTGCTCCAAATAAATTTGATAATACAGCGCCAGAGCTTACTGTTGTTGATGATAAGAAATGTATTGGTTCAGGGCCAGTTGTTATGCATTTGTCTCCCATGGGAATTAGAGAGGAAAGTTGGGAACATATATCCTAAACCAAGATTATGAAGAATTCAAAAAGCAATGTTGCCATTTTTTCTTATCAAGGTTAAGGTTAGATATCAAGGTCAAAGGTCCAGCTAAACTCGGAGACAAATGCATGCCAAGTTTCATGAAGATATCTCAAATGGTTCAGACAAATGCATGCCAAGTTTCATGAAGATATCTCAAATGGTTCAGACAAATGCATGCCAAGTTTCATGAAGATATCTCAAATGGTTCAGACAAATGCATGCCAAGTTTCATGAAGATATCTCAAATGGTTCAGACAAATGCATGCCAAGTTTCATGAAGATATCTCAAATGGTTCAGACAAATGCATGCCAAGTTTCATGAAGATATCTCAAATGGTTCAGACAAATGCATGCCAAGTTTCATGAAGACATCTCAAATGGTTCAGACAAATGCATGCCAAGTTTCATGAAGACATCTCAAATGGTTCAGACAAATGCATGCCAAGTTTCGTGAAGATATCTCAAATGGTTCAGACAAATGCATGCCAAGTTTCATGAAGACATCTCAAATGGTTCAGACAAATGCATGCCAAGTTTCATGAAGATATCTCAAATGGTTCGGACAAATGCATGCCAAGTTTCATGAAGACATCTCAAATGGTTCAGACAAATGCATGCCAAGTTTCATGAAGACATCTCAAATGGTTCAGACAAATGCATGCCAAGTTTCGTGAAGATATCTCAAATGGTTCAGACAAATGCATGCCAAGTTTCATAAAGATATCTCAAATGGTTCAGAAGATATTAACTGCCCAGAGTGTAATGGAGAGATAGATCGGCAAGATTTTTTAAATAAAAATGGGGATAACTTTTAAAATGCTAATCAGACAGAGCCCCTTCTTATACAAGACACATTACCTAGTCATGATACAAAAGCGTACAAAGTTTCATGAAGATACCTCGAATGCTTAAGGAGATATTAGGTATAAATATAATTTTCAAAGAGACAATTTAGAAAGTACTAATCTGACAAAACCAGATCTTGTATGGAACACAGACTCTAGTCATGATACAAATGAATAGCAAGTTTCATGAAGACATCTTGAGCAGTTCAGGATATATTGACTGGAGAAGAGTGTGATAGACAGATTTACACAATTTTTGATAAAAAAGGAGATGATTCTTAAAATGCTGATAAGACAGACACAGTGTCCAGTCATGATGCAAAAGCATAGCAAGTTTCATGCAGATATTTAGAAATGGTTTAGGAGATATTAAGTAAACAAAAGTGTGACGGGTGGATGGACAACCCAACATGGGGTATAATAGCTTTTCACTATCTCCACGTTGAACTTGACATATAGTTTTAAAAATTGCTAGATTTTTCACAAGGTTTGTTACCTGTACTACATTTGCACATTTATGTGCAGTACAGGCCTGCCAACCTACAGGAGCAGCGTTAACTGTACAAAAACTTGTGGATCACACATGACAGAGCTTCCATCACAGTGTAAAGGGATGGATGCAAAGGTATTGTTTTCATACAACTCTTCCTCTTGTAATTTTCACAAATAGTCACAGTGGTCTAGAATATTTGGATGGGCAACATCATATTGCCACCACACAATAGTCACAGAGTATTCCTGACAAATTATTTTGAGTTCTCGAAATAGATTAACATGATCTTTTTTTTGTTTGCCTTCTGTTGAATGTTGTGAGCAAATAGTTAGGAAAAAAGGTTGATTCACATAAGATACATGCTTCTGTAGTAGCTGTAGGGACCTCAGCATGAGGAAATATTGGATGATGTCAGTCTGTAGGGACCTCAGCATGAGGAAATATTGGATGATGTCAGTCTTTAGGGACCTCAGCATGAGGAAATATTGGATGATGTCAGTCTTTAGGGACCTCAGCATGAGGAAATATTGGATGATGTCAGTCTTTAGGGACCTTAGCATGAGGAAATATTGGATGATGTCAGTCTTTAGGGACCTCAGCATGAGGAAATATTGGATGATGTCAGTCTTTAGGGACCTCAGCATGAGGAAATATTGGATGATGTCAGTCTTTAGGGACCTCAGCATGAGGAAATATTGGATGATGTCAGTCTTTAGGGACCTCAGCATGAGGAAATATTGGATGATGTCAGTCTGTAGGGGCCTCAGCATGAGGAAATATTGGATGATGTCAGTCTGTAGGGGCCTCAGCATGAGGAAATATTGGATGATGTCAGTCTTTTGAACTTGTCATAAAACAACTTCCACAATGCTAATTTTCCATGTAGTTATTTATAACCAGAGAGAGCTGTAAAAATTTCTTTCTGTCATGATCCTTATGCACAGTTATTGAGCAATAATAATAATAATAATAATAATGATAATTATAACAACTTTATTTAAAGAGGGTGACACAGTTAGTTGCATTGAACTAATCCTCCTTGTAGCCCTCTATTATTTGCATATTTACATACATAGTACATAGTTGCACACACACATACAGTTGAGTATTTTAACTTTTATGTCTCAGAGAAAATCAGTTTGTACATATGGGGGAGCTCTACAGATAATGCGTGCTTCTGAGAGAGTGACAGGTGTAAGATGAAGTTGTTTGCATTTGCAACATGCACAGTGGAGAGAATGTTGGCATACCTCTATGTTACTTTCATGTACTGTGGCCGAAATTTCTTTACATATTGTACTTGTGGAAATTGGACATGATCTAAGCGCACAGCAGACAGAAATGGCCGCTCCAAAGTACTCAAAAAATCAGCCTGAATTAGTCAAAAGTACACTATTTTCAGCAGTTATTAAAATAGGGAAACGAATTTTGCCAGAGTAGGCAATATCAACCTCTGAAAGTACAATGAATGAATTACAAAATATATAAAAAGTAAAAAAAAGTTATCGGCTCTTTTTTTAAAAATTTACCTTTGAAGTCCAGGAAGTGAAAATGACCAAGCGGAGCTGGCAGTTTTTTGAGAGGTGCACATCTTAAGTAAGACCAAGCTGTATACTGTATAACCCAAATTGTACCCATCAATCATACACCAAAATAAAGGGATTTCAAAGTTCTTTTAACAATACCCTAAGATATACAAGGTCTTTTTTAAATAGCCAGGACAACCAGTGAGGAAAACCTGGGGAATTCTTTTTCTTTAAAAATCTAACCCTATGCAAAGTACAAAACTGGAGAGTGCCACCTATATTGGGTGGTGCATAAGAAACAATCAGTTTGTACACAATGTTGGGTGGTGCATAAGAGACAATCAGTTTGTACACAATGTTGGATGGTGCATAAGAGTTTGTACACAATGTTGGGTGGTGCATAAGAGACAATCAGTTTTTACACAATGTTGGGTGGTGCATAAGAGACAGTCAGTTTTTACACAATGTTGGCTGGTGCATAAGAGTTTTTTTACACAATGTTAGGTGGTGAATAAGAGACAATCAGTTTGTACACAATGTTGGGTGGTGCATAAGAGTTTGTACACAGTGTTGGATGGTACGTAAGAGTTTGTACACAATGTTAGGCAATGCATAAGAGACAGTCAGTTTGTACACAATGTTGGGTGGTGCATAAGAGACAATCAGTTTGTACACAATCATGGGTGGTACATAAGAGAATGTTACATTTCCTGATGGTAGCTTTGATGACATGTAGGATAATATGTCTGCTTCTTTGCATGTTCTTTGTAAGAGTTGAACATTCAAACTGCTGGACATAACATCTATACTTACATATAATCCGGGTTCAAATGCAAACAACATAGATTCTGTCATTGCATAATGTGCCGGCAGATCAGGGTCTATGTTGTTTGTTCTACTGATTAGTCCGTACAAACTGCATAGACCCAGATATGCCGGCGCATTATGCTACAGCAGATCTGGGTCTATATAGTTGGTATTAGCTTATATGCGAGTATATATGGTAATTGTACTACATAATCTGCTCGGGGACATAACTTGTTCTCTGGATGTCAATATTACATAATCCACTCAGGGGTCGTAGGTGGGGACATAACTTGTTCTCTGGATGTCAATATTATATAATCAGCTGAGTATGCAAAATGATTGATGGTTATCTGGGTCACATAAAATAATCTGTTCTCTTGTCAGCATGTACAAAACGAAGTTTTTTGTTTTCAAAAAATTTCCATTTTGATAGAAGTGTCCAGTACATAGGTAACTTGTATAGTCTTTCCTCATCTTCTTCCCCTTGTCATACCATTCATGGAGCTTTTCCAGGCTACATTAGTCAAAGGAGGATCAAGCTCTCTAGAGATATTTTCAAATCTCATAGCAACCAACAACAGCTGGAATAAGCCTGATCCCATTTAAACATACAAGTATTGATGTTTTTTACCATTTATTCGGGTTTTTGTCAGAAACTTACAAGAACAATTCATTGTTTCTAGATAAATTTTACCAATCAAATCACTTCTGTTACATTTTCCGAATAGGTCTCAACTATTCAAGGAATGCCAGCAGCATCACTGTATGAGCAATAGCACCCTTTCTATTTGCCAACCGTCTAATTATTATTTCCATGATGTTGTGGGCTAATTATAAGATGATAGGTTTGATCCATGCATTATCAATACTGATCCGTTCAGTTTAATATGAAATTTTTCATTTTGATATATTTGCCATAATGCTGTAACTCTTCTTTTCAAAGGGCTTACTTCTTGTTAAAATCACCGTTGCACATTTTAAGCTGTTTTGCCTTTTGATCAGCATGAAGAATTTGATTACAGATTTCCATGACAACCATATTCTACACTTGTTTAAGCAGTATTTCATTTACTAAAGAAATTGTTATTTACTAGAGCCAAAATACCAGCTCTGACCTTTACTTGCCTCTCCTATGCTGTGATAGGCCTCTTAGTCTTTGGACAGTCATCAAATGACAAGTTCAGACAGTTTTCAAATGATGAGCTAAAACAGTCATCAAATGACAAGCTCAGAAAGTTGTCAAATGATGAGCTCAAACAGTTATCAAATGACAACCTCAGTCATCAAATGACAAGCTCAGACAGTCATCAAATGACAAGCTCAGTCATCAAATGACAAACTCAAACAGTCATCAAATGACAAGCTCAAACAGTTGTCAAATGACAAGCTCAAACAGTCATCAAATGACAAGCTCAGTCATCAAATGACAAACTCAAACAGTCATCAAATGACAAGCTCAGTCATCAAATGACAAACTCAAACAGTCATCAAATGACAAACTCAAACAGTCATCAAATGACAAGCTCAAACAGTCATCAAATGACAAGCTTAGTCATCAAATGACAAACTCAAACAGTCATCAAATGACAAGCTCAAACAGAAAAATTATGTAGATCTTTATGGAAAATCATAGAACAGTTAAATATCTATGGAGATATATTTCGATCTTATATTGATTTGGAGTGTCATATTTGACCTTGAAATATGAGCTTGACTTTTGAGAAAAAAAATTCAGATTCCTTATGTCATAAGCTTTCCAATTATGTTATCAACTTTCCTTAAAAAGTTCCTACAGGAATACAACTTACCCTGGAATATATATATATATATATATATATATATATATATATATATATATATATATATATATATATATATTGTCTTAGTTCTGTCCTTTACACAACTTGGCACATTTACCACCTTACACATCACAGAGGATATTTTCTTTTCCTGTGGTATACTGGATATATTTCATCTTGTGATACAAAAGAAAACATATTTTAACAAGTGGCAAGATCACAAGTTAAAATATTTTGGTTTTGGTACCTCAAGATGAAATATATACATTATTTATTTAAGAAAAGGAACTTATTTTTATTATATACCAAACTTGCTTCTGAATCAAAGCTTCAAAGATTAAACTCACTTTTGTGGCACACAACCCCAACCTGCCTTTTCTTTTATATGTTCTCCTCAGTTTCAATCATATTCAACGGCTGATCATAAAAATATCAGTGATTAAAGGGAACACTGGATTTGGGATGACCTAATCTATTCCAATAAAATAACATTTTTGACATTTGGTAAACTATTGTACCCTATCAGACCACAAATATAGGAGTGAAAAAAATATATGAGACTTAAGTATATAATAAATACATGTATTTAAAAGAAAAAATAATGATATGCTGCAAAATTGTTGGTATAGAAGGGAATATAACTGTTTTGCCACATTCTTTTTTTTCATAGACACTCAAACTGAGATGATTTGAATAATCTTGTGTACACGGTTTGTCTTGTAACAAGGGGAATAATTAATACTTGCTTTTAGATGCAGTATGTTGCAAGTTTTATTAGAATTATGTCCCTTTTTACAAGTTTGGCTCACATCAGATTCAACTAAGCTTGTCAACTTTAGGCAGTCAAGAAGAGTTGAATAATTGAAAATTAATCAGGAATAAATTAGCCATTCCAAGCATATAGGTCAGTATTGATGGGAAAATCATTTTCTTTCTGATTAATATAATATCTTGTGAAGTATTTGCTCTTCATTATTTGTTAATGCCATTCACATCCATCCTATTCTTTCTTATTATTTTTCATTTTTTAAAAACATTTAATTGAAATTAAAGTCATGACTTCATGTTTATGTCATCAACCAGTTCATTATGGATATAAGACTGATGCAGTTGGGTTCATGTAATTTCTTTTACCTTCAGGAAAAAACAATTGTAGCCAAAGTTTGAAAATTATCACTGCAAGATTTCAAGCAAAAATGTGTAACACAAAATAATCGATCAGTGTTTAAGAATGACTGGTTAGAAATGGCATATAACAGAGAATTTTTGGCAATAGCAGCAATTATGATGGCATAATTTGAATCAGTGAAAACACATTAAAACTTTTATGGCAAGAAATTAGATGGAAAGACTAAATTTAAACTCTTGGTGCTTCATGTGGATTCTTCTTCTTATACATGACCTCTGCAGGCTCCGATATGTAGAATAGGTCCAGTACACCCACCTGCATGTCATAAATGGGGAATAATGGAGGCAGGAGTCACAGTGGCTCAGTGGTTTGTGTGCTGGACATGTGGCCCGATGGGTGTAAGTTTGAATCCTACCATCGGATCAGCCCAGGGTTGGTTACTATGGTGCGTCCTTGGGCCAGGCACTTTACTCCAGTTACATTCTTCTACATGAGTTGAGGTTTGAAAAGAAAAATTTAAACATTTTGCTGGTGGAAAATCAAATCTCCATACATGTATTTGTAAGTATGTTTTTTTAACTTGCGTCCACGCCTTTTCTTGTAGTTTTTAATGGTAATAAACATGGTCAAAACATGCTGTGAAGAAAAATAGCCCTAATTGAACAATTTCAAAAACAGCTCAAATTCATTGAAATCAACTTTTGGAAGATACATATTTAGAAGTTCTGTTCAAATGTTGCTATTCGTTCAAATTATTATATAAATTGAATCACAAAACAGAGGTTTACTGTGTTTATATTCACACACTCTCAAATACTTGTCAAATTTCTGGAAGTTTTTCAGACCTAGGGGTCATTTTATGAGGTCTGTCTATTTTCTTTTAATCCTACCTAGCTTTGTTTGATGGCATACAAACAAATTTAACAGATTTAACACTTGCTGAGTTTTCATTCAGACAAGCACTTTATTTAAATATTGTCACTTTCTCTGAAGTGAATAAATTTCTCTTATCTCACATGATCCAGAGTATTGTACACTATAATACTTACATGTTAACCTTCAGGTTATCTTAGGATAAAACTGTAGTCAATATTATGTTCTACTGTAAGGAAAATGGTTGTGTACCTTCTACTATAGGTTCACATACAGTACTCCCTCATTTTATAGAGTACACTGCCTTTTAATGAAGTACATTATACATATAATTTTAGAACCATTTAATGAAATGGGATCAATAGCCATACCTGCCTTATAACAGAAACTGTTATAATGAAGGGCATTATAGTGAGGGAGTGAAGTTTTATTTTTCAACAATTACATGATCCAGCTTTCAACACACACACACTCATGTGCATGCACACCCCCCCCACACACACACACACACATGTGCATGCACACCCACACACCCACACACACCACATACACACATGCACACAAAAACATGTGTACACACACACACATGCGCATGCACACACACCACGTACACACATGCACACAAAAACATGTGTACACACACACACACATGTGCATGTACACCCACACACACCACATACACACATGCACACAAAAACATGTGTACACACACACACACACACAGAGTCCAGGACCTTCTCATCACCGGATGCTTCCCAGGGCAGAAAAATTGCCTCCATTAGTTACCTCTTACCTCAAGCATGTTCTAACAGTAATAATAATAATAATTTATTTTCAGAGGGTACAACTCATTTAGCCAAATTCTTAGCTAAGCTCACATGAGACCCTCAGGGGCATACAACATTCTATACATGTACACATTATTTATAAAAGAAAGAAGGAACGTATTAATTACAGGTCAATGTCACACAAATAGTTCACTTAAAACTTGCAATGTTTGTACATCTGCATCAGTGCAACATGTTTGTAGCTGATTTATGCATACACGTAAGAACAAAGAAGGAACTGTTGGAATATTTGGTGAGAGACATTATATGTTTAGGTTGTTGAAATAGCCTGATTTGAACATGGCAACTCTGTCAGCCTGCTTTAGTTCAAGTGGTAACTGATTCCATTCTGAAGATCCTGTATATGTAAAAGTCTTTTCGAATGCATTAGTTCTTGGTCTTGGTAGTTTTAAACACAGGTTTGATGCTGCTCTTAAAGAGTACATAGTATTGCTGGCTTTGACAAGAATATCATTCAGGTAAAGAGGTGTTAAATTATGAAGGGTTTTATAAACCATACTACATCTATGATATGAAATTATGTTGTCAAAATTGAGCCAGTTTAAAGACTTAAACATGTCAGAAGATGGTGTCATTGGATCAACATGTAGTATAATTCTAGCTGTAAGCTTTTGAAGTTTGATTATACAATTAATATTAGTTTGTGTGCATGAGCCCCATACTGAACAGTAGTAGTCCATAAGAATAATCTACACCCTGAATCTCTGGTTGGGGGGTGGGGGTGGGGGTGTACCTTAATATGAGAAATCCTTTTTCTTTTTATCTTCACAAGAAGCAAAACTAATAAATCACTTGACTATCATTTTAGGTTCATATTGTGTTTATCCCCATATAATTCAAAACCAGCTGTGAAGTACAGCATAGACCCAGGTCTACCATTTTATAAAACAAGTAGTATGGATCTTAATCTGCCATGCATTATATGTATGTATGTATGGGTTTTTAATGGCATTTCAGCACAATCGCGGCTCTGTAGTGCTAAATGTGCATTATCAGACAGATCTACTGGTACTCATTTGAAGTTGGATGCCTGTTATACAGTACCTTATTTGCTTGCGTAGGAGATAAATTGTCCTTGTACATGTAGATTTACATCAAGATTTCTAGTTAATTTGTTATCCTCCGGAATCTTTAAAGTCAATAGTGATTTAATGTCTGCCTGAAAAGTAAATATTTGCTATTTGTGAGTGGTCTGTCGGTCACAGTGATCTCTGTTTATGTCATTTTGACTCTTTGAAAAATCTTTAATCTGTAATGCTAAGGTAGACTGTGTTATTTGAAGCAAGTTTCCAATATTTCTGTGCCATAAATCAAACATCTGCTTTTCAAAGTAATAGACAAGAGTCACAAGCATATATTAACGCTCACCTGGATTACAGGCATGGATTTTTTTGTGTTGGTGGTTTCTTCCATTTCAAACCCAGTTTAATTAGCTGATTAGTTCAGTTGTTAGAAGAAGATTTAGAGTTTTGTATATATTTCTGGTTAACTGAGGTAAAATAACAAATTTTGAATTGTATTTTATTCAAAATTTAATTAAGGACAGTGATACTTGTGAGTTACTGTACATGTAGTATCTATAAGAAATGTTGAACACTGTTACTGAGACAGAAGCAAACTACTATTCAGTGTTGACTGAATAGATTTCAGTTACCAAACACTTCAGTTTTATGTATCAAAAAACTGTCTTGATACCTTCAATTTATTCCATGACTTATTAAATATATGTTTTTTAAGAACTGTTTGTGTGAGAAATATTGTGCTGGTTTTCATGTAACAATTGTTCAGATCGACATAGAATCACAAATGTTAATTTTTGCTGGAGTTTAAATAGAAATAATTTTTGTTTCAGATTTTTTAAAGAGGCCTTTAAAAAATCCTAGGTAACAATAATTGGTAAATTTAAGTATTATTTAGTCTTGTTGTTGTTCTGGTAATAATTAGTTTCACAGAAAATGGAATTCTTTTTCTTACCACTATGTAGGAGTTAATCTGCATATTAAAATTTCACTCTGCATGCATCTCAAGCTAGATTCCACTGGGACTGTACCTTTATGCTTCTTTTCCAGACAAATCAAAGTCCAAAATGGAGGAAATTCCAGACAAGGATTATTCTCCTGAGAAGGACACTACCTCTCATTGTGTCAACTCTTCCAAATCAGCCTCATCTGTCTCAAATGTATCTTCACAAACACCAACCAATCAAAATGGAATTACTTCTGAAGTCCCAAGTGTGCCATTAAGGGAGGCAACTCCTTCAAGACAATCTCGTACACCTGAGGGCAGTGCCAGTATGGCGTTCACAGTGCAGTTTGATGAAACATCTCCAAAAAATATAACTGGACCTTTAAGTGAATTTTTACCAGATAAAATGAAACACAGCTTTAAAATACGGACTGATAAGACTTCAAAAGTTTCTTCCAAAGAAAATGTTCATAGTACACAGTCAGTAAGTAAAACTTTGATCACACTTGCATTCATACTGAAATTTCTTTACTGATTCTTTATACTAATTACATATACAGCTCTTCCTCATTACAACATGGTAGTTAGGATCATAACCACTGACCACATTATGTACCGAACCACGGCATGGCAAAAATGCCATAATGTGTCAAATTACGTTATAGTGAGAACCATGTATATGCCAAACTGTGGTATTGGGAGAACCACATATGTACCAAACATCAATGTAGTGGGAATTGAAAAAATTTGTCAAAAAATAACGTATTAAAAGGAAATAAAGTATAATACTAAGCTTCATTTGTGTTCTCTCAGCTCTTATCGTCATACATTTGATAGACCAATTCAAAGACAGTGGTGTAATTTGATAGACCAATTCAAATACAGTGATGTAATTTGGTAGACCAATTCAAATACAGTGGAATAATTTGATAGACTAATTCAAATACAGTGGTGTAATTTGATAGACCAATTCAAATACAGTGGAATAATTTGATAGACCAATTCAAATACAGTGGTGTAATTTGATAGACCAATTCAAATACATTGGTGTAATTTGGTAGACCAATTCAAATACAGTGGAATAATTTGATAGACCAATTCAAATACAGTGGTGTAATTTGATAGACCAATTCAAATACAGTGGAATAATTTGATAGACCAATTCAAAGACAGTGGAATAATTTCATAGACCAATTCAAATACAGTGGTGTAATTTGATAGACCAATTCAAATACAGTGGAATAATTAGATAGACCAATTCAAATGCAGTGGAATAATTTGATAGACCAATTCAAATACAGTGGTGTAATTTTGGTCATGGGGTCCATAGTGGTGCCATGTTATATCCAGAATTGTGTAATAACAAAGCATATTATAACAAGGGAGAGCTGTATAACTTCCCATATAATAATTTCCACGGCAGGTTTGGAACACAATCTTCGCGCCAAGTTTGTCAGATTGAGGAAGTTGTAATGACCGTCATGTATGTTCAGGAGTTGAACATTTATGGGAGTTGAGTGTAATTTTCCAGTCACACACCTGATCTGGCAGGTACTGATTCGGGGCTTACCAGTGTTTCTCTTTAATGAATGAGATGTTCTGTTGAGAATATTGCTGACTTTGTTCATTGAATGGCCATATTTTCTACAAGAAATTTGTTTTCCATTTGTTTTGATCAAGCTCATGCAAGCACCTTACTCTCACTTTTCATTATGAATAGATGCTTACCAAAGGAGGTTAGACTGATCTCAGTTTACTTAACAACTACTTAACAACTGGTGCTAAAAGGGTCACAGAATAAGTTCAAGATGAGTTTCACATTATTGAATTTAGGTCATTAAAACTGTCAACTGTATATTTTCATAATAACTGGTTGAATAAGTTTTTTCTGGGCAAGTAAAAATTATAGTACTTGCCTGAATGGGTGAGTGTTGTTATTTTAGAGATTTTTCAATCCCCTGATGTTAGTTCTAGGGTGGCACCAAACCATCAGAAACCCTTTTTTGAATAGCAGTAATACAATAACTGTCGCTATTGCATTGCTTACCTATTCAGGGCTGCCAAATCCCCAGTCCAAGCTAAATATTCCCTCTTCCAGTTAGTAATTGGAGGCCCAGAATTGAAAAAAAAAAACCAACATGATCTCAGTCTGATGCCTTAGTCATAGCCATTATTCAGAATACCTTCCTCTTTTTCCTTGGACTTTGTGTGACTACATGTGTACCAAGATCACTCATCGAAATTATTCTTTGTTATCATTTTTAAACATCTTTTTGGCCAATCTTATACATTTTTGTGTCGATTAAATGTTTTTATCCACAGTTCTTGCACTATTTGAGTGTTTTAGTTCTACTGGTCATAGACCAGAAGAGCTTATGGGATGGTCTGTCATCCCTTGTCAGTCTATCCATTAGCATTTGTTATTGCTTCTCCTCCTAAGCCATTTGGAGGATTCCCATGAAACTTTACACATATATTCATTCTATGGTCTGGTTGGTCCTAAATGAAAATAGTGCTACTCTGACATCCAATCTTGAAAATCTTGTTATCGCTACTCCTCCTGAATTTCACAAGACTTCATATGATGTCTAGTTGGTCATATCAACATGGGGCTTTCACTAGAAGACTTCTTATGATGTCTGGTTGATCCCAAATCAAAATGGTGCCAATCTGATATCTAATATGTTCATGGCAGTGGCCATCTTGAAAATCTTGTTATCACTTCTTCTGAATTGATGGTCATATGAACATGGGGTTTTCACTGAAAAACTTCTTATGATGTATAGTTGGTCCTAAACTTAAATGGTGCTGATCTGACATCCAGTATGGTAACCTTGTTATCACTACTCCTCCTGAACGGAAAGTCATATTGACATTGGGTTTTCACAAGACTTCATATGATGTCTAGTTGGTCCTAAATGAAAATGGTGCCAATCTGATGTCAAATATGGCCACAATAATGGTCATCTTGAAAATCATGTTATTGCTAGTCCTCTGAATGGATGTTCATATCAATATGGGATTTTCACTTAAAGATGTCTTATGATGTCTGCTTGGTCCTAAATGAAAATAGTGTTGATCTGATGTCTAATATAGCCACCATAGTGGCCATCTTGAAAATCTTGTAATCGACTCTCCTCCAGAACAAAAAGTAATATTGACATGGGGTTTTCACAAGACTTCATATGATGTCTAGTTGGTCCTAAATGAAAATGGTGCCAATCTGATGTCAAATATGGCCACAATAATGGTCATCTTGAAAATCTTGTTATTGCTAGTCCTCTGAATGGATGTTCATATCAATATGGGATTTTCACTTAAAGATGTCTTATGATGTCTGCTTGGTCCTAAATGAAAATAGTGTTGATCTGATGTCTAATATAGCCACCATAGTGGCCATCTTGAAAATCTTGTAATCGACTCTCCTCCAGAACAAAAAGTAATATTGACATGGGGTTTTCACAGTAAGACTGCTTATGTTGTCTAGTTGGTCCTAAATGAAAAGGTGCTGCTTGCACATCCAACATGGTCATCACAGTGGCCATCTTGAAAATCTTGTTATTGCTACTCGTGAATGGATGGGATGGTCATATCAACATGGAGTTTTTACTAAATGACTTATTATGATGTCTAGTTGGGTAGTAAATGAAAATGGTGCTGCTCAGACATCCAATATGGCCACCACAGTGGCCATCTTAAAAATCTTGTAATCACTGCTTCTGATTGAATTGTCATATCAGCATGGGATTTCCACAGAAAGGCTTCTTATGATGTCTTGTTGGTCATAAATGAAACTGGTGCCTGTCTGACTTCCAGTATGACCAGCACAATGGCTATTTTGAACTCTTTTTATAGCTACATCTCCTTGATGGCTGGTCTTATCAATATTGTGCTTTAACCAAAAGGTTTCTTATAATGTCTAGTCTCGTTGGTTCTAAATGGAAATGGTGCCAACCTGATATCCAATATGGCCACAGTGGCAACCATCTTGAAAATGTTATTGTTACTTCTCCAAAATGGAAAGTCGTATCAACATGGGGTTTCCACCAGAATACTTGTTATGATGTCTTGTTGGTCCTAAATGATGCCTTGTTGGTCCTAAATGAAAATGGTGTCAATCTGACATCCACAGCAGCTAATTTGAAAATCTTGCTATTTCTGAAGAATATTGGAATGGTTTCAACACTCAAAAGTTACAAGGAAGACATTGTATTATCTTGAATTCCTGAAAGTTTTTTTTGGCTAGTGGAGCATCGAGGGACTCATTTGTATTCATTTTGCTAATTTTGAAGGGTTTTTGCACCTTGCTCAGCAGGCTGTGCTTCTTTTCATTGTTAACCCCTTCTTTGGTTCCCAGTTATCTTATTTGTAGCTCTACTGGCCATAGACCAAAAGAACTTATGGGACGATCTGTTGTCCATCATGTGTCATCTGTGTGTTCATTAGCACAAGTTTGTTATTGATACTCCACCTAAACTACTTAGAGGATTGCCGTGAAAGTTTACACAGACATTTATCCCATGGTCTGATTGGTCCTAAATGAAAATGGTGCCATTCTGACATCCAATGTGGCCGCAACAGTGGCCATCTTGAAAATCTTGTTATCGCTACTCCTCCTGAATGGATGGTCATATCAGCATGGGGTTTCACTAAAAGACTTCTTATCATGTCTAGTTGGTCCTAAATGACACTGGTGCTTATGTGAGGACCATTATTGCCTCTACAGCAGCCATCTTGAAAATTTTGTTATCATTACTCCTCCTGAACGGAAAGTCAATGATATGGGGTGTTCACCAGAAGACTTCTTATGACATCTAGTTGGTCCCAAATGAAATGGTGCTGATCTGTTGGCCAATATGGCCTCCAGAATGGTCATCTTGAAAATCTTGGTATAGCTATTTGTCCTGATTGGGGTTTTCACTAAAAGACTTCTTATCATGCCTAGTTGATCTCAAATGAAAATGATGTTGATCCAATATGGCTGCCACAGTGACCATCTTTAAAATCTTGCTATGGCTACTTCTCCTGAACAAAATGTAATACTGCCATGGGGTTTTGACCAGAAGACTTCTTATGATGTCTAGTTGGTCCTAAATAAAAATGGTGCTGAACTGATGTCGAATTTGGCGCCACAATGGCCATCTTGAAAATCTCGTTATTGCTAATCCTTCTGAATGAAAAGTAATATTGTTATGGGGTTTTCATTGAGAAGACTTATTATGATGTATAAGTGGTCCAAAATGAAATGGTGTCTATATGATTTTCAATATGGCCACCACAGTGGCCATCTTGAAAATATTGTTATCACAACTCCTGAATGTATGCTCATATCAGCATGGGGTTTTTACTAAACAACTTGTTATGATGTCTAGTTGGTCCTAATGGTACCATTCAGACATTCAATATGCCTGTCACAGTGGCCATCTTGAAAATCTTGTTATCACTATTTCTCCTGAATGAATTGTCATATCAGCATGGAGTTTTCACTAAAAGACTTCTTATGATGTCTAGTTGGTCGTAACTGAAAATGGTACCAGTCTGACTTTTAATATGACTGCCACCATGGTCATCTTGAAATTCTTGTTATCACTACTTCTCCTAGATGGCTGGTCATGTCAATTTTGTGCTTTCACCAAAAGACTTCTTAATCATAAATGAAAATGGTGCTGATCCAACTTCTAAAGAGACTGCCACAATGGCCATCTTGAAAGTCTTGTTATCACAACTTCTCCTAGAAGGCTGGTCATATCGACATTTTGCTTTCACCATAAGATTTCTTACGATGTCTAATTGGTACTAAATAGAAATGGTGGCAATCTTATATCGAATATGGCCACCATGGCATCCATCTTGAAAATCTTATTATCATTACTCCTCCAAAATGAAAAGCTATATCAACACGGGGTTTCCACCAGAAGACTTCTTATGATGCCTTGTTGGGCCTAAATTAAAATATTTGCCAAGTTGACATCCAATATGTCTGCCACAGCAGCTAATTTTAAAATATTGTTATTGCTGAAGAATATCTAAGATGGTTTCAACACTCCACAGTTAAAAGGAAGAAGTGGTCTTATCTTGAATTCCTGGAAATTCTTTTCAGCCAGTAGAGCATCAGACCCTTCAAGTGACTCTTGTTTATAAATTTTTTCTGTCCTCTTTGAAGCCAACGAGTTTGGCACAGAGCAGGCCGATGTGGTACCTCCTCCTTTGGGTCCCCAGCCCCTTCTCACCCTTCAGTTAAGGTGGCATAGGAGAAGAAATCCTGGTCATTCAATAAAGCAGTAAATAAGGTTTACTGCCTCTTGCCCAGTGATCTGTGCCCCAAACCTTCAGATTCTGGTGACTCCAAAATTCTTTCCAGTTTGGAGAAACTTTCTGGGGCAAACTCTCAACCAGGTCTCTTGCTCCAACCTCACTTGGTTATAATCAAGGAGCTCAAAGGTTTAGTAAGAGCCAAGCTTTTGTTAGACAACGTAGGGGGTGGTACAGACCCACCCCCCTCTATATTGCAACCCTTGGTAGCTGCTTCTAGCTACTAGGTTCATACCCCTTCCTGGCCCACTAAACCTCCCAATTTGGATGCTGAAGCAGCTCAGATGGGTATTTCTGTGGGGACCTGGGCTCATCTTCCAGTAAAAACACTGGAATCCTTAGAAAAAAAGATTGGGTCACTACTAACCATAGCCTTGCATTCTGGCCTCATTCGGCCTGCTGAAGGAGGAATCTCTGTCGCCAATTGCTTGCCATCGTTTGTTGGAAGCAGTGGCAAAAACTAATAGTCTTGCGTTGTCCTTGTCCATGGCTTTGTCAGTAGAGCTTCTCCCCCTCTGCAGGGATGTTGCTCTGGATACTTCCAAGGTCTTACTAGAGCACAGTAAGAACCTTCTGAGGGATGACCCCCTGGAGGCAGAGACTCTCTTCAGAGGGCTCATCCCCTCCGTAGCTACTCAGGATTTGAGAGACTATCAACACTGGTCCCTTGCATCCACTTCTGGCTCTTCGAAATCAGCCAAGAAGAGGAATCATCCTGACTGCCCTCAGGGTCCATTGGCTAAATTATTTAAAGCTGTGCAGCCCCAGTCAAAGCAACAACCCCATTTCATAGCTCCTCTCAGCAGGCGCGCCCTAAAACGGAGTGCCGCAAAGGTCCAGGGAAGAAGTTCGCAGGCCCTTCCCCCTTTCCTAGGGACTCGCTCCCTCTCCTGCAGACCATACCTACCTCTTCCTTTGGTGCCCTGTTGATGCAAGACTAAACCTCTTTTTATAGGCTTGGTCAGGCATAACTGTCGATGACTGGGTCCTTTCTATTATAAGAGATGGCTACCAGCTTCAGTTCCGGGATCTACCTCCTCTAGTAAGGTCCACTTCAAAGAAGAGGTTTATTCCCTTCTTCGGAAGGGCGCATTAGAGAGGATGTTGAAAGATCAATCTCCGACAATTTTGCTTCAGGGTTTTCCTGGTTCCCAAGAAAGGGGGAAAGTAGTGTCTAATTATCGACCTTTCCTCCCTAAACAGATTTCTGCTGGAGGAACCATTCAAGATGGAGACCACAGCCTCAGTCAGGAATGCCATAAGACCTAGCGATTAGGCGGTCTCCATCGATCTTAAGGATGTATACCTTCACATCCCTATCTTTCCTCCACACAGGAAGTACCTCTGGTTTTGCTTGGAAGTAGAGGTCTTCCGATTTTGAGCTCTGGCTTGCTACTTAGCCTCCGCACCCAGAGCTTTTACCAGGGTCATGTGCAGCCCACTTAAGATCATTAGGTATCCCAATCCTCCAATATTTTGATGATTGGTTGATCCACAATGGCAGTCTAGAGTCCCTCTGACTAGACCTGTCTCACTGTTGGTGACCAGGCTGGGTCTTCTACCAAACAAAATGAGAGCTCAATCGATCTCAAGATTTTGTCTACGTGGATGAATTCCCTCACAAACAGAGGGTTAGTCCATGTATCTCTGGACAGAGTAGACAAGATCCTGTCCCTGTCAGGTTGTCTTTTCTCTCTCTCTGCAGGGAATCTTGAACTCTGCAGTGGTCCTGGTTCCCCTGCACTTGCATCCTCTCCAGTTTCTTCTTTTAGTGGTTTAGAAACTGCACAGAGATCCATTGAATGCTCCGATTTCTCTGGGTCAGGATTTCCATCATCTGAACTGGTGGACAAATCAGGACCGGTTTCTGGTTGGAAAACCCCACTCTTGCCTGTTCGCAGATGCGTCAGATTCAGGGTGGGGCGCTCATCTAGAACCAGAGGGACTGATTCTTCAGGGTTCATGATCTTTGGAAGAATCTACCCTCCACATGAACAGTTTGGAAATGAGGGCAGTGTTCTTAGGCCTTCAGGGGTGCGTCCACCAAATAAGAGGTTGCTGCATGATGGTCTCCTCTGACAACACGTCGGTGGTAGCGTACCTCAGGAGAGAAGGAGGCACACATGCACCTTCTCTCTGAGTGGAGGTTAGGAACCTCCTTCGCTGGACATCTTCAGAAGGAATATTCCTCCACCCTCCACATGAACAGTTTGGAAATGAGGGCAGTGTTATTAGGCCTTCAGGGGTGCGTCCACCAAATAAGAGGTTGCTGCATGATGGTCGCCTCTGACAACATGTCAATGGTAGCGTACCTCAGGAGACAAGGAGGCACACATGCACCTTCTCTCTGAGTGGAGGTTAGGAGCCTCCTTCGCTGGACATCTTCAGAAGGAATATTCCTCCAAGTTTGCCACATTCCCAGCAGGAAGAAAATTTGGTGGACACTATGTCGAGGAAAGGGAAGATAGTTCTTACGGAATGGTCACTCCACCAATCCATAGCAGACTCCCTATTCCAACTTTGGGGAACTCCCTTGGTGGACTTGTTTGCCACCAAACTGAACAACAAGCTCCCCTTTTACGTTTCCCCAGTCCCCGACCAGAGGGTCTGGGCAGTGGACGCTTTCAGCCTGAAGTGGGATCATCTGTTCGCTTACGACTTCCCACCCTTCAGGATGATCCCACAGGTCCTACACAAAGTCAGGTACTCCATAGCTCAGCTCATTCTGATTGCCCCTCTGGCCCCAGCAATCATGGTTCAACAATCTTCTTGGTTTGCTGGTGGACCATCCCAGGACCTTACCTTAGAGGAGGGACCTCCTGTCACAACACAGGGGCTCTGTCCTACACAACAGCATACAGATTCTCCACCTTCATGAAGATCAATGTCTAAGGTGTATGATGCCAAATGAGAATCTTTTGTGATTGGTGTAGTAGAAAACGTGTCAATCCTAGCTGTCCCTTTGTGAGCACAGTGGCCGATTTTCTTCTCTTCCTTTTCAAAGAGAAACATTGCTCAGTTTCTACTATTAAGGGCTATCGTACATCCCTTTCCAACACTCTCAAATTTTCAAAAGGCCCTGCCATTAGGACAGGTTCTCACTTAGCAGACCTGATCAGGTATTTTCAATTGCAAAGGCCAGTGTCTCATTCTCTGATGCCTAAATGGAATCTTTCTTGTGTCTTGTGGTCTCTAAATAAACCCCCTATGTACCTTTGGATGAAGCTTCCTTTGAAAACCTTACTCTCAAGACAGTTTTCTTGTTCACTGTAGCATCTGCAAGACAAAAGAGTGACCTTCATGCCATATCCATAGAGGTTCTATGGGAATTACGAGTCAGTTTCTCTCCTTTGCCAACCAGGCTTTTTAGCACAAAAAAACGCTTCTTTCGGTTGCTCCACTCCTGATTGAGATCTCCAGTTAGGGCTCTATGTTTTTTACTTAGCAGCCTCTAAAGAGAGAAGGAAGCATAGGAAGTGTCTTTTCCTCCCCATTAAAGGCTCAGCTGATATTTCAACTTCCACCAATTCTAGGTAGATTGCATTAACTATCAAGGGAGGTTACCAGTCCCTTACTAATAAATCCTGTCATGAAAATTAAAGGCCATAAGGTTTGAGCCATTGTTGCCTCATAACTCGTTCATCATTGGAGGATATGATGAAAATCATGTCTTGGCACTCTCACACTACCTTCTCCTCTTTTTACCTTCACTGGTTGGTCCACCAGAGCGAAGGCCCAATCATCATTGCTCAGAAAGTGGCCCATGCAGATTCCATCCCACAATAGTCTCCTGCTCTACTGTGAGGGTGAGTATTCCTTGTGTTTGTTTTTTATTCGCCAGTTGTGGGATTATCAGCCTCCCACCAAACTGATAAATTCAGCTATGCAATAGCAGCAGGTATGGTAATAATTATAATGGTATTTACTGATATTAAAATGTGTTTTTTGGGGGGGTAAAACTCATTTTAATGATGTAATACTTACCTGTTGCTATTGCCAGATTCCCTCATCCTGCCCTGCGCTAATGTCCCACTAAGTTAGGCTAATTATCCAAAATAATGAAGAGCGTCAGCACACATGCCCAAATTTTTCAGGGGCGACCCAGTTTTCTGGAAGCTTCTGGTTCACCCTAATGGGAGGACGAAATTTTCGTCATTCTGTCGGGGTATTTTCCTCCCGGAAAAGTACTAGCTATGCAATAGCAACAGGTAAGTGTTACATCATTAAAATAAATTAGTCTCCCCCCCCCCCCCCCAAATACATTTTTGAAAGTTATGTCAAAAGTACAAGCATAAGAACAATTTTGGCCAGTCTAGGTGTTTCAAATTTTCAAAAGTCAGCCTTTGTCAACCATGTAGGATACACTCCTCAAAAGCTGAAACTGTGGCAAAAAGCAACACTCATATTACTATGTTGGACAAGCTGTGACAATGATATTTCAAAATGCCTATCAATACACGTACCTTTTCCACATTGAGCAATACCTCTAAACCACAATAGTATCAGGCAGTGGAAGCTCAACATCCTGGAGAGAAAACACGTCACACAGATACAGCACAGGAGTTTGATGTTTCATGCACAATAAAAAGACAAAAAAATTCAGAAAAAATGAAATAGCTGTATATTTTCTAGTATAGATACAGTTATTTGTATATACATGTATTTATGATATAGATACAGGTGTTTCATTTTATCATAGTTTTTAATGCAAGAAACGTCAAACACACATCACACAGATGCAACACAGGAGTTTGACATTTCACACATAATAAAACGACAAAAAAGTTAAGAAAAAAATGAAATAGTTGTATCTATATATTAAACATATTTCTAGTATAATTTTTTCATCATTTTTAATACAAGAAATTTAAAGCTTCTGTGGATGCAGTGATCTCAGCTTCCAACTTTTCCAGTCAGAACATGATATTACATACTTGTTTATGGATTTATTTTAGTAATTGTTTAGTTTCATTATGAAGTCAAATGATTGTAAGTATATATGACTGAACAGTTGACACACACATACACACACACACTTTTGCTCTGCCTATAACCCCAAGCCCACACTCACTGCCACTGCCAAAAATCAAATGTCCAACAGCATATCAAAATTTTTCCTGACCTCCAATTGGCATAATTTTAATGTAGTCACCCTGTAATTATTAAGTGTAACAGACGACATCTGCACAATGAACTTCTACATGCTGGATCTGACTTCAACTTTAGCCATTACTCGTTATTAACTTGTATTTTTTTTCATCATGATTTCTCACTTTCTCAGAATTTTTTTTCTCAGACTAATGCAAGTTTGAATTTTAATCTGTGCATTCCTTTGTTAAGAACTTTGTTACATCATTTATGCAATTTCAAAAATACATTACACTAGTTCATGTCAGCTACATGTACTTCCGGGTGAAAATCAGCAGACATCAGCACATATCATTACATTTTAAATTACCAAACATACTGTTTCTGTTGAAAATAATCACCTTATGAGCCTTGTGATCACCATTGGCAATTTTTTTTTTAATCACTAATGCCAATATAGTTAATCTGTCATTTTCTACAGAATTATTATATAAATTATGATTGATAACCTCTATCTTGGTTTCAAACAAATGTTAAATATAATTCCTTATTACCAAGCTGTCTTGGTTTTTCATTTTTAGGTAATTGTTCCAAGCTCTCAGTTCATTTTCTCCACCCCCTTCAATTTCAGCACAGTGTTTAGATATCCTGAAATTAAAATTTACAGTTGTCTATATATCATGGAAGTTGGGAGGTCAAAATGTGTATTGTATTTGCAGTCTGAAGTCAGGTCACAATCTGAGGGGGGTCACAGTTCACCAACTCGACAAAAGCAGTTGGACGAGATATGGAGTTCAGTGGAGTCAAGTGGAAAGAGGACCAAGGTACAGGGCAAGACTGGTTCAGGGTCTGTATCAAGTGAGCAAGCAGAGGAGGATAAATTGGACAGGGTACCAGTCAAAGGCAAGTAAAGACTGTGTATTGATCAGTAGCATCCACTGTCAAGCAATCAGTCTAGTCATTAGTCCAGAACAAGACTTTTAAAGGTAGTTACAAAAGAAACAAGAATAACAATAAAGTATTAACTGAATGGTAAAGGTGAAATTGTACATGTACGAGATTCTTCAGTACTCTAACAAATTACTTTTCAGAAATAATCAGGACATAGATATTGTGGTATGTACAGTTTCCACTGACAAACCTACATTAAAAACATTGGAATTTAGAGGTTAGGCATATGGAGGAAACCAGCTAAAACATTCAAAAGATATGGATGGCTGACCACTATCCTTGGCCTGTGATGACATGGATGGCTGATCACTATCCATGGCCTACGATGACATCAAGCATATAATCTGTTGTGCCTTAGATAGTTAAGCTTGTGCTTTCCTGTATACATACAACTTGGTAAACTAGTACTTTTATAAAGGATTTGTATTCATTTCCAGGACCATCAAGTAAATCTACCGCCATCAAAAGAAGACATGCTGTGTCAAGAACTTCATCAAAGTCAAGAACATCTATCAAGCCAAGGAAATCCCAGAGCTTTGACGAGGAATCTACGCAAGTTTCTGACAGTGCATCGTATCTTATTGACAAAATGTTTGATATTTCATCTTCCCAGAGTTCCAAAAGTGCCAAGGAGGAAACAGATCAATCTTCAGAATATACTTTGTATAAAGAAGCTAGGCATTATGATATAAACTCAATCAGTAAAGACAAAGAGCAAATAAGTATAACAAAACCATCTGAAATAAAGTCATCTGAAACAAAGAATAAACCTGTCACTGGAAAACCACCAGTGTCAATTTTGAAAAAATCACCTGAAAATGGTCCAGCCCTAAAAGAGGACAATGAAGGCAGTGAAGCTGGTACCTATACAGTAGAATTGGAAAAAGATGGAAAAGATGAAGAGGAGGCAAGAAGGACCATTGACAAGGTTTTTGGAGTTGGTACAGATATTCCCAATACTCAAAAGAGTCTTATTTCTGATCTCCCAAAGGAACAGTTGCTAGAAGATATATCTCTGCAGGATTTGGAGACTGAGATAGATGAACTGGAAAAAACACGGGCTTGTGGTGCCGGGAACAGTTTGGCGGTGGAAATAGGAAGTGCAGTTTTGGAGGAGCTCAGAATTGTTGAAAAGGAGGAGGAAGAGGAGGTAAGGATTGTTGACCATGTAAAGCATAGGGATTTCCTACAATGAAAAATCTGCATTCCCCATATGATTCAGCCCTCCCAACCCTTACAATTTGACCATAAGTCTTACTGTAATGACCTTTAAATTATGGTCTTCCTGCATAACAGCAAACACTACAAAAATGCAGTTATTGCAGTCAAATCCAGATGTTGGCTTGTCCGGGTTTGGTCTGGAACCAGGTTTTGATATTAGAGCCAGTGAAGTTGGTCAGGGAACCAGACACATTTTCAGGAATACTTTTGATGCTTTAGGGGGCGCTCTGCAGATAATACATGCTTCTGAGAGAGTGACAGGTGTAAGATGAATTATTTTGCATTTGCAACATGCACAATGGAGAGAATGTTGGCATACCTCTATGTTACTTTCATGTACTGTGGCTGAAATTTCTTTACATATTGTACTTGTGGAAACTGGACATGATCTAAGCACACAGCAGACAAAATGGCCACTCCAAAGTACTCGAAAAATCAGCCTGAATTAGTCAAAAGTGCACTATTTTCAGCAGTTATTAAAATAGGGAAACGAATTTTGCCAGAGCAGACAATACCAGCCTCTGAAAGTACTATGAATGAATTACAAAAGATATAAAAAGTAAAAAAAGTTATCAGCTCTTTTTTTTAAATTTACCTTTGAAGTCCAGGAAGTGAAAATAACCAAGCAGAGCTAGCAGTTTTTTGAGAGGTGCACATCTTATGTAAGACCAAGCTGTATACTCTATAACCCAAATTTCACCCATTAATCATGCACCAAAATAAAAGGAATTCAAAGTTCTTTTAACAATACTTAAGATATACAAGGTCTTTTTTAAATAGCCAGGACAGCCAGTGAGGAAAACCTGGGGAATTCTCTTTCTTTAAAAATCTAACACTATGCAAAGTACGAAACTGGAGAGTGCCACCTTAATCTGCCCATAATTTTCATGCAGAATGCCTGCATGGTCAAGCTTTTGCTTATAGCATTGTCTAGATAATAGTCCAGCAAACGAAAACATGTTGAAGGTGATAGGGATAATCAGCCTCTTAAAAAGTTCACATAATCAGCACAGAAGTTTAAAAGGAATATTCAGATTCTTGGAAAAAAGATGGAAGGGAAACAATTACATTTATTGGTCATTGTGTTGTGTTGGTTTGAGCATTGCTTAGGTCGGGAGAGATGATTGCTGCCACCACATGAAATTTAAGAGATTACATCAAGTTGATGGCTCTAGCTAAAAGCCATTGACCAATATGGGGTTTGGAACTGCAGTTTCTGAAACTGAACTGGAGGCCATTAGTGTCAAAGCATACTTCACGAAGTTTTGAGTTGAACATAATGTTGCCTTTACTGCATCAGATCACACTTCTGAACTTTTCAAATGCCCATTTTCCAAGTTGACAACAGCAGTACATGATATTTCATTTACAACTTACTGAAAATTGGTATGACTTATGGAAAAATATTGACTGCCTACCAGAGGAGGTCTTGTTAGGGTTTGCAGGTCTGTATAATTTCTGTCATGGGATTTGACTCAGTATTGACTGCCTTACAGAGAAGGTCTTGTTAGGGTTTGCAGGTCTGTATAATTTCTGTCATGGGATTTGACTCAGTATTGACTGCCTTACAGAGAAGGTCTTGTTAGAGTTTGCAGGTCTGTATAATTTCTGTCATGGGATTTGACTCAGTATTGACTGCCTTACAGAGAAGGTCTTGTTAGGGTTTGCAGGTCTGTATAATTTCTGTCATGGGATTTGACTCAGTATTGACTGCCTTACAGAGAAGGTCTTGTTAGGGTTTGCAGGTCTGTATAATTTCTGTCATGGGATTTGACTCAGTATTGACTGCCTTACAGAGAAGGTCTTGTTAGGGTTTGCAGGTCTGTATAATTTCTGTCATGGGATTTGACTCAGTATTGACTGCCTTACAGAGAAGGTCTTGTTAGGGTTTGCAGGTCTGTATAATTTCTGTCATGGGATTTGACTCAGTATTGACTGCCTTACAGAGAAGGTCTTGTTAGGGTTTGCAGGTCTGTATAATTTCTGTCATGGGATTTGACTCAGTATTGACTGCCTTACAGAGAAGGTCTTGTTAGAGTTTGCAGGTCTGTATAATTTCTGTCATGGGATTTGACTCAGTATTGACTGCCTTACAGAGAAGGTCTTGTTAGGGTTTGCAGGTCTGTATAATTTCTGTCATGGGATTTGACTCAGTATTGACTGCCTTACAGAGAAGGTCTTGTTAGAGTTTGCAGGTCTGTATAATTTCTGTCATGGGATTTGACTCAGTATTGACTGCCTTACAGAGAAGGTCTTGTTAGGGTTTGCAGGTCTGTATAATTTCTGTCATGGGATTTGACTCAGATGATCATTATGAGGGGGGGGGGGGTCATTTAAAATTTAGGGAATATCCTTTCATATTTTTTCACGTGAGTTTCACACAAGATTTAAGTGCATTTGTGATTTAAGAAAGCAAATCAGTCAGGAATATTAATTGTTTAAAATTTCAGCAACTCTACAGTACTTCATACATTTATGTAAGATTTACTGTGGTCAGCAATTGCAGAAATTTCTGCAAGGTCCACAAAAGAATAAACTATCATTCATGATCTGCTAAAATTGTGAAAATTAAAAAAGTCAACAAAAGTGCTGCACATTTTGTCTTCCATATATTAAATAAATAGAAGGATAATTTTTTTTTTTTTTTTTGAATTACAAAAAAATATTTTTTGGGGAAAAAATATCTGTTAATGAAACTATCGAAAAAGATTCAGGTAATAATAGCAATATCTATTTTGTGAATAAATCAGTACATGTATATGAAGAGAGCAGTTTTGAACTTTGCAAACATATGGGTTTATTTCATGTTTTATTATTGTATTTCATTCTTTATTCAAATCTTTTTCTCACCTAATGTTTTTAGCTCACCTGACTGTAAGGTCAAATGAAAATGAACTTATTGTATGGCCAGTAATGAGCTAGAAGCATGCATACTAATGAAGTGATCTTCCATCTGATTGGCTGAGCTTGTTGTCACTCAGGAAGCCATATTTCTGATCAAACTTGATATTTTTGATCAAACTTGAAATCAGTATTATGTTATGATGATGTCCATCCACCCATCCATCTGTTACCTATTTTATTTCTGCACAATAACTCGAGATGTCTTCCACTTACAGTTACCAAACTTTGTGGATGGCTTGTACTTAAGGTAAAGAATAACCCTATTGATTTTTTGGGGGGTGGGGTGGGGCAGGGGGGTCAAAAGGTGAAAGATCAAGGTCACTGTGACTGAAAGAAGAAAAATGGTTTCTGCACAATAACTCATGTCCTCCACCATCTACAGTTACCAAACTTTGTGGATAGCTTGCACTTGGGCTAAGAATGAGTTCTATTGGTATCAGGGTCCAGAGCCCAAGGTCACTGTGACTGGATGAAGAAAAATGGTTTCCACACAATAACTCAAATTCTCTGCTCTCTACAGTTACCAAACTTTGTAGATGGCTCACACTTTGAGTAAGGACGGACTCAGTCTGTCTGGGAGTCGAACATTTAAAAAAATTGGTTTACACACAATAACATTAGTTCTACATTGCAGGTCTGGATCAGACTTTGTAGATGGGTTGTACTTGTTGTAAGGAAGAAGTCTGTTGATTTGGGGGTCAAAAGGTCAAAGGTTACTTTGACTGCAATAGGAAAAATGGTTTCACACACAAATTTCAGTTATTGACCATGTACTGTAACCAAAGTTTGAGGATTACATATGTTGGGTAAAAAAGAAGCCTATTGAATTGATTTGGGGGTCAAAGTATAAAAGTCATTGTGAAAGAAGAAAAATATTTTTGTGCATAATAACTTTAATTCTAGACCATATTGTTATGACTCTATGGCCTAAGAAAAATGTAATACAAAGAAAGTGAAACCAACAAATCAAGTAAAAATCAAGAGGCAATTTATTTCTAGACAATTAAAGTGAAAATTCAAAACACACTTACAGTAATGTGAATTAAAATCCAAATAATCCATTAATCCTAAGTGTCCTAATCACAAGTCCTAAATATTGAATGTTCCGACTGAATTACTGTATCCTTGAATGTGCTGATGTGCCAATAGTCTTTACTGTCCTGATGTGCTAGTAGTCTTTAATGTGCTGATGTGCCAAAATGAAGTACTCCAGAATATCTTTGAATAAGTTCACATAAATCCCAAAATCATCAATTCAGAATCCAAAATCCAAAAAGTCTATGAGCACTTTTATAATCCAATGAGTATTTTAAATAATTCCTCTCTGTGTATTTGGAATGATTTTGCACAACTGTAATAGCTCTTTAAAAGACTGACGGTAAGGTTGAAACTGAAAAACTGTCCACTAAACATGATATATATAAAGATAGGTCACATGACAGAATGTTCTAGAATATTATATGGTGTGCAACTGTTAACACACAACTCTAAGGAAATTCTGGTTTTATCTGTAAACAAAAACGACCCTGACCTCAAATGGAATAAACAACTTGTTTACCACTACTGTCCTTGAACTCAAATACTAAGTAAACAACCTAATACAAGGACAATAGCTAAATATGTCAACATTATACTTAACATTAAAGTTTAAGCAAATACTAAAGTCAACAAACATTTATAATTTCCTAAAATATTTATAATATTATATAAACATCATACATAAAATATACCTTGACCAAAGATTATGGAGGGTTTGCACTTAAGGTTTGGTAGAGGCCTATTGATTTTGGGGTCAAAGGTTGAGGTCATTGTGACTCAAAGAACAGTGGGTTTTGCAGAATAACTTTTGCTCTATAGTAAGTTCTTTGACCAAACATTTTTGTATGGATTGCACTTGGGGTAATAAAGAAATCAATAGATTCTGGGGTGTAAAGGTCGAAGGTAACGGTCATGGCAAGTCTAATAAGAAAATAATTGTTTCTGTGCATGAACTTGGTTCAAGACTTTATACTTTGATCAAAGGTTGAGGTTATCAAGACCTGTTGGTCAGTAATCTCCAGAGTTAACCATACACTACTAGTGCTTACATACAGTAGAAGACTATTAAACACTGGACAAGCATATAATAAGCTGTTTATGGTCGTGTTTCCAAGAGGCATCAGTTATACTGGCTCAGAAACTACACAGTTGTAGAGCTCCATCTACAATCCTGGCATCTAAGTCTAAGACCCAGTGTGGTAGGATACAGTGAAACCCTCTTAATTGAGATGCTTTGTTCTTACAACTGTCATACAGACAAATGGGGAATACAGATAAATGAATATGGATAATAGAGGAAGTCTGTTCCCAGAAATTGTCATTCGGATTGTAACAGATATTCCAATCAAGAGTCCAGATAAATGAGGGCTCACTCTGTGTCTGTGTGTGTGTGTGTCTGTCTATGTGTGTGTGTGTTTGTGTGTGTGTGTGTGTCCTTAACAAAGAATTAAGCGAGAAGTATGTGAAACTGCAGAAAATTGTCAGTTTAAATGGTTTTTCAGTACTGGTGGCTGTAACATGACCTTACATTATTAGTTGAATTGTCCAAAGTGAATCTCATATAGGAATGTAGAAAGTTTACTTTGCTAGTGGTAAATATGACTTTTAAATGCCAAGGTGAACTGTATTAGGTGATAAATGCTTTAATATGGGAGTTGCAGTTTAATACCAGTTTTAATCATTTTTTTGTGCATGACCAGAGTTTTCATGCACCATAAAATTAACATTAATTGCAATACAGCACACCCTCACTATAATGCCCTTCATTATGAAACACAGTTCCTGTTATAAGTTGGGTATTGTCAGGGATCTCCTATTTTATTATGTAGTAGTAATATGATATGTATAATGTACTTCGTTATATATAATTCCACTGTAGGTCAGTATACTCCATGGTTCTCATTGATAGTGTTATAATTAAGGGTGTGCTGCGTTTCTAATAAAATCTAAAATAGTTTACAATACATCCATAGGAATGTATCAATAGATTTTGTTTCTGTAAAGAAAGTTACGATTAATAAATAATCATCACTTTCAGTAATCTACACAATCTGTGGCAATCAGGTGCTTTTCAAGCTAATTTTGGAATGTCACTGATTTTTTTATTATATCAATAAGAATATAGAAAAATAAATTTGTATGGTCCTTGCTACTTATAATATATTCATTCTTTCTGTCAACAATACACAGATATTGCATTACACAATTGTAATAACAGAAAATGAATGAACAGCTTTCCAAGAGCAAGTTAGAGATGTACATTACCGTATATACTCACGTATAAGCAGATACCAACTGCAAACTGCATAGACCCAGATCTGCCGTCGCATAATGCGCTGGCAGATCTGGGTCTATGCAGTTTGTAAGGACTAATCAGTAGAACAAACAACATAGACCCTGATCTGCCGGTGCATTATGCGATGGGTCAGGGTCAATGTTGTTTGCATTTGGACTCAGTTTATATGGGAGTATATACAGTATGTATTTCTGATCTGGACTTTGTGCACCAGAATTGCTAATAGCATTATTAATGTGATGGTGTTAATAAGAATGATACAACATTGTGTAAATTTGAGAAGAATGAAATTGTATACTCAGAGTACAGCAATAAATGGGCTTGGTGCAATTTAATAAGTCCATCTAGCAGAACCTTCAGACAGAAATATCAGAATGCTTTAGGAAAACTAATGTTAAAAATTAATAGCATTAATTGTATCAAGTCTCTACCAGTAGATTCCATGTAAAGGTATGCTATAAAAACCAAGCTAGGTTTAATTGATATGTTGATATATTATTGTAAATTATTTGGAAAATATTATTACTAATGTCATTTTATGGTTTTGCAACACTTACCATGCCAAGTTTTTTGAGATATTTTTGCTACCATATCTAAGATGAATTTACCATAATGCTTACCGCTTATATCTTCAACAATTAGGGAGAAATTTAGAAATAGCTGTTCGCTTGTATTAACAGCACTTTTAACACATTATTGGTTATATCATGACAAAGAAATGGGAGCTACTGTAAGTGCCTTTCTCACGAACACAGTGAGACAACCAACCCAGCCAACCCACACTGACCTGGGAAGATATTGAGCCCACAACCGTTGGATTACGAGTCTGATACTCGACCAACTGAGCTACCATGACTCCCTAAATTTAAAAATCGTAATCTCATAAGAAATACAGCATAAATACTATCGTATGTACTTGCGTATAAGCCGATACCAATTGCAAACTGCATAGACCCAGATCTGCCGTCGCATAATGCACCATGCAGTTTGTAAGGACTAATCAGGAGAACAAAAACAACATAGACCCTGATCTGCCGGCGCATTATGCGATGGCAGATCAGGGTCTATGTTGTTTGCATTTGGACCAGCATTATGTGCGAGTTTATACGGTAGGTATATGTATATCTAAGACATTTTTATTTTAATATAGCTGGCTGAAAGAATACTAAGCACCAAGGACAGTAAAATAGAAGTGAACAAGTTTAAATGTGTGTTATATATAGATAGATGTATCCAGGACATTATAAATCATTAAGGGCCTGTTATATTAAGGTTACTGTTGCCTTTACTGCAGCTTTGGACATGACATTTTTATTTACTTCAGAAATTAAATATATAGCCTGCCAGATATGATGCAAAAATAATTTACTGGCTGCCATGGTCCCTGGTGTTTGCTTATTTAACATGGTTTTTTTTAAATTATTTATTTACCATGTCAGATGCAGGTCAAAATAAGATAGATTCAGGGACTGATTAACTTAATGACTTGATTCAGGATGGGTAAAGGTTTGAAATCTGGCTTAGCCAATTCGGGCAGAATGGGGCACTTTTTGTACATGTAGGTTGATCAATTATACACATGTAAAAGAAGAACAAAAGTGACAATGGGAATGGTCAGCAGCTCCTCAATTGGGATTCAGAAAATCAGTCAGTCATGCACTGGCACATGGAGGCTAATAGTTCCTAAAATGTTTTTCCATAATGCCTTAAGTAAAAATGCTTACTGCCCAAATAATAGTATTGCTGTAACCATTTAAAAAAAAAAAGATATGTACCAATAGCAGGCATTGAAATATACTTCATGTTTATATGTCAAATGGCACATGTACCTCACTGAAAAATGTGACCAAAAGAACATTTGTTAGGATTACTACCCAAGCCAAGAAATATGATCCTCAGTCATTTGGCAATTATGAAAATCATGTAGGCACACATCTTCATACCTGTATAAATAACGGCAGTCACACGATCAGTAATGGCCACACCTACAGAACCTGAGGTAGAGGGGGAGCACATCAGTCAGTCAGTCAGGAATGCAATGCAGTGTATATTATGTACAGTACAAGAATGTACATGTACTAGTGTAATGTTGGCATAGAGTCCTGGTTGCTGTTGTTTGCTTGTATTTTTTTATATTCAACAGCTACAGGCAGTGTTGACAGTGTTATTGATATTCAGATGTTGGACTGGCATGGATATTAGTTCAGATATTATTTAAATGTTGACTGTTCACATTTTGGGGGAGAAGCATATCAGTCAGTCAGGAATGCAGTGTATTGTGGTGTATGTTATATACAGTACATGAATGTACATGTACTAGTGTAATGTTGGCATAGTGTCCTGGTTGTTGTTCTCTGTTTGTATTTTTTATAGTCACAGCTACTGGCAGTGTTGACTGTGTCATTGATATTTAGATGTGGGACTGGCATGGATATTAATTCGGATATTATTTAAATGTTGACCATTCACCTGTTGACTTGCTAGACAGAGTTAATGCCAAAACAGGTACCCTAAATGTTTTACATAGGTAGCGTAAATCAAATGAATAGAAATTTCACTTGCATAGAGTTCTGACATTTTCTCAGAAAGGAATACAAGGAAATAAATCCCACCACTTTGGAGCACTATGTGATCAAGCTGGTAAAAGCATTCATCTGTGGATTTATTTTCTTTATAATGGCTGTTTGATTAGCAAAATCTTGGGCTTTCATAATTGTACCTTTTGGATTAAAAATTAGACTTTGTAGCACCAAGGTGATGTATATGTTGCAGTGCCTTTAAGAAAGCATATTTTAACAACTTTTTTAGAGTAAAAGATATAATTTGATATCTCAGTTGATGAGCAGTAATGGGTTAACTTTTTTGATATCTCAGTTGATGAGCGGTAATGGGTTAACTTTTTTGATATCTCAGTTGATGAGCAGTAATGGGTTAACTTTTTTGATATCTCAGTTGATGAGCGGTAATGGGTTAACTTTTTTGATATCTCAGTTGATGAGCGGTAATGGGTTAACTTTTTTGATGAGCGGTAATGGGTTAACTTTTTTATCAGGGATGATTAAGTACCTAGTTGCATGCAGATTCAGCTGTTGCAATTCTTTGTCTTTGTTTTTTTTAAGTTTTTAATTCAAAATAAATTCTGACATTCTTGAAGCAAGGATAACATGGTGATCATGTTGTCTGCTGACAACATATTTCTGAAGGTGAGTTTGTAAAATATTTATTTTCATGTATCAAAACTCAAGCATCTATCAGATACATGTTTTAGTTGTACAGTCAGTCTTGAGCATCTGTCAGGTACAAAGTTGAGTTGTACATTCAGTCATGAGCATCTGTCAGGTACAAAGTTTAGTTGTACAGTCAGTCTTGAGCATCTATCAGGTACAAAGTTTAGTTGTACAGTCAGTCTTGAGTATCTATCAGGTTCAAAGTTTAATTGCACAGTCAGCCTTGAGTATCTATCAGGTGCAAAGTTTAGTTATGGAATCAGTCTTGAGCATCTAACAGGTACAAAGTTTAGTTATGCAGTCAGCTTTGAGTATCTATCAGGTATGTTTATTTATACAGTCATTCTTGAGCATCTGTCAGGCACAAATTTTAGTTGTTCAGGCAGTCTTGAGCATCTATCAGGCACAAAGTTTAGTTACGCCATCAGTTTTAAGCATCTATCAGGCATAAAGTTAAGTTACACGGTCAATTTTGAGCATCCATCAGGTACAAAGTTTAGTTATGCAGTAAATCTTGATAGCTGGATGCTCAAAGTTTCTTAGTGGATTACTTCAAGTCAGTAAGGATTTATATAATTATAAATGCTGGGTTGTATATAACCTGGCAGTTCTATACCATGCAATGGCATCTGTTTTAGGCAGTAATATTCTACTGTAGTTCACAAGTGCTATGAGTTATAGGATATTTTTTACATCCAGGTATTTTGCAGTGAGGTGAAAACTTGGTCTTTATCTTTCATGAAATCACCAAGTCTAACATCATATTTTGCAGTCCTGAATGTATTACTGTATACAGTTCTTAAATAATGTTCTAAAGTTATTATTGAAAATCTTCTCTTCGAAAGAATTAAGTATACTGACTTTAATATTCTATCATATACTGGTAAAGACCCAATCATTCACTGCATCGAATGAGGTGGTGCCTCTCAAGGAGACAACAAACAACAGCTTTCATTGATCGTCCTAACTTCATTCCCATCCTTGATTTGTGTGCCATGTTTCTCGTGACCTCAAGCACATGTTTTGAGATCCTGACGTCATCAGCTAGGTCACCAGCGTTCAGTGACAGTGACAAGTGTCAATTAAGAAATATTTGATGAAATAAGATTTAAATATGTATTATAATTCAAATCAAAGAAAATACCATGATAATATTGAATTTATCCAATGTCATATTTGTCAAGTTTGTGGCCCTGGTTTATTAGCTATTCAAGCCAGAGCTGCTGTTCACATGTTGGCTTTCGTTATCTTTTTATTAGCATTAAACCATCATCAAGGATTTCTGAGACAGTAAAGCTTGAATCCTGTGAATTAAATGAACATACCTAATGGAGGAGTAAATATGCCTGAAGAAATCCAAAGATTGCATCTTATAACCAAATTTTTACAAGAAAGGACAATTCTTTTGCTGCAGGTTGTAGATGTACTTGCAGCTCGATATATGCCACTGAGTATGTATATATACCAAACATGATAATTTCATGATAATCTCACTAGATATTGATGATAATGTTCTTCACCAGCAGAGATCAGAAATTTTTGCCCACCAGGTCTAGACGAATATTAAATTGTATACTAAAGTTAGTTTGGTCAGTGCACTTCTCGGGGATATCAGTTCACATATTATGCAAATCTTACACAGACTTTTCTCTTTTTTCCTGAAAAATTATTCCTGTGGTGGGGAAGAAAAAGAATCTTCCCTTCATATGTGGGCACAATAGTAAAAATCTAACACTTTGTAAGATTTTGTGCCAGGGACTTGGCAGGCCTCGTCCTTGACACAAATATTATCCACTTGAGTTAGATTTTGTGGTACTGGACACATAAATGGGAAGATTCTATTAATACTTGGATAGGTACAGTGAAATTCCTGTTTTGTTTTGTTTCCTGTTGGACTGATAGCAATATATACTATATATACTCACTTATAAGTCAAGTCCAACTGCAAACAACAAAGACCACGATCTGCAGTTGCATAATACACCACCAGATCAGGGTCTGTTGTTTGTTCTACTGTTTACTCCTAACAAACTGCATAGACGCAGATCTGCCAGTGCATTATGCGATGGCAGATCCAGGTCTGTGCTGTTTGAAGTGAGTATATATAATACCTAATGGTCAAAATATGTCTGGTACCAAATATCATAGTCCAGTAGAGTCATAAGTATGTACACACTACAGACTACTTGAGAGAAATATAACTCAAAATCAGGCAGTAACTTGAAAACAGTGTAATTATTTTAGCTACTTTCAGAAACAGACTTTTCAGCACTCCCAAGTACCTTTCAGATTTTAGGTTGCCAAGCTTAAATCATTTTGGTCACCTACAACTTTTGAGAGTAGAAATCATTTGAATGGGAATTAATGGTGGAAGATAACAAAAATTGATGGTTTTAGTTCAGGTAAATTATAATAATTTACAAAAGCATAAGGTTAGTTTTTATGGCAGTAGCAGGTAGTAGTACATCCTTTTTTTTTTACCCAAGGCGACATAATTATATAACAGCTAGTTTGTATTATGGGGAAGGTAGGTCAGGTAGTCTATTTAAGGCAGGAATATTCTTGTAATTGTTGAGCCGGTGTGGGATTTTGATTAGCAAGACTACCATATATACTCGCGTATAAGCTGGGTCCAAATGCAAACAACATAGACCCTGATCTGCCATCGCATAATGCACTGGCAGATCAGGGTCTATGTTGTTTGTTAGACTGATTAGTCCTTACAAACTGCATAGACCCAAATCTGCCGGCACATTATGCGATTGCAGATCTGGGTCTATGCAGTTTACAGTTTGTAAGTGAGTATATATGATACTTACTGGTGTCAAGAGGAGGAGAAGGTGACTACTGTTTATACTCTTGTGACCGTAGGTACATTCTTCAGACTTAGTTGTATGCCTAGGATAGAGAGGTTGGTACAATCCGAAGTTCCCTCCCTTGCACATTTGTTGTACATACATGTAAATCTGATTGATATAAATCTTATATGCCTAATACCTCACAGTTAAAATTATTACTTTAATATAGATCTAGTAGATTTAATCCCACTAAGAATCATGCCATATAAGACTTTTTCAAATGTCTGAATGCAACCTAGATTGACATCACATGGACTTGTAAATATGTGCGATACTGAAAATACACAATTGTAACAATTTAATTGTGCACCATTCTGTGATTGACATCTTCTTAGCCAGCTGAAACTGCTGTGACAGAAAAGCCTGTTGCCCTGCCTGCACCCATATGAAACAATAATTTAATATTGCACCAGTGTGTCAGTTGACACTTGGGCTAATTGGGTGTACTTTCTTAAATCGATTTCAGGTACATTTACTTGATGCAGAGCAAAACATTTAGGGTTGTATTATGTACTTTTTTATAAGTTAAACATCTTTCTTTTAGACACGAAATATTTTTGAAAAAGAAATGCAAATACAAAAAGTACTAACACAGAACAAAAAGGTTCTGGAAAGTGCCAACTCCGGATTTATTGCCAAGTGATATAGAAAGTGTGTTTGTACTTTACTGGTATTTTGAATGCTGTATCATAATAGATTTAGGATTGAATTGATACGTGAAAACTTTAAATTATACAATTTTCAGTCTTGGTCTTTGTATGTCTTACAGCTGAATATAAACATTTTTGCTCATTATGTAGGGTAAATAAACGTCACACCACAACTTGTCAATATCCCAATGTGCCAGTAGATGAAATGAATTGTGGGTACATGTAGCATTGACTACCAGCAGTTGGTTTGAACTAATTTGTAGGTAACTACAGCACGATCTTTCTAATTTGCTCAGAGTAAACCACAAGAAATGCCATAATTATTACAGCCTTCAAAGCATTTCTTCAGTGTCAATGTTTGCCCACTGTTTGCCCAGTGGAGACCTCATCACTGGAATTTCTTTTCAAAGTGATAATGTAGACTGTTTTAACAGTATAGTACAGAGAGGATTTACCCAGTAGATGCATGTAGATGTGTGCTTGATACTAGTGTGAATATGGAAGCAAAAAGTATGAAGAACTGGTTTTTAAAATTTATGAAGGTTTGTGTGTGTCTGGTAATTTGAAATAAGGCTACCATTGTGTATTGTGTACAACTAACTGATAATAGATATACTTTTTCCTGTCCATGGTGTATATATAACATGTAATGGGAAGTGTCAACAGTGATTCACAATTGGAATGCAAGCCAAAAGGACCATTTATCCATTTTCCATACAAATGGTCAAAAGAAACCACTGTTGGTTACAATATTTACTGTGACAAGTTTCTTAGGATTAAATTGTACGAGATATTTTTTGTCCATTAAATCTTGAAAATTATGGGATGTATTTATGTAATTGGTATACAGATTTCTAAAGAATATTAAATTCAAGACAAGCACCTAAACCAACTCTAACAACATTACATTTAAATGTATGGAAAATGTATTAAATGACAATTACTTAACATTTAATATAGTTTACCTTTCTTTATCTCAACTTTTTCTGCCTCAGATTTTGAGTATTCCCCTAATTTTAAACTCCTGTGGTTTCCACAGGCCAAACGATTCAGGAACGACAAAAAATATTTTTAAAATTCCTGTAGTTTCCACAGGCCAAACAATTCAGCAATGACAAAAAAAAGAGATAAAATGAGCTTTTAGCAAGCCATTGAAGTCAAGAGATGCGTCTTTACCTGTGACACAGCGAATAGCCTGCCAAATGGAAATAATGGCTCGTGAACAATATTTTATGCATACAACAGGTCTATAAACAAACCAGTTTAATGATTGAGAGCATTATTTCCCATTGAAAAGTGAGATACAGCACATTTTGTTTTGTTTATATGTCTTGGATTTTGTAAATTCAATGATAATGTTTTCTCATTTGTAAAGTGATTTGTGTTGCACTTAAATTCAGTGTTTTTTGGTTACAAAAGGAGACACCCTACTGAAGATATATCTTAAATATGATATGTCAAGCAGTTCAGTTGATTGTTTTCTGGCAATATTGCTAGTTAGGTATAGTGAGATGTTATTAATTCCTGGCTGGCAGTAATAAATCTCATTTTTATGTAAAGAAATTATAAAACAATCCATCATTTTTAAGAAATTTTAAAAAAACTTGCAGTTTTAGGTTTATAAACAATCATGTTTGTGAATGCATATTTATCAGTTATCCTTAGGTACCCGTTATTCCAAGCACGTTCAGATTGGATTCATCTGGGTCCACAGAATTGCTCTTCGAAAGCATAATTAGGGATTGCACTTGTAATTGAGAATGCGAGGTTATTTTTAGCTCTACTGGTCATAGACCAGAAGAGCTTATGTAATTGCCTGTTGTCCATCATCCAATGTCCATCGGTCCATTAGCACAAGTTTGTTATCGCTACTTCTTAACTATATGGACAATTGCTATGAAACTTTACACACACATTCATCAGAAGGTCTGGTTGGTCTTAAATGAAAATGTTGCTGCTCAGACATCCAATATGGTCACCACAGCAGCCATCTTGAAAATCTTGTTATCGCTTCTCCTGAACAGAAAATCGTATTGACATGGGGTTTTCACTAGAAGACTTCCTATGATGTCTAGTTGCTCCTAAATGAAAATGGTTCCACTTGGACAGCAAATATGGCTGCCACAGTGGCCATCATTAAAATTTTGTTATCGCTACTCTTCCAGAATGGATTGTCATATCAACATTTGGTTTTCACTAAAAGATTTTGTATGATCTCTAGTTGGTCCTAAATGAAAATGGTGCGAGTCTGATGTTCAGTGTGGCCACCATGGCAGCCATCTTGAAAATCTTTTTATCACTACTGCTCCTGCACAGAAAGTCATATTAGCATGGGATTTTCACCAGAATACTTCTTATGGTGTTTAGTTGGTCTTAAATAAAATAACATCTGATATCCAATATGGGCACTACAGTTGCCATCTTTAAAATCATATTTCTGCTCCTCCTAGGTGGAAAGTCATATTGACATTGGGTTTTCACCAGAATTTTATGATGTCTGGTTGGTAATAAATGAAAATGGTGCCAATCTGACATCCTGTATGGCCACCGTGGCAGCCATCTTGAAAATCTTGTCATTGCTGCTACTTCTCCTAAATGGAAAGACATATCAATGCAGGTTTTCACCAGAATAATTATGATATCTTGTTGGTCCTGAATGAAATGATGCTGACCTGACCTTGAATATGGGCACCTTGGCAGCCATCTTGAAAATCTTGTCACTACGCATACTAAATGGAAAGTCATATTGACATGGGTTTTCATTATAAGACTTCTTATGGTGTCTAGTTGGTCCTGAATGAAAATGATGCTGATGTGACATCCACCATGGTGGCCATCTTGAAAATCTTGTTATTGCTTAACCAGAAGAATTGATGGTCATCTCAACATCAGGTTTTCACCAAAAGACTTGTTATGATATCTAGTTAGTCCTAAATGAAAATGGTGCCCATATACATCCAATATGGCTGCCACAATGAACATATTGAAATTGAGTCACTGATTCTAATGAATGGATGATTATATTGGCATGGGGTTTTCACCAAAAGTCTTCTAATGGTGTCTAGTTTGTCTTAAATGAAAATGGTGCCAATCTTACATTCAATATGGCTGGCACAGTGGCTAAATTGAAAACCTTATTGTTCAGGAATATCAGAGATAGTTTCAACACTCGACAGTTAAAAATAAGAAATGGTCTTATCTTGAATTCCTGGAAATTCTATTCAGACAGTAGAACATCAGTCCCTTTTAATGACTTATTTTTTTTTTCTTCTACCAATATCTGCCTATTTTCCTAGTTGACCTAAAAGATCAACCATTCCAGTGTCCTCTCTAAGTCCAGGGATTTCCTAGTCTTTTAATATCAGGAGTTTTCACTATTGGTTTTACAAGAGAAGATGATTTTGAAAGTATGACAAATTTTCTTTCTGACTTTATGGAGAAATACTGTTCAACTTTGTTTAGTCTGCTTTTATCTAAACTGCATTTTTGTGACTTATGATACACTTCTGCAAAACCCCTTGGAAGAGCAAAGGTGCCAAAAACCAAATGTTAGGTGTCCCTAGAATTTCATGCAACATTTGTTCTGTGTTTTACAGAGACCAACACTTCATATGATGTCTAGTAGTTGGTCCTAAATGAAACTGGTGTCCCTCAGACATTCATTATGGCCACTGCAGTAGCCGGTTTGAAATTCTTGTTATAGTTACTTCTCCTGAAATTCTTGTTATAGTTACTTCTCCTGAAATTCTTGTTATAGTTACTTCTCCTGAAATTCTTGTTATAGTTACTTCTCCTGATTGAATGGTCATTTTGACATCAGAGTTTTCACTAAAAGACTTTTTATTAGGTCAGGTTGGTCCTAAATGAAAATAGTGCTAATTAGATCTCCATTTTCATGGTCATGATGGCCATCTTTTAAATCTTGTTATCACTACTTCTCCAGAATTGATAGTCATTGGGTTATGGGGTTTTCACTAAAAGACTTCTTATGATATGTAGTTGGTTTCGAATCAAAATGGTGCCAGTCAGACTTACATTATGGCCACCATGGCAGCCATATTGAAAATCTTGTTATAGCTACTTCTCTTGAACAGATGGTCATTTAGACTTGGGGGTTTTTCAATAAAAAATTATTAGTTGGTCCTAAATAAAAATGGTGCTAATCAATAGTGGCCATCATGAAAATTTCATTATAGTCAGCACTCTGACATTGATTTTAAGGTTAAAGGTCCTGACTGCGGTTTTTGGCTGTACTGGCTTGTGAGCTTGATGGGCTTGGGAGCATGATAACACAAACAAGTATGAATGGATTTTTATCGAGCCCTTTTTGTGGATATGTATCAGATGAATACCTTGAATGATGCCATTTACATAATTTTGTTTTCTCTCCAAGAAATATTACTTATCTTGTTTTGAAGGAACACTGGAAGACTGTTTGAGATGTCCAATCAGTTTTCTTCATTCGTTATCGGCAATTTTAAACCTATTTCTATGTACATTCATGGGTCATTGTTAAAGGCCACCTTACTTGGTGTGTCAAAGATGTAGCTCATTAATTTTACCTTTAGGCAGAAAATGGGGACCCAACATTTACTGTCAAAAACATTTCAACAATTAATTGCCTGTAGAAATTTGTTCCTTAGAGGTTATCAGTATTTTCATTGTAAGATCAAGTTTGGATAGATAACTGTGTACTATATAGCTAGGATTGTGCTGCTATATGCTGTTAAACCCTATAGACTGTACATGCATATGTATCCATATTAACAACAAGCACTATACATACATACATATCTATATTAAAAACAAATGCTATACACTGTACATAGATACTTATCCATATTAACAACAGTCAGGTAAGTTTTAAAAGTTTTTGGCTTCCCTTTAAATTTATGTTGTGGATTAATAAAATCTTTAGCTGAATACTCTTTCCTTACATGATTCTTGCATGTTGAAAACAATAGAAGTCAGTTTGAATCTTTGAAAACATTGCAGGCTGGTCACACGTGCAGACTTTCACATAAATTGCATAACTTTTGGTAAAGCATTGGCTTTGTATTTTCTTGTCAGACCGAGTTTGATTCCAGGCACTTAACTGGTGTCATGGGTTTTATTTCGTTCGTAACTTATCTTGCAACATTATGGAATGTACATTTCCATAGCATTCATCGACAGTGTCATTATTTCAGTATCAAACAGAATATTAATTGGTTCTTGCAGCCTTTTTCAGCATGCTCTTTCTTTGAATGAATAACCATTCCAGGGTCTATTCTAGGTTGCATGATTGTGGTATTCATGCCAATTGTTAAAAAATCGCATTGAAAAATCAAAAGAATGCACAAAAATCACATAATATTCTCTAACCCTACTATTATGTCTTCATTAAATTTCTCTTATATTTGGAAAAGTACCCCTTGTATCAAATGGAGGGGAGAATTTCCCCAAACTTTTCAGTTTTAGAATATACCCTGCCAATGAAACATTTTTGTTCATTCTTTGTATCATAGAAAGCACTAATTAATAACATGTGTATTGATCACAAGCTTTATATATAACAAGCCTTGCAATTATAATTAAATGGAATACCATATATACTCGCTTAAAAGTTGGCTTTAACTGCAAACAACATAGACCCTGATATGCCATCACATAATGTGCAGGCAGATCAGGGTCTGTATTGTTTGTTCTACTGATTACTCCTAGCAAACTGCACAGACCTAGAACTGCCATATATATATATATATATATATATATCAGTAATACAAAACCTGTCACTGTTGCCTTGCTTACCTTTTTCTGGGATGGAATTATTCTCATCTAAATTAGAATATTCCATCCTCCCATTAGACAGCAGGGGTCGGCAGCCGTTTATATTTAAAGAGCCAAACAAGGTCACAATTCGGAGCAAGAGATCAACAAAGATCCAGTTTAAGAAAGCCCATTTGTAACTGACAGTATACAATTTAACATTATTGATATTAAACATGTTGATTAATAATATGAGAAGAAAAGAAAGTGACAAAAAGACCGAATTGATGTAATTAAGCAGTTTTTATTTTTTAAAATTAATTTTAATTAAAAAAATTTAGTGTATCTTAGCGATGACAAAAGAGCTATATTTTGTTCCGTACTGAGCCACATTTTGGCTCGCGAACCATAGGTTGTTGACCCTTGCATTAGATGAAAAGTTCAAGAACATCTAGAACAGAAAGAACACAAACAAAGTTTTCAAATGTAGCTGTACTTGTTAAAATATAACTTGGAGGAGAAAAATGTGGAATGTCAGGTCCCCTGCCTCTCTCTCTTGCTCTGCAGATTATTAAAACTTTGTATCAGTCAAACTCTTAGCTTTTTATTTTGTTCATGTTGAATTAAGTATTATTATTCAGAGCAGTTTTTTTATTGTGCACTATACTTCTTGAGTACACAGGAGCTGCAATTTCCAATACCCTACACTAAACAAACACGGTATTGTTTAGCTTGCAATTTATTTTGCTTATAATTCTCAATGAATGGTTTTAAAAGTAGTGCCAGTGGTAGAGCTAAATGAATGCATTTTTGTGAACTAACAAAGTTCCAAGAGCATGGCTGATCAGATTGCTAGAAATTGTAATGAGAAAAGAAAAAATTAATTATAGAGTAATATTAATGAGTATGACATTACAGTCATGTTTGTCAAAAGTCCTCTGGAGACACAGCAAAACATGCAGATAAACAGGAGGTTAGGATAAACAATTTTAGTTTGATTTATACTGGATCAGCAAATTATGAGAATGTAAATACCATAGGTTTGGTTTTAATGGGGTTTAATGCCATTTCTCAGCACATGATAGGCTACACATGGTAGCCAGTATATTTGGTGAAGAATGAACCAGGGAAGACCCCAGGAAGAACCACCAACCCACGGGAAGCTACTGGCAAGCTTTCTCACTCACACACACATTGGTCAAGCCAAGACTCAAACCGACACGGACAGATGTGAGATGTGAGTGATCTGTAAAGGCGAGCACCTTAGACTACTCGACCACCTGGGTCCGCAAATCCTGTAGGTACCAGTAAATATGATTGGAATAAACCATTAATCTGGATGGCAGTGAGATTAATGAGGCAGCACTGTTTATCATTACAGTATTGTCTGTAATTTTTATTACACATTTTATTAATTATTGTTTTCCAGGTGTACAGTTAATTAAAAGGAAAAAATTAATCACCATTTTTGACCTAAAATTTGCTAAATTTTAATTTAGAAAAGTTCGCTGTAGGAAAAATTTGAGGAATAAAAATTATTATAACTTTATGGATTAATGATATATAAAAAATTACAAACAATTAGTCAATTGGTGCCATAATGTCATACCAACTTAGACTGGCACAAAAATAGTTGCCATTTTCAAGTGGTCAGAGGAGTGCCATTGTATGATATGGGGGTTACTATGTCCTTAAAAGGCTAAAAAGATCATATTCTGTATGGTGATGATCAGTTAAAAAAATTGTTTCGAAAATATTTTTAATAAAGCTGTTAATTCATATTTGTGGGTCAGATTGTTTCACCTTTCCATGGTTTCATAAGTGCAATATACCTGAACTTGGTAGAGCATAGTGCTTCATTATATTTTAGGAGTTAAGTGTTTGTGTTGAGATATTTTGAGCAGTCTTCAAATTGTTACAACCAAATAAATGTTACACTTGCCAAGTCTGTTTTAGTAAACTACAGTATGTACTCACGTATAAGCCGGATCCAAATGCAAACAACACAGACCCTGATCTGCCATTGCATAATGCATTGGCAGATCAGAGTGTATGTTGTTTGTTCTACTGATTAGACCTTACAAACTGCATAGACCCAGATCTGCTGGCACATAATGCGCCGGCAGATCTGGGTCTATGCAGTTAGTGTTGGTTTATACGCGAGTATATATGGTATTGCTCTGTTTTGCTTGTGCAAGAAAAACATGGAAAGAAGCTTAGTCAGCCTTTTGCAAGGCCCAGTAATATCAATCATCTATCCCCCTGTGGGTTTAGAGATCTACGATAGGCCCAATGAGTCCTCGGCAAATTGTAAGAGTCGACTAATGGAGGCAACCTGTTCGCCTTCAGATGTGTCCTGTGATGATGTTCAAACTGAGGTCTTAGGCTTGTTATTAAAAGAGTGCAGTTAATATTGAATAATATGACCTTGCATTTTAAGGATTTTAGCATTTTTCTTGCCTTTATATTTACATTGTATGCCTTTCTGAGAATATTTTGCAAAATATTTTTGACCTTTTATCTTTTGTCTCATGTTGCGTATTTACTTTTGGTTGAAGGGGTTTGTAGTCCTGGTTATTTGACAAGGTTTTGCCATTTTTGCGACCAAGCTTTTGCACTATATAGTCAGGATTGTGCTGATGTGTCATTAACCCCAATACATACCATACATACATACCTGAGAGCATTGATTAGCTTATGGTGTTTAGTTCTTTAGAGCATAAAAATCAAGTGCTAAAGTAGCAAATGTGGGTCAACCATGTGGAAACTAGGCTCAATTACAAATGATCAATAGGTAAATACAGGATTTCCATATCATGATCAGTATCATGATTTAGACAGCCTTAAATCATAACTATTATGTTTGATATAACTTAAGTGTGATAAATTACATATGGTATTAGGGCAAATGTGGACACAGGTAATTTGAGAATTAAAACCTTGGGTGTAACACTCAGTAGAGCATGGTTCTAAAAATTTTCTTAATATCCATTGAATCAAGAAACACTTGAGTATTCCATTTTTTAGGCCTCCAGCCCATCATACAAAACAGGATAAATATGATAAATGATCACAAGTGGAATACTTAAAAATAGTTTTGGTTTGGTTTTGTGGGGTTTAACACCATTTTTCAGCACATGATAGGCTATACACATCAGCCAGTATATTGGTAGAGGAAGAACCACCAACTCATGGAAAGCTACTGGCAAGCTTTCTCACATACCCGCGTTGGTTGAGCCAATACTTGAACTCACACGGACAGGGGTTAGATGTGTGAGTGATCTGTAAAGGCGAGCGCCTTAGAATATATAATACACATTCTGATTATTAGTCTGGATAATATTTCAGTATATTAATATATTACCAAGATGTTCATAACTCCGACATGCACAAACAAAACCTTCTACTTCATTCATATTCCTTTGCCTGCACAGTTCACGGAACATAAATTCTCGATTTATATTATCATCCCTAACTATTTCAGTCTTCAAATTTATGATTAAAACATCTAATCTGTGTTGATTTTTTCCTTAAAAATCGAAGGCGTGCTAGATAAAGTATATTTCTCAGTTTCCAAGCACTGGGATGAGCAAGTTGCAAAGTTACTTATCACTGTCATCATTTACTGAACACACTACACCTCTCCACTACACTATTTATGCTCTTTCCAAAAAAAAGTTGTGGTAGCCAACACAAGCTCGATACTAAAATGGGTCAAAATTATGAAAATATTATGTTTGGGGTGAAGGCAGCGGGTTGAAAACTCTTTTCAGATACACGACCTCTCATTATATATTTATCTAAGAAACCATGTATTAGAATGGTGTTTTAAACCCACTGTCTTCACTCCAAACATATTTTAATTATTTTGACACATTTTAGTATCAAGCTTGCATGAGGTACCTGCATAAAAAAAACGAAGTCAGCTTAATTTTCAACATGTTCTAGACTGACTATATGTAGGCAAAATAGGAAAAGGTAATCAATAATTGACACAAACTTGATCTAGACTGACTATATGTAGGCAAAATAGGAAAAGGTAATCAATAATTGACACAAACTTGATGTTAAGCGATGTTGAACTTTGATGCTTCTTACCTGAGTTCTGCATGTATTCACAAATAACCCAAAAACCGTAACAAAAAAGTATCAGCACAGTTTGCCACATCGTCCACAGATAATAAAGCAAAAAGTTCCTCAATAGCTGCAGCTCTACTACACTCAGTGTCAGCTGTGTAATCGTCCACAGATAATAAAGCAAAAAGTTCCTCAATACCTGCAGCTCTACTACACTCAGTGTCAGCTGTGTAATCAGATCATACAAAAACTAAACAAAATTGTCCTTTAAGTATACAGTCAAATATTCTTTTAAACCTCTCAGCATTATAGAATAACTTTTCAAATATGCAAAAATCTTTCTCAAAACACTGATATATCTACTATGCAGACCCTTACGGAGAAAAGACAGACAAAGTGTTCCATGATTTACTTTATAAAATTTTTTTAAATCAATAAACAAACAATAGAACCTTTCCCAAGTTTTAAATAAATACTCTTGTGCAATAGCCTTAAGAGTCAACAAATTATCTGCAGTACTGTCATTCTTTCTAAAACCAGCCTGAGACTTATTGATCAGATTATTTTCTTGGGCTCATGTGTAAATTCTCTTGTGAGATATGTGAAAACTTTGTAGAGTGTACCGGTAATCGTTAAAGATATACCTCTGTAGTTACTTGGATCATCTTTCCCGCTATTTTGTATCTAGGGCAGATTATCCTTTTAGTCCACTGTGTTGCAAAGGTGAATAAAAAGGGCATTTAGGTACAGTAAAATACTTTCCCTAGATAGCTAATAACAAATAATTGGAAATCCATAAGATTCAAGAGTTTTGTTTTTCAGACTATCTATAATCTCTTGATCGGTGATGACATCACAGGATGTTAACATTATCAAGGGTGAAATTGTTAACTTCTGCTATACCAGGACTTTTATTCATGTAAGTGACAGCATTTAACAAAGTTTTAAAGTGTTCATACCGGTCCCTTTGTGATTTATTTCCATTGAGCATCAAGTAAAATCTGAATGGATGATTCACTATATTGCAAAATTTGTGTATGGACTATCGATTTAATTTTCATTTCTGGAGTAATCGCCATGTGTACGATTTCTGGGTAGTTCTAGTACAGGTATTACCCGTGTGCCCACTCTCTCTCTCTCTCTCTCTCTCTCTCTCTCTCTCTCTCTCTCTCTCTCTCTCTCTCTCTCTCTCTCTCTCTCAAACAGATTACTTCTATTTAAACACTATTCTGTGTGAATTTTATTGGATAGCACTGAATAGGTTTATGTTTAGCCAATTTATGCCGATATTAAAAGAGAAAGTAAAATTGCATCTGTAACATTATTTCATTGAAATGTATCATACATGGTAGTTGATTCCAAATGGGTAAGATTCCATTATACAAGAAAAATTGCAGCCTCGGGGCCCAGTCTCATAGCTCTGCATAACTCAAAAGTTCACATTGAAACATACATTTGATTCATTATTTAAATTAATGCATGTTGATGTAATGTTGCTAGCAAAACAATTTTTTATATACAGTATGTCTCAAACTTATTCCTTCATTTGATAACTCATGTAAGCTAAGTGTTATTGTACTGCCTGTTTAAATACTTGATATTTGGACTACCGTCTATACTCACATATAAGCCAAGTCCAAATGCAAACAACATAGACCCTGATCTGCCATCTCATAATGTGCCAGCAGATCAGGGTCTATGTTTGTTCTACTAATTAGTCCTTACAAACTGCATAGACCCAGATCTGCTGGCACATTATGCGATGGCAGATCTGGGTCTATGCAGTTTGCCGTTGGTATCATCTTATACGCAAGTATATATGGTAATTTGTATTTGTTTCAATATTGAAAACTTCATCCACTGAAATGTTATTATTCCCACACTTTTCAGGGAAAGTGCCTGTCTGCATGTGAGTGTGCAGATTTGCAAGCATGTATTTATAATGTTGCATACAATCTTTCTACAGTTTAAGATAGAGACTTCAAACCATGGGATATGATTGGGGTTGGTCTGTAGACCTGCACATTGGTTTTAGAATTTGTATACAGCCCCTGGGAGTGGGGATGTGTTGCATTTATATAAAATAACTCCAAAATAATGAAAGCAACATATCTGACAATTGGTGTGTGTATGCATGTGTTTGTGTGTGTGCATGTGTATGTGTGCGCATGTTTGTGTAATCACTGACCAATGTCAACATATGTCAGATTGGGCATTCCAGTGATCGAGGCCTCTAGGTTATGCCCTGGGGGCATCAAATTGTGACCCTTGGGTCATAACTTAATAACTATTGAGATTCCCACCCTGTAATATAACCACTGAGAATGAAAATGCAAATTTATGTATGCAACTGACATTGACCCTATGGTCGATTTCCACCCCTAGCGACTTAGCCCCTGGATCATAACTTGGAAACTGGTGAGATCCCCACCCTATAACCATATATCCACATACTGTGCATGAAAAGACGAATTCATATATGAGACTAAAATTGGCCCATGTGGCTTGTTCTTCACCTGTGGGCAAAGATTTTGGAGGTGGATAGAACAAAGCAAGGGGGTGCTGGGTTTTGTGTTTTATAAGTACTCTAGATAATATTTGCTCTGATTTCTCTATTTTATATTTCCATCTTGGTCACACAAATATTTAATTTGCTATTTAATAAAATTATCACAGCTGCTTTTAATATTGTCTTTGCTTTTGGGGAGACCCTGTAATGTTTTCTTTGCTTTGGGGAGACCTTTTAATGCTGTCTTTGCTTTGAGAAGACAAGATGAGGCTTTCGGTTTCACCTAGAAATTCTATACTCTCTGCAACTATTTGAAAATGAACATGACTGTCAAAACATCTCCATGTTTTCATGGGCACTGTCTAAAAATAGTAAATGTGTAATTATTATTCATGACTTTCTGGTTCAGAGAAGGCCTTAAGATAAGTGTATCAGGAAGTTATATAACATTTCCCATGTTCTTTCTTAAGGCATGGCTCTATATAAACGGAAAGGTCTTAGGCTTAGTATTTCAAAGATTTGATATTATATTATAGATAATGGATCACCAACTGGTGCCAGAGTTGTTTTTAAAAATAAAAAGTTTACAGGTGCAGTATTCTTAAGGCATTGGTATATCAAGAGATAAATGGTTGCAAATAAAAAGTTAAAGGTGCAGTGTTCTGCACATTACTTTTTTTTTACTCACCCCAACCCCCACCCACCCGCCCCAATCGAAGGTGCAGGGGGATATATATGATTATTGATGTCCATCCATCCATGGATAAGGTGGTTTCTGCCACATAACTTCAGTTTGCTGTGGGGGGTTTTTCTCCAGACTCGTATGTGCCTTACCAATGAATAGAGACAGAAGCCTAATGATTTGGGGGCTGCTAGGTCCACGGTCAAGGTCACTAGAGCTAAAAATGTAATCTTGCTTTCTGCATGACAAGTCAAGTTTTCTGGCCTAATTTTCTTTAAACTTCATAGGTAGTCTACACTTGGGCAAGGGCAGCTTCCTGTTAATTCCGAGTCCAAGAGGTAACAGGTCAAGACCACTGGAGCAACATTGGTTTCTTTATTGACATAGGTGGTCTATAATTGTGCAGAGACACCTCCTCATTGATTTTCAAGTGCAGAGGTCAGTGGTCAAGGTCACAGGAGCTAAAATTATCACTTTAGGTTCCACATCATAAATCTACTTTTTTCAAAGTTCCCACACCCAATTTTTGTCAACTTCATTGTTGTATTACATTTGAGGAAGGGCAGCTATCTATAGAGTCTGTGATTGATAGGTCAGAGGTCAAGGTCACTTGACATGAAATTACTAAATTATGTTTATTTTACAATTGTTTTTAACAGTTTATAATGGTCAGTTGGGCAGATCAGCCATTTTTCTTTTAGCTATTTTTTTCATTATGTTTATTGCACATTTAATTCCTTATTTTCAATCATCTTTAATGATGGATTATGCTGCTGCCAAACTTGGATACAATAGGATTGAATTTTATTGTTAATTTGTCCCTACACACCTCTTTGCAGATGGCTACCAGTAGTCTTCAGTTCTAAGGAAAAGTTTTGGTCTGCTCAGTTACAGGAAGATTGGAATAAAGATGTCTTGTCATATTATACATGAATCCAAGTTTAAGATTCAACTTCAATGAAAATAACCAATTTAGTAATTCAAGTTGAAAAAATTGAGGACATTTTTTTCCGAGCAAAATCCCTAGAATGACACTTAAAATTTCTGTCCCCTCCATTCATCACAAAACCAAACATGCAAGGATATATTAACAAATAAATACTGGTATGGTAAAAATCTAACATCATTTTTTTCTTTTTTCTTTTTCTTATTTGCTGCAGGTCACCACTTTTGCTACATTACAATTGGGTGATGAATTGTGTGAAACTCTAACCATTCATTAGGAACAAATGACATTATAGATCACTGGGCTCTCTGTGTATGGGATGTTTTAATGAAACACAGACTACAAAAGGGACAAAATAATCTCCTCTCTCTATCTCTTTCTCTCTCTCTCTCGGTCCCAGTATGTGTTGTAGTAAATGTATTTTTATGAAAGATTTATACTCTATACAAGGTCATTTTAAATTATTTGGATAGAAATTTAAATGAAATCACCTGCAATAAAATTAGAAGATGTTTGCATTTTCCTTCCTGCATAAATTGTGATACTTCTCTTGATCTCTTGGATAATAGCTGCCTCTCTACCAGAGGGGTGGTGGTGGAGAGTCCACCATATGGCCAGCAAGATCTTTCAAAGATTCCTGGGGAGTCAGCTACAGTGTTTTATGTCTCTTTTGTCTTTCAGATTCATAAAATTGTACTTTGCTTAGTTGTGTGGGCTGGTTTTCAGACAATAGGTGTATAGTTTTGACTAGCTGACATATATTTTCATGCTTGTCCAGCTTTCTGTATGACAGGTCCTGTCCAGTGGTCTTCATTTTGCCATCTAATATACTTCCAAATTATTGCATGTTGATAAAACAGGTTGATGCAAGTTCAACCTTAGGTCAGTAATATTATCCAAGCATACAGTGTTAATTGCTTAGTGTTCATATACCAGCATTATCTGAACATAAGAAAGGTTCAAATAGTCATCAGTTTTTTTTTTCTTTCTTAGGAATTAATAATTGAGATCTACATTTTTTTATATAATTGCTTGGAAAATGTGGTTCAGACCAGCTTGCATCTTGAACTGAATAGGTCAAACAAAGTGATCAGAGCATCAGTGGTGATTTATAATGGAGCTAGTTAGGGATGATAGATGATAATATTACCACCGAGTATATTGTTCTGTCTTCATGTATTATATTTATATATAGATGTGATTTAATCATGCAAGTATAGACCAGTCATTTCCTCAAACTATATTTAGTATTGATAATTTTAAATAATTTCTTAGTAATAAATGTCAAGGGGTTTGTATGCAGTACACTGTATGTAATAACTACAGTAGATCAAGTTTAATGGTACACTATCTGACAGACCTGACCCCATGGCCATTTTGATTGCTAACTGTTCACGGTCTTAACTCCTAAAACTATTTTTAAAAAAGTGAACCATGTGTGAGAATTACTCAGTATGTATACAGGTACGGTATTGTATTTTGCATTTAGCCCAGATAGAATCATACTCTTGTTGATTTTGAAGTCAAATGTTCAGGTGGAGGTTGACATTTCACCACACTATGTTCTCAATGGTGACCAAAATAACCATTGGCTACTAATTTTACCAGATGGCTACTTATTTTCATGAAATAATCTGTTTTGGATTCTGCTTTTTTTCCTTTGGAAAGAGAGAGTCATGTTGTGATTACCAACAAAATTTAGAAAATGTGATTTTGGCTACTACAGAAAAAATTGTAATGGGAACCTGACCATATATGTGACAAAAAGTATAGATTCTTTCTCTGTCTTTCAGGAGAACCCAGCCTCATCTGTGCGAAGTGATGCTCCGAAATGGGTCAGCCAGTGGGCAGCTTTGACCAGTCAGAAATCTTATAACAAAACTGATGATATGGACCAGTACAGTCCAGGATCATCCTTGTCTGATCAAGGTAATATACTGATATGCATGAGGAATCTTAGAGTGTCAGGTGTGTTTGTTTAGTAAGTTTTATTATTAATATAATTTTCATTATTTCAATTCAGAAACTAACTGTGTACAGTTTGCATCCATAATACAATGCTTAAACTTCCCAAACCCTCATGGTGGCTCATGATTAAGCTGGAACTTATCCTGGTTTCTGATGACTTCAAGCAAATAAAGAGCATGACTCCACTTGCAAGGGATGCCAATCCATTGATAGATTAATCCCCAACATATACTGGTAACCAATCACAACTAGGCTGACTGGAACTTGTAAGTCTGCAGAGCCTACCACTTAAACCAGGCTTCCTCTACCCCTGTATATATTTTGTTAAAGAATTCTGTTGCACAGAATTCCTGTTTTTCATACAAACTAATTTTAAGTCATTCTGAGGACCCTGGAGAGCCATGTTTGTATTTGACTGTGTTCTTCTTATTATTAGTAGTAGCAGCAGTAGTACCTATAGTAGTAAAAGTCTATACCCATCGAGTTAAGTTGAAGTGTCTAATTTCAGACAAAACAGAACCAAAAAACAGTACCAAGCCTCCAAATGGGCTCAGTCGAAAACGTCCTGGAACAGGGCGTCGACTACCAGCCATTCCACCAGAATCAACAAGTCCCATTAATAGTGAATCCAGTAAGGGGAGTCCAATCACCCGAACTGCCAGCCATGTCAGTAGCCCAGGGCTAAAATCAGTGAAAATTTCTAGTCATGTTTCATCTCGTTATCAAGACACAGACTCTGAGTCAATATCCCGTATCAAATATGAAAGTAATTCAGAAGGGGGATCCATTGTGTCTAGCAAGGGAGGTCAGCGGCAAAGCAGTGGGAGTGTTGCCAGTCTTGATACAGAAATCCTTCTGAAGGACACTGAAGTCGTCATGACTGCCATTGAGGCCAGAATGGGCTCAAAGTCACACAAAGTGAAGGAAAATGGACACATTAGTGTAAATTCTAGAGAACGAAGGGACAGTGTCGGTTCAGATACGGATACTTCCAGTGTGGTAGCCTTAGTGAATGGTGATGAGGATTATAACAAATTGTGCTATGAAAGTCCTAGGATAGCTTTAAGAAAAGGTCAGTTGAAAGAGGCAAAACAGTCAAGTGCTGTTATAGATTCAAAGTCACAAGTGAAGTCAGCAGGTGAAAGGGTACAAACACGTCATGATACTCATTCATTTACATTCAGAAAGGAATTAGTTGAGTTTGAACCATCAGTAGTATCAGATGTTATGAGTGGAACAGAAAGGACTACAACTATTATATCTGAATCTTTGATGAACAAAGGGGAAGAACAATTGGTTAAACAGGACTCAAAAGGAAAGGGTACAATTTCAATGACAAAGCCTAATCGAGCATTCCAGCTTCGGAGGGCACATGCAGATAGTGAGGAACCATTGCTTGATACGCCACGATCCACGGCAAGTGTAGGGTCCCATTTATCAAGTAATACATCAAGTGTCACACCATCCTCCAGGGTGCCCATGAAAGCAAAACGACCAGGATCAGGGAAATTGGCTGACAAGCTGCAACAACAGCAGCAACGACAACCACAGCAGCAGGTTTCAGCTAGAAGTGAGCAAAGTTTGGGGGCTCAAATTGTTAAGAAGAGTAGAGAAAATGCAAAATCAATGGACCTCATTGCTGCATTTACAAGGACTGATGGTGGTCGACACAGTCTTAGAATGTCAAGGACCCTCTCAGTTCCAGGGTCTATGCCAAGCACTCCGAACACACCATCAGAAAAAAGCCAGAAACGAAAAAGTGATATATCTGCTTCTTCAAAATCAAGTGGTCTAAGGCATTCTAATAGTTTAAAAGTGAGTGGAGTTTGCGTAACTCCCAAGTATTCATCCCAGCCTCCTAGTCGATCTAATTCACCTAAATCTGCAGAAAGAACTGCATGGAAGCGACGGAAAGACTATGATCCCCGCAAAGCTGTGGCTGAGGCTAAAGGGAAAGCTAGGGATAGTACAAAGCCTAAAATCGAGATGGGTATAACAGGTAGTCGGCGAGTGACACGGTCAGCCTCCTTTACTAATACTCGGGATTTAGGTTTAAAACTTAGTACCTATAAAAGTGATTCTATTTCAAGTACAGATGATATAAGTCACAGAAGCAGTGAGGCTAGTGATACCTGTGATAATACTCCCAAGAGAGGATTTGTGCCATACCCTCGTTCCGTGTCAACCAAAATGGTATATGCTTCCAGTACTGAAGAGGAAGAACTAGAGAGAGTCATTCGTTCAACTCAGGTAAAGATATATTTTAAGTAATTTTTCATTAACAGCTTTTGTTTCATTTGATTGCTTTTATACAGAAGCAAATTTTAGTTGTATTTTCTGTTTGCGTTACAGCTTTATCATCTTTTTTTTATTTCAACACTATGACTGTAGTGGTTGTGTATTGTCAGCATCAGAGATATGATTGAAAAACTGTAACCTTAACATTGTATAGAAAGAAACTTTCACATATGGTTTATATTTATGTGATTTGAAAATTAAGCTCATTTTAGGAATGAAAATTGCATAGTGAAATCATTTAAATCAATAGTGTTAATTTTTAAATATAGTGAGAGTTTAGATTTCCAATAAGTTTTAGCAGCAAAAGTTATTTTGTTGTGAAAGTCTGTCTGGTATTATACTGTCTGGCCCACATTAGTGGAACAGAAAGATATAGTGGTCACTTTTCCAACAGCAGAGGGGCATCAGAATCAATGCTATTTATGATGGTTTTCATAAATATGTTTCATTTAAGCTCGACATACAAGCCCTGGCTTTTTTGTCTGGTAAACTTCATTTTGTTTGAAATTCAAACATTACTTTAAATTGCAAAGCATAATAATGAAAGGGAAGTGGTTGGGAGTTGAAAAGTGATTTGGAGAATCATTAATAACCAGAATCTTAATTTTTTAGCTCACCTGGCTGTAAGACCAAGTGAGCTTATGGATGGTCCTTTGTATGTTGCACATCATGTTGAACAATCATAATAACTGTTTGCAACTTCTTCTCAATAAACCATTTGACCAATTTACATATGATTTTACAAGGAGCATTCTGGCATCAATGCCACCAATTTGCATATGATTTTACAGGGAGCATTCTGGCATCAATGCCTGTCATATGTTTAGTGGATGCCAATCTGTCATACATTATGGCCACCATTACCAAAAATAGAAAAACATTTAAACAATTCTCAAAAACCACTCAGAAGAATTTGACCAAATTTGACAGAAAGCATCCTAGCATGAAGGTGTTTACAATTTGTTAAAATTATACCAGTCAACCATCAAATATGGCTACCATTGCTAAAAGAAGTTTTAAAAACTTGTAACGACTTCCAAAAAATCATTAAAAAGAATTTGACATCTGACAGAAAGCATTCTAGTATAGATGGCTTTCAAGTTTGTACAAATGATGCTGATCCACTATCAATTATGGCTGCCATTACTAACATATGAAAACCATTTAAAAGAATTTGACCAAATTTGACAGAAAGCATCCTGACGTAGATGGCTTCCAAATTGTGCAGATGATGCTAATCTGCCATCAAATATGGCTGCCATTACTAAAAATATACAAATCTTTAAACGACTTCTTATTAAACCCACTCAACAGAATTTGAGCAAATTTAACAGAAAGCATCCTGCACAAAGATTTTTCAAACTTGTATAAATGAAGCTGATCCAACTTAGATCTGGCCACCATTACTAAAAATAGAAAAAAGACTGTCAATGACTTCTCAGAAACTTCAACGGAGAATTTGAACAAATTTGACAGAAAACATTCTGGCATTAATGGCTTTCAAATTTGTACAAATGATGAATCACAATAAATGAAAAATAAAATATCCTTTAAAAAGTATAATCTCATAATCCATAAACAGAATTTGACAAAATTTGACATTTAGCATTTTGGATAAATTGCTTTTAAGTTTGTACTGGCAATGCCAATCTCCCAACAGATATGGCTGCTGCTACTAAAAATATACATACTTTTAATAACTTCCTCTAAAAAGCCACTTAACAGAATTTGACCAAATTTAACAGAAAACGCCCTGGCTTGAAGGCCTTTCATTTTTATAGAAATGCTGACCCACATCCACCACTGAATATGGCCACCATTACTAAATATTTACACAACTTTATCTGAAAACAAAATCAATAGAATTGAACCAACTTTGACAGAAAGCATCTTGGCATATAGAGGCCATTATTATTGGACAAATGATGCTGATCTGCCATTAGATGTGGACATATATATAAAAACTAGAGAAGCCATGAAACAGTTGTTTTTATTACATATGCAGTCATCAGCATTGGAAGAATAGCATTGTACTAACCCAGACTTTTGGCAGACTGTTCTTTTTTTAGGCAAATGTCTACCAGGTGAGCAATCTCGGGCTTACTTGTGCCTCTTGTTTTTTCAACTCCTCTTAACAAAGCATAAATTATGGAAGTATCTTGTTTGATATAGTCTGTGGTATATTTTTAAGTTTTAAGAATTTTCCAATAGAGTTATAGTATTGTGACTCTTGAAACTAAAATCCAAGAAAATGCTTCACCCCTCTACTGCACAAGATGTACAAAATTGTTATTATCCCTTCACCTGTAATCTTGCTAAATTATTTGGGTTTGTTGCTGCATTAGGACTGACGAACATACATTCCAATTCATGTGGTCAAGTATCACAGGCAGCATGGCACAATGCATGTCAAAGTATGCATGTATACATTTACAAATAATACAGTACTTCATTATAATGCATGAATGAATCAGTTTGCATGTTGGTGTTATTTTTATGTTGCACATGTTGCATGTATTTATTACTGATATTTAAGATCTTAGATCTACATATACAGATTTTGAACATGTTTTTCCAATTTCTAGCTTACCTGGCCATAAGGCTTAGTGAGCTTATAACATCACCTTGTGTCCATCACCCATCATCAATCCATCATTTGTCCATCAACATTTGCTTGTTGCCACTATGAAGGCCACGTTTTTGATCCAGTTTTTATCAAACTTGAAATGTAGGTTTATATCATCAGTATCTCAGAAAAGTTTGAATATGAGCAAGATCTTTTCATATTGATGAGGTGATCATGGATCTGATTGGCAGAGCTTATTACCACTATGGAGACCATATTTCAGTTCTGATTTTGATTAAACCTGAAATATATGCTTATACCGACAGGTTCGATAATGAGTGAGATACATGCATATTAATGAGATGAACTTGCATCTGATTTACTGAGACTGTTACAACTCAGGGAGCCATATTTCTGATCCGATTTTGATAAACTTCAAGTATGGGCTGATATCAGTAGGCTGTTTGATCAGTTCATTATTGAGCGAGATCCACTCACATTAATGAGGTGATTTTGCATCTGATTGGCTTAACTTGTTACCACTCTGGAAGCCATACTTCTGATCAGATTTTTTAATAAGCTTGGAAAATAGGCTTGTATGATCCAGATCTCAGATGCGTTCGATAATGAGCAAGATCCATACACATATTAATGAGGTGATCTTGCATCAGATTGGCTGAACTTGTTACCACTCTAGAGACTGGATTTTTTATCTGATTTTGAGTAAGCTTAGTGTTACAACTCTATGGTCGAGGAAAAATGTAACAGAAAGAAAGTGAAACCAACAATGTATGATAAATCAACAAACAATTTATTTTTTGATAATAAAAATGAAAATCAAAAGACACAGTAACATGAATTAGAATCCAAATAATTCAATTATCCTAAGTGTCCTAATCACAAGTCCTAAATATAGAATGTTCTGAATGAATGAATGTTCCGAGTGAATGAATGTTCCAAATGAATGAATGTTCCGAATGAATGAATCTTCCTAATGAATGAATGGGTTGTCTGGAATGTCCTGATGTACCAACGCTAATGAAATCCAGATTATCTTTGAGAATATCCACAAGTATCCAAAAGTCATATATTTAAATCCAAATGTTAATGAGCACTTTAGGTAACTCCAGTGAATGTTCCAATAAATAATTCCTTTCGAATTATGTATACTGCATTACAGCAGTACAGGATTACGGCATTACAGGATTTTGGAACTACATCACAACTATGATTCCAAACAATCTGATGATTCCAAAGGCTGATCATAAAAAACATGAATGTTTTTAACACAGGATTTAAAATTGGAATGATTATAATGCGTATATCAAGGTCTTATATACTCTTTGCAAATGGCCTATTTCACAGCAGGAAACGTGTCATATTATGACCCAGAATGCAATACTAAATGCATCTTTCGAATGGAAATTTTCTCAAGAAATGGTAAACAACTCTGACCTTGAACTCAAATGTAGTCAACATCTTATTGACAACTTTAAACCAAACTTAAAGTGTGACTTACTATTTGACACAATTTTAAAGTACAGTCATAAACCAAAAGGTTAGGAACATTATAGATTCTATATACATAACATTAGTAACTGGACTTAAATTATCAAGATGTCCAATGAGCTTTATTATGAGCAAGGTCTGCACATATTAATGAAATTCAGCACTGATAAATAGTTCTTAAGTTGAATGCAATTGTTTTTATTTTTAAAAATCCTTTTAAAATACCTGTTCTCTCTTTCCAAATTAAAGCAGAGCAATAGTAATTCATGATATTGATGATTTAGAATCTCATGTTTGGTATTACAGCATTCTTTCCCTTGCAGAAATTATACAAACCAGTAAAAAAAATGTTAGATTACAAAATGTGTAAATTTCAATAGAAGAATTAATAAAAAGTAGCAAAATAATACACCTTAGGGATTAAAATGAATAATCAGATGTACAATTGCGGGTTAGCATAAACTATACACAATGTTGTAATTAAGGATCAGAATTTATTTGCACAATCATAGATATATGTTTGCAAGTAATTGTGTTTTTTTTCTTCAATATTGCTTTTGCTCAAATAAAACATGTTTCTTGTAAAAACCATGTCTAAAGTGTATATGTTTATTTGCTTAGAATTATTTTTAAACGTTTGCCACATTTGAAATTCCTAAATATTTGAAAGCATGTTTAATATGTTGGTAAAATAGAGTTTCACAGTTGCTAGTATTGCCATGCTCAAGTGCCTGAAAATTTGGTCATTTATATTTTATAACAAGTATTGCACATTATTTTATGGCATTTCATATATTCAGTGCCATTAATAAAAAATTATTTGGAATTTACATTGTTTATTTCAAGCTTTTAATAAGTAAAATACCCCAGTATTTCTTTTCTGCTGAAACACTTCCAAATTTAATAACCAAGAGTAAAGAAGCCCATGGTCTAAAAGAAAACAAAGCCTGCGAATTGTAATTACAGTTTGTGTGAAAGATATGTGACTCTGTTGACTTCAAAATAAAGCTTCATCTGTAAACTTAACTTTTAAAGATCATGGATGACTTCGATTATGCATATTAATCATGGCTTTATCTTTGGAAAGAACTGTTATCAGATAATAGTAAAATAGCTAAAATTGATATGTTATAAAACATGGGAGATATATTGCAAAGGTTGTGTTCTTACAGTACTACATAAGCCTGCTTAGTGAAATGGTCAACTGTTAAGTTGTGTAAGCCAGGTGAGCATTATCAGGCCCATCTGGGCCTCTTGGCAGAAGCTCAACATAGTGATTGCTTTGGGGTCTGTGTGTGTTTTCTGTATGCACATCCATCTGTATGTCTGTCCATCAACAATCTAGATTAACCTCAATGTTACAGTTTTTATGTAGTCAGTTTCTAAAGTACAGTTGACCACAGATTTATGTTACTTAGAATGTCGATACATCTTGATGTGTACAACTCCCGTTTACCAAAAGCTTGAGGGAAGCCTCAACAAGTGGGTCATGGCCAGGTTATTGTTTTGTGATATTTATCAGAATGGTGTAATATTTGTCTTAGATGATTTATAGAAAACTTTCCTCATCTCTCAAAATTATTTGTTTTCTTAAAAAAGTATTATTTTCAACAGGCTTTTCATTCATCTTAGGCTTTTTGAAAAAATAAATTTGCTGAGTCTTTAAGAAATTTAATCATGCAACCATTTCATTTACAATAATAAGTTTCTTTGTGCTTTTTAAATTGTGTCAAAATTTACTAAAAAATCAATTCTTACAGGCAAAGGGTCACACTTATTCATGTACTATTTTCAGTAGCTAAATTTGTTTTTAACTGTAAAAAAAGAAAAGAAAATTTTTTCACTACAAATAATGGAAACCTTGTTTATTATGAGGAAAAGTTATGAATGTAATTTCAACAAAATTGTTTAAATTAGCACTCTAGATTGACAAAATGTTTGTGTATATATTTTTTGAATATGTTTGCATGAAAGATCATGTTTTGCATGATACATTGTAACAAAGAACATTGATCTATAGCTGCTGCAAATGAGTTATATTGCATCAGCAAAGTGGGGTCTCAGAATTAATTGTAAAATAAGTAGTGTAGAAACAAATCTACTTGTACTTTTGTTGTGGCATAAGTGTTTTGTCTACCCATATGTTTTTTAAAATTCAGTAAATAGAGATGTGACTATATGTTATACCTTTACATATTTGGAATCCTTTTGGTGAAGTCAAAATAGATACCTTGTTTGGAAGAAAAAAAGTGTCATGAGGCATGTAGTATTGAAGCAATATATGGTGCAATTTAAAAGCATCAAGGGAACAAAGAATTCATTTGAGGCATATGGGATCAAAAACAGACCACTGATTAGCAGAAAAATATTCAAATGTTCAGTGTTAAAAAAAAGACTGATTTTTACCACTTATCTCCATTGCTTCATAACTGCCCCACTCCCTAACAGTTCTCATTGTCTGGACATGCTGGAAGTGGAGCAATCTGGCCTTGGCAATAGATAGTACAAATTGATAGCCTAGTATAGCTTGTGGACAGCATAGCTGGATCTATGTTCTTTGCAATTTAATTTAATTATATCAAGTCATTCCAATTGATACAAAGTTCACTTTATCACCTTACATACCTTATTTTGCCATTGTCTACAGGACCTCAGCCCTAACAAGGTGGGCAGATCAGCTATCAACCTGCACAAGTCAGCCTTCACACCCCCTCCGCCTCGATCGATGGGTCTCTCCATCTTCACCCAACCTCGTAAAGAGCGTTCACAACCCTCCACACCTTTGAATTATAAGATTCCTTCCCCAGTGCATCACTCCCTATCTCTCTATTGCATGCCCTTAGATAGGCCATACATGGGTCTAGGGCATCAGAAGAAAGCCTTTTCTTCTACTGAATCATCCCTTTTGCAGAAAAACCAACAGGTTTGTCATGTCTCTTCAGTAGCAGGCTTCTATCACTTACCTTTTTTCATGTATCTTAACTCATTGTACTGTCTGTGGAAGTTTCAAGATTAAAAAAGGCAGAGTTTTGGGATAAATCCACTGTAAAGTCACATGTGGCATAGGTTTTTAGCTCACCAGGCTATACCCAAGGTGGGCATTTTCCCTCTATGTTATGACCTCTTCAGCACAATGCTGGAAATGTGCTCCAATAATGCTTGAGATTTTTCCTCGCATATAATTTTAGCAAATGTTTTCTCTCTAGGCTGATTTTTATTTACAAGGGAACTGACCAAGAAAGAAGAGCAATTCATTTTAGGCATAAAAATTTTATAGTAAAAACATGACAGTGTTTGCCAAAATTTCATAATCATTTTTGACAGATTTTGCAGTTGTCTGCTGATAATTGTCTCCGGATTTATATCTGCATCACTCTGATACACCTGTAATATCTTCTGGTAAACTTTTTACAATTATTTTCTACACTAGTGTAATTTCTAACACTTATTTAATGAGAAAATTTGTTCACAAGCAGTAGTATAGGAAGAAATTCTGGGCCCCCCTCCAACTTAATTCTGGGCCCTTCCCTATAAAATTTTGCATGTTTGATGGGAATTTTGGGCCCACACTAGGCCTGGACCACCTCCTCCCCCCACCCACCCACAATTGCTTGGGTTGCTTGGGCAGTTGCTATGTCACTGTTCACAAAATAACAAGATTACTTATCAGTATAAATGTTTAAATAATAATAATAATAATCATAATAATAATAATAATAATAATATCTGAGAAAATATATGTGGACTGAATATAAAAATAATTTGGTTTAAAGTAAGTTCTTTTACATCACAATTTTTTCTTTTGAAAGTTATTTAGATATTTATCTAGTTTACTTGCACTGTTTAATATAAAACTGAAAATGATAGAGGTTTGTCAGGTTCAAATAAAATAGCTTCTTTATCACTAGTGTAATATTGCAGATTAAAAATTATACGTTTAACAAATATTTTAGTTATTCTATAGTTCTCAGTTGTAGCATTACTATTTTTGGAATCTACATTATATGTGTTACAAGCAGTATCATTTTGTTATCACTGCTTATAAATATGTCAACTTGTATGTTTATGTTCATTTTCACAATTGTATTTATTAATTTGTTTTGTCAGTTAGTGCTTAGTTTTAAAAAAAAAAAATAAATAAATGCAGGAGATACTGTGTCCTGCACAAGTGTGCGGGAAGGAGAACAAAATTGAAGAAGACTCGAGCAAATGCAGGAGATATTACATGTATGAGCTTCTTGTATTCTCTTATGTGGATCTGTTTTCTCAACTCATGCTCTTTTTATTGCTTTTTGTCTTTTTCCAATTCATATCATGTCATGTACGATTGTACACATAGTCAATGGCATAATTTAAACTTTATAACCTAAAGTGCACCCTACTTTTGTTTTTTCAAGGAAGGTAAATTAATTCTGAAATGGCTGTCAGTTATGCACATCACCTACCTATCATATATACTCGCGTATAAGCCAGGTCCAAATGCAAACAACTTAGACCTTGATCTGCCGTCGCAAAATGTGCCGGCAGATAAGGGTCTGTGTCATTTGTTCTACTGATTAGTCCTTACAAACTGCATAAACCCAGATCTGCTGGCACATTATTCGACAGCAGATCTGGGTATATGCCGTTTGCAGTTGGTATCGGCCTATACGCGAGTATATATGGTAGTACAAAAGAGCCTTGTCTCCGTAACTTGAAACTTCCAATTATTTTGTGTTGTATTTGTTTACATAACATCATCTAACACCTTGTATCATCTCTTACAGCCCATCATTTCATTCTTTGTTTAATTTAACACAGATGTCAAGTCAGAAACTGTATGTAGTGAAAATATTTTGGGAAGATAAATTGTGTCATATTGAAACTTTAATATCTTCACATCTTTGCATATTTCTGATTCTGAGCACTTTATTTTTTAGTTTTTGAATTTGAACATTGTGGTTCTTTACATGTTTCCAAATCTAGGCAGATAACCTTTTGAGTTTTGACAAATCCATTACTACATATGAAATGCAGATTCTCCCTCAGTAAGACAGGTCACAATGACCTTGTTAACATGAATGAGTGGTCCCTTAGTGCGTTCAGTAGAATAATAGCTTATAATTACTATGACTAAACACTTGATGAAAAAACAATCATGAAATCAACCATCTTTAAACCAAGAAAACTGGTGCTGTAACAATCTTGTCAACCCAAATATTAACATTAAATCACAGCTATCTTAACTCTTGGCCATCTGATGTTTTCATATGGTTTTCATATTCTTCAGTACACAAGATGTATTTCTGGATTTGAAGTTAGTTGCATACTTTCGTGTTTAGGATTTATTTATCAGGAAAATTTCTTTTTCTGTGCACAAAAAGTCTGAATAAAGAAACTTTTCCATGAGTTCAAAGAAGAAACATAAGAAGAAGAAAAAAAACAAGATTGAATGTCTCTGCATTTTTGATTATTAACTCATTAACCCCTGGAGATTCTTTTCATTTTCGCCAGAAATGGGGGTAGGAAACGCATTTTTGGGGTTACTTCTGAATGCAGCAAAACACATCTGCTTAAGAAAGTTTTTCGTTTAGCCGGATGCTTTGGTGTATCAGAAACATTGTTTTTGATTGGCTATTACGCTCACGCATGTGCAGAAGGGTAAAAGTTGGACTTCTTTTTATCTTTTTTTTTTTTTTTTTTTTTTTGTATTGGATCTTCGATTTTTGTGTCCTGGCCCCTTTTTACTCCAAATCTCAAACTTATCCTACTTTTTGCAAAGGTTCATCTGTCTGTGTGCAGTTCGGACCGGTCTGCTTTAAATCTAAGGCCAAAAAGTCTAAAATCCGGACACAAACTCCGGTTCCGGAACTGGCAATTTTAGACCTAAAAAAAAATCAGGTCTCAAAAACTGCATTTTTTTCGCTGTATTTTTTAATGCGAGTAGAAAGTCGACATTATTTGGTATCATTGTAGAGCTACATCTGTCTACTTTCCTGAAATACCATCCACTTTAGTGTATCCTAAATGATGTTCACATTACAGAGCTCGGAAGTAGGGTACAACCTCATGACGCGTAAACGTGGCGCCAGGGGTTAATGAGTTAAAGATAGGTCAGTTATTTTGTGCACATCCAATATGCACAGTCCTGTGCATACCACAAAACCTTCATGAATGGACTATATGCACTATAAAAGGTCAATATATAAAGACTGTTCTCATATAAGGTCAAGCAGACATGTCATGATGGTCGGGCTATACAACATAATATTTTGGAATCATAATGATATCATCTGTACAACATACATCGATATATCATCAGGCTTACATCCTACACCCACTACCGTGTATACTCGCGTATAAGCCCGGTCCAAATGCAAACAACATAGACCCTGATCAGCATTCACATAATGCGCCGGCAGATCAGGGTCTATGTTGTTTGTTCTCCTGATTAGTCCTTACAAACTGCATAGACCCAGATCTGCCAGCACATTATGCAATAGCAGATCCAGGTCTATGCAGTTTGCAGTTGGTATCGGCTTATACGCGAGTATAATGGTACAGTATTTTGGAATCATAGTGCTATCATCTCTACAACATACATCCATATATCATCTGGCTTACATCCTACACCTACTAATCATTTTTCATTGCCAACTTTTTTACATTGAAATATGTCTTATTCTCTGTATATCGTTTATATATAACCACACAAAATAGCATTCTTACTCTTTGCTCAGTCACCTATAAAAGTAATGAATAGAATCTTTATCAATCATTAATGGCATATGATACCTGATTTCTATACTTAGCTACACTCAGTATGTCTGCACCAGTCATGAACTAGTCCCCAGTAAATGGTGTAAAAGTCAATACATCTGCACAAGAGCATGTTAAAAATGACAAGAGTCACTATAACTATTACCTTTTTATCTGTATCTGCACCATTATATCCACTATTGAACATGACAGCTGAACAAAATACAGCTTTATTCATTGAATATTTCTCAGGCCAATCACAAGTGGCATATGAGGAAACATATATTTTGTATGAAGTGTGATATTTCATATAAGAAGACCAGACCCATTTTCACTTCACATCTTTATATATATATATATATATATATATATATATATATATATATATATATATATATATATATATATATATATATATATATATATATATATACACATACACACACAAACACACACACACACACACACAACTTGGTTTGCAACAATGAACTTGGCACTTAACATTCAGCTGGTATGAAGGATTAAAATGGGCTTAACATTTTGAAATTTTCCGAAAAGAGTTTGTGTTTATTCTGAGGAGATTGTGAATATTCTCAAATTTTAGAAATTCCTCAACTCTCTTTTTTCTTCAAGCGAAAGTGATTATCAGGTGTAAAATTTTAAAGAAACTTTTTTTATATCTTTTCTTCCATCTAAACCTCTGGCAAAAATCCCAGTATATTGTAAGTAACAAGTAGTATGAAGTAAAATATCAGTCTGAAGAAAACTTTTTTAAATATCAATCAGTGAATGATAAAATTACCATGTCATTTCCAGTGTGTTTGTAGAACTACCGTATATACTCGCATATAAGCCAATACAACTGCAAACTGCATAGACCCAGATCTGCCATAGCATAATGAGCTGGCAGATCTGGGTCTATGCAGTTTGTAATGACTAATCAGTAAAACAAACAACATAGATCCTGATCTGCCGTCACATAATGCGGCGGCAGATCACGGTCTATGTTGTTTGCATTTGGTACCAAATTATACGCAAGTATATACGGTAAGTGCTTACCTTCGCATCTCTTATCATGAACTCCAAAATGACTGTTACAATCAAAATGTTCTTAGAAGATAATATGTATTTCCCCAAAATGTTCATAATGTTCATGGGTTTGAGATTTTCTATCCTTAAAGCATATCCTTACATATCGTATATACTCGCGCATACGCCGGGTTTGAATGTAAACAACATATACCCTAATCTGCCATCGCATACTGCACTGGCAGATCAGGGTCAATGTTGTTTGTTCTACTGGTTAGTCCTTACAAACTGGATAGACCCAGATCTGCAGGCGCATTATGCGACGGCAGATCTGGGTCTATGCAGTTTGCAGTTGGTATAGGATTATACATGAGTATTTATGGTAACTAACCTGACTTTAAAAAATTGTATGTCTCACATGACCTGCAGATTTTGTGTTTGATTTTTCTCATGTGTATAGCTTCATTAACAAAAGTGATACTTTGGCTTAACAAACATTTTCTAGTGTAGGGAGAAATAAAACTTGATACGGACCCTCCAAGTTTTTCAGATGTCTTAATTGCTATCAAATGTCTGCTTACCCCCAGCCTTAAACTTGTATTTGTCTACATTTTCTGTGGATACTGTATATATTTGATTCACAGATTTTTGTTGTTTACAGTCAAACTAGCTAAAACAGTTAGCTGATAGCCACCTTTATAAGGAAGTTAGTTTTCAAGACCAATCATAATACATTCCATATAAAATCAACTTCCATAAAAGTCACCTTAATTTTACAGGCACTTTTAGTCAGTCCCAAAGGTGGCTGTCTTGTGCAGGCTTTACTGTTGTCATGTAAACCATTTAAAGGCTGGACATCTTGCTTCAGTTCAGTGATAGATATAAACAGTTGCACATATATTTATTCTGAAAAAGACATTGCCGCAGTTGTATTTGTTTTAATGTAAAACTCTAATCATTCTGGTTTTGTTTTAGTACTAATGCACCAATCATGCTGATTGCATTGATCACATCATAAAAACTCGGTCCTCTTCTGCAAACTACATAATCTCTGCTACATTTTCTGTAATTTGTTATAATGTAAAGAAATCAATGTTAACATTTAAAGCATACATGCATACATATTTGAATTGTATTGTATATATCAAGACCCTTTTGCAGTGTTGCAACTATGATCCAGTGAGCTTGGAACAATGCAATGTCTCCCCACATTTGGGGGACAACAAATTTCAAAAGGAACAAATAATTGTTTGCATTAGAAGTAATGATAAAACAAGTATACCCAAGGGATGCAAAGGGGTCCAGATTTTTTGGGAACACAAAGCCAAAAGTTAGGGAAACCCACTTTCCCATGCTCAGTGTGCAACATTGCTTTTACAACATCTTTCAATATAACTTCCTTACACAGAAAAAGAAAATTTACATTCAAATTGGGTATGTATAGCAGTGACAGATGTGATGTGTCCATAAAGCATTCTGCAAATTAATGTAAATAACGTCTTAAAAACATTAATAGTTTGTGTTATAAAGGAATCCAGAAGTATACTTAACAAGATTTATTGTCTTGAAAATGTTGCAGTTTTTTCTTCCAAAATATGTCGCATTGACGAATCCAGTCAAGTCGAAAAGTAGGATCAAACAAATGTGAATAGTAACATTTAGACGTAACCAGTCGAGTTGAAAATACGGATCAAACAAATGTGAATAGTAACATTTAGACGTAACAAGTCGAGTTGAAAAGTAGGATCAAACAAATGTGAATAGTAACATTTAGATGTAACAAGTCAAGTTGAAAAGTAGGATCAAACAAATATGAATAGAAACATTCTTTTTTTCTTTTTATTCTTAGGGATCATGGATTAATTCCTTTAAATGCTATTTTTACTCGCAGGTGCTAAAGTTGTAATGTTAATGCAAAACTACGTATTATTTCATAAATTAGTAACAAACTCTTGACAAACAATGGATATGATGAACAGACATAAGTATTTTCCAAGTTCTTAAAACATAATCAAACTGAAATTCTTTTATTGGTAGCAAATTCCTTTTCAATACATACTGTCTGGAAAAAGCGATAAATTTGTTTTGTTTTCCATTCCATCCCCTAAAAAGTGCAGAACAAAACAGATTCAGGAGAAAATGGAATTTTACATGTCAGTATTGATGTCCATTACATGTCAGTTGAATTTCTCCATACATCTGCATAGTGCATAAGCAGATGCATTATAACAGTGCGCAAATGCACTCTTGTATATCTGTAGAGCTGACAATGCTACTGACCCTAAATACCATACCCTGATATATGTAAATGTAGATCTTGTCACTAATGTATCATACAGGATCAGTGTCCAGTTTTTTAATGTTCTTGTATGTGAAAATCCCTTAGAGGGCTTTAGCTATGTTAGAGGTTAAAGAGCAGCTACCTCCATTAATTTTTGCCTTAGTTAAAAACAGATACCCGCAGCAGTCAGGCTTTGAAATATAGGTTTTGCCACATGACACAAAAGTCACGCTTTTCCTGGAAAAACCTTCCAAACTTAAATCAGGCATGCATTCGTATACAATGAAGTCTTGTCTCAAAGTAAAACTATTGTCCATTCAAAAGCTTTAGGTGTATTTCTGTACTGGATGATTCAAACTCTTGCTTCTCTAAAATAAAGTTAGCAGTCTAATTGACTGTGAACCATTGAGACTTGATTGAATAGACCTGTCTTACATCAGTGAGCTTAATCACACGTGCATTCCTCTGGTCAGTAAGCTTAACCACACCTCCATTCTGGTATTCACTAAGCTTAACAAACACCTCCTTTCCTATATTCACTAAGCTTAACAAACACCTCCTTTCCTGTATTCACTAAGCTTAACAAACACCTCCATTCCTGTATTCACTAAGCTTAACAAACACCTCCATTCCTGTATTCATTAAGCTTAACAAACACCCGCATTCCTGTATTCACTAAGCTTAACAAACACCTTCTTTCTTGTATTCACTAAGCTTAACAAACACCTCCATTCCTGTATTCACTAAGCTTAACCACACCTCCTTTCCTGTATTTGTTAAGCTTATAACACCTCAATTCCTGTATTCATTAAGCTTAACCATGCCTGCATTCCTATATTCATTAAGCTTAATCACACCTGCATTCCTGTAGTCACTGTCACTAAGATTAACCAGTATACCTCGATTCCTGCAGTTACTAAGTTTAACCATCCCTACATTTTTGTAGAACCCTGTAGATATTAAGCACCTATTAGATTAATGTAAAAGTATTTGTCATTGTAGATATATAGATACATAACTACTTGTTTTACATTTGTCAAACTTTAGCAACTTGCCATTTTTTAACGACTGAAATACAGGTGGACACCTAAAACTAATAGCTAAGTGAAGTATGGTCCATTAACACAGCACAGTTATCAGATAAAAAGGTCATGAACTACTTAACTTTATTGTTCACATTTTGTCTCATAATTATTTCTAAGACAATGGAAGTACATCAATAACTTGCTGATATTATGAACATTTTATGCCAAATGTTTAGTGTTTGGGCAATATCACATCATGTATTTCAGTTGGATCAATTCATAAGTTAGGAATGCAGAGAGTTCCAAGCCTCTGGAAAAGTGGGAGGGAGCTTAGTTTTCATTTGTTCAGTTGTTTTTCAGTGTCCACAACCCAGACACCTTTGATGACAAAGTCATCAGAGTTGATATTCCAGAGTTCAAATCCTGGCATGGGTTGTGAATAATTAAGAATCTTTGACTCATATTCTAATTCATATGAATATACGATTCTGTGGCAACCTGCAAAGGCCACTGTATCTTAAGAAAAAAACAGCTACAGTCTCTTAAGAAAGAATATTATTAAAGAAAGACCTTATTAAGGTCAATACTGATACCTGATTTTAACATGGGGAGAGTTTGCATGATAATAAGGACACAACATGTTTTATGTTTCAAAACTGTACATCAATTTCAATTAATTTATTCAGAACATCTTCTAATTATTTTGATGAATATAAAATATAAAGTAATTACTGCAAAGCCTGTTTTAACAGAGCACTGTTTTTAAATACCAGCTCTTTAAAGGGCACTAAGTGAAAACTTTTACCATCAAATGTGTCGAAATGTACCTCCTGTGAGAGATGAGCATTCCTGTGATGTCACTTTTGATGGATTTCAGGCTAGTCTCTCAAAATAGGTTCTATGCTATCATCAGTTTAGTTGCCTTGCTACACGATATTTCATTTGACATGTAATTTGTGAAAATAATGAAATAAAGGACACATTTTTATTTTCATTTTTGAATACATTAAAAACTGCTGGACAGGTTTTCATAAAATTTCATACACAGGGTTCATTGAATTTTTGTTTTTAATTACAGTTTCAGTTTGTTTTATTAATGATGTGCAAATCCAATAAACTGATCAGTTTTAATATCAGTAATATATAACCTGTTGCTTTTGTGAAGCTGGCTCTTTTCTAGACAGAAAATACCCCAACCATATGATGAGAATTCAGTCTCCCGTAGGGTGAACCAGAAGGTTCTGGAATACCAAAACGCCCCTGGTCCAACCCACAGATACCTAGGCCATGTGCACTGTCCTTCTTTCTTTTTCCGGTCGCAGACATTACTGCTGCTTAAATTGACGTCATAGAGAAATTGCTTTTGTTTTGTATTTAATGTCGCTTTTTATGAGTTTTCCTCTTATGTGCATCATTTTTATAGTGTGGAATTACCACTAATCAAGAAATTTATGTTCGAATTGAGCTCAAGAGAAAAGTTTTTCACATTTTTTCTGGTTACATTATGGTATGACCTTGCATTTAGATTCTTACCACACAAGGGTGTTAGCATAACTATTATTGTTGAGAATGGTTTCTAGCTCAGGTAGGTATTTAGTAAATATCCCTATCCTTGCAGAATTTGGTCTGCGGACTCGTATTGATTCTGTTCATTGTTTTTATTACAGTAATGAATCCTCATATTTCACATTTTCTTTCAATGTGACTAGTGCTATTTTTATCTGGAAAAGCAGGTTGCTCACTAGTTTTTCCCCTTTTGTTGTGTGTTTAGTTATCGAACACCAGTTTTTCCCCTTTTGTTGTGTGTTTAGTTATCGAACACCAGTTTTTCCCCTTTTGTTGTGTGTTTAGTTATCGAACACCAGTTTTTCCCCTTTTGTTGTGTGTTTTGTTATCGAACACCAGTTTTTCCCCTTTTGTTGTGTGTTTAGTTATCAAACACCAGTTCATTTTCAGAATTAGTATCGGATAATACTCCTTATTATTATTATCCTTTTTAATAGCAATCTCACCAAACTGGGAGGTTTGATGGGCCAGGAAGATGTATGAACCTTATAACTAGATGCAAAGACTAAGGGTCTCAACGCAGAGGGGGGGACATACCACCCTTTACGTTGTCTAGTAAAGTCCAGGCCTTTACTAAGCCATTGGGAAAGCTCCTTTATTGTAACCGAGTGAGGAAGCAACAAGAGATCTGGTCAAGAGGAAAGTTGCTCCAAGCTGGAAAATATGTTGGTGTCACTAGAGCCTGAAGGCTTGGAACACTGATCACTGGGCAAAAGACAGAAAACCTAGTTTACTGCTTTGTCAAAAGACCAGATCTTCTATTCCTCTGCTGCCTTTACCGACAGATGGGAGGAAGCAGGGGACCCAAAGGGAGGGGTTGCCATGTTGACCTGTTCTGTATCAAACTTGTGCAAATTGAAGAGGACAGAAAGGATGTCTTCATCCCGCTCTCGCTCCTGGGAGGCAGGACTATGCAACCCAATGCCTCTTTGTGGCGGGAGAGACTTGGGGGTAAGAGGGACCTGGACCCATAACTCCTGATGTGGAGCTAATGGATTGTCCCTAGTAGCAGGCTCAGCAGGTGGGTGAGAGCAACTCTCTACACTCCAGGAGTGTTTGGGGGAAGGAGGCCCGCCCCCCTCACTCTTTTTGGACCCAAGTTTCTTTTGAGGAATATCTAGGTTAATGGCCCGCAGCATTGACCTCTCTACCATGTGGTCCAGAAGTCCATGGCTGCATGCAGTGGAAGGCCCCACATCCTGTAGGGATCTAGAGGGATTATAGGAAAGGGGATGATGTCTATCTGATCCCCTTCCCTATTCTGGCATCTGTACGTCGATTCCCAATCCCCAGCGGGATGAAACTGCAGTCAAGAGAGAGGGGAGGACTCAACCCAATCCTTAACCCCATACCGTAGTGGCTTCAATGACTGTAGACCGGTGCCTGGTGACGGTCAATGACCAGTCAGGTGACTCAGATCTGTAGGAATACCCTTCCCCAGATCTGATAGACTTAGATCTAAGCTCTCCCCTTACTGGGTGGCTTGATCCCATTGCCAACAACAGGCCCTGGGGACTGATTCTTCAGGGTTCGTGGTCCTGAAAAGAATCTATCCTCCACATCAACAATTTGGAAATGAGGGCAATGTACTTTACTCTTCAGGGGTGGGTCATCAAAATAATAGATCGCTGCATTATAGTCTCCGACAATGACACATTGGTGGTAGCGTACCTCAGGAGACAAGGAGGCACACATGCCCCTTCTCTCTGCATGGAGGTTTGGAACCTTCTTTGCTGGGCACCGTCGGAAGGGATTACCCTCCGAGTTTGCCACAATCCTGGCAAAAAGAATATTTTGTATGACAGTCTGTCAAGGAAAGGGAAGATAGTCCTCACAGAATGGTCTCTACACCAATCCGTAGCGGATTTCCTGTTCCAACTTTGGGGGACACCATTGGTGGACTTGTTTGAAGGCTAAACAACAAACTCCCCTTTTACATTTCCTCAGTCCCTGACCTGATGGCCTGGGCAGTGGATTGTTCAGCCTGAAGTGGGATCATCTGTTCACTTATGCCTTCCCATCCTTCAGGATGAGCCCTCAGGTACTTCACAAGTAAGGAACTCCACTGCTCAGCTGATTTTGATAGCCCCTCTGTGGCCCCAACAATCATGATTAAGCGAACTTCTCAACCTGCTCGTGGACTGTCTCAGGAAATTACCCCAGAGGAGGGACCTCCTGTTGTGGCACAGGGGCTCTCTCCTATACAACAGCCCGCAAATTCTCCACCTTCACACTTGGCTCTTCTCAAATGATCTCTCCCCCAGGACAGTTTTTGAACAAGTCATTAAGTGCATTATTCAGTCCAGGAGATGATCTTCATCTGATGTCTGTGATGCCAAGTGGAGAATTTTTTGCGATTGGTGCAGTAGGAAACGTGTCAATCCTAGCTGTCCTATTTAGTGGCCTATTTTCTTCTCTTCCTTTTTGACGAGAAACAATGCTCGGTTTCTACTGTCAAAGGCTATAGGGCAATCCTGTCTAACACTAAGATATTTTGTACAGGCCCAGCCATTGGGACAGACTCTCACATAGCAGACCTGATCAGGTATTTAGAGCTGCAAAGACTGGTGTCTTGCTCGCTAATGCCTGGATGAAATCGCTCTTGTGTCATGTGCTCTATAACTAAAACCCCCAATGAACCGTTGGGTGTAGCTTCGTTTGAGAACCTTACCCTCAGGATTGTTTCCTTGCTCTCTTTAGCATCTGCAAGACGAAGGAGCGAACTTCAATTCCTCTTCATTCATCCAGGCTATATAAGGTTCAATGGAAATTATGAGTCAGTTTCTCTCCTTTGGCAACCAGATTTTTAGCAAAAAAAACAGCTGCATGGGTTTCTCCACTCCCGATTGAGATCTCCAGTCTCAGTCATATCTGTTCTGGGGATAATCAAGATAAACTTTGATGTCCAGTTAGAGCTTTACACTTTTGTTTGGCAGCCTCTGAAGGAAGAAGAAAGCCTAGGAAGCTTCTTATCCTCACCCTTAAGGGTTCAGCTGATATTTCAGCTTGCACCATTTTCAAGGTGGATTGCAATAACTATCAGGAGAGCTTATCAATCCATTACTGAGAGGGACCTTTGATTCATGAAATTAAAGCTTATCAGGTTCGAGCCATTGCTACTTCATGGGCCAATCTAATTCATTCATCTCTGGAAAAAAAAGTGACCTATGTGGATACCATCCGGCAGTAGTCTTCTATTCTACAGGCCAGACGTGGGATCGTCAGCCTCCCACCAAACTGTCAAATTCAGCTATGCAATAGCAACAGGTTATGTATTACTGATATTAAAATGGGGGTGGAGGGAGTTGTTGGTTGGGGGGGAAACTAATTTTAATGATGTAATACTTACCTGTTGCTATTGCCAGATTGCATCCTCCCGCCACACACTGATGTCCCATTAGTTTAGGCTACGTCCTAAAAAAGAATGAAGGAAAGTGTGCATGGCCTAGGTATCTGTGGGTTAGACCAGGGGCATTTTGGTATTCCAGAACCTTCTGGTTCACACTATGGGAGGATGAATTCTTATCATATGGTCGGGGTATTTTCCATCTGGAAAAGAGCCAGCTGCAATAGCAACAGGTAAGTATTACAGCATTAAAATTAGTTTTACCCCCTCCCCCCCAATACAAAATTATTTTTTGCATAGCTTTTCACATCATGGTAAATATTTAAATCTTATCAATAAAAACATTATTAAGGTATACATACAAACTTCCATGTTTTAAACTGTCTTGTTGTGCATAATAATAAAATTTGTTTTTAAACTGAAAACTTGACATAAAAACTGTGAATGAATGATGTCATAAATGATGTGAAGCCTTCTTAAATGTAGTAAATTTATATACCTTTGCCATCCAAAAAGTAGTTACATGTTGTGTGAAACTATTCCCAGATGGGATTAATTCTCATTAGAATGGGAGCAATTAAAGCTTTTATTATATGCTTAAGAGTGAAATACAGAAAATTATTGGTGAAATATTTTTTTGTATTCCTATATTTCCACATTTTAAAAATATATCCTTATATTTTCACTTCTGAAAATACAGGATTTCCCATCATGCAATGTGACACTTTATTGTGTTTGCCATGTGATGCTTGATCATGTGTGCCTACAGAAGTTATACTTGCAGCAAGAAAATGAGCATTTTGTGAGCTTGGGCAATAAATGGAAACTGCATTACCTTTCAAGCATGGAATTTTTTTGCTTGCCAAAGATCTTTGAACTGCCACCATTCGCTTCTCTATGAAATTATGTCCCCTGTACCATCTTGTCAACATTGTTAAAAATAACTGGTGTGCTGCTTGACTGAATTGGACTAGCTCTGTGGTCAGATAGGGTAAAATAGGTTGCAAAATGAAAAAAATGTAATTTATTGCACAAGTAATCCCAAACCTACTGTTCTCTTAAATCACTGATATTTTTATGATCAGAGTATAAACATAATTGAAATTGAGGTGAAATGATGAAGTAATGGGGTGCTGAAGTGTGAATTTACTCTCCAAAGCTTCAATTCAGGAACAAGATTGGCATATAATAAAAAGACAATTTTCTTTTCCTGCATACATACCAGATATATTTCATCTTCTTGTACAAAAGAAACAATATATTTTAATTCGTGGCAATCTTTTTCTGCAGTATTTATGCAGAAAACTGTCATTTTAATTATATACCAATCTTGCTCCCAAATTGAACATGTAAAAGTATAGGAATGAAAAAAAGTATGATGACTATTACACCAATAATTTTCAACATTTCACATTGAAGTACATAGTAAACTAGTATATTATGATAAACTTTTTATAAAAGGTAGAATAAAGTTTGTGTCGTCAGTTATGTTAAGATTTTATGACCAACACCTGCAATTTTTGGATCATTTTGTTCTAATAATAAATTTTATTAATACTAAAGTTCTGAGGTGATCTGAAGCATCTGATTTTTCAGCTATATAAACCAGTCCTTGTAGGTTGGTCAGGGCCTGCAACCTGTCACAAACAGAATAGTACACACATACATTTTTACCCACTTAGATGCAAGTTTTAGTAATTTTGTTTTGACAGGTTTCAGTCAAGACAATGCACAATGTAACTAGCATGTAACAGGAAATATGTTGGTATTTAAAGTGTAGATGTCATTGTTTTCCCAAAGATTGGCTGACAGTTTTGTAACTGTACTATTACTCACACATTCAGTGAATGTTTGTAAAAACAATGGCATCTATTGCTTTAAATGCCCACATATCCTCTGGTACTTGCTAGGTACTTTGGTCATAGTCTCAACCAAGCCTTACTGACAATTAAAAAAAAAGAAGACAAAACTTGTAAAAATGTATGTGTGTACTATCCGCGTTGTGACATAGGTTGCTGGGCCTGTTGGTATAGACATTAGTATATTGATGGATTCATTTACACTGAGAATACATGTGAAAGACCAGTTACAATTTTTACGTATTGTGATGGACTGCTATTAAAAGTGGGACCAACAGTCAGAACTAATATATATACTTGTCAAGAAACTAGAGCAAAGCAGTTGTCTATTTGTACGAATATAGTTTTGGTACATATGCTCTATTGTACATGGACAACAAAACAATGTATTGATTATAAACATATTAGGGATATATTTTCTTCTAGAGCTGAAGAAAAGAATTTGGTTAATCTCCAGGTTAAAAAGTATCATCATAAGAATTAATCAGTTGTTAATATAAATCGGAGTGTTTTAGCGCTATGGAGTTTTCTGGAATACTGTAAATTCAGTTTTAGTCATAACGACTTTAAAGAATCAGTTTTATCAATATTGCTTCATATACTGTTTTGCAAATAATATTTTTGTCAATTTGATTAAATCATCACTAAATTCACCCAAATGTTATGCCTGCTAAAATTATGTGATTTATATTAAGTCAGAAACAACTTTGTAAAGTCTGTAAAGATGCTGATGCTGTACAATTGCACTCTGGCCCTAATAATTAACGTCTAATCTTGAGTGCACACTCAGTTGTTAACATTTAATAATGAGCAAACTAATTTACGTGAAGGATATTTAAAAGTTACAGTAAATGTAGGTGAAGAATGCTGCTAAACATTTAAAAGTATTTAACAAGAAAGTAACAAGTATGATGGAATTCAAAGGAGCAGTGTTAATTTGAGTGGACAGTCAAGGTAAGGAGTTCACAAATTAGGGGCCAGCTTGCCCCATATTCACAAAGCTCCTAATCTTGGTTGTATGGTAAGAAGTAGTTTTTATTTAAAATTGTATATGTAAACTATTGATGTCAGAAACCATTCATATTTCATATTGGTCTTCAAAGATAGAAGTTGCATGCTTTGTACCATTTATACTCGCGTATAATCCGATACCAACTGCAAACTTCATAGACCCAGATCTGCCGTCGCATAATGCGCCGGCAGATCTGGGTCTATGCAGTTTGTAAGGACTAATCAGTAGAACAAACAACATAGACCCTGATCTGCCGGTGCATTATGCGACAGCAGATCAGGGTCTATGTTGTTTGCATTTGGACTTGGCTTATATGCGAGTATATACAGTATTTTCATCAGTTTGTTCAGTACCAACCATGTAAAACATTAGTTTTCATGTGCAGTCCAGATGAGAAGTTACATGAATTCAGGGTCGGACCATGTGTTGAAACCTTAAGAAAACCCAATAAAAAATTTATTTTTTCATCATATTTTTAAGTCAGTTTTGTTCACTTATTATCTGACCTGTCTATTTTTAGTCCTACGACAACATAATAGTGTCCTCAATCTACCAGTTGTCTCTCAAACTGAAGACTACGATGGACAGGACTCTGCAAAAATTAAGGTATAGTAAAATTTAATACAAACTGTATTAATTGATTATACACAGCCAGCTGTGTGTGTGTAGATCCTAATCTTCTGTCTTATAATGCACGGACAGATTAGGCAGGCTCTATACAGTTTATTGTATTAACGATTTAATGCGAACAACATAGCAGTCTCCATCTTTATTGATAATGTTTTAGTTAAAAGTGATATGTAGTAATCCATTAATCTACTGGTGTCCTTTCAGTTCTCATAGACAATACAACATTATTTCACTTTTTTAAAATCACTTTCAGTATATTTGCAATACATAAACATTGAAATTACTTTATTTCTTTATCTATAACAAACTACTGCCTAAATCATTCTATTGGGCACAGACAACTAAATTCAATTTCCATAAACTGTAACATTAATATTTGGCCCAATTACTATTCTTCTGTGGTAAGATTAGCAAATCATACTTACATCTTATGAATGATTTATCCAAGAGGAAACTTTTTAAACGATGAAATAATACGCTGCACACCTCCTTTTTGACAAAAATTCCTTTGTAGGTGCCCACTATAAAAATCCAGCCTGGTGAGATCTCCCCTTTTACATCCAATAGTACCTGTGTGGCAACAGTGATAAAATAAAAATGGTTTTAGGTTCAAGCAACTAATGTGTACAATTTACCCATATGTAGCATTCTTCTGAAAAATTACGGTAATTTTTTTTCCGGTAATTTTTTTCAGCTAATTAGCAACCTTCATTCTTATATATACAGAATTTAATATACCACCACACAAAGGCTGGTTCTGTAGCTCATAAATTAATTAGTTTCCTGTGACCTAAATATTGCGAATAACAGGCTGTACAGGCCATTTCTAAAAAAATGGCCTTATTGGAGCAGAGGTCCTTGCCTTGCTGAACCAGTTCTCATCATCCACCTTTACAACATTAAGTTACTGCTTTATTTCAGTAATTGTCTTTCGTTTACATTTTTTAATCTAATACCTTTGTGGTGATAATCTTGTCAAGATGCACCATTGATCTGGAAACAACATTGCAACTTGCACCATTGATCTGGAAACAACATTGCAACTTGCATCAATGGCTGTTCATATTTTCACAAACAGGTAGATCTTAGTATAACGTTAAGTTGGCATTGTCAATGGAGCAATTGTAATTGCTAACCATAATTTTTCATTAATTTAATTCTTAAATGCATATATTTATTTGGCCATCCATGACACGTGCATGTAATAATGATCTGTAATTATTTCCCCTTATTGGTCTCACCATTGTGCATGCACACATTCAGCATATGCTTCCCCATGGAAAGCAATGTAAACAAGATGGATTCATTGCGAGTCAGATCTGCTTTTTGAATAAATGCATTGACAAGTCAGTATTAATTGTTTTTCAAACTTTGAAAGCCACTAAATTCTAAGACAACACAGAAGTAATTTAAATTTTAGAGTCTATGCTTTTTGAGAATCATGACAAGAACTTGTTTGCTGATGAGAACTGGTAGGACACCAGTAATGGAGAAGACTTTCCTTATTTGTTTAATTCTCTAAAACCCTTTTCCCAAAGTAGGACATAGATGCCACATTAAAGACATCCATAAAATAACAAAAGGATATGTGTTTTGACAGACACCTAAGGAAACAAAGGAGGTGCATTTTTGTTTATTACAGAACAGGCATACAATAAAGACTTGTTTTAATATATGTATCACAAAGCAAAGTACATAGTTCACAAAAACCTGTAAACTCTGGTTCCATAAATCCTTCAGACTGGCAGATTTACAATGATCTGGACAATAATTACTTCTTCTTGTCCTATTTTTCTGTTCAAGTCTTCACCTCTCCATGGCCATGTCATTACTCTAAGATTTGACCCATGTCTTCAAGCTAACATATTGGTCCTTCAGGTTAAGGATTGTACCAAGCAAATTAGGATCAGATATTGCACATGTAAATAGCTATATAAGTTAAGAAAGTTTATTTACACAACTTTGAGTTTTTATTGTAAAAGTATTGTTTCCTATTTTTACTTCTTTAATGCTGGTTAAGGGTGCTTACATTCATGCTGTGCATGTCCATGTTTAAATAATTCTTCATGTAGCTCAGTTAAATACGTAAATAAAACAAGACATATTTGAATGAAATTTAGCAAATTGGAATGTATGGAAATTTCATACTTTCAAGGTAAATTTTGACATAATTATACCCCTCTGACTTCTTTGCCATTTGCATAACATGTTGCCTCTGCACACTTCTACAGAAATTAATGTATGTTTGAACATAATTTTTTTACATATGCATACTTGCCATATTCCCAGACAGTGTTGGGGGATTTTTTAGACTCAAAAAGTCTGTTTTTAGGTTCCAAGGGGGGGTCAGTGCACGTGACTTCTCAAAAGCGACGTCATCCAAATGAGAATAAGTTATCTTTTCAAATCAGCCTATAGGAAATGACTGGAAATTCAAATCTGAATAAAAGAAAATACCATCTGTTTTCTCTGAACCATTTAATATACTTAGCAAAAAAAAATTTTGTTTAAATGGTAGACTTAGAATTGTCAAATAACATCACCACAAACATGGTCACAACCTCAGACATTAAAATACAAAAATACACCAAGTTACTGTCTTTAAAATCCATTGGACAGTGGAATGTAGTTTTAATTACATCTAGTCTTTGCTGCTTTCAGTAGTTGGTCTGACGGTAATGCAAGTGTCATTTGTGTTCACAAATATGCCTACACTTTTCCTTTTGCAAATACGCAATTTGTCATTTGATTAATGATTTAATATTTCTATATTATTAAAATTCCATGGTGCAGTTCATTTCAGGTTAACCAGATATTCAAACATGTTGAGGTTTTCATGAGTTACTTGATCACATGATAAAACGTTTATTGCAATCATGTAAATGTCCAAGGAAAATATGAGAAAGTTAAGGTGGCAAAACTGTCGAAGCAAATAAGATTATCTCATTTTTTTAGCACTTCTAGTGGATTATGTACTACAATATTCCTTTGTCCCTTTAAAATGTTGTGTCCCCCAATTCTGGAAGGTGAGGGACAGAGTGTCCCCTGACCTTTGGATCCTAGTTGCAACACTGAATTAGAGATCGAATGGTGCTGTTGTTCAACCTACCAAAATAATCATGTTTTGAATTTTATATATGGAGTAAAAATCCAACTTCAAAGAAACGTTGCCACTGATCACAAACTTTAATAAAGATGGCTTCAGCATTCTCATTCAATGCAGTCAGTGATGTGTATGTAATAACATTTATTTTCAACACGCATCTGTTTGATTTACTTAACTTCAGACAAATTGGGTTGTTCCGCTTAGTGTACTTTACCTATGCAAATTAGCTTGATGGCTCTTCCTCAGCAGTGCTCAAAGGATTTGACACGACACATCACCCTTGCTATTGTGAGCCAATTCAGAAGATCTCTGTGTCTGTTTATCGCTGACTGCCTAACCTTTTAATTGTCTCTACAACATCTATATATAGTTTTACATGAGCTCTGACCAAGACTATTTTCTGTTGATACATACCACAGATTACGGGCATATATCATTGTGATCAAGAAATGTACTTTTTTGTGGGAATTTTTTTTTTTTAGCTAAGATTGCTGAAAATAGTGTTTTTCTAAACACGACCGTGTCAGGGGGTTTGGGAGTCCAAAATCATGTCTTTTGCGTGACACATCGTGTTATGGCATGTATGCATATGTAAATTTCCTGTTGAAGACATGTTTTTAACTCTACTGGTCATAGATGAGAAGAGCTTATGGGATGGTCTTTCGTCCGCCATTTGTCATCCATAGTCCATCTATCTGTTAGCACAAGTTTGTTATCACTACTCCTGCTAAACTACTTTTGGAGGATTGCCATAAAACTTAAAACACACATTCATTCCATGGTCTAGTTGGTCCTAAATGAAAATGGTGCTGCTCGGACATCCAATATGGCCATCACAGTGGCCATTTTGAAAATCTTCTTCTTGCTACTCCTGAATGGATGGTCATATGAACATGGGGTTTTCACTGAAAGACTTCTTAAGATGTCTAGTTGATCCTTAATGAAAATGGTGCCAATCAACATTCAATATGGCTGCCACAGTGGCCATCTTGAAAATCTTCTTATTGCTGCTACTCCTACTTGGATGGTCATATCAACATAGGGTTTTCACTGAAAGACATCTTATGATGCCTAGTTGCTCCTAAATGAAAATAGTGCTGATCTGACATCCAATATGGCCACCACAGCAGCCATCTTGAAAATCTTGTTATTTCAACTCCTCCTGAACAGAAAGTCATATTGATGTGGGGTTTTCACCAAAAGACTTCTTGTGATGTCTAGTTGGTCTTAAAGGAAAATGGTGCCAATCTAACATCCAGTATGGCCACCACATAGTGGCCATCTTGAAAATCTTGTTATTGCTACTTCTCCTGAATGGATGGTCTTATCAACATGGGATTTTCACCAAACACTTCCTACCATGTCTGGTTGGTCCTAAATGAAAATGGTGCTGATCTGTGGTCCAACATGGCCACCACATTGGCCATCTTGAAATCTTGTTATCAGTACTTCTCCTGAATGGAAAGTCATATTGACATGTTGTTTTCACCAGAAGACTTCTTATGATTTCTGGTTAGTCCTAGATGAAAATAGGCCCAGGGTGGCCGAGTGGTCTAAGGCACTTGCCTTTACAGTTCACTCACACATCTCACCTCTGTGTGAATTCAAGTCTCGGCTCAATCAAAGTGGGTATGTGAGACAGCTAGCCAGTAGATTCCCGTGGGTCAGTGGTTCTTCTCGGGTTCTTCCTCCACCAAATATACTGGCCACCATGTATGTATAGTCTGTCATGTGCTGAAAAATGGCGTTAAATCCCACCAAACAAAACTAAATGAAAATGGTGCGGATCTGGTATCTAATATGGCTGCCACAGTGACCAGCTTGAAAATCTTGTTATCACTACTTCTCCTAAATGAATGATCATATCAGCATGGGATTTTCACTAAAAGACTTCTTATAATGTTTTGTTGATTGTAGATTAAAATGGTGCTGATCTGATGTCCAATATGTGGTCATCTTGAAAATCTTATTTTCGCTACTGCTTTTAAATGGAAAGTCATTTTGACATAGGTTTATGGTGTCTAGTTGGTAGTTATTGAAAAGGACTAAACCTCAATATGGCCATCATGGTGGCAGTCTTGAAAATATTTTTCTCTCTAATCATCCCAAATGAATGGCTATATCAACATGGGGTTTTCACCAGTAGACTTCTTATGATACCTAATTCATCCTAAATGAAAATGGTGCCAGTCATAAATCCAATATGGTTGCCATGACGGGTGTCTTGAAAATCTTGTTGTCACTAATCACCCTGAATGGATGATCATAACGACATGGGGGTTTTCACCAAAAGATGATGTCTACTTTGTCCTAAATGAAATTGGTGCCAATCTGACAGCCAATATGGGCACCACAGCAGCTAATTTGAAAATCTTGTTATTGCTGAAGAATATCAGAGGTGGTTTCAATACTCAGCAGTTAAAAGGAAGAAATAGTCTTATCTTGAATTCCTGGAAATTCTTTTTGCCCAGTAGAGCATCATTCCCTTTAAGGCACTCTTGTTTAAATGTTGCTTTTTGAAAAACATTATATGGAGTATTGACTCTTTTCCTTAAAATTGGGTGGGAAGGGCAGATCCAGTATTTTTTGTCTGCAACAGGCAGTATAATTTTGAGAAGAAGTGAGTGTACCTGGTAAGTGCAAGCCTGGTTGTCAAGATACAGTCAAATCTGTCTTCAGCAGCCACCTCTAGGAAGTTAAAAATATGGCCTGTGAAGACTGATGGATGACCATTAGAGGTTTAATTCCACACTAATTTGGTTTAGGAGCCCTCAAAAAGGGGGATTTTTTTGACATGTAATTAGTTAATAGTGACAACCTTCAAGGCAAGTTTGACTGTTTATGTTATCAGTGATTCAAGCTTTCTTGTATAAACAATCAACCTCAAATGGCCTAACTCAAAACTTCTATGTGAAGACATAGTTTCCTACAGTTTCAACTCAAAGGTTCATGATAGGACAAAACTATCAAAACAAATTCTTTACTGTGTAACAGCAAGTTTCAAAATAGTAATATCTTCATCATACTGTGGAGAATATCTGCTTAAATCTCTGGTCATAGTTAGGGTGATCCCATAAAACATTATTTGATTGTACCACTCGTCTTAGTTAGACTTTGCATAAAGTACCCTCTTTCAAATGTAACTTCTTGTCCAAAAGTCAGCTTTGCAATTAATTGTAATAATGCTTGCTTATGAATTTGACAATTCAAAGGAACACTTTTCATATTTTTCATATTGCAGGGAAAATGAAATGGTTGAGAATGGGATACAGTCTCCAGTCAGTGACCTTGAAAATGATATTGGCAGTGCTGAAATACCTGCGTATAAATCAGCCAATCAGGAATTAGCAGGTGTTCTTAGGAATTTACGGAAGATAGAACAACACCTTAAAGGTATACATTTAAAGATGGTAAAATCTTGACTCTCAAAAATGTCTGTCTGTCTGTAACATTAGTAAGATTGTAACAGACCTTTGTATAAGGTTATTTAACTAAGGAAAATATGCCTGCTAGTTTTCCATAATGTATATTGTTGGAGTCCAAGGAGTACATAAATTACCTGTGTAAAAAATCAAATACCTGAAGTTTAGTTACCAATATTTAAGTTGGACATCAGGACAAAAATGAATTATCAAGCTTGAATCTGTTTTAAATGTTTTAAATTTTATGTCAAGATTTACAACAACCTTTGGTACTTTTTTGCATGAAATGTTACTAAAGTTGGTGGTAAATAATATAATACACACATTTTTTTCTGCAATAATTATATATGAGCTTAATTTTTTTAGTAGTAAACACAAGATGCCTGAATAACAGAAGCTATACAATCTATTCAAAAAGTAATTGCTTGGAAATTTTATTCCTGGTAGGACTACACCACATTTATTATAGTCTACAAGAAGAACAATGTTGGGTAATCCATTTACTGGGACAAACCCCAGCAGTTACACATTACTCTTAGAATTGGCTGCCATTCTCTGTGCTGAAATCTTTGGAAAATCTTGGTACACCCTAATCATTTTGCAGAATGGATTTATTCTAATTATGGATACAGACTCTCACAGCAGTCATTGTATCGGAAATTAATACAACTGCAGGTGTGTACAATTTGTTTCCAAACTGGAATTATGGTTTTCTTTAAGAAAAGAAAAAACAGTGTATAAGTTCATCTGTACTACAGCACTCCCTCATTATATCACTATCCACAGAAGCCATAGAGTATAATGCTTTATAGTGAGGTCGCAGTATAATAAAGTATATTATACATATAATTTTAATACCATATATACTTTTTATGATGTTTGGTCCAGCCCAGGGTAAACAATAACCACCAATTAGAACTGAATGTAGCTTATTCACTTTGCAACACACCGGAAGTGCAGGCATTCAAACTCAATCCAAGTAAATATAAAGCAACAGAGAACCTTTGTGTAAAAGTGACTATTGAATGTTCAGTAAAGTAGTCAAATTGTACATGGCGAACAAGTTTGGAATGTCTCCTTTATGTTGATACATGTTATCAGTGACAAAATTAGCACGGACTTGGCAAGTAGGTAGACTTCGAACCTTGCAGGTTAGTCACCTTGTGTTAATTTGTAGAACGGGAGTGGGTGTTTTCAATAGTTGTCCTTTTCACTGACAGAAAAAAGTGCATGTGGTCACAGCAGTTGTTTTGCATCTGCAGGAAGTACAGTGTGAGAGATTCAGTTATTAGTCATCTCCCTTCCAAACCTGGGCCTGTTCTAGATACGATTTTCCTTGCACAATGAAATTGCACTACTTTCTTCTATTTTTAAGATAACATTGTAATGCCTTCCAAATTTAAGCAAACACATAAAACTGTAATAAGACATGTTTTTAAAGTATTCATGCAGTGCAGAACAAAGGGCATGGTGACTGAGATGACTCCTGCATATGATCAGATGGAGCAGCCTAAAATGGCCCAAAAGGTTTAATTAAAATCACTAACGACTAGCAGGTAGTCTGTTTGGAAGGTTTTTTTTTTTATTCTGTCAAGGATGAGAATGGCATATGAATAGTCTAGTCTATATCATAGCATCTGTATTGTGATATGTATTGAAATGTGGTACAGGTGTATCGTTTCACCACTACTAATTATACTCTGGAAACACAGCTTTCTCCAATGCTCATCCATATGGCAATTTACTGACAGTCACACAGTGGAGTAGGGTAGCTAAAAATATTGCTATCACATTGTGTTTGTTCAATACTTATACCTTGAGGGATATCAGCAATTGATTGAAAGTCACACATTGGAGTCAGGTAGCTAAAACTATCACTAATATGGGGTGTTTGTTCAGTACATACCTAGAGGGATATCAGCATTTGAACACAGGAATTAAACAGATATACATTTGATGATTTTCAAAGCTTGGAAAAACTTTAAAACATTTGTTGCTGCCATATTTACCTTAGTATGATTTTTGCATCAATAATACGCCCATTGAGAGCATATCCTGCATCATCTTTGTCAATTTTTTTTTATTTACCTGTATGACTTAGCAGCCAGATTAAAGGGATGATCAAAAGCCAAAGCAAAATGGATATTATCAGTTACATGAGTAATTCAGACAAGTACTTATTGACTCTAATCTTCACATGGAATGGCCAACAAGTGTAATTCAGTGACTAAGATAAAAAAAAAAAAGTAATAGTGGATTATGTTACCGGATTGCATGTGCAACCTTTAATAAAAGAAATAAAACTTATATTCAATGCTAACTACATGGTTATTATCTTAAAATCATAAATACATATGGGCATTAAATGTAAATAAAACACAATACATGTCAGTTTTTCTTATCATTTATTTATACATAATTAGCAAGCAGAATGTATTTCTCAATAAAGACAAACCCATGGCATTTTTAGCATCAAGAAGACGAGCTCTAATTTCAACTCAGAATGATCAAATCATGGATATACAGTACCACTTAATGCAATGGGCTTCATGACCACCTTATAACAGGATCTCTGTTTTAATGAAGTATTGAGGGAGTGCTTTATATTAGAAATTGAAACTTGATACTTAAATTTCTTCTTTTTTGCCAATTAAAATTAAAGAATGGGCAGCATTTAAAGTCTAAAGTAAGGTATTGACCGTATGGATTTGTATTCTGTGAATTTTTATTTTCAATGGAATACTGTGCATTCTTTATTTTTCATGTAGTGACCATTTACAGGGATTTCACAGCTGCTACAAACCACAATTTAAAGACCCAGTGTGCAGTTATCCTTCTGTAGAAACAATAGAAACCCTTCCCCAATCAATGAATTTACATACCAACAAGTGTCATTTTTCAGAAAAACCTTGAAAATTGATACCCATGAAAAAGAAAATTCACTGTTCTCTTTGCTTAAATCGTGCAGTCTTGGGATGGCCTTATAATCAACCTTGTTATGAAGGGAGATTCTGACTTACAGTGATAAAGTAAGAAAAGCGGAAAAATCATTTGTAACATTTTGTTTATATTCATTTTAATATGTTGAATTGCCAGTGAGTAACTGTGAATTCATTTATTTTTATGGACATACATTTTCATGGACTCTTGCAAAATATGACACATGGATGGGTGGATTCCTATTGTCTTCGTTTTAATATGTTAAATTGCCAGTGAGTTACTGTAAATTCATTTATTTTCAGGGACATACATTTTCTTGGACTCTTGCAAAATATGACACATGGATGGGTGGATTCCTATTGTCTTCATTTTAATATGTTAAACTGCCAGTGAGTTACTGTGAATTTGTTTATTTTCATGGTCATACATTTTCTTGGACTCGTGCAAGATATGACACATTGATATGATACATTATTGTCTTATTTTAATATGTTGAATTGCCAGTGAGTTACCGTGAATTCATTTATTTTCATGGACTTAAATTTTTTTGGACTCATGCAAAATATGACACAATAATGGGTGGGTTTCTATTGTCTTCACAGACAGATCATTGTTTGTTTGGTCTTTAAAGTTGTGGTTTGTTGCAAACACACAATCCACTACAATTGGTACCCAACAAATAAAAATGAATTAACAGTATTGCAGTTCAAACTGCAACCTCTACTACTGTATCTGTATTTTTAAACATTTTTCCAGTTGAGTGATCATAATTATGTGTCCTCATGAATTATTATTTATGCATGTTGTGTTATTCTTGCTTGTACATTGTTTAGGAGCCATGGTGACTCAGTGGTTAGCATGTTGTACTTGCGACTGAATGTATGTGGGTTTGAATCCTACCATTGGTTCAGCACAAGTTGGCTACCATGGTGTCTTTCGGCAAGATATTTTATTCCAATTGCTTTGACACTAAATAATCTTCTTGTGTTGCTGTGCCGTAAAACACAAAACCAAACGATATTTCACTCCATTTAGGCTTTGTGTTTATGTTAGTTTCTCCATCACTGTGGTGGAACATTTATGGTACATCAGCATATTTATAGTTTGCAAAGAATTAAGACATAAACTTTTGAGTTATACTAAGAATGGCGCTGTCACATTGTATGTATTATTCTTCCAGTTATGAATAGAGTGTTGTTCCCTGATGATGACCCTAGTCCAGAAAGCACAAGGCTGAACAAGGAAAAGAGTCAGTACCTACAGGAGATAGAAAGGATTCGTAGTGAACTGGCAGGATTCCAGCCCATAGATACACCACGTACCGATGGCAGTCAAGATGAGACTGTTTCCCTCGAGTCAGACTGCGAGGAACTTAATCAAGCGGAGTATTACTGATGGATTGATTTTAATAGTCATATGGACTGCTGTCAGTAGTTCCTGGATTTATGAATTAAGATGTCCTAGTCCCCTGGACTAATTTGTTGGTTCCATGAAAAAATACCGTTGTGAATCCTTACTGCTAGGTTTGTCCCTTGGACTGTAATTTACTGGTTGCATGGATTTGTACATGTGAAATTGATCCAAAAAGATGTGGTAGATCCATGGACTGTGATTTCTTGTGCCCATGGACTCAGCAATGGATCTACTAAGATATGCTAGTCCCTTGAACTGTAATTTGCAGGATACAATGAATCCATACAGATATTATTTTTGATTGGACTATAATTAGCTCATCAATTGAATAACTGTAATGAATCCAATCTGTTGTTCCAGTGGACAATTCTTTGAGACCAATTCATCAAGAGACCTGTCAACAACCACTTATGGATTCAAAGTGCTGACTGCTTTCCAAGTGCATTGGTGCCATTGATGTCTAAAGTCCTTATTAGGCACAAGGAGTCCACAACTTTATCATTTATGATTTGAATTAATTGATTCGATCTTATCCTCAAAAATTTCATCTTCATACCATATGTACCATTGTAATTCAGATCCAACTGCACCGAGTATAAACCTAGATATGTCATTGGATAATGTGCCAACAGATCAGAGTACATGCTCTTTACTTGAAGGTCATGAGTATAATAAACCACATAGTCCCTGATCTGCAGCACATTAATTGACAACAGATCTGAGTAGTACATGCTCTTTACTTGAAGTCATGAGTACCATAAACAGCGTAGTCCCTGATCTGCAGTGCCAGGGCTTGAAATTACCATTGATCCTCTAGCCCGAGGCTAGTAAATTTCCTGCCAGACTAGGAGTTTTCATAATTTCAATAGTTTCATGGCTAATAAAGTTTCAGTTGTCACCTGTCAGTGTTGGTGGGAAGGACTAGTGAAGATTCAACAGGACTAGTAAAGTTCTCAATCTGCTATTCCTTCTAACTACAAAGAAATTCATGCTAGATTCTAGGCCTGAGTGCATTAATTGATGACAGATATGTCATTGCATAATGCACCAACAGATCAGAGTGCATACTTAAAGTCATGTGTACATTAAACAGCATAGTCCCTGATCTGCAGTGCATTAATTGACAACAGATCTGTTCACAGTATGCATTATACAGAAGTAGATACTGAGATGCTACCAAGCTGCACTTTAAAAACCCAATGGGGAACAGATCACACAAATTACCTGCGGTTCCCCAGTTGTACTCAGTGTGCAAATTTCTTTTTTATTCAGAAAAAACTTTTATCAGCTCATTCTATTTATGTCTTTTTGTCCATGTTCTCAATCTGTATGTAGGTAGATGCAGTGTTTGCATGCAAGCACTTGTATGATCTGTTGCTGGTGTGATTTATGCAGAAACTATCAATGGGTTATAATTGATTTGTCTCCGTGAGGGATATAGCAAATTTATCCATTTATCAGCCATAAAAGAAAAAATCTAGAGTGTGAAAGGCCAATATCAGCTGCAAGTCATGTCAAAAGATAAACAGAAAGATCATCTGCTCAAGATGACACTAGTGAAAAGGATCAGACAGTCTAATACCAACCAAAAAATAGCACAGAAAGCAATGATTCAGAGTTTAGCCAGCACCTCTGCATCGTGGCACATGGAAGAGGTACTGGTTGCTGCAAAAAGGCCCCACACTCAGCGACCCATTATCCCCACCCCCTGATTTTTGAGGTAGATACTTCCTCTCCATCATAAGGAAATTTCTGGCAACATCTCTGGAAGATATGCTATGTTGGAAACCATTCTCAATTTTAACATTATGTTGGAAACCAATATGGTTGTTATTTACTCAACCTCTTATAAACACAAAGCCTATAATTGTTGAAATATTTAAGATTTAGCAAAATGTAACTTTGAAAGGTTGATGGGCAGAAATGATCGTGCATGTATTTGTTCCAGAGTTGGTAATTTGTTCATATAATTTTTACCTTTGTGAACTCGAGTAATCATAACTTCTTTCCTGATAATTAATACCTTTTGCATTTTTAGAGGTAGAATGAAAGTGCTGCTAATTTTGAATGGAATGAAGTAAAAATGAGAAACTCTAAATGATTGTTGATGTGAATGCTGTTGACAAGTTTGCTTTTGGAATACCTGTTTGTGTTTTTCAATAATTGGACACCTGATAATATATGTATCATCTGTTGCAACTGTCAGTGTGACTGGCACAAAGATTTTTATCCAAAAAATAAATGTCACTGATTTTAGCAAAAAAATAATGAATATCATGAACCTATTCGCAGCATGTATCATAAGCCCAGAACAGCTTGTCAGATACTGTCTCTACTTGTATATAAATCGGGTCCAACTGCAAATAACATAGACCCCGATCTGTCATCGCATAATGTGCCAGTCAATCAGGGTCTGTGCTGTTTGTTCTTTTGATTATTCCTAACAAACTGCATAGACCCAGATCTGCTGGCACATTATACTATGGCAGATGTGGGTCTATGCAGTTTACAGTTGAATCCGACTTGTACATGAGTATATATAGGATAAATATTTAAATAGCAAATGTTTTATATTTCTCTGAAGAAGAATTTTTTTTAGTTGGATCACTTTAGTACAGCAGTATCACATACTCAAAGAATTTTAAACATGTTTAATAAATATTCAGTAGGTTTTAATACTGTATGATTCTTCTTTGTCCAGAAAAGAGCACAATTAAGTGATTTAAAATCTTGTACAATTACTGTATTCACACATGAATAACATACAGAAAATGCCAAACAGGGGAGACCAAGATCTGACCTGGCATAATAATGCACCAGCAGGTCAGGATCTACACTAATGGCTTGAAATCATGGATGGAATAAACAGAGTGATCTACAAGCTCATTTTTCAGTGTCAGATCTTCGTCTACTCTGTTCACAGTTGTATGTGGTTATACTAAAGAAAATAGGATAAGTGGGATTTCAGTCAATCTGAAGGCTTTGTTCAAAGTCATTTTAATCGATTCTACTTATGAATGTAAAACAGGGCTATTCATTAAGAGAAATGAACACATAGAGACAGAGGTTTTTGTATTTTATTGTTATATACTTCTGTTATAGCAGTTATATTGAAGAAGATATACCCAGTTTATTGCTGGGCAGTTTCTGAACACTTATTAAGCCCCTTTTGTTTGATATTATGTTGTCTTTGTGATATACAAAAGCATCAGTTGATATCTCAAGAAAATTATATGAAACTGTTACATTTTTATTCTTAGCTGGGCATTAAACTTACTCTGTACTTTCTCAATGTTAAAATTGTCAAATTTGTTGTCATTGGTAATAGCCTATTGAACAAATCTCTTATTTTGACCCCAAACTTAAGATTGCTGAAAATAGATACTCTTCTTACCTCATTTTCTAGACTCTATTTCAAAGTTATTGTCTTTAAGCAATAGAAGTGTGTATGTATATATATATGCACACATTTTTATTACATGAAAATTTATATGCTCATCAATCTGCTTTTTTAGTTGCTATAAATCAGAAAAGAAAAGTATTGATTTTTTGTAATAGTAGATGGCTATAATGAAATCAATTGTTGCTTTACTTCCTAATTTTATGTGACTGCTTTGCATTAATTTTGTGTGTTTATTTATGATTCATATACTGTATAACAAGTAAAAAAAATTCAGTAATCTAATTTAAGCTTATTTTTTGGGGGTCTAAATGCAACTAAGAAAAAAATTAAAACTGGAGAATATTCCATCACAGAGTAGAACCAGTCTTCAGATACCACCCGGTCTGCCAGCAAAAAGTGGTCTCTCATTAGAGGTCATTGTATTATATAACAACATTGATCTGCACATGAAAAATATGTTCCTTCATGACAGGTTGTCTTCCAAAACAATGGTCTTTCAACTCCAGTTTTACTTTACAGAATTCCAGAAAAAAATAAAAATGCTAGAATTTAAAGTCAGTCACACAATATAATGAAGTATATTAAGTCAAATTACCAGTCACACAGTATAATGAAGCATATTTAGTCAAATTACCAGTCACACAGTATAATGAAGCATATTTAGTCAAATTACCAGTCACACAGTATAATGAAGCATATTTAGTCAAATTACCAGTCACACAGTATAATGAAGCATATTTAGTCAAATTACCAGTCACACAGTATAATGAAGCATATTTAGTCAAATTACCAGTCACACAGTATAATGAAGCATATTTAGTCAAATTACCAGTCACACAATATAATGAAGTATATTAAGTCAAATTACCAGTCACACAGTATAATGAAGCATATTTAGTCATACATGCATCCTTTATACTTATACTCCTGGTACCTGTTTTTTGAAAAGGATTATTTTTGTCTTGCTTGCAAAGTGTAGGCCAGATATAGGTATCACTATTCTGGTGGCAATGACTTCACTGTCAAGTTTTTTGGAAGTAGTTTATAATGGGAACACAGTGGAGTATATAGCAGGCAAGACACAGCAAGAATCCTTGATACATTAAGTTTCTTATGTGTATTATTAGGGCGCAATAGTAATCATGTCCATCCATCTATCCATCTGTCCATCAACAATTTGGTTTCCACAAGATAACTTTACTGGGAATTATTGCATTTTAACTAAATTTGGTATGCAGTTTTATGTTCATAAAACCTCGAAAGAGGTTGCTTTCCAGCCATTTATGTCATCATTTAGAGGAGTTGTGGCCCCTGGTTTGCCATCCTCCTAACTTTCCATAGCATAACTTTATCAGCTGACTCGGGTTTCCACAGCATAACTTGACCAAGGTTTGTTGGATTTCAAGCAAATTTGGTATGTAGTTTTATGTTGATGGATCTTGAATGAGTTTGATTTCCAGCATTCCATGAAATCATTTACAGGAGTTATGCCCTCTGGTTGCCCATTTCATGATTTTGGTTTCCACAGCATAACTTTACCAATGATTCTTGGATTTCAACTAAATTTGGTGCGTGACTTTTTATTGGTCAGGCCTTGAAAGAGTTCGATTTCCAGCTTTCCACAGCATCATTTACACGAGTTGTGTCCCCTGATTGACAACCTGACTTTGGATTTTGGTTTCTAGCATTCCACATTAAAATTTAGAACAGTGATGGCCCATAACTACCTGTCCTCCTGAATTTGGTTTCTACTGAAAACCCTACCACAACTTGTTGGATTTCAACTAAATTTTGTGTGTATGTTTATATTAATGAGATCTTGAATGAGTTGGATTTCCAGCATTTCACATTATTTAGAGAAGTCATGGCCCCTAAATTCTCAATCTCCTAACTTTGTTTCCAAATACAAGTTCCTCTGTGTAAGGTCCTGCAAAGGGGCCCTTTGTGATGCATTCATTGCAAAGAGCTCAAGTTAATGTTCAAGATGGCAAGCCCTCAAGGTAGCCTCCAGTTAATGTCGTCCGTATTTTTCAATGCTCATGTTATAATATATATTGATCCTTTTACTGTTATCATGAATTTTTGGCAAGAACAGTATGAAAGTTAGAGCCAAGTGAGTAAGAAAAAGTTTAAATGACTAATTTCTCAAATCAGTTAAGAAGAAAAGTTGTACCATTAAATCCTTTTTTGATATGTATTTCCAGGAGTTTTAACTTGTCACATACACATATCTAGAGTAACCGATATCAATATGAGCTATCAAAGAACATGAACACGTTGAAGTAACATATGAATTGGGAAAGTTGCGGCGGTTTTTTAATATTTACTGGATATGATTGTCAGACTGTATTACTTTTGATAAAAGTCTTGTGCAAGCGAAAGCTTAAGTAAACTTTGCTTCAACTTTAATTACATGCTTCAAAGAAATTACTCTTAGGGATTTTTTTTATTAGAGATTCCATTGTTTGAAGTAAGCCAGTAAAAAAGTGAAAAGTTGACTTTACTTAGAGATTGAAGACAAAAGATTGCAGTGATCTTATAACTCATTTTCTCTCCAGCAGTTTAGCTTTGGAATTATCTCCCTTAGAAAAGTGGTAATTTTTTTTTTTCATGTGAACATAAACATCTTGCCCTTAAAAAAGAAAAATAAGATTTTTTCATCGGAGCTTGTAACAAAGACAATAATCTTGACATGTTGTAGAAATGAATCATTTTTTCATAAATAGATTTTTTAAAATTTGTTTGTCAATCGCTAAGAGTATTCACGCCTTTTTATGAATAACAAAGCGATATTACCGTATGTATTAAACCAAATTAAAGCCTATTGCCATTTTCTGTCAAAAATATTAAACCGCAATCTGTGTTAAATTTTTACCTTTTTTGTCAGTGCTTTGCTTGACAGATACTTTTATAATTGCTTTGCCTGTGATATTCCCATATTTACTGTATTTATCATAAAAATATCAGGAAGTCTTTGCAATATAAATGAGTGGATATTTTACCTTTTGAATGTATACAGTGGCTTGACTTTCTAATAAAAGTATATTAGATGTTTACATATACAGTCAAACCTGTCCTAACAGTCACCTTTACTCAGCAGTCACCTGTTCACAATGGCCATTCTTATTTCCCCCCAGCAAATTTCCTAAATAAATGTCCTGTATGTAACGGTCACCTGCCTTCCACGGTAAGCAGCCAGGTGTTTCCTAACCAAACAACAGTTTCTCCCTGCCTTAAGCGGTCACTAGAACGTATCTACATTGACCATTCAGTCTATGCAAACTGAATTTTTGCTTCATGAGGAAGGCATTGTTTAAATAAAGAAATATCATGTGAATCAATGTGAAAACATTTCATATCTCGCTTGTACTCGTAACTCCAGTTGCATTGAAAGTGTAACTCAAAGGTGTCAATATGTCAAATTTGACAGTGAGGTAGTTTTTATCATTAGGGTAGAGTGTCGAAGCAATTCATTTGCTGGATGGTGGGAAAAGTAGTAGTGTTATCGCAGCAAAAATGGAAGTTACCTTATCTGCCAGTGTGACAGGTTTAGTTAGATATCTTCATCAATTTGCCTGTGAATTAAAGCTATCTGAAGAAAAAAGTTTGTCTTTGAGAAGAGATATGAGTTACATCCCTTTTCATTTGGGTCAGGGGTCATTCAGTATTCAAAATGTGTCTGTAAAGGCAGGTGAAGTTTCAGCTCATGGGTCATAACGAATAACCATATACAGCTTCTTTTGATTTTCTGTTCAACACAGGCTTCTCACATAAGCCGACTGTCTTTTGATCTTGGCGAGTTGAGCAACTGACTAATCCAGATATTGTTTTTATAGCGTGAACAAAGAAAGATCAGTGTATATTTTTAAGTCGGTGATGATTTCATTTATAGGATGGATTCAGGTGAACAGGATACAGTAATCTTGTGTGGAATATAGACTATAAATTTGGGAGAAACAACATATACCAATAATTATCATTTGGTTGTACAGTGCACATAAAACAATCTTGATAATGTAATAATAATAATAATAATAATAATAATGATAACGATATTAATGCATGGTATTTGTTCAAAAACCAATTTTAAAAGGTGAACTTGTGTACAGTGGTCATCTGTGTGCAATGGCCAGTTTTGCCTTTTCCCATGAGTGGCCACAGGTTTGAATGTATATGCAAATGTTGCTACCAATTTGTGCACTGGATGCATGGTACATATGTGACTGTTTATTTTGATACCTTTGGCCCTTTGCTGTATGTATGTGTTAGAACTGTAGTATGTTTACTTCTTCCATTACAAAAATCTTCTTCGCCTCCGAGTAGCATATTTAGTGTAATCTCTACACTGTATGATTAAAAATATAAGTATGTGGGAAAATTTCATAAGGTTAAAATTAATCATAATAAGCGCACACCATGATGTCAAAAGTTATGTTCCCATTATGGTCCCAGGGATGTAGAATAAATCTGATGCACCCTCCTGCATGTCAAAAGCAGTGACTAATGGAGGCAGGAGTTATGGTGGCTTGGTGCTTAGCATGCTGGATTTGTGAGCAAAAGGGTGCGGTTCAAATCCTGCCATTGGATCAGCCCAAGTCAGCTACCATAGTGTGTTCTTGGACATGGCATTTTACTCCAATTGCCTCGGCACTAAATGACCTACTTGTGTTGCTGTACCATAAAACACCAGACATGTTTGAACATACTAAAAGAGTTAGCTTTCCTTGGTTATGTTGCAAGCTCTTCACTTTGAAGGTGCATTCTCTGTCCCAACATGGTTGTGTCAAATAAAACACATGTAAGATTCTCTTTTGAGCTTGATGTAGACCTCAAAGTTAAGGTGTACGGAGCCACCAGGCATACATAGTAGCAAGTTCCAAGAAAATGACAATGTTCTAGGCAGGTTTTAGCATCCATTCCCCCCTAACGTTGCATGCCAGGATTAAGATGTGCGCTTGGAAAGGATATTTTTGTGAGAGTTTTGACCAAAGAGGGAGTGTGTGTTTATTAAAGCATGTACATTACAGTATGATAGAAGGCCCTTTCCAAGGTATCTAATGCTCTGCTCTTAATGACTGCTTCATCAGGCTCTATATTTTTTCAGTGTTATAGATGTGAGTTTTTACAACTAATTTTATTATACAATTCCCGTCAAATTCAAATAATCTATCTATTCAATTTTGTTTTTGTCATACGTCAAACACCTTCACATGAAATTCTGGATTGTAATGACTTTAGCATTTTAATCTTTTATTGGCTACCTTACGTTTAGGTTTTAATGTTTACACTAAGTGTTCTATATTTAATCTAACATTTTTTGTATGAAAGTGTTTGTAAATTTGTACGCAGTGTTTTGTGGATGTTGGTGAATACTTAAATATATAAAGATAAGCTTCAATAACTAAATGTTTATAGATAAAAATAACCTATGAATGTGTAATTGTAGGTTGGCCATTAGGTTTTAATAATAAGAATTTCCAGATGGTTTCAGAGCTTGATGTTCAAGATGAACATAGTGTTCATGATCAACACAGCCATAGGACCATATTCCTGTGATAAAGATAATGTTACTCTGTATATTTTGAATGAACTACAATGGAACAAAAGATCATTTTGCTTTTATTGTTAAAAATTTAATTTCCATTTTAGTTGTTTCACTCTATTCAATTTTGCTTAAAGCAAAAATAAAATGATGTAAAACTTGATTTGTGTGATTTGTTACTTTCATTCTTAAATTGGTCAGATGTAGAAAAGATACTGGACGTGTGGTGAACATTAAGTTGCTTATTGTGAATTCATTCATTTTCGTGGGTGTCAGTTTCATCAATAATTATTTTCATGAATTTGGAAAGTGATAACATTGTGTGCAGAGGAGGAATGTTGTTCCTTGGGGTTTTTAATTGTGTGTTTTTGCAACCAAAAAATCGACAAAAATTGGTACACTTGTGGGCAGAGGTTTACTGGATGGGCGATTGAATTCACAGTAGTTCTTTTTCATTTTGCATGTACTTGTATAGGGTTTAATGGCACTCCAGTATAATCATGGTTATATAGTGCCAATTAAATGTAATGTACCACAAATGTAAAGGTAAAATTTTTTAAAAACTTCAGGAAGATAAGCCCTTCCAAATAAATGTAAAAAAGATAGTATAACAAGATAAAAGGTAAAAATGTTAACATTCTTTAAAAGATACACAAAATAAAACATAAGATTAAAAAAAGGAAAACTATACAATCCTTAAAAGTACAGGGACAACATTTATCATACAAACTGCACCCATCTAGAAACTCCAAGACCCCCTCCAGTTTTACATAATCAAAAATCCTTTTAAGTGAGTTGTCAAAATACTTTTGCCACACAGGGTGGAAGTTGATACACTCAATAAGAATGTGCTCCACTGCCAGCAGACACTTGCAGGGCATGCACTGCAATCGAGGCCCACCCTTCAGGAGGCATGTATGAACTCTATATGTGTGTTCCATATGTGAGTGGCACATTACTACCTCACACCCCCACCCGCCCGCACCCAAACCTGCTTCATATGAGGACTGTCACTCCCCAGTAATGGGTTTGATGCTATCAAAGCCCACTTGTGCAGCTTAAACTCCACACACTTCAAGTAAACACAACTTGCTGACCCATATAATATCCAGTCATTATGTAGAATCTTCCACTCATAAATGGGCAAATGGAGTGCAGCCATAGCTTTAAGGATTACTCCTTTATATCAGCCACTTGTACAGAGAGGTCCATTATAAACAACTTTTCTTCATGTATATAGATGCTCTCGTATGCATGCATTATTGTTGCAGACGAGTTAGACTATATTCTGTTTTCTCTCTCTCTGTTTCTCTCACATCATTGGTTATATTCTGACCTCACCAACGATAATTTCAAATTCTGTTCTAAAAATCTAAATATTCTGGGGCACAACTTTCCTTATTTACAAAATGTAAAGTTTCCACACAAAAGTGGTTAACCTAATATAGCGTTTGCCAGATATTTAGAAGTAATGACTCATCTTTACCTAAAACTTATTTTAAATATCTATACAGAACAACAAAAAATTCTTTGGAATGCTTATCAGAAGATTTCACAAGGATTTTGTTTCAATTATTTCGAGGATTATAGAAATCCATCAAATCTCTGAATTTACTCATTTTCCTGGGACACCATTTTTTATTTTTTTTTTATTGCTACAAACTATGAATTTTAAGACCAACCAACAATGATTCTTCACTGGAAACATCAGGATCCCTTCCCCAATCCACAAATTTCAGTATCAATGAAAATGTAATTTTTTATAAACCATAACAATTTTGATACCTTCTGACTCTTACAGATAAACAAATTTTTAGCCTGACGGAAAATCCCAATTTTGCAACATACCTCCCAGCCCTGCCAGTGTCTTATCAGAAAACCTATCATAAGCATTAGAGTATGAAAATTATTGACTTACTCTATGTGGATGTATATATTAGTCCTTGAAATGTATGCATATATCAAGTTTCATCACTGTACAAGTAACGGAGAGAACACTAGCTAAAACTACATGTAACATTACTGGAGCATGAAAAATTAGTCACTGTGGCCTACTTTTGCTTGGAATGCCTTGTAGTACTCAGATAATGTACCCATCAAGTTTCAGGACAGCATATGCAACCTAGAGTATTAACAGCAATGGAGTTTAATAAAAAATACTCGTGCCAAAACAAATTACAAGAATAAAAGTAACTGTAACAACTTGAAAATGGAAAATGATACCTAAGTTCGGCCCATTTTCTGCAAAGTAGACAAAGTAAAAAATGTTGAAATTTAAATAAAAGACAAGAGGCTCAAGTGGGCCTGATATCTTTCACCTGGGTATTTGATATATGTCAGGTTTCGAATGCAAATTCACACATATATTGAAACTGTAGAGAGGGAAAATAGAGCTGGAGCACATAGTTGCTACGTTGTCTATTAATGTTGGTGTTATTTGTCTTCTTTCCTAGACCATATATGGGATCACTTTCTCTGCATAATAAGGACAAGTCATTTATACAACCAGCATTGTCCCCTGGTTCTCTCCCTACCCCCTGGGGTCTAGGTCTGATTCAAACTGTTCATAACCCTGCCCTTAAAGTGTAAACACTTACTTGGCATTACATGGGGAGTTAATATGTGCATTCAGCATGGATTCCTAGGTCTGTCCTAACCCCCATAGGGCCCAACCCCAGGACTCATAACTTATAAATAATTGGGATCACCACTCAAGGTAGCTTTGGTGACTCTGTGGTTAAGGCACTAGACTCATGACCAGATGGTTGCAGGTTATATAAACAAGGACTGAAATTTTATCTTTAAAAAAAAGTGTTTGTTGCAAGAATTCTATGCAGTAATTTGTTCCAAAACCATATTAGATTAGAATCTTTTTAATTTTATATGTTAAAGCAAAATATTTTGTCCAATCCAATTGATTTGGTAGATTAAGTTGTATTTTCCATTTAATTAGTGCTTTAGTTTCTAATATTTCTGTATCTTTCACCAAGATATTATAAATATTTCTGAAACCTTTCCTAGTTTCTAAGAGAAGTGACTTATTTTTTTCAATCCATGGTTTTTCTAACATTTTTTTGTTGGGATTCAATATATAATCTATTCATATATAATTTCACAGAGTTAAGGATATTGCAAAAGTTGGTTCTACCATTATATAATTTCATTTACTTTTAAAGGAATTCTCCATTACTCTGAACAATATAATTTATAAATAATATACCTTTCTCAAACCATTAGCCAAGAAATATAGATCCTCCGACAATAATATTTTCATTACACATTAGGGACTCGGCAATAAAATTTGAAAAAGTCTTTGGAATAAACTTTTTAGACTATATGTTATTAGATAGAAAAACATCTTTCCAAATCTATTATCAACATCTGTTATATTCCTTTCTATTTAATTGATACCAAACTTATTAAATTCCATCAAATAATTTTAACAATGAAACATTAGTTTTCTCCGTTTTTTTTTTTTAAAAAGTATTCTTCCGACCCAGGATAATTTATGAGAAAATATGGAACATTTTAAGTAGATCATTGCAAGCCCTCCTTCTTCACAACTTTTACTTGTTACTTTTCTTTTTATCTTGTCAACTGACCCTTTCCATAAGTACTTGTACATTAAACTATTTCATTTTTTAATTAACCATTTTCGAGGATTGGGTAAATTTATTAGCATGTGATTTAATTTTGATAAAGCAAGTGATTTTATCACAATAATTTTCCCATAAGGGGTGAGAATTCTCTTTGACCATTGAATCAATAATATGTTGATTTCATTTAATTTAACTTAATACCCAGTAATTAAGATTTATCATGAGACTTTAATCTTTATAGATGATGATGCTTAATATTGTGAAAGAGTCATCCACCCAGCAATAAATTATACTCTATATACAAATGGCTATTACTGTTTTTCATGCTAGATTTAAACCAAACTTAGCACTTGGGTATATCTTGATACTGTCTGAGACAATTTGAATGATTTTCTATTTATGATATCATATTCAAGGTCAATGGTCTTGACAAAGAATTGTGTATTGCACCTACAGGTATCTTGTGAGCATCGTAATTCAGACGTGTAAGAAAATATTTTTTTACCAAATTTGGTATGTTGGAGTTTCTCAAAAATATCAGAAATTGTTTCAATACTCAGCAGTTAAAAAGAAGAAACAGTCTTATCTTGGATTCCTGGAAATCTTTTTCGGCCAGTAGAGTGTCAGTCCCATTGAGACTCTTGTTTTATTTTTTATAAAAAAAAATACATGAGTAATGGCACTGAATATATGAAATGCTTCAAAATACTGCACAGCACTTCTGATAACATATAAACAACCTATGTTTCAGTTACTTTAATATGCCAATGCTAGCAACTGTCAAACTGTATTTAACCAAACAAATCAAACTTGCTTCAAAATATTTAAGAATTTTAAATGTGATCAAGTTTTTAACAATAATTCTCAACAATTAAATTTATAAACTTGGACATAGCTTTTACAAGAAAAATTTTCTTCTTAAAGCAAAATCTTTTTCTTGTACATAATATAATATTATACAGAATTTCACCTACTTTGACAGTGTGTATTGGTGTGCTTCAGGAACACTTTTATTGGTGCACAGACACTTTTAGCTGTCGAGCATGGAGACTACATGGCATTATTAATAAGTTCCCACATCTCTTTTTTCTTTGCTAGGTAGAAACCTCTTCATCCACAAGGTAGTGATAATTCATTGTATCACAAGATAGTGATAATTCATTGGTATTTTTAAAACTAACTAGTTTTATAAATATAATTATATTATCAAAATTATTATCAACTTAGAGTGTTATTTGTTATATGGTAATTTTATATTTTTCTCGTTTAAATTAAAATTCATTAATTTATCATCCCATATGCATATTAATTTTTTTTTAATGTTTCAAATTTTCTGCAAGGCGAAGAACTCTGCATAACCCCAAACCTGATTCTAAATAGTCCATATCATAGGTGACTTCCCTTGCTTTCTAGTAAAAACCTGGGAATTGCATGCACTGTACTAAGTGTATACTCATACCGGTCAAGTCTCATGCACTGCACATGAGACAAGCATTTTGTACAGAAATCACTCTCACATGCACATCATGAATTTTCTCATGCATTTAAAAAAATGTCTATCATGTATTTTTAACCTAATGAGCTTATGGGTTCCTAACTCACTCCGGTAAATCTTCACATTTGAGAAACAAACTATGTTTAAAAACAAGTCAAGAGAAGTATTAAATTGGTTTCTGATGCAACTATAATGCACTGGTTTCCTGGGGACTTTTCCTCCTGACCCACTACTGGGGTTTCGCCTCAGGTCCCGAATGCACTGGCTTCTGGGGGACTTTTAGTCCTGACCCACTACTGCGGTTTCGCCCCAGGTCCGCGACCAGTGAGCTGCAACCCCCTGTAGATGATCTCACTCCTGAAACTTAAGGACCCTTCACAGCTCTGTATACTTGACTTCAATATGAAATTACTAGAATTGAATCTCTTGACAGTCCACAAAAGCTATAAACCATAATCTAACATACCAAATCTGATATTAATCTAATATGGTCTCTACAGTGGTAACAAGGTCAACCAATCAGATGCAAGATCACCTCACTAATATGGATATCGTTCATAATCCAACTCATCTGATATCTTGACGATTCAAGCTTACATGGCAGTTGTGATTAAGAAATATTTCTGGAGTGTACACAAGCTCAGCCAATCAGATACAAGACCACCTCATTAATATGCAGGGATGTTGCTCATAATCGAACTTATCCAAGATCTTGATGATATAAGCTTACATACCAGGTCTGATCAAAATCAGATCATAAATATGGCCTCAAGTGTTCACAAACTCAGCCAACCAGATGCAAGATCACCGCATTAATATATATGGGTGTCACTCGTAACCGATTTCATCTGAGATATTGATTGCATAGAGTTGCATATCAAATCTAATTGAAACCTGATCAGAAATTAATCCTCTAGTGTGTTCACAAGCAAGTGTTTATAGATGTTGCACAATGCACAATGGATGCAGAGTCAAACCATAAGTTTACTTGGCCTTTGGTCACATGGGCTAAGAAGCAATGAAGTTATTGCAGTGTATCATTATGGGGCTATAGCTTATCAACTAATTCCCACATTGAAATTTAAAGTTCTGATGAAGCATGGAAAAAAATGCATTCCTAACTACAACAGTTTGCAGTGAAGTTCCTATCAATTATGAAGTTTCAATGTACAAAGTTGGTAGCAATGCCATTGGGGGTGTTTTTCCTATCAATTACGAAGTTTCAATGTACAAAGTTGATAGCAATGCCGTTGGGGTTTTTTCCTATCAATTATGAAGTTTCAATGCACAAAGTTGGTAGCTATGCCAACATGACACAAAAGCAACATAACAGCATTACAAACTGTTAGACAATACACTGAAGGGCCTTATATAACTGCATTACAAACTGTTAGACAATACACTGAAGGGCCTTATATAACTGCATTACAAACTGTTAGACAATACACTGAAGGGCCTTATATAACTGCATTACAAACTGTTAGACAATACACTGAAGGGCCTTATATAACTGCATTACAAACTGTTAGACAATACACTGAAGGGCCTTATATAACTGCATTACAAACTGTTGGACAATACACTGAAGGGCCTTATATAACTGCATTACAAACTGTCAGACAATACACTGAAGGGCCTTATTTCTAACTCTAAATAGTAACATTCAAAAGATGACTACATCATCATAATTTTCTGTGATGAGCATAATGCCAAGTTATTACAATTATTCTCTATAAAGTATTTCAGGCATATGGAGTGATACAACAAATAAACTATGTTAACAGGCATAGTTTAATTTCAACAAAAATATGAAGAAAAAAATATACATTACATGAATCAAGAAAAAAATACACATTACATGAATCAAGAAAAAAATACACATTACATGAATCAAGATTTAATTTTACAATAATAGTCTCATCAAAAGTTAATTAAGGTACAAAAATAAAAATATAATTATGACAAAATACTATTAAATACATAAAACCTGTATTACAGGAAACATCTGTATATTCTGTCTTGAAGTAGAAATCCAATATCAATATAACTTCTCAAATTTGTATTTTTAAGTATATACAGATTACAGTATTAATAGAAGATTGAACAAAAATCCTTTAGGAAACAAGGACTTTGTCCATCCAACATCTCTCAACTCCTCATGGTGTTTTCATTTCAATCAGCTTTGGATTCTTCCTTCTTTATTGTTTTCAATATAATTTAGAAAAGACTATCAAATGAAGTCTGGCTCCATTCCCCATTTGATATTGGCCATATATAAATAAAACCAATACAAATTATTCAGACCAGTCAACCATGAAAAGACCTTTTCAGTAAGGCAGTCAATATTTTTCGATAAGATCCAGTGAACGCAACATTATGTTCAAATAAAAAGTTCATAAAGTACACTTCAGCCTTAATAATCTCCAGCTCAGTTCCAGAAACTGCAGTTTCAAATCCAATGGAGGTCAATGACTCCTTGCTAGATCTCAAAACTCAACATAATTTTTTGTTTCTATTCACATCACAACAACAGTCATCTCTCCTGCCATAAGCAATACTCAAATAGACATGATATTATGTCCAATAAATGTAATTGTCACCTTTCCTGTTTGTTTTTTTTTTCCCAATCATGCGCAAATGTCTGAATATTGTTTGTTAAACTTCTATGCCAGTTTGGACTTTTTTTAAGAAGCTGATTGGCATGGGTCAATTTATGATATGAAACTTTACATGTACAACTCCCTCACACTGTAAAAAGAAAAAAAAAGTATATCTGCACTGGAAAAGGCTTCTGAAAATGATTAAAAAGTTTTGAAAAGCCCTATTTTTTTCAATTTTTTTTAAAAAACATGTCTGTTTCCAAACATATAATGGCAATCAAGTGAATAAGTTGTTCAGGCTGAATTGACACTCTTATAGCTAGTTTCTGCCTGAGTATAAGGATTTGGTCTAAAAATAAAAGGCAATAACAGTAGTACAAATTATTTATTATATAGCAAATTTTCCACTGAGCTTATGTTTTATGCAAATGCATTGCATGGGATGATCCAGCACATTTTCCACTGAGCTTATGTTTTATGCATATGCATTGCATGGGATGATCCAGCAAATTTTCCACTGAGCTTATGTTTCATGCAAATGCATTGCATGGGATGATCCAGCAAATTTTCCACTGAGCTTATGTTTTATGCATATGCATTGCATGGGATGATCCAGCAAATTTTCCACTGAGCTTATGTTTTATGCAAATGCATTGCATGGGATGATCCAGCAAATTTTCCACTGAGCTTATGTTTTATGCAAATGCATTGCATGGGATGATCCAGCAAATTTTCCACTGAGCTTATGTTTTATGCAAATGCATTGCATGGGATGATCCAGCAAATTTTCCACTGAGCTTATGTTTTATGCAAATGCATTGGAAGGGATGATCCAGCAAATTTTCCACTTATAAGATGTTGTCAAGCACTTACTGGGTGTTGTCAAGCACATGCAGGACCCAATAAGTCTGTTGCTGTGTAACATGACATCACATCCTACCATGTATTTATGTGCGATTCAATCATAAAAAATAATTAAAACAAGATTTCTCTTCAAACAAATTTGTACTGTTGGATATTGTGGTCTTGCCCGAAGTATAATGGGGTTTGTAAGCTCACTCCTATGTACTTCGGTCTCACCCACAATATACAACAATACAAACACTAATATCTAATATCAAATATGGAGGAAAAATAACAAATACATGTAGCACAATATTACCATAAAAATATAATTTAAATTGTATCTGGTTGGTTGCTTGGTTTTTAACTGCACTTTCAACACATTATTGGCTATATCATGCAGAGGAAATGGGAGCTAAGTGCCTTTCCCATGGACACACCAAGGCAGCCAAGCCTGGATGGCCTGGGAGGGTATTAAATCAATGAACCTTGGATTAGGAGTCTGATGCATTACTATATGAATTACCATGGCTCCCCTAATTAATTCACCTGCATAACAGAGCATGTGATGTTCCCATTTGTTCATGACCAAGTAAAATTATTTTATAATATTATCCAGAAATATTAATTCAAGAGCAAGTGTCCGTTTGAAATTCTTACTTTTTTCATAATTGTTACAGAAGTGACTTTGAAAATATCTTACTGGACATAGGAATACATGTATAACTAAAATACTTCCTAATTCATGGCAAATGTACCGTTTATACTCTCTTACAAGTCGAGTCTAACTGCAAACAGACCCCGATCTGCCATCGCATAATGCACTGGCAGATCAGGGTCTATGTTGTTTGTTCTACTGATTACTCCTAACAAACTACCTAGACCCAGATCTGCCAGCGCAGTATGCGACAGATCTGGGTTTATGCAGTTTGCAACTGGACTTGAATTATAAGTGACTATATACAGTAAGTATTCCAAAAACGGTGTCAATTGTCACTTGTTTTAATACATGGTGCTAATATAAACAATTGTCAGTTTCCTGTGATATGGCATGTGATGAGTATAAAATTAGTATGAAGACAAGTTTATATACTGACAAAACTGACAATTCATATTTAAATGAATTATGATTAGGACTTTGAGAAAACATTCATGACAGTATCAACCAGATATATTGCAAGACTGATGCAATGTTATGATCAGACTGTCAAATCACATGCCTAAATAATGTGATGCTTGGTTTGGTTTGGTTTTTTGCATTTGATGGCCCTGATTATTGTATCATGCCACAGCAAGTTGAGTAAAGTGCATTGCCCAAGGACACACCAAGGTAGCCAATTCAGGTTGATCCAATGATGTTAATCAAACCTGCACCTGCCACAAATCCAATGCCATAACCAATAATCCACCACCACTGCAGTTCCACAATCAAACATGATGCACCCAGCACAAGTTCAATGTCTTAACCAATGAGCCACTGCATTTCCACAATGAATAGGATGAATTTACAATTATTCTGATAATAAGAATTAATAGAATTTTAAGGGAAAATATGTATACTACTGACTTTAAATTTTATACATACAAAAATAATATATGCCATAATACAACACATTAAAATGAAGATGAAAGCACAGTAACAAATATTTAGATATTCCATGTACATCATTTATTTTATAATTATCATAAAAAAGTTACATGATTATAGATAAAAATGCAAAATCACCCATATGGTATGTTGCCTAACAAGCTAGGTATCTCTCCAACAACTGAAAACTAAAGTCATTTTCAACTCAGCTGTTTTTCAGAATAAATTAAATGATATTCTAGCCATAATAAAATAAATGACTGAATCTCTGTAAAACAAAGTATTCTGTGCGACAATTTTATTGCACTCATCACTATTAATTTTAATGTTTTTTTCAACTGGCATGGAAAAAAATGTTTTAAAAAGTAATGTTTTTAAATAACTGAGAGTACATATTTCTGATGTTTATCATGAAAGAAAAGTGTAACATGTGAATTGAAAATGTGTTTAAATTATGAAATAAAGCTCCCAAAACACTAAACTTAAATAAAGATTTACAAACCATGTCAATTTAAAATATATAGACAAAAGTATAAGGGAGATAACCTGTGATACTGTATCATGAGGTTTGCAGCTTATTGAATACAAACAGAATACTGATCAGTTGCTTTTTTGTGATGCAGCTTTGGATTATAATTAAAAACAATGCCACTACACTAAATTGCAATTTATGATTAGAAATAAATGTATACATTTAAAAAAATCGAAGAGAAAACTTTTCCAAAAATAAGAGGCCCAAGTTGGTCTGAATTCATGAAACGACTAACTCTGCCCAAGTCTCATGCAAGAGCAGCTGGCCAATAAATCTGAGTCCAAAGAATGCTTTATCTAAATATTTCTTTCAATGCTGTTGATTAAATATATTAAGATAACAATAGTTTCAAGGTTGCTCTATTTTATGGCAAATCAGCATCGTTTGTCCAATACTGAAAGGCCTTTATGGCAGGATGCTATGTCAAAGTTGGTCAAATTCTGTTGACTGGCTTTTTTGTGATCAAGATATTTAAATGTTTTTCTATTTTTAGTAATTGCAACCATATTTGATGGCAGATTGTCATAATTTATATCAAATTCAAAGCTGTTAATGCCTGAACGCCTTGTATCAAATTTGGTCAAATTCTGTAAGTGGTTTTTGGGAAGAAAATGTGTTAAGGTTTTTCTATTTTAGTAACAGCCAGCATATATGATGGCAGATTGCCATATATGTAAAAGCTTGAAGCCCTTTTGGGCCAGGATGCTGTAAAATTTTGTTCAGCAATTTTTATGATATGTTTAAAAGGTTTCCCTATATTTAATAATGGTAGCAATATTTGATGTCAGACTGACATCATTTGTACAAACCTGAAGCCCTTTTAGGCCAGGATGCTTCCTGTCAAATTTTTTTCAGCATTTTGTTGAGAAATTGTTGTTTAAAGGTTTTCCTATATTTAGTAATGGTGGCAATATTTAACAGCAGACCTGCTTCATTTGTTCAAACTTGAAAGCACTTCATGCAAGGATGCTTTCTGTTAAATTTGGCCAAGATTTATTGCACGATTTCTGAGAAGTCATTTTAAAGAATTTTTCTATCTTTAATCATGGCTGCCATTTTTGATTGTGGATTGGCATAATTTATAAACATTTAAATCTTAAAGCCCTTTACACTGTAATGCTTCCTGTAAAATTTGGTCCAATTTTGTTAAACAGTTTTAGAAATCATTAAGTCAAGATTTTTCTATTTTGATCATGGCATCCTATTTGATATACAAATCTGAAAGCCCTTTATGCCAGAATGCTTTCTGACAAATTTGGTCAAATTATGTTTTTGAGAAGCCTTTTAAAGAGACATGCTCTACTGACCAAAAGAATTTCCAGGAGTCTGACATCCATAGAAAAAAAATGTGTTTGAGAGAGAGAGAGAGAGAGAGAGAGAGAGAGAGAGAGAGATAGAGAGAGTGAGAGTGAGGGAAAGAGAGAAGCAATGTCTCTACATCAATTACTTGTCTTAATGTTCAGTAAAAAATTCACCAATTTATGTTGTCATATATAGTCAAACCCGTCATAATGGTCACCTTTACTCAGTGGTCACCTGTTCACAACGGCCATTCCAATTACCCTCCCCCCCCAAGCAAATTTCCTATATAAATGTCCTGTACATAACACTCATCTGCCTTCCACGGTCAGTGGCCAGGTGTTTTCTAACCAAACAATGGTTTCTCCCTGCCTTAAGCGGTCACTGACATGTATACACAGCAGTGACCGCGCAGTCTTTTGCTTGATCAAGAAGGCATTGTTAGATAAAGGAATATCATGTGACTCTATGTCCAAATATTTCTTATCTCACTTGTACTCACCGTATACTAGTCACATTGATAGTGTAACTCAAAGGTGTTAATATGTCAAACTCGAAAGCGAGGCAGATTTTATCATTACGGTACAGAGTCAATGCAATTTGTTTGCTGGATGGTGGGAAAAGCAGTTGTGTTATTGCAGCAGAAATGGAAGTCACCTTTTGTGCCAGTGTGACATGTATAGTTAGATATCTTCATCTATTTACCTGTGAATTGAAGCTATCTCTGAGGAAAAAAGTTCATCATTAAGAAGAAACACGAGTTACATCCCTATAGGATGGATTAAAGCGAGCAGAATAAGTAATCTTGTGCAAACATAAATTTGGGAGAGAACAACATATACATGTACCCGTAATTATGATTGTGTTGTACAGTGCACATAAAACAGTCTTGATAACATAATAATAATAATAATAATAATAATAATAATAATAATAATAATAACAATGATAATGATTTTCGGTGCATGTTATTTGTTCAAAAACCAATTTTGAAAGGTGAAGCTGTGTACAGCCGTCACCTTTGTGCAATTGCCAGTTTTTCCTTTTCCCAGTGTGTACGTAGACCAATTCATTTTGTAATTTGTCAATACTTTTTCAGGTACCATTATTAACCATGTGATGTTGGACTACTTTTTATTTACAGAAAACATGGCATACAGAGATGCTGATGGCAGGTCAAAATCACAATATTCCATCGTTTAGATGAAATTTTCAATGTGATGTCATTTGTGGAGAGGATAGTGGTTATTGACCAAATGGACAATTCCTGTTTCAATTTCACTGACCAGTTGAAAGGACCCCCTCCCCCACACAAAGATTCCTTGCTTGAAAAAAATAATGTTCAGATATCAATATGTATGATTATTTACAGAAATGTAGATGCTACAATCAATGAAGCAAGAAATAGTACTAGTGTTTTCACTGCCATTTAAAATTTATCAGGAATACAAAGTAAAATATCCATTTATGTCACAGCTGATATGTGACATCACTAAGAAGTAAGCATTTATGATGAATGAAGTCTTTTGAATTCATGTGCACAATGAAAAAACCCCGAATGTTTAAGTTTTAACACTGTTTCGGTTTTTATTTTAATGATGGTGTACAAAATAATATATACTCTACTCACTTATAAGTCGTGTCCAACTGCAAACTGCACAGACCCAGATATGCCAACACATAATATACTGGCAGATCTGGGTCTATGCTATTTGTTAGGAGTAATCAGTAGCACAAACAAGAAGTTTTATGTGATAAAGAGATAGTACATTAGCTGTACAGCATACAACACAAGGAACTTGTGCATTATGTATAGTACAGTTTTGTTACTACGATGAGTGGACAGGCACTAGTTTCTTATTTTATATCAAATGGGTCTCCAGAATGAAGGGACGGTAAATAAAAATAAAACAGTAGAAAGATTAATACAAATGTATTTGTTCCAGTGCACACTCCCCCTCACCCTTCCATTATTTTATCAACGTCATTACTGTGACTTAACTAATTAGAGGTCATCATTATATCATTTTTAAAACAATACAGGGCATTATCCCTAAAGCTCCTCTTTATTCAGTTGTCAATATAATCATCAAATGGTGCCAGATTCTGGTCTTGAAGAAATTCTTGCCTCATTTATACATTTCACGATTTTCGTAACTTTATATTAATTTTATTTTTGTTTATAATAAATTACTTGGAAATTAGAGTTGATCAATAATTAACATCCAGATACACACAATAGCAATTTCTTTGTAATATGTAGTCTATAATGACAAAACCTTGTACTTTAAAAGAACTTGGTCAAATGGTGTTGAATTTCAAATTGTAACATTTGTCCACAGTTATGCATGTGAACACAGAACCAAGCCTTGAATACAAGTACACCACTTGTATAATGTTTGATTAAATTATGAAACTAGGACTTTAACAAACTTGCAGGTCTGAAATGCTTTTCTTGTGCATTAATAGGAAATCCAAACACAAGATGAATTTATACACATGCATGCATGGGCACACACAGACATACACAGAGTGCGTGGACATCTGGATAAAGAAGCTGCTTACTCAGGGATAAAGATAATTTTTAGTTGTGACTAATTGCTGAATCATCGTACCTTGACACCATCATGACTGCACAACTGGTTGACAATTTACTATATATATATACGTGACCTGATGAGGTTCCTTAAGGTAACAATAAATATCCAAAAACAAGGATTTTCTTGGGGTTTTTTGTTCATAAAAATTAAACAAAAGATTTTGAACATACCATTGCATTAAAATACTCAAATTGTACAATATAATTTCCTTCTTCAATAAATATTTCTTCAAAAACCACTGTAATCAAATTTATTAGTTCATGTTATACTGTACCAGTAGCATACTGAGTAGGCCTAGATCCTGTCTACAGATGAGAATTTGAAGTTATGTATTAAAATAGTTCATGAAACTGAATCAAAAGAATAATGATCCTAATGAATATTGCATTTTTACTGGATTCAGTAACTTTAATATATGGGTGTGATTCATATTTTTATTCATATTCTAATCCTGTTTGCCAGAGTTCCTACATATATTTGAATTCATAGAAGGGTAGAATATTGATAATAAATGCAACTCAAAATGATCAAATTAATGAAAAAATACACTGGGATTTTGATTTCTTACCATCATTCCTTTTTTTTTTAGACAACAATAACATAATTGGCTGCTTCTTGTTTTTGTTGTTGCAATGTCTCTAATTCCTTCATGTGCCTCTTCTATATTTAGCTACACTCATCCAAATATTCCGACTGATTATGATTTGCACTAAAGAATGCCCCAAAACATAATCAGAAACAGAAAAAAACAGAATATGATCTCCCATACAAATAGCAATCTCCCATACAAATAGCAATCTCCCATACAAAAAAGCAATCAATATTTGAATGTGAGTTGTTTAAAGAAATATAAAATGTCATTTCTGTGATACTAAAAAGTAGGCCCATATGGTGACAGACATATAACAGGTGATCTAAGAAACGGTTTATCTTTATTTTCTGTTTGTTTGGGATCAGAGCAAAAAAGAACATGTATGAAATTTGTGTATGTGTTAGATGGCTACAAAAAGAGTTGTCTTTCTGTAAAAAAATCGAACAGGTTCTGGATTGCACCGGTATTTTTGTAGAACTTCGAAGATGCGGAAATCTGGCAAAAATGTAGTTTTTGACTGAACACATGCCTATTTAGAAACAAAATTATCAGTTCATTTCACACTTTCATTATATCATGTGTACATATGTTTCTGTGGACATATGTGGTTATTGTATTACTATAATACTCACTAGTACAAAAACTTTAATTTATTGCAAATTTGGGGGGCACAAAAATCAGCACTTATCGAACTTTGTCCTTTCCATGTAAGCTCTGATTTTCTACACGTTTACACTACACAAACAGCACAGCGACGCTCAAAATGTGGTTTATACTTTTAGAGAATTGTACTATGGGAGCTTCAACAGCAAACATTATATTCCACTCCATAAGAACTTGTGTATATATTGTTTGCAGTTCCTTCTGAGTCTTTTCAGCAGTCACAGCACAGCAGATCATAAATCACACAATCTTTGAGTCTCTACAAGCTGCCAGCACTTGCAGTGGTCAGCTATTGTTGCATCCCTCACTCTTACCACATCAGGAATTCCCGCCCAATTCAGGAGGTACAGTTCAGACAAAAGGCTCTCTCTATTACCTCATCATAGCTGCAACATAAAAAAAAGTATGCATGATGTACATCTGTACACTAACAGATTCCCATATGCACATACATTGATAGTGCAGTTGTAACATGCTGTCCTGGGTTCTATCCCCATTTCTAGCAAGTGTAAGTGTGAATCATGGTCACCCATCCAAGTTTGGTACTTTTATTCACATTTTCATGTTGACTCTGCCTCAGAGACCATTTAAACCCAACATCAAAGCTGAAGTGGGGATTTAATAAATTCAGCAGTGATTTGTGCAATTGCATGTCCAGGAGAAAAGACTGCCCCAATGAAAAATAACCATTAGAAGATCATGGCTTTTTCAAATGTAAAATTAACATAATTGTGCAACTTCATGTAAATATGATCAGGGGTAGCAACTTTTGAAAATCAAATGCAATATTTTGTCATTAATATGAATAGATCTCGTTCATAATAAAACATTATATATTGTAATGATAAAAGATTATTTACCACGTTTGTTATAAATGTGATCAGAAAAGAATCAACGACAAGCTCTGCAACTCAGATGCAAAATCAGCTTATTATGGATCTTGCTCATAATTGTGCTCCTCTGAGATCTTGAAGATTGAAGCGTATTTATCATAAGCTCACTTGGCAGGTGAGCTAAACAATATGGAAACAGTTAGCCATGTGCAATGTGATTCAGAGGGTAACATCCACAGTATTTTAAATACCTAAGATAGTGACTGGAATCAACAATCAGAACAGATTCCTGAAAAATCATGCACACAAAAAAGAAAGAAGAAGTCAATAAAGAACTAAATACATTAAAAATATCAGAAAAAAAATCTTGCACTATTTTTGCCAAGTTCTTAAATGCTGCCTTCAAACACTTGCATTTCTTTCTACACATGATGGATATTGCTTTGGCTAAATGAATCTTCTTCATCAGTATCACAAACAGATTTTTATCCACAAGACAGTCATTCTTTTCAAAAGACTTTTCATTCATTCAATACATGGAAGAAAAACCGTGCAGCACGGTCATTTGATTTTTGAATTTTCAAAATTTTAGCAGATCATGAATAATAATTTACTCTGAATCCATTTATTTTCAGTATCAATTTTCATCAGTACTTAAATCCATGTCTTTGGAAAGTAGTCCTACTGTATCCATAGTTAAATTACCATTCTTTGGGTGTCTTTAAATTCGTGCTGTGAAACAACCACGAAATCCATAAAAAGCAGTACCCCATGAACACTAGTGAAATTACAGTATTCTGTTGTGGACCATGTACAACATTTCCTTCTGCTGACCACACTAAATCAATGTATCCACAAATGAAAAATAAATTTAACTGCCTTCACCTCACTTCACCCCCAAACTCTCACTTTTCCCATTTTTATCTGGTGAGAGAAGTCACTTCTCCCATTTTTCTGACCCAACTTTCGAGTCCTGAGACAAAGTAACTCATTTTTTTAACTGTTGCAAAACCTATGCCACTGCATCAATGACAAAAAAAAGAGGCCAAAGTAGGCCCAAGATTGTTGACCTGGCTGACATCTGCTAAATAGCCAAATGCAAGACAAGTTGGCTAAGAAATCTGGGTCAGTAGGATGCATTCTGTAGAAATTTCTTCCTGTGCATATGAAAACAAATTGTTTCAAGGTTTAAATTTTTTCTGTATTTTCACTGAATTTTTATGGCAAATCACAATTTGTACAAACCAATAAGACCTTTTTTTTCAAATTTGGTCAAATTCTGTTTAGGTGTTTTTGAGAAGAAATCATTTAATGGTTTTTCTTTTTTTTAGAGAGAATTTTGTTGTAGAGATATTTTTTCTTCTATTTTAGTACCAGTGGCCATCTTTGATGGTGGATCATTTTTTTAGTAGCAGTGGCCATCTTTGATGCTGGATCAGCCTCATTTGAACAAATCTGAAAGCTCTTTATGCCAGGGTACTTTCCGACAAAATTGGTCAAATTCTTTTCAACTAATTTTTTAGTATTGGTGGCCATATTTGATGGTACATCAGCATCATTTGTATACATTTTAAGGTCATTCATGCCAGTGTGCTTTCTTTCAAATTTGGTCAAATTCTGTTCAGTGGTTTTTGACGAGTTGTTTGGAACTTTTTATTATTTTTAGCAATGGCAACCATTTCTGATGGTGCCTCAGCATTATTTGTACAAACTTGAAAGCCTTTTATGAGAGGGTGCTTGCAGTCAAATTTGATCAAATTCTGTTTAGTGACTTTTAAGCATAAGTTGATTAAATGTTTTACTATATTTAGAAATAGCACCCATAACTGATGGCAGATTGGCATCATATGAATAACTTTGAAAGTCCTTTATTCCAGGATGTTCTCCTCCAAATTTGGTTGAAACTGGTCCAGTGTGTTTTTTGAGAAAATTAAAATAGCAAATATATCAGGACAATGCACAATGGAAAATGGGCAGCACACGCTGAATACAGTGTCATACCAGCTCACCTGACCTTATGACCAGGTGAGCTAAAAAAGGAAAGATGTTATCTTCTTTGTGATGAATGTAGACCCCAACCCACACTAATCAACTGAATGTTCCAAATCCCCTGATAATGCTAAGTGCAAAGTTTTATGAGAATCCAACTCTACAAACAGCATCTTCAAGAAGAACTTTGACCCGAAAAGTTGGCACAAGATGTAAGCATAACACTGCACTATAATGTCATGCATTTTTGTCACATTTGTTATTGTAGTTAAAAAAGGCAATCACAGTGGTTTTCTCAGAATTGCTTACTTCATGACTGAACAGAACTGACAGAAGTTTCCGGAGCAGGTCTGACACTGCCTAATACAACCATGACACACTGACTTCTCACAGAACCCACATCTGTCTTGTGATGCTGCCTGTCCCTTACAACATTGACAACCGTTACTGCCAGCTGGGCCTGGAATGCAACAGTTGCCATTATTGGATGAATGAAAATTGAAGAATTTACACAAAGATGTTATGCAAAGATAATTGTATAATATAATACTACTATTACAACACAGAAACATCTCTCATTATAATTATTACATGAAATGAACTGAATATATCTCCTTAAAGAGTATTAAAAACCCTTCTACAAAGTCACATTACAAAAAATCATCCCACTCTTAATAAAGTCACTTTTAAATGTTTATCCCCTTTTTTAACTTTGCCATCCTATCTGAAACATATGATCCAGTCATGGCACTTTAAACAAAAATGTTTTCTTTAAATGTATTGTGATAGTGGGTTGCTTAATTTTATAACCAAAAGCAACACAGCCAGCTGGTTTTTATAATGTGGCACAAATAAAATTTGATACAAAACTGAAAGCATGTATACAAGTCTTCCGCAAAAATCTGTGAACAGCATTATTATGAGACATCCTGATGTTTACACATGCAAGACAGGAACTCATAACATATCCAGATACAAACTTTAGATATGTTTTGTTGTGCTTTGGAATTTTTTTTACAGCACAACAATACAGGAAACACCATGGTAGCTGTTCTGGGCTGACCCAATGGTGGAAATTGAATCTGCACCCTTATGGTCAACAGCCCAATGCTTTAACCACTGGGCCATTATGGCTATACAAACTTTAGACAAACATCAAGTTTCAGTTAAATACAACAACCACAGTTGAAGATATGTGACTTTCAAACACTGTTAACATGGAACTTAATATTGTTGATACTGCAACCACTGCCATTGACACTGGAACCACTGCCATTGACACTGGAACCACTGAAATTAGCACTGGAAAAGATATATATGTTTCACCATCCACTGGTGAGACAAAAACAATCTACCTCTTTTGTCCCCATGGAACAATTGAGCCCATGATGACTTTGGAACTCCATCAGAACTTTGTTTCTGGTTGGTTTTGCCAGTAGCAAGGGGTGAGTTACTTAATGCTCCCGTGGGGGTAATGTGAAGTTGGTTAGAGTTGGTTCCCTCAGGTTCTGTCTCCATGGAAAAGTCCTCAAGTGACATTCCATTGACTGGCCAGCTGATACCATTAGAAACAGAACTAAACACATGGTTGTCATTGGCATCTGTCACTACTGAACCACTGCTAAAGGTCTTTTTAGAGCCATCATAAAGGAGCTGCTTTGTCTTTGCTGTAATATTTAAAATAGACATGAATATATTATTAGCACACAGAAGTATTGCAATCACATTTAATACAGGCAGGCACAGTAACAGATGAATTCATAAGTCTAAGAAGAATATTTTAAGTCTGTTATGAATATACATGGTTGGGATAAAACTTGGATTTACATGTAGCTAGAAGAGAGACCATCCAGAGTGTCCACTACTCAATCTAGTGGAACTCCATCACCGAGTTTATTGCAGCCATAGTGGGTTTATGGCACTCCTAACTGATTTTACTGCATTCGTTCTGCGAGTCAACACAGTGAAAGTGGGTGGTAATCAGTGTTGCTTAAGGCATCACATGGACACAGCCCAATAATTATTTATAGTATATAGAATCAGTCTAGATGTGATGGTGTATTGAAGGTAACATTTAAAACTTGTGATGAGTGCCGTAGGTAAATAGTGTGATGCAAGGTACAGTAGGTCAAATTTCTTAATGACAAAATTATAACGAGTCTAAATAAAAAGTATGAAGTTAAATTGTTAATCAGGTTCATTTTTATTACTTTAATGAAAATGTATGCATCCCATATGACATGTGAAAATGAAGAATTACCTTTCTGCAGATTAATGGTTTGACAGTACACCAGTTTAGTTATAAAAACAAAGCAGTGCAGTATTAATTGCTGATGGCTTCAAAGGGGGAGTCAAGGCTTGTTCTATCAAAGTATATATACCATATATGTTAAATTTACCAGCATAACACATTTATTTTCAGAAACATTAAGATTGTGGACAATGGCCCAATAAAGGAGTCTTTTGCCACACACACAGGCATACATACATGCAGGCATACACACACAGGCATACACACACACGAGTGATAACTGTGTTCTCTGCTACAGCAGATGAGACAAAAATGAATTATGTGATCACTGCAATATAAATAGTGTACTCCCTTCAAAAATGTAAACATTAAATGGAGCACATAATAACAGAGCTGGCTTCTGACTGTGGTACATGATACATTTTATATTAGTAATTTTCACACATGCCCGTCAAAGAAGCCATATATGGCTATTCTTTGTGACCCATGAACCGAAACTTTGCTTGAGCTTGCAGCCAAGGTTTAAATACCAAATGACCCCTGACCCTAAAAAAAAGGAATGTAACTCGTATCTGTTCTCAAAGATGAACTTTTTCTTTAGAGCTAGCTTTAATTCACAGGCAGATAGATGAAAACATCAAACTATACCTGTCACACTTGCACGCTTCTACTGCAACAGCACAACTACTTTTTCCACAATCCAGCAAATAAATTGCTTCAACACTCTGCCCTAATGATGCCTCACCTTCTAATTTGACATATTGACAACTTCGAGTTCACTGTCAACATGACTGGATTTACAAGTACAAGCAAGATAAAAAATGTTTGCTCATCGATTCACAAGATATTCCTTTATCTAAATAATGCCTTCCTCGTGAAGCAAAAATTCAGTTTGCACAGACTGAGCATAATGCTCCAGTGATCGCTTAAGACCAGGAAGAAACCACTGTTTGGCAAGGAAACACCTGGCTGCTGACCGCAGATGACCATTACATACATGACATTTATATAGGACATTTTCTGGGGGTAAATTAGAATGGCCGTTGTGAACAGGTGACCGATGAATAAAGGTTATTGTTAGGAAATGGTTTCACTATATATATATACAAAGTTGTTTTCTAAACTCAAAATTGTGCATAAAATATATAAACCATTGAACCCTCTCTCTGATAGTGCCAATCACTTTTTACTTTGCGAAAAAGTATTTTTAGTTCACCACCACCACCACCATCAAGTTGTTATATTTTTTCCCTACCTATAGCATGGATTTTTGTCCATACCAGTGCTAAATTCATAATATTTATAACCAGACTTGCAAATGTATGTTACTCTTAAAATGAAAAGACTGTACAAATGAACTGAAGTGTTATCAATTTTTTTTTTTTTACACAATTCTCCAATTAACCAACAGGGTTATTCACAATTACAATAGGAGGCAAAATTTTTATCTTTCATGTATTTCACAAAAATAATGTTTTACCTTCCCGAAAAAAGAAATCAAATTTATTATTGGTTTATAACTATATAAATCAAGGCAACCATTGATAACAATGGACTTGTATAATGAAAATAAAGGGACTATATGACTGATGTAATGTTATTTATGGCAATGAAATTTGGGTGTTGAAAATATATATATGGATTCCAATAAATATATCAATAAATTACCTTTTAAAAAATCACAAATAATGCACTGAAGTGATGCTATTCTGCAATCATTAAAACAGTGTTTCAGATAATATTTGCAACAAGTGAAACAGATCAGCCTGAAAACTTTCATTATTATTATTATTATCCAAAGTTGCTTACTGTGCATTTGTTTATATTCAAAGATTGTTACATTCATTTTAAGGCAATGTTTTCTTTGGTTTGATTTTTGTTGTTGGCATTAACATCTTATGTGAAAGCAGAATCGATGCAGATGATGTTTGTTTACATGTGGCACTCAACGGTTCCCGTAAAGCTGAGTGCTGTATCAAAAATGGGCTCTTCCAAACTACAGGCCGAAAATGGCGGGTTACATGTACAAAGACCACTCTTTTTCAGCATATATTGAATGAATGGTGTTGCGCTATATGTCAATACTAATTACGTTTCATCATTTGTACACGAAACAAATTCGGTAATTTTAGCTACATTTCGAAACGATGACGTAAAATTCAATGAGAAACGGACTCGGATATCATTCGCGATTCTGTGAAGAACGAACATTAAAAACCACAACTACGACCTAGTTTCATTTCTAGTATGGTAGACAGCAGGGTCCCCTGTCAGAACGGGTCATAGCAGTAAAACTGAGGAAATTGTGTCACTCGGTATAATTTTTTTTTTTTTCAGGCAATTACTTTTTTTCAACATTAAGCTTGTAACAGCCACTTGTAAACTGAACTACCTCCGTGTTCCTACTAAGAACAACGTGTGGACTTACCGTACACATCCTTCATATTTTGGTCTTGACATATCCCCATGTCGATTTCTTTCTTCCCTACGTGAACTTTCATCTGCAAAGGTGAATAATCACCAAATGGATTCGGACGTTTCGGCATGTTAATGCAAGAAATCCGGTGGTATACTTAACCCTCAAAACAAAGACAAAGCTGAAGTATACCGCGGGAATAATGTAAACTTCCGTTTAGTCTCAGACATGCGCATTATTACACTTTTGTGTTAGCCTGTAACCTGGTTTTCATTTGATATTCCTCGGAGTATCGTGGTCGTAAGAGCACCAGGTTATAGATTCTTTTCTTTCCCGAGTGTGGTTCAGATACTGATTGCCTTCTTTTCACAACTACTACCGTATTTGAGAGAGAGAATACAAACGATGAAAATAAACTTTTCCTTCGTGTGTGAAACACGTACAACGTTTAAAAGGTCAGGTAAGAAAGAGTTCTCAACTTCCCCTTGTGGGGTTTATCTTTTTCACAGGCACTCCATAGGGGTGTTATGTTTTGATAATGTCCGTCCATCTATTTTATTTCGTTTCCGCACAATAACTTGAGTTCTTCACTAGTTACAGTTACTAAACCTAGTGGATGGCTTGCACCTAGGGTAAGGAAGAAGGCTTTCCATTTCGGAGTCAAAAGATAAAAGGTAAAGGTCACGGTGACTGAAAGAAGAAAAAGGGTTTCCACACAACAACATTAGTTCTACATCAAATACCTGGACCAATATTTGTGGATGACTTTGCGCTTGGGTCAAGATCATTGTGACTGAAAGAAAATTAAATTATTTCTGCATAAAAATTTCAGTTCTCCACCGTGTACCTTACCAAAATTTGTGGATGACCTACATGTTGGATTAGAAAGAAGCCTATTCATTTTGGTGGTGAAAAGGTCAAATGTCATGGTGTCTGAGACTGAAGGAAGAAAACAGGGTTTTGCACTGTAGCCTCAGTTTAAGACCACATACCTTGACCAAAGTTAGTGGAGGGCTTGCATTTAAGATATAGAAGAGGCTTATTGATTTGGGGGTAAAACGGTCGAAATCAAGGTCATGGGAAAAGTTCATGTTCCTCATATATAAACCCTTAAAAATGTGTTTACAAATATTATTTGTTAACAATGCATTTTTGTAAAATCTGTTTCCTAGCATCTTCGATCGCCCACGTTTCTATCGTGACAGGAAAATTATATGTATACGCTTTAGATTGCTTATCTAGACAAATTTTGAGCTCATGAAGCAAGGAACAAGGAAGATAGCTAATAAACAAAGCCACTGTCTGTAACTTTGATTATGTGATGGAATGTACACCTAGAAAGTACATGTAAAATGTCTCCTCACCATGACTGTTGTCAACGTATAAATGAAGATCAAACTCTATGCTTTGTTAGTTTTGTTATTTCTTTTTAGCCATTTTTTTATGAGAGAAAGACAGAGGTGGATGGGGTAATCGGTTAAGACTAACCATTCAATTTATAAGAACAATTACCGATTGAGTCCCAAGGCAAACTATTTAAAAACGCCGCTTATTTAGGATACAAGGATTCGGCCAACGGTACTACGATAATCCTCAAGAAAGACACAGCAGGTATTATTATGTCTGTTGTCTGTCGGCCGCTAATTATCACTATGCCGTCATCTTGTGGTTGAATTTCCTAGAAATCGTCAATCTTCATCACTCGTGCTTGTATCGATAGATTCTGAAATGCAGACTAGCTACACACATTTTGAAGGAAGCGCGAAAGTTACATTTCTCATCACCTGGATGATTTAGTTTGGTTTTGTGTTTACTGCACAGCACGACTTTGAATGGTATATCGTGCCGAGGCAAGTCAAGTGCACAGAAAGTCACAACGGACGAGGTGCTTTGAGTGATCAAAACTCTAAAACAAGCAAAAAACATAATAAAACAACATTGTCATCGATTGTAGAAGCAGAGAAAAGGAGCTGTGGTACATGAATATAGTTTTGCAATACGCATGCCTACCTTGAGGCTTCTTCCTAGTACCGATCTTTACCTGCTACAGAAAACATCGTCACATATTGTAAGTGACGATGGTAATACGTATTAACTACGAATAATCATGATAAAAAAACATTTTTCTCTCAGAGTCCTTCTATTCAATTATTTTTGTAATTGTGTCTTTATATATTTTAACAATCTAATGATAGGAGAGAAATATTTCATCTTTTCAATTGATTCTTGCAATAAAGGCAGCACATTTGTAACTTTCTATATCCAGGAGGAAAGCAAGATCCCAAGCATGAGAACAAATAGCAAAGTGCAAGGACGATAGCCAATGAATAAAATCATGTTAAACGCAGGGGCGAATCTGGGATTTGTTTTCCAGGCAGTGGTGTACTGGCCATTGGGCATACCGGGACAAATCCCGGTGGGCCGCCGCAAAAAAAATCCGTTTTTACCGGTGTTTTACTGGTGTGAGCAAAACCCCGGGCCTGTCCCGGCAGACCGCCGCATCGGTGGGCCGGTGGGCCATAAAAAAAAATCCGTTTTTACCGGTGTTTTACTGGTGTGAGCAAAACCCAGGGCCTATCCCGGCAGATAAGTCCAGGGCCGAGTTGCTTACCCAGTACACTCCTGTTTCCAGGAGTGTCCAATATTCACAAAAAGTTCTCAATTTCCCCTTGTAGTAAGACTATAAGAGTGTATACGTCATCCACGATTTTTCCTTGTTATAGGCCCGCCATAATGGTGTTATATTTTGATGTAACCCTATCTGTATGTAATTCACTACAAGAATAACGTTGGTATTTTAGAAAAGTACCAGTAGAGTACATGTAAAAGTACATGTAACGAAGTTGTAAGTGAGGTTACAGAGTGATGAAATAAAGCTGAATGGAAGAACTTAACATATGTATATAAGCATAAATAGTAATAAGAGGCGAAGATGAAATATAAGTATGTATATTAAATATGAAAAATATAACTGGAGTGTAGGGCATGTTGGTTCTGACATCAGATTTCACAATTTTAGCATATTTCAGTAACTAAATGAGTTAAGGTTTCAAAATGTTTAAAAGTCACGGCTCATCAACTAAATATACTAGACCCAGATGTTTGCACTGTTCTTTCATGAATCAAAATACTGATTTCAGTAGCAGTAATTCCAAAGAAACACTTCAGAGAAGTTATAATACTAACTGTGTAAACATCTAATGTTATTTATTTTATGACTTGTAAAAAGAAATATGCTGGACAAACCCATCTAAATACATGAACAAATACAGACTTGACATAAATAACTGTATTGGTCCATCTTTTTAATCTCATGTCTCCACACACTTTAATGACGGCTTCCATAATTTACACGATTTTTCATTTAAGGTAATTAATATTGTTAAGTCGTAAATGGAACGTCTGTTAAGAAAAGAAACCTATTAGATTCACCGTCTGGATACTGTCTATTTAAATTCTAAGATTATATGTGAATTTGATTGATAAATTTATTGTATTTGGTCTCTTCTGTTGTTATTGGTCTGGGTCAGAAACACATTCTCAATAACTGGTTTGGTTGGGTTGAATCCGCTATAAAGTATTTTACCTACAATTTTGTTGGGTATTTATCCTTCTCAACAGTAACCTATAGATTTACAAAGCAGCTTGTTTTTTGTTGTTTTTTTTGTGTGTGTTTTTTTTTTCATAAAACTTATGTTGTCATATTTACATAATAAAAGATACAAAAATATATCCACGATAATATGTACATGATACCCGCTTTAGAGTATTTTGCCTACAATGTTTTGGGGTATTTCTACTTCTCAACGGTAACCTATACAACGCAGCTGCTTTTTTTTTTTTCTTCGTACAATTGTATTTCATATTTACATGATAAAATATAAAAAAGGTATGCACAGTATTATGTACATGATATAGATATATTAAAAACAAAATCACCACTTGTTTATATATCAGAAGACACGATCAAAATCTGTTTTAATTTTGCTCACCCCGCAGTAAAGTATTTTGGTCATTTCTAATTCACGGAGGCAACTTTCTTGATACATAAAGCTGCCTGGTCCTTTTCATTTTTCCTACTACTCTGTGTGTGTGTATATATATATATATATATATATATATATATATATATATATATATATATATATATATATATATATATATATATATATATATATATATATAATGAAAATTACCTAATAACACTTAAACTGAATGTTATAATTATATTTATTATTTGCAAAAGAGTGACAAAAATATAAATATAAAAGTATTGTGCGATTTATAAATGTACCATCACCTTTATGGTACTTCTTTTGAACTATTTATTTATCAAAATAATATATATAAAAAATTAATAAATTCAGCATTCTTAATTTTAAAATCTGATAATATAAAATTTTACAATAAAAAAAAATTTGTACAATATTTGTACAAAGGGGCATACTTCAATATTAATTCTGAAATTGAACGTCTATGGGTTCACCGTTTGGATACTGACATACATATTTGAAAACTTTTTATTATAGATTATTCATAACCTTCATTGATAAATTACTAATATTTAATCAACTACGCATATTTAAAGGGGAATAAAATTGTTTGTCTCAATTTCTTTATATATATATATATATATATATATCTATATATCTATATATATATATATATATCTATATATATATATATATATATATATATATATATATATATATATATATATATATATATATATATATATATATATATATATATATATATATATCACCAATAAATAAGAATTTGTAGCTACCTACACCGCTTCCGTTGGCGGGTATAGTTTTACCTTCACTATGAACGAAACACCTCAGCTCACTAGATGCAGTGCTACGCATGCACAGCAGTTAGAATTCAGCGAAGAAAGCTGAATAAAATCCGGTTGTTTAACACCCTGGGAAATAAGCTATTCTATATCTTAAGGCTACTCTATTCCCTTGACGAGGATTGTGACGGGTACAGTATTCTTTTACTATATAATATCTTTCCTATGAGAGTATTAGAAAGACAGTCCAACAGAGGAAGTACTCTTCTAGGTAAAGAATACAAACAGCCCAAAAAGACACATCCGTCAAAAAAACCCAAACCGAATAAAGAGGACGCTCTAGCGTCCTCTAACGAGTATATTATTTTAAGTGAGAACGTGTGTGTGTGTTGGGGGTCTGACAATGCAAATAAGCAAAATTTTGAATCACAGCCGGTCATTCGCTATATTCATTCATTCATTCATTCATTCATTTATTCATTGTGTGCTAGTAATATCTCTTATTATCGATTTATGGTTAAGAATGTTTTGTTGACATCTGAACAAGATCAAGTGGGTTTCCCCTCTAAAGTAATGGTTGGATAATAATATTCATTAAACTCCAAACGTGATACATCGTCCTTGTATTAAGATGTGTGTTAAATTATTGCTTTTGATCTTAAAATGAGAACATAAAATCTATAGCAGAAAGTGTAGTACCAGTTACATATTTTCTAATGAATTAGCATCTACACCGTTGCCAATATTTGGGACCTTGCTATCATCCGTTCGGCTTCTATCGGACAAATGTTGTGTTTTCTTTGCTGATTGGTGTACGTTAACTATCACACTGATAGGGGCGGAGTCGGCGGATATGACACATGACCGTGTAACAGGATATTATTAATACAGGTGATTTTATTACATAATATATTTGTGACAAGTAACTATAATATTTACACTTTTCCAATCTCTCATCAGAATAAGGGTATTCCAAAACAGGTTAGTAGTTTAGTCTAATCCAAGTACACATAAACATACATGTATGTACGTACGTACGTACGTAGACATGAATACATATATGTATGTATGTAATTGTCATTATTCTCTCTCTCTCTCTCTCTCTCTCTCTCTCTCTCGACGAACATATTTGTATGCATTATTAATTTAAGAGAATATAAAGAAGATGTACACGTAAAATTAAAGATGTGTTTGTCCTTTCTTTCATTGTTCTTTTTTGTTGTTGTTGTTGTTTTTGTTGCTGTTTTTTTTTTGGGGGGGGGAGGTTGGTGGGGGTTGGGGTGGCTGGGTTACTGTATGTCGTTACTCTGATACTTGGGACTACTTCTTCCCCCTTTTCACGGATGAATAATGCGTACTATACCTAATACTCTATCTGCACCAGGATATCTTAAGGCTACTATATTCCCTTGACGAGGATTGTGACGGGTACAGTATTCTTTTACTATATAATATCTTTCCTATGATAGTATTAGAAAGACAGTCCAACTTCTTCCCCCTTTTCACGGATGAATAATGCATACTACAACTAATATTCTATCTGCACCAGGATATCTTAGAAATATTTATCCGCTTTATTATACCTAGTGATTGATATATGATGTGCCGATAACTGTGATGGTGTACATGTTTATCGGCGATAGCCGTTTTTGTTTGTAATCAGATAGAAAACTGACAGTGACAGACTTTGTTCAGTTGGACTCCCACTTACTCTTCAAAAGGTTGAAAAGGTTCCATCGTCTGTAATCAGATTACAATTTTTGGCAACTTTTGTTTTACATTTCGCAGAAAAACTAAATTTGTAACCACGCAAAGTACATACGCTGTTCTGAATAAATTAATACAAAAAATCCCATAATTTGCCTTCACACCTGTCCGTATTTGATCATAATTCATCCATTAGAGCTGTAATGGGTACCCGTTCATTTTTATTCATCTAATGGGGTTTTAAACAGACGTATTTAGCATAGTAACTAGTTTCAGTCTACGAAATACCGCTGATTTTTTTTTTTCTTTTCATTTACAGTTTGTGATGAGAAGAAAAGTTGTTTGTACTTTGTACATAGATATCGAATACGGCCCCACTGATATAAAGCACGTGTTATTGAAGGGGTAAAGTTCGCCTCGTGCTTCTTTGTTATGATAATGTGTTCACGTGCAATCTTATCGCGAGCAATCTATTAAATGTTATCCATATAATGTAAGTGTTGTACGTGATTTACGTACAGCTTTTCTGCAAAAATGTCAAAATGTGCACAATTGCTATCTGATCAGCAACTTAAGTTCGTGTTCTGTTAAGATAGGACCTTTTTGAGAAGTTGGTGCAAGTCATCCCGAGCTAACTTTGTCACTGGCACTTTTCTATCAGATTGCGGACAGAAAAATGTTATCGTCTAAAAACACGTGCAAACACGAATTTGAATAGTGTTTAATTCAATACCAACTCATTTTCTGTTTTGCTGAATACATACATGATCTACACATTTTAAGGGTAGAAGAACGCGATTGCCTTGACAAAATTACACACACACGCGGGCATGCAAAGTGTTACTCAAAAAATTATATCATAAATAATAAAGTAACTTTTATAAAAAAAAATAAATAGGTCAATGAAGCACGTTTCCAAGCAGAGTTAAAAAAAATACAAAATCTGTTGTAAAACTGAAAATGAATAAATATGAACAATAATTTTAAGCATAGCACTGATCGTAAAACAACGGTAAAACGATTGTCAAGCATAAAATTGACTTTCCAGCATCTTTATCTGAGGCAAAAAAACTCCTCTTAAACCAAATATTCATACAGACTCAATTTACCTGTGGAGACTATTCTTCGGTTTCATTTTTTTTTTTTTTTTTTTTTTTTTTTTTTCATTATGATTAAAACTATAATTACTTTTAAACATTTAGTCTCTCAGTGTTGAGTCAAACAAACAATATAATAAATTTTGTTTTCTCCAGTGTAAGCTTAGTTACATGAGGTGAAATTAATAGAAAAGAGAGACACGTATTCACGACAATGCCTAAGTTCCCAAAGTTAAATCATGTAACACCTTATTCAGAAATCATACTTGGATTCTCTCAATGTCAGTGAAATTTTGCATATTTCAGCAGGCCCAACGTCCAATAGATCTGCATATTTTCACGATTCTTTATAAATTCTACGTTAAATTACTGCACATAAAAATTAAAATTCAGGGAATTTTAAGTCTGGTTTCAAATTTAAGAAACGTTTCCGATAATTACGACAGAAGACATTGCCGTGATTCATGTAACTATTTCAATTAATTTCATTATTTTGACCTTTCCTTAGATTCCTTTTTTTGGGACCAGTCTACAAGAGAAAAAGATCTGGCCCAATATTATTCAAAATCTTTTGAGTAACATAAGCTCGTGCTCAAAAGCCCAAAACTTTGATGCTGTGTAACTTTGATTAGAATGAAGTTAGAATAATATAACACGCTGGATTGCCCTAACCTTGATTAGAATGAAGTTAGAATACTATAACACTCTGGATTGCCCTAACTTTGATAAGAATGAAGTTAGAATAATATAACACTCTCGATTGCCCTAACTTTGGTTAGAATGAAGTTAAAAAAAATATAACACTATGGATTGCCCTAACCTTGATTAGAATGAAGTTAGAATAATATAACACTCTCGATTGCCCTAACTTTGATTAGAATGAAGTTAGAATAATATAACACTCTCGATTGCCCTAACTTTGATTAGAATGAAGTTAAAATAATATAACACTCTGGATTGCCCTAACTTTGATTAGAATGAAGTTAGAATAATATAACACTCTGGATTGCCCTACCTTTGATTAGAATGAAGTTAGAATGCCCTACCTTTGATAAGAATGAAGTTAGAATAATATAACACTCTGGATTACCCTAACTTTAATTAGAATGAAGTTAGAATAATATAACACCCTCGATTGCCCTAACTTTGATTAGAATGAAGTTAGAATAATATAACACTCTGGATTGCCCTAACTTTGGTTCATATGCTAGCTTCTAAAATGTTAATTCCATAGGTATACTCCAAGTATTACATCTGATTTTCCATTTTTTAGCTTGATCTTGAGTTTCTAACTTAAAGAGTTTCGAAAATACTGGGTCTGTAGATGTACATGCATTTGGGATTCTTGGTGGTGACGGAATGACTTGTCGATGCTACGCATGCATGTGGCAAAGTATAACCTTGTTTATCTCAGTTTGGTTCATCCTGATTATTGGTAGAACCGAGTCACGTGCATGTCCCCAAAACGTTCCTATTTGGAATATCTCACACTTGTTTGTCCAAACTCTCGTGTATCCAAATAGTTTTCGTGTCCCCATTCCCCACCGATGTTCTACTGTATACTGACCAGTATATACACACTGTTGTACAATTTTTTGTCAAGAAAACTGGGCCCTAACATACAGTATACAATATAAAATCCTAGGACAAACCCTTTGGTCACTCTAGTCGAGCAATATATAGATAAAACTGCATATGTGTTTGTTCCAAGTCGGCGGTAAGAACGAGTTTGATATGACACAGGGATATGTTGAGGGCGTCAGGCCGAGGCGCATTCATACGCGATATCAAAAGAGTTATTTCCCCGACTGGGAACAAAACACAAATGCCTTTACCCTTTCCAATTATATTTTCTCATAGTGTATAAATGGAGTTCAAAACAAATTGGTATTTATACAATTTCGATTTGGTGCAGCGAAGAATATCGACACGCGGACGTAAGTGAAACACATAGTTGCGGAGTTTGTGATAGCATTAAACAGTTTCGCATGATTGGTACATTATTAATTGAAGAGACATCCATACTTTATCTCCATATTTCTCTTTCGTTATTTACAGTTGTGTCAAGAATGGGTGATTTCAGGTTGTATGCTTGAGGGGGACGGTTCTAGTGCAGACACACATTTGTACTAGACGGGTTCAAGCTTAAGTTTTGCCTTTTAATGTGCATGAGTGACTGCCCCTTTTCTCCTCGGTCTGTTTTAATACGTTTACAAAATTTTCATATTGGGTGATTTTATGGGAAATCTTTCCGTTCATGGTGCACTTTACTCTTCGTTAATGTCATGTCTGGAACGTCATTGTCACCGCCTTACATATGAAATATCTCCGATTTTGTTCAGTATAGGTTCTTTGTGGGTTGAAAGTGGCGATTTTAAGGCATTTTCACGCGAGAGGGGGTTGTGACTCTAAAAGGATAATCATAGAATGGTCATCTTTGTCGTGCCTAAGTTGAATTTTTTTTTTTAAATTTATACTGATTCTGTGTCTCTGTTATCTGACGAGCTTGACAATGTATGCAAGTTGATGGTTGTGGAGTTGGATTCAAAGTTGAGAGGGTACACCCTCGACCACAGCTGTAGCCGAAAACTGAATAGTGTGCGGTACAGAAATAAGGACTGAATATCCGTATCGATCGACAGATCGGGGATATCATGATTAAATGATATACAATAAAAGAGTCAAGTGGATTTAATTATTAACTAGTGGCTATTGTACAATTAACCGGGTATATCACTTTCCCCATAACTTCATGATCCAGGCCAACCTAATTGCAAGTGACACACGACTCAGCATTTGTAAGGGACTAAAATCCACATCAGTTGCATGAAGATATGTACTGCAAAAAAGTGTTTTGTAAACAATATACATGTTCCTGCATGTATTTTTTGAGTAAAATCTAAGTTAATTACACAGTTTAATCACATAATTTTCTGTAATCAACACATGTATGATTCTCTTATATTCAAAATGACCAACACATCTGTATGACCTATTACAGTGCGCAAGAGTTTATGACCCGGTCACGTGATCTAAATGACGGAGCACCCTCTCCATGATTATATTGCCGGGGCAGTCGGAGGTATGCATTCTTCTCGGTTTACATCTCCTATGGGTACATGCTTTTGTTTAACAAGTAAATGCAATACAATTTCTTTCAGATTTTATACTGTGCCGTGAATGCGTGTACATAGAATAAGGACGAGAGAGAGAGAGAGAGAGAGAGAGATTGGCCACATAACATGATTTGATATTTGGAATATTTGGTATTTCTAGCCTTGAAGAAAAAAAGAACTAGTCTAGATTGGACAGTTACAACCATATATGACAAGAGAACACGACGAAGCAAGTATAAGCCAAAAAATAGATCTCTATAATAGACTTGTGTGTGTGTGCGTGCGTGCGTGTGTGACTTCCAATGATTTTTAAAAATAAATTTTTGCTTGGGTTGCCATATTTTTTAAAAATAAACGGGATCAGCACGAAAGAACATCGGTGGGCATGGAAGCTGGAGTTCAGTAGTGCCATAGCTGATCAATTAAACCTGGAATTTTACCGCAATGATGACATGCACCCGAATAAAAGGATACGTAAATAGCTACCATTGGGGTTGTCATTTTATTGCAAATAATAAAACATAAAATGCATTAAAGCAAATACATTGTCCAAAGCAAAATAATAGAAAATGCATGGTCAGTTCATCATTAAATCACGACACCCAATCGTAAATACAAGTTTGAAGGTCTTACAAATGTACTAGGATACTAAGAATGTCACTCCTTCAAGCAAGCTTGTCCACAGAAAGTAAGTACGGTTCCTGTTGTTTGTCAGGTCATATATATATATATATATATATATATATATATATATATATATATATATATATATATATATATATATATATATATATATATTGTGTGTGTGTGTGTGTGTGTGTGTGTGTGTGTAACCGCATGCATAACAAGTGAAATAATCACATAAAACTTGCCTTCCAGAAAACGCAACAAGTTGTTTTTAAATCAAGTTTGTTTCCATTTTTCAGACATGTAGATTTTTCTAAAATTCATGTGTGTGTGTGTGTGTGTGTGTGTGCTTAGAATCCGACATTTACCAGGCAACGAGTTTTTGCAAATATTGTTATATATTTTGATAAATACTTTATTAGAAATGTAAGTTTCACATGTACTTGAGTCTTCTTTCATGGGTCATGTGCTGCAACTCTAAATTTTAGGAGCAGCCGGCTTGGTTGTTGGACACCCTTTTGATACCACCAAGGTATTTTTAAACACATACAACATAAGTACACCCATAAACAGAAATTCTCATCCACATACATTCTGTGTATCCACATGAAAGAAAAGTTAAGGTGGAACTGATTTATAAAGAAAGGCTCCGTTTGCAACTTTTTGTGTTGCTCAGCTTTGGCTATTTACTCCGGATGTGGAAATTCAAATACAATGCTTGATGAAACACTAATCATTGTAAAATCTTATTTTTAAGATGATCAATTAGTGTACTTAAAATTATATTGTCAAATTTTCTTTGCTTAAATAATTGTAAGAAGCTAGTTTTTCCAGAATATGAAAAAATATTTGTAATTTTTACTGTGAAAATCTCGATTAAATTCAATCTAAAGTTGTATTGGTTCCGGCACTTTTGTACGTTATTGGAAACCTAAAATAGCGTCATTCTGCATTGTTGTACGTTATTGTATACCTACAATAGTGTCATTCTGCATTGCTGTACGCTATTGTATACCTACAATAGCGTCATTCTGCATTGTTGTACGCTATTGTATACCTAAAATAGTGCCATTCTGCATTGTTGTACGCTATTGTATACCTAAAATAGCGTCATTCTGAATTGTTGTACGTTATTGTATACATAAAATAGGGTCATTCTGCATTGTTGTACGTTATTGTATACATAAAATAGCGTCATTCTGCATTGTTGTACGTTATTGTATACCTAAAATAGCGTCATTCTGCATTGTTGTTGAATTTGCATAATTACAACAAGGACATTAAGTTTTAATAAATTGGGATCCAAAATCGGGTTTCATATATATACAAACAACAAGTACCATATAAAGACATAAACTGCTTTATTATTGCCAACTTACAGAAACACACTAATGAAACATCCTACACATTCAGTCGCCCCAAAATGCAATTTCAGAAAGCTTGGAATTAAAGTTTCTTAATCGTTTTCATTGGTTATATAAAATGATCAGCTTACTGGCATCTTTTAATCCTGCATTTTGCAGGTGCAGTTGCAGACACAACATCATGGTAAACAATACAGAGGCACTCTGGACGCTATCAAGCACATTCACAAGTTTGGTTGGGTAAGGTTCTTCCCAAATACACAAGTCTCTTCTTACAACACATTTAGACTATTTAGCTGTATATTGTAACCCTCTTGAGATAGAAAGAAACATACTTAAGACTGGAACTGAGGAATTCGGATATTCTGACTGGGACTTAAGGATAAAAAAATCGCTTAAGGTTCCGCTCTGGATTTTGGTTCACTGCTGAAAGAGAGGAAATGCTGGACAACACTGTTTACTCTACAACTGACACAATGTAAAGAAAGTTAGCATACACTTAAATGTCATTGACCTACTTGGAATGACATTTTTTAAAAGCAATCTCGTGAGAGATACATATCAGCGGTAAGTCCCAGCGGTGTACTCTCGAACCCAAATCCAGTCCCCTCCCCCATCATACAGGTGAAAAAGACAAGAAAATTGTCGGTTCTTACAATCTTCCTTAAGACATACACAGCACTGTTTTTATATAACAAGGATTACCGGCAGGGAAAATCCGAATAATATCCTTTCTTTAAAATCTTAAACCCGTTCAAAAGTGGGAAACTCTGGAGCGGAACCTAAACAACTTACTAGTGATACTTGGGAATAAATATTAGTCCGTGAGCTAGGTAGTCTTACCTTGCACCCCACCCCCCGATCCCGACTCTGTCTCTTTGGTATTTTGTTTATGCTTTTGTGCATGCCTGACAAGAAAAAAAAATGTTAACATTGCAACTTTTGGGATGCACTAGCTCTACTGGCTGAATATTCAACGGAACTCCAAGCAGCCTATTTAGGGTACACAATGAGAAAGTTGTGGGATATGGTGACATTGCCCCTATTGGAATCCTTTCGTGTTGACGCCAGTGTCTTTGGTACACATGGGCAATATATTTGGGCATTTTCTCTGTCCATAACAACAAACAGCATCCAAATATCTCAACCCATTTGGCCACAGGAAGGTATTACAAATACCTAGTAAATGAGTATAAGACGCAAGTTGATGTTTTTACCCAAAATAAAAAATTTTGTCTTCAAATTCGCATCATTGATGCACTTTGTGTGCAATGTTTTGCATTAGAAGGCTCTTGGAATTAATGTTAGCCATTTTGCAAGTCACTGGGACTGTTATTGGTGTTATGATATACAACTGATCCTCCCGACTTAGAACTTTTTTAAAGTTTATTTCTTTCTTGAAAGAATAAAGAAAAATTGCCAATGGAGCAATAGAATGATTGTCATATTTTATATGAATCAGTGACTGTTTATGACATGTCTGCATCTGTATTAATCAGTTTTAATGTACTTGCATATAATTAGAATTTAGTATTTAGTAGATTTAGTATTTGCAGTAGTGTTCAGTTTTCAATATTCTGTTTCTTTACAGCTTGTGGACCAGCAGTGTAAATACACTAATCCATCATTTGCTTTCTCATCTTCACTCCTCCAGTAGACTTGATCTTGAATACATACACATTTCTTACGACATTTGCCGTGGAACTGTTCCTGTAAAGCAAGCAAGTCACAACCTCTTACTCTAGTGAGAAGTTTCTCATCCTCTCTTCTCTCAGCTATTTCAAGGACTGATTTCCATCCATCATATTGAAACTTCGAAGTTCCTTCTGTTGTCGACATTCCTTTTTGTTTCATTTTCTTTCATCCTTCTTTGATTCAAAAGATGCAGTCAGGCTTGAAAAGAATCTTATCTGATTCATCAGAAGATCGGCATGAAGTTCGAAGTGCACATGTTGCAAGTTCTGACAAGACAGGTGATGATTTCAATCGGGACAGGTTCATTGTAAAGCTCTGGTAACAGTCACGGTGGTATCCGTGTTCTTTTGTCTATTCGTCTGGTACTTGTTCACAAATATCCTCCATCCTTTGCCCAAAAACCTGCAGGTTGATCCAGCCTTTGTTTACATATATCTTTTAACTTCCTCGATCTGCTATTTGGATCTTCTTTTCTCTGAAGTTGAACCTTCACTGTCTTCTCCTTTTCTCTTCTGTGAATCCATTTTCTTTCCCTATGTCTTCATTTGCTTCTATTCACTGAAAGATCAAATAATAATAATAACAGTTGTGACATCTTATGTTTGTAAATGATGGATTAGGAGGGAGCAACTTTACGCTAAGATAGTAGTGAAGGCCATGCTGTCATCACGATTTGAAATTTGATTGCTGTTGTCAGAAACAGAGTGTCTTTCTTTAACTTGCATCAATGTTGGAGAATCCTCTTCCGAGATTGATTCATTATACAGTTTGGGTTTTATTATTAAGATCACCCATGAACAAGTTGTGAGAGAGTCAAGTAGCTTTAACGGATCATAAGAAACAAAGTTTGCACATTTTCCATAATCGGCATTGAAATTTTCTATTAATATTCTTTTTATCTACTCCTGCACTTGAATGATTCCAACATCGTTCATTCAAGTCATCAGTTTTCCAGTCAGTTTCGTCGGCGTTTCAAATAATGAGCCTTTAACGAAACTTAAATGCGCATGCACTTAAAATATTTCTGGCTGATTTATTTTCTGCATTGAGTTAATTGGCCTCAAGGTAACCATATTTAGCAACCACATTGGTGGTTGTGTGTCTTTTTAGTCTTGCTTATATAATGTTGCTAGCAGGATCGATGGTGATTTTTCATTTAATATCGCTAAAAGCAAGTATTCTTTTCTCATACCTAAGACAATCATTTTCATAGTTTCAGAGGATTGCAACTCAACATACTGTTTCGTTGGTCCACTTTCCTCTTCTAACCTCCAGCTCTGCTTTTGTTTTTGGCAACATTTGTACATTGGCTTATAAACTCTTCATCCAGGTTTATAAATTATTCTTTGTTCTATATAGAACTCATAATCAGTACAATCACTCTCGACATTCTCGGCAGTGGTTATCTCCAAGGCTCCACTCATCGCGAAGAAATTACAACAGTCTAGATGGTATGAAATATCATTCTCGTCAGTGGTTGTCTCCAAGGCCCTTCTCATCATGAACAAGCTACAACAGTTGTATGTTATGTATATTGAATTTACAATATGTGTCCCTGAAGTAAGTTGTATTTTACATCGTTTGAGTTCAAGGTCAGTCTTGTTTACATAGCATTTAACAATTAGATTGGAATTTTCCATGTCTTGATGTGAGAAAAGTCAGGAACGCACTGTATTTTTCCATTAGAGTTACTCATATTCTAAAATATTCTGTCAGCTGACTTATCTCTATATTTATACAGGTTGGTAAACAAGATTTCATTCCTATACTAAACTTCATGTTATTAAGATCAGTCTATTAAGGAATTTATTTTAGTAATCAGATGTTACAGTTGTGAAAATCAGAGCAAATTTAGGAAGAGGAATTATTTATTTGAAATATTCATTGGAGTTTTTAAAAGTGCTCATTCTCATTTTGGATTACTACTTGACTTTGGGATTTATGTGAATTCATTAAAAGATAGTCTGGATTATATCATTCAGGCATATCAGGACATTCAAGACTACTGGCACATTAGGACATTCTAGATTACTGGCACATCAGGAAAGTCAAGGCTACTGGAATTCATTCGGAACATTCTATATTTAGGACTTGTGATTAGGACACTTAGGATTATTGGATTATCTGGACTTTAATTCACGTTATTGTAAGTGGCTTTTTGAATTTTCGCTTTAATTGTCTAGTAATAAATTGCTTGTTGATTTTTCTTACATTTTTGGTTTCTCTTTCTTTCTGCTACATTATTTTAAGACCTAGAGTCGTAACAGGTATGAAATATCATAATAGTCAGTGGCTGTCTCCCAACTCTACTCACAGTGAAAAAACAACAACAGTCTATATGGTATGAAATATCATTCTCGTCAGTGGTTGTCTTCCAGGACCACCCATCGTGAAGAAACTAAGCGAGTCTAGATGGTACGAAATATCATTTTCGTCAGTGGTTGTCTTCCATGACCACACATCGTGAAGAAACTACAACAGTGGTATGAAATATCATTCTCGTCATTGGCTGTCTCCCAAGCCCTACTCATCATGAAGAAACTAAGCGAGTCTAGATGGTACGAAATATCATTTTCGTCAGTGGTTGTCTTCCAGGACCACTCATCGTGAACAAACTACAACAGTCTAGATTATATGAAATATCATTCTCGTCAGTGGTTGTCTTCCAGGACCACTCACCGTGAACAAACTACAACAGTCTTGCTGGTATGCAATATCTGCACGTTCACCTTGCGGTATGGTCTTTGTGATGTGAAGAAATGCTTTTTGATGTCATCTTTCGGCAGTTTGGAAGATACGACATTTCGAGTAGGTCTTTATTGATAAATGAATGGTGGCACCTCGACCATTTTGAGCGTCAAGTTCTGTCACTTCCATTCATACTTATTCAACAACTTCATTTTCTGTCACCATTTATACATACGCCTAAATTTGCAGTCTACGGTCCCTTTGTTTGTAACCGTTGGTTCACAGACCTATTTTGTTTTCTTATGTATTAATGTCCAAGATAAGTGAATATATCTGATAAAATAGTACAGTAAACTTAGGATTGCTTCATCTAAACGGATAATGATATTTTTTTTACAAAAATCATCTTGTTCTCTATCTTGAGTCATATACAGGCCAACTATTAGCACACGACTATAAAACAAATCCTAAAAAGGAACATTTTTTTATAGCTCTCCTGGCCATAAGGTCAAGTGAGCTTATGGTATGGCCCTGCGTCCGTCGCCCGTCCATCAGTCAACGTTCGCTTGTTACCATTCAGAAGACCGTGTTTGTGATACGATTTTAATCACTCTTAAAATTTGGACTTATATCATCCAGATCTCTGAAGATTTGCATTATATTGACTGACATTTTACCACTCTGGAAGCCATATTTGTGATCCGATTTTAATCAAACTTGGACTATTTGCTTATTTCATCAATATCTCAAAAGAATGAGATAATGAGCGAGATAGACACATATTAATGATGTGATTTTGCATCTTATTGACTGAGCTTGTTTCCACTCTGGAGACCACATTTCTGATCCGATTCCGATCAAACTTGAAATATGGGCTTTTATCATCAGGTTCTCGGGGATATTCGATAATGAGCGAAATTCATGCATTTTAATAAGGGTTACCTTGCGTCCAATCGGCTAAGCTTGTCACCATTTTGTAGGCCATATTTCTGATTCGATTTTAATCAAACCTGGAATATGGGCTTATATGATCAAGATATCGCATGAGTTCAATAATGAGTGAGATTCACGCATATTAATGAGATTGTCTTGCATCTGATTGGCCGAGCCTCTTACCACACTAAAGACTGAATTTCTGATTCAATCTTGATTAAACTAGGTAAACAGACTTAAATAATCAAGATCTAAAATGAGTACAGTTATGAACGAAATCTACACATATTTATGAGGTGATCTTGCATCTAATTGGCTGAACACGTTAGCTACTCTATTTCTGATTAGATTTTTTTTATCAAACTTGGTAAATGGGTGTCTATCATTAAGATATGTAATGACATTTATTATTAGCAAGATCTGCGCATATTAATCGGATAATCTTACATCTGATTAACGGAGCGCCTTAACACTCGAGAGCCAGTGTTTCTAACCCGAGTGTAATCAAAATTAAGGCACATAGGCTAATATTATCAAAAATGTTGATGAGTCTTATTATGAGTGACAGCCATACATATTTATGAGGTGATCTTGCATCTTACTGGCTTAGATTTTACCACTCTAGTGACTAATTTTGATAAGAATTTGATCAAACTGGGTAAATAGGCATATGTTATCATGATCTCTGTTTGAGTTTGATTATGAGCAAGGTATAAGGATATTAACGACGCTATCCTCTACTTGACTTGCTGAGCTTGTTAGCAATCTAGCAACTATATTTTGTATCAGATTTTGATCAAACTTGTTAAATAGTCTGATATTATCAAGATGGTGGATGGGCTTTATTAGAACAAAATCTGCGACTATTTATGAGGTAATATTGTGTCTGATTCGCTGAGCTTGTTACAAATCTGGGGACCGAATTTCAATTCAATTTGTCTACAAGTTGGTAAATAAGCTTATATCATCGTCTTAGACAGGTTCTATAAAAAGTTAGCTCTGCGCATACAAAATGAGATAATCTTTCATCTGATTGATTGAGCTTGTTACCTCTCTAGTTTTAGAGACTATATTTCTCATCCAATTTTGATAAAACTTAGAAAATAGGTTTATATCATGATCGTGGTTGAAGTCGATTATGAGCAAGATAATATGCATCTTAATTATGCCTTTGTCTTTGGAAATACTTTGTATCAGGCTATAGTAAAATTGATGAAATCGACATGATATATAGTATGGAAGATTGTTTACATAGGTTTAAATTCTTACAATACTACAAAAGCTTAATGAAATGACCAAATATAAGTTATGTAACCCAGGTGAGCGACATCAGGCTTGCTTGTTTGTTTTTTTTTTTGTTTTTTGTTTTTTTTTCTTTAACAGATCGCGTTGTAACCTAACAAATTGCTTGACTAAATACAAGCACGTGATAAAAGGGAAAATCTCATCAATTGGAAGACACACAATGTAAATTTAGCCCACAGACTGAAAACAAACAAAAATCCTACCATGTATAGATTATTGATTTATTCAACTCTAATTTAAGTGTATTTAATATGTCTGGAAATAGAATATTTATGAAAAAGAGCTATTGTTATTTTATTATTTAAATAGTACAATACTAACATTACGTTCGTTACATCTACATATTAGGCTTCCCTCCTAGAAATGGCTGACACATGACAACCCCAATTCTAGCATTATAGCCTTAATTTTATTAGAAGAAAATATAGAAAATACAGATATGCTGTTGCAAAGAAAATGATACTCATTTGGAAGGACTATCATGGATTTTATTTTCATTTGATGAGGAAAACAAAATAGCATATTTTTTGCCCCTCTAAGAGTACTGACTACGTTACCTCATGGACTTAACCGTTTGGACCAAAAACATGGACCGTTTTATCGAGGTGGCCAGGATATGGAGGTTGGATTAAAATTAGAGCAGATTAACGGAACATGTGATGCATTTGCGATGTTTTTGAACTTTATCTTTAAATATGCTTTTCCCTCACACAAAAGTAATCATCATCTCAGCTCAAACATATTGCTTTGATTACTTTCTACAAATTCTTACCGTTTTTAAAAAGAAGCCTTTATTAAGGATAAAAGGTTAAATTTTAATGCCATACCATTTATTACTTTACTAAATCCACCAATGCATGCTATATATTAGTTAGATTGATTTTCTTCTGGCAGGTGAGAGGATTCTTCAGAGGTTTGTCATGGCCCTTGTTATCATTTGGTGTGGTGAATTCTGTGTTCTTTGGCATATATGGCAACACGCTGAAGTTTCTTGAAAAGGATCGTACCAAACGACGCAGCTCTTACTTGAACATATATCTGGCAGGGTGCGTTGGCGGCGCCGCTCAACTCGCCTTTGTGATACCGGTCGACTATATCAAAGTTGTTTTGCAATCACAAATTCCACACAACCTAGGTAGGCAATTTGGTGTAAAGTGATTTTGTATTTTCATTTCTGTGTGAATATATTAAAATTTCATGACCCTTTTTCCCTTTAGATAACAAAAAGAAATCTATTTGCATAATAAACGCAATGCAAAGTTTTGCTTTGTTTAAAATGTTTAATACTTAAAAACATGCAGATTATAACATAAAAATTAGAAAACAGCGATTAAAACTTCACTGGATGTCATTTTAAATTATATGTACTCCGCCCGTATTATCTTTACCCATTCTTAAATTAATTCAAAGCTCTCTTAACATAATTCGTGCAGGAACCAGTGAGCCAAACTCCGTGAAGCTATACAAAGGCCCTGTAGACTGTGTCGCAGCAATGATTAAAGAACGAGGGATAGTTGGAATGTATAAAGGCGGGGTTGCCATGGCGGTTAGAGAGATCCCTTCTTACGGGATCTACTGTCTGACATATGAAGTTCTTAATGCCAAAATGCACGAGAAAAGACTGACTGACTCCAAAGGAATTATTGCAAGTCTCCTCGCCGGAGGGGTGGCTGGATCCGTGACGTGGTTTTCCATACTACCATTCGACGTAATAAAGAGCCGCTATCAAGCAGACTTGAATGGGGAGTACAAAGGACTTTTGGACTGTGCCTATAAATGCTATCAGGAAGGCGGGATTCGGATATTCTACCGTGGTTGCTTGGTAACATGCGCACGAGCTTTCCTTGTGAATGCAGTGACCTTTCTCGTTTATTCACAGACATTGAAATATCTCGAGACGAAGACATGTAATAAGAATAGTAATCTATAACCAAAACTACAGCCACATGTTAGGAAGAAATATACATTAGGGTCGATTTAAACATAAGCAAGAGTTGCATATCAATGAAAAATGGACAAATTAAGTTCAATTGACTTCCTTTTTTTTACGTATATGTTAGGTGAATAAAATTCAGATATCTCTTCATTGCTTAAGAAAAAATATATGGAACTCGAACCGTTAGGGGCCTAGTACAAACTATTTTTCAGAAATGGATAACTACTTGGACAGGTTCCTAAAAGCTTTATACGTGCCAGTCCGCAGCGCATACCTGATCCAGTTGAGTTTCTTGTAAGTACATGTACTTAGGTTGGGTATAGCCTGACAACGTGCTACTGCACCGTCTAACTTTTCATTAAATTATATCAGAATTTGCAAATAGTTCATCGCCTCCAGGGAATAAATCTCAAAAATAAATAATACAATTTTATTAGTATTCCTCTTTTTTTAAAAATCTACCCTGCTATTTTTAGATTTCTGCATTATACACGTTGTATGCAAACAAAGCTGAGACACTTCTGCATGTTACATCATTTTACGCTCCTGCACATATTTTATAGAGGCATTACATATTGCCATAATATATCGCATACAGAGCTCTGTATGATTGTATTATGATATATGGGAGATACAGAAGTATTGAAAAAATCCATTCCATCATGGAGAAATTTTATTTGAATGCAAAAAAGGGACTAAGCTTTTAGCTATTCCATTAGGTTGCAATCACTGATCTGGTATATATGTATTATTATCATTGTAATGCGATCTTGACTGCTAGATCACGTTGAGTTGTCAGTATCAGAAAATCCGGATCATTACGAGTCATGTCCTGGATTTTCTTATGCTGACAACAAGACGTGATCTAGCAATCAAAATAGAATTACTATGATAATGATAATTTTGATATATACCAATACATTTTCAGATAATTATAATTTAATAAAATCACTTTACTAACTGAAAAACAAAAGAAATTGCTTAACATTTCAGCCTTTTTAATACGAACTTCATACAAAATCATCAACCGAATTACATATTGATCAGATGATATGTGCATGAATATCACAGTTTATGAATGAAGCGCTTGAAACAACAGTCACTCGTTTTCACTACGATCACTGTTAGTAGTACGAATTCTTAGACGCATGGGGGCAGCATACTCATGTATGTGATTTACAGTTATTGTGCAGTTGTCAAATTTTTGCATCACAGAAGATTTCAACAGCTCTGAAAGTTTCTCTCCGAAGCCAGGCTAATATCGGTTGAACTGTTTCTGGCGAGACTTTGTGCGAGGCTCCGATGGTGGCTTGGTATGGGAATTATAGCATTATTTTGACAGTTATTTAAAACCGGATTGGACAAATTATTGGAACTTGATAATGCAGATTTGTTATACAGAATGTTACTCATTTCCTTTTGCGTGTCAAGTGAGGCTACGACATGTTTCTTCACTCTCGTTCAGTTGTAACCGGGAAACCTCGAGGAAAAAGAAGTTCCAGCCTCGTTTGAAAGGATCATGATACGGAATCAGAAAACGAGAGTATTGTTTTCCTACTTTTAGGATATGACGGTAAAATTCTGACTCTTTCTTGAGTACAAAAATTGAATGGTGTACAATAAGGTTGAATACAGTGAGTCACTATGTGTGATCCAGACGTAAAATTCATCGACGTATATTTTATCCCTTCATTAGTAAATTTATCAAGATTTCACCGGAGACATGCGGCATAGAGATTGTTTATTCTAGAAGGTACTTTTTTCGCAACATGTGGATGATAGAGAACTATTTTGTAATGAAAAGTATTGTGATTGATTGCCGCATCCAAATGACAATGAATCACACTTGTCAGCTAGTCTTTGAAAATCATAGGAAGTGCGTTTTCCTTCGCGATGCCAGCTGTCTTATATTCCTGGATCAATCCTACATTCCAGGATCAATGTTAAGACTACGTTCATAATACAACACGCGATAAGACTGAAATATCGTCTGATAGCTGAAAAGCGACATTGAATAAATCCAGCTGTAGCCGGTTACACACTGTCACTAACACAAAATGTCTTTGCCACTTATGACACGGATTGTAAGCAGTTGATTTTGAATCTCATGACGGCACGATCATGGTAAGATCTGATGGCTCCTCTTGCACAGTTGGCTGGGAAACTGGTCGATTTGATGTCCCTGGGCGCACGGGTACCTGTAGCAGACTCCCCGAATTTTCTTCAGACCTAAAATGGAAAACAAATCCTCAAAAATATTCGATAACATTGGCCAATTTGTTAGATTAATAAAAAGGAAAAGATTTTAGAAAGGATTTGAACCATAATTTAATGACGAAATATTTAAAATCAGGCAAATTATTCTTGGAAATAATTGTGTATACAGATGAGAAAACATGTCAGGGCATGACATTGTGGGAATATTTTACGAAGAAGAACTTGTATTATATGAAAAGCAAGAAGATAATTATATTCAAAAAAAAAAAAAAAAAAATTGAAAGAATTTTGTTTTGGTATAATGGAAGGGAAAATCTGGTAAGTATAATTCATGGGAATGAGCTGAAAATATAACTATTTGAATAAATACAATGAATAAAATGAATGAAACAAGTATTAGAAATGGAAATACTGACGGAAAGTATATCAAGTTCAACAAATATGCTGATGTGCTGTATAACACACAATTTAGACCCTAAGGTGATACGTGTAAGAATTGTGATGATAAATCTTTTAGTACATATTTTATTCACATTAACTATGAAAATATTGAAATGTTTGTTGTGATATCTGGAAACAAATTTATATAAACAATATATAAATATTTTTAATATATATCATGAAAATAGTTACACAAGTTTGCCTTTGAACTTTTTTGATAAATTTGAAACTTAAAATGTGAAGAAATTATCTAAGGTACCATGATTTTAGAAAATGAAAATATTGCAAGATTGACTAATAAAAAAGTTTTGATAATTGAAAAGCAAAATTTTAATCCTAAATGTCAAGGTCAGAAGCACATATTTAGGACGATCCTAGTAATGAAATATGGTTAGCAGAACTTGGTAGGAACACAACTGATAAATGTTCCATAAAAAGAGGAATTATAAAAAAATTTAAAAGATTTAAAAAAACAGATGAAGAAAGATTAATGGCAAAAATAATGCAGGATGTTTTTAACATATATGTTGATAGAAATATTTTTGAAGGTAGATTGCAGTGAAGATATTTATTAGTTCTTGTCAAGTATTAGGGATTCAACAGTAAAAATGAAACAATCACAAACAAAATCAGTATTTATCCAATTTAATATAAGAATAATTACTCAAAAGGAAATTAACTGGGAAGATTTATCTGAATTATCTGAATGGTACCATCGAACAAACACTACCTACCTGCTTAAAGAATGAATCCTGTGTTAGACAAAATGTTTGATGAACTTATAGTAAGACACCAAATGATTATTATCAAAATTCAATAACAGATAATCTCTCATTTGCAATAAGCAGATAAGTAAGGATCAAATAATGGATCAAGATAATGATCACTAACACTAAGATATTGGGGACCTGCACACTAACACTCAGATATTGGGGACCTGCACACTAACACTCAGATATTGGGGACCTGCACACTAACACTCAGATATTGGGGACCTGCACACTAACACTAAGATATTGGGGACCTGCACACTAACACTAAGATATTGGGGACCTGCACACTAACACTCAGATATTGGGGACCTGCACACTAACACTCAGATATTGGGGACCTGCACACTAACACTCAGATATTGGGGACCTGCACACTAACACTAAGATATTGGGGACCTGCACACTAACACTCAGATATTGGGGACCTGCACACTAACACTAAGATATTGGGGACCTGCACACTAACACTCAGATATTGGGGACCTGCACACAACGAACGCAACTTAAATAATAAATATACACAATTTATTCCGTTGTCCATTCGCAGCTAAACATCGTGCCCACTTGTTTATTACAACATGAGCAAAAATAATCCTAATAATAATAATTCCAAACAAACAATGATTAAAACTATATTTCTTTTAGCAACGATTTTTTAGGATGAATTTTCAAATGAAGATGTAACAATTGTGCATGTTAAAAGAACAGTAATATTTGTTGATAGGTATAGATTTATGCATTCATCTTTGGATCAGTTAGCAAAGAACCTGGATAAGATAAGATCTATGAAAGATATGAACATATTAGAAATATGGAAGCTAAATATTTAAAGAAATATATCTTATAACTATAAATGATTTCACTCAACAAATTCAAAGAAACATAAATTCCATCAACCGAAAAGTTGTATCCATCATTGTCAAATTCCAATATATTAGAAGATGATTACGAGAATGTGGAAAGATGTGTTGGAACATTTTGAATTATAAATGTTTGTATGCAAGATTATAAACTATAGCCATCACAGTATTTTTCAGCACCAGAATTAGCACATAATGCTAAGTATTGAACTAGAATTATTAACTGAGTGTGATATGTGTCTGATGATTGAATCAGGAATATGAGGTGGGATATCTATGTTATCTAACAGATATGACAAATCTAATCATGAATTATATGTTCATGAAAATAATCAACAAAGGAAATATGTTGAATATAATAAATCAAAACCAAAAGAAATTAATCATGTATTTGTATTCAACCAATCTGTATGTGAAAAAAAACCAACAACTTGAAATGGGAAAATAAAAAAGATTTAAACTCTATAAGCAAACATATCGGGGATTGGGAAAACTAATGCACATATCGGAATCATCTTAGAACTTGACCTTTATATTCCGCAACGTCTGCATGCTTGTTTTTTTTTTTTTGGGGGGGGGGATTTATTTAATTTTTTTTTTTTTTTTTTGGGGGGGGGGGGTTTAGGATTATCCATTAGCACCAGAAAAATGGTTCCATCACAAGACGATTGATCAACAGTTCAACACCAACTGATAAACGAAGAAAAATCTCACTTAGAACTTAATAAAAATCTTACAAAAAAAGCAACTAATAATTTTGAAATGTTTGTGTGTGCGTGTGCTGTATTTGGTAAGCAGATGGAGAAGATGAAGAAACAGAAAAAGTTAAATGATGTGCAGATTATGAAACATGAAAAGTTACTTAGGTATATTTCTTGTAGCAGGACTCATAGATGAAGATCTTGTTCTTGTATCGTTAAAGATTAAACAGATAAGACTATACAAGCCTAATTTTGGTGGATTTCAAGTTTTGGAAATTAGAAACAGTGTTATGTTCACACAGTATTATTTGAATAGGAAACCAGTGGATGGTGATAAAATGACATTGTTAATAAAATATACTAATTATTTATGCTTATCAACTGAAACATGATAACATCGAATGCTATGATGCCAAGAAATATCAATATTACTTTCCACAGATAGATAATCATAAAACTATGCCATTCCACTTGTGTATCTGTCCAAAATTGCAAGTGCAATGGTGTCAAGATGTGATGGTTTCATATTGCAGGCAGATATCTGTAAGTTCATAATCAGGATTTCCAGTTTTAAATATTTCTGATGCATCTGCCAATCTTATTCTAAACAAACAAATCATGTGGAAATATCTATGGGAATAAAGGTCCGTGATATTTTAACAGAAAAATTAATAATAATAATAATAATAGATTTATTTTTTTCTCTACGGACTGTTGAGCAGAAGATTTATTTTATACAGGGTCGAGATGTACTCAGATGTACATCATTCACATACAATCAAATACATGAACTGAATAAGATAAATATTATTACAGACTGGAGGCAACAAAATACGGCAACTACGTAAAAGAATATAAAATTATATTTTTATTTTTAAAAAAAATGTTTTACCTTTCTGTTTAAAAGCAGCAAGGGTTTTACATGATTTAGTATCATTTTTGCAAAGTTTTTGCAGATTAAGACGTCATTTGTATGTACAACTATATTTCAACACTACTGTCCCGTGTTTTGGGATACTTAGTTGATTTTTAATAGAAGAGCACGTGATTCGACAATGAACGTCGATGGCTGGAGTGAAAGATTATCTGCGGCCAGGTTGTTTTGAACTTTGTACATGAGGACCAATTCATTGTATTTAACTATATCTTACAAATGTTACCATCTGAGTTTTTCAGATAAAGATTCATTGGGTGTTTACTATTTTCTGTCTAAATGAATTCTAGCCATATTGTTTTGCAGGCGTGCTATGCGTTTTAAAAGATAAGATGAATAATATCCCCAAATATTTTAACAATAATCAAACTGATGTAATACGAGCTGAACTTAAACGTCATTTATCTTTGGGGTATTTTCAGTACCATCATTTAAATCCTTTGCATATATCTTCCAACCCCGTGATTACCAAGATCAACGAACTGCAGCATACCAGCACCAGTAAATGCAAATCCAGAAATTATTGATAAGCCAGCTTGAACTCAAATGAAGCCAGTTATTTAACTAATTTATTCATAGCAAATATTTATATAACTATCTTTTTTAGCATCATAAGGGATTTAATTGGCTGATGCATAATACAATTTTTCAATGATTGACTAGATTATAACAACATGGTATATTATTTTAATAAAAATTTTATATTTGGGTGATCACTTTTTTCATACACAAACAAATGAACATCAAGAACATATCTGGCACCTGCTATGTACATAGTATTTTTGATTTATGTTAGAAATGTCCTACATATACCCGATTTAATTGCTTCAATGGAATGTATATTAAAAACATACTTATCTTCATAAATTTCGTCTATTTTATTAAATTTGAAAAATAAGATTTAGTAACATTTCTAAATGTGGAAAGAATATTAACATTTTTATGTATATGTTCATGTTCATAATTAGCACCATCCGGTTGCAGTATACTTATTGGTGACACCAATTATAATGTGATCAAGTCCATTTATATTCTTCTTCCTCTTTTTCTAAAAAAGTTATATTTTGTGCCGCTTTAAAATATAATTAACTCATATAAACAAATTGTATAACATTCATATAAATTTAGGCATTTGGATATTTCGCTTAATTTCATATATGCTTCTCTTGTAAATCTTTGTTTAATTTTATTTATTTTATTTGTTAAACGTCTTGCTCTTTCTATAACTTTCTAGTCACTGCCGCATTAACCAAATTAGGCTTCCCGCCAAATTCGTGTATTCTGTCGTCCATTTCAGTACCCTTTTACCTGCAATACACGGGCATTATCCGTTATAGATTGATTAACATGGTTAATTTCTTCAATCTTATCTTTCGTATCTACTACTGATAAATTATAAGTCACCTTCATTGACTCCCTTTTAATTCAAATCAAATTTTGTTTTCACATCTTCAGTACTTGTTTCATTTGAGTAAAATCATTATCTTTTGGTAACTGATTGCAGTGAATTTCTATTTAAAATAATTTATTTCATAAGTTCCGCCATCTTGTTTGTTGTCATAGTTGTCTGATCTGCTATTTCTTTATCCATATCTTTTTTAGGTTCATAAATCATTGTTTACCATGTATCATCTTTATATATTAGTTCTTTTAACTGTGCAACATCACCCTATAGCATATCCATTTCTCGGTTTATCAGATCTTATATTCCTTGTGTTTCTACTGGTGGTGCATTTCTATCTCTTTATCTTTTGCAAATCCTGGATTGCCTTCTGACAAAATAGTAAACTTTTGTTTAAACAAATCCTGTGCATCCAATATTTTTGTCAGTTTTCATCTTTATTATTCTGCTATTTTCTATTCTTTTGCTATTTTCTATTCTTTTGCTATTTTCTAATCTTTTATTTTTTGTACATCCTCAACTTTTTCATATTCTTACTGAATTCTGTTTGTTATTGGGATTGTTAACCTTTTTTTTTAGCTTTGTTCTGTTGCAGCATCAGTTTTATTACCAGATTCCCCAAGATGTGCTATTCTGAAGTTCTGAAGTTATTAAAATTAAGATCAGCATTAATTTCTCTAAGAACCTGGGATATATATATATATTATTTATTTATATATAAACTTATACCTTTTATGCTCCATTTAATGATACAAACATTTATCTTATATAAAAAAAAACATAAGTTATAGGCATGTTACGAAAATCAATATCATTCCCTTTTTAATCTTTTATGCTAATTGTTAACTTGTTAATTGTTGAACTGGTTAATTTTTATTAGTGCCCATTAACTTCATAAAACAAATACAACAAATGTTGCATTCTTAATTGGAATACAGATTAAAATAATTACCACTGTAATACTACTCTTTTGAATTTATTTATTCAAGAAAGATATACAAATTCTTAGGCGCCACCAACATACAAACATTATCAGATATTGTTTCAACCTGGATTGTTTTTGCTGACTAAATCTCAAAGCTTTGTATTATAATATGCTATGTACACAGTCCAGTTGTTGGATGGCGTGATGATAACCTTGGAATCAATTATTGAATATTTTAGGTATTGTTACTCTCTTTACAACCTTTGTATACATATCTCAGTTGTAAAATCCTTCTCTAAATCTGACAGTCTTAGATTAATTTTTATCATCAATGTAATAAAATAGATTCTTCTTAAGATAGTTTGATATATTGTGATATCCAGCAAATTGACAAAGATTTAAAATGGAATGAATATAACTCGTATATTCAGGTCTTTTATACAATTTGCAAATGGCACATTTCACAACAGGAAACGTGTCATATTACGACCCAGAATACAATACTAAATGCGTCTATTTAATGGAAAAGTACTCCAGGTACGGTAAACAGCTCTGACCTTGAACAAAAGGTCAGTAATTACTTTGTTGACATCATTTTTCAAACTTAAAGTGCGACTCGCTATTTGACACAATTTTAAAGTACAGTCATAGGCCAAAAGTTTATGCACATTATAGATTCCACATACATAATTCCGTAACAATTAGGATGAAAGATTATTAGGAATTATTAATCAACTTTGATTAACTGAGAAAAATATCATTTTCCATATCTAATAAATGAATGCAATGAATCAATCCATGATTAAGTTTATAAGAATTGATACATCAACAACCTACAGCACAAAATGCCTGAATTATTTTATTGACAACAGGGAATGGTGTTTGAGTGTTTCTGAGACAATAAACATTCTTCGTGGCTTAATATTCCATATTGAAATGCTTTGCTTGCACGTTCATCAATTGTATGTAGCTTTCTTATAACATTTTTTTTGTTATCTGTTCATACCGAATAACTTTGTTGAATATCATTTTATATTTTATTCCTTTACATCATTTATTCACAACAGCCGTATATCCAACTGCACTAGATGTTAATGTGACTATTATCCCTGTTGCTAATCATGCTATTCCAACACCAGTTGCAATTGCTGAAGGTCCACGTTCTATCCAGTTAAATATTTTATAAGCATTTTCATTTTTTTTTAATTTCTAACAGCTCTCTAATGTTTTATTTCATTTTCCAAATCATCAGTTATCTTTACTATTTTATCCAGTCTTAAGGCACTGCTAACTATTTGCTGTGATTTTATTCCATAATGAACATTATAAAATTCTGTTGTCGATTTTCGTGCTGTGAACCAATATTGAATGGAATTATGCATTTTGATATCAGTAGTGCTTTTTAATTTCACTTACAAATATTATGAATTCAGTTCCCCGTTTTAGCGTAACACCAATTTTCAATGCAAAGTTCTTATCAAATAAGTATTTTGTGAACAGAGTATCCATAAAAGTGTGAAAAAAGATTTGAAAATAATTACTGGTTATCTGTCGCTTGATTCATTGCGTTAATTTATGTTGAATTACAAATCGTATATTGTAAAAAACAATGAGTGCTTAACCCAGAAATTAATAACTACGCATGTTTCCTATACAGTAACTACATCATTCTTTTTAATATCATTTCCTTTTACGTTGAAGGCATCTTTAAATAAGACATTTACTAGATACATTACTGGAGATATTACAAAAATGAATTTGTATTTTTTTTTCAGGATAGAAGGGAAATAGTAGGGTATAATGAATGAGTTAGTGTTGTTGTATTAAAATGACAATATGCAGATGTTGATATCAGGAAACATGATAAAAATATACATGATTTCAAAGACATTTGCAAAATTAGACAAAAATGTTGCTGCTGATAACATTACAGATCTGCGAGAATAAATAAAAGTTGAAGAAATACAAAGATTAGAAGAAATAGGTGCTAAAATTGAAATGTTGAATCCATAGAAGAAAAAAATTAAGAAAATGAATAATCTGATAGAAATACTTCGTAGAAAAAGATTAGAAAGATATTTTCATAAAATGGAGCAACCAATATTATTATTGCTGGTACTATAGGAATGGTATTAGGTGCATTAGCAAAAGTAACTGGATATGTATTAAGGGAAATTACAAGATATACACCAAGACCAAGACCACCATCACCAACACCAAAACGGTGTAGGTTTTGTTGATAAAGTAAACGGTGGACTAAAAGATACTGCAAAGAAATTAAAAGAATTAACAAGGAAAGCATTATCAGTATTGCCAGGAATCATTTGCAGTATCATCAGCTGGCTATTTAAAACATCTGGAACTGATGTTCCATTCTTGCCAGATAACGTTGCTATGTTTTTGTTAGTTGGTGCTGGATTATTGTTTGATACATTCATAGTTATATATATAATTAACACAACAAGTTAAAAGCTTAAAGGATCTTAGAATAAACAATAATACCAGTACGTATAGCTGATATTTAAAAAAAAGTAATCAGTTAACTTTGTATAGAGATCAAACGGTGTTGTTTCTTTAATTTGATCATCTGTTTTTAAATTTGTTTCCTTCAGTTTCTTTTTTTTTATCCAAACCATGATCGACGGGATTTTTTGATTGCTAGTTTGCTTCTCTTAATAATCCTTAGTCACTGTCTGTTCTTTTGTAGGATTTATTATATTTTGTCTTTGCGTTGATCCTCTTTATCAGGTTTTGGAATTTGGTGGGCAACCTTTTGGGAGTTAATATCATTACGGCCTAGTTTCATATTATTTGTAAATGTTTTTTTAATTGTTATTATAAGCATGAAATGATGCATCAATTAGAATCGTACTTAATGGTATTATCTGAATTGTATCACCACCAACAGCTTAATTTAATCTATCATGGCATAGTTGAATATAATTTTGATACATTTCACAAACATTTTCATCGTGTTTAATTCTTAAATTCAGACTATATAATTATCTATCAGTTTAATAAAATGTTTCCTAATTAATTATTGTGATAAAGCAATTGACTGTCTGTCTGATAAATATGCACCCAATATTCCCAATACAGAAAATCCAATAATTTTATTTCATTTTGATATTCCTTCTTCTGCTGATATTCTGCTATCTGGTGGAAAAATATTTCCAAGAAACATTCTTTTAAACATTGCGTATTGTCCGATTAAAAAAATCATAAATGTGCCTTTTTTCAAATATTTTCCATTCATTCATCTCTTGATAAGTGACTTTGTTCAACTTCATCTAATTTTAGCCATTTTTTCCCCATTTAATTGTTCACTTTAGTTTTTCACTGAATACTACATAAAACCTGTATCTGGTGAGATTTTGAATAAATTCCATATTTTGTATACTTAAAATAATAAATATGATTTTTGTTTGAATTAAATGTTTTCTTATTACTGCCTATTGTCACTATTTATCCTGGTGTTGGATTCTCAGTTTTATTTAATATTTTCCTAAACTGGGAATAAATATATAGTCTGTAAATTGCTTTAACCAAGCTAGGAATATAAGTATTATTTTCATACAATCTAACTGAAATCAAGATATACTTCTAATAAGCAGATATGATGGAACCGATACTATATCATTTTATGTAGACTTTTTGATTCACCAGTCGAATTACAGCTTTCATATTTCTGAAAGTGAAAACGTCATTCGGAACATATCGTCACTAATGATAATTATCCATGACAGGAAATGGGGTGCTTGATACCTGAAAGTCAGAGTTTACAAAAAATGCTATTTTCAGGAAATTTGTTGGCTAGGTGCCCAAAATGACATTTTTCATATTTTTGACAAACATACCGTAAAACGCATTTTTTTTTCTTTCTTTTTTTCTTCAAAACTATGATGGGATCCACTGTGAAGTCAAGAAAAATGGTCTTCTTAATACCTTATATAATGAACTGTATAAAATTACCTACGAGGGGTATGGTCCAGAGACTGACACTCACAACTTAGTTGTAGGTACCACATATACCTTTAAAGTAATGTTGGGACCTCTGACGCGGTGAAAATGGTGACTGGTTTTATTAAACTTTCTTGCCTCTATTTTATTAACAATCTGGGTGATTCGTACAAATATCGACAGCACATCACCTTCTGTAGCTTTCTGAATTGCTGCCGGAGTTAATGGAAGACGCTGGTCTGGAATCTATAGAGGACAGCGTAGATTCGGGTCGAGACGAATCTCCCGTGAGATACTTTCTTAACCTCTTCATGTGTTTGTTGTACCCTTCCATAAACTCGCTGTGAAAAAGAAAAAGAACGAAATTGTTGATCTTTCGGTTTCTCATTTAAAATGAAATGTATATGATATATTTGCTTCTGTACATAATAAATCTGTCAAACACTTATTGAATAGTAAGGACAGCGTATGACAAATTACGTCAATGCAGATTTTTTCTTCAGATTATACGGGAAAGCACATCACTTTTTAATAGTTGGAAATGTATAGAGAAATTATTGCATGTATGGTTTTATTATTATTTTCTTATGTTTGGAAATATACAATAGGTTTCTAAGAACAGATGAAGAAAAATAGTGGTACTAAAGTCACATATTCTTTTTTTATCATTCCAAATTGCCAAAATTGCGTTAACATTGATGCGTTTGATGAATGATTACATTCCAAAACTTCTGGAATTGTTGTAATTTTGATATAATATATAGGCACTAATTGGGAACTGACTACACAAAATTAATGCTTTAGTGAAAAACACGTCAAAATTAGATTGACAAAGTCTTACTCAGGGTCAATTTCCCCGTTTTTGTCAACGTCAAGCACAACAATCATCTCATCCAACTGCTGGTCTGTCATCGGGATCCCTAATTTCTTTAAAACAAAGAAATAAAGAAACAAACAGGGAACAGTCAATATATACTGTGGCTGGGATGTGGGCGGTTTAATTATAAACCGAGCCTGGGTCACCCGGCCCGGTTCGGCTTTCATTGCTATGTAATTGTAGTAAAACCATTGCTTGAGAACAGTAAAAAAATAAGTGACATGAAAACGAGGTGACTCAAATTTGTGGACTCTAGACGGAGCTGTGATCATTCACAAAGGCCGATTAAATTATCAATGCAAAACAAAACATGACAATTCACACCTTTCATGTACACAAAGTAAAATTCATATCAGTCAGAAAGAATGTTGCAAGATCAATTTATGTGCATGTTAGCTTATCGTAATTTAATGTCATCCACAATATGACGTCATAATATCAACGATGTCAGCAATTGCTTAAGAGATGGGATGAAAATGTATCAGCTTGATGCGAACAACACGCTAGTGGTCGCAGTTGCTTACTGTATTTTACCCAAGCTGATATCTGCAAATGCATATACTGTCTGGGCAGGAATAGACTATTATAAATCATACTGCACTGCGATTCGACCACTCAACCTACACACCCTTACCCAGGTCCGGCGCAAGGGTAGGCGAACCTTCAGCCTTGCGTCCCCCTCCCACAATTAACTTTCGAAAATGAATATTGTGCGAACGCGAACACACACACACACACACACACAAACATTATTCTTTCCTTATGTTTTTCTCTTTCTATTTTTAGACGCTCGTTCTCTTCTATTTTACGCTATTTCTTTATTTTTTTTCCATTTTATTCATTCATTTTTTTTCCACCTACCCACCCAAAATTTGGCTGCCCTAGGCGACCACTTAGTTTGCCGAGCGGTTAAACCGGCCCTGCCCCTACCCAGACCTCACCAACGTCATCATATAGAATATCATATCTCTATCATGAGGCACACATTACGCTTCTTTTGAGACAACGTGTTTAGCAGTGAAAAGTTATCTCCCTTAGTATATCAGCCTGGTGTCGAGCGTATAAGGTAGAACGGTTGACATGTGCCGGCAATTGTGGTTTTGCCGTCAATTGTAATTCCGTTAACGAAGCTTTTGTAAATTGAAGATATAATGATCCACGAAATGTGTGAATTTTATTAGCAAACAAACACCTGCGTGGTAGGTGTTAATGATGTATTGAGAGACAAAAATGTTCAATAATTTGGGGTTCTTTTTATGTTCAAGAAAGTTTATTTTAAAAAAAAAAAAAAAAAAAAAAAAACATTTTTGTAAAACAGTATACGTCAATATCGTCATGTGGGCGCCTATACTAATCTTAAATAAAATATTATTTGCTGTTCAAAAATTTAATACTAAAGTAGTTCTGCCAAAGTCTTTTCATTCCTGATTGTTGAGTAATCCGCACCTTAATTGTCATCACAAGACTTTCCGATGAAAATTATCACTCGTTATGGACTTTTACAATGGCAGACTGGAGCCAAACTGGGTCAAAAAAGTGTACGTCGGATCTAATCATTACCAATGCAGTGGATAGTTCAATTGTTTCCAATACGCAGCGCTTCCATTGTGACATCGTAGCGCGACCTTCAATCCAGTTTACACTGGATTACACCTCTTGGTTGGCCTGGAATTGTCAAATGAATTTCTCGGGGCGTTTATACAATGATCTTCCAAGGAATAGTGATCGACGAGGAGAGCAATAAAGTGATAAATCACCATTTAAAGGTATGTGTAATCCAATTCTCAAAAATGACTCATATAGCTGGATTGTATAATTTGAACGCCCACGTGACCTGTATGACTTGTACTTTAAACTTGTTATGTGGAAGGATATGTTTTTAAATTTAAATAACGTGCCTAAATTAATCTGTTGTAACACAAACACTCCGCCACTGTTTAGGTGTATGTTAAACTGTATGTCAGATTCATACGCAATACGTCAGGGCTACTACAGCACCACTTTACGGTACATGAGCAGACCAAGACTGTTTTCCAAAACTGACGAGTAGCTATCAGCAAAGAGATATATTGAACTACATCTTTATTTTTGTTCCAAATACCCCAAAATTGCACCGACATTCACCACAACCCGCACCCATCACAAATACCCCAAAATTACACCGACATTCACCACAACCCGCACCCATCATAAATATTAACCACTCTTTTATGACCTAATACGATGATAAAACACTAGGATGACTCCATTTCAAGTTAACTTGAAATGGAGTCATCCTAGTGTTTTATCATCGTTTTAGGTCATATTCATCTTTATTTTCTGAGGTGTGAAAGGTAGCAACCATCCACATGAGCATGATCTGAAACACAAAAAATCGACATATTTAAGTGGTTTTCATTTTCATAGCCCACATTCGACCTCCTAAAGCATTTTAAATATCTATGTAAAATTCATTTTTACATAATAAAGTGCTACGTGCTACTAAAAAGTGTCAACTATTTCCTTGGAATGTACACGGTTGCATGCAAGATGTACACGAAAACTATGAACATTATAAAATACCTGCAGTCCGTGAATAAACTCCATTTTAGACAATGTGCAGCTTTTATCAGTATCAAATGACGTGAATATTTTCATAAGGTTCAGCTGATTTTCCTCCACAAAATGCAGGAATAGAAGTACCGGATCCTTCATCCAAGCATCCTGGCTTTTCTTGATGCTAACTTTGAGAAGGTCTTTAAAGTCCATAAATCCGCCATAATGGACTTTAAAATGAGGTTTTGTCACTAGTATTTCCTCTAAGTATTCGAAAAATTTCTTAGGCACGCTTAGATCCTGCAAGCAGACATTGAGTAAGTGTATACAAAGTACAGATCTGTCCAACTGTCTATTCAGTTTGTATGAAAATGATAAACTATTTCCTTATTATATGCAGTGATCCCTCACTATAAAGCCACCTAGTATACCGCTGCCTCTCTTATATAGATGATATCAAATAGGTAATGATTTAATATTGAATTTATGAAACGAGTTTAATAATGTGCAGTTTTTGCGAGCCTATTTCTATCGTGATCTAGGTTCGAATATCTATTTTAAATTCAACGTCAAATGGATAGCTCTTTTATGTCGGTTGAAAGGGGAGATCAATCATGACAACTTGAAACGCATGAAGCACATGCGAATGTGGAATGCTATTTTTTTTTTTTTTTTTTTTTTTTTTTTTAGGAACTTGCATTTTTTCTGTTTCACAAGAAAAAGTAATGGAAAACACGCTGATGATGGGACTAAGCGACTGAAGTCAAGAATGTATAGAAATGAAGAAAATAAGGTATGCTGTTAACTTCGCAGTTATTGCCCTTTATATAGTATTTGTATTGACTAACAGGTTTACACAGCACTGTATTGAAATAAAGCATGCTATCGACATCATTTGCTCAAGATTTCTCTTTTTTTCTGTATTTATTTGTGGGATGGGACACTCATTCTCTTCCATATGGCATGTGTATCTTTTAAATATTTGCCCGACTTGCCACGTTTCAGTAAATTTCTCTTCAAACTGAGGTATTAGATAAAGTTGCATATGATACTTTATATGAACACCGGTATTTTTCTCAGAGGCAGAACTAGAAGACAGGATGAGAAAACTCCAGTTTAAACCTTGTACACCAAGGAATCTTTCTACTCTTGAAAAAGAGCTCAGGGATTCCTCAAATGTGAAGAAATCCTCAATTTTTACACATAGAGAAGGTTTTTTGTCATGGAAATCGTTGTATTGTTTTATCATTTGGCTATTACTGTTCATTTTCAAGACAGAGTGTCATGCACACAAATCATGTCTTAGAAAAATAAAACCTGCCAGCGCTTTTTTAATGGCAGGTGTTTTCAAGGACTTACCTCCATTTAGGAACTAATAAATTACGTCAAGTCGCTAAGTCGGTATATGGTACTTCTACAAACGTTTATTTCAAATGATCTGCTTTCTAGATTTTTCTACACGGATACACCTGCCATCATAAACGCCGACGAATTTAATATTTCTCCGTACATGATTTATATGCATCAAGCTCTGTCTTGGAAACGGACAGTAATAACCAAATAATAAAACAATTTCAAAGACAGTGGCAGAACTAGAAGACAGGATGAGAAAACTCCAGTTTAAACCTTGTACACCAAGGAATCTTTCTACTCTTGAAAAAGAGCTCAGGGATTCCTCAAATGTGAAGAAATCCTCAATTTTTACACATAGAGAAGGTTTTTTGTCATGGAAATCGTTGTATTGTTTTATCATTTGGCTATTACTGTTCATTTTCAAGACAGAGTGTCATGCACACAAATCATGTCTTAGAAAAATAAAACCTGCCAGCGCTTTTTTAATGGCAGGTGTTTTCAAGGACTTACCTCCATTTAGGAACTAATAAATTACGTCAAGTCGCTAAGTCGGTATATGGTACTTCTACAAACGTTTATTTCAAATGATCTGCTTTCTAGATTTTTCTACACGGATACACCTGCCATCATAAACGCCGACGAATTTAATATTTCTCCGTACATGATTTATATGCATCAAGCTCTGTCTTGGAAACGGACAGTAATAACCAAATAATAAAACAATTTCAAAGACAGTGGAAACTCGGTCTAATGTTGTCCAGACAATAAAAGACTATTTTTGGAAGAATTTTAGATATTAGGACTGTATTGCAATCCTCAAGGCCTGCCGAATGTTCAGTAAAAATTCATGGCTGCTTACTAAATACTCAGAAAGATATTTTTAAAATCTCTATTTGAGGAAGAAAATGTAAGATTTTTAGTGAATAATGGGGCCTGAACCCTATAAGACAGTCATCAAATATATCCCCTGTACATACTTATCAGAACATTTATTTGAGACTGATGAGTGCTAACGACGAAAAAAATAACAAAAGAAAAAAGAAAAAAAAAAGCAACACATCCCCCCACCCCCAACATACGAGGTATAATATTTTTGAGATAGCGCGACAGTGACCACTAGGTGATATGGTGCCGTTCCATTTTAAATGAGGTTAGTAGAGGATATCCAATTTAGAAAATTATAGAACGACGATAGGAAGATTTAGCATTTTAAAGTCGAAAGCAAAATATGTTTTGTTTAATTTAGTTTAAACATGTTTTATTTCATAAATTTGTAGTTTGAGATTACAAAAGGTACAATATAGAAAGTAAAGGATTAGAGCAAAATCCAATGGCTTATAATGTACTTCTCCTTTACCGATACAAAAATTTTAAATATACATTATTATATGGCTGATGATATTAAGTTTTAATAACAAAAAAACTAAATTATTTAATAGTCAAAGTGAAGAGTCTCTCTGTTAGATATTAGCGTTTAGCCACGGTATACAAAGCACGAGGATGAACAACGAGGGATTTGGTGAAGAACGAGGATAAAGAAAAGAAAGAAGTTAAAAGGAGAAATTGTCAATTAAAATGTGTCAAACATTGTGTAGAAAGTGGCGACAATAGGGAGAAAAGAAAAGGGAGGGACAAAAATAAATAAATAAAAAGAAACAAAAAAGCAAAATTACAAGTGAACAGTGCTTCCTTCTAGAGCGAGTCGTTGCGGAGGTGATTGCGAATCATTTTTAAAAATAAGGGAAATTGCTCTTTGCAGCTGTTCATAACCCGTGGAAGTGTATGCGTGATAGTAACATGTGTGCTTAAGTAAATCTTTTTGACTTTTCAATCAATTTATGAACGGCATCGAAAATACGAATGTTTTCTTAATACGGAAGCGCTGTGTCACCATACAAAAAGGTTTTTAAAGTTAAAATTGACATATGGTGTGAGGGATTGAAACAGTTTGATTCATTGTTCTTGGTAATAAACGCAAGAAAAAAGAAGTGTTGTGTACTTTCTACAGATCCACATCTACAAAGAGGTGATCCGATTAGATTCTTTGTAAATACATCTTAATTAAGTGAAATGCAATTTGTTCTCGGACGGACATGAAGAATTTTTAATCTCCTTCTACCCCAATAAAAGAGTCTGGGAACATAAGTATTGTCGGCAGTGGAAAGTGATATCGATTAACACAGACAGAGTCACACATAAAAAGGACAAGTTGACTGGTCAAGTACGACAATCGCTGAAGAAACTGCGAGAAAGGAAGGATATTGTCATCAAATTAGACACAAGGGATCCTGTGTTGTGATAATAAATGCAACTGATTACATTGCTGCGGCTGAGAGATAATTATCGGACGGAAGATTTTACAAGAACCCCGATAATGACCCTAGCTCAGAGCATGTCAATATTGTAAGTTAGTCACTCAAAGACATTCACAGTGTAGGACACATCGATGCAAACACATTGGCATATCTTCTTCCAGTTTACTCTAAGCCAGGGAAGTTTTATCTGCTTCCTAAAACTCTCAAAGTGTGAAACCCATGAAGGCCTATCATATCCGGCTTTAATTATTATTCGGAGAATATTTCCGAATTTACTGACTTTCACCTTCGCTCTTTCGTTGAAAAACTCACTTTATACATCCGGGACTCTACTGGTTACTAGAATAAAACAGCCAAAAGGAATCTTCCGGAAAAGACTGTCTTCGTTACTATGGATGTCTGATGTCTTTACACCAACATCCCACGTACACACAAGGATGGTATCCAATCTTGCAGGGAAGCATTGCATAGTCGTCTCAACCCTTCCCTTCCAAATGACTACCCTGCTGAGATTTTAAGTCATGTCTTGAAATTGAACAACTTTGTGTTCAACGCTCAAAATTACCTTAAAACAAATGGGACTGGAATGGGCACTGCCATATGCCAATATTTTCATAGGGAGGTTGAAACAAAAAGTCATCAACCATACACCCAATAGAGCACTGAATTGGTGCAGGTTCATTGATGACTTTGAACTGAAATGGGTGAAAATAGGAGATAAAATCAAACAGTTTTTTAATTTGGCAAATAACTTTCAACCACCACAAAATTTACATCAGAATTATCAAGTAGTTCAAATGTTTTCTTAGATACCTAATCCACACTTCATGACGGGACCATCGAAACTGACCTATACTCTCTCATCAGTATCTGCTACCAACCAACTGCCACCCCAGGCCTATAATCAAAAAGCTTCCATATTCGTGTCAAGCGCATCTGTTCCACCCAAAGGACTTATGAAAACAGGCTAGGTGAACTCAAGAGGTACCTCAAAGGGAAAAGGGCTACAAGAGGAGATACATCAGCAGAGCTGTCGCTAAACCAGGGCACTAGATAGTAGCACTCGTTTGAGGTACAGAACGAAAACCACAAGCGGACGCATCCTCTTCTTGGTTATGTACCAGATTGATGTGCCAAATTTAACACATAATCCGAACACACTGGAACCGTATTGAATCTTCCGAACGTATGAAGGGCATATTTGAATAAATCCTACAGTTTCGTACAGTAGACCAAAGAATCTTAAAGATCAACTGGTGCGGGTGAAGATCAAAGATGTCTACCCTGCAAATATATGCATGTGTCAAAAACGTTTCGGAGCTCAACCATAGGAGTAAGCTTTACAAGTATCAACTAAAAATTTATGGTGTTATAGCACAAATGCTATTTAACTCCTGAGCTGCAAAAACTGTGCTGTCCAATATATTGGCGAAACTGTGTACTCCAGAAAGTGAATGAATAAGCAAAGGAGCCACATTCGCAATAACTCGACACTAAACTCGCCAACCATTACCATTCAGCCCGACATTCTGTCGAGTCAGTGGAGTTGCTGCCAATCGAGTCCAACCCGAGACTGGTCGACTCAGATTGCACACGAAAGGACAAATATTGGATTCTGTAGCTATAAACACACGGGGAATTTGGTCTTAACAACAAAATCTAATCTGCCCCATGTAGTTAAACCCCCCCCCCCTGTTCTCATAAAGAGAAACAATATTGTACCCTTTTTATAATAATTTTATTTCAAATCCAACATCAGAATATTTTTGACCTACTTTTACCGTATTATCATTATTATTATTATTCCCACAGGTCCCTTTTATCTTCCAATTTCTTTTGTGAATGTTAAATCTTATTGTGTCCCACAGAAATTCTATTTCTATTCAAAATAAGTTGCCCATGATGTAATTTTTGGTAGTCAGAAATCAACGATTATACAACTGGGGCCATTAGGGGCACTGCCTTTTATCTAGCGAATCAATCTTTTGTTTTTAATTGTAAAAAAAGTTGTTGTTTTTTTTAATTGTCAATTGCATATATTTTGAATTATGTTTATTATCTTATCTTTTCCATTTTATGCAATAGCCTCTTCTTTCTTAACGTATCTCGCAAAGAGATGTAGGTGCCATTTTTCGTAAATTTTGTCTTTATTTCTTCCTCTTCTTTTCATTAATTTCGTACGGTAGTTTTCTTCGTACTATTATCTAAATACCTTTCTCCTCCCATAACTGTTGTGTGAAGTGTTTATTTGACCTTATCATAAACATTCGATAAAACGACATAAATGTAGATTACCTGAATTTCCAGTTCTCGCAAGCCACAATTCTCACTTGTTTTCAAGATCTCCAATGCCACGACAGGTCCCTCTAATGGTATAGGATTGTTGCTCATCTACAAGAGAACTACTTGGAGTTATTTTCTTTAGCAAAAATAAATTTTCATAAAATATCAAAGTGACTTAAATATTCAAAGTAAATTTGCAACGGTGTATGACAAATAGTCTACATTACATTTATTAAAATCCGTTGTTAGAAAGCCAGTTTTCGTTGTGGTCAGGAAAATGTATCCTAAAGCAACCTTTCTTCCTCTAAGATGCATTTTTCCGCGCTGTTTTTCTCCAGGCAAAAAACTAGTCAAGAGCAGCTTTCCCTTGAATGTTAAAATACAGACAGATTTTCCTCTCTGGAAAAATAGACTTTCCCCCTAGAGATTCGAAAGTCGTTTTTTTCCAGGGGAAAAGACTACTTTAGAGTATATTTTAAAGTAAACATATGTGGTGGGGGTGGGGAGTTAATGTATTGACACAAAGTAGAATTTGCACGGGGGAGAAATTCTACTCTTGGGGGAAAACTAATCCTTTTACCGATTTTTCTCCAAAGGGAAAAAAGACCTTAGGACCATTTTTCATTTTTCGGGGGGGGGGGGGGGGTATAAATACTCAAGGCAAAGAGATGCTGTCATGTATTTCTTGACAATTCAAATATCGTTCAACAGACAAGCATGCATCCATCCATGTATACAGCCATTAATTTTTACAGACATGCATACATACAAAGATATATACATACACATATTCTAATAGAAAAATAAGTATATATTATAATCTTTTCTACACCTATCAAAATGACACATGTTCAAACATAATTAAACTGACACACCTCAGTTTCCTTAAGAAAAAAAAGCAATGTTCCCTTATTTAATTTACTCCAATAATTTAACAACGAAGAGTAATGATTTGTCCTGTCACACAAAAATCTGTTCAGTTTGAAGGACAATCATAGATCTTTTTTTTTTTTTTTTTTTTTTTTTTTTTATAAAGTAAAAAAAATGGCATGGGAGTTGTTTTGTCCTTTCAAGTGGGGTACAGTAGAAACTAACCTAACTGTCTCATCGACTCACACATCTATCCAATCGTAAGGAAATAACATCTGCATTCATATTAAAAATGAAATTCATATTAAAAATGAAATTAAAAAATTTTAAACTTAATTTACCCTCAATATTTTCAATGCATCATTGTTGGAGATGGCCTTGAATATAGCTGCCACACCCTCGGTCCCTATCCTGTTGCTGTTCAGGTTCAACTCTTCCAGTGTCCTATTCACTTCCAGAGCTTTGGATATCGCTTTTGCCCCGGAATTTCCCATGCCGTTCCAGGACAGGTCTAGATGTCGCAGGAAGGTGTTCACCTGTGATGCAAATGACAGAAATATCTGTAATTTATGGCCAATATAGCTCGGTCTAGGCGTCTCAGAAAAGTGCTTTAAGAAAACTAATTTGACGTAAATGCTCTAAATAATGTATCACTTGAGCGTATCACAAAATCTTAATCTGACATTTCTTATTTTGTGTCCCCCTGTGGGCTCAGATATAGAATAGTCCCGATGCGCCCTACCGCATGTCGTGGGAGGCGACTAATGGAAGCAACTCTTTTGCCCTGGGATGCGTCCTGTGCCCTGGGATGCGTCCTGTGATGATACTCCACCTGAGAAGGTCTTGGAGTTTTAAAAGTGTGGTTTACATTGTTTTAAAATGGACTTTGTATTTTAAGGTTTTGACCCTTTTGTGGCTTTATCTTTGTTTTGTGTGCCGCAATGTGTAACCAGTATTGTATTGATGTGCCGTTAAACGCTATATATACATACATACATACATACATACATACATACATACATACATACATACATACATACATACATACATACATACATACATACATACATACATACATACATACATACATACATACATACATACATACATACATACATACATACATACATACATACATACATACATACATACATACATACATACATACATACATACATACATACATACATACATACATACATACATACATACATACATACATACATACATACATACATACATACATACATACATACATACATACATACATACATACATACATACATACATACATACATACATACATACATACATACATACATACATACATACATACATACATACATACATACATACATACATACATACATACATACATACATACATACATACATACATACATACATACATACATACATACATACATACATACATACATACATACATACATACATACATACATACATACATACATACATACATACATACATACATACATACATACATACATACATACATACATACATACATACATACATACATACATACATACATACATACATACATACATACATACATACATACATACATACATACATACATACATACATACATACATACATACATACATACATACATACATACATACATACATACATACATACATACATACATACATACATACATACATACATACATACATACATACATACATACATACATACATACATACATACATACATACATACATACATACATACATACATACATACATACATACATACATACATACATACATACATACATACATACATACATACATACATACATACATACATACATACATACATACATACATACATACATACATACATACATACATACATACATACATACATACATACATACATACATACATACATACATACATACATACATACATACATACATACATACATACATACATACATACATACATACATACATACATACATACATACATACATACATACATACATACATACATACATACATACATACATACATACATACATACATACATACATACATACATACATACATACATACATACATACATACATACATACATACATACATACATACATACATACATACATACATACATACATACATACATACATACATACATACATACATACATACATACATACATACATACATACATACATACATACATACATACATACATACATACATACATACATACATACATACATACATACATACATACATACATACATACATACATACATACATACATACATACATACATACATACATACATACATACATACATACATACATACATACATACATACATACATACATACATACATACATACATACATACATACATACATACATACATACATACATACATACATACATACATACATACATACATACTTTGTAGAATGATAGTATTGATCCACATTTCTAATACATGGAATTCCATTCTTACATAAATATATTAATTGACCAGTTGGTACTTTACGAGGTTGTTTGTACATTGTTGTGAGTGTAAAATCTGAGGAGTACCTGTAATGATTGGTGAACAGTCTACGAAGAATTTTTTTTTTACTTTGAATGAAATTAATTTTGACATAACCGTGTGAATGCCACCTAGGCTGTACTTAAATACCAATGTTATTTATAAATGAGTATCATGTTCCTATTTGCAGTCCTCTATAATAACTCATTTCACAAAATGAATTAGTACCGACAGCTTTAAGTCATCTCAGAAAAGGATCAATAAATAATTCAATAATAACATAAAACTCATTATCAATTTTAAAATCAAATCGACGTTGAAGGTACAGGGATAGATCTTAGGGTATTCTTTATCTCCCAACTGTGTGTATGTCTCTGTCTGTTTGTCTGTCTGTCTGTCAATCTGTTAATCTATCTTTGATGGTAGCGAAGGTGATGATCTGGAGTTACCGCTGGCAAGGAGACCAAGATTTTGCATCCTCCATTAGTCCACTCAATTCTGGGATGACTAGATTGCTTTGTTTTATTGGTGAAAATATTTGTAAAAAAAAAAAAAAAGCAATGGGAATATGATTTTAGCAGCCGAGAAAGACGGGTGGTGGGGGTGATTACCATGAGACCATCAGCAATGCACATGAACCCCTCCGATCTGATATGGTTCCATTTCAAACTTAATTTGGTCAGGCTATCATTCTTACCTGTCAAAGAAGACAAAATATCTGAAGATATGTGTTAAATCCCATAGAATATGAGTAGTACAAAGGTCAACATGATTATTGAAAATAATTAAATTTTCAAGTATAAAACTCTAACGTTTTATTGATTATATTTGGAATTGCGGTCATTATTTAAGCCATGATTTATGTACCATAATGAATTCCACAATAAAATTAAAATGGACAAGTTTTGTTTTAAAATGCTATGTTAAGCAAGTCAACAACAACAACAAAAAAATCAAAAACGATTGACCTCAACATACCAAGAGCATGTCCGATAATTTTACCGCCTCCATCAGCAAACTCATTGTGACTTAAGTCCAGTTCCCGTAGTGAGATAAACTGTCCATTCTGCAAATAGTCGGATACTTCCAATTAAATAAAGTATGTATGATATACAGTCAACCAATACAATATATTTCTTAAATGTTTTGGCAAACAGTTAAAAGTGCGCAATTGAAACAGGAAATAAGAATTTTTATTCCTATAATTTTTTTATTTCACTGGATGATATTTTAAATGCTTTAAACGTAGTAACAATTGACTTAAATGTGAAATTTCTCCTGAAAAATCATGATAGAAAGCATTTTTAAATACCAGTATTTACTTTCGCTAAATTTTAAGGAAAGGTTATGTGAATAAGCGGACTTAAAGTGTAAACTTCTTACCTACTGTGTATCAATTTGTTACGCGAATGAAACTTCACACAGTTTTACTAGAAAAGAAACTTGAATCGAAAAGACCTTTTCGTCCTAGAGTGAATCAGACAGAATTGTGTATTACTTTCAATAACTCACATTATATATTTTCATCATGTTAATATAAAGTCTATTTCACATTGGACCAAAAACCAGAACAAGTTTTAAATAGCCAGATTTTGACGAAATCGTATGACTGCCATTATGTTGTATTTATCAACAACATCTATTTGAGTGATGTATGTAGCTTTTGTGTATGTGTGTGTGAATGTGTGCATGTGTGCATGTATGTATGTATGTATGTATGTATGTATGTATGTATGTATGTATGTATGTATGTATGTATGTATGTATGTATGTATGTATGTATGTATGTATGTATGTATGTATGTATGTATGTGTGTATGTATGCATAGGGCTTAACGGCAAATAAGTACAATCCTGGCTGTACAGTACCGAGTAAGTTTAGATATCCCCAAAAAGTCATAGAAAAACAAAGATAAAGGCAACTAAAGGGTAAATTCCTTAAAATACAAAGTCAGATATTTTTGTTTGGTTATAAACCGTTCTTGTTTATCAAGTGCAATACCTTCTCAGGAGAACATCATCACGGGACGCATCGCAAGGTAAAACGGTTACCTGCATCAGTCACTCCTACGACATGTACGAGGGTGCATTGGGCCTATTGTGATTATAATTATGTTATTACCGTATTTCTCCATGATAGGACCATGCTGGATGAAAATCCCATCCCCATCTTTTACAACATTTAAGGATTTTTTTTAAATCTAAGAAAACCTCCTGCATTGAGAAATCCATCCCACTTTTCATCACATCAACAAAGTTACCCACCCCTCCCCCAGCGTATCATATGAGAAATACTTTTAAAAAATCTGTTGAATAGTTTGTTTTTGTGGATGATATCATTTAACTCATCTAAACATACCATGACTTTTGTTGATATCATGTGTTCCTTGGCTAAAGAAGAAAATCTGAGGTATTTGTAGAAATACTCAAAACTGCCTTAAACTGGCAAATTGTCTGTCTGTCTGTCTGTACGAAAGAGAACCAATTACCCTAAAACTTCGTACCAAATTTAGAGCAAAAGTGAGGATGCTGAAAACTCAAAAAGACAAACCATGCGAAAAACAAGCCATGCCGGAAGAAACAAGAAGCATGATTAAATATTTGCTATACAAGTATGTTTGGAAGTCCTCAAGGAACATAGCTTTTGGTAGGTAGTTAAAAATGTAAAAGCGTATAGTATTCGTTTTAGCGTGATGCTAATTATATTAGCCAATTGTGTTGGCAAGCGGTTATTACTACTTGATCGTGGCAGCTCAGTGTAAACAAACTGTATATAATCAAATGACATGTATTTTTTTCATCAAGTATTACAAATCAAAAATAAATATGCATCATAATCACATAGTGTTTTAAAATTGTCATCTATTTCAATAATGGATATTGATTCACAAATTGATTTGAAAATGATACAAGTTGCCACACTTTCACCGACTTGAAGCTAACTTATAAAATCTATCCCGGATCGAATCTGGTTGGAAAGAGAAAAAAAAAAATGAATCAATGATGCTATTTTTAAATTGCCTGCAGTTGTTCCCCTTCCCCCTTCCCCCTTCCCCTCCCCCTCCCCACCCCCCTCCCGCCTTTCAGGTTTGCAAAGTTTTATTCTCTATATATTATACCTATGTTTACATGCGGCAACCCAGGTCTATGAGAACCAAGGGCTGTCATTGTTATTGTTGGTGTGGAACTTGAAACTCTAGTTTTAAATCAGACAGAGGAAAAATACACATCTTTACCATTTGGGTCGATAACACGACCTCCTCATTTTAGAGATATGTCTTTTTGACCAGCGCTTTAACTAACTCGGCCAAGGGACTCACATGACTCCAGGTGAAGTGTTCACAGTTGCTGCACACGGTCTGTGCATTTTTTGCTGCATATGGTCTGTGCATTTTATACGCGTTTTGTTATTCAATATTGTTTATACTTGTTATAAATACAGCTTACGTATTTTTTAAAATGGTGAAAAATAAGAAATTAAGACCCAAGCCAAGTAATTTCAACAAGGAATATCCTGGTGCACGGTTCAGAGTTTAAACTAGCTTCTACAACGCCACACACTTCAAAAACCAATCCATTAATTAAAGTAGCGTCTCAGGAAAATTTCGAAGATTAAGTTGCCAACTTCAGCCTTGATTTTACTTACCAAAATAATATTGAAACCCCAAATTCAAAATGGCATATGAAAATAAATGAAATAGGTGAATATTACCAATTATTCTTTGCATATTTTTTATATTTAGCAATGTTTAAGAATTTACAAGGAAAAAAAGAAAGATAAAACACCGTCATTAAGTGTGTAGAACTTGTTTATCCAGTTACTGAGGTTATATATTGTATTGATATTAAATCAGTTATATACATACATACATACATACATACATACATACATACATACATACATACATACATACATACATACATACATACATACATACATACATACATACATACATACATACATACATACATACATACATACATACATACATACATACATACATACATACATACATACATACATACATACATACATACATACATACATACATACATACATACATACATACATGTACAGTATTGTATAAAAGATATTATTCATATTTACTCAACATCAAATTAAAGATTAAGAGTAAAATAAATTAAATAATACCGGATTTTGTAGGATTTCAGCGAATCGTTCAGCATCCTTTTCCTTGAAATGATTTCCTGGAAAATTATTATGTTGATCTGGATCCTCAATATTTCACAAATGTGGTTTATAAATATTTTGTTTGATTTATATCTATTAAATTACTATCTATTGGTGTCAAATTCACTGCCCATTATTTAATGATGATATCCAGTTGTATACATTTAACAGATATATATATATATATATATATATATATATATATATATATATATATATATATATTATATTTTATATCATCTTATAAAATTGTGCGATTTTATGTGTGTCAGTGTGAAATGTCTCCGAAGTTTAAACTAGTTACTGGCTAAACTCTTGTATGGTTGATGTAGCAAATATTACCTTCTAAAACGAATATTCATGTACCTATTACCCTAAATTGTACATGAATTATATGTTTTCCCACCATACTGTCAATATGATTCTCGGATATTTATTTTCTTTTCTTTTGCAAATTATTTCTCAACTATAATCTTTGACAATTGCTTGACAGATATAGGCAAATGACAGATATAGAAAAATGACGTTCAAGTAATCCAGATAAAAGTCTCAGATAAGCATAGAAACAACACAACTGTAAAAATAGAAAACATTAATAAGTTCAAAAGAGAATTGCCTTCATTAGCAGATGGCAACTTAATCAACTTGCGGACGTAATTGTATGAATTTTAATGGGGTTATAGCCTACCTGATAAGTTCAAAATTGATAATGTATCATTTTCGTTGAACATATCCGTGATCATGTCGGCTCCAAAGGAACCAAGATCATTTTGCGACAAATCCTGGAACGTTCAGTTGACATAAATAAATAAAAAAAAACATAAATAAATAAATAAAACCGTTTATTCATCGACGAAATATCAGAATGGAATGCAGTATTCTCGCTCTCGTAAAGTTACAGCTAGTTCTTGCAAAACATTATCTTATATATTTACGTAAAAAGACAAAATATACAAAATACAAGAAACTGTATGTTGATTGTCGGAATAATATATGCAAACTCTGGCTTTCTAAGAAGTAGATTCATTATACCGAAACATCGTATACATATATTTTCATCCTCTGTTTTATCCGGTGATTTCTTTATTATTTGATTTATTGGATTAACTTTGAACTAAATAACTTATTGGTAAATTTTTGTTAAGAAAATTAGTCATAGAATCAGACAAAGGAGCATGAACCAGTTATTTGGAAAAATAAGTTAATATAAAAATTGCATAACATGCCGAGATTGATATGAGTAATGAGTAGTACGTGAAGAAAAGGTAGAAATATGTGAATTATTTAAAATATAGAGTCCATTTGTGCTCATTAAACGTGAAACCACTGATGATCATAAATTCGTAGATTAAAAAAAGAATACAATTTTAAACTGAATTTCATCTGAGACAATTTAAAAAGATTTTCATAAAGTCCTCACCAATAATTTTATGAACTCATTTTCTGCCATCATCGCCATGATATAACGGACGCCTTCCTCACCAATCATATTTCCTGCGATGTGTACCTCTGTCACGTTTCTGTTTACCTGAAATGATACAATTATAGTAGATGACCATTTACTTATGGACAATATAACCTGTATGCCAAGAATCATATATAACAACAACAACAAAAATGTATCTGTACGACAAGGATGCCCCCCCCCCCGCCCCGGTCAATATCGTGCAATTGAAGAAACATTATTTTAAAATACAAGGGCAAATTTCAAAGTAAAGCAGAGAAGACAGTCACAAAAAAGGGGAAAATGGAACTTCACCTGGTCTTCTCAATACAAATACTCATGTCAAATTTGGTTTCAGAAAACCTTAATAATTTATTGAACAGAAAAAGATAAAAAATTGTGACGTCAGGAAGGACCGAACCCACGGACGTACGCGACGCGACGGACATGAATATGGCGGGGCATAACATAATTTGCGGTTACCAAAGAGTCATATTATTGCACATAGGAATTAAAACTTTGTAAAATTCTCAAAAATTGTAACATATCCATGAAGTCATCTTTAAATTGTAACATATACATGAAGTCATTTTTAAATTGTAACATATACATGAAATCATCTTTGAATTGTAACATATACATGAAGTCATCTTTGAATTGTAACATATACATGAAGTCATCTTTAAATTGTAACTTATGCATGAAGTCATCTTTAAATTGTAACCTATACATGAAGTCATCTTTAAATTGTAACATATACATGAAGTCATCGTTGAATTGTAACATATACATGAAGTCATCTTTGAATTGTAACATATACATGAAGTCATCTTTATATTGTGTCATATACATGAAGTCATCTTTGAATTGTAACATATACATGAAGTCATCTTTAAATTGTAACTTATGCATGAAGTCATCTTTAAATTGTAACCTATACATGAAGTCATCTTTAAATTGTAACATATACATGAAGTCATCGTTGAATTGTAACATATACATGAAGTCATCTTTGAATTGTAACATATACATGAAGTCATCTTTATATTGTGTCATATACATGAAGTCATCTTTGAATTGTAACATATACATGAAGTCATCTTTATATTGCGTCATATACATGAAGTCATCTTTATATTGTGTCATATACATGAAGTCACCTTTATATTGTGTCATATACATGAAGTCATCTTTGAATTGTATATTACCAATGACAGTATAGTTACGATTGATATCTCACACTTCCTTATTATTGTGAATAAAAATGCTTGCCAAGCCATACTCTTCTTGAGGCAAAACGAGGAAAAACATGGTTGCCAAGCCATACTCCTCTTGAGGCAAAAAGAAGAAAAATATGGTTGCCAAGGCATACTCCTCAGGAGGCAAAAGAGGAAAAATATGATTGCCAAGGCATACACCTTTTGAGGCAAAAAGAGGAAAAATATAAATATATAACTTAAGAGTAAAGCAAAATTTTTATTCCACTCATAATATGAAAATATGGATGTAAAATAAGACAATATTTTGATGTAGGTAATTTACCCTCTTTATAACAGATACATACATAACATACATACATACATACATACATACATACATACATACATACATACATACATACATACATACATACATACATACATACATACATACATACATACATACATACATACATACACACACACACACACATACATACATACATACATACATACATACATACATACATACATACATACATACATACATACATACATACATACATACATACATACATACATACATACATACATACATACATACATACATACATACATACATACATACATACATACATACATACATACATACATACATACATACATACATACATACATACATACATACATACATACATACATACATACATACATACATACATACATACATACATACATACATACATACATACATACATACATACATACATACATACATACATACATACATACATACATACATATATACAAATTAATAAATGAACTCACAACGAGTCCCAGAGCCAGAGCTTTGGTTCCTATGGGTCCTAGACCCTGGTAGCTGACCTGGATGATCCCTTTCGGAAGTCCTTTCAAGAAGGAGTTTGTGGGGACAACCTTGAATTTGGAACATGCTGCCAGGTAGACTATTTTGGTTTTCTCCTCCTCAGGAATATACCTTACGCTCCGAATGTAGGGGTATTCTGCAGAAACACCAGTGTTATTCATCATAAATTATTATTTACAACTGAATCTATACTATTAGAAGAATTCTAATCTGAAAGACCAGGGACACATGCATGCTGGTGCGCATGTCTAAGTCCTTGTTAAAGACATGATCGGCAGCGTTTTATTTCGTTAATGTGCTATTTTACTCGTGTGTTTGTAAAATAAACTCCCTTTTTATTTTTATTTATTTATTTATTAATTTATTGATTTGATTTAAAGATGTATCTAAATCGTCATTTGGGAACAATTTCTGCATTTCTGCATTTATTTACGTCTGTTATATCTGTATCTTTTTTATGCAATATTTCGATGATGTTCTTTATGATGTGCGTCCTTCTAATACAAACAGAATTTCAAGGAGAACAAAAATTATGAAAATTTATTTCCACTCCATGTATACCATGAGTTTTGCATACGCTCTCCATTCAATAAAAGAGAACTTTTAAGTGAAGTCCAATTTCTCATAGACGTAAAATTTAGCGAATTTGTTCAAAACGAGGGAAGTTAATTTTGGTTCGTTATATTTTAGCGATTGTGGATCTAGAGAGTTTATGATACTTAAGATGTAACTTTATTTTCGTGATCTCATTCTGAGACTGCTGAATCGCGAAACTTTTTCCACCTCTAAAATTTCCGCTATATGGCAATTATTGCATTGTTGGAATTAGTTCAGTATCATTGGCGAAGTGAGTCTAGAAATAATGGATATGAAAGATGTACATGTTGCAAATGAAAGGCAAGTGAAGTGAACAAGAACAAAATAATATAAAAGGACACAAAAAGAAAAAGAAAGAAGGAATAAGGACAAAAAAGAAGTAACATCTTATATCCGTATGAAACATGAATACATCTCGTTTACTGTGGACTTATTTAGATTCCGCTCTACAGTTATTATGTACTTCAAGGAGAAGGACCGGTATAAAGTGAAGTTGTTTGCATTGGTAACAAGCACAATGGAGAGAATGTTGACATACCTCTATGCTACTTTCATAGACTGTGACTGAAATGTCTTTGTATCTGGTAATTATGGAAGTATGCACTATCTAAAGCAGACATCTATCAAAATCCCTGCCCCCATGTACTCGAAATATGAGCCTGAACTAGTCGAAAGTATACTAACTTTAGCAGTTATTAAAATAGAGAAAATTAATTTTGACAAGGTAGACAATTGCAGGTTCTGAAAGTGCAATGAATGAATTATGAAATATATAAAAAGAACAAAAAAAAAGTTATCGGCTCGTTTTTTTCCAATTTACCTTTGAAGTCCAGGATGTAAAAACGATCAAGTGGAGCTAGCAGTCTTTTGAGAGGTGCACATCTGAACTAAGGCCAAGCTGTATACTCTATAACTCAAATTACACCCATCAATCATACACCAAAGTAAAGGGAATTAAAAGTATTTTTTAAAATAATACTTAACTATGCAAGGTCATTTTTATATAACCAGGATAACCAGTGAGAAAAACCTGGGAAATTCTTTCTCTTTAAAAATCTAACCTTATGCAAAGTGCGAAACTGTAGAGAGGACCCTTAATGTGAACTAGGAACTCTTTAATAAATGAAAGAATTCCTTGTAGAAATATTGAATAACATAACCTTCAGTGGGAGACGAAACGTCATTATGCGTCAACATTGCCCACTCCATGTATTGCTTCTTTGTTGACTAACTTAAGTCCACACTTTATATGTATGTATTTTACCGCTTTCGAAAGGAGATTAATTTACTCTTGAAATGCTTTTCACGAAGCCACAATACTATATATTGAAGTAATATTTCAAGAATGTACTACAAGTTATAATGCAAGCTAGCATGATGACATCATGCAAACCCTAATTCATTATTTCAATTCGTGTTTTATATAGACCGTGGACCAGAATTATTCAGCAAGGTATGGAAATACAAAATGTCTAATAATGATTCTTTATGATAACTGTTTTAATAATTAAATTCATAGATCACCATGCTCATTAAGGAATGTTTAATTCATTAATATAATTATACTAATTAATTAAACCTTCCTGACAGAAATCTTTGTCAAACCACAACATCTTGTATGGTATTTGTAATTTCTGCGATAGCCACTCGTTTGTCAATAGATAACCGTTACAACGAAAACGTAAACCTAAGCGCCAGTAACAGAGTCCATGTATTTCTCGAGACCATTTCAGAGTATAAAAAGGATATAAGATAAATCGAAACTTGAAAAACAAGAATATAGCTTTTCATTGGTGGATTAATGACGACAAACTTACTTCAAAAATTTTAAATTACAGAGTTCTTGTTGCACAGAAAAATAAATTGTTTGTATGAGACGGAAGAAAACAAGACTTTGTTTAGAATGCCCAAAATTCTCATTGTCATTAAACTATTTCCATAATGCAATCTCTTTCGACCCTACATTTGAAGAATGTTAGTATGGCAATCCAATCTAATCCAGGATTTTAAAGATATAAAAACATAGGCAGTAAAATGCGTGGGATATGGTGTAAAAACATAGGCAATACAATGCGTGGGATATGGTGTAAAACATAGGCAATACAATGCGTGGGATATGGTGTAAAAACATAGGCAGTAAAATGTGTGGGATATGGTGTGAAAATATAGGCAATACAATGCGTGGGATATGGTGTAATAACATAGGCAATAGAATGCGTGGGATATGGTGTAAAATATAGGCAATACAATGTGTGCGATATGGTGTAAAAATATAGGCAATACAATGCATGTTAAATGGTGTAAAAACATAGGCAATAGAATGCGTGGGATATGGTGTAAAAATATAGGCAATACAATGTGTGGGATATGGTGTAAAAATATAGGCAGTAAAATGTGTGGGATATGGTGTAAAAATATAGGCAATACAATGCGTGGGATATGGTGTAAAAACATAGGCAGTAAAATGCGTGGGATATGGTGTAGGTTGATCTCATTCCATACAGAAATAATGCATCGATCTATTTCAATTACGTTTTTACCTACTCTTTCGCTGTTATTGCTTTATATGTCTTAATTGTCTCTTTCAATAAAGTAGTATTTATACATGAGCTGGTGTTTATATTGTTAGATATTTGATTATAAGAGAAAATATAAGTTTGTTTTCATCAATAAGTAACCAAATGATGCTGGTACAGTACCATTCCAAGGACCCTTTCCGAAAATCACTGAAAAGTCAGTTTTCAAAATTCAATCCATTGAGAGGAGCAAAAGATAGCGTTCGATTCATAATCTTTTTAACATTTCCAGTAAATTCCTCCACTCTTTGCTTCAGTAACCGGCATAAAACGTACATGTATTTTCTTGTAAGTAAAACACCTTGCTTATTTCGTTTGCATTAGTTATAATCATCATCATTAAGCATCTAATCTTATAAAAATAACTAATAATGATAACTGCCATATTTTAGACCTGGTGTGCCTAAATTGCGAAAATGAACAAAAAATAATGAAAATAATTATTTAAAAAAAAATTAACGAAATTTGGCACACAAAAAAAAAAACAGAAAAGGAAAAAAATAAGTTACAAAAGAACTGTTAAAAGAGAATAGAAATTGATCTTTAGTATTTTACTAATTAAATGATACTTTAAATAGTTAAATGTACTAAGGTTAATTGCTAAGTCTAATTAAAATAAAGGAGTTGAAAATTTACCATACATCCTTTCATAATTTTATTTTTCTTCGGTCCTGAACAATCATGAAATTGGCAATGGATTTGTACCTTTGACTCTTGTTGGACACCGGGGCGCATGCAACTGTGAATTGATCGACCAGAGGCGGTCCGGAGGCAGTCGAATTTATATTTGCAACATTATTAACATTATTTGATAATTTATCAACTTCCTCGCTCATACCCCCCCCCGCCCCACTTCCGCCTTAAAATCTGACCGCTCTGTTATGTAAGAAACTTATTTATAGACAACTTAATTACTTCAATAGTTTACTTAATTTTTATATTTACAATAACTTATGATAAAACTAACTCTTCGTTATTAATAGGTAACCTTTGCAATCGCTTAAGGCCAACGAGGAGATTTTTAAGGCGGGCCAAGAGTTCATAATACTGGCTCTTTGTTGATCTCTTGCTCCGAATTGTGACATAGTTTGGCTCTTTAAGTATAAACGGTTTGCCGAACCCTGGTATACATATATTGCTTTTCAAATACAAATATTAATGGCCACCCCAACCATATAAATTACGATTTTCTTTATTCATATATATACATGTACATATATCTACACATACATTTATTTTCCTATAGGCACATTTCCTAATGTATATATTTGAACGCGTTTTTTTTTTTTACTTTAATCATGTTTGGTGTTTGTCCGTAAGTTGTATAACTTACGTAACTTACAGCAAGAAGGTTATAGTCATGACATATGCATTTTATAGAGTCTTTGTACTATTTATTTTTCTGACTTAAAAACAAATAGAAGCGAGATAGATCTATGTGGAGACGGAATTATTTTGTGCCATAAATATTTATCCAGCTGCTTCTTGGAAATTTTCTAATACAATATGAAGATAAAAATAGCTCACGGGAGATAAATCTGCAAAAACAAAAACAACGGAATAAGTACGAGTATACACAGGGACTCTCTCTCTCTCTCTTTCTCTCTCTCTCTCTCTCTCTCTCTCTCTCTCTCTCTCTCTCTCTCTCTCTCTCTCTCTCTCTGTAAGAACTATGTTTTACATGTAATTAATCCCTCAATACCAAAACATTATATGAAAAACTGGAATATGGTCATCGATTGTAACACATTTAAATTAGCAATAGAATCATTTCATTCATATTTGCCCTTGATGCGTTTTCAGACAACCGTCAGCCTACGCGAAAATTTCAAGGTTATGAGGTGCAAAAGTAAATACTTTCAATGACTGCAATGCAAAGTCGATTTACTACCCAGTAAACTTTAGATGACGTTAGTTTGCCCATTTATTACTTTTCTCTCGCTTGGGTGTTGACGCCATGATAATCCCGTGTAAGATAACACATATTTACTTTCAGAATCTTATCTTTATCTTTGAAGGAAGGGAGAATGTCGGGTCAAACAAGGCATACACTATTGTATGCAAGTGTTTTCACTTGCTGTCAAGTATTATACATCATTCTGCATGCAGCAACTTTGGAGTATAAGCATTATAAAAATCGTCTACATAGCATTTGACGTCCTTAGATCGAGCACATTGGTCCTGGGATTGCTTGGAGAATAATTAATCTTTTCAGAGGTCAGTGTCAGTTCAAGTTTTCGTGTAATTTTCTGTAGTGAAAGATATAAATTGATTATGACCCTCTATAGCTGATAAAGGCGTCGAAAGTTTAAAGGCCCTGTCAGATTTCCCGTCAAAATCTATTAAGCTGGTTCCAATGTCTAAAATACGCCCCAGGAAAATGTAATGCTTAACCTCACCTAAAATAATGTAGCATACCTTCCTTCTGGTGCACCGGATTGAATTCCTAATTTAGTTCCATTGTACCATTTGATGGACCTTCCATTCTATAACTATCACTGTCTTACCGATTTTTAGAATAGATTTCAACATTTATTATTATTATTGTTTTTTTAATATGTTGATGTGATCATAAATTCACCCCGCTGCATTCATGATATCTGTGATGAATATACGAGAGATATTTCAAAAGATCTGAATATTTTGTTATAACTTTTTTTTTTCTTTGAATCTGTCAATACATGTAATGCCGACCGATTGAATCTGTCAATACATGTAATGTCGACCGATAGACAATATAACGTTCTACAAAAGTATTAACAGTTGTACGTACAGCACGCCGGACACTTGGAAATATATGAGTGTGACGTAACGTAGGTAAATGAAAGTGACTTAAAAATGTCGGAGAAGGAGAACAATTCTGCTACTGAGCAAAATAGCATGCTGTAGAATCTGTGCGCTCTTAGGGTACTCTCCGATTAATATCAAGGCCGACTTGGATAAAGTTAACGGATTTAAATATCTGTAATATCCTACAATTTTGAGGGGGTTTCATCCTTTTAGAGATGGTATTGAATCCATGGAAGATGACCCACGTTATGGAAGACCGTTGTCTGCGATTCAAGCGGTCAGTGGATGATGCGAAGGATGCAATTGATGAAGATGCTCGATATATAGTGGAATATATTTCTATTATCACTGGCATTAATTAGTCAGCTGTTTTAAACAAATTGAAAATCATTTAAAACTCAGAAAGGTTTTGTGCATAATGGGTCCCGCATTTATTGACGGCTGATCAAAAATAGACTTGGCATGAAATTGCCAAACAGAAACTCGAAAATTTATATAGAGTGACCAGAGACATTTGAATGAGACTGTCACAGGTGATGAAACATGAGTTTACTTTTTTTGAACCCGACTCAAGAGAAAATAATAAAGTTGAGATCAGAGAAAATGAACAGAGACCAAAAATCGCTCGACGTATTCGGACTGGCAAGAGTGTTTTATACGCATTATTTTTCGATGCAAAAGGTCCAGTCGTCCAGGTACCTGTGCCTGACTCTGCTAGTATCACTGGACATTTTTATCCCTCCAATTTGTTGCCAAAAGATGTGGAACACTACCCAATCACCCGTCGTGCACCGGTATCCGAGGTATCCATCTACTCGATGACAACGTACCGGCGCGCAAATCCGCCATCGTGACAGACTTCCTAAAGAAGCAAAGCATCCAAACTTTGCCACATCCTCCAGTTTTCCAGTGTATGAACAACATACCAAACAAGGGATTATAAAATGGCATTAAATAATTGAATAATCAGACTGAGAAAACTTGTAGAGGTGCATGGGGAGTACTTTGACGGATGCACTGACGTCCTTGTCACTAACAAAGAACTTTGTTGTACAGCGCACTAACATTCAGAATTTTTTTAAAATACCCCACGTACGTCCTTTTATGCACTATTTTTTAAAAATTCAAACCCATATCCACAAATACTCGTTTTATGCTTGTTCTGATTTCGAAGATAACGTTTCACCATCTATCGCTTGCCGAAAAAATATATTGTAGTATGATTTTGTTTTAATATCTTGTGTGTTAGTTGTAAGAAAGGTTGGTTGACAAATGATATCATTCAACCCATTTAATAAATTTCACATCTAATTAACGATAGTAGCAAAGGATTGCTACAAGAAGTACATGATAATGATACAGAGCTTTCTGCAGCAAGTGTTCCTGCTTCCAGGACCTAGAATATTTCAAGATTCTGTTTTTTCAACGTTTTGTGTAAATATTCGCTTCAAATACTCGAAGCTTGTGGCACAGAACCTTCAATTTTAGAGTTGCACAGGAGGCTAAAAATTTATATTACTTACTTTCATCTTCGAGGTCCGTGTCCCACTCCTGATCACTGTCTACGTCAGATGCCGGACCAGCACGCTTCTTCTGCGCACTTCGTACCACTCTTTGAAGTATTTCTTCCTCTTTCTCATCACCCAGAATTGACTCTTGGTCCTTTTCCAGCTTTTTTGCACTCGATCTAGATGATGGACGACTAAGAGTTGGGCTTTTAGAAAAACTCATTTTCTTCGTGACGAAGAGACTTTTTTCTAATCGTTAAGTTTACATTATTCACAAATAATTGGTGATTTGCTTAGTGTGGAATGCCTTCTATAACCGTACTACTCATATTTCACCACCGTTCCACATTTCCTTCTTCGAAAGATATTTGCTTTGTTTAATCTTCATGCCTTTAAAACTGATGTCTTATCTCTGAAAAGAAAAAAAAAATACCAGAAAAATACTCTTAGAGAGAGAAAGAGAGAGAGAGAGAGAGAGAGAGAGAGAGAGAGAGAGAGAGAGAGATTCATTGTTATGCCATTTTCAGTAAATATCGATGATATGAGCGTTAATCATAGATGATGAAAATATAGATGTACGGTAATTCTGACCTATTTTGTGGAATAGAAAGATTTGCATAAGTTGTAAAGCTAATACTAAAAGACACTAAACAAAGCTAGAAACTCAGATTGAAAAAAATAATAATATTGTAAATAGTCGCCAGAGTCCTAAAAGAGTAATCTGTTAGAGGAAATTAAATCTTACACTGAAATATGTTAGCTATCATAATGTATCTTATTCCCCCAACACACACACACTTATTTTTATATTCCTATGCCTACAAAGTTTTAAATACTAGAAATTTGATTCTCCCCCTAAAAGTGGAGATAAATAATGTACATGATGTTAAATACGTCTCTTTATGCATACAATAAGGTTCGAACTTCAAAATTATTTTGAATAATAACATTATTTGACCATCTGAAATTAACACTTTTTATAAATAAGCAAGCTTAATATTAGTATGATTGCTATTTTGAATAATAACATTATTTGACCATCTGAAGTTAATACTTTTCATAAATAAGCAAGCTTTATATTAGTATGATTGCTATTTTGAATAATAACATTATTTGACCATCTGAAATTAACACTTTTCATAAATAAGCAAGCTTTATATTAGTATGATTGCTAATCTTAAAGGAGACATTCGCATATTCAGTTACCCATTAATATGAATATACGTCCATTCAGTTACCCATTATAATGAATAAACGCCCATTCAGTTACCCATTAAAATGAATATACGTCCATTCAGTTACCCATTAATATGAATATACGCCCATTCAGTTACCCATTCATATGAATATACGCCCATTCAGTTGCCCATTAATATGAATATACGTCCATTCAGATATACGTCCATTCAGTTACCCATTATAATGAATATACGTCCATTCAGTTGCCCATTAATATGAATATACGTCCATTCAGTTACCCATTAATATGAATATAAGCCCATTCAGTTACCCATTAATATGAATATACGTCCATTCAGTTACCCATTATAATGAATATACGTCCATTCAGTTACCCATTAATATGAATATACGTCCATTCAGTTACCCATTATAATGAATATACGTCCATTCAGTTACCCATTAATATGAATATACGTCCATTCAGTTGCCCATTAAAATGAATAAGCCCATTCAGTTACCCGTTAATAAGAGAATTAGGTGTCAAGTAGCGACCTCCATATTGATAATCGATACACTGCACCAGCAACAGTGTTATTTCAAAACATTTGAAGTGTCAGTGCATGGAATATTTACGGCATGTAATAAAAGATGAATTTAATGGAAACAGTTTGGTGTTTTACCTGTGAAAAATCCCTCATACTGGTAATCTAAAAGCACATTGAAGACGTATTGTATTCGCTATAATCTACGAATTTGTATCCTTTTCTATACTTCATAAAAGAAGGGGAAAAAAATGATATAATAATAGATTTGCAGCTTATCCGAACTGTATCTATGGCTGTTAATGATTGAAAATATTAAATGCATCTAATTATTTGTTGGTTCTTCATTGTAAATATACAGTATTCTGATGCCTTCTTATAATGAGCTGTTGATAGAGAGCGTTTCTATGTCTTGAGCGTAAATTGTCGACAGGTAATGAACCCATGGGTATACTTCCAGGCAAGTAAATTCTCTTCTTTTGAATACTTAGGTATACATTTGAAAAGGAAGTAGGACGAATTTTTCAGACGCAAAGTCTAAAAAAGGAAAACCACCACCACCACCATCAACAAAAAAAAAGTTGAAAATACGGCGGCAGGGTGATAGTTGATTTTTCTTCTGACTGACATTATCCCTGGCACCTATGTACAGGAAGAAAAGTCCAATTTAAAACAGGGTCGCATGTGGTAATCTTGTGGTGTGTGTGTGTGTGTGTGAGAGAGAGAGAGAGAGAGAGAGAGAGAGAGAGAGAGAGAGAGAGAGAGAGAGAGAGAGAGAGAGAGAGAGAGTCAACAGAACAACTTTAAATCACATAATGTATGCAATTACGGACTGGATTTATGAATTATTTTTGTGTTCAAACATACAATGAAACAAATATTAATGATATGTACGTACTTGCGAATCGTGGCATATCCTTGGGCACGTCAAAGGTTTTGTATGAGACAGACTTCCAAATAACAGTTATTATCTGTAGTCACGTTTGAAATGAAAACGGCTTTGACAAGATATATTCATTTGTAGTTAGCCCCGTCCCCGGACTCGTATTAATCATGCAAACATGTCATTGAGTACATTCCATATTCCATATCGAACTCGTCCTACATAGATATTACTATACAATTAGATGGTAATTTCTCTTTACCAATTTAAATACACGGTCAATTAATGATTTTTACTCTTTTCTGTATCTTCTGAATAGAGGCTAAATAATCAGTAAAATATTGTTGCCATTAATGGCTGTGCATTGAAATTAATTGCTTAGCAAATACAGCCTTTGCCCTATTGGCAATATATAATAACAATAAGCAAATAGGAATAAATTGCAGAAGCAGTGCTGATAGATTTAGGGCTTAGCTTTTTCGAATAAAGTTTTGGAGAAGAAAACCTGCCTTATGGATAATATAAATCAATGCATGCAAGACCCATACAATTTATTTTACCTGCAAAGAACATTACATTTAGGATTTAAGAAAGAGATCGGAGGTATACAGTATTCTGTTTATCTTCAGTGCCTTACGTGCCTTAAACAATACCCCTCCGACTAGTTTCAAACCTTGAGGTAAAAAAAAAAAAAAAGAAAGGACGTAGGTTGGTTGGGGGATTTCAAGGACGATTATTATGGGATATATATGCCTTGATATAGCAGTTGTAACCAATGTGTCTTAGGTTCGATCCCCAGTCTTGTCACATGCAAGGGTAAGTTGTCACCTAACCCAGATTGGTGGATTCTCGCTGATATACATACCTGTTTCTTGCACCCGAAAGACATCTTACGTGCGTAATCACCTGTCATGACGAAAATAATGTTACAACAGTACCATCAGCGTTAAAAAATCCCAAAGGTTTTGGAGAATAATACGAGTCACAGTGATAACCAATCTGGCCCCGCTCCTCAGAAAATCTAAACTCAAAGCTGTGACCCAAACTGACATTTTCAAAACTCTTTATCTAGAAAATGATCATAAAGAAGCTGCATTAAGCCAACGTGTCAAATGATCATAAAGAAGCTGCATTAAACCAACGTGTCAAATGATCATAAAGAAGCTGCATTAAACCAACGTGTCAAATGATAATAAAGAAACTGCATTAAACCAACGTGTCAAATGATCATAAAGAAACTGCATTAAACCAACGTGTCAAATGATCAAAAAGAAGCTGCATTAAACCAACGTGTCAAATGATCATAAAGAAACTGCATTAAACCAACGTGTCAAATGATCATAAAGTAGCTGCATTAAACCAACGTGTCAAATGATCATAAAGAAGCTGCATTAAACCAACGTGTCAAATGATTATAAAGAAGCTGCATTAAGAAACTTGCATTAAACCACTGTGTCAAATGATCATAAAGAAACTGCATTAAACCAACGTGTCAAATGATCATAAAGAAGCTGCATTAAACCAACGTGTCAAATGATCATAAAGAAACTGCATTAAACCAACGTGTCAAATGATCATAAAGAAACTGCATTAAACCAACCTGTCAAATGATCAACGTGTCAAATGATCATAAAGAAACTGCATTAAACCAACGTGTCAAATGATCATAAAGTAGCTGCATTAAACCAACGTGTCAAATGATCATAAAGAAGCTGCATTAAACCAACGTGTCAAATGATTATAAAGAAGCTGCATTAAGAAACTGCATTAAACCACTGTGTCAAATGATCATAAAGAAACTGCATTAAACCAACGTGTCAAATGATCATAAAGAAGCTGCATTAAACCAACGTGTCAAATGATCATAAAGAAACTGCATTAAACCAACGTGTCAAATGATCATAAAGAAACTGCATTAAACCAACGTGTCAAATGATCATAAAGAAACTGCATTAAACCAACGTGTCAAATGATCATAAAGAAACTGCATTAAACCAGCGTGTCAAATGATCATAAAGAAACTGCATTAAACCAACGTGTCAAATGATCATAAAGAAACTGCATTAAACCAACGTGTCAAATGATCATAAAGAAACTGCATTAAACCAACGTGTCAAATGATCATAAAGAAACTGCATTAAACCAACGTGTCAAATGATCATAAAGAAGCTGCATTAAACCAACGTGTCAAATGATCATAAAGAAGCTGCATTAAACCATTGTGTCAAATGATCATAAAGAAACTGCATTAAACTAACGTGTCAAAAATGGGGTGGCTATGGTAAGCTCAAAGAAAGGTATTGTATATACCGTATGCTCACTTACAAGTCGAATCCAACTGCATAGACCCAGATCTGCCGTCGCATAATGTGCCGACATATCCGGTTCTATACAGTTTGTTAGGAGTAATCAGTAGAACAAACAACATAGACCCTGATCTGCCGTCGCGATATGCTATGGCATATCAGGGTCTATGTTGTTTGCAGTTGAATCCGACTTATAAGTGAGTACACACGGTTCAACTGAATTTTAATATGCTAAAATCTGTTACAAATCTGACAGAGGGACAAAAAAATTATAGTTCAGTATTAGTACTTATACTGAGATGTCTATCAAAGTGGGGGCTGGTTTCATGTAATAAGAAATCTTAAAAAAATGTATTCGATTTACAATTAACAATTGTTAAGTCCTGGAAAGAAAAGAATTGCCTGCATTGTTTACCTGCCATCTTATGCACTTTGATATAATAACCTAATATGTCACATTTTGTGACCTGAGTGTAAATAAAGTATTCTCCTGTTCTGTTTTGTTCAGATCTAGGCTTGACGTGGAAAAGATGTGGTTCAAATTAGCATGATAACTATTGATCATATCGACCAAGCTGTAAGTTATGGCAGCATGCAATGGACTGGCATCCCGTCCAGAATGAGTCAATAACTACACACTAAATAGTCACAAATATTGTGAGTTATAATTTACTACAGAATCCAGAATATTTGCAGCAGAATAAAAAACACTCAATGTAAACAGAAATAATATTGAACAATTAAAGTAGGAGAGATTAGTTTCATTTATATCTTTCAGTGTGTCAGTATGTCAGACAACCTGTCTACCTACCTACCTCCCCTTGCCCACCATGCATGTATGTATGTATGTATGTATGTATGTATGTATGTATGTATGTATGTATGTATGTATGTATGTATGTGTGTATGTGTGTATGTATGTGTGTATGTGTGTATGTATGTATGTATGTATGTATGTATGTATGTATGTATGTATGTATGTATGTATGGATGGATGGATGGATGGATGTATGTATGTTTGTATGTATGAGAATTACTGTATGTATTACAAACATCACGTGACAATCATATCCGGGGGTCAAATTGTACCCAGAAATAACACATGATTTGTCGATATAACAGAATAAAAGATGATATATAACGACAGCAAGTTTCACGAAAGCAGTTTTTGTTTACTGTATGTTCCCTACAAAGGGGTGACCTTTAAGCTTTCTCTAAAATGAAATTGCAGGGTTTGATGGCAGTCAATGTGGTTAAGAAGTAGTGTCAAAATGGTTTAACAGGATTTCAATAAAATTACTCCATCCAATGTTAGGTAAGTAATAGTTGTAACCATACATCGTACAATGTTCAAGTGAATTAATACAAGGCAATAACATCTCTCATTTCCATTGATTTTTTTTATCAGTACATGATATAATAGCACTTAGGATCTCAAAGATATCGAATAGAAAACGCCTAATGACCCTGGATAATATAATGGAAGACGTATTCAAATGCAGTTTTATTGAATCGGTAACTTCAGGGTTTTTCATAATAGAAGGAAATATGGAAATTAGATATGTCAATAAGTAGGAGCACTATCGAAAACCAGAAAATGGAGAACGTATTGTTGTATGGATCTGTGGATCTGGCACCAATTCTGAGCATGGATTTTGCAAATAATGCTATCTGTCTGTCTGTCTGTCTGTCTGTATATATATATATATATATATATATATATATATATATATATATATATATATATATATATACATATATATACACACACACACACATACAGTGTATTTTAGACCTACCTGTACGAATAATTAGTCCTATCATAGACACTTTACGTCGTGATGTATGTAAAATGGAATAATCTTGTAAACTCTCCAAAAAGTAAACATTAAAACAGAAGGGATAGTCAATACAGAGACAACGAGAGTGAAGTTACCTGTGGTGATGTGTGGTTTATATTTATATTAGTTATGCATGAAGGGTCATCATAAAAGAAAGTAAAGTATATTGTAAGTAACCACTCTAATTTCCGTTCATATATTAACTATGACATATTTTGTTCAGGATAAAATATTAACTAAGCGTTGTCTTTGTAAAATTTAGAAGATCAAGAATGACAGTTTACTCGAATCTTCAAGACGAGGCTATAAACGATATTCATATAAAACTTGTGACTCGTGCTACTCAGCTTCCATAAAGTATTCCTTCACATTCTACAAGAGTTTATCTACAGAGGAACCATGATTTTCCCCTGATAGAGTCTTCAGTAATAGTCTCATCATTTTCCACTGATAGAGTCTTTAGTAATAGTCTCATCATTTTCCACTGATAGAGTATTCAGCTTCCATAAAGTATTCCTTCAAATTCTACAAGAGTTATCTACAGAGGAACCACGATTTTCCACTGATAGAGTCTTTAGGCAAATCATTTATGTAAATCTAAATTCGTAGTTAAGCCCTTAAGTTGACTCCAAACAAAAACGAAACAAACACATATGCAATAAAACAACCTTGCAAAGAGAATGAAAACCAAAGAATAAAAATTCGTAAATATGAGTGCTCTATTGGCGACTAGGATCTTATTTTACCGTATATACTCGTGTATAAGCCAATACCAACTGCAAATTGCATTGACCCCGATCTTCCGTCACATAATGCGCTGGCAGATATGGGTCTATTCAGTTTGTAAGGACTAATCAGTAGAACAAACAAGATAGACCCTGATCTGCCGGCGCATTATGCGACGGCAGATCAGGGTCTATCTTGTTTGCATTTGGGCCTTATTTATACGCGAATAGATACGGTAGCTGTCGACCACTCGTAGGTAGTAGAAAGAATTTGGAGAAAAAAGGCTTCTAACAAGCCTGATAGTCACCGATATTAGGAGATAGCTGAAATAATTGCTCACTGATATTTCTATGTAATAAAGGCTTCTATTTTTTAAATTACCAAAGTTTGGCATTTTGGAGAAATAAACATATACAACCATAAGAACCACTATCAAAATAATTATATGAGCAGGCCCTATTAATTTTAATTGATAACTGAAATATATATATATATATATATATATATATATATATATATATATATATATATATATATATATATATATTCATGCAATTTATTCCAATTTGCGACATTGCAGCTTTTACATCTATATTATTATTATTATTATTATTATTATTATTATTGCAAATGGTATCATCACACCTATTGCACAGAGCAGTTATGGGCCCCAAAACTAGTTTAATTTGTTATATATAAAATCCTGTGTACAGTTTTGCGTATAAAACCTGTATTAATCTACCATAACTTAGAATGTTGCAAGGAACAAATTTTAATATTTACTGCAAATATTAATTAATTTTTTATAAATGAGTTGACGGCGGGCCCCTAGAAATCGCCGAACCCCTCGGCAATTGCCCTAACCCTGTCCCCCGACCCCTGCCCTCCACTCCCCCACCCCCACACCTCGGCGGGCCTGTAGAGAGCAGATCCTTTAGGACAGGTATAATTTTGATTAGATAGTTGACTGGACGGTGAACATCATGTTTAAATTACATAGGTATGGAAACTAACAGCGCGATCAAAAATACACACATTTGAACCATTCAAGAACTTTCCCATACAATCAATGTCGGTGTATTTGTTTAACTCTGCGCATTTAAAAATCAAATACGATGTCATTATGTACTTACTATTAAGAAGTTTGTGACGATAAAATTTGCCTTCAAATCTGTGTCACGGCGTCTCCAGTATACTGATGACTTAATCCGTGACAATTAGGAATATGTATACTCCTGTATAGAAATTGACATAAATACTAATGAAATATACATATGTAAAACAAATTAGGCATCATTTACTCAACCTAATTCAGAGTAAGAATTACTAATTGTTCTTATGAAGACTTCGTTAAAGATAATTACATTTCATTTAACAGTAATTACTCTAATTTTTGTTTCAATTTATAGATACTGGCCACTGCGATGTTTACACAATTATAAAATATACAAAATTTACTTACCGAACAAAATGGAATTTCAGTTGCCACTAATATCCGACACCTTGAATTTCTTACAAGCCTTATAGCTCACACGGTCTTAAAATGAGAAAGGCGTTTTCTTTCAGTCTAAGCCGCGTAATGTTAAGCGATAAGCATAAATAAAGTGGACTACCTGTTAAATTGAATAAACCTATTGTCAGCACCTACGTAATACCCGAAGAAGGTGAATTTATTGCCTGTAGAATATTTCTATACACCGTCTCCTGTTCACTCTCGGGCCAGGTAATTAACCAGAACACGCACACATAACTTTTCAAAAACCTACGGTCGGTACCCCTGTAGTTGCTGGCCGAGAGTCATTACATCGTACATCGACCAGTGTTGGTCGATATACTGTAGACAATTGACTATATATATATATATATATATATATATATATATATATATATATATATATATATATATATATATATATATATATATATATTAACACACACACACACACACACACACACACACACACACACACACACACAACGACAGCAACAACAACAATCGGCGCAGTTACAAAAACAATTCATATCTTTACATCACATAATCGTTTTGAAAAACTATTTAAATTCCTCAATGTTTTGCAGATAGGGGAAGAAACTTGCCCCCGGGCGCCAGGCGAGAGGGGACGCCGTCGGTTTTTTAAATATTTTTATTTTTATTTTTTTGCAGCTGTAACCGGTGCGTAGATTGGTTGTGGTGGTGGTGGGAGGGTTGAGGGTTGCCAACTGACATAAAAACTGTTATCTGTGGCAAAGTAGGGGCACCACTAAACAACATTGCCTCAAGGCGCCTCGAACCCTCGCGCCGCCACTGCATCCGATTTGTAACCCTTCTTCAGCAGTTAAGATTCTTTTGATTGTGTCGTATGAAAAACTACCTTTCTCTTTTCAACATATTTATATAAACATCTAAAATGAAGTTCTTAATATTTGCCAATGGTCTTGATTTGCAAAGAATTAACTGCCTGTTTTGAACATCTTTTATTATCATTATTATACAAGGGAAGGGATTGGACTCAACTTTTTCAAACTTAGTTTAGTTCTTCCCCAAAGATTGACATAACCCACATTTCAATAAACATTGTAATGAAAATAATATCGTACATATAAGCGGTTAGAATCACAGCCAAACAGCTATATGAAGCAAAGAAAAGAGTGCAGTTGCGGAATATGGTGATAGGCACAAAATAAATATCATACGTACGTACGTACATACATGTACATGAACATGATAACTACATTTGTCCGTTCTATTGAAATATATAATATGTATTGATACTCCAGTATACAACTCTATATTGAGATCAGAAAGAGGTAAAAACAAAAAAACAAAAAAAGGACTATTGAATGTAGGGAAGTTCAGGGGATTTAGCTGCCAAGATATATTTACTTTTCAGACAGTTGAATACTGATATTATAAATTTGCTATAAATCGCAGCATAAAAGCTCTCAAGTTTGAACTCATACAAAGAAAAGTTAAATCCATAAGAGAAAAAAATAAAACAATAAAACACGAAAGTGTCTAAAGAAAGAACAAAACAATACTTGAAACCATCGTAAAAAGTTAGGCAACAGTTAGCATGTTAAGACTAGTTGCGAATTGCCTGTAAGTTTGGTAACTTTCATAACAATCTGGTAGTTAAGAAAACAACAACAAGAAAAGCAACACAAGGACATAGTAAGTTTTTCTGTAGTCATAGATATACCATTATTCTCTACGCTACTGATTATTTGATCAATCTACAAATTTCCATTACTTGATTACGTACAAACCAAGCAAAGGGGAAAAGTCTCATATATAAAATTGGCTATTCCCTTAAAGTTGAACCATACAATTGTGAACTGATGAGCATTCCCTACTTTTAAAGAAAAGAAATTTCAGGTAACCACCGTCGCTTGGAAGTTTGAGGGTAGTTTGTTCAAGCCAAGGTCAGCACAATTATGAGGCACGTATAGAATTGCTGACCGACAAAAGCTTCAGCACACAAAAGCTGTGATAATATTTATAGGAATGAAAAAAACTGAGCTTTCTTCACCTGTCAAAGTTTGTTGCTAGCCAAGGATAATCGCTTTTGTAAACGGTCCTTAAACTTCAAAGACGGAACAAACATCAATTAAGTATGGAAAAAAGAAAAGAGATAATGGCTTTGTATTTGGTAGGGTATTTATGTTATGATTATTTCAGAAAGTGAAACAAAAGTTGGGAAAAATCATGGCCAGTTTTGTTTTACTGGAACTATTGTCCAAGGTCTACTCTTATGTGTAAAAGAATAGCAATATACATGACATATGCCACGTGTTCATGGTATAAACGGTGTCAACACATTCCTACCGGATCTAGATTTTTTCTTAGGTATGTCCTTGGGACGATATTTAAAGCAACAAAATATGTTACGTTAAAATCATTTTGCTAACTATGGGATATGTTCTGTAATAATACAACTGTAATAAATGTACATACGAGTCAAAATATCTCTTTGGGGTGGGGGATGGGAGTATAATATATGTACATACGAGTCAAAATATCTCCTTGGGGTGGGGGATGGGAGTATAATATATGTACATACGAGTCAAAATATTTCCTTGGTGGTGGGGGTGGGAGTGGGATACATTTAGACAATAATATATTGATCTACTTCTTGAACTCATGTGTAAGAGGTGGCTTCTGTCAATAGCAAGATAACATAAAATTACGGTTGAAGACGTATTCCTGTGCCAGATCAAACAGGTTCTTTTACCATGATCGGAACGAATTACGAAGTGATTTGGTATTTATTACATACTTTAATTTTATACTTTCCACATAATTCTGAATATACATAAATATATATATATATATATATATATATCATACTGGGATTGATACAAGTACAACTTGGAGTATCTACCAATTCAAATGAAAACAGCTACTAAGCTTCGTTTTGCTAATGAGGTTCAGACGCTGTAGAATTTATCAGAAATTTTTTTTTATCAACAATTTTACACAATTTCTGAAATTTCACACACCAGCTTTAAATACTAAAGAGTAATTTTCAATCAGTTGAAGATAAATACTAAATCAAAATATATATGGGTGTGATAAATAGTTACAGCGCTAGTGTGCGATACGGAATATGTTGGTGCTATACGAATATTACGGATCGAACATCCATATCAAAGATCCGATCAACGATGCAAGATTTTAATGGCTACGTGACAATTTCAGGATAAAACCAGGACATCCTATTTTTCGAAAGTCCGACTTGAAAGCAAATATGAAATCGTTCATTGATTTCAGTTCTTCTTCTTCTTCTCTCTCTCTCTCTCTCTCTCTCTCTCTCTCTCTGACACAAAGCTACAACAATACCTCTCAGCGTGATGAAATCTTTCTGAACTCACATGATTTTCACATGTTTGCTATGTTTCGACTCTTCATTGCAGAAGCGGATCCGCAATGAGGGTTATGAAGAGGACGTATATATATTAAACCTACCTGCCCATTCATCTACAGATATGTAGCTGAAATTCCTCAAATTCTTGTGCAAATGGAGATACAAAAGACTAAGTGTAAAAAAAATGTTTAGTCTGTGATCTAGAGTTTGGAATTTATCAGCCAAATGTTACCATATTTAACTAACTACATCAAAAAGACACATAAACAATTAACAAAATGGATTTACACCATCGAGATAACATGCAATTCTCAGAACGTGCTTCAAATATAAAATAGCTCTCCAGGCAATATGTTTGCTGTCCACAGGACATCATTTGGAATACATTTTTCAGATTTTCAGATTTTGTTACCAACGCAGGCCGAAAAACTGACATCCCAAACTCTTATCATGTGAATATGCCTCAAAAACAGAATTTATCAGTGAAGTATGTTAAGGAAAAAATTAACATAACGCAAATTTTCGCATCCCTCAAAATAAGTAAAACTATCAGGTAGAAATAATTGTTTTTCTGAGACGCGACGAAACTTAGTTTTATAATTTTTAAAGTCGATGTAAATGTTTATAAAATTTGGCGATTTTGTTAAATTATTTTTTACTAATAAACTAGGAATTTAGAGGAATGTACAATAGATTAAAACACTGACATAGATAAAAACATATCATGTTGAATGTTTCTAGCATGCGTCTCTGTATGCACTGCACAAGAAAACCAAATGAATTCTGATTTATCGAATAGAGACAGAGATAGGCTGAAATGCGACTATATGAATAAAACCTCCTGAACATTTCTTCGAGCCAAAATGTATGAGTAGCATACCCTTAGGGAATTTTGGACAGTAGTTTTATATCACTGCACACTTTTGTGCGTGATTTGCCCACGCAATAAATGGATAAACACGTACACCGAGAAATTCTAAGTCTAGACTGGAGAGAGCGAGAGAGAGAGAGAGAGAGAGTGTGTGTGTGCATTCTGGCACATAGTGAAATTTAAAATAGTACCAGGTTATTTTACGTTTTCCCATGGGTAAATATATAAGTACATCGAGAAATTTGTAAAAGTTCTAATTGCAGTACACACTGTCAATTTACATAATCTACAGCTATATCATACTATCGTGCTATTTTAAATCTTACCACTATGATAAATGATGATGTCGTCTGCTAGGTTTTTACAGGTAAATATTTATTACATAACTTACATGTGTTGGCATAAAAATACACACCAAAACGTGTGTGCTTCGAAACTCGGCAAAGGTGAAAAATATTGTTCAAAATCCGAGCTCTACAGTGAAGTATTCTTGGATTCACTGTACTGGTGATACATGGTAATGATATCTGCTCATAACACGGTGATGTATATGTACACAATAAACGATGATTATTTCTGGATTCTTAAAATAATGACGTATATGTACATACTAAATCCTGAGGTATTTGCTTCTAGAATATGATAGATATGAAAGAAACAGCTCATTAGCACACGGAGTTAAAATATCAATGATATGTGAATTTCTGTTGATCACAAACCAGAGTGAAAAAAGACAATGCTGTTGTCCTGGGTAGCATTTTTACCATGTAAAATACACGAACTTATGTGGTTTTTAGAGTGGAGTAAATGAAAAGATTGGAGATAAATCAATGAAGAACTAAATTATGAATGTGGAACAACAGTAAAACGAGACTAAATGTATTTGTGCAAGAAAAGCCAATTTCACATTAATTTTATGATACATAAATATAATACATTAAGTTCATGTGGATAATACGACTTTTATGAAATATTATCAACGAACTGTAGAAGATTTATTTTATAAAATTGTAAAATCATTAAGAGAATGTCCTGTTTATACTAAGGGAAAATATTTTAATGCTGGACGTTTTCAATTTAATGAAGGTCCGGATAGCAAGAGACAATTTTGGGTAGAAAATAAAAACATATTGAATTTCAACTACCAACTCTACCACCAAAACCAGTTCCAGACCCTAAAATGGATTTTAGATTTGTTTGATAAAATGACGATAACTGCACCTTATCCATACCCAGTCGCAATGTTCAACTATATTGACTAATAATGGCAAGGCATTTGATACTGGCATTGCCATTTGTTATAATCAATCTCCAATTTTCCCATATAAACCATTAAACATTTATGATCACTACAGTTGAAAATTTAACAGTGATAAATCTATGAAGATGAGATTTTGTCAGAAACACTTAAACTGGGCAGTGTTGATGGTAACAGGTGGTTGTGGGATTTCCTTGTGTCATTTAAGAAAGGAAAGTTTTCCAGTGGTAGTTAAATGAGCGTACAAGTTCCAGGTTTACTTTCAAATAAGAATACTGGTATCAGAGTGCAAACTACCTTTACCCATAATAACAATAATAGCATAAATCTGAAACAATTTAGCTTTGTATGTAACAATTTTACCTTTGTATGTAACAATTTTAGCTTTGTATGTAACAATTTTAGCATTCACCACATAATGACTGGATATATATGAAGGGTTGAATAAAATAGATGATGCCATATAATACAGGCAACCAGAAAAACTAAACAACTATGAAAGAAAGCACTTTGCTGGTAAACAAGAAAGACGTTATCAGGAAAGATGTGATTGTATTTTTAGATTAAGATATCGTATGATAGAATTAATCCTCTAGCAGATAAAGATGAGCCAACAGGCTGTAAGATAGTACGGACTCACAAAACAAGAAGTAGCAGAGTATAAGATTTTATGTAATCTGCAGTTTAGGTGGACAAATTGGAAACAAAACACCTAATACATAGTCTGTTTCTACTGTTGAAGACAGAAAAACACAGCAAAAATGATGATAGAGCTATTGATATTAGGTCGTGAAGGCAACGGCTCAGATAGAAAGATTATGACAAGATTTCAAAATTATATATCAGCTTCAAGAGTATACTTTTGGTGGTGACAGTATCTTTTGTTACTGACTAACATGGTTATATAAATGGGTGGTATCGTTAGATACAACAACAATTTGAAGAAATTAAAGGCTTGTTTACTCTCTGATGAAACCCTACCAACAATATCAATGATACACAGAACAATATTCAAAAAGCTGATAAACAATCTTTCACAGTACGAAAAGAAAATGTAGAAGACAACAAAGAAGACAAAGTGAGTACAAATTATGTAGAGGAGTAGGATTATGATGATGATGTTCGTCCAGAACACCTCTCCTCGGGCGACGATAGTTCTACTGTCAGATTCCGCCTCCCCTGAAAAATCATACTAGTGTTTTCAATACAGGCCTTTCTCTACACTATTATAGTTATAATTAGCTTATAACTGGCTTGCTGGAAATATTGGGGCACATGAGATCAGCCCCCTGAATGCAATCTATTTTTAGATACACATAAGTATGCAAATTTGCCTCCACCATAAACTAAGAAACATAGTATAATATTGATATATAGTCATGTAAGGACCTAAACTTCCAATGTGAACACAACTGAAGAGTTGCAGGAAGTTGAAAGGTTATGAGAACTCTGAAGCCGTTCACACTAGGATTTGGTGAAAGGTGGATTAACGATTCCGATATGTTCCTTATATGCTGTGGAACTAAAATATTCAGCAGGGCTAGCACCTAGACTGGGCTTTTGCAAAAACATGTTTTGCGCGCAAAACTGCAACAGATTGTACATGAAATAATATTATATATAATGTTTGACTTTGACTCAAGACGAATAATGACTGCCTTTGAGATCGCTGATGACGCCACAATAACTTTTCCACCAGGCTGGAACATACAGGATGTCCAATAAAGAACTTTAGAAATAGAACTATTAAATGGTGCCTACAAAATTGTCAGTGATGCTTTCAAGATGATTTATCAAACATCCAAAGAAAATCCGAAGTAGTTTGATTTTTACGCACATATCGCCATAGAATTAGAAAGATCCAGACGGGTATTAGCAGAGGAATACAACACACTTGGCACCAAACGATCTTTTTATGGTCTTTGTATGACTTTGTCAAAACCAGGTTTGATGAAAGCTTAGTTTAATGTTAACAAATTTATGATGACATATTGACAGAAGCACGTTTAATGTAAATGATTGATATAATGTATGCAAATGCAATAATAGGTGCATAAAAAGAAGCTCCTTGTGCTTACTTTCCGCCAGAACTCAATTTTTATAAACCCAGACGTAAGATGTCGGTGAGCACTGCTTATGGGTTTGCAAGAGACGCTTTTGATATCATTTGGAAATTAGCTAAAGAAAATGAAGAGCACTTTTATTGTTACGCCAAAATAGCTATAGAATTAAAGCGAGCTCTGATCTATCTTTAAAAAAAATACGACAGACTTGGTGGTGATGCGATGTTTACTTCAGCTAGGCTTTATGACGCTGCCAACGCAAGCGTCTATTTGTTTTTTCTTCTTTATTTATTAATTTTTTTTTTCGTTTTGTTTGTCCTTTGATATTTATTTTGCATACATCTTTTCGTATTTGTTAATGCACATTGGACTTAAATCTACCACGATGTTGTGTACGATTTTGAATTCTTTAACTAAAACAACCATGTTAAACATAGCACATCGTAAACATGCCTTAACTGGATTCAGAACTTTTGTGTCGGTGATGTAAGCGTATTTACACATCACAAGCTTGTTTTGAATATCGGGTTCCAGCTTTATGAAAGCAGCTTGCCCTGCAATTCCAACGCCAAAAATAATAAGCAGAAATGGATTTTAAAACGCGCCAGTGCCAGAAACACATGAAACGCTTAATGTTAGTGGAATGGCAGACAAAAAAACCAACAAGAGTTGTAATATCTTTATGACCGCTTGAAACAATGGGCCCGTTTGTGATAACTGTAGTAATACGCGATACGTTCTGCGCGCTGTTCTTTTTCGAGACGGCTGCTAATGTGATTGAAGTCTATTATATCTTTCATCGTATATGATATTTTTTGTTACTCCTTAAACCTGTGAATAATATCAAAGTAATACGGTGGTAATTTTAGCTGCAGCAGGTCATGGTACAACTTTGTCATTGAGGTGTCGTTTTTTTTTAAAGCGTTCATTCATTTCGTCTCATGGCTCTGATCCGTAAGAATCTCCGGCATTCACATATTTATTTTCTGAGCAATAATAAGCGCTTATCATCCCAATTCCACCATGAGGTTTTAAATTAATGGCAGCAGTTGCTTTTGGAAGAATGTTTGGGTCATATCTATGCTTTAGGTGATATGTGATGACATTATAATATGCAGTAAATGTTGCTGATGCAACCTCCTCAAACTCAGTATCTAGTATACCTTTTATCACATCAGAAATATTTTTGTTCTTTTATCAAGGGTTTCCTTATGGGGTGTCATATCAAACAGGCGGTCTTTAAAATGCCTTTTCATTTCTTCATCTGGATCTGGTGAATCTGCAAAATATTTACCTCTGAGCAGTATAGTCAGTGTGATCTTGTCACTAAACGCAGCAAGATGCAGTTTTTCTTCTGGCGTTAACTGTCGATCGTACTTAAGAGCCGCTGCAAGAACGTTGTCTTCATATACGTTATAACTTCTGTAATTTTGTATGTGATAATAACCTTCAGCAGACGTTTTTACAACCTCTGGAATTTCATCTTTTTGTGGATGGTCAGGAAAAGCTCTGTTTCAGACTCAGGAAGCCCTATTTCAGAAATTGCATGTTGTGGCTGCGACTTTTCTGCCTCAGGTTGTGGCTGCAGCTTTTCTGCTTCAGGTTGTGGCTGCGGATCATCAGGAAGATCTTTTTCGCCGTCTTTTTATATCAGGTAGCGCTATCACTCCCAGAATCGTTTATACGTCGTTATAATACAAACCAAGTTCATTTGTAAAAACCAATAATGCTTCTCAATTGTTTGCAGAAGTCTTTCTTGGTTTTTAAATTTTTTTGTCAGAATTGATTGTACATGCATGCGTAGATATACTAATTGTAAGTTATACTTGTTTAGTGTGTTTGTAAAGAGCACTCCTATGTTTTTAGCAGCGCTGGCCGATAACTTGTCATTGCAGAACATTTTTCTAGCTTGTCATATTTGACAAATTTGTCCCGCAACTGTGACGCTCTCATATGAGTTACCGAAAAAAAAATTGAACATGTGAACATCTATTTTTACGCATTCTGTATCCGCGAAAAACGTTTTATACAGTTATTTGTTTTCACCAATTTTGTCATAATACGTCTTAGTTCTCACGGCATCAAAAGCCAAGCCATCGTGTTTTTCTTCAAGCAACAGTGTGTTAAATTCGCGTGCAATTCTTACGAATTCTGTCATCTTATACATGTTGTTTACATAAGATCATATAGCGTAAAAATCTGAAAATAAGTCAGCTTGCTTGGCATTGCAGAAATGCAATACCATCTTTTGAGGCGATATTTTGTCCTGCCAGTTCTTGCAATATCAAACATAGCCAGAGCTGACCCTAATGTATCCGTACTTGTGTAAAACGTGGTCCAGTTAGCTCTTTCATTTGACGCTTCTAGACGCCTATTGATGATGTATTCAGTTGCAACTGATCTGCCTCTAAGGTGAAAGCGCCAAATAGCAAACGCCACAGGACAATCCATTCTGATCCAAACATTATTATAAACGCCTGCTTTACCCCATTCGCTATTTGATGCAGTAGATATGTGGTCAGCAAACGCCAGGTGCGCCCCTAAAAGCTGCTGAATATTTCGATGATGCAGAGGCTACAAATCCGTTATAATTATCAGAACTGGACGACAGCGATGGAATATGCCGATCGTATTTGTTATTTGCTTGGAATCCACATACAGTTTAGCTGTCGCATCTGCATTATCAGTCGGCAGGACCACATTTTGATCTGATCAAAGGCCGCATTGATTCCAGCGCCAGTAACTTCAAACATAACTAAGATTACGTTGTTGGTAATTCTAAAACCTTCTGATGCTTTAATAATGATTGGATTATAAAATGTCTCAGATGGCCTTTCAACAAAAATCCGTCTTGTCTGCGAACCAAGAACAAAGCACAGCGATTTACCCATTGGCAGATCCGCAGTCATTCCAATATATCTAATACTTATTGTAGTAGTTACGCTAGCCGAAATGTTGCCATCAAAGGGCAAACAAACTAGAGAAGAGCTGGAAATAAATATTAGACCACTTACTTCAACAGAGTTTACTTAGTAATGACAATTACAAAGTTTTGTACAATGATCTGATATGGACAATATGTCGGAAACTCTCCTGTTTGATTCCAAGTTTGCTAAAGGAAGCACCAGTAATTTTACTAGCACACACATAAAGTTATCGCAGGGTACTCGCTATGAGATCGCTTTAATTTATGCAGAAGTATGGAACTAGTTTCATAATATTACAACAAGCAATAACAAGTTTATTCTTATTTAACTTCCGCTAATGATGTAGAAACATTGCTCACAATAATTCCTGGCGCCTACAACAACATTGATGAAATAAAAAGAATGATGACAGAAAAAGGTCATATTGTGAAAACATAGTAATTGAGCCAAAATATTCTACTCTTAAACACGATTGACGCTTAAGGGCGGCTACCGAGTTGACTTTACAATCGACAACATCTTAAGAAACCTATTACGTTTTAGTTCGCGAATTCTACAAGAAAATGGTGTTTACGATAGCGACTTTCCCGTAAAAATTAGCGACGTAAACAGCCTACTAATCAATCGTTCCATAACTGAAGGATCATTGAACGCGCGAGGAGGTCATAGTCATGTCATTTATAGCTTCAGTCCAAACACGCCACCACGATAATTGATGACCATAAAGCCGTCGCCGCTCATTTATTATCCTATCAAGAATGTCTACAGCATACCAGAAATCGCAGTGTCAATCACTGACCAATCTGGAAACAACGTCAACCTTAATAATGAGCGAGTCAGATTTTTATCTGCATTTGCGAGCGCTAGCTACAACTATGTAACCGGGGTGTATCAATGAAGCCAAGACTAATTAAGCGCAAAAAGAGCTAAGGAGGATTTTTTTCAACACTGTTGTCAAAGCCTTCGAAGGCGGTGTCTGGCATAGTCAACAAGTTGCTCCTCTTGCATTTGATGCGGCAAAAAATGCCACAGTTGGACAAAAGATTGCAGACAAGATTAAGGGGATGTCACCGCTACAGCAATCTGTTATGCTACAGCCGCCTGTTACACTGAAGCCTGTAAAAAAATCATCAAGGAAATTGCAGCAGCAAAAGAAGCTGAACGTGTAATGACTAGTACTGCCAAAAATATTGTCTAATCGCGGTGAAGAAATTATGAATGAACTTGAGACGCGCACGTCAGCAGCCAATACGAGAGCAGCAGAGTCAAATATCATTGCAGCATCCGGTTTAAAAAAATGTTGTGTAACAAGGATGTATAAACATGCTGTCTAGATATACACCAGAATATTTAAAGTTTTCGATGAAGCGTCAATTGATGAATCAACAATCGAATACGAATATGTCGAATACTTGGACAAGGACTCGCATCAAATGAATAAACCTGAAACAAGAATTATTCGCACGCGTGATGAAGATGTTTATTTGCTGCCTCATAAAGCTTTTCTTGAAGTCAGAGTATTTTTGCAAATAACACATGCTCCGCTTGCCAATTATGTGACTTTGACAAACAATGGCTGGAGTTTATTTAAGACTGCGTGATATCCACTTAGTAATCAGACCGTTGAGGACATTAGCAACTATCTGCCTGCTGCCAGCACCATAATGAATTTGATTTTGATGAGTGACGACCATATCAGAAGTTCAGCAACAAATATGTTGTGACAGCAGTTATCAATAATAACAAACAAGGTGTTGATTTGATTGCTGATGATAATACTGCCGCTGCGAGTTATGGTGGAGCTCAAGCTGTTCCAGCCATCCGCAATGTCATTGCTAATTCAGAAAATTCAAATTACAACTCTGGTTTTTCAATAAGGCGCTATCTCACTAAAGGCCACAATGACGCATGCATGCTCTTGCCACTAAGCTCCATTTTTGGCTGTTGCCGCGACATTGATACGGTTTTCAGAGGCGTAACGCTTGTTTTGGAACGTGCTGATCCTAATACTTATATGCATCACTTAGAGGGTATTGATGACGCACAATTCACTCATACCAAAATATCGCTGAAGATGCCAAAGATAACGCCATCTATTTATCATGCGCTAGAATTGGATAACCTTTTGTCCAGGTTCAGCAAATAACTTTTTTTTTAGCAGATGCGCGTCTACATAAGTGTCACGTAGTTAGCAGCGCAGTTATCAGTGACGTGGAGAATAGCCATCTTCCCTGGCAGCGAACTTCTTATTCACGTCTTCGTAGCGTTTCAACGCACCAAAATATATACAGATCAAGATGAGAGCATCAAGGTATTTGATAACATGGGGCTGACTCATATTACTGTTAGGGTCAATAGCAGACTATCCTAAACGCAAACTCGTGTGTGATTTTAGGGTAGCTCATAGAAATTATTCGCGTGTGTACTTTATGCTGCAGGAAGCCATGCAAAAATACCAGGATGTCGACATGGGAACTCAAATATCTCTGCAAACATGTGCACTATTTATAACTTTGAAGTTTCCAAGCATCTGGAGCGCACAAAAGACTCCATGGCAGACGTTGAAGTCAAGTGGACTATCCAACCAGATCCAGCTGCAAACAATCAAGTGTATGCTGTAATTACCTCCGACAGATTTCTCACGCTTGATGCTCTTAGTGGTAAGATGACAGTTATTGTGTAAGAAAATAGTTACAACGAGTTACACTTCTTCAAACGTTGTTTGGACGCCATCACAACATGAATCCGTTGCAGCAGCGCATAGAAAGCATGCGGGCGTATCCATCAAACTTAGAAGCAACCAACTGCATGAGGGACAACATGTTCTCGCGCTAAAGAAAAAACAACACGCAGATTTTAATGCGGCAAAATGTTCAATACTAGCTTAATCCTAAAGTTATCTGCCAAACAAATATCTCACATCGGTGGTGTTTTACCCTCAATTTTATCATTTCTTGCAGCGTAGGCACCAACAATATTACCAATTCTTGGTTCGTTAGGAATAGCACCAGCCTCTGCAGCAATATCTGGCGCAACAAGCTGCAGAGGACTGCAACACAGACAAACACGTCAACGCGGGTGAAGACATCAGCTACAGAAGGTTTTGTCAATACATTCCACATAGAAATGTCGTATCAGGAAGTTAGTCTGAAGCTCAACGTAAAAACATTGCGTCAGCCTCTTTTAGAGATAGCCCATTGTCAGTAAGACTATCAGCAAAACAATTATCTCCTGGTATCGATAAGTTGATGCTACGAAGACGCCTACATGACAAAGTGAAAAAAACAAAGTGCAGCAGGAATTTGTCTACAGCAAACCTTAAAAAACAAGGCGGAGTCTTATCACTTCTACTACTGCTAGCTGCTGTTATTGCAATTGCTCTGTTGCCTCGACTTCTTGGCAAGATTTTTGGACGTGGCATGGGAGGTAAAAAATGAGAGTGCGAGGATTTCAATACCCCGGAACACAGCGCCGTTAAACGATTTTGACATTGAGAAAGGGCTTAAAGACATAAAATCATAATCGCGGTGTTTTTTTTCAAAGATAGGATAAAAAAAAATCATACAAAAAATAAAAAGAAGAAAAATAGGAATTAATGTTGCGTTGTAAATATCGAGCATTATTTTTATGGCTCTGGAACACATTGGGTTGCCATTGTCAACAGGCCGGATAAAAGTGCCACAATATTTTGATTCGATTGGTCTGCCACGTTGCGACAACATTAAAAAATATATTTCTGGTGGGTGGCGAAGTTATATTTATAACTCAACACCAATTCAGCATGTGAATAGTGCAGTTTGTTGTCTTTATTGTGTTTATTTTATCAGATCACGATGCAAAGGAAAATTCGCATTAAATATCTTACTGGAATTTAATGCACTACAAACTCTAGACAATGACAAGTTAGCTTTAAGTAAGTTTAATCAGCAGAAAACTGCGGCAAGTTTTATGTAAATGTCAAAAATAATGACAGCTTCGTGGTGATTATCATGCAGAAAGACTACTGACAATCTTGAAGAAACTTCATCTCAAATTAAAAATCATAAAATCAATATGCGCTGTTTGCAGGAAAAGAAAATCCAGGTTTGTTAAGGCAATTTCTGGTGGTTGTGCTGATGCCCAACCTACTGTTGCACTTGACACATAATTTTATGTTTGCTCGTTATATATATGCATACCTACGATGACAATATTTGCATTATAATCAATACAATTATTGGACACTGTTCTGTTTGTAAGCGTTGTAAAATATATGGCGGCGCTTTTGATCATCATTCGCTAATTGGAAAACTTCCAAAACCGAAAGGCGGCTGGACTCTGCCAAGACATAAGTATACTGGTCCCTGGAATCCTCCGGATATACAACTGGATGCAAATGATCAACCGCTTCCTGGTCAACAACCATAAAACCAAGTAGATGCTGCAACGGTAATACGGCATGATATTTGCTACAGAGATCATCCAGAAGAGAAAACCGCTGCGACAAAATTATGCTTGTTGAATTAGCCACAATAAAACCAAAAGGGATGAGAGAACACATCGACAGAGCCTTTGCCAGAGGCGCTACTGGACTCAAATATAAGCTTGGTGTAGGTGCCAAAACTGCATGTTTCAAAAATAAGGATGACGTACTTGCAGATGAGTGACACAAGCCAGTAAGAACACGTTGTCCTAGGCGCGGAGTGGTTGCTAATGGTGTTAATTACATTTGGTCTGCTGATCTGATAACCTAAAACATTATTCCAGACATCACAATGGCCTTAAGTATTTGTTAAATACTATTGATATTTTTAGTAAGTATGCATGGAACTTGCCACAAATACAATAAAACAGGCGCCGTAATCAGAGATGCTTTCGAAATGGCTACAAGATCACGCAAACCTGCAAAACTTTGGGTGGATCTAGGCAGCGAATTTTAGAATAACACATATGAAAACTGTCTCGAACAAAATAAAATTCGTAAGTTTAATGAAGGCAAAGCAGTTGTCCTAAAAGATTCAATCGAATGCTAAAAATGCAATGTGAAAATACTTTACCAAAAATAACGAGTAAAGATATAAATGTGTTGCAGTCGCTGGTAGAGAAATACAACAATACCAAACACAGAAGCACTGGAATGACGCCAATATAGGATAGTGACAAACCAAATCAAGATAGTGATTGCAAATAAGTTATTTGTTATATAAAAGTTTAATGCGGGTGACCGGGTCAGGATTTCTAGACTAAAAAAATGTTTGGGAAAGGTCATACAGCAAACTGGACCAAAGAAGTGTTTATCGTGACAGAGATATTGAAAACATTTCCTGTAACGTACAAAATTGCAGACCTTAATGGTAAATCTATCTCTGCATCCTTTTATGAACAAGAATTGTCTGCAACAAAGTTGTCTGCTCTCTTAGCAAAAGTTTTTCAACAAGCAATTATCATGTCTGCAGTCTAATATTTTACGCCAGTGTTATCTGCTGGCAAGTACTGAGAAATAATTATGTCGTACTCTGCCAATATTTTTTGCTGGCTACAGGTTTGCACATAGCTGCCTTGTCTGGCATAACTATAAGCAGATACAATTTCTTAAACATGTAATCGAACTGGCGGGCTTGGCGCAATAAATCTGTTAAAGATCTCGTTGAATTGCGCCATTTCTTCGTACGACAGATCAAATAGCGCCAACTTGTTTCTGATGTGATATTTTCTGGTATATTTATGCGGCCCCGTGCTGTAATGTAGATGAGCATTTTCGACTTGATTGTACTCATCGTAGTCGCGGACAATGAAATCTTCGTTTTCATCAGAGTCATACATTTTTGTCCAATCCATTTATATATTATGTCAGCTACAGTTGTTTATATCACAGACGTTTACTTGGAAAAGCGAGAAAGATCGCTTGATGCCATCGTGACATTATACAGAAATCCTCATTCGAGTTTTCAGTTGAATCTAACTGTGACAAAGTCGCTAGGAAATCCTAAATGTGAAGTGTTGCTTACGGACAAGCAGCGGCGCCTGCTAAGTGAACTTGGCCGAATTAATATCTGCTACAATAATGATTTGCTAATGCACCATATCGTCCCTTGCACCAAGCGAAATGCTGTTTTGGCGATACTAGAAACAAACATTTAGAGACATAATCTACCATACATATATATATATATATTTATATATATTGTTACGGAATCATGCCTCCTTTACTTTTTTTTATAATGATTTAATTTACTAATTAATGATCTCTGTTTTAGTCTGAACTGCGGTTGTCATATGAGTGTATATACGACATCCTTTCGATCAATAAGTGGTCACATGATCAATTGCGCGGGAAAATGAAGTCGACCTAGCTCTGTACTTTTAGAAATCAACATTGAAAGGTCACATTCCATACTATAATAACATTGTGTTTACTCTTTAAGATTTTAGTACGCTAGACCTTTGGGTAAATGACGCGTAACCTAGTTCCTGATTGGTTCTTAGATTGTTGTGTTATTTTGTAATACCATATTATTAAAGACGGAGAAAGGGTATTCCCTTTTAAAATCTGCTCACTTGTTATGTATATATAGCAACTCATCCAGTGATGAATCATTCTTTACAATTGCTTGAATGAAGAGAGGTTATTGAAATTATTCAGTTCAGTGTGGAATTTATTTAATTAGTAATTCATCTGAATTACTAAACAGCTCCGTGGAATTATCGGACATTATTCTAAAACTTGTGAGATTCCAGACTTGCAAGGATTATTTTGGATTTAATCAGAACTTGTCAACTTCAGCACAGTACAGGTTATTTTCATTCGGAATACTTCATCCGGATTACTCGGATTAACATCAGGAAGTGAACTTTAAAACAATTTAGGACTTTTTAGGATATTCTATACTGTGAGTTATTTTAATTCTTTCACTTTGATTGTTTGTTGAACTATTTTAATTCTTTTAATATTTTAGGAAATTAAAGATTTGCATTTTAATCTTGAAAGCTTGTTTGTCTCTTTTATTCTGTTACATTACCCCTAGAGTCGTAACAATAAATATATATATATATATATATATATATATATATATATATATATATATATATATATATATATAGTTACGACTATTTGGTGTAAGAAAAATGTAGTAGAAAGAAAGTGAAACCAACAAATCAAGTAAAAATCAACAAGCAATTTGTTTTTAGATAATAAAAATGAAAATCAAAATGCACTTTCAATAACGTGAATTAGAATCCAAATAATTCAATAATCCTAAGTGTCCTAATTACAAGTCTTAAATATAGAATGTTCTGAATGAATAAATGTTCCGAATGAACGAAAGTTCCGAATGAATGAATGTTCCAAGTGAATTAATGTTCCGAATGAATCTTCCGAGTGATTGAATGTTCCGAATGAATGGGTAGTCTGGAATGTCCTGATGTACCCAATAATGTAATCCAGATCATCTTTGACAATGTCGACATGTATCCAAAAGTCATATATTTAAATCAAAAGGTTGATGTAAGCATTTTTTGGTACCTCCAATAAATGTTCCAATAATTAATTCCTTTCGAATTATGTATACAGCAATACAGCATTACGGCATTACAAGACTACAGCACAACTATAATTCCAAACAATCACAATCTGATGATTCCAAAGACTGATCGTAAAAAACAGGTATGTTTTAAATACAGGATTTAAAATTGGAATCTTTATAATGCGTTCCACAAGTTCTTGTATACTCTTTGCAAATGGCCTATTTCACAAAAGGAAACGTGTCAAATAATACACAGAATGCAATACTAAATGCGTCATTTCAATGGAAAATCACCAACCAATAGTCAATAACTCTGATCTTGAACTCAAATGTCAGTAAATACATTGTTGACATCTTAACCAAACTTAAAGTGCGAGTAACTATTTGTAACAATTTTAAAGTACAGTCATAGACCAAAGGTTTAGGCAATTATTATTATTATTATTATTATTATTATTATTATTATTATTATATATATATATATATATATATATATATATATATATATATATATATATATATATATATACATATACATATATATATGCCGGCTCCTACAAGACGCTTCCTACGATGAGCAACAACAAGTATCTGCCAAATTAGGATTCTCCGAAGGAGTCAAAACATATTATTTATAATAATCCAATAATCTTTAAGGCCAGGCTATGTCGCAAAAGTTGCCTGTGGGTGATTTCTCGTGGATGTTTACAGATAAATTGTTGCAGATTGATGACAACACTGGCTACATTCTAAAAGTCGATCTCGCCTAGCTTACATGACTTGCATGATGATTATCCGCTAGCACCAGAAAACATAACAGTGGAGACACAATGCTAAGTCTCTATATTTCATCGCTTAAAGAAAAACTTGGCGTTGGCAATTTCAGTGTTCCAAAATTGATTCCAAATCTGATGGATAAAACGCGCTATGTGATTCATCGCATAAATCTAAAACAATATCTGGACTTAGGTTTGCAACTCATCAGAATACATCGAGTATTAAAATTCAGACAAGTAGCCTGGTTGAAAACTTACATCGACTTTAACAGAGCAAAGATAACTGCGGCAACACATGACTTTTTGAAAAAGATTTCTTTAAGCTCATGAATAATTCAGTCTTTGGCAAAACTATAGAAAATATCAGAAAGCATGTCAAAATAGAACTAGCCAAAGATCAAAATCGCAGAGACAAATTGGTTGCGGCACCAAAAATATTTGACGAAAATTTAGTGGCAATTCATAAAAGGAAGACTTGTTTGATGCTAAATAAGCCTATCTACCGTGGTTTTACTCTATTAGGACTTTCAAAGTTACATATGTATAATTTTAATTGTAACCAAGTCAAAACAAAGTATGGCAATAAAGCCAAGTTACTTTTTGCAGATACATATTCGCCATGATATGAAATCGTAACAGAAGATGTCTATGCAGATATGTTTGCCTGAAAGGAATTATTTGACCTTTCTGATTATCCACTTGACAGTACCTTTTACGATGCGAGCAACGAAAATGTTATAGGCAAGTTCAAAGATGAAACCTCATTTAATCCGATTGCAGAGTTTGTGTGTCTCAGAAGCGAAATGTATTTTATTAAGCTTGCAGACGACTGTCCAAAAAAACATGCTAAAGGCATCAAGAAAAATGTTGTCAAAATGTTGTTACTCACGAAGACTATCTAAGAGCGCTGTATAGAGAAGAACATTATGTGACAATGAACACAATTAGATCTAATCACCATGTTTTGCATACTGTAACGCGAAATAAAATTGGGTTTTCTGCGTATGATGACAAGCGGAACGTTCTTCATGATGGCATTAACACAGTGGCTTACGGACATTTCAGAATTTTTAAAAAAAAATAGATAATACAGTAATTTGTACAGAACTAAACCTAATCTGAAGACAAGACTTATGCCGCTGTAACAAAATGAAACGAAAACCAAACGTTGCGAATTGGTAAATAATATTGATTTCTTATGCCGCTACAAGAAAAAAATAATTGCTCTACGGTTTGTACCATGTGATATTTCATCTTTGAACATGGGTGGAATATTTCTCGCTCTCCAGTGTCTAAGGTTGTTGCTTCTACAGGTCCTGTTGTCTTTTTATGTTTGCCAACTCCGCCGCGCAAATTATTTATTTGTCGTGTAACCGCTTCTAAGTTTGAGATCCTGGTATTATATTTATTTCGGTTTGGGTGATCAACGACAAGATCTCTTGGTATGATTTCGCGAAAGCACTCAAACACAAATTGATGTGCGCTCAATATTTTCTGGCATCTATCAGTGCTAGAAACTGCAAAGAGGATGTAGCCATTGTTGTTAGGATTTTTGGCAAGAATGTTTTCACGCAAAACATGTCTTACGTCTCCGTTTTCGTTTGCTTCAAACAAGTTGTGGACGGGATACTCTCTCCAGACCATTATATATAAGTATCTTTATCTCTCTAATTCAACATTCATTATGCTTGAAGACAATAATTATGTCCACATTAATATAGAGGATAAAAATATGGTAGTATGTTAAAAGGCCATTCTCGAAAACACTAGTGTAAATTTTTTCAGGTGAGGCCATATGCGCGCAAAACATATTTTTGCAAAAGTTCATTCAAGGACCGGGTGCTAGCTCTGCTGAATATTTTAGTTCCTCAGTAGATAAGGAACGTATCGGAATCGCAAATCCACCTTTCACCCAGTCCTAGTGTGAACGGCTACAGAGGGCTCATAGACCTTACAACTTCCTGCAACTCTTCAGTTGTGTTCACATTGGAAGTTTAGGTCTAGGTCCTTACATGATTTGTCATTTAAGAGATATATGCCTCCTAACTGTCTCTCGGCCCGAATGTCAAGACAGAGTGACCAACCCTGAGACACCAGACCATGCAACAGAAATCTATACATAGACTTCAATATATATACTATGTTTCTTAATTAATATTGTAGGCAAATTTGCATACTTATGTGTAGAGAAAGGCCTGTATTAAAAACACTAGTATGATTTTTCAGGAGAGGCCGAGCGTGAGTGAAGCCGAGACTGGAAAATCATACTAGTGTTTTCATACCGGCTTTTTCCTATACTAAGTTTGGCTAACTCAAAGAAATAATTACTAATATTTATTAATCCTTTTTCTGATTTTGTCAATGAACGAATTATCTTTGCATCCTGATGGGTCAGCACTTCCTTAACTACCACCTCTTACTAAACCCGTCATAAAAATTTGGCATACACAGAGCAACAATTCATATTGTCATCGCAACAGCAGTGGCTATAGTAGCTATTGTTACATCCTTTTCTTTAAACAGTTGTTTTAACCTTTCAACTAATGGTAAATTTTCGCTGATTTTTAAATTGAATTTTTCAATATTTTCTCTCAACTTTCGCTCCAATAGCGTTTTATGGCCCACTAATTAAGATTTTGTTTTATTCAATACTTTCCAACTGTTCTTACGATTAAGATTTTTTGTTTCATCTTCTTTTCAAGTAATCTCGCATTTTAACAATTTGTTTTTCAAAGGATTCAACACGAGACTTCATAGATTTTATTTTCGATTTGACAACTTCTACAGCATTCACGCAACCTCTTAATTCTCTGTACTCTTTATAAATAAATAATCTTTACACTGCAGGTGAAAGTTCTCCGTCTTGAATTTTGGTAGTCATCTATTCAATGTTCTGCTTCTCTTGCCTGTTGATCAAACGGTTCATTTGTATCTATTATTTGCACCTCTGTTTTCTCATGTACTTTTATTGGTTGCCTTTGTATAACAGGAGGTTAATTGTGTATTTGAGTTCAGTCACCTCAATAGGTAACACGTGTTAACATTTTGTTTTGTTTTCTTTTTTTTCCCCCGAGCCTATTGGAACCAACAACACCCATCCCAGTTCTGCCTGCAATAGTGCTCGATGATTGCATTTGTATGTCTCCATTCATTGAGATTTAAACTGCTTTACCATCCGGTTTTACATAATAGTGTGTTTTGTTTTCGATTTAAAGAGATTGTCTTTAAATTGTATAATAATTCATTTCTGCTATAAGGTTTCTTTATGTTCTCCTTATATAATTCAAGACCTTGACGTGAAACACTAGAATCTACAACTGGAGTAACATCTTCCAAAGGAGCAACACTCATCTCCACGGCCATTCTGCCACTGTTCAGTTATTTAAAGATTGTGCGTTGAAGACATGCGTACACATTGAATCATATAAAATGCAACATACACCGAAGGTGCATGCCAGCTGCAGACCTCGCCAGAAGCGACGCAAATGTATATTTGTATCATTCATAAATGGGCAAATGTCAACTAAAAAAGAGAATAAGGATTTTTTGATGTTTCAAATAACCTTACATACGGTGACAAAAAGTAGTCTGCAGAACTGAAGAGTAATAGCAGGAATTGAACATAACTATTGCAAATGGAACATACGAAGAGATGACACAGTTTCAAAAAATGGATGGGAAACGAATCAAGAAGACATTAAAAAAATCTGTGTAAAATTATACTGCTGCTAAAGTTTCCAGATCACTGTCAGATGTTATAACTTACTCTGTGACATACTTGATTAGCAGAGTTATTCCGATCGACAGATCAGACATGTAACATCATAAACTGAAAGATGATTACACGACTTGCAACGGAATTAGATACATTACTGGATATTTTGTCATTCGTGTTGGGATTACCTCTATCTGCAGTGAGTGTAAGTTTTATAACATTCATACATACTATTTTTAAAAGACAACGGCTGAGCCTCTGCAAAGCATAACAGAAAATAACGAGGAAATAGAAAATACTGATGAAAAAAATCTGGGTAAAGAAATCATACTGGTTGCTTTGTTGTTGATGCATTTATATCTTTAACCACACTTACTGTCTCTTTCCTAATATTAGGAGTGACTGTCCATCATGCAATAAAGTCTTTCATGGAGTACAGGCTAGACAATACTGTTCAAGATTTCATCAATAATTAATTTTTCCATTCTAAACGCTTTAATTGTGATCTTTCATTTCATATTCAGAAGGCATTTTATCATTTTTGGACCTGTTTTCCTTGGCTGTCATATACTTTGTACTTGACCAATAAATGTCTAAGTTTAGTGAAGTTTAGCCACTTTCGGTAGAAGTCAATTACTGAATAACCTACCACTTTTAAAGTAGTATCTGATTTTGTTTTGCATCAATTTTTTCAAATTATATTTCTTATCATGCTCATTAATCCGAAGTTTTCATCATTGTGGTATCTTTTCTTATGTTATTCATTTACATATTCTTTGTTTTAAGTTTTCCGTTGTTAGACATATTTAATTTTACGGTGATTGTATTTACCTTTGACCTTGATTAACCTTTGACCTTGATTATAAATTTCAGCTAAAGCCCATCTGCTCTCTGGTGTGTCAGTCCCTGGGGCACAAGAAATGTGCAGTCGTATTAAATTTCACTATGTTCCATGATACCCAAAATCTATACTACTTTGTACGAGGTTTGCTATTTATAACATTATTTTTTTCGAGTAATTATATTACATCATTTCTTACCCAAATAAAAACGAAACTACAAATCAGGAGTGTACTGGGTAAGCAACTCGGCCCTGGACTTATCTGTCGGGACAGGCCCGGGGTTTTGCTCACACCAGTAAAACACCGGTAAAAACGGATTTTTTTGCGGCGGCCCACCGGGATTTGTCCCGGTAAGCCCAATGGCCAGTACACCACTGCTACAAATCTAATGAAAGCGTTATGTTGCAAATTGAGGTGATTAACGGGGTAAATTTACCAATTGATTCTCTATATTCAAATTCATTACTCTAGATTATATGTAAAATTGCTTATTTAGCGAATTTGAAGTTACTTTAAAACATTTAAAAAAAAAAAAACGGTCGGGGAATGGCGAATTATTTTTTTTCACAATTTAAAGAACGCTATATTCCAGAAAACAGTATAAAAATCTCAATAATGCGGATGATATTAAGACATGCTTAATTCAGAAGAGATAAACTAATTTTAGCGTGGCCTTACTCCATTTAAAAGCCCAACATTTCTTTTTATTTGTTATTATCACTTACTCTCTGCATTTCTTAGTTGTATCGCCCTCCTTTGCACGGTAATATTGTTTATATATCAGCTGGCTCAGGTGTAAAATATAATCTATGCATTTGTTTACAAGATGTTTCTTTCATTCAGTTAAAATAAATTGTTAGACGCTTCTGATCATTCGACGGTAATAACTATTTTCCGCTTAACTGTGAAAATTAAACATACAAAATGCAAGAAGTTACTAGTTTACTATTTAATATCTGATGATATTTCGGATCGAGATTAGATTTTTCGCAGACACACGTTGAAGGGATGTGCGATGAAGTTTTGACTGGACGTATGCATGACCTCATGTCCATTAACCAATCACAATGCGCTGTGCCCAACGTAAACAAATATGGCGGCGTCCATGAAGGACAAAATAGATAAAATCCTTTAACATCCTTTTACATAGATAAAGGTTTAAAGAAATTAGGTAAGTAGCCATAGACAAAATCCTTCGATGCATCTGTAGCAATCAGATCATTGCAACTTAATAAGGAATGCGTAAGCAGGTGGCCTTGTGGTTAGTACACTGGCCTCTGACACCAGAGATTCCAGATTCAAATCTCTTTGGATACAAGAAGCTGTGTTTCCGAACGCCTCCATTAGCATCACTGGCGCGTCTGATGCTCCAGAGTGTGCCGTTCGTCGTACGGCGACGTTAAATAACTGTTCCTCTGTGCAGGGACAGCTATTTAACGTCCCCGTACGACGAACGGCACACTCTGGAGCATCAGACGCGCCAGTGATGCTAATGGAACCCTGTGCTGGAAAAAGATGGTTTCTGTGGTATTCGACAAAGAGTAACAATAAGAGCTTATACCGGGGTGTTTTTTTTTTTTTTTTTTTTTTTTTTTTTAAATTGTACAAACATTTAATTTTAGTATATTTTTAATATAATGGCAGGTATAAGAAATAATAATAATTAAATTCTGCCAAATGATTGCAGTGCAAGAAGATTTTTGATGGATTCTGGCACAAAAATAACTTCCAATTGCTGGGGTTTGTACCGGTAGGTGGCGCAAGCGGTACACCCCCTCACTTATCGACTGGGTTCCACACAGAGATGCGATCCAGCATCATTATTTTTCTAGTAGAGTATCGGAACGTTGTTTAATCCTACCAAGCCTTTGCTTTTCCAAGTTATTACTTTGCAAAAAGATTGCATAGCTGAATTGATTCAGATATGTAGTGTTTATTACTAAAAGACATAGCATATAAACATAATCTAAAACGCGTATTGCATAATAATGCGCATTATTTACCATCAATTATAGGTGCCTGTCGTTGGTACAGAGGTTCCCATCGCATCCCAGATTGTACATTAGCACATCTCCCGGTAATACTTGATAAACGAGAGTGCGACAGTAATTGGCAGATCGACAGAAAATGACAACTTTTATGTTCTAAATGTTACACTTGATGAATGCATATACAAATGTTTGTTTGACATTAGTGATATTGGTGATACAAATTATGTACAAGCGTTAATTATATTATTTTACTTTTCCAATTTTATAACAGATAGATATAGCAATAAAAGAAACATAACAATCTGCACTAAAACCCGTATACATTTTTGCAGAAGCAAGAAGAGATAAAGTCAAAATATTTTAATAATAAGACTGCCACCCCGCTCTCCCCAGCCGAACGGGGGCTGGAGTCGTCACTTTCTTGACATGTGGTTCGCGGCCTTCTAATATAATGGCTGGTGTAAGAGATAATAATAAGTCAACTCTGCGAAATGATTGTAGCGTATGAAGATTTTTCATGGATTTCGGCACAAAAATGGCGGCCAGTTCAGAGATCAAATCTTTTCTATCAAATTCAGATTCAAGTAGCCCCTTTCAAGGATTTACTACTCAAGATATTTACTTGCCATCTGAATTGAATGACACTAATAAATCTGACAATGGAGACATTCCAACAATACATCACTAATAAGTGGTGTTGATGATACAGTGTTCAACATGGCTGATACTGTTAATGTCAATGTACTACGCCCGCAGGGGTCCCCAATCTTTTTGTGCCTATGGGCACATTTGTGAGTTTATGAGATAGTGGCGGGCACCAACCAATTAACTTGACCCATTTTTTAAAATATATTTTGTTATTCATTATAACCTCTTCCGCGGGCACACAAAAAACCTTGGCGGGCGCCATGGCGCCCGCGGGCATCGCGTTGGGGACCACTGTAGTACGGTATCCTGATTTCTCTGATGTTGTTTATTACCAACAAAGTGTGACTATCACAGTTTTTGCCGGACATGATAAAAGCTGCTTACAACATCTTAATTAATAAATTGTAGTGCATTAAGGGTGATAACTTATAGACTTTTACACAACTTGTTGTGTCCAAACGAAAGCGACATGATTACAACATATGGTGATCACTCAGACCCCGGCTTCTATACCTATACAGACATCAAAGACAAGGTCAATCTACCTGCAAGCCACTAATAGTCAGTATGACTTCCCCCAGCCCCGTGCAAACAATTGTACTAACTTACCACCTGATGACAATAATAATGTATGTCACGCCAAATCGTTCAAAGTGGATGAGCTGGAGCAAGCGTACGGTGAGTTGGAGAGATCGTAGGGTGAGCTGGAGAAGGCGAGCTGGAGAGATCGTAGGGTGAGCTGGAGAAGGCGAGCTGGAGAGATCGTAGGGCGAGCTGGAGAGATCGTAGGGTGAGCTGGAGAGATCGTAGGGTGAGCTGGAGAAGGCGAGCTAGAGGGGTCGTAGGGCGAGCTGGAGAGATCGTAGGGTGAGCTGGAGAAGGCGAGCTGGAGAGATCGTAGGGCGATCTGGAGAAATCGTAGAGTGAGCTGGAGAAATCGTAGGGTGAACTGGAGAAATCGTAGGGTGAACTGGAGAAATCGTAGGGTGAACTGGAGTAATCGTAGGGTGAGCTGGAGAGATCGTAGGGTTTGCTGGAGAAGGCGAGCTAGAGGGGTCGTAGGGCGAGCTGGAGAGATCGTAGGGCGATCTGGAGAAATCGTAGAGTGAGCTGGAGAAATCGTAGGGTGAACTGGAGAAATCGTAGGGTGAACTGGAATAATCGTAGGGTGAGCTGGAGAGATCGTAGGGTTTGCTGGAGAAGGCGAGCTAGAGGGGTCGTAGGGCGAGCTGTAATAATCGTAGGGTGAGCTGGAGAGATCGTAGTGTGAGCTGCAGAAGGCGAGCTGGAGAGGGTGAACCGTTACATCAGACATGTACCTCATTTAGTCTTTTAAAGAAAGGATTACACATTGCAAACCGTAACATCAGACATGTACCGCATAAAATTGATGACCTTGAATTACTCTATCATCAAAAAGATTCTGTGCACATTCTAGGGTTACGTGAACCTGTCCAAAATGAAACCGTAGGTAACTTTCTCCTAAAAATAGAAGCGATTCAGTGTATTCTGGCCAGAATGGAAGCGGTATTCTTATATACATAGGCTTCGACATGACCTAGAAAAAGGTGAAATTGAAAGTATATGGATAAAGATAACCCTCAAACTGTCGAATATGTTCTGTCTATCGACACCCATATTCTAAATCATATTGGATAGAACATTTTAAAGAGAAACTTAAGAAACCGCTAGACAAATTTGATAAAGACACAATCATTTATGGGAACTTTAACATAGATTACCTCAAAAGTCCCCCCTTAAAATGGACACAATACTCCCAAACATACGGCCATTCACAAATGATACAGAACCCGACAAGCATCACGAAATAGACTGCTACACTTGTTGATAATTTATATACTAATAGACCTAAAACTATATGTCAATATACAGTACCAGTTTATGCAGTCAGTGACCACTATTCTCTGTGTGTCACAAGACATGCCCCTCAATTGACTTTATGCCATCATACTGAAATCAAGCAGAGAAACTTGAAGAAATTTAATGAAAATGATCACAATTAAATATTATGAAATATACAGGTCTAGATGAAATAGAACCAAGAAGCTTGAAACTCCGTCCTTCAGTAGTAGAGTTTACTACAAACCTGACTATCCAGTCAAGTATTTTTCCTGAAAGACTGAAATGTACCAAGGTCACACTAGTCCATAAAAATGGCAGTAACATTGACCCTGAAAATTACAGACCTATATAAATACTTCTGACCCTATCTAAAATATTTTAAAAACAAGTAGTCAAGCAAGTTTACGAATAGTTCAATTCATATTCACTGTTTCATATATAACACTCAGATTTCAGTAAAGCCCATTAATGTTTCACAGCATTAATTAAACTGACAGATTCCTAGCTTAAGGAAATGGATAGTCGAAATTTGACCGGTGTAATATTCTTAGATTTCAAAACAATCTTTTGATCTAGTAAATCCTACAAGTCCTGTTGTTAAAGCAGACGCGCTATCCGTCTGATAAGTCGGCTGTAACTGCTTAAAGTTATATTTAGAAAACAGACCCCAGACAGTTTGCAAAGTAAATACATATTCGGAATTAATAACATTCAGATGTGTACTCTTCCTAAATTTCACAAATAATTGCTAAAACTGACATCTATCAGCTTCTAGTAATGGTACATATTAAATCGAGGAGAACTTAAACTCGGACTTTGAAAATGTGCAGTGATGGTCGAAGCAGAACAAGATGGTAATCAGTAAAAATAAAACGAAATTCATGTTTATTAGTACATCCAGAAACTGTCAAGAATGATCAAGAAGGATTTCAATCTTAAATTTTGGGATACATATATCGAAAATGTACAAGAATAAAAACTCCTTGGATTGTTAATGGTACTTTGAGAGAGGAAAATCATTTGGACTATATATGTTAATCCCTCAACTAAAGATAGTACTGCTTCGGAAGATTAAAAAAATATCTTCCTAAAGATGCAAGAATCCTTTTCTATAATGCCTATATCCTACCAATAATTGATTACTGTTTAACAATATGAGTAAATTGCTATAGAGCACAACTAGATAGGATACACAAAATGTAAAAGCGTACCGCATACACCATAATAAATGCTCCACTTGAAACACCATCTGCAACTCTATTCATATAATTGAAATGGGAGAAGATTTACAATCAAATTGATTTCCATAAGACTGTCCTTGTTTATAAATCTATATATGTAGATATGACTACATACATGACTGAATTATTTAAAGAAAAAACATAAGAAGTACTCTTTACGGTCAATCGCACATGAAAATTTAAAATACTGAACAATTTAAATGTAGCCTCCGTTATTCTGGTACTATTAATTGGAATTCCCTACCGTATCATGTCCAAAAAAACCCAAGCTCTGTTGATAGCTCTAAGACAATGTATCTTGATGTGCAAGAGATTCATCTTTAATGTTCTTTTCTTTTTAAAATATGAAATATTTTATTCATGTACAAAGGTTTAGTCTTGGAAGTAGTTTTTCCCCGAAGTTTATATGAGGAAAAGTTTGATTTTTGTATTGCTGCAGATGGTCACAATTATGAATTAAAAAATACTTCGATGCATTAGCAACCTCTCAATGGCTCATTGTTTGGTAAATAACAGAGGTGGTCCGAATGGCAGCTAATGGCCGCTATCTGCATACATTCGAGGTATGATCCATAGGATTGATCGAGAAGTTGCGAATAAAAAAAAAAAACTATTGATAATATTCATTACAACTCTAGAACTTTCCAAATTACTCTTCTTTGCCCATGTTAACCCACGTCTTGAGCACTTGTGTTTCTAAAGTCAATCAGGACAAAAGCATGAGTAACGCAGCTTGTCAAATGATAAGATGGGAAAAAATCAAAAGCCTTTCATTCACTATATCCAATTACCAAACATTTAGTACGTGGTGTCACTCTAGATGTACTAGCACTATATCAATTAATTAAGCTTGCTTAGTAGACAGTGTATAAATTAACCGAGTTGTCAATAGTTATATTTTTAGACTTCCGCCTCATCAGAGTCATACAGAGGAATAACTTTCCGGTAATGAGTTAGTTTTCTGATAATTATAAATATCAACAAGACGAACCATCAAGTCGTATTAAATAGTTTTCACCCGATTATCGAAGCCAGAAATATATAACAATATTTTTTTTTTAAAAATCATAAACAGTTTTCATCATTATCGTTTCCATGAATTACAGGCTTGTTTTTATTCGTAATTTGTGTAGACACTAGGGATGTAACGATACAGCGATACGTATCGCGAATATCGAAATTTTCGTGACGATACAATACCTCGCACGAAACAACCCGAGAACTTAAGATATAACTAAGTAATGGCATACATTAACCAACACTTGAAATTGGACGACATTGTATAATGTTTTGACTTGTCTGGCTGTTTAATAATAATAATAAAACAAAACATTTTGTCATATTGAGACTAGTTTTGATAAAGAAATACATTTTGTCATATTGAGACTAGTTTTGATAAAGAAAAACATTTTGTCATATTGAGACTAGTTTTGATAAAGAAATACATTTTGCATTATTTAAATGTTTAAAAAGCAATTCATACTTACGTGGTACTGAATTGTGATGAAAAAGTCAATCTCATCATATATTGTTTACATGAAAATATGCTCAGGATATTATCAGGATACATTTCGTATCGGGGATCTACGCATCATGGTACGTATTGTATCATTGACGATATACACCCCTAACATATACAAGCAACTTTCAATACCCACATCAACGTAGAAACAAATCGACTCGTCCATTATACTGTTGTGAATATGACTCGACAAAGGGACCTATTTTTTACGATGGCCGATTGCGGCCGACAAATTACATAATCAAAGTAAGATACATTTGTACATGTACACATTTTGCTAAAATGTGAGCATGCACAAATTGTTCTTACTCACAACTAAAGCCAATTAGCAACGTTCCTTGCGCAATAATAAATTAGAAAGAACAATTCAGCTTTCTGATAAGGATTTAACCAGTTGTGTTATTTATTTGTTCGTCTGAACCAATTAAACTGGTCTATTTTTGTTCACATTGATACATGAAGGAAGAAAGCGAAAAAAACCTACAAACAAGATATATCAATTGTAGTTAGATCATCACAGTTCTAACCAAACATGTGAATACATCTCTCTCTCTCTCTCTCTCTCTCTCTCTCTCTCTCGGACTGTACATACATACATACATACATACATACATACATACATACATACATACATACATACATACATACATACATACATACATACATACATACATACATACATACATACATACATACATACATACATAAATACATACATACATACATACACGCACTCATACATACATACATACATACATACATACATACATACATACATACATACATACATACATACATACATACATACATACATAGATACATACATAGATACATACATAGATACATACATACATACATACATACATACATACATACATACATACATACATACATACATACATACATACATACATACATACATACATACAACATTCTATGTATCATTTCATTTTATTTTACTGTATTTGTATTGATGATAGGAAATAGTTTTTGGTGGTCGTTTGTTTTTGTTACTCCACCTGATGTGTGCTATATAACCCGAGGGCGCTCTTGTGTTGCTGCAATATGACAACGTTATGACCTTGGTAACCTCATTCTAATAATTTACAAGATATTCGATTGTGAGTAACATTTTAGCAAAATGTGTACATGTACAGATTTTCTTACTTTAATATATTGTTCCGTCACGTACGTATTTTAGAAAAATGTGTACATGTACAAATGTATGTTACTTTGATGTTGTAATTCGGCCATCGTAATTTTTATTAATATGTTGGACACTTTATTTGTAAAGGAAAGCAATACGGAGACTTTGTTTCTACATTCATTTGCAGAGTAGTTTCCCTTTTCTTTTTGGCCTGACTTCTCTTTTTCTCTCGTGACATAAACAAAACTGATTTGAGAAATGATTGGAATAAATGTTTTGTCAACACACGCACACGCACACGCACGCACACACACACACACACACTCACACGTATTTAATTATAACGGACATAGTTTCCTTTTGTATGCTAAAGTTAGAGGCTGGAAATAAAACTAATGCATTCCAATAAACACATGTATGAGTGGATGGGTCCACGGATGGATAAATAGATTGCTTATATATAAACATAGTATAGAACATTTGTCATAGTAACCTATTTTATTTTTCAGCACTTTCTACATACGTTATTCTTTCCTCCCATGCTATTTTATGAATATATTTACGTAACCTTCGCGTTTAAGAAAGTTCTAAGGGTAACTTTTGTTGTTGTGTGATTGATTGTGTTTGGGGACAAAATTTCGCTTGTTGGTGCATTTTCTTGTTATTCTTTGACATGGGAGAAAGTAAAATTTGGATTTAAATACTAGTAGTAGATATTTCAAGATAACAAAATTTTCGAAATGAATACTAGAGGATATATTTTACTGATCGTTCTGTGACCGAGAATGAGTATAACGGAATACATCCCACCAGAATTATCCTCACCATATCGAGCTTTGTACGCAGTAACATAATGTTCGGACTTTATTACACAGACAAAAAAAATACATAAATTTATAGTTGTATACCTTATAATCAAAAAGTGGCAAATAACGCTTCATAACAACAGTTATATACTTTGAAAAATGGAAAGATAAATAAAGCATAAAGTTGGAAATTGTATATCAATTGTATACAATCACGGGAGTTAAATACTCAAGTATTAATCACAGATTCTTAGAAGAGTTGTATCCCTTTGAATACAGTTTTTAGGATTGTTGTAACGCGTATCTATCTATCTATCTATCCAAATAAGTGACACGACAAAGTGTAACTGTAAAATATCCTGATAGATGTAGCATATCTACGTTTTATGAGTAGATAAGGAAATATTTCACAAGTGAAGTGGGAAACATTGCATTGTCACGAGAAGCCACTCGTGACAATTCAAAATATTTCCACTTCACGAGTGATTCCCTTATATCTACTCAAAAAAGTAGATTTTCTTGTAGTTATATATTTTTTAAGGCAAAAACCGTCAGTTTACATGGATTCAATCTCCATTTGGTGCAAATGCAATTAACGGATGCACTACATTGATAAAAAGCAGTTCCGAAATTTACAATAATTTTAGGACAGCGACCTTTTAAAAAATTAGCTTGTACAAATAATGCTTCAAATCGTGTATTTTGTCAAATGTACGACTTTTTTCAAATAAAAATGAAGAGATTTTTATTTTTCGTTAACACATTTAATTGTGCGGATGGATACAGTAAACATTGATGGGGTGGTAGAACTGTAGAAACATCACAAACAGTCACATCCGACAGAATTCAGAGCGTAATATGTTTAAACGAAAGATTTTAATGATTGTGAGTTGACTTGTGTGGATATTGGTTCTTTATTTTATTCATTTTTTGTATAATTAAAACTTGAATTGTGTGGCCTTGGCAAGCTTGCAGTCATGTTCGGCAATTGAAGCTGCACCCAAATTTTGATTGTCACTTAATTTTGGTTTGCAACACTCATCAATACCTGATTTCTCCGTCGTTTTCAGGCATGATTATTATTGTGTTGAGAGCTAGAATCTCTACTTAAACAATTTTATCACTATATTTAACCAGTGTTTTTCCTAAAAATGTGTCCGTTTGTCTTAGAGTGTAAAAGGCATACAATACTGTACGCGTGACAGAATATGGAATAGCAACAGTTCATGTAAGTTCAGTCATTAATACTTTGCGAGATTCATGTGGAAAACTAATTTTAAAAAAGTTCGTACTTGATTCCTACTTTTTATTGTTTGGAGTTCATTTTTAGGCATTTTTTTATGCCACCTCCTTATTGATTAAATAAATGTATACTAGACTGCCTACAGTCTTGACATATTTTAAGATCAGTTCATCCTGATCCTGATTGGAGAGAGAGAGAGAGAGAGAGAGAGGCCTAAATATGGAAATACAGATTTGAATAACATACATAAAGACATATATTTCCTAAGTGGGAAAAGAAAGTAGTTCAAAAAGTGATATCGCCACTGTGGCGATATATTTTTTCCCACTAATATAATGAACGTGAATATATTCACATAAGTATCACTTCTCTTTTTTTTGCAACGTAATTTTAGAAAAATCTTGTAATTTGTTTTTATGGACACATGCAGAAGATGTCAGAGGACCAGAATGAAATAAAGTTACTAGAATGAAAGGAATAAGTAATTGAAAATGAACAAATAAATAAATGAAAAACAAATAACTACATCATTGATCAATTTAGTCAGGTGTGCAATATATTTCTTTTTTAAAATGAGTGAAATAGGAGGACTTCAATAAAAAAAGAACCGCCAGAATACAAAACAAACAAACAAAACAAATACAAAAAAAAGAAAAAATATCGAGACCAAACGATAGGTAAGTATTTTCTCTGTTTACTCTTTGCGCTGGTAGATTCGAAGAAAGGGTTTAATCTTTAAGGAAGAGCTTCAGTCAATATATAGCGGTATGGTATGAAGTCAGTTTTATTGAGTCTGGGTTCATAAGAATGGTAAAAGAATCACAAATCATCAGAAAAAAAGAAGTATTCATTCAAGGCATTAAAGAGTTCCTTGATGTTAGTTTTAGTAAAGTTTAATCGATTTGGAAACCTATACATCAAACGTGTACACAAGATCTGCTCTGTGAGCTGTTAGATTGCACAATGTGCATGATTTGATCCCGAATGAATTCTTTTCACTGAGTGCAACATTATTCAAATAGATATAAACATGTGTGAACATGCAACATATTTTTTCATTATAATACTGCCTTCAAAAGTAGATACTATTGATCCATGTGCAAGTTGTGGAGATTATTACATAAAATTACATAAACCCCCTCCCGTCTGAAACATTAATTTGAATGTGCGAATATATATATATATATATATATATATATATATATATATATATATATATATATATATATATATATATATATATTATATATATATATATATATATATATATATATATATATATATTATTATTATATATATATATATATATATATATATATATCTATATATATATAGAGAGAGAGAGAGAGAGAGAGAGAGAGAGAGAGAGAGAGAGAGAGAGAGAGAGAGAGAGAGAGAGAGAGAGATTTTGTATGTCTTGAACCACCAGGACACAACTATTCACCATTTTAAAAATTAAAAAAAATGTTTTAAAAAACTTCGTCTAGGGGTATGAAGATTACTATCGATATTTTTTTGTCCTAGGCAACCAAGGAACTACTATCCACATATTTTGTTGTTTGACAAAGCTAGGACATCAAGATTCTACTTTAGAATGGCTTTAAGAATAGTGTTTATTTTTTTGAAAAAATGAAGACATTAGTGATTTTTAGGTCATAGTGACAAACTGGAGCCAAGAAATCAAACTCAGCTCACCAAATAATCCACTAATCCAAACAAAACCCTGAAAGTCACCTAAATCACACACACACACACACACACACACACACACACACACACACACACACACACACACACACACACACACTCACACACATTTCCTAAATGGCAGTCGCAATTTAGGCTACTTTCAGATACATTTTAACCATTTCCATTTGGAAATAGCATGAAAATGCCTATAAAAAAGTAGCCATTTTTATTTTCTAAACAACAAAGACTCTACTATCCATCTGTTTTTATATTTTTCTATGCCACCATGACTATACTATCTATATTGTTTATGTTTCGAAAACAATTTAGACCACATAGACATCCTATCCACCATTCACCATCCAAGGTAGTCGCAATTCAGGCTATTTTTCCAAAATGTCTAGACAACCAAGACTCTGCTACCCACCATTTTATAATTTGAAAAGACTCTAGATCACCAAGACTCTACCATTCACATTTTTTTACTTTTCGAAGAAAACTAAGCCACAAAGACACTACCATCTACCATGCATGGTAGTCGCAATTTGGACAACCTTTCCAAATTTCTAGACAACCAAGGTTCCCTATACACATTTTGTATTTTTACGAGAAAAAGTTAGATTACACACAGAGATTTATACATGTTTTCCACAATTAAGGCTACTTTTAGCTTAAAAAAAACGATATATTTGTTACCATTTCGAGTTGGAAATAGCATAAAAATGCCATGCAAAAATTAAATAACAATTTTTGATTTTTTCCTAACAACCAAGATTCTACTATCCACCTTTTTAACTTTTCCCTAGGCCACCAAGACACTACCCCATCCATCATCCGTGGCAGTTGGAATTTAGTCTATCTCCTAGGCCATCAAGACACTACCCCATCCACCACCCGTGGTAGTTGGAATTTAGTCTATCTTTCAAAAATTTCTAGACAACCTAGAATCTACTATCCACAGTTATTTTTTTCACAAAGCTAGATCACTAAGATACTTATATCCACCATCCAGGGCAGCCGCAATTTAGGATACCTTTCCTAAAGCTTAGAAAGCTAGTCGCCATTTTTTTATTTTATTTTTGCAATCCACAATATTGTATGTATAGAATTCCCATACAAATAAATGGAGATATACAAAATTCTAAAGTCTAACATAAAACAGGGCAAAGCTAATATCACTAGTTTTAGCTTTACTACATGGTTGATGTTAAAGAATTTGGACAATAATAATTCAATTACTGACATTCCTAATGCAGACTTCTCAAAAGATATGGAAAATTGCAGACCATTACCAAGGAAATAACTTTTCTACGACGCTATACTGCTTTTTAAGATTTTTTTTTTACCAAAGACCAGTGTACAATAGATAATAATACTGTAACAAATATATCGGATCATTGTGGAGAATTAAAAATTTCATAATAAGCGGATGTTTTTCTTAGTTTAAATTACAAAAGCATAGAGTAATGATTATAACACGTATATTGTACGAAGAAATTAATTGCTCTACTAGAAAAATGTACGACCAACAATAGAAAATCTTAATTTAGATCCGACAAATATTATTATTGCACCATATAAAGTAGAATTTGCGGATGTTAAGCTAAAAGCGTTATTAAAAACGCTAGAAACAATACTCCAGCAGATAGAAAACGAAAAGAAATTACTTTATACACTTCTATATTACACAAGATTTCCCTGGGACATTTGATACAAGAGAAATTAACGCACATCTATTTAAAAACTGTAATTGCAAACACGAAATGCACCATTTAAAGACCTAAATTTAAGAATTACTGAAAACGACGGGACACTGAGACTACATTTTTACTTTGGTTTACAAATAAGAACCGATTTAAAATATACACGTGTATCTGCCAACTTACACCTCCTGGTATCAACATGCAAACTGGAACACATTTATTATATTTTGTACTCTGCCCAGACGCTAGACTAAACAGAACCTTTAATAATAGAACTGCAATGGAATATGGTCTTGCTGGATTGGAACAGGTTGCAATAACTTTCAATTCTGCTATAAAAGAGTTGAATACTGATTGAAATATAATAACCGAGGTATTATTGTACAAAAGTTCGTTTTATGAGCAATGGATAATGTTAACAAAACCAATTTCCAAATTATGTATTATATTTGACAATGCAAAAAGAGACAATGCAATATGGAGTTTTGATGAAATTCGTTAACAAACAAAATTACGGGATTAAACTATACCGGAATAAAGAATTGTGTTGATGCTAAAATAAAAGACTTCTGTTTATCCGCCTTTGGCTTAATTCCCTACCTATTAACTACAAAAAGTTAAAAGAAGATAAACAAGAAATAGAAGTTATAAAACAAAATGCTACAGAATGTTGGGCACGACTTACACAACTAGGGAATAGACGCATACACTCTATCCGTAAGAATATCAATTCAGCGGAGAGTGGACTAATAGATACAGAATTTATATAGATTGCCACATTTAATGTAAAAAGGACATGTCCAGTATGTAAAATAGTTGAAATAGAACTAATAAACAAACTGTAAAAAAATTTTTAACGAAACCATGACATATGAAACAAAAATACAAGAAAAAACCGATAAAGTAAAAATTATTCTTGATTATGATTTAGAAAAATTAAACAATTAGTAAAGCCTAACACAAAATTAACTTTGATATATATGAACCGATATCTTGAAGTCTAACACATAATTTACTTTTGATATATATGAACCGATATCTTGAAGTCTAACACATAATTTACCTTTGATATAAATGAAATGATACTTTAAAGTCTAACACAAAATTTACCTTGATATATATGGACCGATATTTTAAAGTCTAACACAAAATTAACTTCTCTAATTTCTATAATATATTTAGAAGTTCGAAACAAATGTACATTCTAATCCACTAATTTCTATAATATATTTGGAAGTTCGACACAAATGTACCTTCTAATACACTAATTTCTAGAATATATTTAGAAGTTCGAAACAAATGTGCCTTCTAATCCACTAATTTATATAATATATTTAGAAGTTCGACACAAATGTATCTTCTAATGCACTACTTTACATAATACATTTAGAAGTTCGAAACAAATGTACCTTCTAATCCACTAATTTCTATAATATATTTAGAAGTTAGACACAAATGTACCTTCTAATCCACTAATTTACATAATATAATTAGTTACACCTTCATATTGTATTTTTTTCAGTGCTTTTCATTAAAAATGTTTGACTTTATTCCAATTAATCCAATTTTTTACAATGTGTAACCTTAATTATTCTATTTATGCTAAGCGCTTGTATAGAATCATGTTCAGCTTGAATCTCCTCGTCATTCTCACCATATTGTATGGTGATTAGTTCACTATGTATATATTTATTTCCAGATTTTATATTACTTCGCTTCCTTTATAATTTCTCTAATTTCGTTATCTTAACTGAGCATAGCCCCTGCAATGGCTCTATTATGTATATGGTATTGTTTATTTTAAATTCTTTCATGTTTTCTATGATACAGACTCTGTTTAAGTAATAGATTACTTGCCCTTTTTATTTGTCACGTGTTTAACGCTGGATCTTTACTAATATCTAGAATATATTTTTTTACCTTTACCATTTGTATCTAAACATTTTTATTATCGTCTGAAAAAGAAAACAAATTCACCATATACAGGGCCGGATTAAGACCTTTAGAGGCCCTAAGCGCTGAAATGATTATTGTGGCCCCCCCCCCCCTCCCATATGTAATTAAAAAAAACCCGTAATTTCTCTATGGTTTTTATTGGGTTATTTGTTGTTGTTTTTTTTTGTTTTTTTGGTGCCCCTGCTTTTTTGCTTCCCTAGTTTTGTGTTAGACTTTAAAATGTCGGTTCATATATATATCAAAGGTAAATTTTGTGTTAGACTTCAAGATATAGGTTCATATGTATCAAAGTTAATTTTGTGTTAGACTTTAAGATATTGGTTCATATGTATCAAATGTTAATTTTGTGTTAGACTTTAAAATATCAGTTCATATATATCAAGGTAAATTTTGTGTTAGGCTTCAAGATATCGGTTCAAATATATCAGAGGTAAATTTTGTGTTAGACTTCAAGATATCGGTTCATATATATCAAAGGTAAATTTTGTGTTAGACTTTAAAATATCAGTTCATATATATCAAAGGTAAATTTTGTGTTAGACTTCAAGATATCGGTTCATATATATCAAAGGTAAATTTTGTGTTAGGCTTTACTAATTGTTTAATATCGGTTTTTTGTATTTTTGTTGCATATGTCTTGCTTTCGTGAAAATTTTTTTGCAGCATAAATGTCAAATCTTGCTTGTGTATGAAATAACATTATAACATTGTGTTAATTTTAAAGGAAAACGAACTCTAATTTTCATTTGTGCTTTGAAAGGATACACTAAGCGAATGAAAATATATACCACAATTGTATTCAAATTTAGTGCTCCCTTTTAAAGCTATGTCCGATAAATATCAAACATTCGCGTCTATAGCCTGTGCTACGAGAGTCGCCATGATGGATATAGTTGTTACGTCACTAAGTCAAATCCGATACATCGACAATACATCATTCCACCGATTACTGTTGCAGTACAGTTCGTTTTGGAATTGTTGAAAATAAAAATGCACGGAACAAAGATGTTCAGTTATATAGTAAATAATGATGATGAATTTAGATTAATCAGATAACATTAGGAAACAATTTATATCGCTGTCAAAAATGTACAACCTACTCCGGTAATCTACTGCTTGTAACTTATGGCAAGATCACTATTCTTGATTTATTACGTAAATTCGACATCTTGTCATGATACTGCGAGATACTGCTAAGACGTCTATTTTTAATATGAGATCACATTATATCCAAATTATTTAAAAACTTACTTCAATCTACCAAAACTTCGAGTCACTTTCAATTAACTGACAAGTTCCTAATAACCGGAATAAATGCACAAAACTACGCCTGTCTTTTGTTCTGAGTCGGCGGAAAGAACGAGCTTGATATGGCGTAGGGATACGTCGGCCGAGACGTATTAAAAAGCCATATCAAACGAGTTATTTCCCCCGACTCAGAACAAAACACGAATGTGGTTTTGTATTTATTACATACTCTCTCTTTTACGCTTTTTAAATATATTTAGCTTTGCAGTATATCTGCAATTCAAAACGAATTGGGATTTATAAAAATTTGATTCAATGCGTCTAAAAAATCGACGCGCGGACGTCAGAGAAGACAATACAGTAGTTCCAGTCTGGATGTGTGATACGGAAATACCGACTGAGCATATGTATCGAACTCCAGATCAACTATATAAGATTAAATGGGTATGTAATAAGCAATATCACGGTGCTGAATATTATGGTATAACCAGCTCGTGACTTATGCATATGCATTAAGTGGTGTGATCCAATATATTTTCCACTTATTGGACGTCGTTAAGTACTTATTGGGGGCTGTCATACACACACAGTGGACCGAATAAGTTTGTTGATACGTAAATCCAACGCGTTCGACCGTTGTTAAGGAATTACTTGTGAAGGTGCTTTAACAATGATGGCTACGTCAAATGCAGATGCTATGAAATCACTCGTTGACAATGCAGAGGAGTTGATGGACTGGCTATAAAAAATAAACATCTGAAGGAACTGATTTTTAAAAAAATTAACTTTTTTTTATCAGACCTTTTTAGATATTGAAGAAAAAAAAAACAACAGTATTCGCCTAAATTGGCCTCATCCTGACCACGCGAATCGGGTCAGCTCTGTCAGCAATGTTACAAATCAGATCTCAGATAGCGATGTTCTTGAGGGAGAAATTGATATCTATGACTTAATTGAAAGACAGAAAATGAAAAATGCCTAGACAGCAACGGTAAGAGATATAACAAATATTCAAAGGATGAAAAAAGAACCCAATTCAATAGAAAACGTTATCCCAGACCAATTAAATGCACTGCTTGCCGAGATGTGTGTCTCTATTCTAAAAACTGACGGTTCTGAGTACGAACCAGCAATTCTTGCTTCTATAAGTACCGGACGACATAAACCCAATGCTCATTTATCTTAAATACTGTGAACATCGCCCCATGAAAATGTAAAATCCCATAATCACTATTCTTTCTCACTGCAGTTTTGAAGAGAGGTTTCATCCGTACATGCAAGACTGGTATTATTCAACGCCAGTTGGGGGGGGGGGGGGGTGTACAACAGCACTCGGTCAACTGATAAAAAGTGCTGCTGGAAAGCAGGAATCGACGGTCACAAAGCAAACCAATATGTGAGGAAAACAACACAGCGTGTACCCTGGTTGGTGTGTCTACCGATAAAATTCAGCAAGTAATCAGCCATAAAAATGCAGCCTCAGTAATTCGCTATGATAAACGTTTGGACCAGATTCAACAGTAATATCAGTCATTTATTGTGTTCCTTCAGCAAATACAAATTTCTGCACGTCTACATTAAGCGAGAGTGCCGCCTCCATTAAAAACAACCTATACCCTCTTGGTGACAAAGTCAAAATCAAGTGAGACAACCCAGAATGTTGCCTATACCCAGATAGGAGATCACAACCACTGTTTTCGACATCTGTTCATTGGCGCTGTTATCAGTAATTGTAATTTCAATTTCAATATAATTCAAAAATTAGTAAAACTACTTACTTTGAATAAAGCAAACTGCATCAGTGTTAGATACATGTATATCAATTTATCCTGAATACATTGATCCAGAATCGCAATGTACTTATAGAGTTCTGCACTTGGTGGAGTACATATCCATGTACGCTAAGCCTGAGATCAGCACTACAGTTATAAATTGTTTGATTTTTTTTCACTTTAAGAATGAATTTAATATGAACAAACTCGTACAAGGATTGTTACACTGTACTTACTGTTAAGAGCTCATTCGTTGCCGATGTCTCATTCATAAATTTTCATACATATGACGTAACAGTTTGCAAAGATTAAAGACGTCAATCTATCTATTCATATGCGTTCCGCTCGAAGATTTGTACGATCTTCTTCAATATAACGTCATTTCTTCCAAGACGTTTCCTTTTTAATTCTGAAATATCAATTCAATTCTGAAATAGCAATTAAATATGGCTTTTTTTAAAGGCGGGTGGGGTGGGAGTATATATAAAAGATAAATGATAGTGTTTTGTACTGTTGGGTATTATTGTCTCACCCGAAGTACATTGGGTTCGCACGCTCGCCCCGTTGTACATCGACAATATCCAACTGTACAAACTCTATTATCTATAACAGTTACTGCCTTCACAGGTGAAGAGCTTACAAATAAGACGACATCCTATACATCGGGAAAATGATCAATTATGGAAAAGAAAGTGAGAAACTCTTTCTTACAAGAGTGATATAAAGCAAAACTTTCATAAATATTTAATTCTCTACACATATTACATTTAATAAAAGCGGCTTGTCACAATAAATGTTCTTCTTCGCCCTTTTAATCAGTCTTTTTACAATGGTTACGTTTTAAATGACACAGCCAAGATCAAACTATCGTATTCCAGATGGTGGTACGATTTGATGCCCTTTGCATACTCTTCTGTATGATTGTTAAAAGTGTTGACAGCAACCCGATACCACGCAAAAAGTATAAAAGAATCGCCAAATCAAAACTTCAATCTCCCAGTTACCGCGTCGTTAACCACTTTAGCTATTTTAAGCTATTTATGTGTCAAATGTTTCGCTTAGGGTGTTTCGTGATATTTTGGGTTATGATATTGCTGTACCACACAATAGAAGTTCAGACTAAAATACAGTTTTTGTGACGTCAGTTATGGGGCGCGCTTCTTGTTTCCTGTGCCATCAACGGACACCCGTAGAAAATCACAACTGGGTCAAATCGGCAAATCAATGGACAGTTTGTTATCGACCATCCCACACACGCGTACTAAGTATTCATTTACCCTGTTCAAAAAGATGGCATATGTATCGGATTGGTGTTAGGTTTTCTATGCTGCTGACCAAAACAGTTTATTTGTATTATGTCCTTGACTGTGGGTGTCATAAGTATTTACTTTTTATGTTTCTAACTGTGACAATCTTACTTTTCTATATATGGTATACTATAAAACATTCAACCTATCTGTGTTTATTCGTGATATGTTTCCCAATTAAAAATTATTGATTTTGTTTTGATATAATTACGCCAGTCTTGATATGATTCCAAATTTTCGCCTGATCTCTTTTGTATCGTGTTATTCTGAAACATTTTGTGGTGACCTTTGCAGATTTGAAGGATACTCCACGTTGTGTTTAATCTTAGTTCTTCTTGTTGCATCTTGTTATTACACACTATATAATACCTAGCAGATCATCACCAGAGATTTGTAGTCGCCATGCAAAGAAAGTTTTAAAAGCTTTTGAATTACTCAAAATTTCTCTTTATCACAATTAGATCACTTTGAAAACTAGTGTCCTTCCATTATTACATATTATATCAATTTTCAAAACAGTATGATGTTTTCAAATAAGTCCCGCATGTAATTGATTTTGTAATGCGAAACTGATCCTAATTCATCGTATTTTTTTTTTCGTCTAATAGAACAAGGAAAAAAATAGTGGAAAATTTATTTAAAGTTCTTGATGATAGTTTTGCTATTTGCAGAAATGATAGACTTTCACCTGATGAACTCCAACGTAAATACGATAACAACATGAGTTTTTGATGTGGCGTTATCCAGTTCATGTCACTTAGTGCACATTCATTTTTGGAATGTGTCAAAATGTTTAATGTAATTATTACAACAATATTTGTGGTCATATATCAGTATTAATGCAAATGAATTCTTTCCAAGACTTGATTAGTACAATAAAATGCACCACTCCCACTAAAATAGAAAGAAAAAACAAAACAACACAACAACAGAGAGATTAATAATGCATCAGACACGATATACGTTAGTGTATAATTTTGAGGTAAATTATATGTACAGGATGCCCAAGAACTTCCATCACCAGAAACTACTAGTCTACCACAGACAATATGTCATTATCCAATCTCCACGTGGACAAATATTGAAAAACAAATAAACAAACAAACAAAAACAAATTAGCATGAAAACACTATTGCATTAATCCGACAAGAATATTTTGGATATCTTACTAAGATAGCATAGCAATCCCATCGTAATCTTCATTTACTCATTGAACTAAATTTTTGAAACTTTTGGTTTAAAATTATCGTAAGAATGTAAATTCTACGGAAAGGGTTGGAAATATTGAAAATAGCAAGCACTAAATGGAGTGAAGTTATCGAATTCATTCTTGTAAACGGAAAATAGTAGAATTTCATAAACGTTTATTCTTTCTTGAATAGTAGTAATATCATCAATGAAGATCGATATTTATATCTGCTTTAGTCGAAGAAAAAGCGGATAGTATGTGATCCTGTCCGTTTGGACGTGCGTAAGTGCGTGTGCGCGTGAGCAATGTCTCGTAACTCGTCCTACACAGTTCAAGAAAGAGACTTCAAACTTTGGGATATGATTGAGGTGGTCTGTATTTTTGGACAACGGTTTCAAAATTTTCTTGCACCCCTGGGGGTAGGGCGAGTGTAGGTGGGGGTAGTTCTATATAAATTTGAAAGAACTCACAAATTATGAGACTAAGATTTCTGAGGATTGGTGTGTGTAATTTCTGATTCAAGTGTTAACACATGTCGGATGGGGTTTGACTAGGATTTCTAGGTCATGCCACTTGGAAATACAATTTTGACATCAGAGCAACAACTTAGAAACTGTTTAGATACCCACCATATGACTATATGTACTCTTATTGAACGAGACAATCAAATTCATTATGCAACTTACTTTGGCAGCTGGATCTATTCTAACCACCAGGGTAAATGGCACACAGCGGAGGAGCGGAGGATATGTGTAACTCTAGTTTCATTTTACCTAAGAATGATTAAAAAGTGCATAATATAGAAATCTTGTTTTCTGAAGGAAAGATTTCCTGGAACATTTACAATTCTCATTAATGTTGAACAAACATTTAGTAAATTAAATTAAAAGAAACGTCACAACCTTTGATTATCGTTTTATTAATGAGTGTTGTGAATTTCAAACGGCCTGGGAACTCTTTCAGGCTTCTCATCATGAAGTGGCCATCAACATACCAAATGCAAGAAAGATTTTCATTTCCTTAGATTTAAATACAAGGTAATTTGTAAGGAACAATGTAATCAAGCTGGGACATTAAGGTTTGGTACTATGTGGAACATCTTCTGAGCAGCCATTCTCCTCGTTGCATAAAGATTTCATACAGTGATTTAATGAGACAGCGTCCATTAATAACTGAAAAGTCAATCATTTTGTGTTTTATGTTAAATATCACACTTACTTCATGCCATTAGCTAGTTCTAGTATTTCTTAAATCCCAACGATCTAACCTCTTGTGACAAAAAGTTGAGGTACAAATAGAATGTCTCATGAAACTAAATAACCTGTTTCATTCAACGCGTTGAGTTCGAAAAGAAGTATTCATATTGGTTCAGAGTACAAAAGACACGAATTCACCCTTTTCTCTCTGTTTATTGTCCAGATTGAACTAGACCATAGAGGTCGACTCAGTACCACTTGACACTGGATTCCGACCCTGGCAAGGGAAATGAGTTAAACGATTGTAACAATATAGAGTATCTCAATTTAAACAGGAGGGAACGATCGAACAGGAGATATCTCCATTTTGTGTATGGACAGGCACATGTTTGCGAGAACACGTTCCAGAAAATTTTCAGATTCTGGATTTTATTTCGAACTTCAGTGAAATTGGAAGGATACCTCTTGGTAATTCCAGAAGCTAACAAGGTACTTAACTTATCAGATGAGTACTTTTTTTAAAAACTAGCGGTGAAATTCAGCGAACTCGTCATTTTTACCTAAAACATGAAAGTGTAAAAGACGTATCTCACATATTTTAATTAACTGACTAAATCACGTGAAAGTTTATGATGAGACCGAATACTCTTAACTTTTAAATGTGAGAACTTAACTTGACCATAGAACTAAACTTGACCATAAAACTAAACTTGACCATAGATTTCGAAATAAGTTTTTGGACATATTCCAGTTGCAAAAATAGTATCTTACGGAATACTTAACTGTTCCAAGTAGTTTTAAAGGTATTTAAACTGTATCACTTCAAATCATATTAATTTATAAAAAATTTTACCTGTAAATAAGAATATATTCAAAAGCTTGAAGTACAATATGTGTACACCGTTGCATAATTAAAGATTTCTTGATTATTGTATGCCATCTAACCATTCGTTGAATTTTATGCCATAGCAGGCACATATTTTTTTTATTCCATGCATGTAAAAGTTGTCATAATATTTTGACAAATCTCTATATATGGGTTGATGTGCATTTGTCAACAGTTGAAAGAAATTTAAAAGTTACCCAATATCAGGTATTCATACTTGTTGTGTTTTAGATGTGAATTCCAGTAATTGGAATTGAATGACAAGAAGTGTTGTCCATCCCCGAAATTATTTGCCTTTTTCATTTGAGATATTCCACCGGGATAGCCTTAGGGTTTGGGTTTGTAAATAAGCATTCTCCAGCAGTAATTCAATAAAATTATTGTAGTTAAACTACAAAATGCAATAACGCAGACACAATCACACACAAACGCACACGTACACAAACGCACGTACACACACACACACACACATATATATATATATAAACTTGTATTTTCTTTTTCTTTTTAAAATAGCTGTGGAAACAATCTGAACATATATACGTAGGTATCATTCTATGAAAGAGATTCAAGTAGATAAAGATAGCGAATAAATATGAAATCATCCCCACAATGGACTAAGTGTAACAGTCTTATTTTTCGACATTGCTTTTTTAGTAATAAAAAGTTGTGAAAAACTTCCATTTTTCAAATATAAAAAATGTGTAGCAATTCAATCATACAGTAACAAATAGTACACATTCCACAATTAATTTGTTGTCATAATATAGCAGTAAATGCAGACGTTTATAAAATGCACGACAGATTGATGTTAAAACTATATAAATCAATTGTAAATGAAATCAATTTAAATTTGGTAATCGCAGTATTCAGAGAATCAAGGTAACCTAAATTATATGTACAGAATATAGAAATATATTTAGAAAGATATCAATACCGATAAAAAAATCAGTGTTTTGGTAAGTTTTATTAGAGATAGTCTCAACATCATCTTAAAGTATTTTGTACGCGTCACATTCAAGTGGTGAGGGAAATAATTTTCCTAAATTTGGATTTAGTTATGTAAAGTACAGAGAACATCCAATTACATAAGGAAACATAAATTATAACATGTCTAGGATTAATCATAAAAGTTGCCATATTTTACTAATTGTCCAACTCGTCATGACGATTAAATAATCTAATTGTTTTCAGTTGGATAAAATATTTTTGCATCCTTCTTTCCCACTTTTTGAGACCTACATATTTATGTTGTATTCCAATACAGTTATAGAAGCAAAGGAATCCTTACTAGAAATGACACGTACTTTTTCTTGGATTAGAATTGTAATCATAAAGTTTGCGAAGATGAACAGAATTTAACTATCATTTCACATATAACAACCATTATTTATGCTTTATATACATATCACAATTTTTGTTCAAAAAATTAATAAATCATTTCATAACGTTTGCAAGTAGAAAGGAGAAACTCTTTAATTTAGTAAAAACATATTTACTGATATTTTTCATGGAGCGAAATGTCTCCTAAAAAAATGAAACCAAAACTGTTTATAAACTAATTGTTTATGAAATTTTTAAAAGCTAATCACGTCTCATCACGCTTTTGGATTTGACACATTTAAAAAACGATGTGATATCTCTAAGATGAAAATGCATCCACATTAAAATTACAAATATAGGTACTTATTCCTACATACTATGAACATTTTGAAGCTGTTTGACTTAAGCTTTCTTGTCAAATATTTGTTCGACACTGTACGAACACAAACTTCTACAGGCTGAAAGAATAAATATGGGATGTATTATAGATGAACCAAATTCCTTCTAGAAAAAATCGTTACTTACACGTATGACTTGTGAAACAGTGTGCTAGTAAAAGCTTTTATTAACTAGACCTTTTCCCATATTTCGTGTCTTATTCAAGGAATACATAATTATAATAAAATAAAACTTGATTTTGAGATTCGTCAGATTCATATTACTATAGTTCATTTAGAAGTAAAACGTCTTGCATGTTAGCAAGGGTTGTATAGCTGATGCTGTTATATATTGTTGTGTACAGTATATGTTTTTTTAAGTGTTAAATCATCATTGATATTAGTGTTAATCATCATTGATATTAGTGTTAGATCATCATTGATATTAGTGTTAAATCATCATTGATATTAGTGTTAAATCATTATTGATATTAGTGTTAACTGATCGTTGATATTAGTGTTAAATCATCATTGATATTTGTGTTAAATCATCATTGATATTAGTGTTAAATCATCATTGATATTAGTGTTAAATCATCATTGATATTAGTTTTAAATCATCATTGATATTAGTGTTAAATCATCATTGATATTAGTGTTAAATCATCATTGATATTAGTGTTAAATCATCATTGATATTAGTGTTAAATCATCATTGATATTCTTTTCAATTTCATGCTTATTGTATGCTTCACGTACTTAGTCTGTAGCTTCCATAATATCTTGAACTTTTTGTTTTGTAATGTATGCATAGAACGTATATCCTTGTAGATGTCAAAGCAAAACTTTTGTTGTATTCTATTATTTGGGGCAAACAGCCCCTGAAAGTAAATGCTATTTTGTTTCTAACGCAGACAATCTTTAATTTTGTTAATATTTACTTTTTTCTGGCCTATCAGTCGTACAATTGTATCGTACATTTAGGTTTTCCATCTATTAGATTATTCAACAATTACGTTTATATTTGCAAATAGATGGTTGGTTGGTTGGTTTTTTCGTGCTGATGAACTGGGAGCTAAGTGCCTTTCCTAGGACACACTGAGTCCGGCCTGGGCGAGTATCGAACCCGTGACTCGTGGATAATGAATCCGACGCTCTACCAACTGGGCTACCACGGCTATAATTTGTGAGTGTCTTAATCGTTTTCTGCACATTTTAATATTGATTTTCTATTGTATTTTTTCTTTTCCTTCAAAAAGTGTTAAAATATCTTTTTATTTCAACTGTATGTTCTAGGCAATGTTTTTAATGTATATGTAACAATATAGTGATAATGCTTCACGCACACATCGTAAATATTAATAACACTATGTAACAATATAGTGATAATGCTTAAAGAATATACTCTTTGAAAATAAAGACAACTGTCATATATTCTTGAAATTCTTTGACGTAACTGCACAGAATTAAAAATACATGGTATTTCATGACCAAAGAAATGCCAACGGTAGTTGTCATGCAAAGATAAATGAAGTAAAGATGTAATACATTAATGTAAAACTAAAATTTGGAAGACAAGCTGACAGATCAAAACATATTTTGGTCACAGTTTTAAGGGCAAATTTCATTTATATGTGAAACAAACGCGCACATTCACTCGAACGATCAGTCCTTTATGTTAATCTTAAATTAAATACGTGTAATGTACATTTATTGGCATCTTTTGATTGATGTCCGAATAAAGTTGCAATATTTCAGCTTGAGCAATTAGGAGATAAGGTAATTTTTTAAAGTCCCTATAATTTACGTATATTTTCTGATAGATATGTCTAAAAAGCAAGGGCCATTAATGTAAAACTAAAATTTGGAAGACAAGCTGACAGATCAAAACATATTTTGGTCACAGTTTTAAGGGCAAATTTCATTTATATGTGAAACAAACGCGCACATTCACTCGAACGATCAGTCCTTTATGTTAATCTTAAATTAAATACGTGTAATGTACATTTATTGGCATCTTTTGATTGATGTCCGAATAAAGTTGCAATATTTCAGCTTGAGCAATTAGGAGATAAGGTAATTTTTTAAAGTCCCTATAATTTACGTATATTTTCTGATAGATATGTCTAAAAAGCAAGGGCCATTTTGTTCTTTCCCAACTTTCCCAATTTATTCCTTCGAAAGGATTACATAGAAACATTAAGTATATACTATGCTGATACACATTTGCATTTGCTTATTTACACTTATGGCGGAACTGAATTGCTGAAGTAAATTAAAATTATTCTCATATTCGTATAATAATGATGGTTATAATTTCCAGATATTAGTGCTCTGATCTTAATTGTACACATTATACTACTACTACTACTACTACTACTACTACTACTACTACTACTACTACTACTACTACTACTACTACTACTACTACTGCTGCTACTACTACTACTACTAATATTACTACTACTACTACTACTATTAGTAGTAGTAGTATCATTATTATTGTTGTTGTTATTAATTTTCTTCTTCTTCTTCTTATTATTATTATTATTATTACGATATTATAAATATTAGTACTCTAGTTGATTTTAACTGGAGTTGCAAAGAAACTGCTAGTCAAAGATGACCTCATTTGCGCCTCGATCTGAATGCTCTCTCTCCCTCTCTCTCTCTCTCTCTCTCTCTCTCTCTCTCTCTCTCACTCTCTCTCCATTACTCCGTTAGAAAAGTATTGTAGGGTCGTTATTTATATATATTTGTACAGTTTTCATGCATATGCATGGACTATTTTCAATATAAAATTAAATAATCCATTTCTCTCTCTTCATCTATCAATATTCGTCATAATAAAACTGTTTATTGTAGTGTACTAGAAAAAGAGTAAAATAAGGACTGAATAGGGAAACAAAAATTCTCAAAATGAGGTAAATTATATTTTTTTCAAAACAATATGTTCATTAAATTATTATATGTTTTAGGGTTTTCAACTACATAAGCAATGCCATCAAAATTAAGGGCAATGGCCTAGGCGTCAACCTATGTGTAAGATCATTTGTTTGGAATCCATATCATGATATAATTTAAGAAAAGTCCATTATTATGTCCGCGTCCACTACATATAGGGGCATTGTTTTTTGTTTCCTACATAGAAGACAAGTACTCAAAACTGTTTCCTACTGGGAATGTCTGGTAATTAACTTCCCAATTGAATTGATCTTGAGTTTTTAATTGTCATGGGAAAAAAAACCTCACACGATAGCAGAGTAATCGTGTTCGCAAACAAAACATAAAATGCAAAAATCAGTCAAAAGAAACGAGAACCACGTGTACTGTATCAAACATATTAAGATAAGTGTACCTGAATATTATGATAATGAAATGTTTTGATTTTAGAAGCTTTGATAATTTAGACGTTTCGTACATATAATTTACTTACATTATATACAATGTTTGCATGATTAAGTACAAATTGTTTCATACTGTATCTTTCATCATTAAAAAAAATGAAAAAATTTCCACCTTGCCATGAATAAAAAGACGTGCAAGCTTTGTATAATAATAATAATAATATTAATAATAATAATAATAATAATAATAATAATAATAATAATAATATCAATAAGAACAACAAAAATATCATCATTATATTATTATTATTATTATTATTATTATTATTATTATTATTAAAAATGTTTACTTATATTTTTGGGGATGGGTCTTAGAGGTTAAGGTTTAATACCATGTGTCCTATTGGGCAGATCTCTACCGAAATATCTCTCCATATCCAGTCAACGTGTACAGATGAATCCTTGTGTTATTTTTAATTGGATTATATTTTCATACCACAATGTTCTTTTCAGAAAATCATCTCACACGAAGTTTAAGTGGGGTTACCTTGTAATCATAAGAGTTCTTTTGGTATTGTCCGAATTTAAATTTTGTGAGAACATTATTAATATTTTTGAAAGTGTCACCCTATTTCACAACAATACTTTTCAAACTGCTGATTCAATTGGCTCTGGTTTGAAATATGGTATTTATTTTGCGGCAGTTCGTTTCCTGTATAGGGACATTATGTTCAGTTAGTATTCAATCTTGACCAAGTATCATTTATTTGAATAATTGGAAAACACTTAGGAATGGTTCTCTTTTTTCTTGTGCTCGTCCTCTGGAAAATTGGAGTCCTTTTGGTAGAACTTCAAAGGAACACCAACAATATTTGTTGATAGAAAATATGTTTTTGCAGGTGCTAATAGGGTTGATATCTCATAATAAATGTACCTTTCGTGAGAAAATTTCTGACAGATTTGGTCCTGTAGTGTTCTTGATGTTAATCATTTACATTTTATTACTGCCGTGTAATATTGGCATATCAAACAGCATGTAAACGGCACTCAATAAATATAGCATTCTATGGTTTCTCATCAAGATGCTAAATGAAAAACAGATACATCTTTTCAACATATCGCTGTTAGCATCATGCTTGCAAATATTGCATCAAATGACATGCACAATTTTCTCGCAAATGTCGTTAAGAGCGAATGTTGCGAATATGCACAATTGATGTATTATGTACCAAGCCAATGCATTTTCTACTACATGCAACCAATTACAAACAACTGCATGAAAATGATGAACACCTTTGCTATTGTGCATAATTTAATGGACTCTCTTTATCTCCTCATAATTAGCAATAGACGTGGATAACATGTTATAAGGCGTTATTGATTCCGAAAACTGAACTAGCCCTGGCACAAAGCAAACAATACTTCAAAGTAATAAGCAGATGGAAATTAATCAAACGATTTGTTATTTATAGTTTGGTAAGTACATTTAAACATGAAATCTTCCTCTTCATTCAGTAGCTTATTTACTCAGTGTCTCAAAAACTTCAGAATAGGCTTCCGTGCATATATAGTCTACACCCGGCCTTCATTTGATCTCAATACTGTATTGGAAAAAACAGTCACTTTTCAGTACTGTCCAGGCTCCATGGCAACAGTCGTAACAGATCATCTATTTATCCATTGATTGACAGCTCGATAAATAGATATAGATGAACATATATATATATATATATATATATATATATATATATGTGTGTGTGTGTGTGTGTGTCTTGTGTGTGTGTGTGTGTGTGTGTGTGTGTGTGTGTGTGTGTGTGTGTGTGTGTGTGTGTGTGTGTAAAGAAGCTTGTGTCATATCATGTCAAACGTCAACAATAATTATAGGTTTTATTTTGTCAAGAAGTTAACAAAAATGAAGAGGAATTATAATATTAATAGCATAATTATAATAATATATTAATGTAGGACCGAATTTCATCTGATATAAGATCGGAAGTAAACAACATTTAGTATTAGGGGCGAGAGAGAAAAGAAATTTCTAAGACCGCTTGAGTATGTGACTAAAAAAAAACAAATTTGGAGAAATATTTACTCTGTATTAGAACGATAGCTGTCTGAAAATGAAGATGGATGTTTAGGCTAACTACGTAATATATAATATATTGCTTCCTAAATGGACCAAAACCCTTGAAAACACCTACCATAAAAAAACTCTGACAATTTTTTTCTTATTCTTCTCCTGACATGATTTATGTGCATGATTCTGTCTTGCAAATGGACAATAATAGTCAAATAATAAAAAGCAATTTCCAAGTCAGAGGAAACGCTGTCTAGTAAGCCACGTACATACAGAAGAAAGAGTATCCGTTCCTGCTTACAAAGACAAGTGTTTCATCACTGCAGCATAACTTAGAAAGTATCCGTTGCAATTTAAGCAGATTTTAAAAGTTTTTTTATTGCCATAAAATTATATTTAAAGCAAGATCGTTAGGATAATGTTCAACTGAACCAACAAAGTTTTAGGTTTCGCACGACATAATCACGTGAGTATTTTTAATCGATTATGCAGTAAAATTGTAAAATTGTTTTCATAAGACTGAGTTGGATACTTAGGTATATCATAATTGACAGAAAACGTTATTATGTTCTTTCTCCAATTTCTTAGCGACATATATATTTGACAAGTTTCGGTATACTTAAGAAAAGAAATTTAAAGAATCTTCTGCCAGGTCTTCATTAGTTATGAATCGCAGACTTGTAAGCTGACCTGGATATATCTATTGTCATTACCAGCTCTTTTTCCATTTAATTTTGTTTACTCCAATGAACAGATACGATGACTCGCTGGAGAAGCTATATGTTAAATAAAATGACTCCTCCTTTCTTTTGATAACCTCATCTCTCGTTCTTAATTGTATCACAAGGTGCATGTTACTGCAAAATATATCTTTTATTACCAATTTTTACAAAGCACATCTTTATATATATATATATATATATATATATATATATATATATATATATATATATATATATATATATACTAAACTTCTATATCATTTACGTCATATTTTGGATGCCTGTAATTTTTGGCTAATTATTAAGATCTACTATATTTTATAAATATGAAACAAATTTCTTGTCGTGATATAAAAAAAAGAATGATTCTGCTGCAAATTGTATGCCCATACCAATTAATCACGAAGTGATTATATTGAGATATAGTAGGGTAAATCAGAAATGGATACTCATTACGGTGGACACTAGATTATTTTGGACACTACTGTATATTCTTCAGTATTTACTTATAATCTAAGACGACGTACCTATCTATATCGTCAAAAGTTGGATTTTCACAATTATGGAGATAAAAAGATATATAACTAAGACAGAATATTAAATAAAGGATGAATTTAAAATTAAAACGACGCCTCACTCCCAAATACGACTGTCTTCGTATTTTATTTCAGTTTCTATGGGGCGAGAGAATGAAGAGTGATATGCCAGTAGCTCCGTGAATGAGGTAGGTCTAATCTTAACCGACACCTATTCAGTCATTTGATATATTAAGATAACATGAGTTAAAGAATCATTTTTAAAAATGGGAATGGACCATGGCAAAATTTAGTGAGCACGTCAAAAAGGAATATTTGGAACAGAAAGAGAAGGAAATTTGAAGAATCTGGCAATTTTTTTTTGAGAGCTGATATTTTGGCAATATCTGTTTTGAAGGAGCAACCACAAAGTTCAAATGAATATTTATCTCGGAATATTTAAAAGTTTGTCCCATCCAGACTATTCTACAACCAATAAAGTATTGAAAATAAGCTGACATTGAAGTTCTTTATGATATACTCAGTAATCCGGAATGTTTGGTGCCTTTTGAAATGATGCAATGATTGTTTGAGACACTTCTCCTTGTTATCCAAACTTCTAAAAGTCACGGAAAAGTAGTATTAATCATCACTGATTACATAACAATATTGTGAAACAGGAAGATAAGGTTATACACTTGGTGACTCTGTAATCACTGAAATACATTTGCAAAAATCTTTCGCAATTAGAAGTTTCTAATTGGGTAAAAATACGTTCCTTAAAGATTAAACTGATCTGCTTTCATTTTAAATTCAGTCATAGAAAATTCACAACATTTTAAAAAATGATTAACATTATAGATAATAATTGGTGCACTTTTTGTATACAAAATCATGCATAATTAGTTGAAAAATACGTAGTTAGATGAAACAACATGGAGGACTAGTTTCCTAAACAAAAGGCCTCATTCATATTTGGATAACTTGCAAATGTAATTCTTGACTGTTGTAATAATTCTGTCTAGATAGATAATCATGAACAATTCAGAATATATATATATATATATATATATATAAATATATATATATATATATATATATATATATATATATAGATATATATATATATATATATATATCCCCTCAATAATTTCACCTCTTCTCATTAATCGTCGTTGGTTCTTTTGAGGTTTTATGGGAACAGAGTAAACCGGCATTTTATCTTCTATTGGTATGACTAGCGTTTGCTGAAAAAGATTAAAAATGAATTGCTCGTTGAAAAGAATTTACATTATTTCTAGAAATCTGCAAACCTTTATATCAACAAATACATGTAATGATATATGCTAATAAAGCTACAGAATTGTTTAGTGCCTATTAAAATAAGATACTTTTGTTACTTTACAGATATTACAGAGCTATTTCAACAGCCGGTTTTAGTCCAACAACATCTTCAGCAGCATGATCAATTGTATGACAAACAAATGCCACTTCATTTATACAGAAGAAATTTTAAACTATTGCCGAGTATTTGCGATCATTTAGGACAGTACGAATATTAAACACTGGTAAAGACAGATCAATTATCCGTCTATTTTCTGAAGATTTCAACAAAAGGAAACCACTCAGTGCGATCAATATGTCGCTTTGAATATGTATCACGAGGAAGAAATGTACAGTCGCGGAACATAAACTGCACATTTGTGCTATGGCAATAAAGTGCAGTCAATATTCCATGACTAAAGCATACCTGTATATGTACTGACTAATGGACCTTTTGTTGATATTATTACAGGTTATATAAAGACAATATTCATAATTGTTGAAGGTTGAAATCAAAGAATAAAATATTAATGTTTATTATTGGTTAGTGTTTGCATTATCTTGGTATTTAAATTATCTGCTTTTATCTATTTGTCTTTCTATCTTTCTATAGGCATTTAAAATGCAATAATAGTTTTCATTCAATGAATCATAATGAAGTCTGTATAAGATTTATACGTTAAGATCCTGAAAGCACATTTGCTTACACATATATAAATCAATTTTGGGAATAAATTAAGCAAAATAAAAAATATAAAAAATATTTTAATTGGAAGGAATGTTTAGCCGAACAATCTACCGACATATTAGGCAAGCAAAAGAAAAAAATATATATCCATACAGAAAAGTTTACATTACTCACGTCGATGAGGAGTTATCGTATACCACAAAACAAGAGAAACTATTTGAGGTTTAGAAACACTTTACTACAAAAATAAATAAATAAATAAATCAATCAATCAATAATCCATTCAATCAATAAATAAATCAATAATCCATTCATTTATTCAATCAATCAATCAATCAATCAATCAATCAATCAATCAATCAATCAATCAATCAATCAATCAATCAATCAATCAATCAATCAATCAATCAATCAAAGTAAAAAAATATGTCCTAGTACAACGGAAATGATACGATGATTCGTTTAATAGTTGGGACCCAGAAGAAAATATTGTGTTATTGAACAAATATATTATTTATATTTAAATAATATTTATACTAAGAATGGAGCCAATTACATGCTTTGTATTTGCTGTAGATATGCTTGTTCACCAGATAGAACGTTGAAACACACTCTACAAAAGATGTAAAAATTGCGCAAATATGATGCAATCGAACTGATGTCATAGTTGATGAAATGACAAAAAAGATAACAACGAAAAATATTTACTTGCAAATGTGGAGAAATCTGAAAGAAGGAGTTTACGGCCTCCTCTAATTTGTCTTCAACGAGAGGATAAATAAACATAATTATATGGCAAACTAAAAATAATATTGTCACCAGAAGGCTCAAGGATTTATTTAATAGGCGATTAAACATTTGAAGCGGGAGCTGCTATTGAGGTTAACGAGGTTAATAAGGATTTGTTTTTATTTTTTTAGAAATTGAAGTGTTTTGTGGAAAATAATAAGTAGAAACAGTCACAATGTGAATTTAGTGAAAGTCGAGCTATATTTATCGATTTCACTCCGAGTGAGGGAAGAAGACATAACACGCTGTATGGATTCGCATAACAGAAATTGCCTATAATAATAAACATAAATAAAATGGGAGATGAAGTTCAAGGGATGTTTAATATACTAGAAACAAAATTTAGTCGGGAAGTAAGTTATGATACACACTGGTCTTTTGTCAAAATAAATCATTAAATTCTACATGTAGGTATATACATATTATAAACCCATGAAAAGATCATCCCTGCAGGCCATTAAAATATAACCTTGACAAATGCAAACACTGGTTTCATAAATGACCAAGAAAAATACAAGACATAAAAAACTGAAAAAGAATGTAAGAATGTATGTTACTGTCCACAATACTGTAGACAAGCTTCTAAGCTCAGTTAGAATGGCAGAAACAGAGAAAGACAGTCGTGTAGATATGCTAATTGTATTTTACGGAAATGGGGATTTGGATAAATATCAAGATTGTGGATAAAATATATTTATCAAAATTTGCATTGTCTAAAGTAAGCAAAAGAAATACAATTCATAAAATACTTTTGCAATAATTGCTTAAATTACTTTTATTCTTAATTTAAATTACTAGCACACACGATTATACCATAGCACACACGATTATACCATAACACACACGATTATACCATAGCACACACGATTATACCATAGCACACACGATTATGCCATAAAATAGATACCACAATATCGATAATGCATAAAAGGGGTTCTGTCATTACATTTAGAAACTACCAGCAGCACCTAAATGTTCATATTGTTCTATTTTGTGATTTTGAAAGTATTATGGAGTCAATAAGCAATTGTAAACAAAACTGTAGAAATTCATGGACAATAAAAACAGCAAAACACATGCCATCAAGATGTTGTCTTTATCTTAAATCAGTGCACAAGGAAAGCGAAGCATATGTACATATTGTTTACAGAGGAGCGGACTGGATCTATATATTTTATGAGTATTTACAATCAATTGCTGAAACTAGTTTTAAAGCACTTAGACCAACACACATTAGTAAAAGGATATTCATTAACGAAAATAAGAAGCATTATAACTCCACCAAGATATGCACTGTTTGTGAAAAGGAGATAACTGACGACCGAGTTACCTCTTAAGACGAAGACGAAGTTACCACTGTTACCGCCAAAAACTACAAAGAGAGAGAGAGATATCATGATCACGTAACTGGAAAATATAGAGGTGTTACACATATCGAATCTAAATTAAATTACAAATATCCTAAATATATACCACTATTTGTTCCTAATTTGTCTTATCTGATTGTCATGTTCGAATTAAACAACGATCCAGGTCAAGAAAAAAAAAAGTACCAACTAATGATGAAAAATACATTTTGTTTTGTAAGGATTTTATAGGAGATATATTTAAAAAGGACGATGACAAAAAGTTGTCATAAAGAGAACAATTAGATTTATAGATAATGATCGGCTTACGGCCAATCACTAGAACCACTTGCGAAAATCTAAACGATGACAAATTCACAGATGCCTTAGAAAGGGCTAACGGAGTTAAACAGCATCCAATATTTATTTTACATTTTATTTGAACCTCAGAGGATCAGGGATAACAGATGAAGATTACCAGTATGTTAAAGATGTCATGAAACATTTCAAATTGAAATCTCTTGGTGGTCTTCATGGCTACTACGTAAAGAAATATACTTTAATGTTATGTGAAATTTTTAAAGAGTTTGGAAATGTCTGCATAAATAATTACAAACAAAATCGACCAGATTATTTTAGGACTAGCTCATGATGCTAGTTTGAAAATAATTAAGGTTGAATTGCTCACAAATTAAGATATGTTCCCTATTATTGAATCTGGAATTAGAAGAGGAATGAGCATTATACCGAATAGATATGCTAAAGCAAATCATGGGTATTATTACGAAGATGCAGAATACGATAAAATCAAGGTCAAGTTCATTCATTATGTACGTTAACGTAAACAATTTGTATGGTTGGGCCATATGCCAACACATGCCTGTCAAAAACTTTAGCCGGGCAAATGTGCATCAAATAAAAACTATCGAAGAAAATGTCATGTTTTGGAGTTATGAAAATACATATGGCGGAATTTTAGGGGTAGATTTAGAAGTACCAACACAGCCGAAAGACTATATTAATGACTATCCTTGAGCACCATAAAAATTAACTCGCAAAAAGGGATAGATCTCCATTACATAAGAAATTGGAAGAAGATAAAATGGGTGCAAAACCTCCAGTACCTAAATTATTGCGCACGTTAAGAAGCAAAGATAGTCATGTTATCCACTATCGTAATTTGAAGTTTTATGTTCAGTAAGAATTAATATTACATATAGCAGTTTTATTCGACCAACACCCATGGTTAAAATCTTATATTGAATTGAATACTTCTTTGAGACGAAAAGAACCAATGACTTTGAAATGGATTTCTTTAAACTAATGAATAATGCTGGGTTTGTAAACAGATGGAAAATTTATAAGTGTAAATATACGTACTAAAAAAAATAAGCATTTTAATCATAAAAAGGATATTTCATTTGCAAGGAAAGCAATAAAAGAAAAAGATATGGTATTATTCAGTTTAAAGTACAAGAAAACCAAATTAATCAAACCAATTTATGATAACTTTAAAGTGCAAGAAGTAAGTAAGTTGCTTATGTATGACTTCTACAACCAAGCTCAAAGACAAATATGTTAATAACATAATGTATGCATTAGCGGTTAACGGCACCTCAGCACAAAAAATTGCTATATGGTGCCAATTAAAAATACAGTTCTAAAACTATAAAAATGAAGAATTGCACAAAACGTTAGGAGGATAAACCCTTCCTAATAAATGTAAACACGAAGTACAGGAAGATAAAATATAAAAAGGAAAGATGTTAAAAATTCTGTACAAGGTATGGAAAATGAAACATAAAAGTAACACGTGTAAAATTTTTAAAAACGTGTGACTGGTGATAAAATGACACGTTTAATGACAGATACAGATTCATTATGTATTAAAGTAGAGACAAATAACTTTTACAATGACATAAAGAAAATATTCTGTTTCACGACACAAGCGGTTACAAAAAAAAATAATACTTTTGGGGTTCATCATATGACTAAAAAGATACCAGAACTTTTTTTAAGTGGAGTTAAATGGTGTTTCAATAAAAGAAATGTGTTGTCTTAGAAGAAAAGCTATATGCTGTTTGGACTGACAAAGATGAAAAAAAGATGTGCAAGGATATTAAAAATAGGTAATAAAAAAGAATCTAAAATCAGAAATGTACCAAGATTGACTATTGTATTAGAACATCCCATCATGAGATATATAATATTGCGGTAAATATGGTTGCATTAAGTTGTGATGATGACAGGAGATATTTAATGCATAACATAAACACACTTCCGTGTTGTTTCTGCAAATGCTCATAATGCAACTGTTCTACCTCCTTAAAATAACTCGGATAATCCAATGCCATTAAAAGTTTATTTCTTTTGTTTTCTTGTACTTTTTCAACTATTTCGTCCTTATTACTGCAGGTACTACTCTGTATTCATCCAGAACATTTTCCCTACACTTTTTATGTTTGAAGTAAATCACCACTATAAATCTAACATTATAGCAAAGATCTTTTATAACAGATGTATACTTTTGCAATATAACCCATACAGATATTTCATAATGTCTACCACTGAATACTAACTTGATTAGGTTGGTTGTTGTTTTTTTGTTTTTGTTTTTTTTTTTCCTCCAAGATTAACACAATCATCTGTTAGGAATAAAGTATTAGTTCCCTGGTAAACACGAATGAGTAATTCTAACCATTTATTACCAGGATCAATTACAATTATATCATCGTCTCTTAAGTATCATTTTCAACTGTGAGTCTTATTGTACATAAAAGTTGGACAGACAATAACAACAAGAGTCCTTATATTCCGTTTCGATCAAATCTTGTGCAAACGTTGTCTTTCAGAACTTTGTAACACCACATATCATCATATTATGACGTCCTTTAAAATACAGTGATTACTTACTAACTTATTAGTTTCTGCCACGTTATTTAATAAGTAAAACTGTATACATATCGGATTGTTCTGAATATCTACCTGAGCATCAGACACAAAATAAATATACATTTTGAGTGCATGTAGTTTTTTTTTTTTTTTTTTTTTTTTTTTTTTTTTTTTTTTGTTTTTTTTTCTTCACAATGTTGCGTTGGATTAGGATGTTTAAAAGCCAGAGGAGTATTCTCTTGTTTGTGAGGAGTTATGTATTTTCCATATATTGTCATTCTTGTGTGCTATTTACGTAGCTAAATTTTAAAGATATATGAGGTTGACATAAACACTAGCACCCATTGCAATGACAATAAATACATTCTCATAAGTTACCTGCTTATCAGAAGGGTGGTAATAATCATTAAGTTTATGTTGCATAGGTTTCTTTAAAACAGAACGAGTAGAAAAACAGAGAGCAAAAGCATCATCCACATTATAAAGCATCTGAGTAGCATAGTGATTCGTTGAACTTTGCTCTGTTCTCGTTGAACTCTGCAGTTTTCTACTGCAGTTCTTTATGGCTTTTATCGTGCCTTACTAATTCCTCATTTGAACCATTTAGATCAAATAATTAATAAAAAATAATTACTACGTGTGAATGATAAACCGTTAGCAATTGCTCCTTCGATTATTGCTGCTTCTGCTAGCATACGGTCTATTACTTACGCTATTTCATGATAACAAATTTTGATAGTGCTACCTGCTATTATATTGCGTAAGAAATTATTTATCTATATATTCTTGCTTAATCGAAAATAATAAAGTTTTGTTCTCTTCTATACAGTATGTACATGTTCCTTTTACACTGTATAGATCAGTGTGAAGTTTCTTTATCAAGTTCTAATGTGTAAGTAAGGCGTTTGTCGGATACAACTAATCCAATAATACAGTTATTATTATGCAAATATTTAAAGTGCAATTTTAGAAAAATCGTATATAGACCTGATTTCTTTATCTGAATAACACATTGCTGTGAGAAATTTATTGCGTGTCAATTGTATTCTGCAAAAGGTGATGGAGTAAGTAATCCATAATTAGTAGCTACTATTTGGGGTGTAATTTAAGCATTGAAATATCCAGCAATCAGTATTTGGGTTCATTTATATTGATATTGCTTGTAACTTTTTTGTGATACTATTATTCACAAGTGTTAATATATTATCAACTTGTTCTCTGCATGTTTTTATAACTTTTAAAGTATTATCCTCCAACGTCTTACATTTTTGTGTGTCAACACATCTTTGCACACACTGCCTGGTAGTTGCATCAGATTATTTTACAGGATCACAAATATTTGTAATACTGTTGTTATTTAAGTTTAAGTAATTGTATTTTGACTGGTCTATCGACGGTTTCTAAATTAAAATAACTAGGGCCTCGATTCCCCCCCCCCATGACATTTATTTTTTACGCTTGTAACTTAATCCAAATTACTTAACCTAAATTTATAGTCAAACCGTGGAAATGTTTTAATGTTCTATCTTCATCTGTAATGCTGATATTCAGCCTGTTTATGGTATATCTTAGTAGTTGTTTGTAATGACCATTTACACTGTATGAAACAAAGTCACCAAGACAAACATTTTGAACATGCAGACACTGTAGTAAACGTGAACAATATCTGTTGCAGTAATATTTGGTGTTATTAATCTGGTTCAGGAAAATGTATAAATTGTCAGGTTTCGAAAATCCACAAACTCTATCTGATTCGGTATACGTCTGTATCATAGCAATTTAGAGTTGTAGCTGGTATATACACTGTATACTTATTGCTTGACGTTACTAAAACTTTAAATGTGTATTTTAAGCACTCAATATTAATACTTTCTTTATCTTCATTATTAGAAGTCATTCACTCCTTAACTTTGTTGAATGTTCATGTACATTTTAAAGTTAAACATCATCTGTGATTACAACTTTTGTTTCATTTATATCGTTTATGAAATAGAATATGTTGTTTTTTATTATTGAAAATATTGTAAAAATCGACTAAACAGAAAACCTTTGTCGATGTAATGAACTGGATATTATTCCATTTCTGTTATCAATTGGATTTGTAGAATATATTTTTTTCTCAAGTTTGCTTTCATTGGTAATATATATATTCATTTCTTCATTTGCATAGGAGAAATTAATCCAAGCATGAGATAAAGATTTTATATTTAATTTTTATTCTCTTACTTTGTTCTAATTGTAAGTTTCTCTCAAATGTTATTCTACTTTATTTTGTGTTTCCATCCTTTGAAAGTTCTTTTTTAGCTTTTCAATATTTTGGTTTTCTGGGTTACCGAATTTCTTTCTGATTGCGTTCTTTGTATTTACGAAATAGACAGTTTTTGTCTTTGCTCTGCTTTCAATTTAGGAATTACAGCACTATTTTTCAGGATTGCTGTCATTGCTCCTCTTCGCTTTGCTTACGGCCTTGCTGTCATTGCTCCTATCAGCTTTCTTTGGCTTAGATTTTATCATTGAAACATATTTATCCTCCTTAGGTCCGCTAGTACTCATTTACTTACCTAATTATTTTGTCTGGTAGTATCCTTTGTGCTATAAAATAATCGATCGTAAAATTGCTGGAAGAAATCGGAATAATCAACTTTATCAGTTTTTTAAGGTTCCTTTTTGCCAATGAATATATTAACATATTCAACATATTCTTCAAGAGCATGAAGCATGCTATACCTAACTTTAAGAACTGAGCTAACAGTTGCATGGTAAACAGTATTGAGTATGTTGCTGGTTTCACTTTCCATTTATTATTGTGAAAGTCTTACTGGCTCACTCGCTTGCGTCTTCTATCGCAGCATTTCTAGAAATGCATTTTGCTTGTACTTTAACTAATGTTATGAGTTTTTTTTTTACTGGCTAATCAGGTATATCAGTTTTAAAAATCTTTGAGTACACACTCTTTGGATACAATAATTTAAAACCTATTCCTAATACAACAGTTACATTACCTATCAAGAACTACATTTGCTTTTTTGTGCTTCTTGTTTTACGCATATCAGTTTTACTCTGTCATTGCTTCTCTTCTAGTTGTTTTCTTTGCTTCTTGCTCTTGTTTTAATTTATCTGCTTTGGCTTCTTGAATTTTTTTGCGAACGTTTACCAAGTTAAACTTAATGTCGATCTTTCTTCTTTTGTATAGTTACCTTCCTTGGTGATTTGTCAACCTTAGAAATTTCTTTATTTTTTCTCTCACCACCCTCCATTTATTTTGCAACAAAAGTAACAGTTAACGAAATATGATTTTTAGGTTAGAGGCGAAGAAAAGACAATTATTTAACGCAACCCTTTACCTAAACTTTTTTCATTTTGAACTCATTTTAAAATTAATTTGAAAGACGCCATTAGTACAATTTTTATAGTACGATTTAGTACAAAATAAATGAAGACCAAGACATGCCCAAAATGCAACATAGAAAAATCGGTTGCTGACTTCAACAAAAACAGCTATTGTAAGTCTTGTTATAAGGCACATTTTAAAACGTGGAGACAAAACAATAAGATCTTTTGTAAAATTATGAGCGAAGATATGTTACGACTCTAGGTCTTAAAATAATGTAACAGAAAGAAAGTGAAACCAACAATGTAAGTAAAATGAACAAGCAATTTATTTCTAGACAATTGAAGTGAAAATTCAAAAGACACTCACATTAACATGAATTAAAATCCAAAAATAATCCAATAATCCTAAGTGTCATAATCACAAGTCCTAAATATAGAATGTTGCGAATGAATTCCAGTAGCCTTGTATGTCCTGATGGGCTAGTAGTCTTGAATGTTCGGATTTCTCTGCAGTCTTGAATGTCCTGATATGCCTGGATGATGTAATCCAGAATATCTTTGAATGAATTCACATAAATCCCAAAGTCGAGTATTAATCCAGTGCGAAAATTAGCACTTTTGGTAATTCCAAAGAATATTTCAAATAAATAATTCCTATCTCTGAATTTGCTCTGATTTTCTCAACTGTAACATGTGATTACTAAAATAAATTCCTTAATAGACTGATCTTAATAATATGAAGTTTAGTATAGGAATGAAATCTTGTTTACCAAACCTGTATAAATATAAGGATAAGTCACCTGACAGATTATTCTAAATTTCTAATGGAAATTTCCTGTGCGTACGTGTTTTTCTCGCATGAAGATATGGAAAATTAATCTAATTGCTAAATGCTATGTAAACAATACTGACCTTGAACTTAAATGCAGTAAATGTGTTGTTTACTTAATGACGAAAGTACAACTTACCTCATGGACACATAAATTCAATATACATAACAGATAATAAAGAACAAGTAAATAAATACCAAAAATTAAATACCACATGGACGAAAACCTCAAAATATCCCACTTGGCAAAAGCTAGAATTTTACGTGCATTCATTCAAAATATCAAATCTAATACAAGCTGAAAATGCTTGTTGTTCCATGATTGGAATGTTACCAAACATGGTTAAATTTACAAGCTTGAAGGTGTTGATAAAAAAAGATTTAGCTATAGATCATTTTACTCCTTGTGCCTCGTTTGATTTATCTGATTGAGAACAACAAAGAAAATGTTTACACTTGTTAAGTACACGATATATGAAAGCTATTGAAAACAGGTCTAAAATGATAAAATGTCATCAAAATGAGAAATAGAAGAATACAATAAAAAAGTATAATTTTAAAAACTGCTAATTTTATAATTGATGATATTTTTAAGCACACCTGTTAGTCTGCTTTATATCTTTTCTAAACAATTTAAGTATGCCATAGATAAACACTCCATTAATAACACCAGTTGTTACAACCTTAACCAATGGGACATATTTAACGATTACCAAACATCGAATGCACATTTAATTGCTATTATTTTCGGTGTTGTACCTTGCACGAAATTGTTCGCTTTGCTCAAAGTTTCGACGTTATTTTGCTCTGTTGTTTGTAAACTGTATGTGCTTAAATTTTATCAAACTTGCACCCAGTGCAGAAAAAGGTAATCCGAACCTAAATGATAAAAACCCAGTAAAATTTTAATACCATTTGATGTCATACAATTCACTTTCAACTCTGCCTTTTTTCGCTCAAATTAGAGATGTTACTCCTTGTATTACTACATCTGACAATGACTTTGATATTTTAGCCGATATCGCATTTACCAATTTTTTTTTTGTTTTCTTGATTTGTTTTCCGTCCACTGTTTCCTAATTCTTCGTAATCTTGTCAGTTAAATGTTTACCATTTATTTTCTTGTGTGTTCCATTTGCTATACTAATTTTTAATTCCTGCTTGTATTATTATTCATAGCTTTACTTTGATTTGCGGTTCTCACTGTTATTTTTTATCTTTTACAAAACCCAGTTCTTTTTTAAGTTGCTTCTATCCATCTAAATAGTGTAAAATGTCAGAATTTAGGTGGAAGAGATTTTGATAATACTTTTGATAATCCTGTTTACAATGATGATGAACACGAAGAACAATCGACTGATGGAATAGTTGATGAGCCCTTTACTGTTATTTTATCTAACGATGGATTTGGAATTGCTCAACAGCTATCTACAAATATAGTTGATGAATACAACACATGTTAAACATTGATTAAACATAGATCAATATAAAGCAATTAAATTCATTTAAATTTGAGGGAAAAGCATTGATTTATCAAGGAGTAGAGAAAGATATAATGCAAGTTTCTAACGAGGGTAAACCAAATAGTATGCTATTACCTAACTATATATCTATAGACAAGCGGAAGTGATTTTTGAAAGTCTTTGCGTTGCAAAAGAGACGAAAATAAATGTTTACAACCAAATGAGAAAGGTTCCAGTGAAAATAGAGATGCAAACCTTTAAAACAAATGAGCCATTAGAACCAACCGTTACGAGGAGGCAAGAAATAAAAATGTATGATGATACAGAGTTAGAACAAATTGTAAATGATGTAAGCGATTTAGGTAATGATTTTAAAAATGGAAATATTGATGTTGATAATGAAATTGCAAAATTAGAAAAAGCTTCCAACAGGGTTTACCAAAATGAAGGAAATGATAACAAATTATTTTTTACCCGAAGAAGAAAGAGTATAATGAGGTTACGTAAATTCTATTGATGTAGTAAATTCAAAAAAAAAAAAAAAAAAAAAAAAAAAAAAATTAAACTAGACATTAAAATATATGACAATTATATAGTAGATATATAGATTATTAAAAAATACCATCAACGCAAAAATGAAAAAAAAATAAAATAAAAAAAATAAAGCAAGGCTAAAAGTGCAAGAAATTTTGTAATCTTCTGAAATTAAAAGGGCGCACATAGTTGTACATGTAAAAGATTTAGAAAATAACTTGACAAAATATTAATATTGATGCAAAAGATCAAGAACAATTACCATTGGGAGTAAGATAAAACACTTGTTGAAAATAAACGGTGTACCAATTGCTACGATGTTTGTAGTTATAGGTATGATAACAGTAACTTTTGGTCTAACCATAGCAAGTTCTGTACATGGTTTTTCAAGAGGTGAAGGAGGAGGAGGAGGAACAGATTTTGGAGGTAGTGGTAGTGAAAAGGTAGAATCATTTGTTGACACAGTTAAGAGAGTTATGAACAATATTGTGAACTATTTGTATGAGTTAACTAAAAATAAAACAGCAGCAGCATTTCCTGGTATCACTGGCAGTGTAATAAGCTGGCCTTTTAGGTTAGGTAGAAAATGTTTCTTTATTTCAAGATAATGACATGTTGATTATTCTTTTTTGAATTAGCTTGTTCCAAGCAGTGTTAAAAGGTTTATATTTGGTAACAAAAAGAATTAAAAAATGGGCGAGAATAGTGCTACTCCCGCAACAACATTCATAATTATAAACGCTTGTTCATTTGTGTCGTGATGGATGTCTTTTAAAACATGCTCAGTTGTGTTTGTACGTCCCGCCGTCCTGATTACAAGATTATCACCTGTTATGTATATTGTATCTATAATGTGTGCTTAAAAACTCCATTATAGTTAGGTTGTACTTATTTGTATCTAAAATACGGTCACTTGCAAACAGGATGTTTACCACCATTTGAGTTCAAGGCCGGTCTTATTTGCTGTTAGGTTGGGGTTTTCCACAGAATCCTCACGTCCTGTTATGATGTGGGTCATTAGCAATATGTATATAATAGAGACTTGATACGCATTAACTTCATTCCTGTGGGAATCCATTTGTGATCAGATTTTACATTGTGCCATTTAACTCAGATATCATTCGAGAGGAATTATTTATTTAAACATTCATAGGAATTACTAAGTGCTCATTGACTTTTGGATTAATATATTACTTTGGACTTTTGTGAACTCATTTCAAGACATTCTTGATTGTATCATTGTGTTACATCAAGACATTCAAGACTATTGGAACTAAAACGGAACATTCTATATTTTTGGACTTGTGATTAGGACATTTATTATTATTTGGTATTTGATTCACAATATTGTAAGTATCTTTTGAATTTTGCTTTGTATTATAGCGAGAAAATCGTTTGTTGATTTTAGATACATTGTTGGTTTCACTTTCTTTCTGTTACATATTTTTAAACCTAGAGTCGTAACATACCATTTTTGTCCTTCTTGTTTACATAATTATTACCCACGCTCTGTGGTCTTATTTCATTGTCTATCATTTGACGAATTGCTACAGACTGCAAATCGGCTGCTGGTATTATATTCTTTACAACGTCACCATTTACAGCAGTATTTATTAATAAATTAAAATGTATCTGATGACTTTTTTAAATTGCTGTTGTACCCAGTAATGTTCCCTGTTGTCATCACCATATTTCTTCTTAACAAAAATAAACACCACCAATAGCATAGTTTAGTCTAACATTTGATTTTGAAATATATTGCTGAAATCTTATTGTAATGTTTTCATCTGAGACATATACTTGATTACACAAAATTAATGTCTGAAACAACTTTTATTCCGTGTTTTGAAAGGTGGAAACAGACTGTAATAAATATTCTATTTTGCACTTCGGCACCTAAAACACATATCACATACTATCTGATACTATGACTTAGTCTAGATATTCCTTCTTCTGTTAGTCCGTTGTTATCTAGTAGAATAAATATGCCCATCGTATTTTCATCACTTGTCAACATTTTATTCATTTCTTCAGCTGATATATTCCTCCAGTATTTGTAATAATGATGTGGTTTGTAAGCATTTACCACATCAGCTGATGTAAGTTCTCTAAAATCCTGATGTACAGTTGTATGCTGTTCAGGACCATTATCAATAAAGTATTTATTTTTGCATTGACGTATCTTCATTGATGAGAAATAGAAATATTAAATTATTACAGATTATGTTCAAGTATTTAAGATCTATATTATTATTTCTTGGATTAAAGGCTTGCTAATTAGGTCATAATTGTGAGCATTCAGACAACAGTGGTCTTATCTGAAACTAAACGTGAAACTTGATTTATTGATTTTACTAATTTGGGTATGTTTCGATCGGATAAATGCCAATTAGATATTCTAAACCAAGCAGTTGATATTCATACTGAACAGTTTAAATGATTTTGCCAGAATAACATATGACAGTGTGATCTGTATATGTTCATTGATTCAGCATTGTGAAATTTAAAAGTGAAATTATCAAACATGCTCGATAGGCTTGTACGTAAAATAATTGTCTTTTTCATCTCTTTAAATATTTGTGTAATGCCTTTATTAACAGGAATGTCAAACTGAGTTGCAGGACAAAGATACGGTGCACTAATTCTTAGTTTTAAAATAAAATTGAATGGATCATTTATTTGTCACAAGTTTTAATACCTTAACTAAATTATGATATTTGTTCGCAGAACTTTGTGTACAAATTTTAAATAGTTTATTTTATTTTGCCTAAATTTGTGGGTTCAGTGTTGCCTCTACCTCGCTACGAGGACTGATTGCTTACCTAGAGAAACGTCGACACTTCGCAAAAATATTTTTATTTAAATTGGGTTTTGTTTTATTTTTGTTGTTTTTTTTTCATATTGTTTTTAGTTAGTTTTTGAAATTACTATTTTCCTAGTGGAATGATTATTTGGAGGTTTGAGACTCGAGAGTTGGGATTTGAGTGTTCACTGTTTCCACTGTCTTAGAGAAGAATGTGTTGATCCGCGGGACAATGTTTACCTCGATGCGATCATTAAGCATGTACGCTGAGACAGTTGTGTCTCTATCGCTATCTCTCAAACATTAAAATGAGCGTTTAAAAATTTTTATCTCAAAAATTGGTTGAAAAATATATAGTTTCCACTATCTACCTTCTATAATCTAACACCTATCTTCTATCTATGAAAAACGTGAATATAAATATGTTATATTATCTGCTTAAAAAATTGGTTGGAAAATAGAGTTTCCTTCTATTGTCACAGTGATCATGTTGACATTCGATTTAGAAGAAATCGGTGTGGTGGCCTAGGATTTAATATACTACTACTACTACTACTACTAATAATATTATTATTATTCTAAATATTATTATTATTATTATTATTATTATTATTATTATTATTATTATTATTATTATTATTATTAATGGAAAATCAGGAACAAAAATATTGACAAATCTGTAAAGGTCTATATCACCTAGAAAACAGTATGACGTGCTCTCTTGGAGCTTTACAGGTAAATCCAGAATATTTCAAACATAAACTCGTGCAAATTAATATTTTTAAAATAATATACAAAGAGTCGATTTATCTAAATGTTAAATTCTGCGTTTTTTATTGTTGTTGTTTGTTTGTTTTAGGTTAAAGGATAAAGACTGAAATTTCAGCTTGCGTTTAAAGAATATACACTGATGATTCGATATTTTTCTGCACGCGATTTAGTTCATGCTCTTAGACTAAAAAAATGTTTAGACTTTTTTAAAACCGATACGTGGCTGAACTATAGTATGTCGAGATCAGGAAGAGCTATATTTTAAATATACTTCAAACTGAGCATTTTTTAAAATAATATACAAATAATGTTAATTAGAGTAATAGCAGAATCGATTTCGTGACATAAAAAGCAGTCAACCGAATGCCAAGGCTCGTAACCAGATTGTTCAATATTGATTTTTTTAAAGAGATCATTTAATGGTTGTTTCCCTTTGGCCACAATCATTCCAGGGTGAAACTGCTCCTGTGCCCTCAGCACATGAGATATGAACTACAATAAAATATCTTCAATGAACACGTATTATTCCAACTACGGATTAAAAGTATCTATAACTTGAAGTCATCGGAATTCTGAACAATGATATTCTCAAGGTCCTCATTTAAAAACAAAAGAACAAAAAACAAAACACCTTTTCCACCTCCCCACCCCAACATTTATGGTAAATTGCTTCAACTGGTTGTACTTTTGGTTTTGAATTATTTATTTTAATTCACAGTTTTGATGTTCAATTGAATATTGTACATTTTGTCGCTCAGGATCCGTTGAATGGTTACCATTGTATACTCCCCTCCCCCTCCCCCGAGTTCTCAGTGTATAGATTTGTTAATACATTCATCAATTTACATGTTGAGATCTAATTTAACATGTAAAAAAAACTTATAATTGCCAAGGCAATCGATGTACGAGTGATATACATGGACATTATGCGCACAGCAATTCTTTACATATGAAGTGTACATATAAATATCAACTTATTATTGTTGAGCAAATGTTAAATAAAAAAGAAAACTAGTTAATGAGTATACCATATTAGGCTTTGAAACATACACAAAGACAAATATGCTGTGTACAAATTATAATTTTGTATAATGGGGAAAGATGATGAGTGTATCCTCATATGCCAGAACAATTAGTCTCCGCATTTATACCCTAAAAGATCACCGATTAAATGAGTGGAAAAAAATCGATATGCTGACTGAATAATCAAATGCTTAATATTGATAAGTTACAAGTATAGCATAGACTGAATAAGCAAATAATATAAACTAGATTGATTTTAGCTTCACCCGCAAGTAGGCGTCAAGCGAACTCAATGATTATTCAGGGATTGAAATACAGAATCTTTGGAACTTAAATTATTACGTATTTCGCGCACTTGGAGCGCAACAACCCTTATATTTTGGGCCCGAAGATGAATTTTGAAAAATTTTGCTGTTTTTGACTAAAGATCTAAATACGTCAATATATTGTCTATTTCAGTTTGTGCAATTGACCCAAAAATTATGACTGATGACAAAGAATGTACCCATAGATAGTCGTTAGGATTAAATAAAATCCCATTTGGAAACACCAACCAAAGCAGCATCCAAATACAAGGGATCTAACCGATAATATCATGTCCGCGGCAAAGGTTTTCTTGTAGAAGGACAAGAGATCAAGATCCGAGAAGTTAACACATTTTTCCTTGATGACTTATTGGAAGTCATCAAACACTTACTGGATGATATTAGGCACAAACAAGACCTAATAAGTTTGTTGCTATGTAGCTTGGCGTCAAAGCAGGTCTATCATGACGTAACAGTAACATCACTTCACGTCATACCATGTATTTATGCGCTATTCATTAATGAAAAATAATTTCAATAAAGTTCATTTTCAAGAATATTTGTATTCATTTTAATTTTAGGAACAGCAGTTTTTAGGTACAATTTATTATCTTACAAATAAATTGTAGCGTTTATACTGTTGGATATTGTGGTCTCGCCCAAAGTACATGGAGCTCGCAAGCTCTCCCCGTTGTACTTAGGTCTCGCCCACAGTATCCAACAGAATGTTATGGCGCTGCTACACCAATCTGGCAAGGGATGACAGGTTTTCTACCAGTCCCATTTGTTGAACATTGTAGTTAGTGAACACCGGATATTGAGGGAAAAAGCTGTGAAGGTCCTTGTACAAATACAATTGGTTGCATACATGAGATCAAACTCTTTGATGAAAGATGTCAAGAATCTGTTGCATTCTATGATGAATTTCTCGCCTACTTGGTATGATCTTTTCTGATCCGGCAAAGATAAAGGAAGTTGCACGTTTTCATAACGTACGGCTGATATCGCTGGCATGGAATTAATGAGTTTCAAAACTTTCACTGCAATTGGTTGAGTAAAATTTCTTTTAAAACAATGATCGTTTTTGAAAAGTATAACAAAATGTAAACGACTTTTGAACAGTTGTTCTGTAAACTGTTGCTAAATTTATAAAAAATATTAAAAAGTTCAAGAGGTCTTATTTCAAGACAATGATTGTATAGATAACATAACATGTTCCAAATATATTATTCTACAAGACAACTAGAGTCAAAGAAATATGCTTTGTTTTATTCTCTGCAATGGATACGGTGTTCAGTCTCTTTTTATACCATGATTGGAAAAGCATTTGCAAGAGATTTATCCAAAAGTTTATGTACACTGGAACAAATACATAAATCCAAACTTTGTACTTCCGTGTATGTCGAATTTAGTTATTTACTTTTGCAGTTAATATCTATGAATGCTTTGTGTTCTAATTACAATTTATAAGAAAAAAGTAAATTCTTCAGATACATCGACCCATTACTGTAATGTGTCGTATAATAGAGAAGATTTAATAGAACGTAAGAAATGTTTAAAATCAACCAGTAATGGCAAATATACTCAAACTAGTGACGTACCAAAAAGACATTAGAAGGTAGTTGATAATGCTGTTCAGCTGTTCAGAGAGAAAGATATAATTATATGACATTATTGTTTATTTATTTATGAAAAGGTAAAGTTAGTCAAAACTATATGCTTTTACCAAAGAAGATCTAGCGTATATACTCGCGTATACGTCGGGTCCAAAATGCAAACAATATAGATCCTGATCTGCTGTCGCATAATGCGATGGCGGATCAGGGCCTGTGTTGTTTGTTCTACTGATTAGTCCTTACAAACTGCATAGACCCAGATCTGCCGGTACATTATGCAAAGGCAGATCTGGGTCTATGCAGTTTGCAGTTGGGATTATGTATACGGGATTATATAAAGTAATGGTTATGATAGGAGTTAGAACAAATTTATTGAGATTAAAATGTATGAAAATGCCGAATATATCGTAGACCATTTTTTTAAATAAATTCAATTCTATTTTGAACAAATGAGTCTAGCAAAGTTGTAAATAGCAGCGGAAAATATTTATACAAAAGTTAAAATAGTGTGGAATAATACGTCAAATGCATTTGTCCTACCTTTTTGACAGATAATACACTTCATACTATCATGTGAAGAACATAAAGTATATACTTGTACGAAGCATATCGAAATCTGTCACTACCGTGCAGAGACATGGGCTATAGAAATAAGCTGAATTTATTCCTTTGTTTGTCTCAAAGAAACTCCTGTAATCTTTTCAAGAGATGCTTGAATAGTCATGCGAGAATAATGCCTGCCACCATAAGACTACTCTTTCAACAATATATAATATGGACTCTAATTGCCTCCATTTTGGAGAATTCTTCCATGTATTTCTAAGAGATTTTACTGACATTTGTCAACTAGCAATCTGCAGACATTATCCTTATTTAAAACCCTCATTTCGTCGTTGCATTCTTATCGATGCACACCCATTTGTTTACTTTCCAAAATTTATTGTTCGTGCAATGACTCTGATTTGGATGGGGGAAAAAATTACCGATTTATATCTCTAATTAACACACAACATTTCTCCTCAGCACGTGGCTAACGGTAATCTCGATAGCAAAGTCGAAGATATATTAGTGCACTATGCAATCGTATGTACTTAAACTATGATCAGAATGAATGGAAATATGTTTACTGATTCGGAACGATCCGTTAACAGCGCTAAGTCTTCCTCTCTGTGTCGACAGAGACAAGTGGGATATAACACTTTGCTATAGCAAACCTTTATGATACTTGTTTACAATATCTCGTTATGGTTTTAAATTTTTGCATCAGAAATTAATGAAATAGGATAAATGCCTTCAATAATGACGTAGAAACTAGCAGAAAATATTTCCAAGTGTATCTGGCTTAGGTACCAGTCAAATGTTCTATACATTGGTTGGAACCAATGGTGTATTACCCGAGGAATTATTCGCAAAAAGGTTAAAAGAAAACATAAGAATTTGCTCTTTGTTGTTAGTGGTATTTTAATTAAAGCCTAAAAATAGTTTACGCTTCGACATTTAAATTATTCTATACTTCTTAAACTTTCATAATGTTTGTTGTTCAACCATCATCTTATACACAACCAGCCTAGTTCGCCAATATGGTCGGGCGGGCCAGCCTAGTTGGCCTATATGGTCGGGCCGGCCAGCCTAGTTCGCCTATATGGTCGGGCCGGCCAGCCTAGTTGGCCTATATGGTCGGACCGGCCAGGCTAGTTGGCCTATATGGTCGGGCCGGCCAGCCTAGTTGGCCTATATGGTCGGACCGGCCAGCCTAGTTGGCCTATATTGTCGGGCCGGCCAGCCTAGTTCGCCTATATGGTCGGGCCGGCCAGCCTAGTCCTCCTATATGGTCCGGCATTGCAGCATTGGAGCTCTCAGGTAATGCTGGGGGTAGATTTTGATTTCGAGACGCCCTTACAATTGCTCCTCGAGAGATTCAAATCAAATGAATGACATAAAAAGCAGGTTGACATATCTTTGACTCTATGCTACTTTTATTTTGTAATCTGCATCTGAATGTGAATTGAAATGTCTTAGACTGATTCAGTATTCTTTTTTAATACAAAATAACCTCCTCGAAACTAGGATTTTTTTAATTATTGCATCGATCCCCTGACGATTGTTCAGAACTGCAATATGTATCATTAACATACCCGATGTAAACAATAATTCATTTTGCATTGTGACAGTTCTGACGGAGTTGCCCCTTTGTGGTCATTGATATAAATATTTTGTCGTATGAAAGACCTCACAGCAGTAATTTCGTTTGTAATTCGTTTCGCTATTGGTATCTGAACGACATTTTTCTTACGAATCTGTAATCACAAAGCGTTATTCATAGCACAAGCTCTATAAATATGTCAGAATGTAACTTCAAAATATTATGTAAGAACTAATTAAAAGGTACAAGTTGATCTTTTCCGAACAGTATGTTCCTTTCTTGTATGTTTTCAACATATTGCTTCATTTTATTTTTTTGGATCAGACGAACAAAAAACTGTTAATAGGTGCTTTGTCATGGATTGAACATTTAGTTTATTCCTTTAATCTTGACTCTTTTGGGGAACTTCGAACCACTAGCATGACCGATTATTTTTTAAGAAAGAGTTGAAGTCATAATGTGGAAATGTGATAACGAGTTTTCGATGATTAAATACATCTTCATGTCCAATGTTAATTTGCAATCATTTAATATGATAGTTTAGTGAATCTGGTGGGTGTTAAAAACCCAACATATTAATTGCTTGATTGTTGTTTAACGACACATCAGCACATCGAAGACTAATTAACTCTAAGCCAACGCGGCTACTTTATTAATAATTACAATGTCAATTGAAATATTTGAAAAATCGAATTCTAATAGTTAATTTCAAAAGGTATATATACCATTTAGAGGTTTTTATCCGCATATTATTATTAATACATAAAAAAATGCGTCTTCTCTGGATGAGGGAAATTTATCCGACTTTAAAGAGACAGTTAATAATCTTCATGACGCCTGGTTTTCTCTAATATTTAAAGTTCCTTTTTTTTCTTAGCTGAACAAAGATTATACAGTCAAGTCTGCGGGATAAATTCTATACCTGTCGGTGTTAACTCATGGCAATACTGGTACATTTCAAGACAACCGACTCTCTGTAATAAGAATGTACAAGTTGCCGTCAAGTGAAGAATGAAATTGTCTGCTATTTGTCAGATGCAACAGCATCAACACAATGTAGTAGCATAGGCCTTAGGAATTCAAGCAGATGAACGCATTAAAGATGAAATAGTTCTCCCTTGCGCTCAATTGATTTTCCACTTTAAACTCGACGGAATGAGAAAATATAACATCTTTTAACAATACAGTTTTGAGAAATGGACTCCCCTAAATGTTTATAATTATGAATCTGGCGGACTGTCTGCGCTCAACACAAAAGGTTATATGACCAAAATGTTATTATGGGTAAATCGTGGCTTTCAGAGCTGCAGAGGAGTAAAAATTGATGATGGATACAGAGGAAACTGCTAATGTGCGTTGAAGGTGGAGATGTGAAAATCTTGGCGGGGACCCTTTGATGAAATACAATTTTACGTTACAGATGCAGCAACCGGTAAAATGTGAACCCCACCAGAAGTTGACAAAATTGAAGTTTTTCCTTATGTCATTTATGGTTACCACTTAAAAGCACCTACATATTTAACTTCTTTAATACATCCCAGTATATGGAAATCTTTATTTCATCCAGGTAATAATTATTAGTAAGTTGGGACATTCGAAGGTTGAAAAGTTATGTTTTAGGATCTTCTTAATTATACGACGTATAACTTTGACAGAGCTAATTATCTGAGGAAATTATTTTATGTTATAAATTTGGATTTAAAACATGGGCATGAATAGAGATTCACTGACAAGAAGAAGAACAAAATTAAGTTGAAATACCCAATACACAATGATCCTCGTCATAATCGTCATTTCCTGATAATCGTCATTTCCTGGAACAAGATACATATGAATCTTATACTAAGGTCAGTTTATACCTAGAAACTAAAGCATACATGTTTTTACTGATATTCTAGGGAATAAAATTAATTCTTCATAACACTGATTTATCAAGTTTGACATTTTCATGGGGGATATCAGGCATAGGGGTTGTTTAAAAAGCATGTTTTCGATGAAAAATATATCGATATTCGTCAGAAGCTAAACTTTATTGAAACTTTATGACGCGGTTTTACAAGTTATACTTCAAACAGAAGAAGTGCAATTATCTTCCTCTAAATAAAAGTCAATGATGGAAGCAAATTGCCCCCAAATCATTAACTGTTTGAAACGATGGCTGAGGCAACTGTACAAATTCGATCAATATACTTTTTTCATTTGCTTTTCGTTGCTTGTACTGTTTTGCTTTAATGCTTTCATTTCCGACTGTGTTGGGACTCACGTTTTCACTTTTTTGTTACTCGTTGATGTAGGTGCCTTTTAAATCCTGTGAGTTCAGGAACTTTAACCTAAAGTAAAATCTGTGGCATTCAGTTTTCTTTGGGCTTCTAAATTTGGACTGTTAAATTCCACATCCGAAATGTAAGCAGCCCGGCTTGGAGTGCCTGCCCATCTGTTCAAAGAGGAAAGCATGGAATACATTCTCTCAAAACAGGGCTGCACATATGTTTAATAATTCACCTGATCACAGTTTTAAAGAGCCGCTGTGATGCATGACCAGTCTATAACAGGCAAGAGCGTTATTAAGATCGCATTTATCAAGTTACAAACTGGCAAATATTTGTTGCAAAATTGTTTGCAATCTTTCGAATTAAGTGAATTTTTGTAAACATCTTAATATTGAAGCTGTTTTCCATTCAATGCCATATCGCTTCTACCAAAAGCACTTTCAGTGCTTCGTCTAAAAAAAACTATTAAGTTGGATGCGTCCACAAAACTGAGACAGCTTGTTTTCTGTTCATCGCTAATCCCATGTGCATTTCGTATTTCTAATCTGCAAAGGATCGAATCTGCTTTAAGAGGGGATTCGTGACATTGCATATATTTGTGTTCGTGTTGGTTTCATTGCAAAGCAAGTTGAAAATCTCTCACATGAAGGAATACTTAAAATATTTTTTTTTAAATTAAGACAACGGTAGTGATAACTGAGATTTCTAAGACTGGTGATACATCATTTTCCGTTGAATGCGCCTATAGATTAAATATTCAAGCTCAGCGATTTGCATTTAAATGGAAGTTATGTACAAAGCAAAGAGGAAACAAAGACGTTTTCTATTGATAATAAAAAATACTTTTTACACGAATAAAGGTAAATTTACAAAAATATAACGCGTGTGTCGTTAGTTGCAAGAATATAGTACATAGTAAGGTTTTCAAGTCAATGATTTTATCACCGTTCTTGGCAGAAACTTTGTTATGATAGAAAGACGCGCGACTTAGTTTTTTTTTTAATTCACAACTAAACTGATCCAATGTAGAAAGATAGAACAGCACACTGCTAAAGATTAAACCATGTCTGAAATTTAAATGTTTTCAAATCAATACTGCGTTTGGGGGTAAATAATAAAAAAATATTTTTAAAATTCCCGGAAGTCATTCAGCGTAACTGATATTTAGTTTTTTTTAATCTTTTTTTTTATCTTCAGATTTTAGACATTTTCACATAAAAGGATATACATCTATTATTATCAATATCTAGTTAAATAACGTTATAAATTATAACAGGGTCTTAAAATTATCATCAATTTTAATTGTAATGGAAATAAGTGGTAATCGATCGTAGAAAGAAGACTGATTGACTCAAGTTTCGTTTTTAATTTACAACACAGGCCCAACTTGTGCTGCTGTGCCATAAAACAGCAAACCAAACTAAAACCAATACACTTTTATAATTTCTAAATTCACTATACGCTGGGCTGATACAGACGAAATTAAATTTGTCTTCGACCATATATAAATTCTGTTTCAAACATACCCGGGAGTAACGATCCTTTCCTCATGTTTCTTTTATGTTCTAATCTTCATACTCAAATCATGATTTGAAAATGTCAATTTTCCAGAACTTTTATCAGAATATAAGGTATGTCAAAAAAGAGGTATTTTTCTGGTTCCAATGAACCTTTTTATTGATGATAATACTCTGATTTTGTAGTTTTCTGAATGTTGCTGTCCAGCTTTGATAGACCGTATCTCTTAATCTTTGCAAAAAGCAAGAATAAAAACAAACACATGTTTCCAACATCACGCGCAATCCCAAAACCATACGTGAAAATAAGATTCTCTATTTTTGTTACCCACGTAGTCCTATTTGCATCATCTAGCCTTTTAAGCGTGATATATCACTGATAAGGGTACCTGTCATGATACAGCTCTGATAAGGGTACCTGTCATGATACAGCTCTGATAAGGGAACCTGTCATGATACAGCTCTGATAAGGGCACCTGTCATTATTCATCCGAATTATCGTAATATATAAATATACAACCGAAACCTACCATATTCTCTAAAAGAATTACAACCGTATATACTCGCGTATAACTTGAGTCCAAATGCAAACAACATAGACCTTGATCTGCCGTCGCATAATGCGCCGGCAGATCAGGGTCTATGTTGTTTGTTCTACTGAGTAGTTCTTACAAACTGCATAGACCCAGATCTGCCGGCACAGTATGCGACTGCAGATCTGGATCTATGCAGTTTGCAGTTGGTACTGTATTTATACGCGAGTATATACGGTAGTATTCGTTGACAATTTCAGACACCGCTTACAAAAATTAGTCTGCATTGTGTCAACATCATCATAATACTCAAATCCCCAAACTTCTGATCCATGACATAAAACAGGTTTGAAAGAGAGAAGGTAGAATTATAAAGAGCATGTAACCTTAGTCAACGATAATCATCACATCATATTTTGACCGAGCGTACGACTAGATATTCAGTGAGTTGAATAGTAGTAAGAGCTGCTTAAAAAGACTGAACTTTGAAAACATGTTCATCCTGTACTTACCAACATACTAGTAACCGGAAGCTGCGAAACTAGGAAATCAGAGGTATATTCATAATGGTACTCACCAAAACATTATTCTTGGACCAGTTCTTTTTAACATTTTCATTGATGTAATTTTCTTTTAACTTACAAATAATGCCAATTTTACAGTAATTCGGATGAAAACTCCCTAAACTTAGGCTCATAATTTTCTTCTTACTCTAAAAATTGCCATTGAAATTGAAAGTATACATTGTGCTACTGATATTTCATCGATATCAGACCTTTGTGTTACTGATATTTCATCGATATCAGACCATTGTGTTACTGATATTTCATCGATATCAGACCATTGTGCTACTGATATTTCATCGATATCAGACCATTGTGTTACTGATATTTCATCGATATCAGACCATTGTGTTACTGATATTTTATCGACATCTGATCATTTGTCCCAGATATATATCACGCCTTTGCTGGAGGTTAGAGGACTTTCACTTTGTGTTAGATACATTGTCCAAGAAAGTTCTACTTAATCTGTAAATCATGTCAGATTGTTCGGGATAAACTTAGATTTATTGAAACCACAGTCGATAAACTTGTGAGAACATTTTCTAGAAAGCATATCAACAACTCAGTATCCTGGAGAAATAATGGTATGTCTTCTCCGCGGTACTTATATACGAGACAAAATTTCAAGCAGTAGAAAGAAGCCGAAAACAACAGTAATGGTTAACATGCGTTAGTTTAACACAAATTAATTTCTGCTTTAAAAGTGTACACGGCCTGAAATATAAATTAGGTGCGATGAGTCACGAGATGATTCAGATCGTCCTATACACAATGTTTGCCACTCAGATGTTGACATCATGTCTTGTTCACGTCTCTTAAGACGTTGTAATGCTAATCTCCAATCATATTAACTAGTTCGTCAAATTAACACTGATAACATAAAAAAAAGCATTATGTAGCCGTAAATGAAATGCTAATTTCATCAGATTTCCGCAAAAACATGTGATCATCTCACCTATAAAATTCACCTGTAGAATGTTAGCTACGTTAAAGACCATATAATGGATATGTTGTTCATGAAAAGAAGATCAGGTTACGCTTGACATTGATACATGTCAAATATCCGACAGGTTTTCCTCCTCTACTACTTAAGGGCCTGATAGAGTGGTGAAGTGTTTTTCAGTAAATGAGGCAGAACTTTAGAACTTGCTTGAGATGTAAATCCTTTGGGACAATTATATGTCCTTGAAAGGTATTTTCAACAGTCTCTGAATTACTGTAGACGCGTTGCTGACTTTAACCACCGAATTGTATCAAGTGAATAACGAATAGAAAAATGTCATGGATATGAAAAACATTATTTACAAACAAATATACAGCGGTTGACACTTTGAACTTAGCAAAAGATGTATTTACATAGATACATTAAGCAAGTCTTATTTATTTTCTAAGCTTTTTACAGTTACCGATATATCTCTGAATAGACCAACGACATGTACGACAATGTGATTGTACTCTTTTGAGCACTAAAGTGAAATAGCCCTCCAACTACCTCTCTAACCTTACTAGCATTAGGGCAAACCACTTGAAAATTTTGGTCGCCATTTCAAATTTTAGGTTGCCAAGATCTAGTAATTTGGTTATCAAAGAAATTAAGGACATCAATCAATCGACTGGGGAATTAAATGGTAGGTGATGAAAAAGGTGACGTTTCTGCTTGAGGCAAATTAATGAGTAATATTTTTTTTGTTCATAGAACTCAAGGAGTGCCAACGCTGGGGAGTCTTGAATTAACCCTGTACAATATGTGAATCATATATATGATATAAAATACACTGTAAATATCCCTCCCCAACACACACACACACACACACACACACACACACACACACACACACACACATATATATATATATATACGACTGTGAATTAACAGTTATTATCTATATTAACCTCAGGTCAGCTATTGAAATACAATATTAAAGATTTTGGGAACCAGTTCTATTATTGTCTGGCCTCAGATTCGTTGATCTGTTTGTGCTTGCCAAGTGACTTATGAAAAATAACTTGTCCTGGAAAATGTATCACTAGTGAATGATTTTAAGTACACTGTATTTTTAACATATAAAACATGCTGTTATGATTTGCGTTGTTTTCATATACTACTCATATGCTTTATTTTACATGAAAAACCTTTTGAATTTACAGGAATATTTTAGTCATTTTTTAAATAGATTTTGTTATTGCATTTAGAAGCTATTTATATTCATAAATAAAATAAATCAGGATCAGGATATCACCAAAATGTATGGCTGTATAGCACAGCCAAATCTATTCTTTAATTACCAATATATGGACTGAATACATATTATTATTGCTGGAGATACTGTATATTGGAATGCTATAAAAGTTGTATAATGGATATATGTTGATCCATGACCAAAAACAAGCTTTTTCTAATAAGTTTCCTATGTACATAAGGCTTTGTGAAATGACACCATATGCATATTTTAATCCAAAGATGTATGTTGTAAAATGACACCATATGTATATTTTAATCCAAAGATGTATGTTGTAAAATGACACCATATGCATATTTTAATCCAAAGATGTATGTTGTAAAATGACACCATATGCATATTTTAATCCAAAGATGTATGTTGTAAAATGACACCGTATGCATATTTTAATCCAAAGATTATGTTGTAAAATGACACCATATGCATATTTTAATCCAAAGATTATGTTGTAAAATGACATCATATGCATATTTTAATCCAAAGATGTATGTTGTAAAATGACACCATATGCATATTTTAATCCAAAGATTATGTTGTAAAATGACATCATATGCATATTTTAATCCAAAGATGTATGTTGTCAAATGATACCATATGCATATTTCAATCCAAAGATTATGTTGTGAAATGATGCCATATGCATATTTTAATCCAAAGATGTATGTTGTAAAATGATACCATATGCATATTTTAATCCAAAGATTATGTTGTGAAATGATGCCATATGCATATTTTAATCCAAAGATGTATGTTGTAAAATGACACCATATGCATATTTTAATCCAAAGATTATGTTGTAAAATGACACCATATGCATATTTTAATCCAAAGATTATGTTGTAAAATGACACCATATGCATATTTTAATCCAAAGCTGTATGTTGTAAAATGACACCGTATGCATATTTTAATCCAAAGATATATGTTGTAAAATGACACCGTATGCATATTTTAATCCAAAGATTATGTTGTAAAATGACACCGTATGCATATTTTAATCCAAAGATTATGTTGTAAAATGACACCGTATGCATATTTTAATCCAAAGATTATGTTGTAAAATGAGACCGTATGCATATTTTAATCCAAAGATTATGTTGTAAAATGACACCGTATGCATATTTTAATCCAAAGCTGTATGTTGTTTCAGCACAAGGTCTTCTTGATCCGCATATCTGGTATCTGCTTTAGTTTCTAAAGCGTATCAAGTTTCTAATCAAATATCAAGTTTATAATAAAATATCAAGTTTCTAATCAAATATCAAGTTTATAATAAAATATCAAGTTTCTAATCAAATATCAAGTTTATAATAAAATATCAAGTTTCTAATAAAATATTAACGCTTAATACAGTATTAACTGGATAGTATCCATGGCTTTCGAGTCTAGTGCTTATCAGATTTAGCGAAATACTTCTCTACTTGGATACAGATGATACATTCAGCTGAAGCGCCAGGTGACCTTTTGATCTTTAGTGCCAAGTGACACTGAGTTATGCACAAGGAAGTATCAGCACTAAGTTCATGACACTTTAGCCAGGATCTGTGCACATTTTGGCACGTGTTCTTTTCAAATTACTCACATTTACTAGCTTTTTTTTATTTGTTAAAGCAACTGATTACCTTATGCTCTGAATCAAACTGCGTGTGCTGTGTTTAGCACAAAATGTGGAATATATTTGTAATTAAAAAGTGTCGCTGTCATTTTGTAGTTGTCGCATTGTAATTCATATGATCGCTCTCTATCTGAGTTTTTTTACTCACGAATGCCACCATTTTACTCCCAACTTGGAGCACTTTGAATATATAATTATAAGGACCTTTAATGGTTTGAAACCAATGCATCCCCTCCCAGGTTTTAGTCTTAGCCGAAAGAACGTGTGGAGAATCAGTCTGTTCAGTTCGTCAGCCCATCATGCAAAGGACATAAACAGTCTTATACAGTTTCAATGTTATTCAACGGCGTCCTACAGTTATTAAGTACTTCTAAAAGCAGAACATGTATACGGTGAAGATGTCTGCATTTCTAACAAGCACATTGGATGGAATGTTGGCATACCTCTATGCTAATTTCATGTACTGTGACAGAAATTTATTTATATGTTAGGGAAACAACGCTCTGCCTAAAGCAGACAGCTGATCGAAATGGCTGCTGTCACGTGATCGACAAATCAACTTGAGTCCAAAGTACACTAACTTAAGCAGTTATTAAAATAGGGAAAATGAATATTGCCAGAATAGGCAATACTAAATTCTGAAAGTGCAATAAATGAATTAAAAAAAAACACACAAAAAACAAAAAAACATAAATCTTTTTTTTTTTTTTAATTAAAAAATAATCGGCTTGTTTTTTGTTCCAATTTACCTCTGAAGTCAAGGAAGTGAAAATGACAAAGCGGAGCTTGTAGTCTTTGGAGAGATGCACATCTGAAGTAAGGCCAAGTTGTATACTCTATAACCCAAATTACACCCATCAATCATACACCAAAATAGAGGAAATTAAACGTTATTTTAACAATACCTAATATATACAAGTTCCTTTTATAATAAAAAAATATAATTTTTTTTTGTAAAAGAAACCCCAGGAGAACCAATGATACAAATCGGGGAAATTCGTTTTCATTCAAAAATCAAACACTGCAAAGAACGAAACTTTGGAGCGGAACCCTACAGCATAGTCAGGGAGCGCCAAAAATATCAAGCAGTGTTTTCCTGTTTGTGAAAGCGCTTGCAGAGTGACTAATTCAAGTAAGCACCTTTTTATTCTAGACCCACTTCCTGTGCAAATAGGGAGCAGAGCCAAAAGTATATGCCTACCCACGGACAATGATGGATGAAGTAAACACCAAAAAAACATTGCTCATTTATAGACAAATATACATTTAAAAAAGTTATGTTCTCTGGAAAGAAATCGTTTTAAAACCGGTTTGAGACGGGTTATCCTTGAATTACACAACGTCATTTAGTATTGTCCAAGCTGAATTCTCATCTTTTCATTACATTTTTCGAGCTGAATTGCAACGTGGTTTTAACTTTTAGATCTGACGCGAAACATGGTGCTCACTGTTGCAGCAAGCTATGTCCTGTAAAGGGTATTCTAAAATCAACTAATAAGGACAACATGTATATTGTATCAAATATAGAATCTCTTCATAATAATTTTAGATATTATAGTTACAGTGCTTTACTCAAACATTCACCTATGAAATTGTCGAACTGTGATTATTTTTTGATTTCATACGTAATTTCGTAAATAGAAAATTAATCAGGCCCACGTACAGTGCAAATATCTAATAAAATAGATAAAATGATCATTAACAATTATAGTTTATGATACTCTTAATAGGAAATGATAGCATAGTTACTGTCCGTGCTAATGGACAGTGTGATATGTTGTTTTCAATCAAGGAGGTTAAATCTATAGTTGTTGAAAATGAATTTGTTGGCTTTTATTTACCGGGCAGTATCCTTGATTTCTATTTTATTTACTGGGCAGTATCCTTGATTTCTATTTTATTTACCGGGCAGTATCCTTGATTTCTATTTTATTTACCGGGCAGTATCCTTGATTTCTATTTTATTTACCGGGCAGTATCCTTGATTTCTATTTCAAAGTGCTCGTGCAACATTTGCTTCACTTTATCACAATTCATCGAAATTTTTAAATAGAAAACAATATGGAATAAAAAAAAATAATGAGACAGGAGATATAGAAAAAATGGTTGAAATATTTGTATTACTTGAATATGTGGTATGTGATTGATACATATATTCCACGTTGTCATTTACCACATAAAACTAGCACTTATTTATGTTAGTGTGGATCAGGTTTAATAACGGCAAAAGCGTTTCATCAGTCTATGCATAAGATAAAACACTAATGACGATAATCTCAAAAACATGTTTAAGTGTTTAAAAATTCACTTCCCTCCGATGAATATAGAATTATGTTATATAATGATATTATAGTATACAGAGATGAGCGAACGTATAAATTGTAGAACAATGAAGTAATATAAGAACATAACCAAATCTGTCAATTGATTAGGAATAATAAGTTTATGTTTCTATGATTTTTTTTTATAAGAAGGTGATTTTATCAATTACGTGCAAAATTGGTTCCTGAAATATGAACGTTTCAGCTTGAAGAGAAAGCATTTGCTTTTTTTGCTTTTACTTCTTTTTACAAGACCCTTATTACGAGGCAGCAAACGGCAACAAGGTTTCTTGTATAATTTGTTATATTTTTCACACACACACACACACACACACACACACACACACACACCAAAAAAGGAACAAATACGTCGTAATTACAAACAAAATAACGATAGAATAATTTTTGTAATCATTTTCTCTGATATTAAAAAATATTTTCTCTGATGTCCGGGTCATCCACTGGATTTGTATTACACACCAGTCTAAGTGTTGGGATTCCAAACGAATGATTTAGTTAAACTCGAACAAAGCACTATCAAAGCACAATTGATATTTCACGCTAAATTGAATCAAATGATAATATTAAATGTTTTGTCGGTTGGGTTGTGAAAATTCCCACCTCCAAATGTTTACTAATTGTTAATCTTGCGGAAAGCCAGTTTTCTTATCAGTTGCCGTTTGGGCCCCAATATGATTATATTGATTCATGGCGCCTAGATCTGCATAGGAACAGAACAATTGATTGATATGAAAGGAAGACATGGCTTTTCAACGAACTTCAGCAAAGTTTTGAAGGCAAAATTATAAATTTTACTGAAAGTACCCCTTTAAAAGTTTAACTATACTTGGTTTATCTAGGAAGCGAATGCAATTTGATTATCACAAAATGTTTGCAAAAAAACGAGGAGGGAAATGATTAAATAAATAAATTTGTCATTTTTTAAACTTCACGCGTATTCACCCATTGAAAACGTATAAAGACGGCATGCAGTTGGCATTATTATAGAAAAACATTAGCATATTCTACCAATATAAGGGCATCGTTAATAATGCAATTGATAAAGATTAAATAAAAATGCTAAACTGAATGGCTTCTTAATAAATGATTCTTTATTACAATGGTTAGAACAACTGTCCAGTTTAGGTTAATGTCTCAGAGTTTGTCCCGTTTAGAATTTTTTAAAAGATGAACTTTTTTTATTATTAATACCAAAATATGACACTTTATGTTTTAAGTATGAAAAGTTCCAGTAGTAACCTTTTCTAATTCTTTGGCCGCCTTTACTCCTGGTGACAATTAAAACAACAATAGTGGCCCGCAGTGTAAGATTCTATTATCCCAGGATTATACGGATTAGACTGTTTAATTCATAAATTACAATATCAGCAGTCCAGCTTGAAGGGCCCGTCCATCTGTTCATTAAGGAAAAGACGAAGAAAATGGAAAATAAGACTTCTGATAGAAGGCTTCTCACGCGGGGCATAATTTGTCCTACGATATTCCCCATCAATGATTGAATATTATTTATGCATAATGTTTTTCGCATTACAGCCACACAAAAAGACAGGTTTAGAGGAATCATTCTGATGCATAATATGAAGAACAGGAGGGAAGAACGCAAAAGAAATTTGATTACCCACGTTCAGAAGTAGCAAGTATTGTAATTACCCTCTTCTATTTTGTTTTCAAATAGTGACACGAAATATTTGCACGGGACTTCCGCGAACTAACTGATATTTGTTACGTACAACTGTGTACTCCTAGATCATGAACAACGCAAACAAAGCTATAAAGGATGTGTCTTATTGATGAGGAAAAGATTTGGCTACGCATGATGTTTCAGATTACTAACATGTTTTCTTTCTAATGCAGGACCTACTTCACTGAGTGGTGATACGACTGTAGCTCTTACAAAATATGTAACAGAAAGAAAGTTAAACCAACAATGTAAGTAATATCAACAAGCACTTTATTTCCCTGCAATACTTAGTGAAATTCAAGAGATGAGGTTCCGAATTTCATGCCGCGAGATTAATATTAGCTAATATAGCGGGGATAGTATCATAACTTGACCACTGTCACATTTCTTAACTTAAGGATAGCATGTGACTTCTGACTTGTGGTGTTTTAGAAACTGATGTGAGTCATGGAAACCTCCAATAGTTATTTCACAATATCTAGACAGTGAAATGCCAATAGACGGCTAGAAAGCAGAGCTAGCCACAGATAGAAGTAGACGTTTGGGTTCAAGGCAAGCTGAATATCTCAAAAACGGCCTGGATGGCAACTATTTTGAATTGCATCAAACTGTTTAGTATAGAACGTTTTTAAAAATTATTATACACACAAAGGGCTTGCATTTGCATTGTGAGCATCGCTTTGTGAAAAAATGACCTTCGGACATGAAAAATGCATGAGTGAATTTGGGGCTGGGGTGCATAAACTTCTATTGCTACGAGCTTTCATTGACTCGTCAGGTCAAATGAATGACATTCTTAGGTTTTGATTTAGTATAGCTATCGAAAAATATGGACCTTTTTGACCTCACTGGTGTACTCCATTTGTTATGAATTTTTATATTAGACAAGTTGATGCAGCATCCGATTTGTGCATTAAAACTGTCTCTTGCACCCTAAGCCTGTTCACTTGGATGTGGAAATGGCTACGATATAGTCCGCATGGAGATGCCGAAGGTTGGTTTCAAATTCAAATTTTAAAAAAAATTATTTATTTTCATGAAAATTTTTAGCACTATTGTGTTTTTAGTTAGATAGATGTAGATAGCTGTGCAAGCAGGAGACTATCCCATTAAATCTGACTCACCCCCATGTAAGGATGTTTTTCAATCATTGTCCACGTAAAAAGATTAAAAGAAATGAATGATATTATAATTTGACTTTTTGTTCACTCTTTAATGTTATTCTCCACTTTATACAAATCTTCCCAATATAATGCAAGACACAGTCCTGTATAGTACACTGTCCAGTATTGCAATATATCGCGATACAAATATACTGGCGATGCCCACCCGTACATTGTTTCCACAGAAGGATCCTTGTGTGTTGGGTCTTTACATTCATGGTTTGTAATAACAACGAAGTCCACGAAAATCGGTACCCTAAGAAAAAAATAGAATTTACAGTAATTCCTTGTCTGTCGTCCACTGTGAGTGGAACAACGGTCAAGATATAATATATTTGATTCTAAACTCGGGGCACAAAAATTCAAGATACACTTAAAGAATATTGACAAAACTTTACATGACTGAGTTGTCCGTTAATAATTATCAAATTATATTGTCGACAGCCTTCCTGAGATACGGTGGAGGGGTATTATACTGTCAGAAACAACAGGTTTCTAGTATCACTGGATGCACATTCGCGAACTCTTCTTGAAGTTCCAGTTCTTAAATTCGGTGACGGATTATAATGAATCAGAATGATCATTCTAAGGCTAAAATTATCTACTTAAAAGTCCTATACACTCATGTAGCCTCACCTAGAAAAAACTGGTAGATAGATAGAGAGTGCACCGTAAGCTACCTCTCATTTAATCAATTAATCACTCCATCATCCATCCACTCACCGTTCATCCATCTCTCTATCTATTAGTTTCATTAAAAAAAATTTAATTACCTAATACGTCTGTAGAAAAGGTAAAACAAAAATATATCCTAGTACATTTACATCATGGAGTAAATATATCCTGGTACATTTGCATCATGGAGTAAATATATCCTGGTAAATTTACATCACGGAGTAAATATATCCTGGTACACTTACATCACGAAGTAAATCAGAAAACATGCGATAGATATCATTTAATTAATTGGTTGAATTAATTAATTAATTGGTTGAACGAGCTGAAACAAAAACAATCACAAACAAATGAACAAGCAAATCCACAACAGTAACAAATGACACGCAAGAAGGAAGGAAAGAAACAACAGTCTAAAATACATCAATAATAAATGAAAAGCAAATAAAGTATGAAACAGAAACAAACGATTATATAAATAATTAAAATAAGAAAGAAAGAAAGAAAGAAGTAAAGAAAATAAGAAGAAAGAAAGAAATACAAAATAAGAACATAGTGATTAAATGAAAAGAATTAATTTTTTCATATGATTCAACATACGGTCAAGTCAGGCAAGAAATGATCTATGCTCTTTTCATTTTATTATTCAAGGAGCGATGTAAATTCTGGTCAAACTAACATAAAGGCACGTTTGTCAACACGGTGCAAGCTACGATCGACTCTTTTTTTCCACCTCAGAGATCCTGTATGTGATGCCTATGGTCGTTATGTGCGAATATGGCTGATAACAGGTTTCTTTCACCTAGTAAATTATTAATGACAGCCACCTATTCATTTAAGAGAAAGTATTATACGGTGTTGCAAGTTTAAACTCAAAGAAAGATATCCATTTCATCTGTATTTACCGGATTACGATTGCTTGCTTGCTTGCTTGCTTGCTTGATTGATTGATTGATTGATTGATTGATTGATTGATTGATTGATTGATTGATTGATTGATTGATTGTGTGTGTATGTGTGTTTGTTGAAGCAGGATAATATTTGAATGTGTTAGATAGATATGTCAGTATGCGTTGCCTCTGCATTAACTAACCTACTTATTTTGCTGTGCCATAAAACAACAAACAAATCATACTGACAAGCCTGGCTTTAGGCAAAAGTTTCATGAAAACTTACTTGTCCATTTAGTTGTCGACTTTAACAAGTTGTTTATGGTTAGGTAAATCTCTGCGGTTTCGCTGTATTGAATAACTTTACTGATTGTTATCATTTCAGCCATGCAAGACGCATTCAGGCCCTATTTGAGGCTCCTCATTCGGCTTTCTGCTTAAATTAACAGAAAGCGATTACGTTTTAGCCCTATTGAATACCTCTTCATACATGAATCTCGGATGGCTGCTGTACGGTAGGAGCTTCAATCTCGTATGGCTGCTGTACGATAGGAGCTTCAATCTCGGATGGCTGCTGTACGGTAGGAGCTTCAATCTCGGATGGCTGCTGTACGGTAGGAGCTTCAATCTCGGATGGCTACTGTATGATAGGAGCTTCAATCTCGTATGGCTGCTGTACGGTAGGAGCTTCAATCTCGGATGGCTACTGTATGATAGGAGCTTCAATCTCGGATGGCTGCTGTACGGTAGGAGCTTCAATCTCGGATGGCTGCTGTACGGTAGGAGCTTCAATCTCGGATGGCTACTGTATGATAGGAGCTTCAATCTCGTATGGCTGCTGTACGATAGGAGCTTCAATCTCGTATGACTGCTGTACGATAGGAACTTCAGTTGTATCAGATTACATTCAACATATTCCTATACTGATTTTGGCACACGCGTGTCAGAAATATGGCCGAGTATGTTTATTTTAGTCATTAATTTCTAGGTGAGTTAGATCTAAGAAGTTCTTCAAAGAGTTAAATTTACAACCAGTGCATTTTTTATTTACGAAACTGTAATGATTTAGAAAGTATATTTTTGATTAACGGATGTATTTAAACAAACTAACTATGTTTTCAATTAATAATCTAGCTTATTATTTATGCATTTATGCATTTTTGCTTATATATATATATATATATATATATATATATATATATATATATATATATATATATATATATATAATGCCAGGTCTATAAACATTTTTACTGTAGTACCTCAGGTATTGTACTATATACTTTAGCTGGTAATCATGGTTTTTCTTCGGTGATTACAGACTCCAAACCTCAAAATAGAAATCCATTGTCCTCCAGGAACTGCTTGAATAATAAAGGAAGAAAAGATCATACAATCTTGATTTTAATGAAACATAAGGAAGATCAGTTTTATTGTTTTAATATCATGATTTCAGACATACAGCTATCACTTGTATTTTAATTTATAGGACAAAGCCAGTGCAGGCGCTGGGGGGGGGGCACAATTGCCACCGGGCGCCGGGCGAGTGGGGCGCCGTCGGGAGCTTCTTTTTTTGCAGCTGTAACCGGGGCGTAGAGGGGGACGGGGGAGGTTGGCAACTGACATAAAAACTGTTCTCTGTGGCAAAGTAGGGGCGCCACTAAAGAACATTTCCCCCAGGCGCCTCGGTTGGGGCGCCAATAAAGAACATTGCCCCCGGGCGCATCGACCCTTGCGCCGCCACTGGACGAAGCAAACCGCTGGAATAGACCGAAAAAGTATTTAGTTTCACAAAAGATAGAAAGACTGAGGGAATTGGATGGAAAGAGCACTGAATCTAAACTATAATATCATGTTTTGTTGCGTGGACAAAAAGTAGCCAAGTGAATTCATTATATCACAAGCAACTCGTGAGATGAAACTTGCAAGACTAGATCCGGTCTTGAAACTTAATATGTAAGATACTCCAAAAACAAAGGTGTTAAAACATTTTTAAGGCTGTAATTTATTGCTAAAAGTTAGACTGGTAGTTAATACTCTTGATATTATTCTATTAAACAAAAATTAAAACAACATTGTCATTTAAAATTATTGAAATGTCGTTTTGTCCAAAGGTTTTATCTTAACATGAATGAACTAAAGTCGCATAACGTTTTAATAAGGATGATTAGCATGAGCTACAAATGTGGGATAATCAATGTTCTAAATTTCCATGAACTTGGAAGCCCTATAATGATTTTTAAAATTTGACATATGCAGATATAATGATGGAAAAAGGAAAGTTTCCTATTTTATTCCATTCCATTTGATTGGCAAACACGCGGGAATATAATGCCAGATCGAAATATATACGTTTGACAACATTTATTACATACCTAATCATTCTTTAATTTTTTTGCAATGGCTTTAATAAAGCGCAATGTATTAATTTATCGTGAATTTAATAATACTAATCATTTTTTACATTTCAATCAAATTTCATATCAGCAACAAGACCGAACTGAACTGAGCATGCTTTTATAACCTGTAACCAAATATTTCATACAAATAAAAAGCTATCATTGTAAAAAAGCATCTTTTTCTGATATTTTCTCATAATAAAAAAAGTGTAATGAAAAAGTGTATTTTTCTGAAGATGAGTATCTTTTCTGGTAAAACGTTCACTCATTTCTTTCCACAGAACGTTCTTATGTCATCTAGATTGTTGAGTAATAATCTGCAACGCTTGGGGCGCCTCTAAAGAACATTGCCCCCGGGCGCCTCGAAACCTCGCGCCGCCACTGGACGAAGCAAACCGCTGGAATAGACCGAAACATTATTTAATTTCACAAAAAGATAGGGTAAGAGAAAGTTTGTTTAGACAATCATAGCAAAAAAGAAGGTATTAATTCAAAAATACAGGACACGATAGAAAAGAAAAAAAGAGAAAAGAAAGAAAGATAAATGGAGGGATCTAGTGATAATACTGACAATTTGAAACTAATAAGGAACTTGATATCCGATCTGATAAACACCACATTTTCACATTATCGATGTATTTCGGATAACTATTCTTTGTCTAAGTTTAAAAATGAATATTTCATAATTAGAGTGAAAGATGACGAACTTTTCTGCACGCTGTGTCCTGGTAGGTTTTAGAAAACAAAACATGATAGGTTAATATCGCTGTTCTAATCGGCTTTATTCACCATTCTAGTATAGATATTTAGGAATATATGAGATTTATCTCTGTGCGAGTATTATATCGCTCGGCCATCATCTTGAAAGCAACAACTTTTATAGTATATTTGTCTGTTCCGTAAATTATCCTATTGCCTAAGGCATGATTACGGAAGCACTGCAGAGCTGAAGATATTTGTTATCGTACCTGAAAAAGTTCCCTGAATTTCCTTTGATATATAGGAAGTTAAATCGAGCATTTGCAATTATTAATTATACACAATGCAGTCGAAAATCAACGTGTTTGGCTTTCGTTTGGTTCCAGTTTCTTTTAGGCTTCTGGTATAACATTTCAGGGAATAAATTAGTTAACATATTACTCCCCATTAAAATACACATGTAAAAATTAAATAACTTGCAAAATATTTGAAGCATATACACGTATATGTTTTAGTCCCCTGAAAAAAAAAAAAAATTATTGTGAGGACAAGGATTGTTAACATAATTTACAAGTTTTATTTGCTTTTTTTTATTTTTATTTTTTTTATTTTTATTTTCTACGATAAATACCTAAAAGATGTATACACAGCATACGAAATAAATGAGTAGAGAATATGTTTAAAACAAAATTCTTCAGAATTTTTACTTTGGATGCGACATACATGCATATTGATTTGGTAGTAATACCAAGGCTAGCCCCAATAATAATTAAGAATAGAATAGAATATAATAGAATAGAATATATATACAGATAGATAGATAGATAGATAGATAGATAGATAGATAGATAGATAGATAGATAGATAGATAGATAGATAGACAGACAGATAGATAGATAGATAGATAGATAGATAGATAGATAGATAGATAGATAGATAGATAGATAGATAGATAGATGGATGGATGGATGGATGGACGGACGGACGGACGGACGGACAGATGGATAGATAGATAGATAGATAGATAGATAGATAGATAGATAGATAGATAGATAGATAGATAGATAGATAGATAGATAAATAGATAGATAGATAGAAGAAAATCGATCCAAAGTTAGTATAATTTTAAAGGACTTGAAAATAGTTGTCGATCAGTTTTATTAATTTGAAGAAGCTGTCCTTGGGTCTATATAAGTTATATATTGAGACCTTAAGTTGTCACCTTTTTCAATTTAAATTCATATAGTTTTAATGTTAGTAGCTCATCTAACGTTTTGGGTTGAATTTGGTATAAAATGTACATTTTGATCATTCTGTTAGCAGCAATAATAATAATAGTAATAATAGTAATATATACCAAATTATTGATACCACTGCTACTACTGCTGCTGCTGCTGCTACTACTACTACTACTACTACTACTACTACTACTACTAATAATAATAATAATAGTAATATATACCAAACTATTTATACCACTGCTACCACTGCTGCTGCTGCTACTACTACTACTACTACTAATAATAATAATAATATGCACGAAAAGATCAGCATTCACGTTTAATTTAAAATTGCAAGTTTACTGACTTGTTTGATTTTTATTGGTTGTTAGGTGATCGTAATTCTAAGTCAAGAAAACCATTTAAAATTATTTCTTTGCACAAGAAACATCTTTACTACCAACAATTTTGAATTTTTTATATTTGCTATCAGTATGGAACAAAAAAGTTATGCGACACATTTTGTCACATCTCTTACTGATATCTACTTAGGTCAGTGCCAATAAAGAAATATTGCTATATTTTTCAGAGCATATGGGTCTGATCTATTTTTATCTGTCTGCCTCTTTGTCTGTCTGTTGTTTATTTTTTCCTATTGATTATATGTGCTCATATTGTGTATGGAAACCATATCATGCAATATTTTTTAAATAAACCGATCACAGAAGTAAAGGAGAGAGATTTGAGAGAAGCAAAAGTACACACAGAGTCAAATGAATACTTTGATCAACAATCGTTCCCCAAAAAATGTTGGTTCTAACTTACACAACATAAAATAGTAACTAAACCTTAAGGATACAAATATTGAGAGAAAAAAGTCTGTTTTATTTAATGTAAAAAAAAATAAGTTCTCCAGAGATTTAAGTAGCCACTCGACTGTGTTTGAAACAAGTATATTCAGCAACTAATTATCTGTGAAGTGTAAGATATGTTCTTTTGTTATGTATTGAGTGGTAATTCGTTTGGTACGGACTAGACCTGTGTTATGTATTGAGTGATTATTCGTTTGGTACGGGTTAGACCTGTGTTATTTGTTGAGTTGTAATTTGTTTGGTAGGGGTTAGACATGTTATGTATTGAGTTTTAATTTGTTTGGTAGGGGTTAGACATGTTATGTATTGAGTGGTAATTCGTTTGGTAGTGGTGAGACATGCTCCAACACTCAAAGCAGATCCTTAAAGAAATAATGGAAGAATTGTTTATTTGAATTCAGTCTATTTTATGACACACCAGAATTATGATGAACCTCACTGTAATTACTCCAATGAAATCAAGTTAATTTTTAGTCAAAAGAAACGCAATCGAACAAACAATTACAGACTCTGATTGAAGATTTGCAAAATGAATCATGTGATACATATTTGAGCCAAATCAAAGATCATAGATTACGTACATGAAAACAATCATAAAGGGAGTTTACAAGATTTCAGAATTGCATAGGTATATTTATCTAAATATTACACGATGGTACAGAATGAAATACATATTATGGAACACAGTTCTGCGTGCCTTTCTTCCTCCAGTATAATTTTATGGAAGATATGCACGGAAAAAAGCATATGCTGGCAAACAAACATTGGAATTCTTTGTAACAATCAGAATTTTACAAATTACCTGTCATGACCAATATTATTTCATTCTGGGAGATAAACATCAGACGCGACTTAGAGATACATTTGTAATATTAATCAATTGCAGCCCCCCACCCCCTACCTGGGCATTTAAATGATCCAATGCTAATAATAATAATAATAATAATAATAATAATAATAATAATAATAATAATAATAATAATTATTATTATTATTATTATTATTATTATTATTATTATTATTATTATTATTATTATTATTATTATTAGCATTATTATTATTATTATTATTATTATTATTATTATTATTATTATTATTATTATTATTATTATTATTATTGGTGTTGTTGTTGTTATTGCTGCTGCTGCTGTTCATGTTGTTGTTGCTGTTGTTGGATCTTGATATTCTATTGGCTGGATTAAGCACAACTTCAGTTACACAAGTGTTCGCCAAAAGATGTAAACATTTGTTTAGCTTTAAAAAAAACGCTTCAGACGTTCTGTATACTTTTTTTTATTTTGTTTTTGTGGTCTTCTTTGATTTCCATACTGCTGCGGGTTTAACTGTAATTATGAAATTTGTGCAAATCAGAATGTCAGTGAATTGAAACTATCTCCTTATAACGATGGTATAATATCCTGAATTACAAGACGTGTCATAAGGATGTTAAATAGATTGTACAAGTTTGAACGTATGATTTATTGATACCATTTCTATATTCACTTAGTAAATAAAAAAATTAAAAAAAATAAAATGGTGCGAAATATTGGTAATGACACCTAAGACTGATTTCATATTATGTCATTTGACCTATTAATTAGAAATACCTTGGATACAATGGGTAGGATTCGAAACAAAATTCTCAACATTAGATGACATCGTGAATGCTTGTTGGTTTCACTAAAGATTTCTCAAATGTGTGAAATAAAAATCTTTACCAGGGATAATACAAATTATGAAACAAAGTCAATTTAAATTTTAAAGGCAATTTTTTAATGTCTCTGAAATGTTTTAAAGAAATCAGATCCCGGACGAGCCCCCAATTTCTGTGACTTTAGGTCTTAAAATATGTAACAGAAAGAACGTGAAACCAACAACGTAAGTAATATCAACAAGCAATTTATTTCCCTATAATACAAGGTGAAATTCAAGAGATATTTACAATATTGTGAATCAAATTCCAAATAATCATAAATGCCCTAATCACAAGTCCAAAAATATAGAATGTTCCGAATGAGTTCCAATAGTCTTGAATGTCCTGATTTAGTACAATCATACAATCCCGAATGTCTTTGAATGGGTTCACAAAAATCCAAAGTAATCTATTAATTCAAAAGTCAATGAGCACTTTAGTAATTCCAATCTATTAAATAAATAATTCCTCTCAAATTATATCTGATTTAAACGACACAGTGTAAAATCTGATCACAAACGGATTCCCACAGACTGATCTAAAACAGGAATTAATTATTTGTTTACTATATCCCTATTTATACACATTTCACTTGACCTATATGAACAGGATGTGAAGCAATAAAATGGGAAAAACCCCAGTCTAACTGTCAAAATGACCTGCCTTGAACTCAAATGCTAGTCAACATTCTGTTTAATAGTGACCAGAATCTAAATTATTACTTACATCATGGACAAAATTTAAACACACATTATAAATTAAATATACATAACAGTATACACTCCAATTTAATAGGACAAGAAAATACCCTAAGACGACAATCGATCGTTGAAGTTGCCCTCCCACATAATAAAATAGCATCGCCGTATGTCAGTCAAAACCTAACACGTGCTGAGACCTATGGACCGCCGACCAATACTATCGCTGGATAAGGTGTGATGCATCATGTGATTTACAGGGACACTGGAAGCTTGTCATGAGATTTAGGCCTAATGTCCGTCATCTAGCTGACTGCCACTGTATATCATATACAAATTCAAATGTTTTAACTTCTATATTTTTCAACCATTTTCCAGAACATTTTCAGTATACGCTAAAACATTAACACCAATTCACATGGGGTAAATGTCAACATAAATTATTCTGGTTTTATATGATGTGCTATGCTAATGAGTAGGGCTTTGTTTTCTCGACTCTGGCGAAAGGTCAATTAGTCGTGTGGCTAACAGTTAAATCGTATTCTCCGGTGGCCTAATCGCAGTAGCATGGAAAACATTCTGATGAAAGTCTGTCCCGAGCGTATAAATCTCCCTGTATGAAAAGCTAAAAACCACGAAACTTATGCTGTTACGACTCTATGGTCTAAGAAAAATGTAACAGAAAGAAAGTGAAACCAACAAATCAAGTAAAAATCAACAAGCAATTTATTACTAGATAATTAAAATGAAAAATCAAAAAGTCACTTACAGTAATGTGTTTTGAAATCCTAATAATCCAATAAGAATGATTATTCTAATCACAAGTCCTAAATATAGAATGTTCCGAATTCACGGCTGTGTCCTTGAATGTTATGATGTGCTAATGGTCTCCAAAGTCCTGATGTACTAGTAATCTTTGATGTGCTGATGTCAAAATGAAGTATTCCAAAATCTCTGAATAAGTTCACATATATTCCAAAATCATCAATTAAAAATCCAAAATCCAAAAGTTTATGAGCACTGTTATAATCCAATGAATATTTAAAATAATTCCTCTCTTAGAATTTGGAATGAATTTTCACAACTGTAATAGCTCTTTACAAGACTGATGGTAATGTCAAAACTGAATAAATATCCACCAAACATGGTATATATAAAGATTGGTCACATGACAAAATGTTCTAGAATATGAGTCATCTTAATGGAATTTTTACTTGTAAACAAAAATCAACCTTGACCTTCAAATTGAGAAAACATATTGATCAAAACAACCTAATTCAAGGACACTAGTTAAACATGTTTTTCCTGATAACATTAAGATTTAAGCAAATATTAAAGTGAAGAAACATTTATAATTTCCCAAAATATTTATAATATTATATAAACATCATACATAACAATGCTGTTTAACCTTTGTTGGACAAAAATTCACCAGAAACCAGAAACAGGGGTTCTGCACCTGAGCTCACTCTCACCAATAATTGGATATTTAAGTATTTTAGTCTTTACTTATATTTTAAATTTCACAACTCTACTGCCAACATTTCACTGCATCAAACCTAAATTTAAAGCTATTATGAATTACAGTTTCCACATCCTACAATCTCATCCGCTTCTATAGCAATTGTCATTTCCTGTAAAATTTGTTAAAACTATATGAATTATTTGGGTTTTTGTACCACAACGTTCAGCGATTCACATAATTAGTATTTAATTACAGTCGAGATAAACAAAAGTGAAGCTGCATAAGAGAAACAATGTTTTACTTGGCAACAATACACTACACAGAAACCTATGAGGATTTGACTGTCAACGACACACTACACAGAGACCTATGATGATCTGCCTGTCAGCGATACACTACACAGAGACCTTTGAGGATTTACCTGTCAACGATACACTACACAGAGACCATTGAGGATTTGCCTGTCAACGATACATTACACAGAGACTTTTGATGATTTGCCTGTAAACGATACATTACACACAGACCATTGAGGATTTGCCTGTCAACGATACATTACACACAGACCATTGAAGATTTGCCTGTCAACGATACATTACACACAGACCATTGAAGATTTGCTTGTCAACGATACATTACACAGAGACCTACCAGGATGTGACTGTCAGATTTATGGTCTCTGGTAATTTATTGCCACATTCCGTATTCGTCTTTAATTTATTGCGAAATATACTGACTAAATACATAAACATGCATTGAAAATTTTAGTGAAACAAAAAGAAACTACTCACTCAACCTGATTTTCTTAAACCGGTCTTGACACATATCTATATATCCTTCTTTCTTTATAATACGTATAATAGATTTATAGACAATAAGTTACTATTAGCTTTGAAATGATACTCATAAAACACATTTTAGTTAATAATGAAAATAATAATATTTATTATTATTACTGTTATTATTATTATTATTATTATTATTATTATTATTATTATTATTATTATTATTATTTTTACTTATTTATTTATTTATTTATTATTATTATTATTATTATTATTATTATTATTATTATTATTATTATTATTATTATTATTATTATTATTATTATTATTATTATTGCATAAACCGTAATACCAACAGGACCAATAAACCATCATAGACCAGCATCTTTTACCCCTGCCTCCTATAGAAAAGCAAAAATTTGTTCTAACGTGACCATATCATTTTGGGTGGAATATTCCGAAAATTAGAAGAAAATATATTAGGAACTCATATGTTCATTTAAGAGCATGAAATACATTTTGTAAACAGCACACATACATCCACCAAACATTTACGAAAAGTTTCTAATCCAAATGTTCCTTAGTCCTAGCTACGAGGGAATTATTTAGCATAACTGTTATGCTAAGATATATTATTGTCTTATTTCATATGTTATAAACAAAACAAACTCGTACGCATCTGTTTATTACATATGTTATAAACAAAACAAACTCGTACGCATCTGTTTATTACATATGTTATAAACAAAGCAAACTCGGAGCCGCAGTAGCTCAGTGGTTAGCGTGCCGGACTCACGACCCAAAGGGTGCGGGTTCGAATCCTACCATCCAACGAGCCTAGGTCAGCTACCGTGGTGTGTCCTTGGGCAAGGCACTTTACTCCAATTGCCTCGGCACTAAATAACCTACTTGTGTTGCTGTGCCGTAAAGCACCAAACCAAACCAAACAAAACAAACTCAAACCCATCTGTTTCGTAACCGAGAAAATAACGAATAAGTTGTGCAGATTTTTTGTTACATGTTTAGCACATGCTGTAAAAATCTGAATGAAAAAGTTGGGGTCACCACGGGAAAAATACAACGTCAAAGCAAATGTTCTATAACGTCATAAGATACGTGTAACTACGGATGTAGACGACGTGCCTAATTCAGCTTCTCTACATTCCAAGTCAGTAGCTGCCGACAGAACATTCGTCATTATGACAGGCTTTATTTGGACGATTATTCACTAGTGAATTATTTTCAGTAATTCACCGATTAAACGTATGGGAAATAAGGATGAGAAGTCAACCACATGTAAATAATAAAACAGATCATTGAACTTTTTAAAGAATGAAAACATATATTTAAGGTAACTTTTACATCATTGACTCTAAAATCCTAAATATTGAAGTCTGGTAGCCCCCCCCCCCCTCTCTCTCTCTCTCTCTCTCTCTCTCTCGCTCTGACACACACACACACACACACACACACCTGCAGAAAAAAAAAACAAAGAAAAAAAAAGAGCAATTGTAGTCATCTTTATTTTCCAACTTTAAAAATTCAGTTATGGAGAAAATCTTAAAAATGAAATTTAAAAAAAAAGGTAAAACATTATGTGGAGGTTAAAAATCCGTTTTTTTCCGTAAAATTTATTCCAACCAAATTCCAGAATTTACCGTTAAAATTAATGAAGAGATAGTGTCCGAAATGTATTACCTGCCTTGACTAATGCTTGCTTTCCCGTTAGATGTGACGTCATTTGTAGAACGAGTGGATCAGAACTGTCTTGACTGCACAGTCACTTAAAGTTAATATCACAGATTGTGTGCAGTATACGGTCACAACTTGTGATCAAGCTAAGAAAAACGGCTATTGTTTTCCTATTTTGAATTTCTAAATGTAGAAAGACGCAGAAAATAGTTATCAACCGATTATCCTGCGTATAACCGGGAAGTATTATGCAGACTTCAGGGAAGGACCTAATATACAAGTGATAAAATCATGAGAAATCCTTCCAAATGTTGATAAAAGGAGCTAGACATATCATTTTGTCAAATAATTGGGGGAAAACGAGAGAGAGAGAGAGGAATATTGAAATATGAGTCGTCTCCTTTCATAGGGTATATCATACATTTTAGCTGCAAAAACGTTTGCTTTATAAATGTATGATGGAGAAATAAAGCAGCAAATATTAAGTAGAACATTGTGATATATTATGTTAGGAGACAAGGGGTTATATTTGAGGGTGAGGCGGAGTCCATCATTAACTATTTCAAAGAATTGCAATTTAGTTTTGAAGAGAAATTGAAGACATGTTTGACTAAAAATAGGGATGACGTGTGTTTCATTTCTTAATAAGGCTTACTTACAGTGATATAAAATTTAGAAAATACGCCCAGCAAACGACTGAAATGGAATACTAAAATTACTCCTGTCTGGAAAGATATTTGAGTAAGCTAATAATTGCAAGAGATCCCAGATTTTGCAGACTGGTCAATATTTGAAAGAAATACCAGCTTTGGCGAAACTATTGATATCATATACGTTTCTTATGCCAAAAAAACATGATTTCATTAGGCTTTTTATTTTTTTATTTGATTGTAGAATAAATTATTGTGCATTTGGCTTTGAAAAAAAAATGTTTTTTTGCCATGAAATATCAGGTTTTCTAATAAAACCTACTGTAGCAAAAAAAAAAAAAAAAAAAAAAAATTGGAATCTCGTCACATGTACCAGATTCTCAAGAGACTTGTTTTTATTTTCCTTCTGAATATCAGTCATTCATAGCAAAACTAGGTATTTCTCTTAATATTCAAAGTTTTTCTATAGAAACTGGCATGTCAAGAAGACAAACCAGGTTTCTCTTCGCCTAATGCACAATAATTAGAAAAACCTGATTTATCAATAGAAAACCAGGTCTTTGTTTGTTAGAAAAATCCAGTTTTTTCTGAGGAAAACCTGGTTTAATAATTTAAAAAGAAAAACATTTTTTGTTCCTCTATTAAGCAGGTATTTTTTTCTTCTAATTATTGTGCATTTGGCTTGCCATAGACTACTGGCTGTAGAGCAAAGGAATGTAGCAATCTCTAATCAATTATTGGAGTAGCCAGAACGAGCCACTTAGTTTTCTGTGACTTATGAAACAGTTGTTTGATTGTTGATTTGATGGTCTGGTCTATGGATCTTTTGTCATGTTAGACTTATTTTGAAAACGTCTCCAGAGATTCTGGTTTTACAGAACCACTTTGATGCAAAACCAGTCTCTGTGATGTAAAAACCGTCTTAACAGAAAATGGAAACGTGCACCTTCTTTAAGTTTTGTTCACAATTAGATTTAATAATTGATTTTATACGATTTATTCTTTCTTCGTTCCACATCACCGACGCTGAATTTTAATTCTTGAATTACCCGAAACACAAATACATCATTGATTAATACAAGTTTTCGAGTACTTTTTATTTTTCATTCTCTCAGACAGTATCTCACATACCCGTGATGGGTAATTAGGTTCTAATTAGCGTATGGCTTTGGTGGAAAAAAATCAAGGCGTCGAGCGCTTGACTTACATCAAGTTCAAACTTCGGATGACGAATTTTATGTTTAATTTTGCAAAGTATGTGTGTACGTATTGAAATCTTACAAAGTATGTGTGTACGGATTGAAATATCTTGTATGATGACCGGCTATATTGTCTGAATGTTTATTTAAATTACTAAGTTTGAAACTACAAGCTGCATAGAAGCGAAAACCTCTGTGTTCATGCAGAATAAGTGACCTTTTCAAATATTTATTTTCCTACACTAAATCTAATTCAAGAAGGTAATGTGTCGGATCTATATAATTTGTTATCTCGCTGCTTCATTAATTTCTATTGATTTTGAAGTTTACCTTTGCAACTTTCATTCAGCTAGATGACTGCATTCTCGCGTGTCTCGAAAATGCAGCGGTCTATGAGACACAAAGAGCAAGAAATAGGATTTCAAATGCAATTTATTTTCTTGATTAATTTGAAAGCCTCTCCCTGCTGTATAACCATTATATGATTTCACTCCTTTTAGTCCATTATTATATATGCAATAAAAAACTTCGCGTTTTAATTATCATCTTGGGTGCACATCAATCAAAATTGCCAGTACATTATTTTAATTTAATTATTCTGCCCGGCTTCCGACAAAAGCTAACAATTATATAATTGACACAGGCATTGCACCAATGTGGATCATCAAGGGAAACAAATCTGTCAAGTCCATGAAATGTTGCGTGATCCGGTTAACACAAAGGGGCACCAAATTTTATGCTTGATTTTTGGTTGTCATGAGTTTAACACCATTTTTCAGCCAGTATATTTGGTGGAGGAAGAACCCGAGAAAACCCCGCGAAGAACCACCTACCCACTTTAAGCTACTGACAAGCTTTCTCACAAACCCACGTTGGCCGAGGCCCGAGACTCGAACCCACGAAGACAGAGGTGAGATGTCAGTGATCTGTAAAGGCGAGCGCCTTAGACCACTTGACTATCCGGGGCCCCCTGGTATGATTGAGTATGTATGTATGTATGTATGTATGTATGTATGTATGTATGTATGTATGTATGTATGTATGTATGTATGTATGTATGTATGTATGTATGTATGTATGTATGTATGTATGTATGTATGTATGTATGCAAGCATGTATGTATGTATGTATGTATGTATGTATGTATGTATGTATGTATGTATGTATGTATGTATGTATGTATGTATGTATGTATGTATGTATGTATGTATGTATGTATTAGGGGTCAACGCCACGTCAGTATATGGTGCCGATAAAGGGAACATTTCTAAAAAGCTAAATCTACAGCATTCATTTTAAATCCAGGTGATGATATAGAGATAATAAATAAATGGAGTCGTTCAAACCTTCAAGCTGAAATAAAATAGCTTGCTGAATATATTATACCAGCAGAATTCCTAAAGTACAATATTTAAAATATATTTCGCAAAAAAACAAAAGAAGTAGAATCTCTGTGGGTATCGAAACAATAATGAAGTTAAATTTTAAATCGTTTAGATGATTTGATGAGCAATAAATAGAGAGAAAACGAAATACTACAGGGTCTGTCTGATTAATAAAGAACAGCTATGACCGCCTTGGTTTCCATGGTAAAACAGCAAGGCTAAGTCAAGAAAAAACGAAAAAATATAAATAAATGAAAGAATGAATAATTATAACGTTCGGTTGATTAGAACAAGAATGGACTGCACATGGGCATTACTATTTACTTGTAATATGTAATCTATAGCATGTAAATGCTTATGATAATAAACTATTGAATTAAAAAATTAATGTTGAGACTAATGTGTGTGTATGCTTGTGTGTGTTCATGCTTTGTGAGTTGGGATATCTGAATTGTTATGACAGATATCACACTCATAAAGAGAGAATTATTCATCAATGACATTAAAGTATATAATGTAACAATTACTCTGATTGGTTATGACAGATGTCACACTCATAATGAGAGAATTATTCATCAATGACATTAAAGTACATGATGTAACAATTATTCTGATTGGTTATGACAGATGTCACACTCATAAGGAGAGAATTATTCATCAATGACATTAAAGTATATGATGTAACAATTACACTGATTGGTTAAGACAGATGTCACAGTCATAAGAAGAGAATCCTTCCTCGATGATGCTCGAGTTCTCCACCATCTACATTTGCCAAACTTTGTGGAGATATTAAAGTCGATGATATAACAATTCTTGTGATTGGGTATCACAGATCTCACAGTCATGAATATTTGGTTATTCCATATAAAATTTAAGAAAAACGAAAAAAAAAAAGAGAAGAGCAATTTTATTTTCCTTGGTTCTGCGGTTACTGTATTGGTGCAAATTTTGTACATGATGTAATTACTCTATGCACAAATTTTGAAGAATTCTACAAGACTACGAAAGATAAGTACATACAATTTTTTTTTAAAACCTCATCAAATCTCACACCTCTGTAATAAATATGAATCTACCCTGATTACCTTAACATAACTTTCTAAAGGAAGAATATCTATTTAAATGAGACAAATATCTATTTAAATGAGACAAACATCTATTTAAATGAAACATCTATTTACACGAGACAAATATCTATTTACATGAGACAAACATCTATTTAAATGAGACAAATATCAATTTAAATGAGACAAACATATATTTACATGAGACAAATATCATAGACAAATATCTATTTACATGAGACAACATCTATTTAAATGAGAAAAAAATCTATTTACATGAGACAAATATCTGAGACAAATATCTATTGACATGAGACAACATCTATTTAAATGAGACAAATATCTATTTACATCAGACAAATATCTATTTAAATGAGACAAACAAGTTATAAGATACGCCTACTATTGTAATTTTCAAAGTATATAACATATGAATCCCGTTTGAAATTTTGCATCCTATCTCTTTAAAATGTGGACGGTTTAGACACAGAGTCAGATGAAATATTATGATTTCCATCATATATAAAGTTGAAATAAATATTTTGGATTGTGTAAATTGCATTGATTTAATTTTTGTTCTAATTGATGGGTTATCCGAGACTAAAGAATTTTAAAAAAATATTTATTTCTTTATTTATTTCTTTATTTATTTATTTATCTATCTATTTATTTTATACCCATCTCTTGTGAATGAGTTATTTACCCATATGTAGAAGTTTCGTTTCATGGTATTATTTGTATCAATAACATTGTTTGCTTGCTTACTTTGTTTGCTTGCTTGATTAATTAATTAATTACTTTATTTGTTCTTGGAAAAACAAAGTTAATCTGCGCGGACTTTAGTATTTAATTTCAGCATAAGAAGTGTTTAGCGGTTTTAGGATCAACGGCCCTTGCTGAGACTGGGAATTATAAGCCGAGTGCATGCATGTGCATTAGACGACACCAGAAACAGGTTGGGCTAGACACTGGGAAAGAAAATTTTATTTTAAGAAGGAAGTCGACGAAATATTGGACAGCCCCTGTACGCCTGCTTGCAACTGCTGCCTTTTCTTTAGCCTCTCAAAATACTTTTCTGTCAGAGAGGTTAAGAAAGGTCTGTCACAGATGCCATCTTATTATCGCCACCGTTTATGTGGTAATCTATACGAGAAAATGAGGCCATAAACTGAAGGTAACCCCCAGCTTTTAGGTGAGTGATAATTGGTTAGTTAGCTTTTAACGGCACTTTTAACAAATAGTTGGCGACATCATGTCAAGGAAATGGATGCTTAGTGTATTAGGAGTCCAACGCTCTATACCAACAACTGCACCAAGCAGAGTGATAGATTTGCTTCGCCGATTTTGACATGAACGTTTTGTTGGAGTTCAGCATGTAGATATGATGAAAGAGACTCTGAGAATTAATTCATCGAATAGCATATTTCGCTACAACTGCATGTTGTTAAGGATGAGTATTATCAAATCAATTAGCGGACAGGAAAAAAAACCCCCAATTACAGCCATTTCACAAGTATGATATAGATTTATTTAGCATTTAATTTTGATATCTGAGTTTACCTACAGAATTTATGACAATAAGTACAACCACAATACCATTTTTATGTAGGTCATATATTCGTGTCCAATACCTGTTGAGATGTATTGTCATTCTTTTATCCCGAATAACAGTCAATATTGTTTTATAATTATTTGAGAACAGTTTGGTCAAGCCAAGCTATAGTAAGAAACATTTGGTTAAACTCGTATGTATGTGCATCTTTTAAGTTTAAAAATCCTACATTTCCTAAGGTGGAATGCGGTGGATCCTTAAGTAGAGCCACAATTACACCGACAATAATATATAGTATATGCCTATAAATGTTATAATAATAATAATAATAATAATAATAATAATAATAAGAAGAAGAAGAAGAAGAAGAAGAAGAAGAAGAAATTCCTTACATAGCCTTTGTTCTATACACCATTTGTCTGTCCCTTTATAATTTTGTGGTCAAAACCTTTGTTTTCAGTTGTAATACACCAAGCAAAATGTGACTATGAATTATATTAGATCAGGGAGGTTTCATATTGTAAGACCAGTGGTTGCTTATATCTACAACTGTCAAAATGAGGTTTATCAAGACAGAAGATTGCCAGAGGAGGTATCCACTAAAATAAATTTCAGATTGCCAGAGGAGATACCCACTAAAATAAACTTCAGATTGCCAGAGGAGGTATCCACTGAAACATGAATTACTCACAAGCTAAAACAAATGGAAAAAATTGCTACCCGATGAAGTTGGATGTACATAAGAAGAGGAGAGAAACTGGCGAGAAATCGGAAGCATATCAAGATCGATTGGTAAATATTTCTGTGCAGAGAAATCAGTGTCCCCTTGATGTATTATGCAATAACCATCTGGTTACACAATTATGTCTTCTGAGATATCAGTGTAAATTTCACGGGTGAGTTGATGCTTAGCGGATAACAATATTAGGTTCTTTATAAGGGGTGAAACACCTAACTTTCATATGTCAGCACCCGCACCGTAAATTCTTGGAGACGAATTTCGCCAAAACATACATCTTGGGATGCTATACTGTAAGATAAATTGGTTTGGTCCCAAACTGTTTTGATATACAGTTAGACTGCGATTACACAGACGTCATCATCCGAGTTCCCATCCTTCCCCTGGTGTTCGCCCCTTATCTCGGTACACCCTTCAGATGGCGGGGCGACAGTTTTGATCAGACACTGCACGTCTGTGTTGGCCACCGGTTCTTTTCTTCATGTCTCAGTCAAATCCAACTGGACGCTCTTTCTGTTGCCTTGCTCAGTGTCTTCACTGATGTTTTTCGTGCTCTTCCTCTTATTCCTAGTGCATTGAGTATCCTCCAGGTCGACTGTGCAATTAATCCACTATATCCTACTTTCACCGGGAAGAGCCAAATTTTCCATTATTTTGCTCTACAGCCCTGGTACTTCTCCGGCTTTCTTTCGTATGCCTCTTCCGTTCGTTCTTTCCATGGGACGGTCAGTTCCACCAAGATAATCCTCTTTGCACTCTCAGACTAATGCTTTTTAGTCACAAAGCCATTTTTTCCCCCAACATAACATTCTGGTATTTACGACAGAATAGCAAAACATCAAAAGACTTTTGACATAGGGTAATGAATACAGTGTCGGTGTTAATGATTGCCATGGTTCTGGATGGAAAGTAACCGTGAAATCATAACAGGCCATGGAAGGAAAACCATTGACCAACACGTGATCACAATGGATTGGAAGCAGAAACCACCAATGTAATATATGTAATATGTTAGGGGATGAGAAATAATTGCTTGGGAAGTAGAATGGAAGGGTGATGAAGGGTTCCTTTTTGTTCAAATCACAATTGTTATTTCTAACTTCCACCTAGTTTACTCCAAAATATACTCGAGGCTTTTACGTGATATATGTAACACTAAATAAGAACAAAACAAAATCATAAAATTATTTTCCCATTTTGTTTTACCAATAAAACTCCTATTCTGTATGCATACATAAGTTTGTATTTCATAATCCGCATCCAACATGAAATTTGTATGTGCTGAAAATATCATGGCTATGGATGTTTTCTCTCCAAGATTTTACATTTTATAAATAAAGGCAGTCTGAACAATGTACCTGAGCAAATACTAATGTAAGTTACCCAAGTTTCCTCTCTCATCGGATTTTAAAATTCCGGAAAATGTACAGCTTAATATCTGTTGATGAATATTCAACGCGAAAGGCCATAAAGATAACTGATTGACACTAAAATTGCAAAAACTTTAAATGTAGACACGCATTTGATAATATTTGAACTATTTTAGCTATTCAAACGTAATTTTAGCACTTCTATTAACTTCTTTGATTAAGAAAGGATGTTGAACCTCTTTTATTTTTCGGTCTAATAGAGCCATGGGATTTAAATGTAACCAATTTTGGCGTTTGTTTTGTTATTTGACAAATAAAAAAAATAAAAGAAATGGAAAACAATGACCACAGAAGACAATCGGATATTAGAACATGTGTTACTTATAGTACTACTTACCAACCAATAACGTAAATATGTAAATATTCGATATTGATATTATCGCCCTCACAACGATATATGTAAATATTCGATATTGATATTATCGTCCTCACAACGATATATGTAAATATTCGATATTGATATTATCGTCCTCACAACGATATATATAAATATTCGATGTTGATAGTATCGACCTCACACAGGTAAGCATAGTCTTAGCAAACGTTTATTTTCTGTTGATAATTAAATATTTCAATGTTAGCGAGAAAATTCCCAGATATAATTTTTTTTATTATAAAAATCGTGTATCGTATAATCACGGTCATATATTGGTGCCGAAACCTTGACTATGTTGGAGAAGAGAAAAGACGTTAAGTTTTCTTGTAATCCTACAGACAAAATAAAATCCCGATATCTCTGTTAGCAAGAGTACATTGTTGAATTTATTTTAAACCTTTAAAACCAATCTTATACAGGTATTGTGGATGCATTTAAAGCAATGACCTCGCATGTTCTTCAACTTTCGGGAGTCAATAGATGTGTTGAAGCCATGACCTATTGAATCTTTTTATTCATGCTACTCGTATTTTTGCCAATATTGGTTACAACTTGAACAAACAACATCCAACTTTGTGGTTAACAGGATAACGCTTAAGGTGATCTGGACCCTCTGGCGCTCTAAATTAAGTACAATTATAAACAATGGCCACACAAGTCGTAGAATACAGCCGAACGTTCTCTGTCTAAAACAAGGAATTAGTGAAACCAGCGGTCCCAATCTACCAGTCGATCCCACATACTCGATGTCAATAACATCTCGAACAGTAAACACCCGACACTTTAAGAAAACATCGCATATTTAGAAGTACAGGAGTAGTTGGGTACAGTCCACATAATACCCTGTAAATAACATTATGCTTTTCTTCATCTAAGTGTAAACAGGGATTTTTAAAGACTTTATTTTGCCAGAGGGATTTAAAAATTGGATATAATCGTACAGGAAAATAGCATGAAGTTCATAACAAGTGCCGATTTGTCACCTTACATACTAATGTGCAGAAGATATCTTTAAATGTACATGTATGACATTGAATAATGAAATTAAGCATCAGAAGTAGGGCCAATTTCCCGTAAAATCTAACATAATAAAATGGAAATCCATAGATATCCTGAACAGAAGAAAGACAGAAAACAGAAGATTATAATCAATGTTTGTATACAAATGAAATCTGCGTCCGTCCTGAAACTTAACTCGTTGAATGTACAGTTCCGTCACAGTCTTTTAAATAAATGTTTAAACCAAACAAGAAGTATGATTTTAACTAATGTCAAATCTAACAACTGTAACTTGATCAATATTTGTGGGGATATAAATTTTGTTGTTTGGGAGTTTTCGTGGATATTTGTTACCATGATAAAAAGACGAATATAAATCCTCCACGAATATCTCTGATTGTACCGTATTGTCCCAAGCAGCACAACGGAATTTCTACGGGAATAAGCTAGCGATACCGAAATGTATTTGAGTATTGTCTGAATCACCACAACGGAATTTCTACGGCAATAAGCTAGCTATACCGAAATGTATTTGAAGAATACTGTGAATTTACTTAATTTCGTAGGTATCAATGTTTGTGGTCTTGTGGGGAAAAAAACAACATTTTAATCGGTCCTTAATGTCGCGGCCCTATTGTTGCCTAGGCGATTGTTCGCTGGTCTTTAAATGCGTGGCCCTATTGTTTCCAAGGCGATTGTTCGCTTGGTCTTAAAATTCGTGACTTATAGTAGCCACGAAATCCACGACAAATGGTACCTTCCGAAAAATACTAAGTTCACAGTATAATATAAAAGAGAGAAGTGACGTTTGACTCTTCATCGATGATTGGTATCCACATGTAACCCAGGTGGAAGTACTTATGTTTGTAATCCAACAAACCCATTTAAATTTCAAGAGCATGCACCGTCTACTCTGTATGTTTTTCTGTTCTAATTTCCTTGATATGGATGGTTATGTGGATTGTGTTTAGCTTTCAAGATTACGAACTTAATCAAGGCAACAACAAAAAAGTGCATGCTACCTTTAATTACTCTTAGACTATGAGGAGAATCAAGTCGTACATAATAAGTAATAGACAAGTATCCATCCATACATCAATCCATCTTTCCATCCAGCCATGCATACATATATACACACATCAATTTTCAAATCTGTCAATTAATCAAGTGATCAATCAACTAACCATTTAATGGAGGAGGTCAAAACCAAAGAACCTACATCATCGTGTTCACTGCTAAATACAGACATATATTATATATAAAACAACATTTCGATGAATATTAATTCTTGTTTCACTTCTTGTTTCACTTAAATCAGAATACTGTATTGAAGACAAACGATCCTGACAATACATGGCCCCAATTATAATACGCACCCTCGTAATTTGAAATATTTTTAATCGCGCGACTGTTTGATCAGTTACAATGAGAAATATTAGGATAGAATTTGAAATACGAAGCTCGTAACAGTGAGGAATCATTGACAGCGGCTGACATTGGGATTTTGCGCTATTGTTTAACATTTCCTCTTCAATGGATATTCAGTATACAGAAACTGTTAGTTCTTTGCTTCAAGTCTATAGTCCATTGCCAATAAGTTTCCTGTTACTTACATAACAACATGCTTGTGTGTGATTTTTTTCTTCTCAATACATACGAGAAGAAAAACAAAGACAAAAAAAAAATATGAACTCAAATCAGTTTACTTAAAATTTTAGTGAATAATGGATTTAATTATAATCATATCCAAAATTTATAGTTCCAAGAATACGCAAAAAATCTTTTCTCATTGAGACTTATTGTGGCGTGGGTGTGGTGGTGGTTGTGGTTATCGTTATCTAGAGGATGATCGACCACGGTGTTATTGCCCGGATCGAGTAAAGAATAATATAAATTGTGAAACTTATAGATGGAATGAATAGAGATCTGAGCAGATATATAGAACAGACTAAAACGAGCCCCAGTATATTAAATATAACAATTTAATCAATTACATAAACAACTGTGATAATGCATTACATTAGGAAGATACACTTCTTTTTGAAATAAATCATTCACCGAATTTTAAACACAAATATACTTATATAAATAGCCGATCTGTTTAAATGATAGAATTAATTCATCATAGAATCGAGTGAACAATCGAAGTCATTGCTTTGTAAAGCTTCATAACCTGGTTTCCTCCGGTTCACCGTGCTGTTCAACTGGTTCCTTCGCTTTCTTCTCACTCTGACTATCTTCTTGCCTCTGTCGGCCCTCAAACTTTGTGTGGGTAGGTGGATACGTAGGTATGTAGATACGTGGATACGTCAGTGGATTAGGTCAGTGGAGCTATTTCCCCTTGTGCTTGTGCTTTCAAAATAAACAGAGAAGCAACCTAAATCTTCTGTCCGATATCCTACTGGGAATAGATCATTACTCCACTCTCGTTATGTCAGATATCATCCTATCGGAAGTCAAACAGATACCAAAGGCTATCTGGTCAAGCCAAACACGGCAGGCCATAAACAAACAAACCTAGTTTCATAAGATTAATCTATTTCCTAACGGCTATTTCATCGCTGACTCACATTAACATAACACGAGACATAACAGTTCCGTTCTCGATTATACAAATGAATGAATGAAATTCATTACATGGCTTAACTACGTTAATTTCAGTCGATACGCACTTAAGTTTTTATCATACATGAAATCATCTAAGATCGGTGAATTCACACGGATTCTCATACTCATATCAACTAAAGTAATGCGTGACATTCTTAAAATACATGATTCCTATAACACTCAAGACAACAAATTCAAACAATCTGTCAAACTTATATATAAGATCATTGTGCGAATTCAGATAATGAACTCAAACACAGTTATACTCATAACAAGAAAATTGATCTACGAATTTATACAAATAAATTCATGCAAATATAAGTAAATAAATTCAGGCAAATAATTATATTGGTATCAACGAATTACATGAGATTGATGCAAATACCTTGTGCTTTCAAGCCTTGCTCACTTCTACCGCCAGAATTGTGTCCGTCAGCTTTCCAGACATCCGGTCCCTTAGATAATTGTTTTACGAGATAATTTCTTGCGAATTCAATCTCGGAGCCAAAAATATCTTCCTCTTGCAGGAGTTTAGACTGACTAAATTTTGCGATGTGGCATATTAAAACTATGAAATTTCGTGTGGGAAACACGCCCCTTATTTAGCGTAGCCAATCAGGATTAAATATATCTACAACCCTTTTTATAAATAGGCGCCAAAATTTGCGGTCATCCTGACCCTCTAGATTTCCAAATAACTGATTCTGGACAATCTCAACTCTGACATTTTCGATACAAAGATTGAGTTAACCTTTTCCCTTCCAGTTTCTCGGACTGTTAAATAAACGAATGCTTAATTAAAAATCGGTTCCTCTCACAACACAGACCTTAAAATCCTCGCAGCATAGCGATTAAATACGCACCCTTTCCTCATAAATCTAATTAATTGTTCTCTGTCCAAGTTAATGTTCTCTTTATAGATCGACAGAAATTTGCACCCTTACACTTATATATTGGTTTATTTCTTTCGTTCTGCAAAAGACTTTTATTTTCGTATCAGGTGGCTGTGTTTGTAACATTCCGTTTCTTTTACATTCGCTGTTTAGAGTTCTGGAACAAGCATCGAAGATATGAAAGTCTTTTCTATCATTTTATATTGTCTTGTTCACGTGAACTTAAAAGTTACATAAATCGATGTTCAACCAGTATTGTAAACGACTATTAATTTTTCTCACAACAGAGTTCATACTTAGACCAAACTTTACAGAGTCACGGCTTCTCATCTTTTATGCAGACAGCCACTTTGCAGAATGAAGAGGATACATGCAAAAGGGATTGTTTTAGACACGCCAACCTCAAAGATCCTTTTAGCTATGCTGTTGGAAAAGATTTGTGACACTGAAGCGAAAACCGCTACTTAACCAGCACGTTGAGCTAAATATCTCATCCTATATGGAAAAGTTAATCAAAATAAAACATTAAATATTCTCCATTTTTTAAAATTGGTGATCCAGATATTAATAGCTTTTTTGTCTATTCTTGTCTGTTCATGTATCACGAGCAGCTTTTCTGTCGGTACATTATTCAAGGTATCATAACATCCTCCACGCCTTCCGAAAAAAGACTTTACGGCGCATGAGCAGTCCGATTCTTCTGCTTTCTTATTTGGAAGAAATAAGCAGACTCCTTATCGCAGATCTTGTTTGTATTTAGTTGATGATTTCAACAAAGTCCAAACCAGATTTCAGAGCTAACAAGGACAGCAACTACGTCAGAATCTCTGTTTGGTCAACGATAATGTGACTGTACTTGATAGTCGCGTCGACGGAGATGAACGTTCTATTTCGGATGATAGGTGCATATTTTAAATTAAGGTAATTTTGACACCAAATTTTAAAATAAATTTTGCTAAACAAAACAGCTGAAACTGATGCACTGAAGTGACTTGTTTACGCTGAACCATGGGAGTAAATTCTAACTGATATACTTATTGACTTAGTTATAGCTTTTACTTGTCCACGAGTTAGAGGCAAACATTTAACCTACCGGTACAACTTGGGCAGACAAAACGTTTGTCTTTTTTTCGGAATGTTCAGTATCTGTCTCTCTCTCTCTCATATATATATATATATATATATATATATATATATATATATATATATATATATTATTTTGACATGATAATTGTTAAAAGCTAAATGGTGGTTATCACTAGCTAAGCGTATCAGTCCTATCTGATCTTTATTTATTAAATTGACTGAAATATGTGTGGTGAATGCACATCGTAACACACATTGATTCAGAGTTGCAGCGAGCCTACAAATTAAAGAGTTTCTGATTTATTTAAATCTTGGTTTTTATCAAATTTATGTTAGTGTTGCTCACCTTCCCTTCTTGTTGGTGGGTGTTAGGAAATTTGAACTCAAAGACCATCATGCAAATATCTGAGATTCAGTTTCGAAGCACGAATGAAGTCTTTGGCAAGGCGAAACACGATAACCCACAATGCTACTCATTATTTTGGAGAAGATCAAAGTGTAATATCTGTTCTTATCAGAAGAATATCTGATAAGTCTTCTCTGTGTGTGTGTGGGGGGGGGGGGAGGGGGTAGCTTCGATTTGAAACTGATTTGCTGAAATTGGCTGAGATGTCACGAATCTGCATCCTCTTGTTTGCCATTTATCTCTGGTTTCTGCAAGTCTGAAGTTTTCACATGCTGGTGCACCTACGTCCATTATTGGGAGACGAGCAGTATGGCACTATGCAGGTGCGTGAACAGTTACATGAGAGAAGCTCCAGTAAAATTTACCTAGCTGGTGGATCATTCTTCCAATCAACTACAAGCTTTCCATTATGGTCATTTGTCCAGCCATGACCAAATGGCATCGGGATTTTAAGCTAGTTTTGCGAACAAAGCTTTAATATGCCTGCTTTATAAATGCTCTCTCTCTCTCTCTCTACATGTTTTGAAATGCCGTTTGCACAAGGAAGCAGCTGAAAAGAATCCATTTCTCCTCTCTTAAAAAAAGACTTCTCTGACCTTATTTACTTGTTGAAGAAACATGCATACGACAAATTAACTCCTGTACTATCTGAGAGAGCTGTGGTGACGCCATCCAAGTCCGTCTAAGCTGTCAAATTCCTCAGGTATTATTGGCTTATGAGTTAAAGTCCGTAAAGTTTACTTCGGTCAGCAATGGCAGTGACTGTACCACAACAAGTAAACGCATGGAAACATATAAAAAGTCTGCAAAAATTTGCCATTGGAACTGACAAGTTTGTTGATCCTGACTAATCATGTCCTACTCTGTTTTACGCTTAAATACATAGGACAGGAAATATCTCACTGGACACCTATACAGATTGCAAGAACATCATTATTGTGTCAATTTAAGTTGCACGGCTTTTTCACAACTTTCTTAGGCCACAACTGTGCTCCTAAGTGATATATAAAAACTCGTTTCTACCATTTCACTCTTTGCTCTTCTTCCTTCCGCTTGTCCACAAAGAAATAACTTAATTATGCTAGATTCTTGAAAGTATTGCAATTAATCTTTTCCATTGCTGGACTTTGCGTTCTGGAACAATGCTTTTAAAGTCAACAGATGTATTGCAACTTCGGTTGCTTCTTTTGATGTCTCTCTGTATACATAAAAAATACCTATATCTGCTCTACCAATGTTTGATCCTTAAAGCATATAAAGCATCGCTGTAAGATGAGCAAATGTGCAGTTACAACATTTCATATTTAGATCAAACTCATTCCATCGTTGATACAGTTGACGGATTCCGTGTGGTTTTACTAAGATTCACTCTTTTTTTAAATACTAAATTAGTGTTTCTGTATATGTTTTGTTAGAGACCTAGAAGTTGTTTTATACTGCTAATGGCAAAGATCCGAGTGTATATGCTAAAACATTCCTCGTGTGCATTTGTCTTCTCTCAACAGCTGGAAAAATGCATTCAAGTGATTTTTTGTCTGCTTAAGTATAACCCACCCAGAAGTCTCGGGGATGTGCCCAATGTGCTTTCCTGCATGTCGAAAGAGGCAAATGATGGAGGTAGGAGCCACAGTGGTACAGTGGTTAGCGTGCCGGACTCGTGACCGAAATGGTGGAGGTTCGTAGCGTACCGTTGGATCAGCACAGGTCAGCTACCGTGGTGTGTCCTTGGGCCAGGCACTTTACTCCAAGTACCTAGGCACTGAATAACCTACTTCGTTTGCTGTGGCGTGAAACACCAAACCAGGCCAAGTATAACCTTTTTAAACGCATTTATGTTTACCTAAGCTGGAGAATGTTTTCAGTGTTGATTTCTATATTTTATCATGGAACTTCGAAGAAAGAGGATTACTATCTTGCCGACCTATCTTAAATTTCAGGTATGTCTTTTCTCCAACTTCATGCGACCTGATAAGACCATTAGACAGGGTATTTGCGACTACAATAACAGTAGAAAGGCTGACAATAACAGATTGGTCTGAACTGAATGGACTGTATACCAACAGTGTCCTTTCATCTCCTAGACTTCTGCAGTCTATACGATTTGATTTAGACCAACCGAAACCCACAATTTCTCTTAGCTGCCTCAAATATTTACTCCGGTATACAGTATTTAATTATTATCTGCAGACGGTTCCCAACTTCGGGCTGAAACGCTTGGTATCTCTCGGATTCTGGGCATTCTTTTTTACTCCATCTCGCCCCCCCCTCTCTCTCTCTCTGATTCCCAGATCAACTGACATTCTTCGAAATGGGTTCTGAGATCCAATCTGCCATGAGAATCCTTTAACCAACCAGTGCTCATAAACCTCTCAATAATCAGTTAAGAGTCTTATAACCTAATTTACAAGCTTTTTACAGGCAATGGTCTCCTTTTCTACATTCATCGCCTTATCCACATTTTGGCCTTTTCAAGATTCTCTTTCCTCGTGTATGCACGCTAGCATGACCAGTGTTAGTAAGCCTCAGTAGCAGTTAGTTTTCTGCTAACACGACACAAGACTTTGTCGTCTCAAATAGTTCCTGCAGCTTCCCTAATATTGTGATTAGCATCCAACTTACGACATTGGATCAGCTGCTCTTGCATCAACTGATCTTTCCGATATTTGCTAGACTTTTGGCAGAAATACATATAACTTCATGCACTCCAAATAATTATCTTATGGACCTTCAGAGAGTATCCTTATTTCCTTGTTCATCTGGGCCATCCGTCTCCTTCTCGATCTTCGGATGGTATACTTTTTTCCTTGTTCATCTATCCCATCCGATTCCTTCTCAGGGATACTATTAGAAACGTTCTTCACAGGAAATATGCTGATGCACTCTCTGTGGTGCACGATCTGAGGAATAACATCTTTTTTAGACAAAATCAAATAGGGGGGAGGTATGGTTTCTAATTTCAGCATCCCCCAGTAAAGATTTCTTGTTGGTACAATGAATGATGCGGCTATCACGAGGCCTGTTTTGGTGGTATAGGGTTAGCTGCATCTGTATAAATTTTCTGCATAACAAGTTATGCTGGTTTTGCCACTTAATCACTATACAAAATATGAAGACTCAGTCAGCACAAACCAAAACGGTTCACTATTTTCTTTCTCTCAGTATTAGACCATGACTTAGAAACAAAAGTACTATACTCTAATAGACAGGAAATTTGCATAAATCACTATCATAATCTGATTCCTAACCATCAAATCAAACGCATTGAGTCGTTACTCATTGTGGTAAGGAGCCCATACTATAGAATCGAATCGTCAATGACCATTCCTTTAATTACATGGGGCTTACTTACTCACGAGTCATTTTGGTACTAAAAGTTTATCATATCGGCATTCAGCTTTAATTCTATTTTCGAAAGTTATTTTGATATAACTGATGCATAATATCACAGATTTTATTTATTTTTTGATGTTTTTTTATTCTTTTTTTTTTCTCAAGGAACTTATTGAATATTAATTACTGATTTACAGGTATTTAGCATTGAAAAGGATGTTTTATTTCATAAATCTGTGTCAACAACGGCCAATGTATTTACTTATAAAATGCAGAAGATCTATTTTCATTTAATATAAACTGTTTAAGTTAAAAATAAAAAAAAATTTCACCAATGAAAAAAAAAGGCATCCAGGCACACTCCCACCCCCACCCCACAATCATAATACCTCTCAGGTGAAAAACTTTGATTTCGAATATTGGATAAAAATATATAGTCGTGCTTGTTGAACTTGTCGACAACGATCATTCCATCAAGAACAATAACCATAATGTATAATGACAAAATTTGGTTGAATGCAGGATTTAAAAAAAGCAATTGGACTCAGGGAAAGCCTGAGGAAATTATATTTCACCCATAGAAATGTATTTTACTGTAGGAAATACATATATCAACGTAACAAAAGTCAACAATAGGAAAAGAAAAAACACACAAGAAAAACGTTTTATGACAATCTAGAAAATAATCTTGGCAAATTGAAAGTTTTTTGTCTAAGAGCATATTGGAAGCAAATGAGAAATTTGGTGAAACTATCTGGAACTCAGAAGTTATTCCTCTACTATTTTCAGAAAACAAGTGACCAAAAATGTACAGACCTGATTGATTTATTCTCTTTTGTATCATCAATAGACGATACCGATCATCCACTTCTATCCTTCCTAGACAACTGTCATGTTGTTTTTGACAGTATCGTCGTTACACGGCAGGAAATGATTGATATAAATAGATTTCTGATAATAAGAAAGCCACATCCCCTGATCATATTTACAATTTATGGCTGAATAACGTTGTTAACGCGATCTCGATCCATTTTCTATCTAATTAAACAGCATTCTCTACGATCAGACTCCTTTCCCACTTCGTGAAAATTGAAATTACTATCCCTGTTTTCACAAAGAGTGCTCATATCCATCCATTTACAGATCAGTATTATTATTAAGTGTCAAGTAAATTGTTTAAAGAATCATACTGAAGCATATTCATAACCATCTTCAATATGACCATCGAATTTATAAGTATCAATATGGCTTCATCGTCATATATTTTAACGTTCATCAGTTTATTGAAAAGTACAATAATGTTTGTAAAGCTCTTCATAACATAAATATGATGTCCATAGTTTTTGGAATATTTCAAAGGTGTTCGGTTGAGTCTACTCTCAGCTGACGGTAGTAAAGGTAACTTATATGTTTGGCTGTACCAGTTAGCTTACTAACAGAAAAAAACATTTTTATATAAATGATGTGTTATTTGGATTAAAAATTAGTGTTCCACAAGGCTCGGTATTGGAACCACTTTTATTTGAATTCGAATAAATTATATTGCAGAAATTGTATTAACTTTGACAATGTTTTTCGGTGATGATTCTTCTCTAAGTTACAAATCTATTCCTTGATCGATATTGAGCAGGATCACCGTGAGCTCCATAAACGGCCATCTGATTGGTTAGATAAGTGTAATCCGAATAAAACCACGCCATGTTCTTCTATTTCTGAAAGGACGATTACAATTGAAGCATGATTTTGAACGACCTAGCTAATGAATTAGTTGATAACCACAAATACCATGATGTAATCCTCAGTTCTAACTGCAAATGAATTGAACATATGAATAATCTTAAAATAAATGAACAACTAGCCATGTTACGAAAGCTCAAGTTTACAATGTCAATGTCAACTTTTAATAAACTGTATATAAGTTTTATTCGACATACGCTTGAGTGACTTTTTTAAGTGTGGGATACCCTCTCTCAACAAGATTTGAATACGTCAGAAAAAGTTCAGCTCATAGTAGCTAGTATCTTGATGGGTTTGACGGCATATTTTGAATCTGGCGCTTTACATTATGAAACGGGATAAGGGACCTTGAGCTCGAGGAGAAATATATGTAAGCTATCTTTATTTTACAAAGTAGCTGATATATTGCTCCATCGTATTTACAGGAGATTATTCCATCACATGTTGAAGAGATATCTAATTATTCTTTTAGGGATAGTCATTCATTAACCGTAATGCCGTGTAGGGTTGCCTGACCACATGGGGACTTCACTTGGTGTGACCATACGATTTGTGTGTTGCGGCCACTTTGTCACGTGCAAAGTCCAACTTTCTGTTTAGTATCGCTTACTACAGTTACCACTGACCTACAGGTTCTTTAGCTAATATGGCACCTGGTCGTCTAACACTGCTTCTATAGTGTGGCATATACTTGTACCTACTTACCACATATGGAATACAGATCGAAAAAACACTTTTAAGAATTAGCTGGAAGCTGTAATATTAATAACATTTAACATATTCAAAATTATCGTCTTTTCATTTTTCTAAAACAAAACTTGTATCAAACATTTAATAATGTAACTTATATTTTCTGAATTATTACATGACTATAACTTTCTCAAAAATTTACTCTGTGATACTTCTATGGGGGATGAGCGCATGGCCGTGTGGGTTAAGGTGCTTGTACATGAGAGCTAGACGATACGTGCTGATGCTCGGGCAAGGGTTCGATTCCTGCCTGGAATGAATTTTAACGCTTTATCCTGTTTGATTATAGAAGAAAAGTAAGAAATTGTATTGCCATAAGTTAAATGGTCAGTTTTATTGGTGTCATTCTATACAAATTTCTTTGATTTATATCCAAACATATAATGTCGGATCTCGGGAAAAGCATTACCTTCTCTGTTGGGTATGTCGGTGTCAGTTTAGAAGTTTAATTGTATGTACATACCTTGCATTTCTAAATAAAAATCCTGTGGGTTTGTACATTTAGCTGAGTGCAAATGTCCGCTTGCCTAGCGAGCGATCTCTCCTGTACCTCGTGTCCTTACCTTCGACCTTGTTCCATCGTTTTTGGTGGATGAGCGCATGGTTGTGAGGGTTAAGGTTCTGGTGCCTGATGGCTAGGCCATAGGTGCCGTTACTTGTGGCATGGCTGCGATTCCTGCTCGGAATGAATTCTAACTGTGTAACCTGTTTGATTATATTGGTATAATTCTATATAAATTTCTTTCATACAATCATGTATCCCAGACATATCATGTGGGATCTAGGGATAAGCGCTTTTCCATCTGTTTGGTATATAAGCACCAATTTAGAATTGTAATTTCATGTATATACCTTGCATGTCCAATATAAATCCATTGGAGTTGTATATATAGCCCAGTGTTAAATTCCGCTTTCCTAGAGAGTGACTTGTCGTGCACCTCGAGTCCTTAGCCATGAGGGTTTGGGTGCCGGTGTATTACAGCCAGGGTCCATATCCTGCTTGGAACGAATTATACCTCACTAACCTGTTGATGTCATTATCTGTCTCTGTCTGTCTGTCTGTCTGCCTCTCTCTCTCTCTCTCTCTCTCTCTCTCTCGATAGATAGATAGATAGATAGATAGATAGATAGATAGATAGATAGATAGATAGATAGATAGATAGATAGATAGATAGATAGATAGATAGATAGATAGATAGATAGAGGCGATAATTATTAATTATGTACCATGGTCGCTATCTTGCGAGGTAGCCGGAAAATTCTTTCTTCATTTTTGTTTTAATTCTGATCCTTTGTCTTCTGTTTTAGTCTCGAAGAATGAACAAGTTTGAACACATCTGGAATCTGGAGCCTTCAAAACTTCCAAACTTTTCAAAATATTTATGGAAATTCCATACAATGGAGCATTATTCTCATTAGCAAAACCTGAAATGAATTTCGATAGAATTAAAAATAGCATCTACTCGTATACATTTTACGAAGCTTTCTCCATAAACTAGAGTTTTCTCCAGCATTATCTTTATTTTTTGTCTCTTTATTCTACATTTTTCTGGATTATTCCCAGGAGACTTTTAAGTTTCTATATATTATGTTTTAGGCTCTATGGGTAATTTATCAAACTTACAACGAATATAACGTTGATATGTTAGCATTCGTGTTCTTTGATTTGAAGAATGGAATTGATGGCTGTGTAGTCAATGTGTGAACTAAGTATACAATGTACATAAAGCAGAATGAAGACACAAGATTATTCTTTGTATTATTCCACGACAAAGCGTTCACCCACCGTAAAAAGATGAAAATAATCATTCTAAAGGTTTGTAAAGAACCAATTTCGATCCATGCAGTGTTTTGTACTGACACACCGAGCACAAATTTCCGTGCTAAACTTACGTATTCAAATTAGTGAACATAATGTCATTCTTAATAATTGTTTATGAATTCATTATACTTGTCTACAGCTCGAAAATACACAAATGTGATTGCTTGATACCTCGTGCTAAGGTAAGGGTCCTGTTTTAATTACAAAAACAAGTAGACAATTTTGTACCTCCATAAAGAAAACTTTGGCTCTATATTAATAAGAACGAAAACATAAAATGAAGATTTTCCGTGTGAATGGCGTCTGCAGCTAACTACAACTAATAATGAATTAAAGCTCCCAATGCCAGATAAAAATAAATCTCATATTGATGGGGTCACAAGATTCTGTATACATCGATTTCAATTTTGTTTTCTCTTTTTTTGTTGTTTGGTTTTGTTTGTTTGTTTGTTTTTGTATGCTCTAAAATAGCCATGATTTAAATTTTTAACCCAATATTTTGAGCAATCTCTCGAAAATATGTTCATGATTGATATTGATTCCACTCACATGTAATCTGAGGGTAGAGGTTTCTTCCCTAATTGCATGCACATCTGATATAAAATGTTCAACAATAAATTTAAACACATAGATCTCGATGCTTATTTTTATTACAGTCGACTCGTTTTGAATCCCAAGATTTTGATACGTTAGTCATAACTGACAGATCTTGACATAAATTTATTTTTAAACCACTCTCATTTTCTGTTTCATCAATACATTGAGGTTTTTGTTTAGTTTAGGACCCATGTAATATTCTACGTCTGAAACAGAAAAATACTCCACCCCCCATCCCCAATAAATAAATAAATAAATAAATAAATAAATAAAAACTAGATATTGAATACAAAACTTGCATTTTTCACCATTAAATCTCGCGTACTAGTTAAATCTTCTTACGGCTACTAGAGAGTGTTTAGTCTTCTAGTCTTTACTTTTGTCTGTCGCCAAGCTTCAAACACTTTGATTCATGTTCCCTATTCTCGGAGAATCGTATGAATTTTACAATCGCAAATACCCATTTTTCGGTGGATCGCACAAGATGGTGCGGGAGAGTCATTCAGTAATTGACCCCAGTCATCAAAAGTGCCTTCAGAAACTGCTTCAGATTTTCTATAAGGCAATGACAGGAATATCCTTCATGGTCAATACTTTTTTTGGTATGTATGTAGATTTTATAGTTTGCATTTTTAATTTGTTACTACTTACAGCATATTAACATGGATTTGTAAATATTTACATTTAATTACTTTTATATTTTGATATTTTGGTGGTTTATACATCATTAGTTGTTTGGCGTTCTTTGAATGCTTTGACCCCATTTTACATCGGATCTCTGAAATTTTATGGTCCATTATGTCATGTTCTGCAGGCAAAACTAATATTGTTAAATAAGGGGATTTGTCAAGAACAACCATTAGCAGTAGGAAAGAGAAAAGAAATAAAATTGGTAAAACTCAAGTTGTAAGCTCTAGATGCAAATATAACAATATTTCCATGTATAATAGTCCTGAAAAGCAACCTATAGACTCAGAGTTCTAGATATCCACCATTATTGTTTAAAGCTAACGAATCAGGAAAAGAACATCCAACACAATTTATCAGCCCTTTAACGTAGTCTAATGTATTTAAATTTCCTATATAATTTTTTGTTGTTGTTTTTTGTTTTTTTCTTAAAGCAAATAACGGCATAAAAACTCAAACTTAAAAAGTTATCTTCGTGTCTGATTACGTTTAAGAGCGTGTCAAATTTGAAAATGCTTCAACTTTTTTATTATGGTTTTCGCTGTTCACATAACGTATACAACCTTCCTGAAAGTCGATGTTAACCTTATGCATGGTTTTCCTTTGAATCATGTTGAAGTGCAATTTCATTGTCAGTAACCAAGCAAATTCAACTTTTTGTTTTCAAGATAATTTATGCACACGTATTTGTGCCTTCCCCTTCCCTCCCCCCTTCCAGCTTTTCATGAGGGAGTACATAGTGTTATAATAAATCAAAGATAAACTATCCATAAGCACTTTTGCAAACAAGAACGTACCCCGTCTCGGTTTAATATTTGAAAGGTTCTACGTTAACTTCAATATATGCAAAAATATATGATTCTAATTACGTTAATGTATCATTCTAATTACGTTTTTTTCTTGGTTTTGAAATTTTCATAAGGCTTCTTTCAGATAAGGACCGCCTTTTTATTTCTTTGCATTTCTGAGAGACACATTTCAGTCTAGTTTGAAAGAATTCTCTTCATCGGATATTGACTTTTCCTACGTTCGTTACTTGTAATTTTACATCAAAATATTATTTAAACATTTTTGTTTCTATTTGCACAATCACTAAACTTGCTGAATATAATTTTTGCATTTTAACTGAAAATCGGACATTTTAAAGAATTTTTGCAGAGTAAAGCTAAAAGGTGTTAAAATATATATAGTTCTGAATCAATATTGGCTTCGTAAGTAATTCATTTTTCGATACGGGTTTGAGAGTCCTTGCACGATCTGGTTTTAAAGTCATACCGCTTTCAGAGAGAGAGAGAGAGAGAGAGAGAGAGAGAGAGAGAGAGAGAGAGAGAGAGAGAGAGAGAGAGAGAGAGAGAGAAGGGTTACTTTGTGGACACCATCTCTATCCATGAAAGATAAATTATTGACTGTAAAAAGTTACCGTTTCAATCATCACATTTTATCGAAGCAGATATGGCTAGATATTGTCACACGGATATATTGAGTGGAGTTCTAAATAAAATATTGAGCAGCTTTCCACACGTTGACTTTTCTACAGTACATATTATCTTGAGCACAAAGCAAACACGAACTATAATATTATCAATCTCAATGATTGGAGAAGAAGTAGGTTACCGTTTGCATATCGAGATATTCTCTTTTAAATGCACCCCGACACACACACACACACACACACACACACACACACACACACACACACCTGTAAGCCCCCATCAGAAAGTTTATTCACAGTGGACAAAAGGAGGGACGATTTTCATGATCTTTTCATAAATGTACATAGAATAATTGATTTCGATCCCTTGTGTCCTTGTGACGTTTCGTATTTCGTACAAACCATCCTAAACTGAATTTTTACATTCAATGGTCTTTTGGTTAACATCAATTTGCCGGTCTAATATTACTTCAGAGTAATTGTATCTCTGTGTGATTTTTATTGGTAGTTCTAGAATAAAACCAAATGAAACAAGCGTATTGTCCAGAAATACAAATATCTGGATAATTTTTAATTTGAATATTCAAAATAAGAAAGGTTGAATTCAATGCTATTGTTTACAAATGTATTTCATAAAGCAGAAATATACCAAACGGACGGATGAGACAATGTACTCAGTGGCGTACAATGAACAAAATATTGGCCATGAGCACTCTTTTGATCTTCACGACATATTCAAACGAATATGAGTATGTCATATGATTCAGTACAGGCATTTATAAAACATGTCAAACGAATATGAGCATGTCATATGATTCAGTACAGGCATTTATAAAACATGTTAAACGAATATGAGTATGTCATATGATTCAGTACAAGCACTTATAAAATGTATCAAACGAATATGAGTATGTCATATCATTCAGTACAGGCATTTATAAAACATGTCAAACGAATATGAGCATGTCATATCATTCAGTACAGGCATTTATAAAACATGTCAAACGAATACGAGTATGTCATATGATTCAGTACAGGCATTTATAAAACGTATCAAACGAATATGAGTATGTCATATCATTCAGTACAGGCATTTATAAAACATGTCAAACGAATATGAGCATGTCATATCATTCAGTACAGGCATTTATAAAACATGTCAAACGAATACGAGTATGTCATATGATTCAGTACAGGCATTTATAAAACGTATCAAACGAATATGAGTATGTCATATCATTCAGTACAGGCATTGATAAAACATCAATCGAATATGAGTATGTCATATGATTCAGTACAGGCATTGATAAAACATCAATCGAATATGAGTATGTCATATGATTCAGTACAGGCATTTATAAAACATCAATCGAATATGAGTATGGCATATGATTCAGTACAGACATTTATAAAACATCAATCGAATATGAGTATGGCATATAATTCAGTACAGGCATTTATAAAACATCAATCGAATATGAGTATTTCATATGATTCAGTACAGGCAAAACTCAATCAAAACTTGTTTAAAAGAGTTGTATTCCTTCTTCCAAGTACTTACCTTTATCTGAAATTGAATAATGTATATTATAATGTTGATATGATTAACATCAAATGGATATTTAGGTATGAGATTTGCTACTATATCATAAACTAAGTCTACAAATCATGTCTTAATTTCTATAGTGATTGTAACGTCTTTTCTTACCATTTTTGAGCACCGTTTCCGTACAGTACTGTTTCTGTTGGTTTCAATCGCCAATCGTACCGTTTCCGTTTCGTAACCGTTAATCAGTCAATCGTCTCTTTGTCTCCGTATCGTTTCGTACCGTTTCAAGACAGTTTACAAATTTACTAATGGCCGATGTTTGACGAATCATTTTTTTTTTTGGCTTTAACAATCCCGCGTACGAGACATAAAAGCAAATATTAAATATTACAATTTTAGACCACTCTTATCTTTGTATATTATCATGTTGTCTAGTGGTACGACAATATTTTTAGACCAAACGTTTTTGACAATCATTGTAAATACTCGACCACTCAAATTATGCGGACAATTAGCAAAGAAGACCACTAATTTAACAAAAAAATTGTACGCATTATACATATCGGTAACAATACCGAGATCTAAATTGCCAAGGGAGATTAATCTCTTTGTCTTCTGAGAAGTACAGTTATGCTGTTGCAATTTACTTCCCTTGGTTAAATCTATTTATAACCTCAATAAAACATATGCAAATTTACCAACATAATCTGTGCTACATGATATGCTTCGTAAATAAATCGTGAATATATGTAGCTAGATTGCAAGGGTTGTTCTCCTAGGAAGTGGTTTGGGTGAAAATGTTTTATAGTGCGGATTATGTCACAATACACAGAAACAGGAATTAAATACACATCTTAAAATCATAACTACGATTTCGATTTGAGTACTACATCACAGTACACAAAACAGTGATGAGACACATCTTAAAATCCTAATATGATTTTGATTTCAGTTCTATATCACTGTACACAGAAAACAATAATGTAATGCACAAGTAAAAATGATTTTTAATTGTGCGATACGTTACAGCACACAAAAACAATGACGTCATTTTAGAAATAAAATAGTGAGGTAAAACATGCAAAGCAGTGAAATATATATTGATATAAATATGGAAATCATTCTAGTTAAATAATCAAAATAAGTATATATATATATATATATATATATGTATATATATATATACATTTTAGATGTTTCTCTATTCTTTGTGTGGCTTTAGTTGCGCAGATTTAGAAAGTAGAAAGTATACTTATGGAGTGTTTTATTGTTAAAAGCATCTCAAATGAGTACATGTTGATACATGACAAAATTTCGCATGGAAAATATACACAAAATGAGTTGAAAGCAATATTTATTCAATCGCAGTAATATGAAATTGGAAAGTTAACAGGTGGGTTGTAGATATTCCAATCAAAAACTGGAATGACAAAGGACATTTAGCAGGTAATGTACATTTCACATATGTTAATTTTACATTTTGGCTGCCTTCAGTCAACGAAAAATTAGTCTGAAAATATTTCGTTTGTGATGAAATCCTTTCTGACTTTTAAACTTTGATGAACGACAATTTATTTTAATATGGTAAAACATTTTGATGAGAATGTTCATTTTTTAACTTTCTGCACCCCTTAATTGCACCCTGTTTTTGAGTGTGACTGAAAAAAGACATTTAAATTTTCAAACCTTTCCATGTGTTTCTCATTGATGAGCCTGTCCATAAATTATTGACTTAATTTAAAATGGTGATATGAATATATTTTTTATAAAATTGATACCACGAAACTGTATATTAAGATTTAATGAAAAAAGGATACAAACTGTCCCGTAAGTGTCAACAACGAATCCCAAATTACAAGTCAACTTTAAAGCGGTTCAAATTTCATTGCAAAATTAAAGTTGTCGTTAGGTTTGAATTAACAAAAAACCACATAAATATTTAAGAAAAGAAAAAAAATATCCCAATTTGAAAATCGAACAGCTTTCGCCTACCTGGCAGTCGCCTTACCAACTGATCTTATAACCTTATTGAACCTCGTGTTGCATTGGAAGCTACATATAGTGTGTTTACAGTGTAGCTTGGCGTTGCACTGGAAGCTACATATAGTGTGTTTACAGTGTAGCTTGGCGTTTCACTGGAAGCTACGTATAGTGTGTTTACAGTGTAGCTTGGGGTTGATGATACTCTGCTACACTGTATGTAACATTCATTTCTAAATTAATATTGCACCGATATACAAAATATCAGCTCAATGTAACTTTCTTAAACATACCCCAGTCGTATCCTTACTCTCTGGTTTTATTTCAGGAGTATTGAATATCTGCATGGAAACTGACGGAAGAGACTCATAACAGATTGATACATAAAACGTTTTGATCTTTTATTTTATTCATTGCACACTAATAAGATATATATTGATCTTTATTACAGTTACGGACTCAGTATATGATAAGATAGGAATATTCAACATGAGCAACAAAATATGTCTTCTTTCTTTCTCCTTTTGTTTATCCTTTGTTTGTTTATTTTCCCGCCATTTAAACATGTAGTAGTCAAGAATTTCTCTTGGCTTTTGTGTTAAGTGTTTGTTTTGTGGATGCAAATTGTTTCTTCCCCTGACGAAGTGCGTGTGTTTAGCTCGAAAAGTTGGGAAACTGTTTTGTATTTGCACTGTTATCAATTTGTGTCATTATATAATTTATCAATATTTTTTTTACTCTGTTAGAATCGGAGGCAGAAAATAGTTCTTATTCAATATACTCCTTGGATGAATGAGCTATCTGAAAAGAACTGTATATTGACGGGCCTTTGGTAACGTGGCAAAATGGTGGATAGGTGAGTGTTCCAAGAAACAAGCACAAACCATGCCGCGAAACAGAAATTGCACGATTAAATACTTGAAAAGCAGTTAATAAAACAATATCTTCTTATACTATAATTAGAAAGAAAGCAGCAAGGAGAAAAATAATTTTATTTTTTATTTTTATAAAGATGTGTGTTTTGTCTCGTTAAAATAAAACTGTTGTCAATGGGATCATAATGAAGAAAATGTTTTGCGTCACGTAAATCTGGTCAGAGCAGACTCATTTGGTCAGGTAGCCAAAAATGCACCTTTTTGGTGCTCTGTTTGTTCAACCACATTTTGTTCTCCCTGACAAAATGTATTGCCGATGATCCGGAAATGTGGATGATGGGGAAAGATTATCTGATATGTAGGCAAATATAAAAGTATTATTGCCAGTGACATTAATTGAATTCGCACAACTTTATGTTGCCTCCTCTGTGTATGTTCTTCGGAAATTCAAACCAAAACAACCGAAGAAAAGATTAAATAGTTGATATTTTCTTGATAAAATGTAGCTTTAAAAATTATATTAAGTTCTATCGACTGAGTATATTGTTTGCCAAGGCTAGTATCGTGTACCCGTACGTCATGAATCGATATTCTGGAAATATTTCCATCCCAAGCTCTTTAAATACTATCTTTCCGGAAAGGTTCAAATAATGCGCAAAATTATTTAATGAAATTTTGTCAAGTGTTTGTCTCCGTTCCGGGGGGATGGGGAATGGGAAGATGCGGACAAGTGGAGAAGGATTGAACTGGTTCCGGTATTTGACTAACGTAGATTTATGCCAATACAAATTTTATAGTTGGAAAGCTCATACTTAGGGATTATGCTGGCTTTGTCCTCAGACAAGCTTTTTATGTCATTTTTAATATTTAATTTTAATATATTACGGACAATAATACTCTTTGCTAACTGAAAGGTTTCCCTTGTATATTTTATAAACTTGTCGAAAGAAACCCAATACCACACAAAGAAAGTGGAAGAAAGTAAGCAGTTAAATGCTTTAATCACTGTTACCAACATGGAAACAGTTATTGGAGCATCTAATTGCTTACTTTCTTCCACTTCCATGGTAACAGTGATTAAAGCATCTAATTGCTTACTTTCTTCCACTTCCATGGTAACAATGATTAGAGCATCTAATTGCTTACTTTCTTCCACTTCCATAGTAACAGTGATTAAATCATCTAATTGCTTACTTTCTTCCGCTTCCATTTTAACAGTGATTAAAGACTTCTACTACTACTACTGCTGCTTCTACTACTACTAGTACTACTACTACTACTACTACTACTAATAATAATAATCTTTATTTAACGACGATAACACATTTGGTCATAAAGACCCATCTGCCACGTTGTCCTCAATTTTTGTAACAGGTTAAGTTATTTAAAAAAAAGTCACTTACACACACTCAGGTATGCTCCCACACGCATTCACACAGATTTAAAATGGATTAATATATATAACTATAGTGGTCAACATGTACATATATGAACAATATACTAAACACAGGTATACACATTACAGCATGTCAGAAGTCGTATATACATAGACAGAATAAATCATGCACAGATTATTATCTCTGGATACAATGATACAATTCTGTATTTGGAGGCTTTAATATATCATTCCAGCTGGTCAAGAAAGAATTTCTTTAATGAGGTTTTAAACGAAGCAAGAGAATTTGAATTACGTATCCTCAGGGGTAAGGTATTCCAAAAGGTAGGTGCTGATACAGTAAAAGAACTTTTGAAATGGTTGGTTTTCGACCACGGAATCTGGAGTTCGTTGTTAGTTGTTGATCGGAGATTATGCTAAATATTTGATGATCTAAGTTCAATTAGGTTAGAGATATAATCCAGATAAAGATCGTTTAGAGACTTATATGTCATGATGCCTTTGTATCAGTAGCCATTCTAGACGTGAAAATAAAACATTCTAGAGAGTCGTAATAGGAAGTTTCAGAATCATTCACGCGGAGCTTTTCTGGCGTTTGTCAATTTGGGATAGATTATAATTGGGTGTATTTCCCCATATGGTACAGCCGTAGTCTATCAGTGGTAGTATATATCCCGAAAAATAAAGTTCAAGCGACTGGGAAGGTATTAATTTTAAGAGAGTTATTCTTTTGACGATCATTGCACATGTGTGATCGATATGTGAATTCCAGCTGAAGTGTTGATCAATGTAGATACCAAGAAGTTTTTAATTTTTAACACTAGACATGTCTAAGCTAATTTGAGTTAGAAGTAAATCCATGTTAGTGAATAGGCGCTGCCTTGTTCCGATTGCCATACATTTCATTTTAGATGCATTATTATGCATTCTGTTTTGTTGACACCAAACTGATATATTGTTGAGGTCGATTTGAAGTTTATTTTCAATGGAGTCAAGAGATTTATGAGATGTATGCAGTGTAAAATCGTCAGCAAAGAGATCTGTGTTACAGTGCACTGGATACAAGGCTAAATTATTGATAAACAGTAGAAAAAGAAGAGGCCCTAATACAGAGCCTTGAGGAACACCACTTAAAATATGACTTGAATCGGAAGTATATTTACAAACAACCTCCGGTCTGTTAGTGAGATACGACGTGAACCAAGTGAAGAAAACTTGTAGGCTGATAGAGTTTTAATGAGCACCGAATGGTCAACCAAGTCGAATGCTTTTTTAAAATCAATGAAGACTGCGCCAGTAAGTTCGCCCGATTCGATTGCTAGTAGCCACTGGTCTATAAGTTTCCTCAATGCAATTTGACATGAATATTTTTGTCGGAAACCTGATTGTGATTTATGGAGGAGTTGATACTTGCTAAGATATCCGAAATGATGCTTGCTGACATGTTTTTAAATACTTTTTGAAAGTTCAGGTAGAACAGATATGGGTCGATAGTTAGATGGGTCATTCTTTTCATTTCCGTTAAGAATTACGGAATACTTTTGCTAATTTCTGTGACTCTGGAAATTTACAGGAAGCGATACAACAGTTATTCCTTTTTTCAATGATTCAGAGATTCATAAAGCCGACATTTTCAGAATTTTGAGGTTAATTCCATCTAAACCCGCCGATTTGTTAGTGTCTATTTTAGTGATAATATCAATAGTATCAGTTAATGTAATTAGGGGGATATTAAAACAAACATGATCGGGTAGCCATTCATTCACGAAGGCAGTAAGTTTATCTATGTTAGGCTCTGTAAAATTAGACCTGTCAAGTGATTGGGAAATATTAGTAAAAGAGAGGTTAAGTTGGTTTGCAATATTGTGATCATCAGTGTAACTAGTGCCATTAACTATAATTTCACATGGACTTAGAACTACTGGTTTCGTAGAAGTTAGTTGTCGCAAGTGATTCCAGATGGATCTGTTATCAGAGTTTGAGACGATGGCTTCTTTGATAAAGGAGCGTTTATTTTTTACAATGAGGGATTTTACTTTGTTTCGCCATAAACAATAATTGGTAAACTCTTTACATTTATGAAAGTAGTTTCGTTTACGTTGCACCTCAGCGATTTCATCAGTATAGCATTCTGGTTGTTTTGATCGTTTAATTCTTTTGATTTGTACGGGAGCGTGTTTATTTAGATAGTAAGAAAACAGTAGTTCCAGATGGACAAATCCTTATCCGGGTCTGTTTTAGAGAACGTTAATGTGCTGATATTTTCAGACAGTTCATAGAGAAATTCATTTTCAGCACCTTTTTTAAGCATCGGTATTGTATATAGGAGTGTGAATTGTTTTTCTTTGGGCTCTGTTGCTTATGAATTACACATATGGGAATTGTGATCACTAATAGAGAAACAGGGTACGTTTCTCCCGTAGAGGTTGTCAGGGTGGGTAGTGTAGATGTGGTCGATCAGGATAGATACATGACTATCCTTCCTCCCATGCTTTATCGTCGATTTCGTCTTTTGCAGTGAAAAGTTGTTAATATAAATAGCAGTCAGGTACATTACAGTAAAGAAACGTTTCACACAGTCTAATTATTGCAATGTTGGATTCATCAATTGCTTACTTTCTTCCACTTCCATGGTAACAGTAATTAAAGCATCTAATTGCTTGCTTTCAACCACTCCCTTGCGTGGTATCGGGTGTCTTTCTACAAGTTGAACAATAGAGCTTTTTTTAAATCGTTATTTGTCAAAAGTTGTTTCCCACGGCAATTTCACGTATTTTTTTTCATGAAATTGCTTTTATCCCAGTAAAGAAGTCTACAGAAACGTGCGATATCGCCAATATTGGACTAAACTGTTTGATGATATGTGTTGAGTAGACACCTATGGAGGCGGTCGGAAAACATAATGCGTTATAACCTCTTCAATCAATTATTTGTTCGCACTCAACCTTTATACACTCTTGGCAATCCCCGGTCATTGCTCTTGTTCAAGTATTAATTGTACTTGATAATTCACCACGTGTTAATATTTTCCATACCAATGACCAAAAGATACTCAGTTATAAGTGGAGTCCAACTGCAAACTGCATAGACCCAGATCTGCCATGCCATCGCATAATGCGCCGGCATATATGGGTTTGTGCAGTTTGTTAGGATTAATCAGAAGAACAAACAACATAGACTCTGATCTGCCGGCACAGTATGCGACTGATGATCAGGGTCTATGTTGTTTGCAGTTGACTTCGAGTTATAAGCGGGTATATACTGTATTACTGCAATCCGATGTATTAGTCGATGATGTTTTCATTTATATAAGTTTTGTAGTACTGTAGAAGATCATAGGAGAAAGGGGAGCAACTTAAGAAACCCATAAAAAAGAAACCCATACAACTCTAGAAATATTACGCTTTCTGCTATTAAACGGATAACGTCAGGGCATTTCGTTAGTGTTGACATTTTTCTATTAATATCATATTTTCATGCAACATTATGCCATCCTTGATTTATTCATTCCGTGCCGCCTAATTTTCTTATATAAATTGACTTGAAAGCGATTTCTCATTCGTAATTATTATTTGGACATTTTAGAATTTTATAAGAAAATTTTCACTGAAAGAAAACAAATACAACTCCTCATTCGTGATTATTATTTTGAAGTCTTAGAATTGTATCGCTCAATCTGTCTAGGAACAATTCATTCGTTTTTTTAATGTTCTTTCAGATATTTTCTCTTGGATAAACTTAATAAAGAAGAAATAAAGATAATTTTTAAAAGAGTTAAACAATTGCACTTCAGCTGAGTCAGCTGCTACATGAAAAACTATAATTTAACGTTTAATTTCAACAGAAGCTCTACATACTGGAACCTTATATTAACTTTGAAATAATTACTTGTAAGGCAGTGCTGGACTAATATAATGACGCATGATTCTATTGACTGCATTTTAACGTTCTTTTCAGAAAGTCCAATAACCTTTGTATAAAACTCAAGAAGATACTGACACGGCGATTGTATGTCTCCAATTTATGTCCACGTGTGTAAAGAGTAAAGGACCAGGCCATTGAAAGGTAAAATCGGGTCAATGGGCATTTTGTTACCTGTCAATATTTAGGACCTTCATTAAATTCAAGTGACAAATGTAAAATCTTCAACAAGATGTAGTTGCTCGACTGTAAGTGGTTTGATATTGTATCTACTTCCTAATTAAAATATTGATTTACTCCCGAAACTTAACAGGTGTCAGAAACATAGCGGAGTATGTTCATTTGTATGTCTTTCTTTAAAGTTCGCAATATGTCATAATTATTTTGAAGGATTTAGCCTTTGAATTTCGCACCTGCGGTGGTACAAAAAGAGGTGTTATTTAGATTTCATAGTTTTGAATATCAGTACATTCCAACCCCGATGACCTATTTCACTGAATACATTTTTTACAATTTTAATACATAATTGGTAACCATATTGTACCGATGCACATTCGCTAACAAAATTAACTTAAAAAATACCATCTCTACGCGACTTTAATATTCTCCATCTGTTTGTAAATGCATTGTTTGCATTATTATGAATTCATCTACTTGGTGACTTGCCTGGTATCATAAAAAGTCCATATTTGTTGAAAACTAAATACGTCAGTAGATATACCATATACAAGAGATTTAATAAAACTATTCGTACTGCCATGGTGCATAGTTTAAGTGTCAATATAGAGATTTTTGTTTGCTATGAACTGTTCAAGGATAGTATTTATTCACTGAATAATAAAGCATACAGTTTTGAAATTAAAGCATACAAATGAAATTTAAAACTTGGTCATTGGTTTGATATATATTTTGGAATTCTATGTAACTAGCAATGTTGAATAGAATAAAAGTTTCAATTTCTATTGAAACACAAAAAAGCCACATCACCAGACCTACAAATTAATTAAATGGTTCAAAATGAGGTGAAAGTCACGAAGAAATAAAATGGACAAAGCACGTAATGCAGAACAGTAGTAGATTTTCAAACTCCATCCAGTGTAAACCGAGGGTGAAGCCACTGAATTTATTAGACTTAAAAAGCTTAGATTGATTGTCAACGGCAAAGAAATACGAAGAGAAAAAAGCGTTATGCATATAAAAGCATATGAAATGCATATAAAACCATATGAAATGCATATAAAAGCATATGAAATGCATATAGAACCATATGAAATGTATATAAAACCATATGAAATGCACATAAAACCATATGAAATGCATATAAAAGCATATGAAATGCATATAGAACCATATGAAATGCACATAAAACCGTATGAAATGCATATAAAAGCATATGAAATGCATACAGAACCATATGAAATGTATTAAAAAACCATATGAAATGCACATAAAACCATATGAAATACATATAAAAGCATATGAAATGCATATATAACCATATGAAATGCATATAAAATCATATGAAATGCATATAGAATCATATGAAATGCATATAACACCATATTAAATGCATATAAAATAATATGAAATGCATATAAAATCATATGAAATGCATATAAAACCATATGAAATGCAGCAAGTTACTTATACGATATACGATGACTAATCCTAAAAGCAAACATTAAAACACAACATGAGTGTTTGTAAAGTTTATATCTAATTTCTTGGCAAACAAGTTTTTTTCAATTTTTTTTATACTAAATCATGTTCGATACCATTATCTGCAATTCATCCACGTTTCTAAGGGTTAAATCTGATTACGGATACGAGTGTATACGTCATTTTAGTAATGGTTACATGATTTTCATACGACATGGAAACCCGTCGAGGAATATGATTACGGATACGAGTGTATACGTCATTTTAGTAATGGTTACATGATTTTCATACGACATGGAAACCCGTCGAGGAATCTGATTATAATTTCCACTTAAATGTGAAATTAGGGCAGAATTTGTATTTTTTAAAGATATATATATATATATATATATATATATATATATATATATATATATATATATATATATATATATATATATATATATATATATATAAAAGTAATGTGCAAGTACAATGCCATATCAAAATGCTGGGCTTTTGGCCAGTTGAAGACAATATTAAAGTAAGTATTCTCGTTTGGTCAAATTTTATTTGTGCAATGACTTTATGAGCAAGAGCCATTTGAAAATCATAAAATGAATATAATACAGAATAAGAAAAGTTCGTTTTTATTTTAATTTCCTTATTTTTGTGTATTTTAGACATCTCCAATCATTTCCTAATAAAAAGTATTGTGACAGTTTCGATACGTGTCAGTTGGCATCCACAAACTTTAGTCCCCACGAAAATAGTTCATCCCATGAAAAGTTAAGTATCATTCTAACTTTGATAGAGGATAAAAAAAGGATTATATATTCACTGAGAGAAATAATTATTTGAAGTACGATGTTTATCTCATATCACCCAAATTCTGATAAAAGAAAGGTTTCAGTTATAGCCGTGGTAAACCAAAATTTAAAATTTTGTCTTTTGACGTGAGCAAACGCTATTTCGGGCATGAAAATGACACTGACTCTATGTACAAATATAAAATGAATGTCACATTCTTCCGAAAACTGCCCGACAATAAGGCAAATCTGAGAGGTCGACCCTATATTATTTGACATTGGACTCCGCCCGGGGCGAGGGAAGTTTATAACAATATAGAGTCTCGCACTTTAAAAATGAGTTCACGATCCAAGCGGAGATGTCTTACGAGGGCAAGGACATTCTGTGGCAGACGTGTATCGAATTCCGGATTTTATATTCAGTGATACTCGAAGGAAACTTGCGATATTATGGACTTAATAAGGTACTTTACTTCATGTCTCATGAATGGGACATTTTTTTAAAAATATTTTTTTGTGTAATTTTGGTTACATATTTTTTCTGAGGTATCAAATACGCATTTCAACCATCAACACAATCCAATTAAAATGTACATAAAAAGTTTCAAGTGGAGGAAATCAAAAAATGAGGGATGCTTTTATCTACAAGTGCAATTAAGGTTGGTTCTGGTACAAGGAAGAAAAGCGCATTTTATCACTCTATCTTAAGTGTCATTACTAATTTGTGTCATTACTAATTTGTATAGACAATACTAATAAGTTTATGACGTAGGGTATGGGGTAGTGTCTTATTCTGCTTTCAAACTTAGATAGAGCATTTTTCCGTTATATATGTATTGTTATTTTCATTATTCAATTTCTTACGTTTTGCGCAACTGGCTAGTGAAGTTATGGTTTTACTACAAGCAGGTTCTAGTGTTTGTTTTTAATTCTGTTGATATATATATATATATATATATATATATATATATATATATATATATATATATATATATATATATATATATATATATGTGTGTGTGTGTGTGTGTGTGTGTGTCAGAAAATTTTTTAATTACTTATATATCTTCCTTCATCAATTTATGTAAAAAGTTTGTTATGTCATAAACGATGCTTGTTTTCAATTTTGATATGTAGGAGGTCAAATCAACGTGTTGCAAATATCAATTGTTAAAATCACCTTCCATACTTGAATTGCTTTCCATTTTTATTAAAATCCTTGACTCATATTACCTATGTGATTGGGCCTTAAAAAGCATTTAATGGAATAAAAATAAATACTATAATTATTCTTCAAAATGAATATACACATGAAAGTAGATCTGCTGGCGTGTAAAACTGACAACTTTACAAAATGTGTATTGAATCATGTAAACCTATTTAAAATCACCATTTGTCATCGACAAACTGCAATAATTAATGACACAAATATACGAGTTTCACCACAGATGAGGTTTATGATTTGACAAATGCAAAATATTCCCACGCAACTGGTTAAATATAACAGTCTGGCTTTTTCCCCAAGTGTTGGGATAAAAATAAAAACAAAAAATTCATTAAAATAAAAATAATATCAAATCACAATGAGCAGAAACGATATGGAAGTTTTCCACAAATCTCAAATATATATTGTAGTCATTAAATCCTGCTACTAAAAAAGACATAAATTAATGTTAATATTTTTTAAAAATATCTTAAAATATAAAATGTTGTGTAAACACAATACAAAATTGTACTCATGTATTCTGAAATAAATGTTTGTGAAAAAATAAAACTTGAACTTTTCGTATGTGCTACGTATAATATGACATCAAAGTGTATTTTTAATTTTGTATAGTTTAGTTGTGTGTCTTTTTCTATATTTCTCATATTTAAGATAGTGTTCATATCAACTGGTACAAGTATATGTTTACATCACAGCTTATAAATTGCTTATTTGCTGCTTTTATTTCATTATACAACAGAGAATTGTTATTACTAGCTTAAAGAAAATGTCTTACAATCATTTTGTTCCTAATTTTTTTTTTAAAAGTCATTGGCTACACATTATATGATTTGTAGGTTGATCTTTTGAAGTCGTTTTGAATCTTTTTTCTTTTTGATTTTATTGGAGAGTTCATACTTTTGAACGATGCGTGTAGAAATATTTTTCGGCTCAAAACTATCATTTATAAGCACGAAATAGAGTATTCGAAATACTTACATGCTATTAAATTTAAATACAAAATAATTTGATTGAATATACAATGATTAAACTCTTCCTATTTTAAACAAAATATGCATAAACTATCAAACTTCATCTATCAAATATATTATGTTACTGCGTGTGATTCAAAATTAAAACATTTGGTTCCAAAGGCTGAACCAGGCACGGTCCTTTCCAACACAGATACACGGAGCACTTGTCTCATATGAAATAAAATTTGTAATACATGTCTAATACTAATTATGTCTGTATTTTTATTTAGAAGATACTATGTTCAGAATAGTATTTATTTGTATTTAAAAAAATACATTCAAAATGTATTTGTCTTTAATAAAATTGTATGATTAATAATGACATAGAAATGGAATACTTATTAAAATACCATTTTCCCGGAATTTTCCAAATTGCCTTCCCTTGTCAGTATTTTCCTTGTAAGGCGACGATACTACATCCAATTCTCATGCATAAACTTTGCATGTGATGTCTATCATAAAACAATTTCAACTTTCCCCGGGTAGGTAAAGGTATATTTTCAACATTCACATGTGTTTGTTTCCTTTTTTCTTTTTTCTTGAAGGTATAAAATAAGGTAATTTTTTTGTTGTTGGTATAAATGATTTTGTGTGGATTAAAATATTACATCAAATATATTTAATACCATATACATACCATTTTATACCATACACATGAATGCAGGTTGGTGAATATGTATGTATGAGCATATATGTGTGTAGGTTTATGTAAACGTGTGTATAGGTATATGTATATAAATATATAATGTGCACGTGGATATATGCATGTATGAGTGTGCTTGGGACAGTGGATATGCATACGTAAGTATATATCTTAGTATTTATCGAATGTTTGTAAATTCAATTGACTTGTTTTCATTTATGTATTAAACGTGTCACCATCAATGTTTGTAACAAACTTATATGTATATGTATATACTTGCTGATGGCCAATTGGCTAAATGCAAATAAAATTCTATCTATCTATCATAAAAACTGCCACAGCAATAAATAATAATAATAATAATAATAATAATAATAATAATAATAATAATAATAATAATAATAATGATGATGATAATAATAATAATAATAATAATAATAATAATAATAAAAACAATAATAATAGAAGTATTATTAATTTTATTTTTATTATTATTATTATTATTATTATTATTATTATTACTATTAAAGGTATTATTTTTAATAGTATTATTATCGTTATTATCATTGTCATTATCATCATCTTTAGTAGTAGTAGTATAAATATTATTATTATGACTATGATTATTATGATTATGATTATGATTATGATTATGATTATTATTATTATTATTATTATTATTATCGTTGTAATCATTATAAATGCTAAATGCTAAATTGTTTATAATTGGGTTCTAAGCTACACAGCTACTTCTACTTAAAACTCTGTCCAGAATGTAAATGTTTTATTACCTTTATATTTACCTATATCTTTACTTATATCTTTACCTATATCTTTTTTAATATACTTTTTGCAGACATTTAACATCTTTCATTTTATATTTTATCTTGTTGTACTTCATGTTTACATTTATTTGGAAGGGTTTATCTTCCTAAATTTGTGTGCAATTCATTTTATATTTTTTCAAACTTTACCTTTCTTGGCACCATGTAGTCATTAATGTACTGATGTGGAGTAAAAAAACTACTACTGCTACTTTTATCGTGTAATACTTCATGTTTTCATTTATTTGGATGGGTTCGTGTTCAAAAAGATTTTGTGCAATTCTTCATTTTTCAATTTCAAAACTTTGCTTATAATTGGCACAATAGCCAGTGCTTAAATGATGTTAAAGTCTAATACATGCATATTTATATTCTAAATTAGTTTTTATTATAAGAGATGATGATAAAGGTAATGATGATAATGAGGATGATGATGATAACAATAATATACAATCGTGATCATTATTCTTGCTATTGTAATTATTATTATTATTATTATTATTATTATTATTATTATTATTATTATTATTATTATTATTATTATTATTATTATTATTATTATCATCATCATCATCATCATCGCTGCTATAGCTATAATATAGCCCAGTCTATATATATCTAGATTTTTACCTATATACTTATTACGGCATACAATTTAAAATCGTGTTCAGCATTTTTTTAATTTTTTTTTTTTTGTAGATTCTTTATATTTATCAAGTGTAAAGTGAGGACTTTTCTATTTGAGTAAAGGCTGTAGAACTGGTTGGAATCCTTTTTACTTTTTCATATTTGAGGTAAATTTTTGGGTGTGGAATTCTGTTTTGAATTTACAAGATAAATGCACGCAACCATGGTACGTTTTTATATAATAAGCGTGAAAACGAGATTAAATAATCGGCAATAGGATCCACACCATCGCACTCATTACTTTATATTGAACGTTTGTTGACAAAATTTTAAATTTAAACAAAATGATATAGTAAATAATGTTGAAAAAAATGGTTTCTTGAAATCTCCTTTTCATTAAAATCTGACCCAATCTTTTTGTTGTAGTTTTAGGCTTGTAGCTAAATAAAGGAAAGAAAAACAAAAACACAATAAAAACTGGATCATATTTTTAAACAAAATTATATTAAAATATTGGTTATTTAATCTGACCATCTTTGAGTTATTCTCTATTTGACACTAAGTAATACTTTGATAAGAACTTGAATTCTTATTTTCTGAATGAAATATTTAAATGCAATTATTGCATGTTTCATTCTCTCTGAGATGATCTAAAATGGAAGAAGCTGTTTTCTCCAGAAATATAAAAGAAATAGCGATTCAATATATGTACTTGTACGCCTACTATGATATGGTACGAAGTTATTCGTAAGGTACAAATGTTCTCAAGAGCGTTATGAGTGTATTTAATTTTTATTTCACTAAGTTTTAGTCGTGTTGCCATTTGAATCACTTTGAATGTCGTTTGTTTGTATCGAATTTATCTCTCGTTTTCGGATGCCTGAAAGTATGCCTTGCAATCCGACTTGACTGGATGCTTGGTACTTATTTTGAAAGCAATCCATTTAATTTAGAAGGCATTTATCGATCCTGATCAAGCGTCTGTTATTTGAGAGGCTTAAAACAGCTTGTTCCTAAGTCCGTATTCCCGGGAATACCTTGAGAAGAAATGTAGACCAACTCTAGAATATCAAAGAAACAGCGACATTTGAATATGCCGTTATATGTTAGTACGATTGGTGGAAAACAAGTCTTACCAAATCTAATTTGCACTAATAGGATTGAAATGAGATTAATTGATATGTTGATAGCTTGTCTGGTACTGTGATATGTTTTTTATAATACCCTTTTAAGCCTAAATTTCGAGAACGTGTCCTAACTGAATAATATTTTTAAAAAATTGTTTATACATACTATGTATTATAATCTTAATATAATATAATATAATATAATCTTCTTAGCATATTAAACTTCACACAAAAGAGAAGAATAAAAAATCGAATTTGATGTCGCTGGCATTCAGCTTTCCGTTACCGCACCATACGTCTTGTATACTTTTTGTGTGAATTATCATCAAGATGAGAAATTACCACGAATCAATATTTATATAATTCACATCAAAGCATAAGAGTATTTTCTCCTGCAAATAACTAAAGAGTGCATTTTTTTGCTACTTTCCCATAGGCGTAATGTTTTGTAAACAATTCAAGTAGCGTTGACGTCTCATCTATTTTACACATTGTGCTAATAAATAATTATCAACCAATGGTCGTCAATACATATGGAAAATACAGTTCTTTCAATTATATGCATTCCAAAACCTAAAACGAAATAAAACTGCCTTGTATTTATCTTTTCACCTATGTAAAGAACCCAGCCTTGGATTCGATCATTATAGGGTTGTTTGTACGTCTAAAAAATGTACTGTAGAAAAAGAAGTTAAAATAAGTTTCAAATACACATCAGATTTGCGTAGACAAGAGAAAACATAAAATGTTTTTTCTTTATTATTTATTGATTTATTTATTTATGCTTGGATTATTCCTTGTAACCTTTAATACTTTACTCTGAACAAGAAATCTCAATAAACCAATTACGTCATCCTGCCTCAGATTTTCCCCACATAATTTCCTTAATTTCTTTATAAAATCTGAAAACTCGAATGTTTAAACTCACATGTAAACAGATAACATGTTCTAAGAAATAACTGAGTAGCATTTACTCTGCAAAGTGGAATGTTAAGTGATAGAACTGTGCTAATTTAACTTTCAAACAAAAGAATTTGAACCGTGTATTATAATAATAATAATAATAATAATAATAATAATAATAATAATAATAATAATAATATTATTATTATTATTATTATTATTTTCTTGTAAGTTGCAACAAGCTATATCAATTAGACAAAAAATACAGCAGAAAAGGAGTTTTTGTATAATCTGATTTTCCTTTTCGTGTTACATATAAATAAGAACCAAGTGACTTGCAATACTCAATCTCTGTTATAAGCCACGTTATCAAACATACAGTAGGAAATACTCGATGTCACCGGCATTCATTCATTTATGCAATCATAATTCATTCATTTATGCAAACTATTTTCATTAGATCACATTACGGTTGTTTCCCTTTGTCCACAATACTCTGTAGCATCTGACAGGACATCCTGTGCCCGAACTCATCGCGTTGGTTATATTTATTTTCTCACATACGTATAGTACTAATATTTGATGGTATTTCTGCCAAGAAAATAAAATAATGTTCAACCCGGATTTTATTCTACACGATAATTATGTTGATTACGAATAAAGATAACGTTGCCTGAAGTACTTGGTGGTGTTAGAAACATGGTGTCCTGGCTTTTCCTTTCATAAAGACAGTAATCATCAAAAAGTTCAAGAAACACTTTATATACATATATTAGAGAAAGAGAGAGAGCGAGATTGACATATCTTTATGTCATCCACTGAACAAAGAGTACAATTGATCATATATAGTAGTACGAAAAAATAAACTGTGGATCACATAAAAAAGAAGTTCAATTTTAAGTAATATTGTATATCATATTTTTTTGTTATGATTCTGCATATATATATATATATATATATATATATATATATATATATATATATATATATATATATATATATATATATATATATAATCATTGTCTTGTAATGATTGATTTAGAATATGTACATTTATCTTCATTATTCTATGCATATATATTTCTTCCATATGTATGCTACTTTGCTGATGCTTATAAAGGTAAAATAAATATTTTGGTCATCGTGTAACCAGTCTAATATTTCAGGTAATCTGTCCCTTGAATATGTATAAAATAATTAACAGACAACTAGTCCAAGTACAGTTGGACATAAACCCAAACTTGGCAATAACATAATTTCAGAACTTCTCTCGGTCAACATTTAAAAACAACAATAGGATCAACAATAGGATTTTAGAAAATATTGCACAAAATATTAGGTACAACTCGTATTTTAAACAAATTACAGAAGGAACCAAAGTATAATTTAGTATCAGTCTTGAAAAATGGCATATAGCTGCATCTTGTAAAAGTCTTGATTTCAGTGAGTTTTCACAAAACATATCGATACTGCCTTTACTAAGTGTTTCCATGCAGGATTTTCTGGCAAGATGCCGTGCATAATATACTGATCAACACATTTTTTCAAGTTATATTTTTTTCTGACAACCTATTTCTGGGATTAACACATTGTTTCAAGTTATACTTTTCCCAACAGCCTATGTATTTATGGGATGAAGCCTGTTTGTGTTATATATTCATGAGATGAAGCCTGTTTGTGTTATATATTCATGGGGTGAAGCCTCATTGTGTTATGTATTTATGGGATGAAGCCTGTTTGTGTTTAGATTTTAGAAAATGGCATTTAAACAAGAGTAACAGAAACACTTGCTTGGAGAGATAATCTGAAAACAGTGACCTCGGTCTAACTGTAATAAAAATCTTGAGGTGAGATTAGACCATGTCTTGCAACCATATAGTGCCCGTGGTATCGCGACATCTCCTCTGTGAATAACTCAAGTATTTTCACTCGTGACTTCGCCACTGATGAAAATACTGAGTGTTTCACCTTCTCAATGATATATATCTGTTATTCACTCAATACAAGCAAGTAACCTCTATTCCTTCCATGGCCTTTCCTGGAATGTATTGAAACTACTGAAATGCATTAAAAAGGACACCAAAACAGATCTAATTGTTGACACCTCAAAATTTAAGTGCTCGAAATTTAGATTGTCATATCCTCCTCCTTTTCTATGCTCAACATTTAGGAGTACTATTTAAACAAATTCTACTGAAAATGGAGTTACGAACTCATTATTTTCATTTGATTTATATTGGTCAGGATATTTATTCACATCTGTATAAAAATGATTAATTATGTACATCATCATGTGAGCAGGAATACAATGGCTCGAAATATTTACCCCACAGCTCTGCAATAGCCCCTGGATCCTGAAAAATTATATTAATTAAAGTAATTTCTTCAGGTGACTTGTGTGTATATGCCTTTGCAAGTTGATGCATTTCCATACGGCCTGTGTGCCTAGACCTTTGCATGTTAATAGATTTCCATACGGCCTGTGTACCTAGGCCTGTACATGTTAATGCATTTCCATACGGCCTGTGTGCCTAGGCCTTTGCATGTTAATGCATTTCCATACGGCCTGTGTACCTAGGCCTTTGCATGTTAATGCATTTCCAGAAGAGATTTCTATCAATCTCAGCATATTTATAAATCCTATCATTTTTTTCTTCTTCTAAATATTCTGACACATTTTCGATGCTGTCTGCGGAAGGCAGTCTTTGCTTTCTTGCATTGGTCATTACAGCTATGTAGTCTCCGCTTCAGTTTACCTTTCTGAACATATGCCTTATATTTAAGCATAAATCTGTGCAACTCTTTTAATTCATCATTCCAGTAGGGTTTTAGAAAGATTTTATGCTCAGTCGGAACACCTATTGGTATTTCTACAAAATCCCAACTCAGAAATGCTTCTATGGCGTGATACAGCGTAAAAAATGGGGAATCGCCAGAAAATGGAGGAAAACTCAGTCACATGTTAAAGTACGCTAATCAAAATAGAACCATGTCAAAAGCGTTATTTCGCTGGTACCAGGCTTAAATTGGCAAATCAAGATCATAGGTAGGTATTAAACTAGTAATATCTATGTCTTCCGATTGGCTAGTCAGTGACGTCATTTTCACAACAGTAAAGTAATTTCCATAACGGCAAGTCTGAATAAAGCTTGGAAGCCCCCTCCCATCCCGCAAATGTATGATTGGTTCATGGTTTTAAATCTGGCGTGGCACATGACGGGTAAAATGTACTAAATTTCCGTACTTTCTTCGAAAATGGCAGATGCTAGTTATCACCGGTCTCAAGACCACTGAAAGTGTTTCACAGTAATCAGCGAAAAGCGTTACTATACATTTATGGAATTATTTGCACAAGTTCAGTAAAAAAAAATTCTCTAGTGAATTCACGCTTGAAAAAAAGAAATTTGGGAATGGCTCGGCCAAGAATATGTCATCTCAGTTCTGTAAGGAACGTTATTATGGTGTGTGATGTGAACAACAAGGCATTTTAGTAAACAACACGTATATACCATTGCGGTTACTGAAGTATTGCCGAAGTGTTTTTCCGATAATTGACCTGTTGGCCCGGTCATGTTTCAATTATCTTTATACTTAAAGATGGGAAGAACCATATTATTATAACAAGATATAGTTTGAAAGATGTCATTACAAAACCATTCAACTTATCTTTTACTTTTGCGGGAGTAAAATCTCACCGGAAAGTCAGATTATTAGGAATTTCAAGGGCGTATTTTCCGTTGTTTCGCTATCTTCCTTTCCCCAGTTCAGATTCATACGAATGAAGTTGGGGTCAAGGTCATTAGTGCAGGATAAATCAAGAAAAGAGACCAATGGTCTGTAGTTGAAAAAACTGTCTGCTGATTCATCGATAATTTAATGCTTATATAGCTGTATCTTGCTTAAACCTGCCAATAACAATGACACATTTGTTCCAGTGGATGAAACGTAAGAATTCTTAAGATCTCTAGACTATTCTAATGTAGATAAAGATATTAAATCATTTCGAGTCAGGAGAGAATGAAATAAGTTATTCCTCGTGTTCAATGAATGTAATGTGGGTATCGAGTTAAAATCTCTTTTCAAAATAACTGTTTGTTGTTTAGACTAGAAGCTATTACAAGCTTTAAATCCAATTTAATTATTCAATATACTCTGAATACAATTAAGTTTTATATCCAATGGTATGGTAAATAAACTTGAATAATGGAAACGAATATATTATAAGATAAACTAGGTTTAATACCTGCAATGCTACCGTCATCATTTTCAAGCGGCGTAACAGCTTCATTATACCTAGCATGTCACAGAATGGCACCCCCATCCCATTCCTTTGCTTTAAATGTTCCTATTTATTAGCATTTCACTTATGCACACAGTGCACTAGACATTATACCTGTAACATTCCACGATACAATATTAAAAACCATATTTACACATGAGGCTTTGACAAGGCAACACACTACCACAAGAGAAAACAATACCAAGAAAATATTATTAATCAGCATAAATCGTAGTGTTCATCTGATTGGACTGATAATCGTTGTTCCATTACCTACCTGATACCTACCATTTGCAATACATATCACTAGGCCAAAAGTCATTTTTTTCAAAGAAATTCCTCAAACAATCTAGAACTACCCTTGACGGTCTATATTTATATGAATAATTATGCAATAGATGACAACCGAGTCATCTATTCGATCAAAGATTTTCATCTTATATTTTATGCTAGCCCCTGAATTAGTGTATTTTCCAATAGAAATAATTTGTATAATTCACTGGAGTGAGCTATGAAAAATATTGTTTTCACTGCGGTCAATAGACATCGATAACATTATGATCAAGAAATTTGGTCCGCCATTTTGGCACTTGCTTGGTCTTGTGGTAAGTGTGACCACTTGTCACGCAAGAGTGCTAGGTATAACTCCCACAACATGTTTCTTCAACTTTTTTGGGATTATGTAAAAAAAAATTTTTTGCCTTGAATTAGGAAAGAGAATTAAGAGAATTATGTTACTACTGATATTTTCTGTGCGAATATACACATAACACATCAGAACATAAACGGTAAACAGCTGATAATTCGCTCGGGACCACGTAAGAAATCTGCTACTTCAATCTGTTATACATATTGCTAGCCAATACGTTTGAGCGTAAAATAAAAAAGAATATGTTCTTGTTCCAAGTGAATAACGGATATATTTTATCTCGTGGGTGAAAAACTCAAGTATTTACATTCGTGGCTTCGCCGCTAGTGAAAATACTGAGTTTTTCACCCACTCGATGAAATATATCCGTTATTTACTCGATATAAGCAATTAGGCTCTATTTAGTCCAACAAATTTACATTTGATGACAATCTAGATTATTACATAACCAATATAGTTGTTAGCAAAACACGAGTATGATCTAAGTCGCCCTCAGTATTGTGTTTCGTGAGTGTTTGTTTTGCCCTGTATAACATGACATGATTCAAGCCGTATTCATTTTGATTCCTTGATATGAGGGTACTGTGAGCTGTAGGATATTTTCAGGAAAAAGCATATTGCAAATAGCTGTTGAATTTTTTTTAAAGTTAATGATAGCATGAAATAATTTGAATATATTATTGTGCTAACATGTAATGTAATGTAACAGTACAAAATACTGTATATCAAAGAAATTCATCAGTATAGGCAGGGAAATGAAGGTATGTCAAACTGTTTTAAGCTCAAGTTCGTGACAATAAATTACCTACAACAACTGTATCCGAGAATCGAATCTAGCAAAACAGTAATTTTAGAATGGTCAAAAATAGCATCTAATAAGAACTATAATTGCTTGAACCTTTTCTAAAAAAATTCATCAAGTTTGGTCATCAAGTATAGACAAAACATTAGATTTGGTTTTTATATTTTTGGTTCATCATATGTCTGTTTAAATCTTTTCCTTCGAATAGCATCACTTAAGACAATGAACCCGCTAGGAACCAAAACAGATAAAACCAAGAACAGAGGGAGACTAAATTAGGAGCACCAACAAAATCATGATTATCATCATCGTCGTAGTAGTAGTAGTCGTCTTTATCAACGTCCTCGTAATAAAATTCATTTTTGTCTTCCAATAATAATAATAATGACAACTACGATGATGACGACGGCGATGATGATTAATTATTATTATTATTATTATTATTATTATTATTATTATTATTATTATTATTATTATTATTGCATTGTCAAAATGTACACTAACGACATGGAAATGGCTCTATCATAAAAGAATAAACCAATATACTTATGACAAATATTTTTATTAAGTTCATGTATACTGTAAACATTGACAATATGCTTCTAACTTCAATCCTTATTTTTTAAAAAGAAAATTCGAAACTAACATTCTGTTATTTCACGCAGAATGTGCACAAAACAAAAGACATTGCTACCCCTTCACTTATAATGCAAGACACTATAATGCAAGACACAGAATGTACTAATTTTTCAGGAACAGGTTATCGAAAGGAAAGACAAACCAAAGAACGGACGAAAAGTACCAATGCAAAAAGAACAAATTAGGCGGAAGATGTAGAAGAAAAAAGCGAGTCCAGACATTTGTATGATGAAGCCAGCGAAGAAGGGGCATACGGGAACTGTAAACGTGAAACGAAGACAGAGATGTGGTTAAGATTTCCGCTCCCTTCCTTTAAGTTTTCTACCTTCCTAGTTATTAGGATCGGAAATAACTCCAGAATTATAGACAATCGGAAAATATAACAGTGTGGACAATAAATGCAAGATGAACTTCAGATATAGAACAAGCAGAGTATTTTCAGATTGTAACGGCTTCCATATTTTAACAGATATTTTGATATATGTACAGAAAACCAAAACCTTAAACACTTCACGGAAAAAAGCTTCAAATCTTTCTTCATCATATGTATCAGTTTTTCTTTTTAACTGGAATACAAAATCACACGTTTTAAATTTTGTTAAAATCAAGATATTACTTGTATAGTCCGCGAAGGTCTGTATAGAAAGAAACCGGAATACAATATCATGATATTTGTTTGATAAGTACCTAGAATCGTCAAATAATATAGAACTAAAGATCAAGATCGATATGAACTCATGTAATGGTTGATTGTATATGATATTAACGAAATCCCCCCAAAATATTAATTTTAGTTTTCAAATAATACTTATTTAAATATTATTCCTACAGCAACAACAACAAAAAAATAATGAAAATAATGATACGCCCAAAAAAACTTCGAAAAGTAAAGGAAATGCCAGGGAACAAAACGGAACCAAAAATGTTTGCTTAGACTCGTTTGACCGAATAAGACTACTAAATTCTGTGTTACTTTTTATATTAGACTTGGTTTCAAGTGCAGTTAATTAGAAATCTAGCAAATATATATGCGAAAATTAATCTACAAACGGTATTATAAATAGTTCACATCAGTGTCCTTTTATTGCACCCCATTGAAATTAAAGATATTAGGATAACATGATTTTGTCAGTAATTGGTCTGATTGCTTAGAGTTCTTAACGGGGAAAGAAACCTAATTAAAATCAGATACTAACCCAACTTAAATCTACAGTGTAGGATCTGAAAATGCAAAAGAAGTTATGTCCCAATGACCTTTTCATTTGCCATCTGAAAATGCAAAAGAAGTTATGTCCCAATGACCTTTTCATTTGCCAAAAAAAACGGCGAGGACAAATTTTGTGGAAGAAATGCGAAAGATATTGAACCGACCAATCAAAATGGTGAATGTAAAGGGGATTTAGATAGGTTAGAAAAATCTTTAAATGATAATTAACGTTAGGGTCATTCGCACCCAATCTACAAAGCAGCGGCTTCTGAAACTTACACCGTGGATCGACAGCTTAAGAAACTGATTTTATTCAGGTTGATGGTGGAATTTTATTAGTCCGATATGTGACTCTGAATTTTATTAGCCTAATAGGTGACTCTAAATTTTATTAGCTTGATATGTGACTCTGAATTTTATTAGACTAATAGGTGACTCAGAATTGTATTAGCCTGATATGTGACTCAGAATTGTATTAGCCTGATATGTGACTCTGAATTTTATTAGACTAATAGGTGACTCTAAATTTTATTAGCCTGATATGTGACTCTGAATTGTATTACCCAAAACCCAAAGCTTAATTCAAATCTTGAAAATGACCAGACACATGTAAGTTTGATGCAATGTCGTGATCAATGTATTTAAGAAATACTTTGAATATTTATAAGAAAGTTTTATTCCATGCTTGCTTTAACTAAAATAAAAGGATTAAAAAAATGTTATTATGATAATATGAAATTCCTTTGAACCAGGTTTATATTTTGTCAGATCTTCACTTTTTTGTCAGTCAATGCAATCTTTGAGTTTATTGTTTTCGCATTGCCATAAAGTTGATTTATGCTTTATCACGTTAGCTCATTCTACGCTTAACTTGACGACTGCAGATAATGAAATTACAATTTCGCTTTCACTTTCTACTCTGTAGAATAACATAAGAGCAACTACATTTTTAATTTTGTCAAGCTGCTGTATTTTTCATGTTTTTGTTGCTGTAGCAGTAATTCACGTTTTTCTTTTTCCTCAATATATGCTTAAGGCTTTCGTATATAATTTGATTCCTCTAAATTTTCATAGTGCTTGTTCTTGATACGTATTGTTCAATTCTGCATATCTATTGATGTATACGGGCAATTTGGACGTAGTTTTGGCATTCGGGTAGGACTAAAAGTCATATTTGTTACATCCAAGTTCTTTCCATGTGACGATTTGTTAAAGCCAAATTCTTACAAATGTACCAATTTGTTATATTAAAATTTTTACAAAATCATTCTAATCCGAACAAACTTGTACAATGCTGTATAAAATACTAGTAGTTGTACACTTTTAAGGTGACTTTGTTCATTAGAAAAAGAACTAAAATGAGCGGAGGAACAATTATTTCACGAATTTCTAGTATAATAAATATATAATTCAGTATGAAAGAGGATTTTGTGAAGCATCAATTCTTGTTTCAAAGAATCAATGATAATACCTTTCTGCATTTCTCTCCTAAATGTTTTCAGGAAAGTCAAGGAACAACAGGATTACCTTCAGCAGATCTATGCCGCGGATACACATCAAGAAAATTCATAAAGTGAAATTCAAAAAATTAAGTATAGAAAATGCTAAAATATCCTGATGGTTCTACAAGCATTGTTGCGAAATGTTAGATGATGCATTGAATGGTCATTCGATGAGATAAATAAACTCGCGGACGAATTAGAAGATACCAAGCAACAATTGGAACAACTTATGTCTTACGTTCCAAACATTGTTTAGCAAGCAGGAGAAACTTTAAAACCACTTGAAAAAGCTATGGAACCGACTAATGAAATACATCGATAAAGGATCTTACGATACACCAAGCAATATGTGCAAGACAACAGATCATGACAGCAGAAGTGAATAATTGATATGTGAACATTATTCTATCTTTATGGAGGGAAATCATACTTAAGAAATGAAGCATGTGCATTTGCAATAACGATCCATTGAAGTAGCTTTTCTATTTTGGAAAAAAATACTGATGAATAGACAAAGAAAATCGAAGTTTATTTAATATATGCTAGACATACATCATCAGGTAGTTACATTTCAGATTCCATCATTATTGGTCTTCTTTTTTTCTATATAATCAAACTTAGAAAGATACTCTACCAGTGTAAAGGCAATGTTATAAAAAGATTATGTGTGCAAAATAAATTCAAGCAAATAACATAGTCCGTGATACTGAGTTTGTATTAAGAACAACAACAATAACATTACACACACACACACACACAAACAAACACACACACACACACACATATATATATATATATATATATATATATATATATATATATATTAGGCAACTTTCTTTCATTTTGAAGTGATCGATTCATAAAATAAATTAGTTTCTAACATGGCTTGTCTTTTCATATAATATCTACATCTTCAGTTCGCATACGTTGACTGCCATCAGCTTTTGTACCGATTTTGACTACTAACATGAAAGATACTAACAAATTATATATAGACAAAACTTATATCAAATAAATATGGTTGCCTGGGATTATAGACTTTAATTTTCCTGTTTGCCATCGGTTTGAGTCACCCCTGTGTGATTTCTGAATGCACTTATATGAAATAATAAAGTCAGTAAATTTTGCCGGGGTTCAGCGAAGGCAATTTTATGATATTTTTTGGAAGACCTTAATAAACAGTTTCCTGATAGAAGTATCCACCATTTTATTCCCTATTACAACTAATTATTGATGACTCCAGCTCGTCCTCTCCCCCTTGTCCTCTCCAGATCGCCGCACGATCTCTCCAGCTCACACCACGATCTCTCCAGCTCACCCTACGATTATTCCAGCTCACACTACGATTACTCCAGCTCACCCTGCAATCTCTCCAGCTCACCCTGCGATCTCTTCAGCTCACCCTACGATTACTTCAGCTCACCATACGATTACTCCAGCTCGCCCTACGATCTCTCCAGCTCGCCTTCTCAAGCTCACTCTACGATTACTCCAACTGAACCTACGATTACTCCAGCTCACCCTACGATCTCTCGAGCTCACCCTATGATCTCTCCAGCTCACCCTATGATCTCTCCAGCTCACCCTATGATCTCTCGAGCTCACCCTATGATCTCTCCAGCTCACCCTATGATCTCTCCAGCTCACCCTATGATCTCTCCAGCTCACCCTATGATCTCTCCAGCTCATCCATTTGGAACCGTTAACTGCCGGATCCGTCAAAGCACGAGCGCTATGAAATTCATCAATCAGAACGCACGGTGAAGAATTATTGCAGTCCTTTCCAACTCAAACATCTGCTAGACGTGAACTAAATTGCTTCTATTGTCAAATACCGCCAACCATAAACTCTAGAATCCAAACCGATATTTTCATCCTGTATTTTTATCTCTTCTCTGTTAAAAGAATTGTTCCGATGCAATCGTGATAGTAATTACTATTCCAGTTATGAAGGTTTTTATTAATGTCGATGGTAACAAAATATCATTAGGAAAATAGAGACTTAATAATGACTATTTAATGAAATTATAACTTCCACCAACAATCCTGTCTATGACACAGAGTACATGAAAAACTGTTTCCGTTTGAGTAAAGAATGATTCCCTGAACTCGCCTTTATGTACGTTTTAACAGCTTGTTTACCATGCATTTTCTACTGAGCTGTTTGCAAACAAACTTGGAACAGTAGTACATGAACTGGCTATCGTTGGCGTGTAAAGCCACTCCCTAACATACAGCTGATACTCGGTTAAATATTAGCAGCAGTCTAATGATTCGAGACCATGCTTTATCGACCTACTACCACATGGAGGATGTTTTATTCTAACCATAGACGTTTACTCATAGACAGTCTAAAAACAGATCCTTCAAAAGTGTACATTCATCCACAGTCAAATCTCAGTAGATGACGTGAAAAAAAATAGTTGGTATAACCTAAAGTCTACTTCTATATTTTATTGCTGATTTATTTGGGAACGGCTACTTAAAGAGCGAAACCTTTCCTCTTCCATATCATGGGAAGATGAGCAAAATAAAATGTGCGTGGAAATATATTGTGCAACTCCTAACGAAGACCATATGATCCACTTGATTTCACTGAGAAAAAAGTCCAAAGTATTGTTTGCCGTAGCAAAATATGATATATTTTAATGATTATGATATTGGAACAAAATTAGAGTTTCACCATTGTTTTGCACTTTTGTGTTCCACAAGCTGAGGCGCAGGCTATGGTACAAAACTTTGACATTTTTGCACATTAAATTGTATTGTCTGCATCGCTTGAATATTATTTAATTTGTATAGGCGCTATATTTCTTTTTATTTTAATTTATCAATTTGTTTAAATTGTAGATACACTAGATAATCTGTACACTTTCCCGCAATACTACGTATTATGTTTGATATTTGATATAATTTATAGGGAGAGGACAAACTGTCAGAACTTGCGTCCAATGCCTTTGCTTACTATAAAAAGGCAATAAATATATTTAAACTAAACCAAATAAACAAAACATTTTTGTCACGACGTGGCGTATTCTCGTATTTCTCTCCAGTTCATTTCTACCACTACAAGGTCTCTCTAATAATTTGATTGGAATTTCCCTCACAAAAATGGGGGCTAAACAAGGGTAAAAATGTTTCAGTTAATACACAAATCAACTCCTTATAAATTGTTGATATATTGCTTAAGCAATCTGTTATCACTAACGAAGAAAACATCTCTTTTGTAGCAGAATTCAATTCCAGCTCTATGACAAGAATGACCTCCATCTTGGCCCTTGGCATTTCATGCGGGTGGTTCCACTGAACTCGAATTAAGATTTTCCTCACGGGCACTTGATTTTCTACGCCAAATTTAACAGAACAAGAGAATACATCAATTTTAACAATACGATTTTCAAAAATTGACTCCCTTGAATGTCTATAACAATGAATATGGTGTTGAATCACAGTTCCAACCAATGAAATTGACTCCCTTGAATGTCTATAACAATGAATATGGCGTTGAATCACAGTTCCCACCAATGAAATTGACTCCCGTGAATGTCTATAACAATGAATATGGCGTTGAATCACAATTCCAACCAATCAGTTATAGAATAGTCGAAATCATAATAACCGGTGCAACATAGAATCGGAAAATTAATCGAACTGCATGTAAACATGCCTTGAAAGATTGCAAACATTATTAAGACAAGAAAGCTTTGCGAACGTCACCTTAGTAGATTAAATTTACTTCTAGTATTCATCTACATGTACATTTCAGACATTGATACTGGTAGCAAATTCAAAATTTTTCTTCCAAACAATTTTAGACACTTGTCATACCTTTACATGTCGTCTGTCATACCTTTACATGTATGTATAGCGATGATTCAGATCAGTGGGATACGTATTCGTCTTTCATACCTTTACATGTATGTATAACGATGATTCAGATCAATGGGATACGTATTAGTCTTTCATACCTTTACATGTATGTATAACGATGATTCATATCAATTGGATACGTATTCGTCTGTCAAACCTTTACATGTGTGTATAGCGATGATTCAGATCAATGGGATACGTATTCGTCTGTCATACCTTTACATGTATATATAGCGAAGATTCAGATCAATGGGATACGTATTCGTCTGTCATACCTTTACATGTATATATAGCGATGATTCAGATCAATGGGATACGTATTCGTTTGTCATACCTTTACATGTATGTATATCGATGATTCAGATCAATATGAACTGCGTGTGCCAGAAAAATCAGTCATAACTATCAGAAATTGACAACATTTGTTGAAGCCAGATCCTTAGAATTCACAGGTAATTGTTTTGACAAGTCGGAGTTGTTGTTTAAAAATCGACATTTATTTCATGAAATCAATGAAAAATGTGCCGTATAAATGAACATGCAAAAAAGAAAGAAAAAAAAAAGCAAAAGTAAAAGGTGAAATGAATGTTTATATACGCTCTTGAATAATGTTAATAAAATGTAAATTAGAATTATTTATAGCTCTGACTTCTGTTGCGATTTTATGAATGTTTCTAATTATGTTAAAGTTAGACCTGGTTTTCCGGGTCTAAATAATTTCAGGGATCAAATGTCTTCTCTGCAGTATCTTCTTCATAATGGAAAATCATACGAAAATGTGCACTATACAGAACATTGTTCGTTTAATATAATATAAGTCGTATAGGCACTTGTTATTACTAGAGTAGACTGTGTGTGTTATCCCTGTATGGACGAAACTTGTTATTCCTAGAGTAGACTGTGTGAGTTCTCCCTGTATGGACGAAACTTGTTATTCCTAGAGTAGACTGTGTGTGAGTTATCCCTGTATGGACGAAACATGTTATTCCTAGAGTAGACTGTGTGAGTTATCCCTGTATGGACGAAACTTGTTATTCCTAGAGTAGACTGTGTGTGAGTTCTCCCTGTATGTACGAAACTTGTTATTCTTAGAGTAGACTGTGTGTGAGTTCTCCCTGTATGGACGAAACTTGTTATTCCAAGAGTAGACTGTGTGAGTTATCCCTGTATGGACGAAACTTGTTATTTCTAGAGTAGACTGTGTGTGAGTTCTCCCTGTATGTACGAAACTTGTTATTCCTAGAGTAGACTGTGTGAGTTATCCCTGTATGGACGAAACTTGTTATTCCTAGAGTAGACAATGTGTGTGAGTTCTCCCTGTATGGACGAAACTTGTTATTCCTAGAGTAGACTGTGTGTGAGTTCTCCCTGTATGGACGAAACTTGTTATTCCTAGAGTAGACTGTGTGAGTTATCCCTGTATGGACGAAACTTGTTATTCCTAGAGTAGACTGTGTGTGAGTTATCCCTGTATGGACGAAACTTGTTATTCCTAGAGTAGACTGTGTGTGAGTTCTCCTTGTATGGACGAAACTTGTTATTCCTAGAGTAGACTGTGTGTGAGTTATCCCTGTGTGGACGAAGCTTGTTATTCCTAGAGTAGACTGTGTGTGAGTTCTCCCTGTATGGACGAAACTTGTTATTCCTAGAGTAGACTGTGTGAGTTATCCCTGTATGGACGAAACTTGTTATTTCTAGAGTAGACTGTGTGTGAGTTCTCCCTGTATGGACGAAACTTGTTATTCCTAGAGTAGACTGTGTGTGAGTTCTCCCTGTATAGACGAAACTTGTTATTCCTAGAGTAGAATGTGTGTGAGTTCTCCCTGTATGGACGAAAAGAACATTTTCTGTTTTATAAAAAAAATGTTCGCACTTACGACTACACATATTATTTGGTTTATCATATTTTCTCTGAGGAAAAATCACTCACAGTGGTCAGATGAAGCAGAGACTGTATAAGATAATTTAATATGTATCAACAGCTGAACTTTATATTAGCAATGAAACTTCCTTACACAGCATGCACAGCAAACCTGATGAACAATAATGAATTTCTCGAAAATAAGGGAGAAGAAAGTAGTTGAAAAACTGAAATCATTATAGGAAATATCCTTTTTAAATTGATTCATTGAAGCTGGGACAACTGGTCAATTTCGAATAATGTCTCTACATGCATGTCCATTGTTGTATCATTCATTGTATTAATTGTTTTCATGCTTTCATCAGGCAAAGTTCCAGCAACAATGTTTTCTGATTCCTTTGATGGGCTGCAATCATATCGCGCCCAAAAATTACTCGAACGTAAACAGTACCAACGTAAATAGTACAAACGTAAATAGTAGAGTCAGAGCTATAGCATTGTCTTGTCCTTGAATTAATGTGTTTGGACTGCTTAACTCATCAACAATATTATATACAGGCACAGGAGGAAGGCCCGTCCATCTGTTCAAAAACGGGATGAATACAGGACAAGCCTAAAAACAAAAAATGAAAATTGTGGCTGCTCATGTGCTGCTTAGGGCATACCTTGTTCTTGCCATTTCATGGCTAAAAATGGTCCAAGCTTAAATGATGCACCTGTTGACGAAGACTGTAAAGTTTGTATAGCTCCTCGTAATGCGTGACGGGAAGAGAACAGAGAAGACAGCTGTTAAAATCTGAGTAAACAATAAAAAAGGTCACGAATATGTGTTGTTAGATTCTAATTAACTTTTCCATGGAAGATGGATTTTTTTTAGCAATGTCATAGCAAAGAAACTGTGTTTGCTTCACTGTCAGAATGTGTCCGCCAGCATCTTGCAGAATTTAACCACTCTATCCTGCAAAGGAGCTATGCACGTGAGCATTACGAGTAGAATTCGTGACACTGCATTCTGTATGCATATTATGGTTCCAGTTGTAAGGGAAATCGTCAGTATGTTACTGGAAGACACCATTAAAACATCGATTCATAAAGGTTGTATGTTGACATAAAAAAAAACAACATGAAATTATTACTATTTGAACATATTTATAATTTAATTTTCGAGACCTTTTGACATCGAATATCCCGACAAACAACCGTTAAATAATATTGGTTTTATATACGAACATGAAGAATTTACGGAGCAGGAGGCAGTGGATTCACCCGGAGGGGGGGGGGGGAGCTGCCCGTGAGGCTCGGGCGCCCCCGCCTGGCCATTTTTATTTTTATTTTTATTGTTTTCCTCACAGATTCATAGGGCTTGGATAATAGAAGGGTCAAGTGTGGTTTAAAACAAGAGAAGCTCTGGTCACTTTTTATCATGGTCGGGTCACAAAGCTGGTTAATTTACATTAACACCTGCTCAACAATTGCCTTTTGTGTATGGCCCAACTAGTGTCACGGTTGACCAGATGAGTGGACGACAGTGTTTCTGTGGCATGCCATGGAGCGTATCATGTCTGTAGTGGCCTAGTACTTAATGAAATCAAACAGTTATTGGTATAAAAACTAAATCAAGAAACGTATAGATAGTATAACAGTTGACTAAACGGACCTAATATTTTTTTTTGCAACTGTCAGCCTTCCTGAAATTTTTTTAATAACGATTTTGACAAAAATATGGACAAATCTGTCAGCATTTACATTTTTAAAAACAGTCCGAAGATGAAGCAGAAACAACCATCTCTACAATCATTTTCGAGAAGAGGAGAGGTGAGGTACAAAATTACGTATGTAGCTGCTGTAAAGAGAACAAAAGAAGAAAATGTTATAAAGAGTCTTGTAAGACCGAGGTCCCACCAATCGCTAAATATCTCAACAAAGAGGAAACAGGGTCCGAAAGTCTACCCAAGATATTCATGATGATGCAATGTATTCTTTTATGAGCTTTCAACGATTAGACCTCAATAACTAATTGTGCCAGTACTAGTGTCAATTCGTTGCGGTGGGATTGTTACAAATTATACGCAATTTATTGAATCGACTTTGTTAGATTTGAAAAGAAATAGTGCGTGTTAGTGTTTGAGGTAATATATGACTTGTCACCATTTGAGTTCATCTATCTCCACAGGTGGATGCAAGAAAATAAAAAGAGAAGAAAAAATCGAAATAAGGAAAAGAATATGAAAACAAGAATATGAAACTGGTAAAAGTCATGCTTCGCGTAATTGAAATGTATTTATACAAGAGACAATTTATGAAAATGTAATATAGATGATAGTATTAAAATAATCAGTTTTACACTAGTGTAAGCCAAAGAGTGGGGACATTGGATGCTTGTAATTTAAGTGACCTTCTTTTCTTATAATCAGACATATTCTCAAATGTTCCCGTATAAAACAAAATTTGTTATCTTTTTGACTATTTATGGCAGAATATCGTGATTAACATATTGTAACACGATATTTTTCTTTGTCAATACAGTTCATGCAGGTGTTGAGGAAGTAGTATTCTCACATTCCTTATCAGTATGAATAGAGATTTTCCAGGCGAAGCGCCAATGAAGAAACTCCTTATTCTAGCTCACACGTGACCTTTATCCTGACTCGGGGACTGTTTTTTATTCATTGTTGTGCCGGTCAAAGGAAGTATTTTTTCATTTAAACAAATCATGGGTGTTAACAAGCTTAATGAAAAAAAAAATTACATAAAAGGCTGATTTAGCTGAAGCCAAGAACATTACAAAAATACAAGTGGTCGTAAAACCCTGATTCAGAGTATGACTGACCACCAGGTTCCCGACTCATATCAGGTGTATGTTACCGGCCATAACATTATTCAGTCTCTGAACAATTACAGGACGATCAACGATAAGCAGAAATATGCTTTTAGCCCCGTTCTTTCACACGTCTCCAACAATGAGAATTCAGCAGCACTACCAGGACTGGATTAAGACCTTTAGATGCCCTAAGCACTGAAACGATTATGGTGTCCCCCATATGAAAATCAAAATAAAAAAAATACTAAGCCGTAATTTTTTTTCTTTTTTTTTCTTTCTATTTTTGGTGCCCTACTTTGCTGGTGCCCTAAGCACGTGCTTAATCTGCCTATTGGGTAATCCAGCACTGAGCACTACCCTATGTCTTCCACAACTGTTACGGCATTGTGTATTATCTTTAAATTAGAATAGTTTTCATTTGGGTTTATAATCATTGTATTATAATACCATAGTCCAGTAGCATATGCTATTTGTAAAGTACAATGTACTTTAAACATGTTCATGTGAGTCATGCTACGTCCTGGGAAAATCAATAATTATGTCGGTCAGCTTAACCCACATGGAGAAGCCACGTGCTAGCGCGCAGATTTATGACCTTGAATCCTATATCAACATTATGTTGATTTGAAATAAGGTATTTTCATTGTAGTACGAAAGCACTTTTAACAGTATCATGCGCGACCTAGTTTCTGATTGGTTAAAGAAGGTTGTTGACATAAATCATTCTAAGTCGCAGTATTAGAGTTTTAGAGACTATATATGCCAAAATAACCACTGAATCTTCATTCTTTGCAGTTCATCTGAACCATAAGATTATTGAGGAAGATTATTATTGTTTGTAAAATCACCTGGTGAAATTCTATTATCTAAATTGTACATTTTGGGATTTAAGTACTATTCTTCAAGGAACTTATACATTCACAGGAGTTTACCTGGGATTAATAACATTTGGATTTAAAACTGTGTTTCTTGTGGCAGATCAGCACTTTAGTTACTTCATTCGGAGTGCTTGGGATTAACTTCCGGATTATCCAAATTCAATAGAACATTGAGGATTATTTAGGAATTTCTAAACTAAGTTATTTTTAATTCTTTCACTTTGTTTGTTTGAAATATTTAATATTTTAGGAAATTAAATTCATATTTTATAAATTGTGAAAGCTTGTTGGAGTCGTTCTTTCTTTTGTTACTATTTCTAACCCCTAGACGTAACAACCACCAACAACATGATATGTACTTGGCACCGTCTACATCCTTGGTTGCGAAATCTGGATCACAGTTCCTGTCTCCAATAAAGACATCCCAGAAAACACAAACCACTAAACACTCAAATGAATCCATTATAAGTGGCTCAATCTTTCACGGTGATGTAAGGACAAACATCAACTACAACACAATCCAAAATAACACAACAAATGAATATGATAATTGTAGATATCTGGACGGGAATAATAAAAGAACCTATGAGATAGATGGACTATAATCGAATAACAACACATTCACGATGTCATTATGCCATTTAATAACCAACATATCTAGGGGTCGTAATATGCGATTTGCTTTTATATCCAAGATCATTGCTGCCTTAATATATCAATGTCACTTCTTAAACGGAACGCAAACCTTCTGCGACGTAGTCATAATAACAGATTAAAATTACTTCCTGTTTTAATGAACGTTGATCTACCGTCTTAGACACCGAACAGAACCAAGTACTGAACAATATTACACAAGCTCAAAACAGTGGAGGCGGAGTAGATGTCGTAGACTCTCTCTGTCTCTGTCTGTCTCTGTCTCTGTCTGTCTGTCTCTCTCTCTCACTCTCTCTCTCTCTCTCTGGTTTAGTTTTAGCCCTCCTCTCCCCGTGCGAGCTTGGGGATTCGGGGATTTAGAACGAGACCGATGCGCCCTCCTGCATATCGTGAGAGACGAAAAATGGAAGCAAACTTTTTTCCCTGGGATGCATTCGTGATGATGAGAAGGTCTTGGGGTATTTTTTCTAAAAAGAAAGACTTTGTAATTTAAGAAGTTACCCTTTTATGGCTCTATATCTTTTTTTTTTTTTTTTGCCTTTTTGTGATACCTAAACTTACTTGACACTATATTGCCAGGATTGTGCTGATGTCCGTTAAAACCAACTCATACATTTATATTCAACTTTTGGGTTAATTTGGCGTTAATTCATGCACATTTGCTTATAAACCTTTACTTGTGCGGAATGTTCCTTTTAATGCAAAACCTACAATTAATAATCATATTCTCCTGGAATGTCACTTTCAAGAAATGTATTCATTGGGAGCAGTTTTAAAGAAATATGTAACATAGACAGGTTGATAGTTTCCAGTCATCAATTACCTCCCCTGATGAAAGGAACCTAATGCGCTGTTAACGAACAAAGGAAATACACATTAATATTACAGTGAAACCCGTATATAAAGGACAGTCAAAGGACATGACATAAGTGTCCCCTGTAATAATAATAATAATGAGGACTTAGTACAGCGCTTAATCTGTAAAAGCTGTAAGGACACACACACACACACACACACACACATATATATATATATATATATATATATATATATATATATATATATATATATATATATATATATATATATATATACAAGATTACAAAAATGAACACCACACCTTGAAATTACAAACAAAAAGCAGCTAAAAATAATTAAGGGTAAGGAAATATTGTTAAGTCTTAAATCTGTTCTTACAGTCGAAATAGGTTAGTGTTTAGAGCATTCTTGAATGTGGTCACAGTGTCATTGTGTCTAAGTTCAAAAGGCAATTCGTTCCAGGTAGCTGGACCCTGGTACGCAAATGAATGTTGTCCTTAGGACTTGGTTTTGATAGTGGAAATAATGAGAATACGAGTGTCAGAACAGGAGCGTAAGTATCTAAAAGGGGTGTACATATGGTGATGTCAGATAGGTATTTTGGACAGGAGGCAGTCAACGAAATGTAGCACAGATAACAGATTTTGTGTTTGATTCTGGAGCAAACGAGTACCCAGTGGAGGGTAGAGAGCAGGGGGATGAGTGCTCGGTTCTTTGTACTCTAAGGACGATCCGAGCGGTTGTGTGTTAAACCTTTAGAAGTTTCTGTAGTAAATATTGAGACTAACAAGATCGAAGAGATTTACAATAGTCAAAATCTAGAAAGTACTAAGGAACACACATGCGTTTTAGTGGCACCAGCAGAAGAAAAAAATTGCGAATGGAGCTGATGCTTTTCAGCTCAGATATGCAGCCTTGCATATGTTCATGACATGTTGGTGTAATGAGAGAGTACTGTCGAGAGTGACAAATAGGTTTCGTACTGATTGTGTGAATTTAATGTTGGTGTTGCTAATACTTATTGTTTGAGGTAAAGGATGGGAATGAGAAAGCCTTTGTGTGGTTATCAGAATGGCTTAAGTTTCATTATCATTCATCTGCAGCTTGTTACGTGACATCTATGACTTCACATCGGAAATGCACTTCTCTACGCCTTGGATGGTAGCATCAAATTTGGTTGGGTGACTAGATTTGTATATTTGGGTGTCATCAGCGTACAATTGGTGATACACTGGATGATCATTTATCACACTTAAAAGGGGTTGAGTGTATAGAATCAGGAGAACGGGTCAACGAACAGAACCCTGTGGAAAACCAAAACATGACTTGAACCATAGTAAGGCTGTATCTATGACACTTGAGAGCGGCTGAGTGAATAGAATGAACAGTACCGGTCCAAGAACAGAACCCTGTGGAACACCAAAACATAGATGAACCGGGGCTTGAATGTTTTCCATTTGCGGACACAATTTGTGCCCTTTCAATTAGGCATGACTTGAACCATAGTAAGGCTGTATCGCGAATGCCAACAAATGCTGGAGACGGTAAATTAATATATCATGGTATATTGTGTCAAATGCTGCAGATAAGTCAATGAAGGTGAGGACTATAATCTTTCCACCATCCAAACCAGGAGAAGGTCGTAAACTACTTTCAAAAGGGCAGTTTCGGTACTGTGGCGAGGGCGATATGCAGGCTGTAAATTGCTAAAAAGACTATTTAAGTTCAGATGAGATACAAGTTGGGATAGAGTAACTTTTTTACACAAGATTTTTGACATAAATGGGGGGTTATAAACAAGGCGTTAGTTTTTTAAATCGTGAGGGTCAAGCGTTGGTTTCTTCAACAGAGGCTTTACAATGGCAGTTTTGGAAAATGATGTGAATACCCCAGATGAGAGAGAAGTATAAATAACATCGGTTAGTGAAGGCAATATTGAATCTAAACACTTAAGCAGCAGTGATGTCAGAATCGGATCAAGTTAACATGCCTTTGGGGAACTGTTTATCAGGATTGTACATAAGAAATCCGTAGAGACAGGCTCAACTGCTGTTGAAGGTTGCCTTTGAAATTCTGTATCACAAGTGTTTGGTGCAAGCCCGCCGACAGAAATGTCGGGCCCCCGGGCTGAGCAGTCATATGCCCCCAAACTAGTATGTATTATTGCTTTATTTTTTATAACTGAGTTGACTGCTTTCCCTTAGAAATCGCCGAGCCCCTGGGCAATTGCCCCCTACCCTGCCCCCCACCCCTCTCGGCGGGCCTGGTGTGGTGACGATGGGTCGATTGAAATTGTGTTGTCAAGTTGATCTCTTATGGTTTTCAATTTGTCATGGACGCAATTTGCAAACAGGTTCAGAAGGTCAATAGGAGCGAATGTCGTTGGAAGTGGTATACATTTGTTCCTTGACATTAGCTTGTTAGTAATATCAAAGAGCTCTTTGCAGCTGAAGCTTTCAGTGATTTTAGTACTGAAATAGGTTGATTTCGCTGCATGAACTATGTTTGTGACATTCTTCTTAGCGGCTTCATAGATTTGCTTATGAATAGTTAAACCTGATGAAGGCCAAAGCCTCTCAGCCTTACGGCGTTCTCGTTTAGCAGCGCGAAGCTGGTCCCTAACAATAACTATACTATGGAGAACATTTTTGAATGGATACTCTTCACTTGGTTGCTGGGGCGTGTTTGTCAAGCAATGAACGCAAGCACTTTTCAAGTTGTTCAGCTGTGGTATGTAACAATAGCTTGGATCTCATGCATTAGTTAGGTTCTATTTATCATACGGAGGTTTCTCTTAGTAGCAATCAAAGATGGAGGATTAGGGACTGATACGTCAAGATGGCATATGACGCAGAGGTGATCTGATGCAAGTTTGTGTGACACCAATGAAGACTGTAGAACAGTATCATCAGGTCTATGAAGAATCCAGTCTAAAATGTGATCATGTTTATGGATGGGTTGGATAACTGACTGAGTTTGAAAACGTGAATGAAATCTAAAAGTTTTGATGTGCATGGGTTTCCATGACAGTCAAAGTGAAAGTTGAAATCTCCAAGAATAATCTGGATATCACCTATCGAATTACCACTTTCCAGGAGGTTAGGAAACTGCTATAAAAAATAGAGATTCAGTCAGTTTGTTTTTTCGACTAGGAGCAAAAGAAATGGACTGACCTTTGTTCCATTATGAGGGTGGCTTGGACCAGTTCAAACGATATATAGTCTAAATTGAAGGTTGCAGTGTAGTTAAGACGGTGGAGTATGGAGTTCTTTTCGATGACAGCAATTCGATCTCTGCAAGAGTGACGGGGGAACGATTTGATGAAGTATCGGGGGCGGAGGTGTGTCAGACCCGCGCACTTTGGTTCATCGCCTGATGTTTTTAGCCATGTTTCTATCGGGGAAAAAGATGTCGATATCCTGACCATTGATAAAGTTGACTATTTCTGTGAGCTTTTCTGGTGGTCCAACTAACTGGGCATTGAATAATGCGATGCACAGTGGTTGCTCAGGCTTAGAGGTTGACCATTGAAGAGAAATTTAAATTAAATTGTTGAAATTGACGGTGGAGTTTTTCAAATCGCTTTCAAGAAAAGGGCGAAAGGGAGATAACTTGAATTTTTCTTCCTGTTCTACGCTGGCAGGCTTTGAAACAACGTTTCTTTTTTCGCTGCCATTTACATTTAAGTGAAAATGAATGTAGTCTAAGGTCGTTTAGTCTAGTGCACAATGTAGTATGGAGCGCCGAGGAGTGGTTATTCAATGCAAATAATGAGCGTCTATCATGGTATAACCGGTAGTCTGGCCAGTATCACGTGATGGCGGTATGTTCAACAACAATCGCGGTTGCAGTAGTGGGACAAGACGACTGAGAAAAAAATCTAATAATTCTCGTTTCCGAAAGAAGTAGATGAAGAAATACATTCCAACACAACAGCCAATGCATGCTGAACACAATAACGTAGACGAAGGCAGTCAGCAAATACATATATCATGAAAAACATCAGAAAAATCAGGAGCAGCTGCATCAAGCCTGTTAAGAGATGGTAGTCATACAAGATAATGTAGACATGAATCCTTTATAAACAGTGCCAGTACTCTCGGTGTACTTTGCAGCACGTACAGTTATTTCTCTGAGTGTTGCGTAAAATGCGAAAAAGGAGAGGTTTTTATGGATAATAGGTTTCCGTCTAAACAAAAATGTACTGCACCATTACATTCAAAAAGAATAAAAATCCAGCACTGAAAATGTCAGAATCTAGTAACAGTGAAACGAAACAATGAAATGCACAATAAGTTAAAAATGTCAAATAAATTGTAATGAAATGGTTAATGCACTGACATGCACCATGATATTCAATCTTGGTCATCAACAAATAATTTTACAATTACTATTGCGAAAAAGGATTAATTTAAACGCACCTAGCCTTGGTTATGTCGTCAACATTGATTTTAAGCGAAATCTGATGTAACATTATCGTCATTTATATTACCTGCTCTTATTTGTAACCAAAGATTACACTAACATGGGTCTTGTAATGCTAATCGAATTGAAATAGACAAGCTAGTGTTATTGACCGTGAAATGAATTTTCTTCACTAAAATTTGCATAATACCTTGATTACTTGATATGTAAGGATTTGTAATAAGAACACTGTTAAGATGATACTAAATTTGAGTCAGGTCTACTTACTTGAAGTCTTTACATTTTTTCTTTGATTATTGAAACTTTTTGAACTTAGACTTCTATTTTGTTTTGCAGAAACTGTAACCAAATGTGTCCCTTTTAAAATGAAATTATTCGCTTCGAACAATCTGACGGATCTTTCTGCTATGTTTTCAACAAACTGAAGTATTTGTATTTCTTACTGTGTACTGTGTCATTTATTGTATGTGCATGCAGTGAGGCTAGAATAATTATAAGCGTAATGGAAGGAATGGGACTTGCCTATCTCAGATCGAAAAACTTGGGCTAGGACTAAATCTCCGGAACAGGAACAGTAGACAGGTTTGATTCATTACTTGTTTGGTACCACATATCAGCTACTCTTCGTAAAGTGATACAAAAGTATATTTCTGCTTCGACTTCACTTTCTGTTACAAATTATTGTATAATCTGTATGACAGGTCAAAACTTTATATATATATATATATATATATATGTATATATATATATATATATATATATATATATATATATATATATATATATATATATATATATATATTGTTACGACTCTATGGTTTAAGAAAAATGTAACAGAAAGAAAGTGAAACAAACAAATCAAGTAAAAACCAACAAGCAATTTATTTCTAGACAATTAAAGTGAAAATTCAAAAGACACTTACAGTAACGTGAATTAAAATCCAAATAATCCAATAATCCTAAGTGTCCTAATCACAAGTTCCAAATATAGAATGTTCCGAATGAATGACTGTATCCTTGAATGTGGTGATGTGCCAATAGTATCTAATGTCCTGATGTGCCAGTAGTCTTTAATGTGATGATGTGCCAAAATGAAGTACTCCAGAATATCTTTGAGTAAGTTCACATAAATCCCAAAATCATCAATTCAAAATCCAAAATCCAAAAGTCTATAAGCATTTTTATAATCCAATTAATATTTTAAATAATTCCTCTCTCTGGATTTGGAATGATTTTTCACAACTGTAATGGCTCTTTAAAGACTGAAGTTAAGGTCGAAAACTGAAAAAAACTGTCCACTAAACATGGTATATATAAAGATAGGTCACATGACAGAATGTTCTAGAATATTACGGTGTATGTGACTCTCAAGACACAAATCTAAGGGAAATTCTGGTTTTATCTGTAAACAAAGTCAACCCTGACCTCAAATTTAATAAACAACTTGTTTACCAACACCGTCCTTGAACTCAAATACTAAGTAAACAGCCTCATTCAAGGACAATAGCTAAACATGTCAACATTATACTTAAAGTCAAGAAACATGTATAGTTTCCTAAAATATTTATAATATTATATAAACATCAACATAACAATATATATATATATATATATATATATATATATATATATATATATATATATATATATATATATATATATATATATATATTCACTATTCAAAATCTGGCATGTGAAATTAGCAGTTTTACCCAAGAATCATGTTATTTTCACCTCCATGACTATTTTATTTCATATTTAGTTTTTTGAGGTTATTTCACGTGATGAATTGTAGACTGTGATTTAGACAAGAGAGAAAAACATCACATGTTTATGGTATATTAATTAAATTTTGCATTATCATAAAATCGGACAATTAAATCAGTAGTAATTCTTAGTTACACACAAAATATTTATATAGAGAAACAGTTTGGATTTTACGTTTTATTAAATACTACAAAAGAGAGAAACATCAATAGTCAAATAGCTAAATATCGCATTCCTACGACTGCGCATTTATATTAACGTTACGCAAGCGGAAATGGTTTCGATATATTTTATTTGTATGCAAGCAAGTACGTCTGTAAGATAAGGTTTAAATGATACAATCTCAATGATACAACATCAATGATACAACATAAATATACAACATGTTCGATGTCCTCCTGATACTGAATAACAAAGTAGCTGAATTAAATCAAATCTCGAATTTTTTAAAGTTTTTTTTCCAAGATCTTCGTCTCTTCATAAAAAGATAAAAATATAAATCAATATTTCAATGTATAATTCAAATCTGCTCATATTTTGATCCCCTTACATTTTTACTCAAGCTGATGTATTGAATCAGATAGTACCCTTTGAAACATTCATCTTGCTTTAATTTCAATAAGTTAATTCAGTTTCCTTTTCCTTCATTTTCTTTATTTGTGATTATAAAAAATAGAGAAATATTTATAATAAATTAATACATACATTCAAAACATCAAATCATGGGCTAATAACTGCTTGCGTTGGGTAAAGTAATTTCACTCGTATAATTTATATCATCTTTTGCTGCAACGTATGATTTACTAAGTTCCATTTTTACTAACGGAGCAAGAATCATTTAGAACGAGTACTCGTGAATGTAAATAATGAAACCTTTGAATGTCCGATTTAACGTAGCTATATATTTTAGACAATTTACATGCTTAGTACGTATTCCCATGATTCGTATCATATGTTGCGTTGCAACAAATATTTACTTGAGTTTAGTTTTATTAATCGAGCGAAAATCCTTTAGTGCAAGATAGAAGTACACGTGTAATTGAATGACGAGTCCTATGAGAGTCAAATTGAACGTATCTATAATATAGGAGTACACGTGTAATTGAATAACGAGTCCTATGAGAGTCAAATTGAACGTATCTATAATATAGGAGTACACGTGTAATTGAATAACTAGTCCTATGAGAGTCAAATTGAATGTATCTATAATATAGGAGTACACGTGTAATTAAAAAACTAGTCCTATGAGAGTCAAATTGAACGTATCTATAATATAGGAGTACACGTGTAATTGAATAACGAGTCCTATGAGAGTCAAATTGAATGTATCTATAATATAGGAGTACACGTGTAATTGAATAACTAGTCCTATGAGAGTCGAATTGAAGGTATCTATAATATAGGAGTACACGTGTAATTGAATAACTAGTCCCATGAGAGTCAAATTGAATGTATCTATAATATAGGAGTACACGTGTAATTGAATAACGAGTCCTGTGAGGGTCAGCTTGAACGTATCTATTTTCGTCATTTTGCACTCTTCAGATTTGGACAGTGCTAGATGAGTGACTAAACCTTAATGATCAGAACAAAGGCAAAAGGTCTCTTTTTTATTTTGTCTATTCTTTGACACTATATGCATATTTTTTCATATTTATCCGGTCACACGGTGGTCAATTGCTTTAACATTCGCCATTGATGAATTCCTGATTACTTTACACTGAATATTAATGGTGTCTATGACCGATAACAACTTGGTCATTACCTTTAATGTTCGTAAGGTCTGCTATTAAAGACGTGGCACTGTTGTCAGCAGCAGAGTGAGGCAGGAAAACATCTAGTGGCCGCAAAGCATTCAGTAAAGACAATTCTAAATTATCTAAAATAAGTCCTGCCTCGAAACATTACACGTGGGCCACTTTAGTTCGCAGTGAAGTTTATTGTCCAGGTGTTGACATAAAGAGTTATCCGGCTCTTTCCACACACATTTTCTTTCAAGACATATTAATGTTGTGGGATAATAAACAGCACAACTCTCTCATGAAATTTATGCCGAATAATCTAAAATTGTGATTATAAAGCAATAAAAAAGAATTATAAAGAAATCAAAAAGAATTATAAACCAATCAAAAAGATGCCTATTTTACTGGACTGTCGAAAGGGTACTGGTTTTCTTTTACGTGTAACTACATATATGTCAAAAGCTATTGGAGAAACGTGCTGTCAAAATAAACATGATTAAGTTACGCAACCTGGTGATATTGTTCCGATTTCCCACTGTTCCCTCTATTTCTAAAAAAAGCCTACTACCCGGAGTCGAATGGTGTGTGTGTGTGTGTGTGTGTTTATGTGTGTGTGATGGGAGTAATGTTATTAAACCTCCTTGATAAGACATTTGTATTGAGCAGTGTTCTACTGAAACCACTTTTCCATAGTTTTAGGTAACTACTTCCTGAAAGGATGACAGCGTATTAGGTGTATTAGACCTCCGACTGGCCAGTAAAACAAAACTTTGTATTCCAATTTAACCAAACAACGAGTTTAGCAACCAAATAACAGACTCTTTGTGAAGAAAAACTATAAGTGATTATAGACAACCACCGACACTCCGCAACAAAGTTGTCTGCTTTAGCTTGTCTTCCTTTACGGGTCGATCACCATGGAATTGTAAGTTTCTATGAGTAAAATAGATTCATTTTAATATGAAGTGTCCTTGCCAAATGTTCCTATGACCAAGCTGATCTCAAATAGTTTTTAAATCATCGCTGATCATTTCAACTTGTTAAGTAAAAGGGTAAATCAACAGCATGCGATCAAACATGAATGACGTACAAAATAATTTATTTACATTCATTTTATAGTTTTTGTTATTGGTATGATTTATCGGCGAGGAGTACATCTAGGTGGAATCGCATAACATATTAGACGGTAAATAAAATGAGCTAGCTCACCTGTGGAATGATAGAAACTAACAGATTTTATTTACTTGATGCTTTCATAGCACTGAACCCTGACAGAGTACTTGCTTTAATAATACTGTATATTTTGTTACGACATGTATGTTCTGAAAGACGCTTTAATGAATCCGATAATAAATGGCATACACCATTTGATACGTGCATTTCAAAACGGGTCCACTTAAACCTCTTGGATAAACTTCTAGACTCGGCCTTGTTTTCTGGATTATATCCCCATAGCAGCGCTTGCGACAATAGGATGGCATCTATGGCAGGCCTGTCCTGACTTCTCTAACAATAAAGTTCTTAGAGAGGTAAACAGGTAAAAGTATCGACACTTATGGTAGACTAGACCAGAACTGTAACCAAGTGCAAAAGAGTTGTTATCTCTTCACTCAACTGCCATCTTTAGACGAATGCTTCGTTTCGCACAATCAAACTCATCCCAGTTGCATATTAGTGCGCTCTGCTAAAACAAATCCTAGCATTTACTTGATTGGTTGATTCCAAATCCTAGTATTTACTTGATTGGTTGATTCCAAATCCTCACTGAAATGACCCGACTAAAATTAAATTGGTGACTTTTAAGTTTCTCAGTAGATGGCACCGACTTCAGTCTCAAATGTAGGTTAGGAAGTCGATCCCTGGATACTTCCTTGTTATTCACTGGAAATAATTCAGAGCATTTGACGACTTCCATATGAGAGTCAATAAATAATTTTAAACAAAATGCCGAAAATAAATAAATAAATACATACATATTTTTCTCCATAAACAATGTATGTATTTTGATGTCAAAAAATTGCATAAACAAAAATTAGATTTTCAAAATTGAAAGCATCTTATTTATTTGTATTCGGGGAAGAGACCCTTATATTACAGGCAAATCTTACTTAAGTAATTTTTTTCCTATGTGACATTTTTGTTTATAAAGAATTAATATCTGATGCATTATGACAATTAAGATTTTTAAAATTGTATGTTCTTATTGATACAAATAGTCCTTCCTAGATTATTTTATTGTGGTTGTCAACGTACATGGAGGCAGAGGCATCGTGTGCTGATATTAAATTTTTAACGTTTTTAATGAACGCATTATTTGTTATATTTTAAATGTTTATGTATATATATATATATATATATATATATATATATATATATATATATATATATATATATATATATATATATATATATATATATACCGTTTAAATAATGAATAATGTTTAGACCAGTATAACAACCTCAGATCTTTGCAAATCACTTTCAGTTTTTATTTTCCCCAAGAATGAAGAACACAAATAGATAGGTAGATAGGTAACGTATTGAAATACAGAATCAGTTGTTAATAATTACTCAACTGTATAAGTGTGTTGATTGAACTGGTTTGGATAACATGTGGAGAAAAAGATATGTGTATCCCGTACATATATCTTTCGGGCTATTATTTAACATTGTCCAACCAATCAGTCATTAGCATATAGTAACTTCACAGTCATTTGTGGATGTTTCATTGGTATGACTGCAGCGACATCTTTTTTAACAACTCTTTAAAAATATCGCATCGGATAAAACCAAACACAAGTGTAAATATTGGCGCCTGTTGCTTATTTAGAATTCATACATCAACAAGACAGTAAAACACATAGAACAATGTTGTAGTTTTAGATTTGAAGAGAAGGTAATTTGCATTGTAAATTACAAGCTTAAAAGTTTCACCGCTGGAACTATTTGCATGACAATTGAAACTCTCAACATCTGACGTATTTGTGACTTCATTCAATATGGAGGCTACATTTTTTTATTCTTATCAGTAGTCTTTTATTTCTTGTTATATTTTGTTATTGATTTATTGATTGATTGATTGATTGATTTATCGATTTCTTACGAATGTTGTTACTTTAGGTCATTCGTTTAACAAGTTGTGCAATCAAAGATATCGACAAGTTTCGGATAGATCTCAGACCACATTAAAATCTATATGAATGAGCGGAGCGTGTAATTTATCAAATATTTTACAGTTTACTCTTTTGTAATGATCCTCATCGGTGTGAAAACAGGTTCATTTACTTAATTATTACCTCTTATCAGAAGCCGCAGATCAATGAAATCAAAACTATGCAGGTGCAGCTTGGATTGATGGGTATACATCTGTCAAAGCTGCACGTGCACATGCTAATAATTGTAGAGTGTAGAGTTTAAACAAAAGTTTGTTTGTACATTGTTTGTACAGGACGCAAATAAATTAAATGAGTGCACATTACGGTTGAGTGGTTAGGACGATGCTTTTGTTTTACTCGATTAAATCTGTACGAAAACCCCGTTAAATGTTCGTTGTGGTTTACACTCAACTTGCTTTGCATATTTCAAAAAGTAGTTATCTAGTCATGTTGGCTGGAAAAAAATTGCAAAGGTTAAGCTCAGAAACCATTACAAACTACTGGAACTGACAGCAGCCTTATTTTATTAGGCAAAGAGAATATTAGCAGCTCGAATTACTGGAAGAAAATTAACATTTAGAAGTGCTTTCTCGTTCTTCACGAATATAGCCATTGTATGGTTTAAACAATATGCTTTTTAAAATTGTATTATTGACATTTATCCTGCTGTATGCATATAAAATAATTATTACAGCACTATTATAATGCTTGTGTTGGGTTCTCTTTCATTTATATGTGTGCGTGAGCATGTATACACAATACGTTTATTAAATTAAACATTTCTATTTAATGTTGGAATCGGCGAAAGGTTATCCTTCTTTACAGTTCAAACCATTGATAAAAGAGAATACTTTAAGACCAATAAGTTTAAACTCATTTTTGACCTAATGTATTTCTTTTATTTTATTTTTCTTTTCTTTTCTTATTTTACTTTGGACAAATATTTTCAATTTATTTTCCATGTTGGATTTTTTTCTGGAATGGACTGGTGAATTATGAAACTAATGTGAGCACTATTCAAAGCACATGATTCCATATCACGCAATATTTTCTGAACAGTCGGTTAGTCTTTGGAATTTTTTACTTGCGTCAGAGTATGGAGCCTTATGATTTTTTAAAATACGAAATTGTGATTAAAAACTCTAGTTTATCAATAAAGTACACCAATGATGTATAATTCCAGGTATTTCTTATGCTGTCTAGGCACATAAACATGCATGTGAAGAATCGTGTGTGTCTCTTAGAGGAAATTTCGAAATGTTCAGTTACTTGCTCGTTTCGTCCAATCTGATAGTATATTGGCGTTGTCCACTGCCATTATACCAAATTAAAATGTAAATTTATTTATGACCCGATGTAAATGTGCCATGCACTTGCCAATATTTTTGTTTTATAAAATTTTCCTTTCAACTCCCTTTGTCTTCGGCGATTATTCCTTCGTTTTCACTGTTAACTAAAGACCTGGTTCGAAAAGCGGCAAATCATTTCCATCGATTTTCATCAGGTGTAAAAGAAAACTGACACAGAATATGCTTCTTCCATATAAAGTGGCCTCTTTAATCGATTTTTTTCCCTCGACGTCTTGATTGAAATGACGACTAATTTTAATGAAACGTTATGCCCTCTGGCAAATGTAATGGATATAATAATACCAATTTTACAGCCTTCATAATATTCAAATTTCAGTAAGTAGACATTACATTTTTGTTTTGAAGTGGTGACAACATTATCAATCTTCGTAATGATGAATAGAAGTCGGATGAAAACTCTCCAAAAAGGAACCCGAAGGCTCGTTGGGGGCTGAATTTCAAACAATCTGTGGACGCTGGGCTGAACTAAAATATTTTATCTGAAGTTGATATATTGACGGAACGGATGCACATAACCATTCTTTGTGGAGAAAGCATGAACCGTGGAATACAGTCTGGTATTGGGATTTACAATTACATATTTATGAATGATATATCAGTTGTTCCATATGTTCTAAATATTGTGGCAATATTTGTCATTGAGAATACACATGATATAATGACACGATGCATATGTCGCGAACTTGTCGAAAGAAATCGCAGCGACGCATCTTTTTCACTTTAGAATTTCGTTGCTATGCCACGAGCAAACAAACGATGAAGCCGTGTTTATAAAGAACAAGAGTACTTAAACATTTAGAAAATGTAACTTTGACTTAAATAAAACAAAATATCACCGATTGTGGATGAATTGCGGCAAATTAATTTGTTGTTACTTGCTCCATATTTGAACTCTTTTATGTAAAAGAATTGACCATGTGTTTGAGCATTGCAAATAAACAATATGGTCTCAAGGACCGGCGTGTCAATAGCGGAAACAATCTAATAGATACGGTCAATCTTTTGTAAAATCTTGTCTCAGGATAAAATATTCTTCCAAATTACTTCAACATTCTTATGAAAACTGTGATATACTTTCATTTTAGCTTATCTCTTTTATACTTAGCTTCAATTCGATATAGATTCAGCAGTTTATTTGGCATATACGTCCAAAACTGATGATGAAATTAAATATGTATTGAACACTAATCTTGAAAGTCTAAAGGCCTGGTCTAACCAATGACTAGTAAAATAAAAAGACCTGGTCTAACGAATGGCTAGTAAAGTCTAAAGGCCTGGTCTAACCAATGGCTAGTAAAGTCTGAAGACCTTCTCTAACCAATAACTAGTAAGGTCTAAATTGCCTGGTCTAACTAATTACTAGTAAAGTCTACAGGCCTTCTCTAACCAATGGCTAGTAAAGTCTCAAGGCCTGGTTTAACCAATGGCTAGTAAGTCTAAAGGCCTGGTCTAACAAATTACTAGTAAAGTCTAAATGCTTGGTTTAACCAATGGCTAGTAAAGTCTAAAAGTCTGGTCTAACCAATGGCCAGTAAGTCTCAAGGCCTGGTCTAACCAATGGCTTCTAAGTCTAAAGGCCTGGTTTAACCAATAACTAGTAAGTCTAAAGGCCTGGTCTAACCAATGGCTAGTAAAGTCTACAGGCCTGGTCTAACCAATGGTTAGTACGTCTAAAGGCCTGGTCTAACCAATGACTAGTAAAGCTGAATCCCAGCAAAACAGGTGCGATACTGTTTACTACTAAATTGTCGGTTTTCCTCCCAAATCTTGTTTTTGGTAACAAAATACTTAGCCTTACACGATGTCATACACATATGGGTGTAATTATAAGTAGTGATGGAAAATAATCATCACGGTGGGAGAGGGGGTGGGGCACGTCCAATGAGGGCCGAAAATTACAATCAAACTACTTTTTTTTTGGGGGGGGGAGGGCCCAGAATTAAGTTTTGCCGGGGGGAGCGGAGGGGCAGAATTTCTTGCTACGCTAGATGATAAACTCCAATTAGAGGCAGTATGAATTGTTACTGGACTTATCAGTATCACCATAATTGAAAACTTGTATCAAGAAACTTTTTGATCAAAATTATGCGGAAGACTAAAATGCCATAAATTATGTACCTTATATAAAATTATATATTGCCAATATCCATCATATTTGTATGGTCTTATACCAACTCTGACTGCAGATGTAACAAGTTATAATCTAAGAAATAGATCTGATTCGAAATTCCACGTTTTAGATTAGAAACATCAAAGTCATTTATTATTTCGACCTTATCTTTGTGGAACAACCTTCCTGAACATTTAAAACTTGCTCCATCCTTTCATGAATTTAGGCGACTTATAACTTGTGAAACATGTGAACCCCCCCCCCCTGTACTATATATATGGTGAGAGTAAATATTCTATCCTCCATGCAAGAATTACAAACAACTGTAGTATTCTTAATAATGACTTTTTTACTAACCATGTAATTCAATTAGCATTATGTAATCGTGGGGAGGAACATGAAACTGCATGTAATTCATTTTTAGAGTGAAACCGTTTTGTAGATCAACGCAGGATCCTGTTTCTAAATCTTAATTACCTACTTTTACCTGCGACGATTAAGCTGCTGCTTCAATCTTATTCACTTACTTTTGCCTGCGACGACTGACCTGTTACTTCAAGGTCATGTCAACTATCTTATAATCCAAATTGTAAAGTGTTTAAGACTGTTCAAGATTTTATCAAAGCAACCAGACTCCTTCATATGTATGTAAATGATTACTTACAATACCTATCAAAATATTATTATATGTATGATGAATATTCATGTATTTCATTCATGGTCTTCTCTCTCTCTTTCTCTCTCTCTCTCTATCTCTCTCTCTCTCTCTCTCATTCTCTCTCTCTCTCTATCTCTCTCTCTCTCTCTATCTCTCTCTCTCTCTCTCACACACACACACACACACACACACACACACACACACACACACATCCACGTATTATGCAAAGTGCTTTTATGTCCGGGAAGGGCTGTTCCTAAGTTGGAGAACTTGTTGTCCAACCCTAATTGCTTCATTACTATGGCAATACACATGTTTAAACTCAACTGAAACAGTTTCAGCACTAAAACTACATTCCTTATACTTCATATTTTCATATGTAATTTTAGACATGTTCTAAAATTCTTGTTGAAGTTTTCAAACCTTTAAGAATAAGGTATAAAATTACAATGAAAGACGTTTCTTATATTAATAAAGTTTATTATGTAGAGTATACCTTACTATTTTACTCCACTTACGTGACGATAATCACGTGATTTATTTTGATATATTTTGTTCAGGAATTCACTTTAAGTACCAGTCTCAGTTAGTCGTTTCTATTTATTAGCATATGACAATAAATATGATTTTATCATTGTTATGTATATTTAATCTATGATGTGTGTTTAAATCTTGTCCATGAAGTTACGTTGTACTTTAGATTCTGGTCACTTGTAAACAGAGTGAATTTTACTTTGTATTGTAGGGAAATAAATTGCTTGTTGATATTACTTACATTGTTGGTTTCACTATCTTTCTGTTACATATTTTTAAGACCTAGAGTCGTAACACTAATCAAATGGTATTTTTTCTTTTCGTGTTTTGCCACAATGCCATTTAATCTGATAACATCTAAGGCGAACCATTTATGTTTTTCACCAAAAATTAAAATCGCTTTTGGGAGGCTTGTTCGTGGCATTAAGGTTTTTTGAATAAATTGTAGCATTTTAAAAGCAGTGTTCCCATGCAGATTGATTCGCTCGTTTACGCAATTGTAGTAAACATGATTTTTAAAAAAATATTTTTATGCTTGGCCGACGTATATAGAAAAAGATGAAGTGTTGCATCAAAGTACACCAAGTTCAATTACACAGGAAGAACCACGATATCTCAGTGACTAAGGCATTTGACTCACGGTGGTTCAGAGGTTATGGCGTTTTATTTAACGATTTCCACCATCAGATCAGCTTGGATTGGCTACCGAGGTTTGTCCTGGGGTAAGGCACTTAACTTACCTCGGAATGATATAAATGTTCAAGATGTTGACTTGCCCTAAGACACACACACACACACACACACACACACACACACACATTAATAAATTTCATAGATGTGACGGTAGTAGAAAGTAATAAGTAGTTAACTTGTGAACAAAGACATCTCGTTTACTGGATAGATAAATGTTCAATGTATGTCCTTGTACCTTGCATCATAAAATGACATAGTTACTTTTTTACCGCGAGGCAAAAGATTGCTGAAGGTGTCATGTTAACCGTTTAAGGTAGACATCTCTTTATATGTATGTATGTATGTATGTATGTATGTATACATACATATATATATATATATATATATATATATATATATATATATATATATATATATATATATATATACGAAGAAATAATATTTTCATACAGGTTAGAGACTTTTGTATTCGTACTCTACGGAGATTCGAACCCGGGTCCGCGGGTTACGGCACCCATTGCCTTGCATGCAAGCACCAACCCCTATTCCCCCTCGACGATGCATACATCACCAGAAATGTATGCTACAAAGTCGCTGGTATAGGCATTCGTGCGTAGCAGACACGGACCTGGGTTCGAATCTCCATAGAGTACGAAATAAAAATTCTCTAAGCTGCATGATAATATTATTTCTTCGTATTTAAAAATTATGTTAATCCTATCAAGTATCCATGGATAACACTTTCCAATCTTTTTGGTGTATATTTGCAATGCTCTATAATAACCTCAATATACAATGATTTCAGCAGTATGTAGAAAGACCGTTCAGAAAACACAAGTATGATTTTCCAGCCTCGCACACGCTTAGCCTCACCTGAAAAATTATACACGTGTTTTCGATAACGGCCTTTCTACATATTGCTATCATTATAATTAGCCTTTTATTAACGCACACCGGCTCGGTGGAAATATGACGCACACGAGTTAATTCCTTGATTGCATCTATATTTTTGTTTCTTTGGGGGTACACAAGTATGCAAATTTGCCTACGCCATAAACTTAGAAACGTGTATAGTACTGATATATATATATATATATATATATATATATATATATATATATATATATATATATATATATATATATATATATATATATATATATATAAGTCTAGTTATTGATAGATGTGGAAAGGTGTGGTGTCTCTCGGGGTTGGTCATTCTGTCGTGACATTCGGGCCGGAGTCTTAGGATCTTGAAGCAGTTACGGGCATACAGATCTTAAACAAATCACAGATCATTTACGACCTAACTTCCGATATGAACACGGCCTCTTTGGTCGTTGGAAGTTGAAAAGGCTATAGAGACCTCCGAAGCCGTTCACACTAGCGACTCGATGCAGGGGAAAGCTATTCAGAGATGTTCCTTATCTGCTGAGGAACTAAAATATTTAGCAGGGCTAGCAACCGGTCCGAGACTGGGCTTTTACAAAAAAATATTATTTGTTTTTGTTTAAAACGCACGCATATGCCCACAGCCTTCTTGTTTCTCACCCTCACCTACAAAATCATACTAGTGTTTTCGCGAATAGTCTTTCTACATACTACCAATTAGGAGGCTGCATATTTATGCTAGCATACATTAATGTTTATATAGTTCTGTCCTCTATATCAACGTAGACATAATATTTTGGTCTTCAAGCATAATGAATGTCGAATTCGAGAGATAAAGATACTTATATATAATGGCCTGGAGAGAACATCCAGTCCCCAACTTTTATGGCGCAAAGGAAAACAGAGACGTAATACATGTTTTGCATCAAAAAATTCTTGCCAAAAATGGCTACATCCTCATTGCAGTTTCTAGAACTGACAGATGTAAGAACATATTGAGCGTACATCGATTTGTATTTGAGTGCTTTCACGGAATCATACCAAGAGATCTTGTCATTGATCACCATAACGGAAATAAAATCTGATACCAGGATCGCAAACTTAGAAGCTGTTACACGACAAATAAATCATTTGCGCGGCGAAGTTGGCAAAAATAAAAAGACAGCACGACCTGTAGAAGCAACAAACTCAGAAACTGGAGCGCGAAAAATATTTCCATCCATGTTTAAAGCTGAAATATAACTTGGTACAAGCCGTAGAGCTATTCGTTTTTGTCGCAGTGGCATAAGAAATAAATCTTATTCACAAATTCGCAACGTTTGGTCTTCATTTTGTTTTGTTACAGCGGCATAAGTTTTGTCTTTAGATTATGTTTAGTTCTGTAAAAATATCTGCATTATTTTTTATATTTTTTTTTTTTTTGATCCTGAAATTGCCCTAACCCAGAGAGTTTACACCATCATCCAAGACATATTTTTGGTTATCATATGCAGATAGCCTAATTGTATTTAGCGTTATTGTAAGCAAAACGTGGTAATTAGATATGATAGTGTTCATTGTTGCGTAATGTTTTTCTCCAGATAGCGCTCTTAGATAGTCTTCGTGAGTAACTACATGTTTGACAAAATTTTTCTTGATGCCCTTAGCACGTTTTTTGATGCAGTCGTCTGCACGCCTAATAAAATACATTTTGCTTTTTCTGAGGCCAACAAACTCTGCAATCGGATTAAATGAGCTTTTCATCTTTAAACTTGCCTATAACCTTTTTGTTGATAGCATCGTAAAATCTGCTGTCATGTGGATAATCAGAAATATCAAATAATTCATTTGAGGCAAACATATCTGCATGGACATCTTCTGTTGCGATCTCATAACATAACGAATCCATATCAGTAAAAAGTAATTTGGCTTTGTTGTTATACTTTGCTTTGATTTTTAGTTATAATGAAAATCATACATAGGTAACTTTGAAAGTTTTAATACAGTAAAACCACAGTAGTAAAGTTTATTTAGCATCAAGAAAGTCTTCTTTTTATGAATCGCCACTAAATTTTCATTAAAATAATGTTATTGCTGCAAACGTTGGTGCCGCAACCAATTTATCTCAATGCTTTTGATCATTGACAAGTTCTATATTGACGCGCTTTCTGATATTTTCCATAGTTTTGCCAAAGACAGAATTATTCATCAACTTGAAGAAATCTTTTTCGAAGTCATTTGTTGCCGCAGTTCTTTTTGTTGTGTTAAAGTCGATGTAAGTTTTCAAAAAGATTTCTTCTTTAAATTTTAATACACGATGTATTCTGATTAACTGCAAACTCAAGTCCAGAGATTGTTTTAGATTTTTATAATGAATCACACAGCGCGTTTTATCCATCAGATTTGGAATCAATTTTGGAACATTGAAATTGCCCACGCCAAGTTTTTCTTTGAGCGACAGAATATGAGGACTTAGCGTGGTGTCATCCACTGTTATATTTTCTGGTGCTACCGGAAAATCATTATGCAAGTCATGTAAGCTATCAGGATAGGCGAGATCAACTTCTAGAATGTAGCCAGTGTCATCGTCACTCTGGAACAATTTTTCTCTAAAATGTTCTGGATTCAGCCATGAGAAATCACAGACAGGCAACTTTTGCGACATAGTCTATTCATAAAGATTATATCAAAAAGAAAAAAGATATGTTTTGACTCCTGTGCAGATTCATAATTTGGCAGACACTTATTGTTGGCCACAGAATTTTGTATTTGTAATGACAGAGATTCCGCCACGAATTCCTTTTCCGACAAAATGTCGATGTCAGTGAGCAACTCCAACTTTACCTTTGACTACTTAAGCGCGGCATACCACGACAAGCCAACACTTGAATAGTACCAAGTGAAATCCAACTTGTAATAGGAAGTGCAGATATTTCGAAAGTTTTCAGATACATCTGTAAGCATCAATACATCTGTTTTTAGATACAAGTCATGGTAAGCACATATATTTAATGTCAAAAGCAGACCAGACATTGCAGGCGTGGTCATAGTCAGCATCAGAAACATTAGTATCGTTAAGTTGACAGTAAAAAGATTCTTTCTGTGGAAGACTTGTTTCTTGAAATTTATCCCACGACGACATGTAGTCATACGGGTATATTCCTTTGCGAGTCACGAAATTAAGTTTGTCACTAGAAAATTCTTCTGCTGTATATTTGAATGCTTTTAGATTTTTTTCCAAGGAAGCATTTAAAAATTGAAGACTGTCAACAAAGCGCAAGCGAAAATGAAATATATCATTCCATGTTATTGGGTATAGTAGTTATTTTGTCAGAAAACTTTCCAAAATGCTTTACGATGAGATGTGAATCATAACCGCAAAGATTATGTAATACCATTGGAATACATTCTGGCATTTTCAAATGAAGATTGCACTTGTCATGAGTAGCGCTGCGATATATTCCAGTAAAATGACAATGATCACGTACTCTGTCAGTACCAAGTGGATGTTCACAGATCTAATACAGTTCAGATTTCAAAAAGTTGTCTTTATCTTTTGGAGTATAAATCATTTTCGCCGAAACAAAGTTGTTCACACAATCTACTTTACCAAGCATACGTTTTATGAAATGTTCTCCACAGTCAGCACCGCGATGCAATTTGATCGGCTTACTTAGAGCATCGTTAATGCGGACCAGCTTGTATGAGTAACATGTTCTTGGTACTTTCTGGTAAAAGAAGAATTTGGATTATTGTTTGCGCCGTCAATTGGAACAGTTAGTGCTTCAAAATCGGCATAAATAACAAACGGAACTTTTGTTATGTGGTATAAATATTTTAATTTTAAGGTATTATTAGTTTTGTCTGGCATGATAGCTCGTACGATATTGATGCAATCTCGGCCATACTCATCAAGCAAGTCCTCACGCGTAAAACCATGGAGACATTTTAAATAGTTTGTGCTGGTTATTGTTGTATTGTCCATTCATCAATCTCGAAAAATTCTTGATCCAGCAATAGTGTCCGTCCTTAGTATCTCTATGAATGTAAAGCAAATCAGCTTCTCTTTCGCTAGTAACTGAAGAAATATGCAGCGGATACATTTTACCATTATCTTCGCCAAATACATTGACAGAGATATTGTTTAAGTTTTCAAATGTTGCCACGTCATTGATCTGAACAGAAATTTGATTCCAGTAAAATGTAATGTATTCTTATATGTATTGTAGTTACTTATGCGGTTTGGATTTATGTTTGCAGGATATAGCTCAGATAACACCGCCCACATAAAACACTTGTTGTCCTTATTTTTGACGTTGACGTAACTTTTGCTGCTTTTTAAATTTTTGGCTGGAAGTTCGCGTAATGGATTGCGCTTAGAAGTATTAACAATGCATTCTGAAACACCAATTATCACCGAACCAGGACCCTATCAACACTATTTTGATAAAATTCAAAAACACTTTTGATGTCAAAATGATGATGAAATGCCCGACCTGGTTTGGACATAAAATGTGATTCAGTTTCAGTGTTATCCTTTTGTTGTACAAACAACACGCTAATACCAATATAATATTTTATGCCACTTTGCAAACGCAGCTCATTGGACAGAATTTATTTTCTTTGTGTTCTCTGCTACTCTGACAAAAATATCAAACGGTATCAACTGGTCATTTTCCATAGCAAACGTCTTGTCGTAGCCGGCAAAGGTCCGTATTTTGTTCTCTAAAGTTCATGTTTGTGCTCATTATATATAAGGTCATTTATTTCTCTAATTGTTTGTTTCAAACATTGCCAAAAGAATATTTAGCTTGATGCAAGTGACGATATGGCGCATTAGCAAATCATTATTGTAGTAGATATTAATTCACATTAAGGTTTTGCTAGCAACTTTGTCACTGTTAGATTCAACTAAGAGCTCGCATGAGGATTGCTGTATAATGTCACGATGGCATCAATCAACTGTTCTGGCTTTTCAAAATAAACCTCTGTGATACAAACAATTGTACCCTACATAATATATAAATTGAATAGACAAAAATGTATGACTGATGAAAACGAAGATGGCATTGTCTATGGTTACGATGAGTACAATCAATTCAAAATGCGCACATACATCACAATATGAGGCCGCAAAACCAATCCCGGTCTGACTTATTTTCAGGTTATTATGCTAGATGATCTTATGTAAACAACATATATAAGATGTCAGAATTCGTAAGAACTGCACGCGAATTGAACACACTTTTGTTTGAAGAAAAACACGAGGACCTGGTTTTCAGATGACACGAGAGTTAAGACGTTTTATATTAAAATTGGTGAAAACAAATAACTGTATAAAAAGTTTTTGGCGGATCCAGAAGGCGTATAAATAGATCATCACAAGCTCAATCTTTTTTCGGTAACTCATATGAGAGCACCACAGTTGAGGGACGAGCTGAACGAATATGACAAGCTTACAAAGTTTTGCAATGACAAGGAATCGGCCAGCATCGCTAAAAAAATAGGAGCGCTCTTTAAAAACATACTAAACGAGTTGAGTTGGGATAACTTACATTCAGTGATTTTAACCAGAAGAATAAAACGCAAGAAATTGAACGAAAAAGAAACAAAAGATCTCGATGAAGACTACGGATGCATGTACGATCAAGTCTCGCAAAAAATCTTTTAAAACCAAGAAAGACTTAATAAAAAAATGGACAAGCGGTATTTTTACGTGAGCTTCATTTGGATTATGACGACGTAGAAATGATTTTGGAAGTGATGGCGTTGCCTAATAAAATAGTTGCTGATACTCCACAACCACAACCCGAGCCACCAAAACCACTACAACCTGATCCAGTAGTTGAAAAGCAACCAGAGCAACCAAATCAAGATGTTATAAAATAAAACAAATAGCAGAAGCATACTATAAGATTTTTAAGTACTTAGAAACGGGAAGTAGTTTTCCTCTGCCAGAACTTTATTATCTTAATAGAATGTATTCAGACGCTTTAAAGTTGAGTCCATTGTTGTTTCAGAAATACGTATTGGCTATTTTAGCGAGCCAGAACTTACAAAAGAGCAGAAAAAGAAATTGAAAGTAATTATCAATCGCTAATATCTTTTCATCACAGAGTTACTAAAACTACCAATCCAAAGTTTTACGAGCAGGTGACAAACAAGCCTGATATGGAATATCCGCTAGATGAACCTTGTATTCCACAGCCTGACCATGAACAACCACATCCAGATTCCGTTCCTGTTGTTGAAAAGTAGTCTGATTCAGAAAACCTACAACCTGATGTAAAGCAGCCAGATTCCGTTCCTGTAGTTAAAAAAACAACCACAACCAGATCCTGAAAAGAAGCCAGATTCCGTTTCTGCATAGCCAAAAACAAGAAAGCTATGTCTTTTGTTTACTATACGAGATAATATAGACTTCAATCACTTTAGCAGCCATCTCAAAAAAGAACCGCGCAAAGAACATATCGCATATTGGTACAGTTAGCATAAACTGGCCTATTGTTTTAAGCGGTCCTACAGATATTATAAGCACATGTTTTGTTTTGTTTTTTTTGGGGGGGGGGGGCAGGGGGTATTCGTTTTTTTTTGTCAGCAATTCCGTTACGTTAAGAGTTGCAGGTGTTGCTAGCACTGAATCCATTTTTCTTGAATATTCCTGGCGTTCGAATTGCAGCACAGACCGCTTTGAGAAAACTGGAGCCTGGAATTGAAAACAAAAAAGCAATGTGAAAATACGCTCACATCTCATACTCAAAACTTTTGAATCAATCGTGACCTGCTTACGATGAGCTATTTTTAACATGACTGATTTAGTTAAAGAATTCAAAATCGTAGATAGCATGTGGTAGATTTAAATCCAATATGTGTGAATAAGTACGAAAATATTTATGTGAAAAATATCAGAAAGCACAAAAAAAAAACAAAAAAAAAAAAAATAGACGCTTGTGTGGGCACTTCTTAAAGTTTGATTATGGTAAACAACGTCTCACCACCAAGTTTGTAGTAATCCTTCTCTAGAAAAATCAGAGCTCGCTTCAACTCTATGACGATTTTAGTATAGTAGTCAAAGTGATCATTATTTTTTCCATCCGATTCCAAGTAATGTCAAGAGCTTACAAAATTATAGGTGTAATTGACTGTCATCTGTTTTTTTAGATTATAAAAATTGAGTTCAGGTGGAAAGTAAGCGCAAGGAGCTTCTTTGTAGGCATCTATAATTGCTTCTGCATACATTTGCATACATTATATCAATCGCTTGCATAATCAAGAAAACAGCAGTCTTTAAACCAAACTGCCATCAAACTTTGTTTTGACAAAATCATACAAAGATCTTTTACTGCCAAGTTTGTTGTATTTTTCTCCAAGGATGCGTCTGGATTTTTCTAATTCTATGGCGATGTTTGCATTAAAGGCAAAATGTTGTAGAGTTTCTTTCGATGTTTGGTAAATCATCTTGAGGGCGTCCTTGACAAATTTGTAGGCAATCTCATATTCAGCAATTATTTGTCTTGAGTCAAAGTCAAACATTATATATACTATTTTTTTATTTTTTTTTCTAGTTCAGGTACAATCTGTCGCAGTTTGGATATGGCACTCTTGGTTGTTTTGCCGTAGCCAGGTTCGCGGGCCATATAGTTGCAGGTAATTTTGAATATTTTCCATGGTAACACAGCAACCAGCTTCTTGTTTGGACACTTCTTTGTGATATCATAAATCGCGTCAGAAATGCAATCAGGCTGGTCTTGAATGTCTGCAATAATGTCATCATATTCTCTGTGTCGGTCTTTCTTCCGAAATGAGGACACTTCTGCCTCGGTAGATTCGCCAAGATATCCTATGATGCCTATTGCGATTGGATTCTTATTGTACCTGTCGTAATCTCTACTATGAAATTTTTTGCCGTATTCTGGGTAAAATCCCAACTGATTCAAAGAACACTTACGGAAAATTGTATCAATAAGCAGACCGTATGAAGTAACAACCTGGTCACTCGTTTGAACAGCTTCGAAGGTCTCTGTAACCATTTCAACTTCCTACGACCAAAGAGGCTGTGTTCACATCGAAAGTCAGGTCGTAAATTATCTGTTTATGATCTGTATGCCCCCCCCCCCCCCAACTGCTTCAGGATCCGGAGACTTCGGCCCGAATGTCACGATAGAGTGGCCAAGCCTGTGAGACACCTGACTTTTACCACAGCTATGTATAAATAGACTTCAATTGATATATAAATCAGTACTATATTACGTTTCTAAGATTATGGTGTAGGCAAATTAGAATACTTGTGTACCTAAAAATAGATGCAATAAAGGGAATTAACTTGTGTGCGCCATATTTCCACCAAGCCGGTGTGCATTAATGAAATGATAATTATAACGATAGTAGTTATGTAGAAAAGCCGTTCTCGAAAACACGTGTATGATTTTTCAGGTGGGGCTGAGTGTGAGCGAGGCCGAGACTGGAAAATCATGCTTCTGTTTTCGGAACGACCTTTCCACATACTACTGATTTCTGTCGTAGGAAACCCGGGTGAATGTCTACTTATAAGAGACTTAATGACTGGATCGATATGCGGATGTGTCTGCTACGCGCAAATGCCTATGCCAGCGACTTTGTAGCATCATTTTTCGGTGATGTGTGCATGGTCGAGAGGGTATAGGGGTTGGTGCCTGCATGCAAGGCGATGGATGCCGTAACCCGCGGATCTGAGTTCGAATCTCCGTAGAGTACGAATTAAACATTTTCTAACATGTATGATAATATTATTTCTTCGTATTTAAAAATTATGTTAATGTTATCAAGCATTCTCCTTTATGATCCAAGGATAGCACTTTCCGCTCTGTTTGGTGCATAATTCTATTTATCTCTGTCTCTCTGTCTCTCCCTCCCTCTCTCTCTCTCTCTCTCGCTCTGTCTCTGTCTCTCTCTGTATGTGTGTGTCTCTCTCTCTCTCTCTCTCTCTCTCTCTCTCTCTCTCTGTATATATATATATATATATATATATATATATATATATATATATATATATATATATATATATATATATATATATATATATACGGAATTTAACGCGAAGCTATATGCATATGTTTAGAAATGCAAGGTGTATAGAAGGGGCTGATACGGAAATAGCGTTTAAGGGGAGCGTAAACAAGTAGGCGAAGGGTCTGTGGGACGGATACTCCACTGGTGTCCCATTGGGTGGATCCCCCGGAAAGCTCCTGCATTTGAAGCGTTTCCAGGGCATACTTTTAATCATCTAACTGTAAAGAAAACTTACTCTAGGTAATTTTTTTTTTTTAAATTTGGGGGGGTGGCGGGGAGGGGGAGGCGCTTCTCCTTGGATCAACCCCTGTATACCTGAAATAATAATAATAATAATAATAATAATAATAAGAAGAAGAAGAAGAAGAAGAAGAAGAATAAATTGTCACATATATACCAAACAGAGAGGGTAGCGCTTATCCGTGGATTCCACATTATATATTTGGATACATGATTATATAAAAGAATTATAACTCTCTAACCTGATTGATTATATTGGTGTCAGTCTATATACCTTTCTTTCATATAATCATGTATCCAAATATATATGGAGAAAGAATATTATCATACAGTTTATTTAATTTTTTAATTTGTCCTCTAATGAGATTCGAACCCGGGTCCGCGGGTTATAAAAAAGATGGAACATAGTCGTGAATATAGGCATTCGTGCGTAGCAGACACACTCGCATTGCGACACAGTAATTAAATCTCATTTAAGAAGACATATATATTTGTGCTTGGTGGAAAAAGAAAGCTCGTCACTCGTTTGTTATCATGTACATTATTCGTCCCACTATTTTCCATCAAGGCTGTAAGAAAAGAATTACTGGATATCCGTATGCAATTGTACGTATATATCTCTTGTATTTCTTGAATGTTTGTATAAGTGATAGATTAGATTTCATTATTGTATGTATCAAATGTGCCATCATCAATTTCTGTAACAAACTTAAACACGTGTATGTATATACTTGCTTATGGCCAATCGGTTGAATGCAAAAATTGATGTGTATCTCTATCTATCTATCTATCTATCTATCTATCTATCTATCTATCTATCTATCTATCTATCTATCTATCTATCTCTCTCTCTCTCTCTATATATATATATATATATATTTCTCTATCTATCTATCTATCTATCTATCTATCTATCTATCTATCTATCTATCTATCTATCTGCCTGTCTGTCTATCTATCTATCTATCTATCTATCTATCTATCTATCTCTGTCTGTCTATCTATATATATATTTATCTGTCTGTCTGTCTATCTATCTATCTATCTATCTATCTATCTATCTATCTATCTATCTATCTATCTTTCTGTCTGTCTATCTGTCTGTCTATCTATCTATCTATATATCTATATATCTATCTATCTGTCTGTTTATCTATCTATTTATCTGTCTGTCTGTCTATCTATCTATAGTCGTTTCAACAAATATGCAACAACACAAGTCACTAAGAATAGAAAATTAGATGAACTCAGATGTTAAAAAACTGCATTTTATTTTTTTAAAATCCTTTATATGACAAACATACGGCCATATTGTGATGCTAATGTCTGTGTAAAATGTAAATACTTTGTTTAAAATGGTGTCAGATGCAACGAATTATATATATATATATATATATATATATATATATATATATATATATATATATATATATATATATATATATATAATAATAATAATATATATATATATAATAATAATAATAATAATAATAATAATAATAATAATATGAATGAAAAAATACAGGGTTGATAAAAAAGACAATGTCAGAATAATGACCACGCATATTATTCCAAAACAATTTCTATTTCAAGTACTGGTGTTCTTTTCTTTTTCTAAGTGCACAAAAGTTTCTCTGAAAAATACGTAATTTTAAGTTTTCTACGTTTCTCCGGGAGTAGTGGAACGTATTGGCGAAAGGTAAAGAATTCTATAAAATGAAAACTACTTCCATCTGAAACAAATTTTCCTAAATTCTTAATAAGCTTGTTGACAAAAACTCGATACTCAGCAAAGCAAGGGAAATAATGTCATCATTTACAAACCTTAATTATTTATCATAATATGTCTACTTGTCTGAATTTCTTTGCCTGGGGCTCTTATTTCTTTATTTTCTAGCGATGTCAAACAAAACACGTTCACCTGAAATCACAATTTTGCCCATTTTCGACCAGGCCACTTCATATTTAGCGTTAAATAGACTCATGGCGGCAATAGCAAATACAATGAGGTCAAACCTTTCCAATGAATGGCTATCTTATGTACTCATACCAGCTCTGGTCATTTCCATCGTGAGAACGTCAATATTCTACACCATGGGACAAAAATGTATTGCCGATGTTTTGCCATCGAATGAGGTGGTCCGTGATGTATGTCTTTGGTGCTGCAGAAATGTGTTGAAGGACGAGTGAAAGTAAGTGCCAAATTAAAAATATTAATAAATTATCACGCTTTCCGTCAGCAATAAAATGGTATATGATATATGACTCTTATGATTGATTTAATAAATATGGCACTGCAACGAGACATTCAACGATCCCTTAATTTATTTATTATACATGGCACTGCAATGAGACATTCAACTATCCCTTGCTTACGTTAGCTGTGTTTAGAACCGCTTCATATTTAACATAATTTTATATCAGTTTGTATTTATATCATTATAAACTTCTTTTTTTTCCCCTCTGTCAGTCTATAAACAAGTCTTGTCCATATTACAGTATAATATGCTTGACAGAACGTTACACATTTCTCACAGAAGGCGGGCGATCACTTTGTTATTCGATTCTTTAAACCAATACAAATATTACGACCGTACTTGTATCTTTTATAAAGATATTTCGATAAAGCTTTTAACAAATTATATGTTTATATTCAATGAAATCTATAATAATAATAATAATAATAATAATAAAATGACAGTGACCTCATTTTTAAAACAACATTAAACGGTGTCTGATATTGTTCTAATGCTCAGAGATTGCTATAATTAGAGTATGCTCTGCGTATCCAAGTCAAATTGCATTGATAACCTACTTTGAAGGAAAAAAGAAAACACTTAACTAATTGCCTCAACAGTAAAAGAGTAAAAGAGTTACAGGTAAGGGATGTTTCAGGTACAGTTAGGTTAATTATTTGATGTCGGTAGGCCCTCGATTTATCAGAGATTCGTTTATATTTAAGTGTCAAGTTTTAAATCGACATCATAGCGAGTGGTTTCGAATTGGATCACAATTATAATTAACATATGTCTATACTCCTCTTAACACCACAGATGTCAGAAGATGACGGAGTATATACAGGTATTTTCACATTTACAATCAACCTGAATAATAGCTTATGACTATATATATATTAATGGTTTAAATTGTAAAACTTCGCACCCGGAGTGTCAAAAAATCAGAAATGAAATTTCGATTTTATCTGTATTATACCAGCTGATTAGAACTCCGTGAACTACTTTTAAACTGACAAATATGAGAACTAGTTGCAACTTAATTATATATATATATATATATATATATATATATATATATATATATATATATATATATATATATATATATGTGTGTGTGTGTGTGCATATATATGTGTCTGTATGTCTGTGTGTGTCAATAATATTACTTTGAGAAACATCGTCGTAAACTGCTATAGGTACTACCTGTCCATCTGATTCTTACATCCGTCGATATTCAAACACACATTAACATAAAAACAGATGGCCACTGGAATAAGTCATGAAGAATATCTTACGATGTTTGTTTAAATATTTCTGTTACTTGAATTTGATGGACACAGCATCCGTTTGACCTGATATATGAGTTTATGTTCTTGTACGATGTCTTTAAACATATAATTGTCATTTGAATTCGGTTAACAAAGCAAACTGCTTTACTTTATAGATTAAATGATTGTATTCTAAGGACAGATTTTAAAAAATAATAATAATGGTACAATAACATTGCTCACTACACTTGTAAACTGCATTTTTGAAGATTTTCTTCAAGCTTGGAGAATCACGGCTTTCCCAAAGAAAATAAAACTTTCTGTAATCAAATTTGAACGCATATCCTTTTTCATTTAGTGTCCAAATTTGATCTAGACTCGAGAAGTTGACTCTGCACCGGTTGACACTGATTCAGCCTGGAGCGAGGCAAGTGAATAAAGCAAATATCATTATACAGAATATCTCCATTTTAAAATGAGGGGATGATCCAGATGGAGACATCTCCTTTTGTAGGTCGAACAGTCTCAAATTTGCGGCTACACCTGTACAAGAGGTTTGCAAGATGAATGACAACTATCGAAAAATCCGTTAACTGTTAGGATACTTTACTTCCAGTATTATAGTGAGGCGTTTGCCACTTTCTCTCAGGTAAGATGAAACTAACATTTTAAAGATCAGTCCCTTCTAGGAATAAATGACATGGAAATAGCTAGCACGTAAGGGAGAAGGGAGAGTAAATGACGAAGCATTTTCTTTTTCAACTATAGATTTCTTATCAAAAAAAAAAAAAAAAAGATTTGAAGAGAAGCTGTTAAAAGATCCGAAGAGAAGCTGTTATTATTGCTCTTTTACACCTGTTGTACTGGGATACGAAAACGAAATATAGAATTGTCACTCATTATTGTATAAATGTTACTTCACTCGGCCTTCAACTTGCATGCATTCTACATGGAATATATATTACTCTTTAAATTGTTTTATTGTAAAATTAGTACAAAACTGCATAAGGTAAAACTATATTTTTTTCTACTTATCTGCATTCTAATTATTAGTTTTTTTTAAATATACAGGACATAATTTTTTATAAATATATATTTTAGTCAAAAGCATACTTATTGTTAGAATTATAGCTAATTCAATTAATATACAATTTTATATCGTATTACTATTGCAACTGTCAATGATGTTGATTCTCAAAAGTTTTCTTGCCGTTTTGTTCTTAAAAATGCTCCATGTTAAAACTTAGATCTTGAGAGCTGCGTTATTAAATATGACCTGATATAGAAGAAACTGATTACAACATCTATAAGGTTATTAAACATGGTGTGAAATAGAAGGAACTGATTACAACATCTATAAGGTTATTAAACATAGTGTGATATAGAAGGAACTGATTACAAACTCCATAAGGTTATTAAACATAGTGTGATATAGACGGAACTGATTACAACCTCCAAAAGATTATTAAATATAGTGTGATATAGAAGGAACTGATTACAACCTCTATAAGGTTATTAAACATAGTGTGATATAAAAGGAACTGATTACAACCTCCAAACGTTATTAAACAAAGTGTGATATAGAAGGAACTGATTACAACCTCCAAACGTTATTAAACATAGCGTGATATAGAAGGAACTGATTACAACCTCCAAACCTTTTTAAACATAGCGCGATTAGAAGGAACTGATTACAATCTCCAAACGTTACATTTCAATTTATAAGGCGAAAATTTTGAGGAATCATATGAACTTGTTTAAGTTATAATTTGTCGCATAAATATTTTTATTATAAGTATTGTTTTGACAAAGATATTTGAATAATTTCAGAAGTATTTGCTACCATAAGAAATAGAAATAATCTTTGATAGATGCGTGCAAACATTTTTCCACGCAATTGACCAGGTGAAACATTCTGAATTTCCTCTAGGTCTTCGGGGTCGAAGATGTAAAGCACTTTTCCATGTCTATGAATAAAAATTCAAATGACACAGTTTAGCGGTAATATAATAAAAACCAACAAAATAAAAAAAATTAAGAAAAGAAAAAAAACAGGTAGAGTATTATTTTACCCACTATTAAAGTCATAACAATTTTTTTTCACTCAGTAGCTAATTTATAAATATGCATTCTATAAAAAAAAAATATAAAGTATTGCGTTATATACACAAATTACATTCTGTACCCTTATATTAAAATAGTAATACCTTTTATGTGTATGGAATAACAACTTTTCACATGTCACTTACACCGCTTAATGTAAAATATTTGGTACATTGACCAGGATCAGCCACCATTTTAGTAAAAATAAATGTCCTAGCAATCAGAAAAGAAAGAATATAACACGCATACTAATTTAACAACACCATTCAAAACCAGATGCTTATATAAAATTTAAAAAAATCATCACTTCCGTTTCCTTACGTAGGTGAAAAGGAATAAATGTTATCAGCCGTGAACAAAACCAATAGCTAAGTAGAAGGCAAAATAATTGATAATATTTGACTCTTTTAAAAACTTATTTTAAAAGGGCATGGGGATTTATTTTGCATTGTAAATGTTTAATGAGCAAATAATAATTGCGTTAACTGCCGCTTGACCACGTATTATTTTTTTCACAAAAAATGATCATCCGTCGACAAGCAAGTCACGGAATATAAGACGCATCTGCAAACATTAAAAATGGAATTTTGCATGAAAATAAAACGATCTCTGAAGAAAAAAATAAATAAAGCAAGAAATTATTTTCAGTCTCTCTTCATTTAACAACATAAGTTTTATTTTGACTAGCGAATGAAAATGATATGAAATATGAAGTTTCCGCTGTTTTAGAAGAAGAAAACAATTAAGATGTGTAAAGAAAAGGATGTATCCCTTTAAGGTGTGTAGATAAAATAATGTATCCCTTTAAGATGTGTCGAGAAAAGGATGTATCCCTTTAAGACTAGGAGAACAAAAAACAATGATCTCATTTGACAAAGTTTGTATAAATATTACCATTGCAAATTATTAAAAATTTCATTATTTATGCAGTTTTAAAGAGTCTTTGTTTTGCTTTACGTACATTAAACATAACTAATTTCGTTTCATGAAGAGCAAACCATTTTCCATATTTTGTTTCTTTAAAAGGTTATTTATATAGATCGAAGACAGAAACTGCAATCATAGAAATCTTTTTATGTATAATTTACCAATTCACTTTTAAATTCAATATTCCAAAATTAACAATTGCAGAAATAAATATTTCGGTATTATATTGTTAAAATACTTATGGAAGTTTGGAAAGCCTGTATCCTACAAATTCCATGACGTTTTAGTATCAATGTAAATCTATTTAAATGAGCAACACGGAAAATGTGGTAAAATAAGACGTAATCATGATGATTTGCATACAGATAATGAGTAGGTATACACACAACAAAAAGAAAAGAAATTTGTTGGATTTAAGGAACTTTGAGAATAGAAGTATAAAAGATGTTCAATTTTTGAAGGACGTAGTAGTATTATACTTTTATATAATATAAAGTCTGATATATATATATATATATATATATATATATATATATATATATATACACATACATACATACATACATACATACATTACATACATACATACATCATTCATACATACATACATATATACATACATACATACATAAATACATACATACATACATACATACATACATACATACATACATACATACATAGATACATAGATACATAGATACATACATACATACATACATACATACATACATACATACATACATACATACATACATACATACATACATACATATTGAGATATATATCATTAAAACTAAAGGCATTAAGAAGTTGTTGTTTTTCTTCGTTTACATCATTTTTTTCATTTTCAACATATTTTTGTACATGAGTTTGGACTCTAATTTTATGACGATATAGCGTCTTATTCAATACGGTATGATATTTGCGATTTACTGCCAAATTAGGTATGCGTAATTCTTATTCACATGATTTGTTTATGTTGTAGTTTCTAAACTTCAGAAAGTCGTTAAGCTTGCAGGCAAACAATTCATTTAAAAACATGTCGGTTATGCTGTTATTCTGTAGTATAGAATAGGATGAGATATTGCAGAATGTGTTTCCTGTAATGATTCTAATTGTTAATGTGATCATGAATACAATCTTTTTTCTTATCGAAATAATAATAATAATATTAAAAATGTACACCAATTTGAGAAGATCTTACATTCCTTCACGTGTTTACAATAATGCTGATTATTACAAGTTTTACACCTTTATGCAAAGATCCTGTACTTAGCATAACCTCTTGTATAATTTTTTACTATTCCTGACGAAAGCGTTGTAGATCAGGGACTCAGTGTGTATATCAGAATATGTACGTACCAGATTTAAATGTATTACTGTAATTCGGGCCAGTGGCCAATATTACAAGAATAAAGGTTATTATTATTATTATTATTATTATTATTATTATTATTATTATTATTATTATTATTATTATTATTATTATTATTATTATTCCATGGCGTATGCGTTAAAGAACGTTCAAGATAAAAAGAAAAATGGTAAGATGGTGTAGATTTATTTATGGTCTTCGAGATATGGATCAATATTTATAATGCAAATCAAAATTATCCAAAAGGGTTCCTGACTGTGTGGCCTGAGTAAATAATTCCTATATGCGTATTAAATTCCTTCAAATTGATACAAAAATATCTATCTATCTAATATAATTCCCCCAAAAATTTAATTATTTATTGCAAGTGATTTAGCACATGGTCACCTAATTGTCTCCAGCATGATCCAGTCAAAGTTAGCAACCTACCCAAGCATATACTGACAAAAATATATGTATGAATTTCTTTTTATCCATGTAATGTCACAAATAAGTAATCTTTCAAAATATAATCCCTCCGAAGGATATGCTTTGGAAGACAAACATTAAAACAGACTTGAAGATTATTTGGAAACGCCCTGTCAGATGCACAAATAAACGCAAAATCTGTGTTAACTATAATTAATATTATTCTATGTATTGCATTGTCCGGATTGAAAAATTCCAATAGAACAAATTTAAAATCGTCGGTAGAGTTAACAAATTGATTGATGTTCAATATATATTCTCAAAGTGCAATTAATACAGTAAAGAACATTATTGTCATAACAGAAAAAGGAGGATATTCTTTGCAGTCTTAGCATATTACCTAATACTGGAAAATTAGAATGTGTTTTTTGCTCAGTTCTTAGCAAACTGCCATCAAAGCCTTTAAAACAGCGTAAGTAAAGGGACAAACAAAAACCTCCGATATATGATCATCAGTTATGTATATGCCATTATGCTATTAACAGTTTCCGGTACTATATTGTAATTCTCTTGAAATTAAACAATTACAGATTTTAAAAAAAAGCTATAAAATATTATAAATGACAACCAAACCAGTTATTTGACAAATATTAGACACAGAAAATCATTTACATATTAAAGCTCTGGCTCCGACATCAAGGGTCTCAAACAATAAATCTTTCCTTATGTCACTAAAAAAAAATAATAATGATTCAGTACATGTAATTCAGAAGAAAAGTAAATATTTTTTGCACCATATGTGATGAGATTTTGAATACTGCAATGTATAATTTGAAACTATTATTGTAATATACCTTTGAGTGGCTTAATTCTTACCACACGAAATGTATTGTCCGGAATTGAAATCGGTTTGATTTCTTTTTCTTTTGTATGCTTGTTCTTTATATATGTCTATAATTTGAAATAAGGACAACCACTTAGTAATGATGCTATATCCTCAGGAACGCCCTCTGGGTACTAGAAGATTTTCCCATAACATCAAAGAAATGCAAATACTGAGAGCAACTTTACAATTAATTATTGATATTGCTTTTACAAAAACTAATTTTCTCACTTACTGTATTGAAGCGATACATCAATTGTATACTTATTTCTATAATGAATTAGCGACTCTGGTTCCACAATATGCTTTTGATGTCGATCCTATATATCTTTATTTCAAAATGTCCTTCAAAGAAATATTGATATATAAAATAGAATCAAATTTGGAGAGTATATTTTTAAAGCCCATAATTGTAAATCATTTGATAAGCTTTGGCAATAAACGTTTCATTCCACATCCAAAAATTCATAGTGCAAAAACCATATATCATTCTTAATGTCTTTGATTGAATCTCACGATTTGTAAACATATATCATGCACACAAAAAAAAAGTTTAAATGTCATCAAGATCAAATTTGTTAGAAGTCAATATTAGTAATTTGCATATCAAACTCTGAGCTAATTTTTATTTTGCATATACCCTCTATGGACGTCCCAATTGGAAGAAATTGTTTTGCAAACAATTGGATGGACTACAAGGACGATTTTTAAAAATATTCTGCATATTCAAATTAAAGCCTATTAAACGCCGTTTGTCAATATATATCAACAATGGATTTTTTTTAAAATTTCCATTAATTCCAGAACAATCAATGGCAAGGGTACAAAAAGGTAATTTTGCATTGCGTATGGAAACAAACTTGAAGTTCAATCAATCTAAGATGGTTCGTACCTCTCAGATATGTAACGCAATTAAGTGTACGAGATGGACCCGACAAAATTTTTTTTAGGACAATTATTGCATTTAATGAAAACAGAAAAGTAGTCTTGGATAATACTTAAATTCCGAAGGTCTTAAAATATACTGCAGAAAAAGTAGACAAGAAGTTTTCATTATATCACGCTGTAATCTGAATAACTATATATTATGTTGATATGGGACCCTATAATATATATATATATATATATATATATATATATATATATATATATATATATATATATATATATATATATATAGAGAGAGAGAGAGAGAGAGAGAGAGAGAGAGAGAGAGAGAGATTGAATGTATTATGAAAAGCACCGTAGGAATAGTTAAAAACATTTTGTCCTTTTGAATGTTTAATTTTCCGAAAAGTCAACGAATCAGAGCTGATGCCAGCCCTTATAAAATGAGCACAAATGCAACAAGAGTAACCAATAATGATAACATGTCTTGGGTAAAATCAAATCATTGATCTAAATACTTATTGTCATATGAACACAGTATATCATTCTGTTTGAAATATTTTATATTTGGTTAACATTCATATTGTCACTGAAAATAAATTATTCCTTAGTTTAAATTTTAAACTCTAACATTCAGCTTCGTATTTCTATAAAAAAAAATATTTAAACTTGCATGAAGTTCAAGTCTTACAACTGCGTAATTAGTGACCAAATAATGTACAACATATGCATACATAAAAAGGTACTTGTAGATTATATATTCTCAAACACTTAGATGTCAGTGTTTTTCTTGTTGTTTTCAGATTTCTTTTTTGGAGGTTTTTTTTAAATATTTTTTTTCCTTCTATAAGCCAAGACCAACGAGCGTTGCTGTAATTCAGAATTCATGGTCTTTTTTTTTGCCTGTATAGCGAAATAAGGATGTATGCGAAAATAAACAACGAAGTTGGATTAACTCTCTTTCTATCTATCGTTAGATAAATAGAACTTTCTTTAAATATTTGCATGTAACAGAAATATGCTCAGTCTAGCTAGATGGAAAAAAAAGTTTGTGCGATGATCCTAGCTAATATATGCACCGTGCATTGGGTTTTACATGATTTAAAGCTTATTCATAACAAATTTACAATGCTGCATTTTCCCATATGAAATATGAATAATACAGTCTCACTTTCTTGCGAAAGAAATTGCGAACTATTTAAACACTACACAGTTTCTTATGAAATGATATGTTTTCAAACTTTGCTTGAAAATCCATGTTCATTTATCAGATATTACACACCATTTCAACAGGAATCTAATGCATCTATGAAATCTATTTAATATAGTGTAAAACAATAATGCAGACTTAAGCACGAATAGAAAATATGAACTGAAAAACAAGCTGGCTCATACAAGTAAGATACGATAACAAAAACTAAAAACTGATTGTCTCATTTCGATTTAAAAGGAGGAATATTAGATATGGGTAGTTTTCTTATTTGTGATAGTGTTAAGTTTGGCATGGTTAACAACACAAAAATATAAGCAATGATAATGAGTATTAGTTGAGTCCACTGACCCCAGTAGTATATAAGATGTGTTGGTCATTATTAAAATCATACACAAGGACTTTATGAATCTTGCACAGAAAAAGAAATCTTTCAATTATATACAAGACAGTCTGCTTTGATGTCCTTGTACAGGCTGTAAAATTCAGATATCATTAAAATTACACGAAATATCTGGAAGTTTCCAAACTTATTGTGACTTAATCAATAGGTTCATTGCTTGAGAAGCGCATGGTAAAATTTGAAGGCTTGTTGTATAGTTATTTCATTATTATTAAATCTTCTGATGATCATGGCCGTTAATTATCCATAAAAGGTGAACTAAGGCTCCATCACAGGTAGCAAGCTTTCATACTTGAAGCCACGTGTTCAATCTGGTTGACTCAATGTAATGTCTGCTGTTAGCACTACCATTCCAGGAATGACATGGGGATTGACCGTAGATTTTTAGAAAATGTAATAATCAAATAATACAATATACTTGTTTGTATGTACAAAACTGCATTATTGTCTAATTGCCCAAAGGTCTCGTTCTTTGAGACTTGAAGAAATAGACTAAAATGTCTACAATATTTTGAACAATAATGGAGAAATTATGAAACAATACGTACAATCAAAATACATTTGTACAATTAGCTTACAAGAGTCCGAAAATAAAATGTACGTCAAAGAACAAGAAAGGAAAGAAAAACTATTTACACGGTCCGCCAAATCCACAAAAACAAACGCTATCTGAAAGAAGAACCCTTCTTACATAAGGGACATTTTAAACCATAAACTTTTGGATTCTTCTGTTAAAAAAGATCTAAATGATGGCAAAAATATATGACAATACCTGAGGAAATAAATACTCGATAATTAAACAATGTAACCTCAAAATATATAGAACATATTTTTCCTTTCTTTAATACCCAATATAGTTCATTGTGTGGTACAATAGCAAAACAACTTGATATTCGAACGCGTGGTAAAGCCAAAGAGTTATAATAAGTCAGATTTTGTACCACACGATGAAATATATCAAGTATGAATGCAGGAAAATAAAAATGTATTTTTGTGTGCCAATCTTTCTTCAGACACGAAGTTTAGAAGTTTAAACTCGTCCTTTAACCCCCGTTAATCTTGAATCACATAAATAGGCAAAGCATAAAAATGCTGCCGAGGTAAAGGGAATCGATATTTAACAAAATTACAAGAATATCAACCAATAGTTTTAACATTCAAACAGACCGTAGCCACCATAGAGAGATAAACGGAGTAAAGAATTCAAGATCGCTCTTACCGGCAATATCTCTTAAAAACAACAACTCTTGTAACATTTCTCTCATAATTAGTAAAAAATGCTAGCAAAACTTCTAAGACATGATCATCGCGATGAAAGTTTAATAATTTATACCGGACTTAATGTGAAAACATTTATTTGGCAAAATATCTTTTATTTATTTTGCAATTTGTTCTGTCAGATTTATTTTAAAAATAACAGAAGATTTTTGACTATGTGAAATAAAGAAAAAAAGAGTTGAGTCACAAGGAATGAAATTGTTCTGCTGATATTTTTCTGAAAAAAAACTTTTTAAGCAAATGATAAATTAAATTTTAAAAAAAAATCTACGGCTTCCAGGCAAAATGCCTCGTAATCAGACTTTATTATTCTGTGCTGGTACTATCCTCTCCGCATTCAATGGATGTTTGCTGCTACTGACCAATCCCGCCGAGAGGGGGGAATGAGGTTGGAGGATAGTATTTGCCCAGGGGCCCGGCGATTTCTGAGGCCCTCTGTCAACTCAGTTATAAAAAATAAATTAATCTTTGCAGTAAATATTAAAATTTGTTCATTGAAGAGTCTAAGTTATGGTAGATTACTACAGGTTTTACATTTAATAAAAACTGTTCTCAGGTTTTTATTTTTTTTAAAAATTAAACTAGTTTTGGGGCCCATGACTGCTCTGCTCAGGGGCCCGGAATTTCTGTCAGCGGGTCTGCTACTGACACGCTCTTTGTTGAGAATACGTTCTCATATGTTCTCGCTTGTTTCTGAGTGTACTCGCCATAGCAACTCGAGTTGGTTTTCGGAACACAAAAACATTGCAGATCAATGCTCGGCATGTTCCGCCATCTTTGTTCTTGTCTGCTCCCGCTTCTGATGCGGTGTGAAAACGAGAACGAGGTTCTTGACTCTTCTCGAACAATGTTCTCGGTGTTACGGCTAGAAGAACCATGAGAATATTGTACTCGGGTCAAGAACCGTGTTCTAATGTCTCGCCCAGTGACACCCTATATGTCAACGAAACATAATTAATACAGGTCGTTTGGATAATCACCTCTCATTGTACTACAGTAATTTATCGAGTATCGACTCCTTTAAGAGAACTATTAGTTTGAGATTACCTATTCTTTATCAATTAATTAACCATTGAGACATTATAAACTATTTGACCGTATTTGACCACAATAACAAGTCAGGTCGAACTAGTGAGATCGCCGGTGTTTTAACATTCTTCGCGAGATAGCCAACAGGGGACATAAATTTGTAGTGAAGCGAACGGTGGCGTATCAAATATTGTCAGGCAAAAAAGTTATTTTATGACTGTAAAGGAAATGCAGTCACCATTTAGCGATCTACGTCACAAAATGTTTGTGTTCTTTGATTGCCACAATAATTCCTGTAGGTAAATATATAAAAGTGTCGCATGACATGATGAAAAATCTTGTATTTTAACATGTTAGCTATACGGATATATATTTTATATAAGCAATTTATTAATGTAAAATAAGTATCCCTACAGATAATAACTTAAGCAAACCTGAAATTTGAAGAAGGAGAACGAAACATTTTTTGTTAAAGGTTCCCATATAATTTAGACCTTAAATCATATAAATCATATAATTTAAACAAATATGCAGAAATGTAGCCAACGTTATCAAACGGGTCAACATACAAGACAAACACGTGAGACGCGCAGCACTTTGTGTAAAGCTACCAATCTTTGGTCATTTCTATTTGAATATCATATAATTCATTAATTAACTAAAAACGTAATTACAAATAGCATCATTAGGGACTTCTGGAAGAAAAAGACAATGACTAGCATATTTGCCCTTTGAGCAACCAAAGAATATGCTATATTCCCAGGATAAAAGTGAACGTTTAGCATTTATTTCATGTTATTATCTGCCCCATTTCAGGCTAAGGGCGCATCATATCTACACATGGGCAGCGCACTAATATATAAATTTAATCATGGCGAAATTTGAATTTCAAATATGAAAAGGCCACGATTATATTTATTTGGAGGAAGAAAGAGTTAGAGCATACAATCTTTGATCGCGGTGAAAAATGTTTATAGTGATTGAAACTGTAATCAGTAATATAGTGGTTATGATTAAAATATGAAAGAAAAGTAATGGGTTACATAAATATGTGTCAAAAACGAAAGGTACCTAGAACAATGTAAGCAATATAGTCTGTATTCATTGAAACAGTCAGGACAAAATAATGCATGTAAAAAATGACAGAACCTATCAATTTCTCATAAAATCTTTGTATTGCATGAGACTTGCAAATATTTACCGAATCGTGCTAAGTTCAGCGATATCGAGTTTAGACAAATTTATGTAAACAGACCAATAATATGCAAAAGATACAATATATTGAACTCGGTCCATTAATGCAAGTGTTTTATATTTTTGAATGAATACATGTATCCATGTTTACTGATAGAATCTGTCCACTAATGCATAAATTCGATATGGAATAAAATGAAAATAGTCATTATTTTTTAGATTTTTTTCATCTATTGCTGGGAGCATCTATTGATAATGATCAACTAATGCAGCAACTCAGACTCTAAACCAAATATCATGCTTCAGATCTTATCAATACAGAAATATTTCTCTACTTAATGAAATATATGGTCCGTGCAATACCTGCTCTTCGATTAAAACAGACTATTGATTATACTCTGTAATTTAAGCATGACTTTCCACCTTCGCTTGGGTTAGTAGCAATCGCAGTATCTGTCTCGATGCTTCTAGTGCTAGATACAAACGTAACGATTTGAGCTATGATCATTAAGAACGGCACTTTGTTTACTGATTTTAGCAGATAGGTTTATCTTAAGAAGGCTAGCTCTTGCAACATGAAACACTAGAATGATAATAAATGGTCGTATTTACCGTCCTTTTGGGTGATTATTTACAATATCTTCATATTACGGCTAAACCCTTTATCAGAGTTAACCATGTGATATAAACCCTTTATCAGAGTTAACCATGTGATATAAACCCTTTATCAGAGTTAACCATGTGATATAAACATTTTATCAGAGTTAACAATGTGATAAACATAAAATCACTAGGATACACTACTCTGAGAATCTGCGTAAGTATTTTTCAAGTTTTAATTCATCAATCAAAGAAACTATGAATCTTCAACCATTTTAGATTTAATGGCTGAAATCATGGCAGAGATCATGCATACTTCTCCACACTCATGCTACTTTATGGACGACTGAAGGCAGTAACATTTTTAATAACCTAAGCCTTAATGGCTATAATAATGGAAAAACTTGTTAGGAAAGTTCAGTGGCAGTGGCTTTTTCGTAGAAGAATCTAGACGCTTGTTGCGACTGAAATTAACGAGAAAGCAGAAAAAAAAGTTGCAAAAAGAATCTGGTTGTTTGATGACATTTCAGATAAAATGTTTTTACGAACAATTCTTTTTCTTTTTGTTTTTTTTTATATCTGACTTAAGTTCATTGTTGCTTATGCTAAATAATAATGCTAGGAATCGATCTCTAATTCTGAAACATTTATGAGGGTCCGCATATATATTGCTTGTTAATCTCATAGCAATTTCTTTTTCATTCTATATTTTTCACACTTAACGGCAATTGTCATTCTAACATTATAAATCCAGCTACCAACAAAATATGTGAATATAAAATTTTGCCTTCAGTACAGTATTTCATGCACCAAATTCTGCTGTTTCTGTTGTTTCGTGTTCAGCATTCCCCTGGTATTGTCTGATAATGAACGCGATCAGTATACAAAATCAAAAAAGTATTAGAGTTAACACTTCTTTTTATTGACGAAGATATATCTCCATGACTATTATTTTTTTTATTACTTATTGGAATGTTTAAATTGCAAGAACTATAATACAAAATAGTTTTCATCACTATTTATATCAGTCGACATAACGGATTTGCATGAATCTGTCCGAAATTCATAACAAAGTGTCCATCGTTTTAGATTTTGTTAGAAAAGGCCTAATTCTTAAATATTTCTCTCGCATATTTAGCTTGTCTTTCTTGATAACGGTGTGTTACATGAATCTAACTTTAATTTCTTAGTTTTCTAAATTCATTTTGAAAATCTGGTTTGAATATTTTTGACATGTTACATGGGATAAATAGTAATTTTAATGTACTGAATAATTTTGTAATTTTTTCAAAAATTCTTAAAGACGCTATAAAAGTCTTGATTTTTCTCATCTTTAGAAACTGGTTATTGGTCACAAATACGCACACAAACACACACAAGCACAATGGAGGCTATGATCGGCTCTCCGACTGTGATATGATAGTTCCTCAGAGAGGTGGAAATACTGAAATGAGAGCACATGTAATGAAATTATTATGGTTGAGGGTGTAGTATGTTGTTTTATGATCTCTTATTTACCTACATTGTAAATTGTTTGTTTATAAATGTTTTGTCACCATGCCCACACACCCTGAGCCCTCCCCCACCTCCAAGAAAAAAACCATATAAATGTCTCTCTAAAAACATTCGTAGATATGTTTAAACTCTTTTATTCTATTGCTTTTTCAAATAAGTGATTTCTTTTTTAAATGGCTTAAGCTCCTGTCTGTCTTGGACCATCTTAGTAAGTAACTTCCTCGACCCACATCTAGCAATACTAACCCTCTATCGCATCCACATACGGAGAATACAAATAGAAAGGTTGTCTGGTACCGGTACATCATATCGAAGTAAAAATCTTCATATTCTGCTCCCTATACCTGACTCCTTTTTTATAGGAAAAAAAAAACAGCTTGCTTAAATTCATTGATGTGAGGGAACTGTGGAGATGAGAATGTGTATTCGAATTCTATAACTTAATAAGATTTACTGTTAGTCAGCTTTAATTCGATACAATAAAATTAGAGTTATAAACATTTTCAGTTTTAAAATCAGTCGGAAATTAATGATGTAGTAGCGATCAACGAAAAACAGAATCACATCAGCTATATAACAAAAGAAACACACACATGAACAAGTACACACACACGCACACACACACACACGCGCGAAAAGAGAACAGACACTCCTCGTTTTGATTCGTCTATTATGACTAGTGCTCGAAGAGGTAATGTCTGTAGAACCTAAGTCACTTTTAATACAGAAAGCCACTAAAATCCTGAAAACTTTTGTTTTAGCACAGAGATCAGAATACGTGCAGACATTTCCTATATTATTTTACACACTCGAAATTAAAATTGCTTTTATTGTCAAACTACGTAATCGATTATCTCTGGAACATCCCGAAGCATTTATTCTAAATAGTCTTATATTGTTATCTGAAGTCCTGCGATACAGGTAGATTTAATATTATAGTCCTGTGATACAGGTAGATTTAATATTGTAGTCCTGTGATACAGGTAGATGTAATATTGTAGTCCTGTGATACAGGTAGATTTAATATTGTAGTCCTGTGATACAGGTAGATGTAATATTGTAGTCCTGTGATGCAGGTAGATTTATTATTGTAGTCCTGTGATACGGGCAGATTCAATATTGTAGTCCTGTGATACGGGTAGATGTAATATTGTAGTCCTGTGATACAGGTAGATTTAATATTTCCTTGCATTAGCAAGAGGCATTTTACGAGTGCATAGATGAATAGACAACAATGTTGCTTGAACTGAAAGACATAAATCTAATCATTTGTCGTGATAATATAGGAAATGGAGATATAGATTTATTGATGTCAACTTCGTGGTGCTATAAATGTCACCGACAATTCTCTCAATAACTCGAAGCATATTAAAAACTATTTTCAATTGATCAAGGAATGATTTTCTAAAACTGTCATTATGTAAATCAAGCAATATGTTTATCTTGCCTTTGCTAGATCAGCTCCTGCAAACACCCTCTGAATAAATAGCGGACTGGCCATCGTTTGTGCATGCAGTAACTCCCAAACAAACGGCTGGCGCTAAGTTTAATGTCAGGAACATGGTCAAATGTTTGCAGATCATGCACTGCCAATACATTATAGCACGGAGTGCTCTTGTGTGATCCTGAAGATAAACCTTTACACAGAGATGTTTTGACAATTGATCCATGTGAAGTGTTATTTCATTCCGCGTTGAACCTAAATTGTTGACGTAGAAATTAAAATTGGAACGACTAAAATGAGCATTTGTTTTCTTTGTCTAAGTTTTGTTAGTGATTTGTAGCAGAATTAGAGACTAGTGCAGCGGCTTCAAAAGTGAAACTTTTTTTTATTCATACAAATAAAACTCGTTAAAATTCAGATAACATCTGCGCGGAAATATGTTTTGCTATTCTGGGTGATGATTTGTGTCTATCTGCAAATTTCTCTTTCGGTTTAGTTGAGTTTCTTTTCGCTACCTAACGTAACAAAGAATATATCATATATTCGCCACAGAGTTTATAATATTTATGGAGGAAAGAAGTTATACTAGGATGAGATTTACTACTTCTGTTTTCTCCCAAACTTACACCTTCCATAATGTCTAAATTTCTCTTTATTAGGGGTTGGTACTTATTATCTGATGATAATTAGTTCTGTCATCTACTGACTGCTTCTTGCGACTACAAAACTACAAATAAAAGCAGAAAGCAAAATTGTATTGTACGTGTCACTCATTTAAATATTGCTCTGCATGCATATATGTATTAAAGTATATTTTTATGTATTTATTTATACTATATTTATAAAGGTTATACATTTGGCAAAAGCCAGTCTACCATGTAGGACTGCTAGTTACATATATAAATCAATAGTAATGGATAAGTTAACAAGTACTTTAAATAAAATACGTCCCTAAATTTATTACAGTAAAGCTTGTTTATGAGGGAATCGAAACTTTTCATATGGTTCTATTCTGATACCTTCAATGCATCGAAAAACCTTGACGCTCAGTTAAAATTACAACCTAGATTCTACTAGAAAATATTATACATTTGAGCTGTACGACGCCAATATTTCACCGATAGTTTTATTGCAAATTTCTCACATAAACACACCAAGGTTAAAAGAAGAACGAACATATATTTTATACTACCACTGAACTAATAATAAATACCGTAAAGATACTAATTATTTATAATGACAAAAATGTTTTACCGATGTTACAACAATGTTTGCCTCTTGTAAGAGATTATGATTAATCAGCGTAGGTATGGAATTTAACATGCAAATGTTTCATTTGAACTGAAATAAAGATCGCCCTTGCTCCCAATAGATCTTCCATTAAAAGTTTAAACGATCAAGATAACACAGCGCTTTTAACAATACAAATGTGACAAACTAAATTCTGCGAGTGACTTTAATAAAGACTCTGGCGGTAAGTCCCTGTTCAACACAATATGTTATATGACCTAATCTGGTGGTTAAGTCCCTACTCAACACAATGTGTTATATGACCTAATCTGGCGGCTAAGTCCCTGTTCAACACAATGTGGTATATGACCCAATCTGGCGGTTATGTCCCTGTTCAACACAATATGTTATATGACCCACAAGAAATTTGAGCAAATCATAGTACTTAGTGCAGAACAAAAGCTGAAAATTAATGGAGATGTATGTTATCACGAATTACTATAGAGTAGAAACAAATCTCCAAGAAACAAAAGTTGAAAATTGATATAAAAATTGATGTAATCTCTCTTGAGCAGCAACCAACAAATTGCGTACATCGACACAAATGGCCACCATGATTCTCTATTCTTGAAACATTTTGATATGAGTAACAATTATATTTGCTTCATCCTTGAGTCAGAACTTTCAGAAATTCTCGAGGCTTATCAAAACTGAATCATTTAAAATCAGATGATGTTTGTCTAATTAAAGTTATTGTTTATTTATTTGCTTTATACTTGTGAAATCGAAACTCGAACAGACAAAATAAGAAAGCAAATGACACAAAATAGGTACCTATGGATAGATATAAGTGAAATAAAAATAAGATTAATATTTGACTTAGATTTAAACTAGGGCGTTTTGAACTGTACGAATTATCTTACAATTAGATCATTGTCAATCTTTCTGTTTGCTTTGTAAGATAAAATATATTCTTTATTTCACCTGTTTGTTTTGTAAGATAAAATATATTCTTTATTTCACCTGTTTGTTTTGTAAGATAAAATATATTCTTTATTTCACCTGTTTGTTTTGTAAGATAAAATATATTCTTTATTTCACCTGTTTGTTTTGTAAGATAAAATATATTCTTTATTTCACCTGTTTACGCGAGTACTGAAAATAAAACTTGCAGTACACATTTAAAGGTACAAAATATCATCATACCGTATATACGCGCGTATAAGTCCAGACCAACTGCAAACAACACAGACCCTGATCTGCCATCACAAAATGTGCTCTCAGATTGTGGTCTATGCAGTTTGTTCTACTGATAACTCCTAACAAACTGCATAGACCGAGATCTGCATGCGCATTATGCGACGGAAAATCTGGGACCATGCAGTTTGCAGTTGAGCGTTATACAAATACGCCATTTGTGTGTGTGTGTGTGTGTGTTATAATCATTTATCCTGAATCTGCGTCATCTCCTAAATAACGGCAATTAGGTATTTAAAATTAAAACTACAAATATATAATTAAATTAGAAAATTGTTTTTAAATAAGACATTCGAATATGGTTGATTTAATCAATATCGTATTTTTATTCTCTGAAGAAGAAAAAATCTTCCAGTTATAACCCAAGAAATGTAGAACAAAATTGTACTTTATTCGTACGAAAGTTACGTTCTTAAGTTCAACCTAGTTTATTTAAACTGTAAGCATTTAAACTTACGCTACAAATTCTAGAATTAATTTTCGCAAAATAAGAGTGTAATCACAAAATATTTGACGAAATTAATATTGAAATGATAAATGGCAAAAACTTTAATATTAATCATTTTAATACAATGAAATTAATACTTTTAATAAATGAAGTTATTTAAGTATTTTAATTATGGTCGGAGCTACTGCTCAGTATTATAGTAACTTATTTCTAGCAGTCGGGTTTCTTTCCAATCGAAAGCGGAGTTTGTCAGGGTTGCCTATTATCTCCATATCTGTTTATTATAGCCAATTACTTCATTATTTATATATGACATCATTAAAGAAATTAAAAATACCCACCTTTTGCAGATATTGCGACAATTATAGGTCTTTCCCAAAACATGAAAGTTACCTTCTCATGTTCAGCGATCCCTTCCAGGAAGTACCCTTGTGATGACCCACTAGCAAGGTAGTGAGAGTAAAATCGCGAAAGAACTCTACTGAAATCGGTCCAAGCTGTTTCGTGCGTCTTGATGAATTCTGTAATAAACATAGATGGCAGACATATGTAGCAATATCTTGAAAACAAGGCAGTATCTAAGCAAGCAGTCTATCTATTTGCCTATCTATCTATCCATATATCTATCTATCTATCAGTAGTTAAGTGTGAATAAATCAATAAATAGATTAAAGTACTGATGCATGCAAACATCGAGGCAATGTGAAAAAATTATAGAATTTTCTCCTTTAGTATGTGTGCAGGAGAGAGAGAGAGAGAGAGAGAGAGAGAGAGAGAGAGAGAGAGAGAGAGAGAGAGAGAGAGAGAGAGAGAGAGAGAGAGAGAAACTATCAACACCAATTAAAAGTTTCCTATGTCGCGTATTGTAATTTTGAAAAGTACACAATTTAATATTTTGTCTTGGACAATAAAAACATCCAAACAAATTCCAGTAGGGTTTTGTATTTACCTCAAATAAATCTACCATGGATATAAATCAGCAGTCTACAGAGGAACAGATTGTATTCAAGCACTTTAACTTGCGTTGGGTAAAATTACAAAACTAGTGTACGAAGAATGAAAACTTAAAAAAAGCAAAACCTATGATGTTCACACACAAAGATGAGCAACATTTCAACCGAAGAAACACATGCCATACCTGGAGGAAAGAAATAACAGATCAGAAGATGCGTAATCACAATCGCTTAACGGGTAAGTATAGAAGTCCAGCACATAAGGAATGTAATTTGAATAACAAATATTTAAGTTCATTCATAACTTGTTTGTTTATGACAGTCACCTATTCATCAAGACATTGATTTAAAATAATCCATATGAGGAGGTAAAAATAATCCATATGAGGAGGTATAAATAATCCATATGAGAAGATAAAAATTGAACCTAACAACGATGAAAACAATATTCTATTCAGTAAAGATTTTATGGTTGATAGGTTTATGAAAGAAAGAAAAAATAACAGTTACAAGGAATTAAGATGTGCATATAGCTTTACATTCAGGAGATTACTAGTGTCTATAGAGGAACTAGCAAAAAATTCTTAAGGATCAAAACTGTATAGAAACACTACAACATTTTATAGATAAGACGCCTATTTGAGGAAAGACTTGTACCATTGAATACAAGGATAGCTTTGAAAGGTTTAATAAAACAGCTATACCATCAAAAGAAAAACAAAGTTTTGTTGTTCCAGTTTAAACGATTTACACATAATAAATGACGATTGTCAATAGGTAAAGGATGACGTAAAACGAATACGGTGATATAATAAGACTGTTAATGGGTGCTACTAATTCACAGTGCAATAATGTTGGTTCAGAAAACGGTTTCAGTTTATGACACTCGTGACTATCCAAAGGATAATATATTTGTTTTGCTTCATATGAATAAGAAGATTCCAGGACAATTCAAAGATGAGTTGTACTGTGTTTCAATTAGAGAGTTTTGTAAAGTATGGTCCAAACTGAATTTTTTAAAAATTTTTTTTACTTATAAAAATAAAAAGTAGGTAACGGACTGAAAAAAAATTGTAATCAAAATGTCCTTTAAATTCCATATGTACAAAGAATGTGTATTTAATCACAAGGAAAATGACAAAGAGACTTTAATTTACACATGGTATGCATCGCATTAAAATGAGTAAGGTAGTATCGTCTGTGTATGAAACAAGCATTTCTTGACTGACAATATAAGCGCATTACCTTACGGACACATAAGCACTCAATAGTTATACACCTTATGTTTTGTTCCTTCGGAACACCTCGACATAGTCGATGCAACCTTTGCGAGAACAAAGCCAAAGGTATACTCAAGCCTCATTACATTTTGCTTCGTTTGTTTTTGATTAAGTTTTTCAACTATCTCGTTTCTTATAATCACGGGTATAACACTGTTCTCCTTCGACTTTTCATCTTAGTAGTAGAAGACCACCAGAAACCTAATATTCCCAGCTTAAACATAGTCTTTGCACAGTTTGTCACTCCGCAAATTATCATATTATGAGGTTATTTCAAATACATATGATGTGAAAGTCTTCGGCACCTTGTTCCAAATGAACATATCATCTACAGAATAATAGTTGAAAACAACTAAGGTCAATGTTACGACCAATTGAAGGACTGACCTTCTGTAAATGTAATTGTGATGAAAGACATCAGAAATATATTGGAAGGACCAGAGTTTTATAAGAATATAATTCATTCATGGTGCAAAATCAATTATTCTTCCAATTCTTCTCCTATACAGGAGCAGTGTTTGTGGAACAATTCAAACATAATAATAAAATCTTGTATTTTCCTCTTTGGAAAGAAAAAAGCATAAGTAAAGAAAAAGATATATATGAGCAAAGCACAAAAAAGGTATATTACTTTTGAGGAAATATGTCAAAACTATGGAATACCACGCACTGATTTGATCAAATAACGTATTTTAAGATCATCTCTACCTATTCAATCAATTAAAATCATCTATACCTAGCCAATAAATTAAGATCATCTCTAATTAACCAATCAATTCAGAAATTTAAGGATAATGAACATAATCAAATAAGTAAAGATGTTTTCTATAGATCTCAAAGAAGGGTAGACGATAGATAATTTTATATCATAAGCAAATAAACATACGTAAATTATCCTTTCAATGTACTTTTGAGAAGAAATGAAGAAAGTTATAATATCAATATATCGTGCGTATAACACAAATATTTTTTTTTTATTTAAATGTAAAATAAGCAATTCATTCATCTGTAATTTTTGCAATATGCATCGAGAAACAAATAACCACTTGTATTTGGAATGCAAACGTGTAGGGACTTTTGGGTCAATTTCAAGACTTTGTTTTAAAAAAGGAGTAGTTTCCTGTTTTAATTAATTTATTTTAAAACTTTTTTCGGACTTCAGGCCCTAAAAACATTTTTAATCGCATACTAATATGTACACAAAATTATATACATTATGTTAGTAAAGTTACAATTCTTCAACATTTGACGATTTTATCAATTTCCTGAAATTAAGACAGGAGATTAAAAGGCATACTTCTTTTTATAAAGACAAAATGGTTTCATCAAGTGAAAAGTGGATTTTAAAAAAATATCTACCTGATTCAATGATTCTTAACCCTTCCTCAAAATGTCTGTTCATAAGCAAGTTCGATGTAATTTGTTGATTTACTTATATTGCTATAAAACTTCTGAATTTTTTTAGATGCATCTTTTTTATTTTCTCAGAAAAGGACAAATATTGTTTTCTTTCTTTTCCATTTTTCCCTATTTTCATTGTATGTCTTTTTTTCAAAAATCACGGCTAATTGGTATTGCCAATTACAATATTCATTTATTGTCATATTTATGGATTTTGATTAATTTTCTAAACAAAATGGGAAAATGTAAAGACAGTGAGCCTGGGACTTCTCATCCCTAGTATCCTCTGTGTTGGTTTGCGACTAACACAAAATTGTAGGATATAGCTTCTCTCTCTATGTGTTTTTATAAAAATGCTTGTTATCGCTTAATTCGTTATAATTGTTTATTTCAACAATGAATAGATCTGGTGTGGTCTATCAGTTTTATATGCCTATAACGACATATAAGCTAAGTGATTATTGGATCTTGAGAACTAATAACAAACAATAGCCAAAACTGTCGCTACCAGTTGTCGTAGGATCAATAGTTTTGGACTATTTAAATCATCAATCATGACCAAAATGGTCTGAGATAAATTGCCCTCCCATCTGTTCCATAAAAAAGAGCGTGAAAAAATAAAGACATAAAAACTGAGGCTCCTCAAGTTCTACACAGTGCGTAGCGTGCCCTTTGCTCACCTCTTCCAGGAGCTAAATATTGTCGAATCTAAAATATGCACGTGATGGCAAAAAATGGTACTTTTGGAGAGCTCCTCATTATACATGACGGGAATTGAAATGACAAAAAATGCTGTTAAGATCTGATTAACCAAGTTTAGAGTGGAGACAATTTGCTGTTAAAATCTGAATAACAATATTTAGAGTGGAGAACATTTGCTGTTAAATTCTGATTGACCTTTCCCTCGAAATGGGAAATTTTAACTCAATGCTTTGGTCAAGTAGCGCTTTTGCTTCAGTTTCAGAAAACATTAGATAGCAACTTTTCCGATAGCATCCCCCAAAAGGAGCTTTAGAGGTGGACAGGTATGCAAGAACATGTGACATCTTTAATCCCCGTATGTTTAGCCTCCCCCTTCACGAATAGGTGCTGTCTCCATAAATGGATGGTTCGTGACATTGCATAGTTTGAACTTTTTGACGGGTTCTGTTGTTGGTAAAATCGACAGTTTATTATTGGAAGAGAGACTTTAAATATCGTTCGGATATTCTATGTTAACACTAAAAAGACAGCGAGAATGATCGATGATACTTTTAAGAATTCAATATAAATGAGTCTCTGAACCCAAAACAGATTATGAAGCCATGCCAGGGCTGGAAAGTGTCAAAATGAAATTTCCTTCAAATTTGCCATGATGAAAGGCTTGAATGTGAAAATCGTTTTAGTGACAAAATGGCCTTCAACTTTTTCTGTTGTCCATGGCAACACTGAGTATGCTGCTCAATAAAGGAATGTAATAATAAATTTGAACGTACTCAACAGATGTTAGATTTTAAAGGTCTTTACTTGTCAATATAAGTATGAATTTGCTATTTATTGCACTCCAGAAAAACAAAAAAAAAACAAAAAAAATGTTAGGGAAGAAATAATCTAATTACATTCCTATTGCTTTATTATGTTAGTAAATAACTGTACTTAAAAATGGATTATTAAATTAGGATACAGTCCAAACTAAGTTTATAATAAAATATCTCAGCTTGAAAAGTATACATGTAGTTTTAACAAACAAAAGGAAAATTGGGTAGCACATTTAGATTGGTGTCTTTTAAACACGATAACAATTGTGTAATTATGGGTCAATGTCGTTCAAGTTACCTCCCTTGACGAAGCTCTCATTAGTAAAATCAACAAAAAGTGTATAGACCACAACAATGTGACTTTTGCAGCTGCTTGGATGTGACATGAAAGAAAATCATGTCGGGCCTCCTGGTTGATAATACAGGTAAATTGTTGGTTTTCTAATACTTGTATATCATGACAATACAACAATCTACTCAAATAATTTAATGGCAATGATGAAACTATGAGAATCCACTCTGCAAACGACTGATGTGTGAGATTATTCAAAATGTACAGAAAAAAGGGAATTTGTCTGGCCCCATTTTGGGGCCAAATTCGGCTACATTACTAATGATAATCAGAATTCTGTAAAATTCTCAATCAGAACTTGAGAGTAGCTTAAGGGCTTGTGGTCTTGGTGGGATGCATCTACTGTTGACGAGGATTCTCACATTGCTACTGATGATATTTCATAACCTTTATTTCCTCCAACAGGAGATTTATGATATAACATAAATACCTATAGGAATTAGAGAATAAAAGTATGACAAGGACATTGTATGCACTTTGAAGAACAGATTTAATATCCGATTACCATAGTAAATATGTCTAGTCTCTTCATGACCATACAAGAACTGATTGTCCAATGGTAACTTCCCCCCTGACACTCTTTTTCTATACTGTTATTAGTTTTAATACTTTAATACATTTCCTGTGCTTAACCCAGCCACACTGAGGAGGAATTTGCCAAAATCCACCTTAAATTAAAGAACCCATATCAAAGCTACTACAAGGCTACCTTAAACATATTTTATTATCATACTGCATGAATGTGACTCTACAAGGTCCTAAAACATGAAACAAATTTAAGTTAAGACTTGTACACCTTTACATAACCTAGAGAAGAAAATAAAAATGACTGCAAGTACCTGTCACAAAGAATTTTTCTTAACACCATTAGTGATTGCAACAATTTGCCAGCAAAACTCATCAATACAACAAATCAATGTTTAAAACCAATTACAACATTTACCAATGCAGTTAGAAAGGGGACTTATATACTTTCATATTGTTTACTCATAGAAGTCATCTTAAAATTAAGATACAGATAAACTACTCGCTAATTATATTTCAGAGTTTGATAATAATAAAATAATTGTTTATGTTTTGAAATAAAAATGTATAAAAGTGCTTGGCAGGTAAAATGGAAATCAACAAAGTATGCGTGTCTGTCAAATATGATTTGTCCACGGTTATTATTCATGTCCAAATCGTCAGTGAAAATGCATGGCCTCTAATGACAAATTGAAAAAGACCAACATGTACACTATAGCTGAATATAATTTATTTACTCATAAGCCTGTTTAATATGTATTTCTACTCATAGTATGAATAAATATTCTTAAGACAGAGAGACACATTGGAGCTGTAACATTTCTTTCTGTTTTAAATATATCCTTGTAGTTACATCTGAACTAGTTAGAACAAATACACAAGCTGTTATTATTGACTTAATTGATCTACTGAGGTCTTTTGTCTGAAAGTGTCTGAGTCCAGATATATGAAGAATATGAAGCAAAATATCCAGAAAGGGGCATTAAGTGTCATTGGTGGACGCAGGGGAGGGATTGGAATTCGTATATAATCGATTGATTGAATGCTTGAAGTTTTGAGTATGCAAGCTTTTTTATGCTTGTAAATGTGCTCTGAGAATTTTGGGTTTTGGTTTTGAAGTTTTACGGCACTTTTAACACATTATTGGCTTTATCATTACGAGGAAAAGGGAGCTAAGTGCCTTTCCCAAGGACACACCGAAGCTGCTAACTTCGGGCTGCTCTGGGCAGGTATCGAACACGCGATCTTTGCATTATTAGTCCGACGCCCAAACTTATCTACATCAGCTCCCTTTGCTCTGATAAGAAGAATAAATAACTTATTTTTTAAACCATCAAAAAAATATTTAGGAAATAAAAGCAAATGATAAACTTTAAATGCATTTTATGAAATGCACAATTGGATATACTGGTGCATTTCACCCTTGCCTGTTAAGTGGCCTAGCGTAAAAAGAGTTTCATTTTTGGCATCAACCCGACTCACCCTCCCTCCCTGTACACTGCAAATTAATTAAAATTAATATTACTAATATATATATATATATATATATATATATATATATATATATATATATATATATATATATATATATATATATATATATATATATATATATATATATATATAGTAGGAATCCAAATGGACAGTGTACTTAGATGAGAATTAATTACTGGGTCAACATGCGGGTATGTCTGCTACGCACGAATATCAACCAGTAGTGTATATATCTATCTATCTATCTATCTATCTATATATATATATATATATATATATATATATATATATATATATATATATATAGCCAGTAGAACAAGCTTGACAATGACAAAGACAGTCTTTCCTTTGATAAAAACTACTCTTTTAAAATACACTACAAACAACGCTCTTTTTGAAAGCATTGGCAATACGTAACGAACAACACGTGCTTTCTCTAATGTGTCACGCACTTTGTAGACTCGCAAATATAATGACACAGTAGTTGGAAACTGCACGGGGAAAAAGTGGGTTTCCCGGCGTTTTGGTTTAAACAAGGTCTTCGTCAGGGATTAATAGAAAACATCAAGACATAAAGCAAGAGATGCAGAAAGAACACACACACGTCGAACAATCGGTCAAGTACATGACAAGTTCAACCGAATATGTTTTTAATTGTACTGTTGCGTTATATATATATATATATATGCCAAACGTTTTGGTTATTGTGCATTCATCAGTAGATTATGAATGTTAACTGGGTGATGATGTAACTAACACACTCTAGCGTCAAAACAACAACGTTCTTTACTTATTACCTTTTCAGGAAATATAAATATAATTCCCATTTACAACATAACCCTGTTGGACAGAGCAGCATTAGCTTTTTCATCCAAAATGATTCCTTTCCCATCCTATAATATTCATCTGTGAAGGCAATGGGAACGCCGTCTATATCAGAGGCATATTTGCAAATTTGATTAGCGATGAAAATGTCGTCCACGCTATTTGCTGAAAATAAAATAATTTCTCAGTAATTCGTTGAATTTCACCTTTAGGTAGAAAATTAAAACGCATTTTCTTTTTGGCGGCTGGATTTAATTTTCAGTTTGGACGTACACCCCATCATCTACTCAATTTCTCATACACAGCTGTAGCAGATTACCCTTATATATATATATATATATATATATATATATATATATATATATATATATATATATATATATATATATATATATATCTACAATTAAGGTGTCGCTTTTTGTTAAGCAAGATGTGACGTCAAGTAATTAGTACTGACAGATTGACTATACACTGATAGTTTGATTTATTAGACTGTATTTCAACAGAAAACATTAGGCTATATTGTATGGTTTGTGCCTTTGTTGATATATTTTACTTAATCCATATCAGTATAGCGTAAGGATCTTTAGTAGTCTTTTCTAATTAACTACAATACCTAATATATATTTTGATTCTAGACCGAATATGACACTCATATGAGTAGAGGGAATTAAAAGAGACATAACTTGGCTTTAAGCCGTCTTTTACTTCAGAAAATACGGTGTAACATTGCTTTTGAATTCAAGTGACAACAGCCAGTAGGTATTATAGTTTAAAATTTCCTTGATATAATCTCGCTATGATTTGGCAGTCTACATATCAGGTCCACTATTTAATGAGTAATCAGTTAGCAGTTTAATTTCTATTCAGTTCTATTCAATGATGTTGTAAAAGGCAGAATGATTATGACACACCACTTTATCCTCAGATAATGTACGATAGGGAATATAAAATTATGAAAAGGTACAGTTGTTGGCCTGCACGTGAGACGTTGCTACGAAAAGCTTACAAACTTTGTACTCTTAGATTTTTTCATTTTATCAACTTTGTATCATTCAAAGGAGATCAAAAATTTTTTTTTAGTACTTTACTGAATCAAACGATTTTATAATTTAACTCTTTTGGCTAATTCTCTAAGATGAAAGAGTATAAACAAATACGAAGGTTTTTCAGTGTTTTAAAAAAAATATTTTCATGTGAACCATAAAGATGGAAATAATTCGGAATAATTTTTCATGAAAATGTTACATGCGCCATTTTTTTTCTTGTTGAAAATACGTGGAAATAATGATAATAGTCTAGATAAAAGAGCAGTTTTATAAGTAAAGCTAAATATGCTATTTTGTGTTACATTATTTATCACCGTTGTACAATTGTTAGTGATTAGACTCCACTTCAGTGTACCGTAAAATTAGCTGACCTTAAGACAATAAAAGTAAACTTACATGATCCAGTGGAAGCTTCTGAATACAAATTGTATTTTACTGACAAAAATGTGGTTGAATTACAACATATATGGAGGAACTTTATCTAATTTATTTTTTCAATATGTTTCTTCCTTCATATAAACAAGACAGAGAGAACACATTAAATTTGAACATGAACGTTCAAGCAAGGTATGTCTTTTTCTTATTCTTCCAAAATTCGTTAAACTGATGATTTCTCTCAAGCGAGAAGCATTTTTCTTGCTTTAATTTAATCTATATTGAAACAATGTTCCTTTAATGAGGTGAAAAGTAGTGCATGTATAATTTTGATGTGATAAATCGGACGAGTTAAGTTCTCACACATCTTCTGTGCAGTAGATGGTAAAAAGTGTCAAGTTTGAGTGAAAAACTGTCAGTTTGTTCAAGAAAGTGTTCCTTTGCATTATGCATTTAATTTATTTTTCATATTTTCCATGCGTACATTTCATGCCGGGAAGTATACTATCTTTAGTAGTTTTTATAGATTGATGCAAAGCGTTCTTTAAGGAAGTTTCCTGCTAATGCATAACTGGAGACATTTTTAAAAAACTTTTGACACGTTTTTTTTTTACAAGGGATAATTTTAAAAAAGGGGATAACTATCGCGCTCTTGTGTTCCTATGTCCACTATTTCGTAGCATGAACATTGTCTGGCAGCAAATCGATCGATAATTTTCTCCTCTCGTGCGGTATTAATTGATCTTCATTGTGTTAATTTTTCTTTGCACATAGGAAAACAGTGACAATTGAAGAAAAAACTTTGGTCATTAACCTGTGTCGGAAGTCTTAGGGTCCTGTGTCCGCTGTTAAAAAGAGGTACCATTGTAAGCAGCAAAGTTGGACAGTAAAAACGGTTAAGTGGTTTGAATTGGTGTCAGAGCATTATGTAATTTCTCTTATAGTATTTTACTATCTTAAACGATGTTATTACCATGGGGTAGGGAGGAAGCCAAGAGCGTCATAGGCACTGAATTTATCGCCCAGGTATTGACATATGAGAGTTAGCTGGCTCATTCCTCACACCTCAATACAAACTCAATAATGTTGCCCGCTTAAAGCATCAACTCAGCCGTGAAATTGACGTCGATGACACAGAAGATTGGATTGTGTAGCCAATTTAAAGATGCTAATTACGTTGGAGTGCAACAGGAAACTGATTCCCTTACATGTAAATATTTACGGATAGATTTAGAGATATGTGAAAAACGTATCACGGTATCCCCGGCACGTGTTGTGAATGTAAGAATAATTAGACCGCACTTGACATTGATAGGCTTCAGATTTATAACTCTTCCCTCCTGTTTCTGATGTAGGCCGTGCCGTATGCGTTCTCCTGCATGTCGTAAGGATCGACTAATAAAGGCAACCTTTGTTACCCTGGGAAGTGTCATGTGATGATGTTGCAGCCGAAAAATTCTTGGACCTTTTAAAAGTGTGCGGTTTATATCAAAAATTGAAATATGAATTTTAAGTATTTTACCCATTTGTGGCTTTTACCTTGTTTGGTTCGTCTTTTATGGGATAACAAAATTTACAGGGCGTTGTATAGCCAGGATTGTGTTGATGTGCCATTAAACTCTATACATACATACATACATACATACATACATACATACATACATACATACATACATACATACTAATGTGGGATTATTTCACCCAGTGACGATAAGTTTTGGTGTGCGAATAAGGAAACACTACCACACATAACCTCTGTCAAGAAATAACTATTCATATGCCACTTTTCGTGCTTCTCAAACGTTCATCTGGCTCCTTAAGACAGGTTTGACTGTAATTGTTGTATATAATCGACTTTCATTAACAAGCATGTCTGCTGCAGGATGTCCTCATATAAGAATTGATAAACAGGAAATTGTGAGGATTTAAAGATGATAAAATAAACACCTTCTTAGATTCCGCAGTCAATAAAATGTGTTTCGGTTGTAGTTATGGGCATGAACGGGGGAGGTAGTAGGAATCTAATAGAAAATTTAAGCGAGTAACTTACTCTAAAGCTAATTCTGGAAATAATGTAACTCGTCGTTTTATTCCGCTGATTGATTTGATAGTGCTACACCGCGAGTGTCTCGTGAATTGTTTGATATATAATGTTTCAGTAAATAAACAGTCTTGAGACTCGTTCATTATATTTGATTATTAATGCTACACTTCAGCAAACATATCCATTCTATCTCTATTTAAATCTCAGGATCCCCACTCCATTGTCGGCCTTGTCCCTTGCAATAGTTTCACCGCAGCAACGAGGTAGTTTATATATTTAGATAACTGGACTATAGTACAATTTAAATAAGACGATCTTAAATAAATACATCGAGAAATTTCGAGAAATTCAAATTCCATTTCTCTCTGTCTGTAAACTATTCTACAAATTACTGGACCACTCAGACTTGAGTACGTTTGAATATTAAAAGTACTAGACCAGCCAGACAATGAAAACAATTAGCAAACACGAGTATATTTTGAAAATTTGTACACATCATAAATAATGGCACAAAATAAAATCGTATGGAATGCAACATTTTTCAGAGAGGTGATGGAAATATTTTACAAGAATAACATGAAAGCAATAATGTCAGTATATAGAAATAATGCCGATTGGATGGGATAAAGGTGTGGTCAGTATATAGAAATAATGCCGATTGGATGGGATAAAGGTGTGGTCAGTATATCGAGTTAATGCCGATTGAATGAGATAAAGAAGATGTCAGAACTATTTTTGTTGAAGAATAAAATTCAAGAAAATAACTGTAAATTTGTCGTATAATATATAGCGCCCGGGTTGGGTGGGGTTGGTGCTACCTCTGTACCAAGGTTTTATCTACCAGGTTGTCAACCCCCCCCCCCTAAAAAAAAAAAAAAAAAAAAAAACCCTAGGGTGTATGTACTAAATGTATACGTTAGGAGGTTAGGATAACAGACTTTGTTGTGTATGCATGCTAGCTGACGAAAATTAACTTTTAAATAATGGCTAAAAAATTAATTTTAAAAATTAACAGATTAAAAAATGGAAGTAGAAACGATTGAAATGGAGAAGGCAGTGCAAATCATATATAAAAAAGAAGACATTATAATAGATAAGTGGAGAAGGCAGTGCAAATCATATATAACAAAGAAAACATTATAATAGATAAGTGAAGAAGGCAGTGCAAATCATATATAACAAAGAAAACATTATAATAGATAAGTGAAGAAGGCAGTGCAAAGCATATATAACAAAGAAGACATTATAATAGATAAGTGAAGAAGGCAGTGCAAAGCATATATAACAAAGAAGACATTATAATAGATAAGTGAATAAGGCAGTGCAAAGCATATATAACAAAGAAGACATTATAATAGATAAATGGAGAAGGCAGTGCAAAGCATATATAACAAAGAAAACATTATAATAGATAAGTGACGGACAACATCCCGTTACGGTTTGTGGTTTCAGTTAGAAAAGGATAGGCATAACAACTTCTTAACTATAGGTAACCTAAACTATATATATATATATATATATATATATATATATATATATATATATATATATATATATATATATATATATAGAGAGAGAGAGAGAGAGAGAGAGAGAGAGAGAGAGACAGACAGACAGACAGACAGACAGACAGACAGAGAGCAGAAAGTTACAGCTTTGAGTCTATTATATAGCCTTTTTGAGGAGATAAAATAATGGTTCTTTAAAATTATTTAAGAAAGACTAATCATTATTAGAATATGACAGGTAATATTTAAGTAAGATCGTTGTGGATCAAACTTACTCTATTATACGAGCATACTTTAACGAATTTAAGTTACAACAGAAAGATGCAAAGATTTAGAAACCGACACTTTTAAATGACCCAGAATCCTACATACATAAAATTGCTGAAATAGGTGTGATAAGATTTAACGTAGGGGACACAGGATACATTGTTATTGCTCCTTATAGGGCCGAACTGGCAGCTGTAAAATAGAATGTGTTTTCGAAAAGATAGATGGAATTCTATAAAAGTTATGTAGTGAAAATATTTACTGCCTAAATTTCGACGTGACGCAAGAGTTTGCCGGAATTTTTAACAAGGAAGATATGGTACAATAGCTAAATAACAGATATAATTTTACAGCGGAAAAGACAACAACAACAACAACCCCCAACAAAACACATCTCTAACGGTAGGAATAGACTACCTTAGTTGGTTTTAAAATGGTTGGCGCTTGAAAATTTGCAGATTTGCAGTAAGTACACTTGTCTGTTGACATCGCAGGGCATAAACAAACATATTGGTATAGATACATTGGACTTATTTGATTGTCCTGATACAAGACTGATACAGTTAGCAACTGTACTAATGCACCAGATCTTTCAAGTGCAAGCAGGGCGATGGTTTAGGATGAGCCTTTCTACAAAGTATCATTTGTGAAACAGTTGCGAAGGTTATATAGAGCTATATATAACTCTTGCCTTCTTTACAGCACACACACACACCCCAAAAAAGAAAATAATAATAATAAATACATAAATAGGTAAATAATAATAATAATAATAATAATAATAATAATAATAATAGTAATGATAATGATAATAATAATAATAAAAGAAGTCAGTTTTTGGCCAAACCTTTGAACAAAAAAGATAAGAGACATCGAATATAATTTTCCACAGAAATTGGAATTGTCAACTTTCATTCTTCTGCTTTCAGATTCAACTCGTTGCCTATAAATTACCAATAGATAACAGCAGGTACAAAAATTACGCTAAACACACACACACGCAAAAAAAAAAAATTCGCAGTGTTGGTAACAGAAAACGGAGCGGAGGTATATATTCTGTTTGCTAAACTGTTAATCCTAACGAAAGGGATTAACAGATATAGACTTTGTAAAAATAGCATCCTTTAGTGCCAGTAAAGGTAAAAACTTTTACCATTATGCGATTTAGAGGAGATAAACTTTCCTGACATAGCATATACACAACATGACAAAGCATATACACATCATGAAAAAGCATATACACAACATGGAAAAGCATATACAAAACATGACAAAGCATATACACAACATGACAAAGCATATACACAACATGACAAAAAAGGAGTTGCAAGATATTGTGTTGCAAAACACAGAAAGATCGTACCGAATTAAATCTGGAAAAAATGACTAGGAATAAGGAGATAGGTCCAAAATAAATTTAAACACAGGGAAGAGTTGGATAAATATTTCAGATATACAAAATAAGTTTATAAAACTGTTTAAACAACAATGGAATAGTTTTCCGGACTATAAAGAATGTACAATAATCGCTTTTCTCGTTTGCATAAGTAAAGTTAGGAAAATCGGGTCTTTTGCCATCAAGGATATTTTCTGGAAAACTGTAGACTAAAACGATTTCTGCTGGACCTTAGCAAGAATCAAAAACTAAAACAGATACAAAATTTCTAATGGTTACGACATTTGCTGCCTACAGCGACACTGTTAGGGAAATAGGTTGCACATTAAACAAGTTTTGGGAAATTTGATCAAATGATCAAATAAGCAAGGAATATTCAAATTTGGTGACGTCATCGAAATTCACCCATTAAAGATGTGTGTTGCTCTATATTTACATCTGCCAGTTCGACTTTATAAGGATCACTAGCAATATATTCTGTGTCTCCTGATTAACGTCTGTAACAATGTTACGTCTGTAGCAATGTTACGTCTGTTGCAATGTTACGTCTGTAGATTCTTGATCATTTAAAAGTGTCGGTTTCTTAATAGTTACAGATTGCCGTTGTAATTTACACACGTTAAAGTATTTCCGTTGTAACTTACACACGTTTAAGTATGCCCGTTGTAACTTACACACGTTTAAGTATGCCCGTTGTAACTTACACACCTTTAAGTATTTCCGTTGTAACTTACACACGTTTAAGTATGCCCGTTGTAACTTACACACGTTTAAGTATGCCCGTTGTAACTTACGCACGCTAAAGTATGCCCGTTGTGACATACACATGTTAAAGTATGCCCGTTGTGACTTACACATGTTAAAGTATGCCCGTTGAACAGAGTTAGTTGATCCACATGGCTCCTTCTTAACCGTTAGATGTTGTCTTCTAATATTGCATTGGCTCTTCCTTAACAATGTAAACAATTTATGACAAAAAGACTATATAATAACCTCGGGCATTTAACTTTCTGATCTCTCTGTCTCTCTTTCTCTGTCTCTGTCTGTCTGTCTGTCTGTCTGTCTCTCTCTCTCTCTCTCTCTCTCTGTAATGTACCTTACCTACGTCTGTTAATGGGTTGTTATCCCAATCATTTTCTATCAGGAACCACAAACCATAGCTAAAAGATGTCTTTATTTACTATTTTAATGTCTTCTTCGTAAATTTTGCTATATACTGGTTTTCCATTTTGATTCTTTATACTTTCCATTTCCAGTCTCGTACTTGTTTTAATATATATTTAGATAGTCTTTAGACATTAAGTTGCATGGGTTAACACGCAGACAAAAGAAAGTACCTTATTCTAACGTACTAATTTAGTACAGAGTATTTTTTTTTAAAGGTAGATGTAACCAGGGTAGACTGGTAACCGCCTCACCTCGGGCGCTGTATATGATGCTGTTTAAAATGTATCTGTTCGTCTTCATTAATTATTTTTTAGTTTGAAAACGATTAATGAAGGTTGTAATTGTTTCTGGGTATTTATTTGGGCATTTGCGTGTCAAGTATAGAAGCCTTTGCTTTGGTTTTCTTAACTAGTGTATGGATCTTTAACACTGTAAGTTTGAGCGTTATAGTATATTTCAGCAAAGTGCTCTCGTTGTCTGTAGATTTTGCCATTGGGGGTAGTTATATCGAAACTGCACCACTTACTACCCCAGGGAGGAGACCATTTTTTACAGGAGGTCTTTACGCTGTGCGATTGGACTTTTAATGAATTTTCTTAGGTTCTTCTTTATTTTGTTGCTGTCATGTGACGCGGCTCTCATCCATGAATCCCACACAAGACAAGATCAACCCTGGTGTCTTTCTGACTTTCGAGGGTTTTGTTTCCCACTGTCAAAGCCACTCTGCTTCTGGTATCACAATGTCCATTCATACATCTTCCTCGAAGTTTAGCTCCATCCATCGTAATCCCTGAGAGTTCTTATGTACATATGTTCAAATTAAAGTGACAGTTGTAAAAGTCTAGTTGAAGTAACATTTTTACATCCATGCCAATCAGGAAGGAATGAATATATATGTGTATATGTATCTGTATATGTATATGTATATGACACATACATACATACATACATACATACATACATACATACATACATACATACATACATACATACATACATACATACATACATACATACATACATACATACATACATGCATACATACATACATACATGATCATTCAAAAAGTAAAACAGCTAAATAATCATGCAGTCATTCAATCAATCAATCAATCAAACAGTAATCAGTGTCATAAAACATACTTAACTTCCGCAAATTCGGCAGCAACTTAGTGCAGAAAATATGGATAATGGAAAATGCATTTATTTATTCATTCATCCATCCATCCATTCATTCATGCATTCATTCGTTCATATTATTCTCTTCAGTGTAGGAAAAATGTATGTGTTAAATTAACAACAAATCATTTAAAGTGACATGAAATCAATCCCTTCTTATCTTATTAACATGGTCGAAGTCATTATCAGATTATGAGGATGTCATTTTAAAATTCACAATGAATGGAATATTATATACTGTTAAAACCACGATATATCTTTGCAATTTTTTCTTACTCAAACATCTATTCCTTATGAGACTTCCGTTTAAATTAAAACTTACATAGCTCAAGTATCGTATTTTACGGAGATGTAAGATGATATGAAAATGTAAATATCTCTGCAGTATACAGAATTGCCTTTAAAGTAAAAAATGCGGCTACAAAATGAATATTATTGACATCACTAGTATAACCATGGAACTCAATAAACACTTTATAGTTGCAATTTTCATAAAGTTTGGGAAAGATAATATGTTTAATAAGTGTAAATTCAGTTGATAGTAATTTGTCCAGCTATCAAATTATATTGACTCCAGATGCTTTCTTTGACAGGCAAAGATATGTATATCAGGGAAAATGTATATATTAGTATCGACTGAGACGGGAGAACGAATCAGAACAATCAGTTTTTCCAAGCATTTAGCTCTTTGCTGGAGTTTCCTCATTTTTGTCATTGCACGCTATCTCTGTTACAGTACTTGGCCCTAACTGATGCACCCCAATGCGAAAAACGTAGACCCAGATCTGATGCCACATTATGCGCCGACACACCTGGGTCTCCGCTGTTCTCATGAAATCATGTGTAGAACGAAAAGCGTAGGCCCTGATCTGCCGGTCCATTGTGCAAATATGGTAACAACGTTCAAATATCATAATCCAGAGTGAACAAATACAGAATTAAATCTATGCGCCTGTTTTCTGCTCTCAGATCGGAGTGTGTGGATCAACATGGCATTACATCGCTGCAAACTGGCCTGTTGATTATTATTTTATGATAGCAAAGTTTCTCAACCTATTAAATATTTGCATGACAATTAAAATTCTAAACAAAAGTTTCATTTTTATTTTGTTAATGAAACATTAAACTAGATTATTGATTGGCATTTGATTAATGAAAATGTATGTTATGAGCTTAATAATTAATTCATCTATCTTTCTATTTCTTTCTTATTTATTTATTTTATTATTTATTTATTAATATATTTATTGATTGATTCATTGATTTTTTTTATTTATATGTCTACTCGTTGTTTTGATTTTCACATAGTTGCTGTTGCATCATTTTATTCTCTGAATAAGTTACGCAACTAAAAAAATAATCTACGTTCGATGTATTTCAGAAAACATTCAAATGAATATAATAAGCAGACCACAAATATAACAATAAATTGGATTGATTAATTTTTACTGTGATTTACTACATCGATGCGATGCCAGAGTAGTTTATTTTCACATTACTTTTTCACGATGACCAAGCAAACAGAAATGAAATCAATACAATGCACGTGCAACTATTACTGATGTGCACACAAGGTGGTTATTAAAACATGCTGCGTTGAAATAACTACTCGTTTGAATGTTGTTTGCGCACGAAGTGAGTCAATGCACATAATAAGTACGTGGAATGGGGAGAAGATTTCATTTCAACCGCGTTACACGACATAAACAAACAAACAAACAAACAAAAAACAGCGAAAAAAAACCACCCAAAAAACAATAGTCCTTTTTGTGGCTCACAGGTAATACCTTTTTTCATTGCTGTGTGAATAAATTAATAAGTTTCCACGGCAAATCAGCTTACTTTATAAGTAGATATTTCGCAGCTTGAACAAATTGTACTGAGAAAAAGTAAATAATTAGAAACCTTTCTTGTTCAGCAAAACCACTGAAGCTGTAGCATTTCCGCTCTATGTCTATAAGTTGTACAATTATTCCCAGCAAAACCACTAAAGCTGTAGCATTTCCGCTCTATGTCTATAAATTGTACAATTATTCCTAGCAAAACCACTGATGCTGTAGCATTTCCGCTCTATGTCTATAAGTTGTACAATTATTCCTAGTAAAACCAGAGGATGTAACATTTCCGCTCTATGTCTATAAGTTGTACAATTATTCCCAGAAGATGTTGGAAGTGATCGACGGGTTGGCTTTTTATACACGCCAATAAGAGAAAAAAGGGACCACAATTTTTAAAAAAAAAATTATACGTTTAATTTTTTATTTTTGATCGCAGTGACGTTTCTGGCAAGGACTGGGGAGTTAGGAAAAGAAATCTTGACAATCTTCTTCCCACCCACTACACAAATGTGTTCCACATATCACGCGAAACCTACTATAGTGTTCTTGGAGACCCTCTGCTGCTTGTATCTCTATCTGCATCTGACTAAATAAAATATTGCTCAAATCTGCGTGAAAATGATTAATTTCTTTCAAATATTTTAAATTTTTAAACCAACCTTCCGTATCTCCATGCAAACAATATCGTATCCATTTCCATTCGAAGTGAACGGCTTGGCTATTGTTAATCCAGAGACATCTTAATCCAGGTCACTTGGATGTTTTTTGATACAATGAACCCTCACGCGCTTCAATTGTTGGGCATTTGCATTGTAGGAGTGACCTGTTTTATACTGTTCAGCAGCTTCGGATATTTACCTAAGCGAAATTGGTGGTGCGGAATTGACATTAGCTTCATTTGACTCCTCTCCTATCGTAGTGATTCTGAAAAATCGACATTTCTAGGTTCGCGTTGTGAAATACTTTACTTTTACTTTACATGACAACAATATACACGATTGGCTACCATATGAATTGTGTAAGAATCATTAGATTTATTCCAGAGAAATTAATCGCTCGTCTCTGCCACTTCGATAACTTGTTACGGTCATAATCGTTGATGTACTCCATTGAATATAGCCCAATTACATTCCTAGCAAATTTTATTTATGAAAAATGCCACGCATGTTTGGACATACTATAAACATTTAGATAATATAGGTATATGCTTTTTTTTAAATTAGTGAAGGTCATGTGTGTGTCCCCTTTTTTAAATTAAATGTATTATAAGACATATTGTTTTAATAGGAGTAATATATCACCTGTCACTATTGTCTTACCTTCTGGGCTCATAATTCCAACCTCCCATTATACAAACGTTCTAGAAATCTACAACAGAGAGAACTTAGAACCAGTCTGACTAGCACGTCATCGGTTCATGCCGGATACGCTTCCTCGTTGACTCGGACGCTTGTAATGATAAGTCGTATGCAATTCACTTTCAGGAAATTGCCTTTGTTTTGTGTTCAAATTCGTTTTTCGGCAAATTAGTTAATTTTCCCTTTTTATTGAGTGATTATCCACTCAATCCTTGTATTATTTGATAGATTAGGGGACTTGATTGCACCATGTCGTCTAGCGATGCTCTTCACCGTTCTTCGCCTTCCGGATTTTCATTTAGTACTTGTTTCGGTGGTACTTGTTTATTTTCTTTGCATAGGGTATGTAACACTACACTTTTGTGGTTCAGAATATTAATTCCCTTTGTTCATCACTGTGGAAATGTAATAATTTATAGTGCTTGTAGGCAGTGCCCTTGATTGTTGTCTTTTATTCTGGGAATTGAATATAAATTATAGGTATTGCTATAGGCAGTACGCTTAATTACTGCATTGAAATAAATTTATAGCGATCAATTATTTGTATGCACTGTCGCCAATAGATACTAGCTTAGGGAATGCGATTTTAACTGTTGTGTTCAGATAACTTTATTTCGCTCCTTCTGTAGTGTAATTTCGAAACCAAAGTATGTGCATACTATTTTCTGTTTCAGGAGTACTAGCTTCGGCAGGACATATTTTCTTTTCAGGAATGTTACAAAATGTGGGAAAATGTGGGCACAAAAAGACCCGGCGGGATTCTCACCCCACGTGTTTATCTTGTACAAACTGCATATGAACGGACGGTTGTCCGTTCTGTTGTTTATGGCCCGACGATGTATTGGACCTGGCCGAGAGTCGTCGCACCTGTAAATGAAGGAAGAAATGCCCTTCTTCCCCCTATACACCTTGATCCCTGGAGAGTATGGGATCCTTACCTCCTCGATCCCAGTAGTTTATGGGCTCCTCCTCTTCCCTAGGGAAGAGTACTGTCTCAGTGGAACAGTTTCTTTCTGAGTCCTTAGGGACTCGAACATAACTCCTCGGTCCCAGAAGGGTATGGGACCATATAATGCTCCTAAACACTCGCAGAAGTCTATCAGGTGAGGCACTCCTCGATCCTAGGAGGGTATGGGATCTGTCTCTCGCGAAGTCGAGAGACGTAATGCCCCTGAAGAGTCATAGTACTCGTCTCCATTCTAACTATCATTCCCGTTGGGGTTAGATGTCCGCGTATACTCGTCCGACTAGGGAAAGGGGTCGGATCAGATCGGCATCCCCTCTTTCCTGTGTTTCCTTTCAATCCGAACGGGATGTGGGGACATCCATTCCAGAGAAGTGAATTTTTCTTCCCATGAATGGCGCCATGGATACCCGTGCATTGGCATCAGAGCAGTTCAGATTTGACAGGTCGCGTACCTACAACTTCTGCTCATGCGGAGCCAAACAAGAATTGGGGGGGGGGGATCATCTCCTACCAGACGATCTAGGAGGAAAGAGAAGCATTCCGGTCCTCGAAAAATTTACAAGTAAGGACGGTCCGCTACTCGCCGTGAGAAATTGCGGGAAGTAGTTACGCGTACAAGAAGGACGAGAAGCGTTTCCCGTCCTCCCAGGAGTTTCGTCAGGAGTTTCGTAACGAGGATACGACTACCTCCCCCCACCATCACCACCACCTTCCTCTCACCAGAGAGACACAGGGTCGAGATGTCCCGTTTCCCCTCAGGAGCGGGAGCAGAACGATGACGTCAATTGGGTTTGGTGGACTCAAACGAGTTCGCCAATAAACCGGCCGAGACGGTTTCTCCTCCTTCCTTCGGTCCTCTTTCCTCCTGCCTCCTGTCGGTACAGGCGGTGAATTAGAAAGAGATTTGGTCTTTTGATCAGCAGTAAACGAAATTTACCACCTCTTCCTCCGGGATTTGTATTCCAAGCCTTCGGGCGAGGAGGAACATAAAAATCCTCTCCATTTTATAGAGACTCTAGGGGGCTGAATCTCGACCAGATCTCCTTTTACTTCCTCCTTCGGACATGGTGGGGGAGCTTTCACAAAGGTTTTCGAGAAGGAATTCGTCAGGCAACATAAATGTTGGTACGTTCCCTCCTCTACGCTGCGACCGTTAGTTTCATTGTCCAGATGCAGGGTTCACTCTCCTGCTTATGAGGAATCTTTGACTTCAGCGGCGCTGCAAATCTTGCTGGAGGCTGGTGCCAGAAATTCGAGGTATTCTTTTGTCAATGCCCATGGCATTATAGGCGAAGCGGCTCCACCTCCTCAGGGACTTTGCGATGGACTCGTCGAAGGTCTTACTGGATCACAGTAAATAGCTTCTTAGGACTGCTCTGTTTGAGGCGGAGACTCTCTTCGAAACTATCATTCCCTCCGTGGCATGTCAGGACCCGAGGGACCAACAGCACCGGTCCCTCGCAGCCGGTCAGGAAGCGTCCTCATCCTGATCGCACCTATCAAAGTCCTTTAAAAGGACGCAGCCTCAACAGTCCAGATAGCAACATCAATTCAAGCCTCTCGATTGTCCGTCTTTAGTTAGACGAGGTGGCTTGAAGTATTAAGTGAAGAAGCATGTGGACTCATCCAACTTTCTCAAGGGAAAACGGGGGGAGGACCTAAGGACTCAAACCCTCTCCTGTCATGCATCCCCCTTCCTGGGATTTCCATGGGCGTTCACTTTTCAGAGGTTTTGTCGGACATAACGAAAGATACGTGAGATCTTTCTATGCTAAAGCAAAGATACCGGCTTCGTGTCCGAGAACACCCTCCTCTTGCAAGGACCCCATTCTTTTTCGTTAGTCAGAACTGGCTCAACTGCGGGAAGAGGTGTACACACTTCTGCGGAAGGCTTAGTAGAAAGGGTGACAAACGACCAGTCTCCGGTTTTCTTCGCTCGGATTTTCCTGGTCTCCAAAAAAGGCGGAAAGTTTCGGCTTATCATCGATCTTTCCACCGTAAACAGGTTTCTTCAGGATGAACCATTCAAGATGGAGACTATCATCTCGGTAAGGAAAGTCATAAGGCCCGGCGACTGTGCAGTCTCCATCGATCTTCAGGATGCGGACTTAAACATCCCAATTTTCCTGCTCACGGGAAATGTCTCCAGTTTTGCCTGGACCGGGAGGTTTTCCAGTTTTTAGCTCTGTCGTCCGGTCTAGCCTCCGCTCCCAGAGTTTTTCCCAGGGTGATGGAAGCAGTTGCCAGTATCCCCATCATTCAAAATTGCGACGACTGGATCGTGTACAATGGCCTCAAAAGAGTCCCTTTAGCAAGATCTGTCCCGCTGCTAGTCCATAGTGACCCGGCTAGGACTCATTCCAAACCTAGAGAAATCGAAGCTAATCTTTTCTCAGGACTTCGTTTACCTGCCGATGAATTTCATCACCGACCTTGGGGGAGTTCGTGATCCACTGGACAGGATAAACAGAATCCTGGCTTTTTTTGGCGCCGCTTCAAACCAAGACATTGTTGTCGACTGACCTATATCTATCAATCCTAATGACCTTCAACCCGCGGCGGACCTGGTTCACCTAGAAATACTGTACTTGCGCCCTCTCCAGTTTCTCCTTCTGGTAAACTGGAAACAGCACAAGGATTTCCTGTCGCGTCGGATTGCGCTGTGGTCCGAATTTCATTACCACTTGAGTTGGTAGACCAATCTGGAATGGTTTCTAACCGGAGTCACAATGGTCTCCTCCGACAACACGTACATACACTCCTTCTCTTTGCGTGGAGGTTTGGAACTTCCTTCGGTGGGTAGCCTCAGAGGGAATTACCATCCGTATTCCACATATTCCGGGCAAGAAGAATATTCTGGCTTACATCCTGTCTAGGAGAGACAAAGTAGGCCTCATGGAATGGTCTCTTCACCAATCCGGAGCAGAGTCCCTCTTCAGACTGTGGAGGATATCCTTGACGGACTTGTTCACTGTCGAGACTGAGCGACAAGCTCTCCTTTTATGTCTCCCCAATCCCAGATCAGAGGGCCTGGGCAGTGAACGTCTTAAGTCTAAGGTGGGATCGTCTGTTCGTCTACCCCTTTCCACCTTTCAGAATGATTCTGCAAGTGCTCCACAAAGTCACGACCTCAACTGTGCAGCTCATTCTGATAGCCTTTTTGTGGCCACAACGATCGTGGTTAAGCGATCTACTCGACCTGTTGGTAGACCAGCCCTGGACATAACCTCAGAGAAGGGCCTTGTTGTCGCAACACAGGGCGTCTCTTCTCCACAACAGTCCACAGATTCTCCACCTTCACGTATGGCTCATCGCAAGCGATTGGTCCGCCAGGACAAGTTTTCGATCAAGGTTGCCAGATGTATCGTCCAGTCCAGGAGACGGTCCACGTCCAAGGTCTACGATGCAAAGTGGAGAATCTTTTGCGATTGGTGCAGTTGGATACGTGTTAATCCTAGCTGCCCCTCTCTAAGCGCAGAGGTAGACTTTCTTCTCTTCCTGTTCGAAGACAGAAAATGTTCGGTTTCTACTATTATGGATATAAAGCAACCCTGTCCAACTCGCTGAAGCTCTCTAAGGGTCCGAACATTGGCTCGGACCCTCATCCTTCCGATCTTATTAAGTATTTTGAGCTGCAGAGACTGGTATCTCGCTCACTAATGCCTAGATGGAATCTCTCGTGTGTTGTGGGCCTTTTTAAAACCTTTGATGAACCGCTGGGTGAAGCTTCCTTCGAGAACCTTACCCTTTAAACTGTTTTCCTGATCTTCTTAGTGTCTGCGAGAAGAAGAAGTTAGCTTCATTATTTGTCTATAGAAAAAGGATGTTTACGATTCAACGGCAATTATGAATCTGTTTCTCTCCTTTGTCAATCAGGTTTTCTATAATAAAAAACGTCTTCCTTCGGCAGCCCCATCTCCCTATAGAGAACACCAGTCTCAGCCGTATTTGTGCTGGGGATGCTCAATATAGACTTCTTTGCCCAGTTAGGGCGTTACGGTTCTATTTGGCCGCATCAGAAGAGAGAAGAAAGGATAGGAATCGTCTCTTCTTACCTATTAAGGGCTCCGCTGGTATCTCGGCGTCCACAATTTCACTGGAGAATGTTATGATAGTAGCGTTTTTGGCGGTCTCACACCACTTTCTCCTCCTTTTACCTTCTGTCTTTGGCGCACCAGACGGAAGGAATATTTTCCTTGCGTCCAATAATTGCGACACAAAAAGTGACTCAATCTGCTGTCAAGTTACAGTAGTGGACACCCCTACCGTAAGAGTGAGTATATAATTTTGTATGCCAGTTTTTTTTTAGGTCATCAGCCTCCCTCTGAACTGGCAAATTCAGCACGGCAATAATTACAGGTATTGTATTACTGCTATTAAAATGCATTTTGGAGTGGAGGAAGTAAATCTAATTTTAATGATGTAATACTTACCTGTCACTATTGTAAGATTTTCTCCTCCCACCGTTCTTTGATGGCCAAAGCTTAGTCTGGGTCCGAGTGAAAGAGTTAGAGTATCCCGCATGAGCCGATGATGTGGTATTCAGACCGGTTCTGCGTTCGTTCTATTCTAGATTTCTATAACGTTCTATGTAATGGGAGGTTGGAATTATGAGGTCGAACGAGGAAACTTAGCGTCTAGGACGGTAAGGCAATACTGGGATGTAAGTATTACATCAATCAAATTAGTCTCCCCCCCCCCCCAATAAAAACTACATTTTAACGATTTGCAATGCCAATGTTACGATTTAGACATTGTTTTTTCTTGTATACACATATATGCGCTTATTTTTGCTACAAAAATATTGGCGGGCCCATGTGCACTTATTTGCACATATGCGCTTTTTGTCCAGGTTTTGCAATATTAGCTTTAATAAATCTTTATCTCTATTTCCTTTCCTCTGCTATTTATCTCTAATTTCAGGGACAAAGTATTGAATCAGTCCTGGTGTGAAGAGAATAATTTATATCGATTGTCCCAGAGCATGATAACAAAACTTACACAGAACATATTTCTACCGCAGAAACTTTTACATTTTATCTAATATTTTTCCAGAGTCCTAATTGAGACTCTAATTTTAATTTAATTTTCTGCCTTTCGGTAAGTATCACGGATGTAATAATTAAAATGTATTGCCGTCATATCAGAGCAAGGTCTAGAATGAGGCGTGAAGAATTCTTAATAAGGGAGACAATTTCATTATTGTTTACAGAAGCTGCATGAAAAGCCTCAATAGGATCTCAATTATTTGAATTACATAAACGTGATACAATGATCAGAACAAAATTGTTTAAAACCCATTAAATCGTACTTCGACTCAGCGAAGCTTGCAGACACACACACACACACACACTCTCTCTCTCTCTCTCTCTCTCTCTCTCTCTCTCTCTCTCTCTCTCTCTCTCTCTCTCTCTCTCTCTCTCTCTCTCTCTCTCTCCTGCTTGATAAAGTAGAATGAACACACTTTTCCATTCAGTGGCGGCGCGACGGTTCGAGGCGCCCCCGGTGGCAATGTTCTTTAGTTGCGCCCCTACTTTGCTACAGAACAGTTTTTGTCAGTTGCCAATCTCCCTCCTCCCGACCCACCCCCATCCCACCCCCTCCTAAATATGTTTTTTGAAGAATTGCCCCTGTTACACTAAGATGAAGGTGAAATACTATGCAAATTTCAGCTGCAAAAAAGCTCCCGAAGGCGTCCTCTTCGCCTGGCGCCCAGGGGCAACAGCTCCCTCCCACCCACCCACCACTGTCTCCATTCTCCGCAATGCACATCCACTACAATACATGTGAGCTCTAAGGATATATTTTAAGAGACGTATATTTACGCCATGGATGAAACTCGCCGCCAAGAATGCTGCAAATCATAACATGTACTGATATTTACATTTATTCAGTGTGCTCCAAATGTTTGTGAAAAAGGTGTATGTCGGCCGCATAGGAAATTTCCATTCTGATTTATTGGAATTACATAATTTTGAAACAGAGAGCAGAAAAGACTGATTATACATACATTTTATTAAAAACTCTCTTAATATGAATATTGTTTGCTTGCAATATAAAGTATGCACGAGTATCAAGTCATACAAATTAGAGATGGAATAAGTTTAAACTGGAAAACTGAATATTTTATTTAAACGGAATGAAATCCCAAGTATGTACCGATTTGTATTATCTTTTCCGCGAGTGAGCAGAATGTAGTGTACATTAATTTAATACCATTAAATTCGTAAATGTAGCATTGTCCACCAGTGTTTGACTTTCATTCACAGCAAATAAACTGATGATAACAACCAAGCGACAACTTTTTTTAAAGTGCAGAGGGGTATTAATTTTAATTTCATCAGGTTTATTTGAAAATAAATTTGTAAAGACTTAAAGTCTACATTTAAATATGATGGCATACATACATATAGACAGACATACATACATAAATTCAGACAGACATACAGACACACACACATACATACATACATACATACATACATACATACATACATACATACATACATACATACATACATACATACATACATACATACATACATACATACATACATACACACATACAGACAGACAGAGAGACATACAGACAGACACATACAGACATACATATATACGTACATACATGCAGACAGACAGATAGACACAGATATACATACATACCGATAGATATATAGACAGATGGGTAGACACACACGTATATACAGATATATTTTGTAAAGGAGAATGCTATAGTTTACCTGACTTACAGAAGAACATTAAGGAGACAAATAATTAAATATTGAAAGCTAACATAAAGTTCAATATCACAAACATATTTGTCATCTTTTTTTAACATTTATTGCGTAGGTTTTATCCCACTGTGTTATTATTATAATGGTGTTACAGTGTAAAAGTTCGCGATCATCCCCTTTTTTATATCAATCCCCGTCCCACGATGATTAGCACACTCGGGAAACGATTGATGACGGTACTAGGCATTGTAGACACGTTATGCATATGTCTCATTTCGTATTTAATCATCGTGTGTCCGTCGACAGTACTACTATTTGCCGTCTTAAACTTACTATCCTATACATTCTTCATAATGTTATTGACAGACACCCGATACTATACAAAGGAAGTGGTTCTTTATCATTAATTAGAAACCATAATCTCTCGGATATCGTGTTGTTTAAATTGAAACACCTTTCGAGCATTCTGTGTCAAAAGTTTTTGCCTCAGGCTTTTTATGGTATATTGTTGCATGATAAGGTTTGAGCACACAAAAAGATTTCATCCAAACCAACGATATCGTCGATTCTGGACCAAGACACTAGTTTTTACGTGCTAAATAGACACCTGTAGAGGTGGGAGAGAACACAATAAGCTAAAGCCTTTACAGTCAATGGACACTTTGTCCTCAGCAAAATTATGCACTCGGACGATATGCGGTCATTTACCTTGAGAGAGTGTCTTGATCCCTTAATTTCGACCCCAAGTTCATTTTCTGTACCACTGAAAATAAAATATTATGAATGTGTTGTCATCAAATGAAGTGATTATTTGTATATAAACTTGCATGTGCATGGCATCGATGATGTGATTAATTGTATTTAAACTTGCATGTGCGTGGCATCGATGAAATGATTATTTGTATTTAAACTTGCATGTGCGTGGCATCGATGAAGTGATTATTTGTGTTTAAAATTGCATGTGTGTGGCATCGATGAAGAATATAGAAGGGAGAAGCGGAGCAAACGAAACTATTCAAACTTAAATAATTTTACGCTTTATTACATCAAGTTGATGGAAAATTATTAAACTAACAAGCGGGTTTTATAGCCTAATGTTGAGAAAATAGTCTACATGTGATTGTTTTTATGCTTGCAAGGTTACCTGCTGAGGCGATACAAACATTACAGTGAAATAAAATGTATTAGTGATTTCTTGTCACATAACCAAGAGGTTATTGGTGTCTGTTCGTCTTTCGTATGTATACAGAAAATAATAAGGAAAAAAAAACGTACAAAATTCGAATCCAGAGGAAAGAAAATAGTACCTTTATAGCCATTAATTAAATGGCTTCAAAATTGAGGGAGTCAAGAATAACAGTGTCCGTACCAGTAAGGCTATGTGTTTAAACATTTGATCGTTTTGGGTTTCGTTCATACTTTGCTGCAAAATATTTTACGTTTTACATTATTGCATGTTTGGCTATACAATGTCAAACTATTTGCATTTTTCGTTCGTTCTGCCTGTCTCTTACAAAATCTTGTTGGCATTTTTTGTTGTTGTTGTTTTTTTTGTGTTTTTTTTTTTGTTTTGTTTTCCACGTAACATTGCCATACAGTGATAGATAATTGTACGGTTTTCAAATGGAATGATAGCTATCACTGAGTTATTCTATTACATTGTACTAATAATGTAAAGACACTATCACCAATTACTAAAGAACTGTGACCAGTTTTTAATCAGTGAAATGCCTTTTTCAGTTATATCAACTAATGAAAGGGAACAACACAAGAAAATTGAAGTCCAATTGTTACACATCACCGACTGCAACGTCATAATGTGATTGAATATTATTTTGCGGAACACTAATGGATGAATAAAGAATACAATATGGTATCAATTAAAATAATCTTTTGCATATCCGCGTCGAATAAATATTAAAATTAAATTCAACAAAATTTTTATTATTTTTGAAAGTATGTTTCTTATGTTCCAGTGTGGAGAAAGTGTATTTGGATGGCGGGTTTTTCAAGAAAACTTCGGTTCAATCCTGGATAAAAGACATTTTTCACCTGTAATTATATTGGGTTTTCATTAAATTAAATTGTGTGCAACGGACGACGTCACGAAGTTGCTCGATAATAAATGGTCCCGCATTTGATTGAGAGTTTAATTAAGACATTTTTGTCATATAAAACCATACAGGTGGCAAATTTTATGGCAATGTATGTTCATTTTCAGTAATGTTTTCAACGTGCGTAATAATTAATAATTATGTTAGCGGTTTAACTTTTAGATCTCGCACCTGTGGTTTCTCTGAAAAAGAAATTATTTAATTTGGTATATATGAAAACTGGGCTGGCGAATTTGAACCTATGAACTCCTTCCAAATTATATTATTAATGAATATTTGAAGAAACTTTACCTTAATTATTTTGCTTGTCTAAGCTCTCTGTAGAAATAAATTAACATATTATCTCTTCACTGTACCCATGTTTTGTCGACGGTGATGGAAAGTTTAGTGTATTATTGCAAATTGATTGGGTGCGTGATCTACCTGGTACCATAAGATAATGTCATCTTTTTAGAAAAACCTCGTGTAACAGAAAATATAGATCATCACTTAAGAATGAACAAAAAAACGCATTCAATTTTTACGAATAAATAGCAGACAGATAATTAGTTTGGAAGCTGAGTGCCCGGAATCTATCAATCTATCTATCTATCCATTTATCTATCTATCTATCTATCTATCTATCTATCTATCTATCTATCTATCTATCTATCTATCTATCTATCTATCTATCTATCTGTCTGTCTGTCTGTCTGTCTATATCTCTCTCTCTCTTTCTATCTCTCTCTTTCTCTCTCTCTCTCTCTCTCTCTCTCTCTCTCTCTCTCTCTCTCTCTCTATATATATATATATATATATATATATATATATATATATATATATATATACCCTAAAAAAATTAAACAGTATGTTTCTCTGTAAGAGATTAGAGTCACGATAAAATCTTGCTAACATTATAGTGTAATAACTAAGTCATTTCGAACTGCGCAATAAATATGAAATTTGACACCAGCGAACATCTTTAACTGAACGTACGACAAAACGAACATTCTATTTGTAACTGTAAACGGCATTTTTCAAATAATTTTTTTAAAAATGGGAAACGCGCTTTTCCTTCAAATAAATTGAAGCACAATTTCCGATTTTGAAAATGAACACGATAGCCCTTTTATTTCTGAGTATTGTCGCTAATTGATCTAAACTTGAGAAGTTGTCTGTGCACTGCTTGACATTGACTACGCCTGGGGCAAGGGAAGTGTGTTAAACAATTACGACAATATGGAATATCTCAATTTAAAAACGAGGGCATGATCCAAAGGGAGATGTCTCCATTTGTAGGCCTGACAGTTTTCATAATGGCGGCAGAGGTTTAGTCAGACTCAGGATATAATTTTCAACTGGAGATAATCTGAAGGACAACTTGGGAATAATATCTGGAAACTATAAAGGTACTTCACGTCTAATCTTGTTGGTGAGATATTTCTCTCATTCTTGGTGTAATTAGTCGTAGGGAAGAAAATTATCAATAAACAGAGGGCAGTCTCTTCTCATTAATAACAAATGAATTTACATGTGAAAGACAGTCTATGATGAAAATTGTTTCTTCTCATGGAAGCTTGATTTGTTCTAGATTTCTATAGAAAGGACGAAAACCCTATGTTTTGGTGGACTAATTTCCATCAGTGATATATAACAATAAGTCTGTTTAGATACCTAGGAAAATACGAGACTCATCTCTGATTGGTATGAGTAATTAAGTGTTGTACCTGTCGATCTTACCTTATTTAACAGCACAACGTTTCCGATAAGGTAAATTACAAAGAAAAAAAAAGTAAAATCAGTAACGTTTTGAGAATTAAATTATTTGTGAAGTTTATTTGCAATTTAATCTAACAAGTGCGTGTAATCGATTTGTCTGTATACAAATCATAATTTATCCCAAAATTCGTTTATTGGTAATAATTTAAAGGTATTTTTGCCCTTGAGGGATAAGGTTCTCCGTAGTTTATGGATAGGAAAATGTAAACGCTTTTATCATCACGTAAAAATTACAATTAAGGGTAATTGAAAAAATTCTGAAAGTATAGGGTACATACCCACTACATCAATCACAAATATATATATATATATATATATATATATATATATATATATATATATATGTATATATATATATATATTTTAATCGCGTTTACACATTTTAAAGTGAATAGCTATGCACAATAATGTTTGAAGATTGTAAATTAACTCTTTCTCAATTTTATCTGCTGCAGTATCCATAAAGTTATGAAAACGTTCAAATTCTTTGAATTAAATAAACTTTACGAGACTCCAAGTTTACGAAGTATCACAAACTCACATATACGTAATGTGCAAGTGTTTTTATATAACATTGTCAATTACATCTGTCATTAAAATATATGTAATGTGCAAGTGTTTTTATATAACATTGTCAATTACAGCTGTCATTCAATTTATTTTCTCTGGTTTATAATATATTGGAGTACATATACAATTTGTACCCCCAAAAAATCATATCTTTTCTGTCCCATATGTTTCATTCTTTTCAACAGCGTATTCTCCTGTATTGTTTCTGCCTGATAATCATTTGGATTAGAGAAAATCTGTTATAAATCATATGGGATTCCATATAGCTAATTACCCCTTGTGAAACCTTAAAACGATGACAGATTTGGGAAATATTTATACCCTCAGGTTAATCTTGTTGTGCAGGAAAGAACTGCTGTTGTGTTCGTAGTAATGAAACAAGTCTAAGCCGTTTATTATGCATCCTTTAATTAAGGTTTCTTGTTATCACTGTAAGTATATCTTAAATCGATAAATATGGGAAAGTGTGATGTTTCTCAGAACATCCGATTCCAATTTTAAATCCCTATCTATCTATCTGTATGTCTGTATGTCTCTCTGTCTGTCTATCTATCGATCTATCTATCTCTATCTATCTATATCTATATCTATCTATCTATTTATCTATTTATCTATCTGTCTATCAATCTATCTATCTATCTGTCTGTCTGTTTATCTATCTATCTGTCTATCTATCTATCTATCTATCTATCTATCTATCTATCTATCTATCTATCTATCTATCTATCTATCTATCTATCTATCTATCTATCTGTATGTCTGTTTATCTATCTATCTATCTGTCTGTCTATCTATCTATCTATCTATCTATCTATCTATCTATGTACCTACCTACCTACCTACCTACCTACCTATATATCTATCGAGTTATATATATATATATATATATATATATATATATATATATATATATATATATATATATATGTGTGTGTGTGTGTGTGGTGTGTGTGTGTGTTTCCGTTGTTCTATTGATTGATAGATGGATAGATATAAAGTGGGAAGATGGATAGAGAGTACGTGGAACTGGTTAATATACATTCTGATTTAAAAATAATTAGCACGAGATCTAGATGCTGGAGAAAACAATAGTTGCTTTCCCTCCTTTGCGCATTCTATCATTGATTATACGAAGTATGTAAATATCAGCTGCGAGAATAAACGGTTTAGACTCAGTTTGTTCCATTACAAATACACACACACGCACTGGGAAGTATACCAAAAGCCACTGGTATAATACAATTTCATTTTTATATAACTTTTTCTGGATATGTATAAATCATATTATTTTTAAAGATTCACGAGCGAAATTTACAATATTTAATGTTATATGACATGAAATTATTCTCTCGATTTTGAAATCTTCTCAAACAGCAAATATAAATTCAGTAAAAGGCACATTTTAAAACATTAGAATATAAATGCACATTTCTAAGATTAATCGTTTCATTAAAATCTACTAAATCCTAGGCAACAGTTTCAATCTCAAATATATATTTGTCAAACAACATTAAATCGGAGAATGGGAGTTTCATCAGCTTTAGAAATTTTAACATAGATGTACAACGCAGTAACATCAAGAATAATGCAGAAACTGGCCATTTATCAACTAATACCTGTTAACTCGAAGTCTGCTCACGTTGAAAGTCGAGAATCACGTTTTACATTCGATAAACGCTAAAACTGACAAACAAATAATACGTAATCAGCTATGGGTTTGATTCTTTACGTACATTTAAAGTTATTTGACTTTATTGGGTAAAAAGTTAGAACAACTATCGAATTAAAATACATATTTTGTATTAAATTATAGAAAATCATCGAAAATTTAGAGTCTGACCTTGTATAAATTTTAGTAAAGTTTGAATTTCCATCTAAGATTTAATTAAAAAATATTTGCTGCCCAGAATAACGGGAAATATAGCAGTTATTTAAGAAATACGGCAAAACTCACACGTTTCTAATATAAAGTTTTTCATTCTGTCCAAAATATTCAAAACTTGGTATGCTTTGGGAGGAAAATGCATCTTGATGGAATATAAAATTCATGTAAGTATGTGTCCATACCATAAAAACAGCTGTAAATCAGTATATATTCGTATATTTCTATAAGTCAGTAGGATTGGTACTAGTAGTAATTGGAATAGTATCAGGTTTTTACTTGCTCTGACTATTCGTTTTATACCATGATCAAAATAAAAACCTTGATTAGCTTCTGTGTTATTTTATATACATGCATTTATTCTTACTGAGTACATATTAAAGATAAAATTTAATGTTCTCTATAAATAATCAGTATAAAAATATTAGTTTTGTTAAATTTGATTTTAAAAAAAGGATTTAATATAAATTTGTAAAATATGTACATCTGTATAAGCATGGGCTGGCTTTTATGGGAGCAAATGCATAAACTTTGAAATCAACCTACCTACCCATCTATCTATCTATTTATTTCTTTATCTACCTGTCTATCTATCTATCTATCTATATATATATATATATATATATATATATATATATATATATATATATATATATATATATATATATATATATATATATATTCGTCTTTCTGATCGGCTCGAAATTCATTTAGATACGTCCTTTATATACTATGCACGCATATATTAGGGAAAATAATAGAAAAATAATATCGTACTGAAATGAAGCAAGGATGAAAGAACCTTAGAGGTACTTGTGAAAACAATGAATCAAAAATAAAAAATTGATTGAAGTTTTACAGCACATCAAAGGTATAAAGAAACAGTGGAAAGAATACTGAGCAAAAACATTTTCATTTATTTCTATTTTATGCCTTACAAAGTGATTTATCCATTAATTAAATGTAGACCAAATGAAAGATTATAAAACGAGCAGTCAGAAACATTTAATTTGGAAACTTATTTTTCCACGTAATCTGCATTTGATATGCCCAGTTCCATCTTCTGTGCCAACTGTTCTTTTTCGAGTTTAACGGAAGTCGTGGGTATTGGACTATTATTAATTCCACATATATGTGTAAACTGCAATCAAATGGATTCAACACAACAAATATGTATTTCTCATATTAAAAAGATCCATCTTACGATATCCTTGAACTGAATGTTCACAGCAAATATGCACGCAAGAGAACGCGTTCGGAAAGAAGATTACAGAAAAAATGAAATCGAAAATTAAAGAAAACAGCTATGAGAAACTGTATTGGAAAAATTAAGAATATGTACATGACAAATCATAACTTGGTATATATATTTGTCTTACTCTAAGTTTGGCAAATCCTTTCAACAAAGTGCAACTAAATAATATTGAAACAATAACACTTGTGTATATATATATATATATATATATATATATATATATATATATATATATATATATATATATATATATATCTATATATATATATATATATATATACATGTATGTATACCTTGATTCTAAACTACTTTTATTCAGTTCATTACAAACATTCAAAACATCTCCACATGTCTATTTCCGCACAAGCATAATCCATAGGAATCTTTTAAAGTAACGAATCAAATGCTGCAAAAAAAACCAGTCAGATTTGTCTTAAATAGACGAAATTGTAAAAATTAACCACCCTTCTGATCAAAACCCCAAAAGTTTTAAGTTAAACTCTATGCGTCACGGAAAATATTTCACGACTAGATTTTAAAAAAAAATAGACACCACAAAGTTGGTAATGTCTTCGTCAAATTTAAGTCGGGTTGCTATATTTTAGGCCTAATTATTCATTTTGGCAAACTAGAGTGTTATTGATTTCAAGTTATGAAGATAGGTAATATGCCTGCATGACACAATGGACGTAACAATATAATATTCGAAATAGTATCCATATCTGTCAACGTTTGACTTTATTCATAGCGTTTGTTTTAAAATTGGTTCTTAACTTTTAAAAAAAGTGATAGCAGGAAACAGATTAATTATACCTAAGGGCAAATGCCGGTGTTCTCATATTATATGTATATACTAACAATTAAAAAAGACACTTGAAAAGTACTTTAAATATTCATTGCCTGCTCATAGAAGAGTTATTAATTGTAGATTTTATTGTTACTGGATAGATCTTACACGCTACATTTTTTTTCTTGTTTTTCTTCGTTACGAAACAAAAAATAACAATATTATATAGGCTTGATTAGCAGAAATGGGAAGACATTTCACCAATTATGGTGAGATTTCAATCTAGCCATGTTATTCGGAAATACGTTCTCAATTCCAGTTCGAGTGGGTCCCTCTTCTATCACACACAAGTTTTCGGTATTATTCGCCATTGTATAATTTTGATTTTTTTTGTTATATTTTAATTTTGTTTCCCTCTCAATGACACTTTTAAGCTGTGTCAAAACATGGTTGTGGAAGAATACGTGGTACTCATTTTGATTCTTGTAAGGGGCATTGTGTTCGACCCATAATTGATTTTGACCAAGTGTCCATTACTTGAAATATTGAAAACCACTTAGTAAAATTAAGGTATCCCCAGGAACGCCTTACAAAAGTGTCGTCTTTTACCCTAACATCAAAGAAATGTCTCTATTAAAGAAGTCGTACCGTTTGTCAAAGCCACAGCTTTAAGAAAATAAAATTTGCACTAATGGGATTGAACTGAAACAAAAACTGTGAATTAGGTTATATGCATTGTGGTGATTATGTCTTACACTAAGTTTGGCAAATCCTTTCAACAAAGTACAACTAAATAATATTGAAACAATAACACTTTTATAAATATATCTGGGTCAAATATAACTATTATAGCCTGGTCTCCTTTGCGTTGACTTTACAAGTAACTACCCCAATGACATGCAGAATTTAGTTAAATATGCCATCAAGATGAAAATAATTCCTATCAATCAATATTGATCAATTTCAGATCAAAACTTGGATTCAACGTCTTCAACAACAAGTACTCACGGTTTGATTACTTTTCTCCTAGCCTTATTAGTGGAGATTCTTTTGTAAATACATGCATTGAAATTAACAATGTCTCTTCCACAGTTTGAATATTTAGATGATAGCACATCCACCAATGGCTATCAAGATACACGTATTTCATTTGCATTGGTTTCAGAACCATTAATTACATCGGCACGGGGCCAATATCGCGTTCAATTAATCGTCTATAGAACCTACTATGGAAACCGACCCTAAATTTTATCGATTTCGAAAGTTTGCGACTTTTCAAACGTGCCATACAATGAAGTGTATGAAATGCACCCAATAAAACAAAACTCTTTAGAACATATATCAAATAAAATTAACAACAAATTGGTTTTGGGTAGTATTGAAGATCAACATATTGTTAGAATGCACAAAGAACAAATAAAAAAAATTGTGAGATAATGAGATGGCAACAACTTAGATTGTATGTCCACAGTTTTACATTTCTGCCATGATTGTATTCTAACAAAATTTTAAAATTACTTTCAGATAGGCTCCTTTGGATACGATGCTTTTTTTTCTCCGCCGGTCTTCCTCTTTCTTTATATAAAAATCCTAATATGAACCAATATATTATTATAAATAGCGAAATGTAACTATTCATAGATGTTGCACTTATGTAGCACGTATATATATATATATATATATATATATATATATATATATATATATATATATATATATATATATATACCTTGACAATTAATATGTAATGGCAATAATAAATGTGACTAACTCATGTAAGAAGCGTGAGCAGGTATACAAAGATTCAAGTCCATATATTATGAAGTATTAATTGAAGAATGCTTTCAATTTTAATCGATATTTTAATTTAAGCAAGCACCACATCTTTCAAAAAGAATTTCATACCTTAAAAAGTCAGTACATACATCAATACATTTGATTTTTTTTTGGTAGTTTTTCTTTTCTCTCGCCTTTATTTCATTGAATTTCCATCTTGAGCTAGTTCTGAACAAATGAACACTTTTAATACCCGAGAAATTTCATATGTCCTTAACATATTTGGAATTTAGATGTTCAATTATCCATCTATCTATCTTGTATAATACAAATTTTTAAATAATAAACACCTATTCTTAATTTTCTCCTTGCCATTATCATAGCCTTTCTATTAGCCTTTCTCCTAGTCTTTCTATTAGCCTTTCTCCTAGCTTTTTTATAAGCCTTTCTCCTAACCTTTCTATTAGCCTTTATATTAGCCTTTCTCCTAGCCTTTCTATTAGTCATTCTTCATATGTTATGTTGTAATTGTTTTCAGATTTATGAAGTTGAATTAGTAACTCGTTGTTACCAGTTGCACAATAGAAACTCTTAAATATTCAGCGATTTCGTATTTTCAATGAATTTGGGACTCAGAGGTCCCTTTAAATAAATTGATAAATACAAAAAAATGTTTCAGTGAAGCTTAAAATTAGGTTCTATTTGACCAGAGAGCAATATGATATATCAAACAAGCATCCTAGATAGATCTAACAATCAGTAAAATTGGACAATCCAAATGCAGTCTTTACAGTAAACCTTGAAGTAAATGTTTTAATGCTAATCCTTCCTCGACTAATTATTCAGAATATTTGTATATCACAATAATTTTTCTCTATTTCTATTACGGCGTTAAATAAATTATTCGAGAGAGAGAGTTATATCGAATGAGAAAGATAAAGTGTAATTACCCGTGGATAAAGAAGGACTGAGAATAGTCAAACATTTCTCTGGAGAAAATGACCAATGAGTAACTGCAGAAAGATAGATTTAGTTGAAAATTAAAGTCTCATAGCTGAATACAGCAACCTTTTAAGAATAATTAAACTATAATTAAGCCAACGTGTATTAAAGAAATAACTGTATGAAAGTTGAAACATGATAGCAAAATTTATCTTTAATATAATAATAATTGAGAATATTTGGCAGTATTATTGATGTGCGAAATAACTCTGATTGGAGTTTAAATTTATTGATGTGCAAAATAACTCTGATTAGAATTTCAATTTATTGATGTGCGAAATAACTCTGATTGGAGTTTAAATTTATTGATGTGCGAAATAACTCTGATTGGAGTTTAATATGAAGGATTAAATAAATATAGAGCATTTTACGCAAAATATTTTATCGAAAGCAATAATAAGCCACACCATAATAATAAATAAGAATATATTGAATATTAAATTCTAAACTAAAATTTATTGTAAAATTTCCATATAAATCTGCCAATTATGTAGATGCTATTCGTATATAAAACCTAGAATGTAATGTGCAAGTGCTTCTAGAATTTGGTTTAAAATCCTGCCTGCATCTTTCCCGTTTCAAAGAAAAAGATTAATAATGGAATACTGTAGAAAGACCTTTTATGGATATCGAGGTATATTCTGTCTATCTTGAGATACATTATTACATTGTTATATTATATTATATTATATTATATTATATTATATTATATTATATTATATTATATTATATTATATTATCTTATATATATATATATATATATATATATATATATATATATATATATATTTACATACACATATACATATATACATACATACACACATATTTATATATATAATATATATACATATCCATATGTGTTTATATATATATATAGATATATATATTCATAGAGAGAGACAGACAAACAGACAGAGACAGAGACGGAGAGTGAGGTTTAATCTCATTGCAAAGTTTAAACTTTGCGAAGATTAAAAATGAAAATAAGACGTAATATTTATGATTGTTATTATCGGAGTTGCTTCGCCAAAAATAATTCAGTTGTACGTAGTGAAAATTCTCCTTCCCCTGAATGGAAAGCCGAGTTGAAAGTTAAACTTGAGGCTGGATTTGTTGCATAAACAGAAAGTCATTACCAAATATTTTCACTTTTACTTTTTCATGTGCCCATATACTTTTCTTTGGGTTTCATTTTAATTCTGTGAGAATTTTTTTCAACACTACTCAAGTTAAGACAATTTCAGTATTTATGTGTGCAATCAGGCACAAATGGCAAATTAAAACTTGTATGCAACAAGCAGCAAAATCACTAATTAAGCTGGCATCTAACAAATTGGATTCCTTTAAGATACAGAGTTGTCGTTCCTAGCATATGTAGAAATTATAATTATAATAGCAGACGATAATAAAAAAATATAGTTTTCTTGCAATACGGACAATTTTTAGCGGTAAGTTCCTGGTCAGCTCATAGCGTTTTATGACCTACATTGAGAAATTGCATTATAGACGAGCTTTCCGCCTTTTCGAAACTAAGTCCATGGCTATTTATGAACCAACCATTAAGAGACAATAGTATACAGACTTGGACAGTTTCAGTGACCATTGTATACAGACTTGGACAGTTTCAGTGACAATAGTATACAGACTTGGACAATTTCAGTGACAATAGAATACAGGCTTGGACAGTTTCAATAAAGTTGATTTTGAAGACATTCCCATTTTTATACTGTTTATACCTTGAATTGTGATATGGTTTAAATCTTGGGAAATGACAAGTACCATGAAACAAAGAATTTAGTACAATATCTAACAGTTTGACCGGTAAATGTGTTTCCCTTTGCTATTGAAAATATTTTGCTCAGTCTTTTATAATATATGGTTATGTCGCAAATAGGGGACACATTTTCAGAAAGAATTATCAAGCAAATGGACTGATGAATTTATTAAGAGAAAACGTCCCTGTGGAAATATACTAATAAGACCGACACAGTCGGGCGACCCACTATGACCATTAGGATTAAGTCCCTTAAGCATCTAGTCTGTGAGAGTGACCCTTCCCATTAACTATTATACAGCGAAGTTATAGTGTTGGATTATCTAATAGTTCTTTGCCAAAAATAGAACAAGTACATCAAAATGGGGAAAAAAGTGAAAATAAAGGCTGGATGAATAGTGCAAATAGAAAATCTTTACCAGACATGCGCATAATCGCTTCTTTACGTGCCCATTCAATTTTGGGGCTTACAGTTTCTTTCAATATTACTATTTTCTAAAGTATATGTACCAAAATATGTACATAATATGCAATAAAGAATAGAGAAGAGCTGATAAGTTTATTAAACAAAACACACAACCAGTACAATGAGAACAATAAATTCAAGCTTTCATTTAATAAATCTGATTTATTTAAGATACATAACTGCCATTACTGATACATACATTTACACTATTTTCATATAGTAGCGTACTCTCGATGAGTGGTAAAAACCTGTACGTCAAATTCAACTGCTATATATGAAATATTGGCTGTAAAATGAGTCAAACTAGACTCTCATTATTGGCCACAATCTAGAAATTCACAATTATAAACGAAAACGATAATAAATGATTAAACAGTTGTTTAGGTTTTTCTTGGGGACCTTTGGAATTAAGTTCAATGAAGACATTTTTTCAGTATCGAATCTCTCAAACAAAATAAAATTGGAAATAAAGAGACTCTGTTGAACAGAAGCTGTGATATACTGTTAAGGTGAAAAGTGTAATGGTCTAAACTGCAAAATTTCGTGATGGATGAAATAAACGCCCTTTTGAGAATTAGTCTACTTTTGAAATTTGTTTTATAAGCAATATAGTAAATATATTTTGACTCTAATAACGTGTTCATTTTATACCTTTTACATGTTGAATTGCAATATGATTGAAAATTAACATTATATACCCTTCCTAAGACTAACCATTTTATGTAATATTTGACAGTTTTTCCGAGAGATCAGTCATTTTATGTAATATTTGACAGTTTTTCCGAGAAATCGCCGGAATGATGCAAAGTAAAAAAGGGGAAATCGCCGGAAAATGGCGGAGAACTTAGTCGAGCGCCGAAGTACCCTAAATATTTACATAACATGACAAAAGCAATATGATATCTTTATGGAATTATTCGCGCAAGTTAAGTATAGAAAGCGTTCGGATAAGTTTAAACTTACAAAGAAAAAAGGAATGTTTCGGTCAAGGATATATCTCTGTAATGAATGCTGTAATGATGTGTGACGTCACATAATGTCATTTGGCAAACAATGTACATGTACAGTATATGCAATGGTGGCATCAGTAGTATTCCGAAGTGTTTTTTCCAATTATTGTAAGAAAGGCCCAAGCGTGTTCTAATTTATGTCGCACATAGAAGACAAATTATCAGATCGAATTAGAAGGAATAGGTTATTTAAGGTCAAAATGCTAAAGTTAAATAACTTGTCAGTCCGTCTGTCAGCGTCCTTTCTAGTCTAATTAAGTTCATTTGATGTAAAATGTAACTGTATAATCGGCTAATCATGGACCTGAACAATATTCATGATGGCTGTTTTGAGTAGAAGCTTGCATTTATGTTTATATTTAATGAGCAACAAAGAAAACATTCTTTGTGTTAGCACTTACGATTGAGCTAGATGATATGATTCAACACAATAAGATGAGATACTTGACGAAAGTTTAACAAAAGACATATTTCTATTGTAAATATGGTAGCGAACTGCATTATAACTTATATGACTGACGTATTTCTTTTGTAAATATGGTAGCGAATTGTATTATGGCTTATATGACTGACATAAAGAATCGAAAAACAAAATAGATACAATATATAAGATGAACGTAAGGAATCGGGTCAAGAAGTCAGAGACTCATTCGTAGAAAAACAGGATGAATATTTTAAAACCCCAATTAATGGAGATCAATAAATTTCACAACAACAACAGAAGAAAAAAGAGATTATATGGATGATGATATTGACCAGAATAATTATTTTCAACTATTGGGTAAATAAAAGAGTTTTCAGAAGAAACCAGCTCTTAATGTACTTGCACTGCGAGAGTCTGTAGCAGCGGAAGACTTGAGCGGAGTCACCCATATCAAACAATAAGACGAGATATAGGGTGAATACAATTAATTGTAAATAAACGGATACAAGATTTATGTATTCAGCTAGAACTTAGTATCCAGTTCCACTAATAAGCATCTGTAGGTGATAACTGGAAACTCAGATGTTAAAACTTATTTGAAAGACAGAAAAGATGTTTAAAGACATGAAAATATATTACTCCGAGGACAAATTCTTTTTAATTCAACCCTTATGATATATTTCAACAATATACTCTATTTCGATTGTGATGATAGTTGTTACAGATACCAAGGCAAATCCAATATGAAATTCTGGCCAAATAAGATACACTGGGCAATTTATCTAGAAACAGAAGGATGTGGAATATCATTGTGGCATTTTTATGATCCTAGTACACCAGAATTAGTAAAATCAGTATATGGATTTCATATATACTTACAGTTCAAAAATATATCATCAGAAGCTGCTGTTCCTGTACCAGATATCGATGCTTTAGCTCTAATAATAATAACATAGATCTGTAAAAATACCAACACATATATAAATGAATTAAAATGTTACCAAATACAGATTTCAGATTTAGTATATGGAAGAATGATCCTGCTGTTTCACATCTCAAAACGTATTAGACTGTTTGGAAAGATATAAATGATGAACAGAAGCAAAGGCTAAGAGGTGATGATAGAAAGTGTTGTGAAGTCAGGTGCCTGGAGTAAAGTTATAGTTATGAATATATTAACAAACATATTGATAGAAATATTGAGAAAAAAAACCCAGAACGGATTTTTGGCTGCAAAATAGTGATGGATTAACAGAATCAGGAGTATTGAAATTAAATGGAAGCATCAAAAGTTATGTATTAAATATGTTATCATCACAGAAAACAGAACATTAGTACTGAGTTCACCAGAAATTGTTAGAGAAAGTTTTTCTAAATTAATTGATCAATTAATTGTGGCATCCAGTTAACCTCTGTAAGTATGCCGTTGAAGGTGATAAAATACAAAAAATACCTAACAATATGACAACAAGGGAGGCTACAATGATGAGATACCATAATTTAATGACATCAACAAACTATATGTAAATTGTGTTTAATGATATTAACAATATGAAAACTTCTAATAAGGTTCCAAAACCTGTCAACGGTGTAGTTTAGTATAGATAATAAATGGTTGATGGTAAGTATCAACACAATAATAACAAGATATATGTTGCAAATAAGCCAGAAGAGCAACAAATTGAAAATTTTGATAATTTAATTTAAAATATAAAGGATAACGATAATCATTTCATACATTGCACCGCTTATACTATGTTATTAATTACTATTGGTGCTGGTTTATTGTAATTACAAAGATTTTACATGCATCTTACCCATTAATCACGCCCTGATAATTCTATAGAACTAAAACATACACAACGGTCAATGTAGTACATATAATTACAAGCGGGAAACATATTCTGCATTTACATTGCAATGGAAACTTGGTGCACACAATTCCGTGCCAATCCGTTCCTGTTCTTCATAATACCCTTTGAGGGTTTGATCAAACATGAATGACAGCGCTTTTTTTTTTTTTTTTTTTTTTTTTTTTGCTTCTTTAAGCAACTAATCTGTTGCTGTCGAAATCAAGAAATAAATTAAAGAATATATTCATCCAACAGCAGCAACTAATCTGTTGCTGTCGAAATCAAGAAATAAATTAAAGAATATATTCATCCACCAGCAGCAACTAATCTGTTGCTGTCGAAATCAAGAAATAAATTAAAGAATATATTCATCCACCAGCAGCAACTAATCTGTTGCTGTCGAAATCAAGAAATAAATTAAAGAATATATTCATCCACCAGCAGCAACTAATCTGTTGCTGTCGAAATCAAGAAATAAATTAAAGAATATATTCATCCAACAGCAGCAACTAATCTGTTGCTGTCGAAATCAAGAAATAAATTAAAGAATATATTCATCCACCAGCAGCAACTAATCTGTTGCTGTCGAAATCAAGAAATAAATTAAAGAATATATTCATCCAACAGCAGCAACTAATCTGTTGCTGTCGAAATCAAGAAATAAATTAAAGAATATATTCATCCACCAGCAGCAACTAATCTGTTGCTGTCGAAATCAAGAAATAAATTAAAGAATATATTCATCCACCAGCAGCAACTAATCTGTTGCTGTCGAAATCAAGAAATAAATTAAAGAATATATTCATCCACCAGCAGCAACTAATCTGTTGCTGTCGAAATCAAGAAATAAATTAAAGAATATATTCATCCACCAGCAGCAACTAAAAACATGATAAGATTTTCTGCCAAAAACGAAACAACAATAGCACTCCGAATACAAAGACAGAAACCAACGTTGCTATTGTTAGCGGAAAATATTTGTAAAAATTACTGGAAAAACTTTAACTGATAAGGATCTGGATCAATTAGATGAAAAGAAGTTGACCAAAACTTACTAAATATTTGTTGCAGCTAGATCAGCAAAAATCTCGAAATGTATGTAAGATGGTGTGATTTGTGGAGCAACAACAATTTTCAGTAAAATAGTTCCAATAGATAATGTACAGAAATTACAAAATTACTTCATGGATGATTTTATGGTAGCTCAAAGTATAAGTAATAGTAATGGATTTCTATTGATGAGGTTAGGATTAACACTAGGAGAATTGTATGCATCAGTGATAACAGCAAAACATATTCAGATTAAAACGTCTGATCCTTGGGAGTTAAACGAAGAAGTAATTGTTCCAGAGATTGCTCTAAAAGCACAAATAATAAACAATTAAATGTGCATCAGTTGTTACTATAGAGAAGTCATAGTTTATATGGGCATCAGTTGTTACTATAGAGAAGTCATAGTTTATATGGGCATCAGTTGTTAGTACACGGAAGTCATAGTTTATAAGGGCATCAGTTGGTCCTATAGAGAAGTCATAGTTTATATCTGCATCAGTTGTTCCTATAGAGAAGTCATAGTTTATATGGGCATCAGTTGTTACTACAGAGAAGTCATAGTTTATATGGGCATCAGTTGTTACTACAGAGAAGTCATAGTTTATATGGGCATCAGTTGTTAGTACATGGAAGTCATAGTTTATATGGGCATCAGTTGTTACTATAGAGAAGTCATAGTTTATATGGGCATCAGTTGTTCCTATAGAGAAGTCATAGTTTATATGGGCGGAACAGCTTTAAAAACAATGATAGTAGCACTAAATATCTATATCTTGTACAGATTCTTTACATGTATGGAAAATCCGGATTTAAAAAGCGAAACTGTCTTGACATCTCAAAATGTTTATTGATTTATCTAATAGTCGGACTTGTTATACTTTTTTGATTTATTATCCTCAGGAAAACATTTCTGGTAATCATTCAGTTAAATACAATTCTTTGTTGTTGATAATTATTTAAATTTTATTTCAAAATGGGAACGAAATAATCAATATGAAGTTCACCTTCACCGATGTTCTGAAATATTGTGTAAAATTCCGCCATTTTTTATAATAATCCCACAAATCTAGTCTAATTAATTCATGTGTTATCATTTATTTGCTGTTATTTTTCAGTGCCATATGAATATATTTTTTTTTGGTATTCAATTGAATTTTTTTTCTTTTTCATCTACTTTTCTTCGTTCTGATATATTTCTTGACTTAATTGTTCTCACAGTCATTACCTTTTCCTGATATGTTTGTGTGATCAATCAGATTAATAATCTCACAAAATTGTACATTTTGCTTCTTAAGCGCATCTATTTGCTGTTCTGAAATTCTGTACATGTTCACTGTAACATGTCTTGCATTAAGATCTACATTATGAAACCCATTAACGGGTTTTGTTGGTGTACACTTACTACAAAACTTAGTATCAACCATTTGTTGTACTAACTTAATAGTCAATGATGATGTGTAATCATGTTGATAGATAATTTAATTAAATCTTAAGCCATCTTGTTAGATAATTTAGGTGAATCTTAAAATCTAGTTGAGTCATCTTGCAAGATATATTTTTAAAAATCTTTAAAACTAAATGAGTACAAAGAAAAAATGGAGATAGGACCAACACCTGTTGAACCATCTAAAGGAACAACTCAGATAACCAAGACGAAAGATCCAAGTAGAATAGCTTTAGGTAAACAACTAGGATTAAAATTTCAATATATTCAGAGGATTATGGTACTAGCTTCTATCCAGATAATAACAGTATTACATTTATTTTAAACATATTTGGTGGATTATTCATAGTTTCACGTGTTGGAGATCACTTCCTAACATGATTAAGCCACCAGTAATTACTGGGACGAACGTTGTCAGAACAAACACTGGAATATTATTAAAACAAACAGAATACCAGAAACGTTATAAATTTCCTATTAAATAAAAAAGAGAATGACAACCTAATTTTTACCAGTTGAACAATAAACGAATTTATTTGAGGATCTAGGAAAGTATGCTATTAACCAAGCATGTACGGTTTCTGTATTCACCTAATTAAGTATTCCATTTACTATAGTTTATAACAAAAGTCTTACTGGTCTCAGATATGAACCGTCATCACCAACCTAAAATGAGTACCTATTTAGATATTGTTCCTGCAGGAATTCCTGCTATGACGGTTAACGAGAAATTTATCAATTCAGTGGTTAAAAGCATCATAACAAGGATTAATATATAGTTTGATATTAAATATAACGAATGGATTTGAGTTTTAAGTTGATTCTGAAGATCTAATATATTTGTCTGAAATGTAAAGAACTTTATTATGAAAATAAATGGAAAGATTAGATGAAATCAAAAAAAGACAGATTGATTTACAAAATGATATAGATCACTATAAAAGAGTAAGAAGCAAGTACAATACTTGCATACAAGTATTGAACTGGTTAACTGATTAGAATGTGGAACAGCTGCAGTTGGAGGTAGTATTCGTATAGTAGCTAGAGCAACAGGTATAGCTAGAGCAGCTACAGGCTTAATTTTTCAAGTAACATTTGCTTCTATTGGTTGCACTTTGGATGGTATGCTAGAAAAGGGCATAAAAGACAAAAATGATAGTCAATACGCTCACAAAACATAATGAAATTGTTGGAACAGAATCATCCAAACTGATTGATTTTGAAGAATTGATCAGTAAACCTTTATCTGATAATATAAGATATTTGGAATAAGTTTCATTGATTATTAATGAACATAGGAAGTACAGGGATAGGAAGGAAGAGTTTGATCAAAATATGCAACAATAAAATGATTTTTTTAGGAGCCAAGAAAATATTTTATGAGAGTAAACCCAACAAAAACTCTGCGTTGAGATCCTATATTGATAATAGAGATGGTAATTACTATATTTCATTACAAAAGTCTGTTTCAAGTTGAACAATAATATTTTCTTTTATTCCAGTAAGAAGAATGAAAGGAAAATAACATTTCCTGGTGGACATTACAATTTTAAACCACCGGGCATATATGAAAACAGTCAAAGAAAATATTGGTGAAGAAAATATTGAAATGTAATGTTATTGACTAAAACGTTACCATACCGCCATCAAATTGATTGTCTGTTTTCATAACTGAGCACACTAAGATATTCCTAGGTTTTAACTCTCCATTAACCATAAAATCGGAAACAACTTCCGATAATTTTTGTCTATTGTTAACACCCAAAGTATTTTTTGTATATCTACAGGAAATTGAGAACAGACAAACACTTCTAAATGATAAAGCAAAATATGATCTTGCTGTATTTCCGGGAAGAAATTCTGTTCATGGAGTTATCAGCAGATTAACTATTTCAGTAATAGATGAGAATGATGCAATAATAGATTTCAGGGGAGGATTAATAACTTAACAGTTTTCAGTACATTGATTACTATTCAATAAATGCGAACTATCTCAGAGCATATCTAATTGCATCACAGATTAAAAATTATTACAAAATACCTGCTGTATGACAAATTCAGTTTTATCTGCTGGTACAACTACTGATATCAATGTTAATAATTTCAGATGAAAACAATTTTTGTGAACCAACAGATAAATTGGATGCAACTAATAGAGTCTATGTTAAAAAAACAAGAGTTCGTCAGGTTGTTAAAAGATAGCTGAATTCAGGACAAATCTTTTAAATGAGAAAATATAGAATCAAGAGGATTTACAAAAGAAGAAGAAGGATTCAAGAATTAATGAGCTACAAAGACAGATTAAATGATAACAAGAAATCAATAACTGATACTCGGGATTCATTCACTGAGAGAACAAAAATATTATCACAAGCTATTCGGGATTTACTAGAGATTGATATTACAAAACCAGCAACCTAAGAGGTTGAGCAAATAAGACAGAGAATTAATCAATGAGTTGAACTATTTAAAAGCTGATATAAGATAATAAAAAGGAGTTCAGTGGTAGATTAAAAGCTATCCAAGCAAACATTTGATGAGTTGATAAAAGGAGCAAGAAAGAGAAGTACTACACAACAATAAAGATATTGAAAATATCAACAATATATTTGTACAAATTGGTAATTTGATATCAGCAAACACACATTTATTAAATCTCTCCAATCTGAGTACACTGGTTACAAAACATTTTCAATAAAGCTATTGATGATATAAAAATCAAAAATATACATAGAAGTAAATTCAGTAAAAGTAAGAACATCACTATGAGTCACAGATTTAAATGATGAGATATATAAGTTTTATGTGTAGTCCAGAAATAGAGAAAATAAAATGCTAGAACTAGAGAGAAGGATAAATAATATTGTTGTCTGTCTAAAGAAACCATTGAACAGTATAAGGATTGGATTAATAAAACAATATATGAGAATGTGTACATAGCCCTATACAAATTTCTGGTTGACAAAGATTTTTTTTCAGTATTGCTGCAAAAATGAAATAAGTGTACTTGATGAAGATTATTTAACTCAAGTGTTAACTCCTGCTGTGAATCTAGTTAATATAGTATTAAACACCTGGAGGCAGAAGGATGGCTAGCGTTTTTTAGTGAGCTAAAAGATGTTCCTGCTAATTCTCTTTCTGCTTTGAGAATAAGTATAGCTGGAATTTATTTATTTGATCTACAAAAATAATAATAACACATGTATTTATACCTGGTAGTAAAACTCATTTTGTTCTCTGAAGTTAGTAAAAACAGCTATATATTCAAAAAGAAAATTTCTTTTCGTTGTAATAAATATTCGTGCATATTAGTTGAGTTGATAAAATTGCCTAATTTCTATATATTTTAAATATCCAGCAAAACATAATTAGTTATAAAAACAATTGGTTTAAAATGTGTTATTTATAAATGAGTACTATAGTTGCTTCATTTGTTTTCACTGTAACTGGTCTCCTAGCACAGTAAATTGGTGTTGGTGGTTACAGAGAAGAAACCAAGAAAAGAGAAATAGCAAGGTTTGCATATCAAAAGATAGTTGATGAGTATAATGAGAATGTAAGAAAGTAAATGATTTTATGAATAACAAATTGTTCGAGGAAAGATTAATAAGTTGAAGAATATGTTATATTGCAGAAGCTGGACAGTCATAAAACGTATGTCAGATGACTAGTCAGGGAGAATTTTGTGATGAAAGCAAACCACTAATCTAGATGTCTTCAGAGGAACCCCAGTTAACAATAAAAAAAACTTGTTGGCAGTCGGGGAATTTGCTCTGGTGTCGGCTGTGAAAATATCGATCTCAAGCCCATTTCGTTCAAAGAGATAAACACAATTGTATGTGTATAAAGTGGACCATTTATAGCTCAAATATGTAAATATGAATGCAGAATGACAATACAGCAATTAGAGTGGCCACAGCATTAGCTATGGGTTCATAACATGAGTTTATGGAAAACAAAATTGTGATTCGCATGTAAAACAATGATCGAGTTCTTACGACTTATCAAATATATTAACCTGAGCTAAGGAAATGGAACAGTCTAGCAAGAATATATTCTAAGTACTGCTATCACTCATTATATAAACTTTGTGTATTGAATTCTGACATTTATAGATCGGTCTACACCTAAGTCTTTGTTGATAGATGTTACAATGTTATAAGGAAACGTAGATTTACTGCGGGTTTAATATTTAACAGTGTACTACTACCACACAAGCAGTCTCCTCATTTGCAAGTACACCAGATAGTTCACAAGAACATGCCATCATCTTCTCTCTGCTCCTACTTCTCCTCCTCGTGCAATGAGTTCACTTGTTCCATGTTGTCCCACGCCTCCCCATGCCAAAACAGCCACATATGTCAGTGCAGCTAAACCGTGCTTTCCGATAGGTGTACTTTGCTGTTTGGCATCTCGTCTTGGTGCATCCACACTCCATCAAGTGGAGTCCAGACTTTGGTGCTGGAATTTGCATGGTCATGACTGGAACCCAATATTCTCCTTCTAATTTCCAGCCATATTCTTGTGGTGACATGATCTCGCGGTTTGTCATTGTTCCAGATATTGGCCAGGTAGCGAACCTATAGAATTGCTTAATTTAGTGTATCCTATGTAGGTGGTAGCCTTTCTAATTGTATGTGCGTCTTTTTAAACAGCAACCACCTCAACTTCTCCTCCTTTAAGATCTGAGTTTGAGGTAGGTACACCTTACAGATAAACTGCTTGATAGCAGAAAAGGTGTCATCAGTAGACACTAATTTTGCGCGCAGACTTGCAGGTGCGGCTATGCTGTCATCACTGGCATGTTGAAAACCGTTACAGAAAGCTAGTTTTCCTTTTTCAGCAAAAACAGCCTATATGGTTGCCACCAATGCTGCCATGGAATCCTGGCAATGTGGCAGCCTTGCTAGGTTCAAGGGCTTCATAGATGGGTCTCAGTGGGATGACGCGGTGCCTCTGACCAGTTCTGATTACAAAGTTGGTGTCCTTGCAAACTTCTGGATACCGTCGGATAGACGGCACACATATGTCAGTATCTAGTGAGTGAATCATCATGCTTGAAAGGGCTGTTGCATCAGCGGTATGGCGTAGCAGCTTTGTATTGGCTTCTTCTTGATCACTTTGAAGGTGGCTTATATCTCTGTGAGTTGTCCTGTTCTGAGACATGCCACAACCATGTGCTTTTGCGTGTGCCTTCTCCAGCATCTTCTCAGCCAGGTAGCAGGTGAGTTCCATCTTCGTCTTCACATCTGACAAGAATCGCTTCATAGGTACCTTTGTTAAGTTTGTTGTAGCCGTTATGTGGCATAGACAGGACTTGGTGGCTTGACTGTTGGCTTGAGGCAGTTCAAGAGTGCAGTTCCTTCATCGAGCGCTTTAGAGCTTGGCCAGTCAGTTCTAGCTTTGATGTCTCGTCTTTAGGTTGACATCTCTGGTAAATAGCCATGGCAATAGCATGATGGAGTCGTTTTCCATCAGAGATGTCTTCTGCAAAGTCAACATTGTCAAAAGGAAAGATGACATGCCTTCCGTGAACGAAATCAGGGGGGCAAGTAAATGCCATTATTGACCAACATTTTCTGGACTACAGTTGCGGCTATCTGCCCTTCCACTTGCAGGAGTCTGTTGTATTCAACTGAAATCCCAAACCTATGCAAGATGTTGATGATTTTCTTGCTTCGAATGGCTTGATGAATGGCTGTTCCAGTTGCTAACTGCTATGGCATTTCACGTGTTGGTCTGTGCTTACTTTTTGCCGGATTGATGCATGGTCAGGAAAATCGTCACTGTACTTTGTGTTAAGTTCCTGGCATGCTTGTTCACTTGTGAAGTCTTCTTATCAGTTGATAGAATTGTGTTTGGTCCCTGAATGACCCACCGATAGAATCTGTACAGCTCTTTTGGTAAATGTTCCTCTGTAACATCTTTAAGTGAACCAGAGTGGATAATGGATGAAATCTGAAACACATAAAAATTATAGAGCAAACGGATTAATTTATTATGTTGAATTCGTATAAAATACTATGCGAAAATTCACAAATCAAGTGTTTCCTACACTGACTCATCACCATGACCGAAGCAGATTCACAGACTGCCAAATTAATTTTTTTATTATTATTTTAAAAAATTTTTTTTTTGTTTATTGGGGTCCCTTAAGACATCTAGACTAGCGGCTTGCTTTTATCACAAAATTCCCACGGGACTGTATTTCATGGACCATGCTATCTGACTTGACTGGAAGAATCCACACATTAAGCATATTATTGTACCATTGCAACCAGAAATGGACGCGTTTTATAAACCATCTAAAAACCGGAAAATATATGCATAACTATTTGAATCCATGCAAGAAAAACAAAATCACCAGGTACTAAAAACCGTAACCAAACCTTTCATTGTACAACCCGTGTCGCCCTTCAGCAAATCATAATGCCACTCTCCAGGAATTTATTCTAAAACTTCGTCCTTATATGCTGATAGATAGTACCAGGATCAGCTTCTTTATGTTTTTATGAAGTAAAGGGAGAAACATGAAATTTTGTAGCAAATAACATTGGTAGAGGTTTTGTTAAATTATTAAATTGGATTATTGATCTTATACTATTATCGATATAACTTATGCAAATATTTATAACATTTACAAAGAGTTATGGTTACATACATTTCTATAAACAATAAAGTATGGTTATAATGGCAAAGACATCGAGGAAAATAAGATCAGGAATATACCTTCCTTTTGCTCAATAGAGACAAAAATACTCTAAACCAACACTAAACATTGTATATGGTAAGAAATTCAAACTTCGGTTTGAGCATGACATTATCAAACATCACGTACCAATATTTATATGTGCTTTTCCTCGAAATATCTTGTTCGGGATTACTCTAGCACCAGCATCAGAAGTAATAAAAGTAGCAAATCAGGATTTTTAAACGGAGGAAATTTGTATAAAATAATATACAATTGCATCTGATGTATTTGCTCAGTCAATTTAGGACAAATATGGGCTTATATTTAAATATTGTTATGATTACTAGTATATAACAATGGAGGGATTTATTGAGACACAGCCAACACATTTGATACTGAACAGTCCTAAAGGACCACTAAAGGGTATCTTTATATTGTGTCAAAAAAAAGGAACTGAAAAGAATGAACTATTTTTCAATCCGGCAATTGAATAAGTTGGTATCAATATTGAGAGAGTACCAAATCATGTATTCGCGCAGTGATACAAAAATGTGCATCAATATTTGAAAAATTTCAGAAAAACTATGAACACAGTATGGCAACAATGTCAGACTTCTACACCAAGTATCATTTTATATGGAATGATCTGAGGCCAACTCATGATCATGATCTTCGTGAATTTGGTCTGAGGTTAAAAAATGTTCAACAGGGAATATTGTTAAGAACTGAGAAAACAATGGGGTATTGATGCACACATGATGTGGCTTTATTTGTTTCTGATGGACAGATTGTGTTTGAGTATAATCAATTGAAAAGCATCTCATTAATAAATGGGTGGATACAAATATCAAGAATGTTTTAAGTGTACTAAGAACGGAGCTCAAGATTTCAATGCAATTACTGAGTGTGAAATCTGTTAATAGGAACTGATAATAAACTCTGAGGGAAGGAAATGTAATAAATCGCTCAATACAAATAGTTATCAGAACAAACTTGCTTGCCTAAAGAATATAGTATGCAGATTTATAACAAATATATTACCAGAAGATCTGATAAAAGAATTGGGATATCCTAAACATTTAGAAAATATTAAAGGATAAATATAACAGAAAAAATTACAAATAATCTTTTTAGATTTATTATTGAATGAAAAACCAGAAATTGCATCGTCCCCCCCCCCCAAAAAAAAAAAAAAATATTGATAGCGTGTATACAATATTTAAAACCTTTATAATTTTTATTTTTAGTCTTAGTATCCTGATAACAGTATGAACTATCTATTCTTTTTGAACAAACTATTTAACTCTCTAGGTATTAATTGTAATATAAGTACAAAAAGGTAAATATACAAATACTTTTATTTGGAAGGAATTTATGGATATCCTGATGGAGTTACATAATGATATTATTAAATAGTAATTAGAATATACAAATAAATATATTATCATGTACACAAAATCGTGATAATGCACTGGAGGAATGAACTATTCAATATGATTATTTGTGGGGTTACAAATTGTGGACAAACAAAATTTGTACTAAATTTGTATAAAACAGAATACAACAACATTTAGGAAAATATTGCAATAATCTATGCTGGTTATGTATGCAATATAATTTATGTCAGAAAATGGATTCATAATGATACTAGTATATAGATCCAGCAGAATAGTTTAATGTTTGGTTAGATTTCTTAGTAAAATAATTTTCTGACACAGAATAATCTGTGTATAATTGAGGATTGTGCAAATTTTGGATGATATTAAGAAGAAAGAAACAAGCTTAGTAAAACTAGCATTCAGAGGAAACCACTGTAAGATTTCTGTATAGGTGATTGCTAAGAAATATAACTCATCAGATTAAAGTTTTACAGAGAATATAATTATGATAGTTGTGTTTTATTCTAAAGACAAGAAATCTATTGAGAGTATATTCACTGAAAATAATATCGTTTCATATACCATTTAGAGTGAAATAATAAAAAAATTAAAAGAAACAAATCAAGAATAATTTGGTAAGGCGACTAAATAATCCATTTTCTTATTTTATTTTATAGCGACCATGCGCAAAATTTCTTGTTTTTGTTTACAACATATCTCTTATTATCTGCTGTTGATAAAGCTTATTATTTACTGTTATTGAGTATGTATATATGTATATATATATATATATATATATATATATATATATATATATATATATATATATATATCTATATATATATATAATGCTCAGACGATCTAAAGTAGTTAATTTACTCATAATAAACGTTTTTATTTATTCATGTTTCCTTATATATGCTAAACTTTTATTTCTTCTTTGTTACATGTATTTTTTATACCGTTGCAGACTTGGGTTTTTTCAAATATCAGATCTGAATGCATCCAATTTCTATCTCAAACCAGCAAATTCCAAACTTTTTGTACTTCACTTAATACATCCTTGAATAATCATGGACATTTTTATTTACCAGTGGTACACCAACAATATTATCAAGTGAATAATCAGTAGTATATAGTAGTATAAAAAAATTATAGTTATTGTTATATCCTTATAAAAGTTTTGGCTTTGATACTAACACACAGAGAATATGTATCTGTCATCAATAATCTGATTTTTTGCCATAATTTTTTTTCAAACGTTACAATAGAACCAATACATTAATCTTTTACTTTTTTCTAGCATAATAATTTATAAGTCCACCATATATTGGTTTATTTAGTGTTTTCTTTCTATTTTTGTAAACCTATTAGGACAAGATCCTTATCAATAATTGTCCAGTTGTTTCCAATATTATGGGTGACGTTTCTTAAAATGTACTTAAACTTGCTCGTTTTCTGGTATTCTCTATCTGTTTATCAAACACTGCATTGCTCGTCGGCATAAAAAAATTCGAAATTTGTTGTTACTGGTGTTCTGAATCTGCACAATATATTTCTTTAGCCAAGCTTTTTCGATAAAAGTAATAGCTCTTTGAATTTTCTTCAATTTTTCTCCCAGATGCGGCAGATTGTAACGGCCCGCGTCCCTATTCAGCGTTGGTTTGTGAGCACGGATGTATGTAGATTCTTTAACCCCCCGATCAAACCATGATTGTCTCGATCTAAGATATTTACTGAGTCCCAAGATACCTTATGGCCCGGGCAAACTGTGTGGATGTGTCGTGATACCTCAGAGGAATTTGAACTTGGTCTTCTATGTTCGTTGAATCTCGCTTTCAATGTCCTTTCCGTTTCCACAATGTAGTTGTGATGGCACTGACTGTCACCTTGTCCATCACACTTTATGTGATAGATAGGTCCACAAATATCTTTCTTATTAGACTTATCCTTTGGGTGAACTAGCATCTGTCTTAGGGTCCGGTATGGTTTAAAAGACACATTAATTTTCTGTCGCTGAAAAACGCGTTTTTTAGTTATTGGTCTCATTAATCATTGATTTTTCAAACTAGTCAACAGCAAAATCTTTTGAACATGATATATATTTCTCATCATTGTTTGGTATAATCATTCATTTTTGTTTCTGGATCTTTTTAGCCGACATCTTTGTAAACAAATGAAAATCATATCCATATAGATTGATTGGAAATTTATCCATCAGATTTTAATCTTAATGAGCAGCCCTTCTTTATTTTTCTGTTAAATGATCATGATCCATAACCTTTGTAACATGCTCCTTTATTAATTTCTCACAAATATCATCGAAATTCTTTTCATGAGTCATTTGCAATAATATTGGTACAGCATTTTTTGGTCCAGTCAACTCATACACTTGTTTTGTAATATGTTTTAGCGTATCATATGACTGTTCTATACAATCTTTTCCTCCATAGATAAAAGTATTTTTTTGTTTCAAAAATAAATAATTAACTGATTTTACATAGAGTCACTACTCCCACTTGGTATATGCTTCGCGGTTTTCATGGACTCTGATATTCTACGATCACCTGAACATAAATATATGACTTCAATTATTGATTAAAAATCACAGTATATAACAAACGGAACTTTTTTTTACACTTAGTTTCATATTATTGACATTTGAGAATTGTCTCTTTTAGGGCATAACATCAAAAGTTTTGGTGGTGCTGCACTTTATTTGGTGTTCTGCTAGCTTGTATGGTGATAGAAATTTGATAAGGCGGTATTTAAAATATATTTTTTCAATGTTATATCATTTATGTGTATTTATAGCAATCTAGACCAACTCTTTATATCTACATAATGATAATGCACCATATAAATAATAGTTAAATTCGTTATTAACAATTGATAAACACGCTCATTTTTTGGGGTTGTTGTTGTTGTTGGTTTTTTTTTGTTTTTTTTTGTTTTGTTAATCAAGAAGGAATTATTAGATTTTCATCATCAACTTCAAAACATTTATTGAGATATTAATTTCTTTTTCGAAATCATCTATATCATGAATTGTTTCTTGACATCTGTTCATCCGTGTTCTATATCAAAACATTTTTCAACAGGATGTCAAATTGATTCTGTTGCTTATAAAACATCTATATTCATATATTTTTAACATTTATAGAAGCTTTTAATTTTTGTATCCACTCTGGCAGATCAATATATCAAGTTCTTTAGCTGGTCATCCTTCTATCTAGATGAAGAGCTAAAACATCAATTTTCACGAACTGATAATCAGTACTTTCATATGCATAATTTTCATACTTGGTTTGTAATTCTTCATACAAAATATCCAGGATAGGAGAATTTTGTGAAATAGTTAGTATATGTTTACTACCCCCGTTCTATGATACCTGTTTTTTTTTTCTTTGAGTTGTTCACCTTTTTCATCAATAATCTTCGCTATACCTATACAAATATGAATTATTTGTAGTCGAGTACTGTTCCTTCTAAATTTAAGCTTTCAGTAGTATCTATTTCTTCAACAACTAGTTCATCAATAGTTTCTGTATCATCACATACATACATTGATTGAGATTTTGATTAAAAGCGTGAGCTGTCCGTTCAACCATAACTATTTTCCTGTGCTGTTTCTCATCTCTACTTTTCTCAGCTTTTGCGAACAGTTTAAACTGTTTAGCAGTGGGATTCTGGTCCTATCAGGATCCTCGATATGAGAACTCAAATCTCCTATTTGTTTTCATCGGTTTTCTTTCAATAATTGTTTTCCGAATATATTGTCTCTTGTAATTCTTATTTAGTTCTCAGCTGTTGTAATATTTATCACCTGCTTAAATGTCACGAAAACATAATCCTGATTTGGGGTTTTCTTTTTTCATAAATAATATTTCTTGGTTTGTCGTTTATGGCTGTTTTTCATAGAGATAATTTATTTTCATAATGCATTCCATCAATACCATCACCTTTCATATCTTCAGTCTTGTATACATTTGGATTTCCAATCACAATTTTTATGATCTTATAAACTGCATTAGAAATATTTTGTTCAAATACTTTTTCAAACCTTTTCTTGGCTCTTAGTACTCCTAACAAGTTGACCAGCAGATCTAGATAGGGGAATGTGGTGGGGTGCGGGGCTCGGCTGATAAATTATATTTGTGTAACCAAATAGCTGTATGTTGACTGTATGTAAGACATGTTCGACTTATTCCAGCGTTGTGTAGTCTGATGGGTCAACGTTTTCATGACATGCTACAGCCTTTGTTTAAATGGGATTGAGACTCGGTTGGCGTTCTTCGGCAGACGAGAAGAAAGGTTGTATTTTTAAGTTTATTCCTTGTTTTTCCTCCCTATTAAAGTGCAATAGTGCAATAGGTCATTTTTATGTCTGTTATGTGAACAGTTTAATTTCATAATTAACATAATTTCTTAATTTCATGTGTCTTATGTGAACGGCATAACTTCAAGTCTGTTATTTCAGCATAATTTCATAATTTCTTATCAGTTATGTGAACCGAATAATCTTATACGTGTTATGTGCATAAGATACGTTTATATTGTTCAATAGGCAACGTGTAGCCATTCTGTTGAATCGGGAGATAATTTCAGCATTGGAATGTGCAGAACTTCTACATACTTCATTTTAAAATTTTGCAAATCACTTAAGTAGCAATATGTAGTGCATGCATAGGCTATTAGTAGAAAATGTTTTGTATTCTTTAAATTGTTTACCAGATCAAAATTTGATGCGTCTGAATCTCATTGAAATTATTCATGATAGAGCAGGCCTGTATTTATTCATATATATTTTGTTAATAAATCTGTTATTTTGATAACGGGTCTTTGTCTCTTTTACTGATCCAGTCCCCGAACAGTCTATATATTATGTGAACAGGATAACTTCATTATTTCATGTCTGTTGTGTGAACAAAATAATTTCATTGTTGTTATGCGAACAGTATAATCTTATGCATGTCATGTGTACAAGAAAATTGCATGTTGTTGAATAGGCAACGTGTAGTCATTCTGTTGCATGTTGTTGAATAGGCAACGTGTAGTCATTCTGTTGCATGTTGTTGAATAGACAACGTGTAGTCATTCTGTTGCATGTTGTTGAATAGACAACGTGTAGTCATTCTGTTGCATGAGCAGATAAATTCAATAATTGCACGTGCAGAACTTCTTAATACTTCATTTGAAATTCATTCAAATCTTTTAAATAGCAATATCTAGTGCATGCATATACTGTTAGTAGACATTGCTTTAGGATTAAATGATCATGGTTGAGTATTTATCGAAGTGTAAATTTTCTCTAATCACTAACAAATTAAATAAAGTCCGAAGACTTTATGTCAACTTTGTGATTGATTAGGTAAAATTTACACTTTTGATAAATACCCAACAATGATCATTTAATCCTTATAATTCCAATTGTCCTTCTTTCTTCATCAAATCAGTGGATTCCATAAAGAAAATTGTATTTTAAGCAGCACGTCGTTTATTTTCATTTGCATCTTCACTTGGAGCCAGATATCTAGCCCCGTCTTCTCTAGTCAAGGTCTTCGATCAACTTCGTTCATTGTCCATGTGGAAGTCAGCGTATCGATGACCTTTTGCTAACAAAGACGATCTAGCCCCGACAGAATCACGACATAAGTGATTTTTTTAATAGCAAAATTACTTTACATGTTTAGCGTTCATTGTGCTTTCTACGCAAATTCGATCTTTCACAACAGAAATCGCGTCCATTTTAGTGACATCCGCTGCTCATACGTCATATGGCCATGCCATTGAATAACAACTGATTAAAACACATTGTCGAAAGCAAAAATGCATTAATTTTATGAAGATAGGGTTGCTCGTAGTTAGTTGTCAGAAAATAATCATGATAGAGTAGATGCATATTCTTGTATATTTTGTAAACAAATCTTTTATTTTCATTACGGGTCTTCTTTTTTTTAACTGATCCAAATCTCCGCACGGTCTTACCCCGTAACACACGTATCACTCTCAATCCTGCACTTTAAAAGCAAAAATCAGATCAAAGGTCAAATAAGTGCAAAACCACTGTTGAGTTTTGATATGATTGTTATTTAAATTAGTTATAATGTAGTAGATATAAACATGCCAGGAAGTGCATAAAATTACCCTAAATAGTCATAGAAACATATTTTATGCATCAACTAAGGCTAATTGATAAACTGGGTTGACTAATTGACAATGTTATATCTTAGGCAAATTTTATGAAAAGAATTATGCAAAATAATTAATTCAAGAGATTTGTGTTCCTAATACTTTTCCAGCTTGTAATATTGCTATGCAAACCGTTTCATTTCCTTCAGGAAATTGAACCATGCCTAATATGCTCACCCCATACCAAGAAAAAGTAAAACAATTAAAGTATACGAAAGTACTGTGGTGCAGAGAATTTCATAAGTGTCTCTCATTAAATATTCGCTTCTTATATGCAAGTAAAAAATATCATGATATGCATCATCATAAGCATGAATTATTAAAAAGGATAACCGGGTGTGTAGAGGAATTTTTCCAGCTGTTAGCATCACTTTTGCGTCTTGATGAAAGAAAGACAACACTCGAAGACACATGTTGAATCTTTTTCAATAGGCGCTGTCATACCAATCTTTATCAGATCAACTTGTCGTCATGAAGAAATGTAAAATACAAACATTTATGTTGCTTAATAGGTATATGACAGAACTCAGTGCATGGCAATCTCTACTGAAGCAGTGGCGTTGCAACCGCCCAAACAACCCACACAACTGTGGGCGGGGGTGGGGAGGGGGGCAGGTTCAGTGGGGACTCATAATTCCCATAAAACAACATTTTTATTGGGAGAGAGCCCCATAATGAAGTTTTACTGTGGGGAGGCAGAATTTCTTGCTACGCTACTGAACCGAAGCCATATACACTGAACCTTAATACATTTTGCCTTAAATTCTAATGTAATAAGATACACACACGTGCGCACACAATAAAACAGATGGACTTTGGTTTTCTACCATGGTTATGGTTTCGGAATAAAATGTAAATATTAGTCTTTACCCAAATATTTGTATTGAAGGTAATTATGATGCAAATAATTCAATAACGACTGACAGCAAGTATAAGCATTTTTTTAACTGGAAGAGGGGAGTACTAATCGATTCCACTGAAACCTTCATTGCAATCCCGTACAAAATATATATTAAACTTTCACAGGTGGTACCTAAGCTTGTCTTCCAAAACCAGAAAGGATGCCAAATATCTAACAGACTTTCCGTCATTTATCGTCCGTTTTGGCGTTGTATCCAAGACAGTATCTTCACTGATGATGGTACATACTGTAGTATAAAACGGACATGATCTTCACTGACGATGGTACGTACTGTAGTGTGGTATCTTCACTGATGATGGTACGTACTGTAGTGTAAAACGGACATGATCTTCACTGATGATGGTACGTACTGTAGTATAAAACGGACATGATCTTCACTGATGATGGTACGTACTGTAGTATAAAACGGACATGATCTTCACTGACGATGGTAGTGTGGTATCTTCACTGATGATGGTACGTATTGTAGTATAAAACGGACGTGATCTTCACTGATGATGGTACGTACTGTAGTATAAAACGGACATCATATAAGCCCTTTCTCTTTCCAAATAGAATCCATCAAAACATATCTGGAGTCCGTTCATATCATTTGAGGAGAACAGGATAGAGGCGCCAAGAATTGTGATAGATAAGCTAACTTCTGCTGGGAAATAGTTAGCACAAAGAAAACAATGAAGAACTATCTGAGGTTTTACATATTCTCTTAAATGTTGCTTTATACCGGTGATATGTCTGTTACTTGCCTGTAAACCCCAGAGAGGTCAATACAAATATTATCCTGCATGCTCTAGATGCTGTTAAAAATGATTCTGGAAGTACTTTTGTCGTTCCTGTCATTACACAAAATTAACTCAAATTTTTGACCTTTTAGAATTGTTCTCAACTCTGGAAGTTTATATATTATAAGGAACAGCCAAGCAAAGGGGAAAAAGCACTAGCCCTTCTTTGTTATCACAGAAATCGCAATCGTATGTGAGGAAGAATATTCTTGAATTTCATGGCCTTGAATTATGTGATTTGACATGATCTTCAGCTGTGCCTTGACAAATGCTAGTTAGCCAACACTTTTTTAAAAGTGTAATATGTCTTTAGTATAGAATTTCTTAGAGAGGTGCCACAATAAATGATCCGGTACACTATAACTTCTGTATTACAATCAGAGAAGCTTTATAATTCCTGCCATAAACCAGAGTTGCTCTAGTCTAAAGATTTCTGTTCATGAGTCAAGTTTAAAGCAAATATTTCATAGTCTGACTTTGCGGTACAGTTGATATGGTCATCAAAGGAAGCACATTGATATGGTTTAGGTGTATCTACGAAAGCAACATAACCTCTTGAGCAACGTTCCAAGATTTTCAATATTCACGAAAATATTGTAAATCTGAAGTTTCTGACTCCATTTCAAGCCAGATTACACGAAAAATGTGTTCATAAGCTTTTTACAATCACAGAAATTGATACTTAATGGTTCTCCATTCCTAAAATTCACAGGTACTTTTTTAAAAATTTCTGACGTTGTAAATGTTTTCAGAAAGTAGACATCAATAAAATCAAAACTCAGAAGGCGATGAACAGAACAAAGATGATCAAGCTCATGTATGTATAAACTATTTTTTTATTTGAGTATTATCAAAGGTCAGCAATACTATTCCGCTTTTGTTCTGACAATAACTAAAGATAACAGTTACCCCTAAGATTTGGTGTTTTATTAAAAACTTATTAAGCAAATATTTCAGCAACACCTTCTAAAATTATGGAACAATATATGGGAAAGCTCGCATGAGAATATCGTAGTTTTAACTTGATTTACAATTCTGTAATAATTCCAATTTAAAGAAAAAATAAGTTTATGCTACCCAACGGATCGGCAGTTAGACATTACTAGAAAGAAGAAGACCTTTACTCAATATAAATGCAGACGAATTGTCGAAGGAGCTGATGGAAGAGATTTTAAAATACCGGTTTACTTATCCTGTGAAATACTGGTAAATTGTAATCAATAACCTTGATCATGACAATAGTGCAAGATTGACACGTCGTCAAGTATTGTTTTTATTACATAGTTAAAGAGTAAAGTATGTATGTATGTATGTATATATATATATATATATATATATATATATATATATATATATATATATATATATATATATATAATGCAAAATGGAGATGAAAGAGCAAAGAATGTTTCAAATACGTAAAAAGAATATATAAGGGTATTTTAGCCAACAATTACTAATATATGATTCAGTTATGTAAGAACATGCATATTTCATTCACACATAAGCATTTCATGCTCAAAGGTGTGCATGCTTAATTTGCAGCTTAGTGCAAATTGATTCTTTTATACCTTTCTTTCTTTTTCTTTCTTTCTTCCATTTACTGCCACACCCTCGTATATTGAGTATTACGGGCAGGTGTGCTTGTGCACACGCACACTCCATGATGCGAGGAGAACCTCTGTGGTGGCGAGAGGACACTACTTTTTTTGTTGTTGTTGTTTGTTTTTTTGTTTTTTTAATACCACGTGAGGGATCTTGCACCTACACACGGTATGACTCTCCCTGTACAGAGGACCGCCATTTAAGATACCTATTCGACATATGGCACACTGTTTTGGATCATACCCGTCAATAATGCTAATGAAGATTTTCAAAAACACAGCATCTTGCCCCCGTCGCGATTCGAACCTGGGACCACCAGAAGCCAGCGTACAAAGCATTAGGCCAACACCACCTACTGCAAAAAGAGTAAATATATGTCAGATAATAAGTAATCTTTAAATGAAAGTGTAAATACTAGCTAAATACTCTGTCAGAATAAGTTTGTATTCATCTAAAAATTAAGCATAATTTGAATTTTAAGAGGCCAGAATAAGCAACCAACGTGGGCATGTGAGGAAGCTTGCCAGTAGCTTCCCGTGGGTCGGTGGTTCTTCCTGGGATCTTCCTCCAAAAAATATACTGGCCGCCATGTATAACCTATCATGTGATGAAAAATGGCGTTAGGCCTCACAAGACCAAGGCAAAAAGAAGCAAGAAACTCATCTTTAAAGATGTGTATAAGGTAGTTCCTGATCGTCAGAAATGTCAATGTACACGGTAGTATTGCTAGATATTGTGTCCGTGTAACTATTGACCAGTTGGCATTGCTAATGTTGCCTTCCTCTCTTTTCATGTTGAATATTGGATAAATAAATACAAGAAAAAATGCAGTCATACAATTTTCCGGTCTCTAGTTACCAAAACTAAAGTTGGGGGCGATAGAAGGACTAATAATAGGTCAATACAGCAGTCTCAAGAATACGCAAAGAATCAAACACAAACGAAGCTCCTTGGTTGTTTTAAAATGTGTTCTTGCATCTGTTCACATATTAGTCTGGATGAGAAATGCCAGAAGGAATTTACCTTAAAAGAACGAATGTTTTTGACAACTTTCCTGCATTGATATACTTGTGGTCGATTAAATTATGACTAAATTCAATTTTCAAAACAATAGATCCTAATTTATTTTGCTTTTGCAAATTAAAATTGTGTACATCTTTACAATTCCCAGTGTTATAATGCATATATGCAAAGGATTCGTTGAAGAAAGGCTTCGGTTCATCATGTTCGCTTTTGCTCATGCGTAGCACTTTTTAATCGTAGCCACAGGAAGTGGTACATGACATCATCAAGAGTTACAATCGATTAATCTATGCTTATTGTCAAACGTATAATGTAACAGTTGCTTCCCTTTGTCCACAATAATTGAATTGATCTCATGACATTGCATTCATGTGTTAATTTCGTATAATGTATATTGTATTATGCTGCTGTTTTTTTATATACTATATTTATCCCAACGATTTAGCTAGGGGATATTGTAATCTCCGCCTGTCCGTCTGTCCGTAAGTACATTTTCTCCTAAAACGCTCGGTGGAAATTCGCTAAACTTGGTAAATAGGTTGCCTATTTGATGACCGTTTACGAGAGGAGTACGATTTTGAGCCACTGCCCTAAGGTCCCTGGGAGGGGTCAAAGGTCAAATATACAAAATTGCAATTGCATAATTGAATATAATAATAAAATGCGTGGTTTCCTCTCTAAGAAACATTTCTCATCATGAATTCGTAACACAATGAATAATGTTCACCAGGAATAGAAATAGTACAGAACAATGAACGTCGTAACGTTATTGATTAAAAAAAATTCACTAGTAAAATATTCGAACAATTTTAAATTTAAGGAATGGAGAGTCATTATTCCTGTGGATTGGAAATTGGTGATAAAATACATGTATTCAAAGTTGATTGAGTATGAAAAGTACTATTTGTTTATTTATTTAATTAATTGAAATTTCATAAATAAAATTGTGTATTTTAAAGGCCATCGTGTAATTGGAAGTAAATATTATTTAATAATTTAGTATTATTTATGGAAAAGATTAACTTATAACCCGCTACCTCGTCCCTCGAAAATTGTTTTTATTAGAACAATTATAATGAAGAAAGGATTAAAGTGCCGATCAAACTTAGTAGAGTTGGTAACGTATTCCTGAACATGAACAGTTTGCAGTCAATATTTGCGTTCTCTACCAGGTTTCAATACAAAATGCTCTTCACAAACAAGAAACCAGTCAAATTAACGTGTAAAAACTAATTCATGATATAATAATCTGGAGAAAGGCTTGTTGAAACTCCTTTCGAGCATTATTTTTATTAAATTTACTATTGTAATATCTCTTTATAAAATATCACCCTTTCGAACATCCAGAGATACAACGCCAGGAGATATACATGCGTGAACAATACAATACGAAGTTGCACAACCAATTTTTTATTTTGATATCACATCTTGGTATCGCATCTCGTGTAGCTATTTCAGACTCGTTCTGATGGTAAAACTCAAGTAAAACATCCATTCATGATGTTATTTTAGTCTCTAACATCGATCCAGAGTCGGTAATCCTAGATGATGATGACCAGCAAGGTAAGGTCGAAACTAAGCTGTTGATATTCCACACAAAACCCAATAATAGCTGAAACAAAAACAGCAACAACAGCCGGTCGAAAACTTTAATAGGGTACAATTATAGTTTACAATCACGTTTAACATCAAATTGTTGTCCGAATAAATGTGTACAACAAGCATTCACTTTTTTTTCCTACGAAAGCATCTGAAGTGAGACACTTAAACAAAACAATTTGAGCGTGAGCTTACTTCAATTATCAATAAACTTAAACATGTTTCAAACAGACATGTGCAATAATGTTGAGGAAAATATGTTTGGTACCCAGCTGTTCATAATAAACGTCAAATAATGGGAAATTTTGCGCTTATTCTGTCTCCAAGCAAATCCTTTTGAGAATATTTCTGTGTAAGGCCAATTACTGTTTATAATGATTTGGAACAGTGATCAAACTATAACTTTTTTCAGTTCCGCCACTTTCGATTACCACTATTTTTGCGACGATCTTTCTTTCACGTGAAATTATTTATCTCAAAATGAGTGTTGAGATTATCAAGACATCAAGAAACAGAAATGTCAATGTTACTTCCTGTTTAAATATAAAGGTATGAAAGAGGAGGGGCCAAAGAGGACATCAGAAAAGATATAAAATTATAAAATCTTACACCACCTCCTGAAAATGTTTTAAACATAGCGCAAATGTACACACAGTGATAATTGTGTTGTACACACTGGGATAATTGTGTTGTACACACTGGGATAATTGTGTTGTACACACAGTGATAATTGTCTTATACAATCTCAACAGTTTATGCTTTATTCTAGGAAATTTATTCGGTAAAAATATTTTACTTTTGGATGGAGTACAATTTTTCAGTGAGCTTTGTGAGTACAGGACAAAAGACCTTCAAAAGGTTTAAATCATCTCTTAAGATCTGTATTTGATGTGTGCAGAAAAAATGTGCTGATGACAATCAATAGTGACTTCAGCTGTCGTTAAATTCCACCTGTAATGCAAAACAATAAAAAAGAAAGTCTTCATGAGAATATCACGGATATTCAAAACAAAGCCAATTCAGGTAATGACGTCATGACTCTTACACACAGTGGAAATCCACGTTTTGAGGTAGTTATTTATAAATCGATCGTTTAAGTTTTCTTACCACAGTTCATAAAAGAAGACGTCGAAGAATTTTGAAATGTACCAACTTTAAAGCGAGATCAAACAGGAAGATGAAAGCTGTTATGCCTTTGGCATGCATATGAAAATAATCTCACCTACTTGAGTCGAACGTATTGAATCAATACATGTAAAGGGTGTTTGTTACACGTGTACTTTTTAGGTCTTTATTTCATTGAGTCGCGCACTATTATTATCAACATTTGGTTTTAATTAAAGTTAACCGTAGACACCATCATGTAGTCTTTTCTAAAGGCAATATATTATAATTCGATAAAATGCATCTGAACGTCAGAGAGTTTAAAAAAATTAAATTATTTGTCCAAGGTACCAAGTTAAGTTAAAAACAGTTAGGAACTTATAAGTATAAACGGTAACAGTTGTAGGCTTTAAAGAATTGCACTATAAAAATAATAACGAATCTCAAGAAATGAATAACATAACTATATTTTAATCATTGTTTACGAGAATTGTCAAAGCAAACAAGAAGGTTATATGAATACATACGTGGTTCCTTTTGGGGTTTTTAAAACCACTAATAAAGTATCTTTTTATGCGTCACATTATGTGATTTTGACCAATTTGAATGCTTGTTATAATGCTTGACAAATTTTGTAACTATGCACACATAAATATATTTACATACGTTTACGCTGAACATTCAGTTCTTGTTTTCCTTCTTTTGGGCTCTTTTATTTGCTGATTCTAATCTCGTTTGCCTTTTTCACAGATAATAGATCCTTTCCTGTGCATGTTACAGGGTTCAGGAACAAAAAATCCCAAGTACTCGTCCCTGGGACGGATGATTTGTAAGAGTTTATTCGTCCCTGTCGTCATTATATCAACACTGCACTTCTCCACTTCACCGCTTGCGATTTTACTACAGAACCACATGTACCTACCTCGTGCAAGCTTGTTACTAAAATGGGAAAAAACATGAGAATATTACGTTCTAATACATGACTCCTTAAATAAACATATAATAAGAGACAATGTTTGTAACTACAAAAAAGAAGGATAAAAATCCACTTGCATACATAGCTCTTTCTCAGTGGTATTCGCATTTACAGTGAAACCTTTCAGTTATCTAGGTGTCATCATTTTCCTTTCCAACGAGTTATCACACACATCTTTATGAGTTAAATATGGGTGAAGTTAAGAGACAGAGAATGTCAAAATTTTAAAATTTTCGTCTGGTCAGACATTGTTACGCTTGCCCCTCAGGTCACCAGTATTTTCATGGCTGTGCGGTATTTTAATACATTGTCGCGCCAAAGTAAAGACGCCAGCAAATATTGATATAAATATGTAATTACTTTTCGCAAGAAAAATGTCAGTAACTTGCATTTGAAAGAAGGATTCCAACCGTCCGAACTTCCGCCAACTTTCGTTCTAACTGATCCATTTTGGTCAAAGTTCCATTCTAAAGAACTACAAACTAGAGCCAAAAAAGGAAGATGACTGATTGGCCAAAAGAATTGGAACATATCTAGGTCATTACTCCAGTTAGATTTCGACCAATCAGCTGTTGTCTCGACAATATCTGCTTTATTAATAGATTACAAAAGCATGCATTGTGTGAAAGTTGGTGGGAATCGGCTGAGACACTTAAAATACTTATTTCGAATGTGAGTTGGCAAAAATTTTCCTGTGAAAAGTAATTACATACTTATAGAACATACACGATGGCATCTTCCCTTTCGTATGACAATGTATCAATAAAGCTTCATTATTGAAAATACCGATTACCTGGAGCAACTGTAACACTGCCTGACAAGATGAGAAATCAAAAAAATGTTAGAATTCTTTATCTCATAACTTCTTAGAGGTCTGACTCATAACGATGTGTGATAAAAATGATGCCTAAATTGCTGAAAAGTGTTATTGTAAAATGTGAACTCCATTAATAAATTGAGGGTTCATAATATGTACCAAGGTGGCAAATTAGACAAAGGTTATTTACAATTGACAAACGCCAAAAGTAAGCGATGTTGAACTTGTTATGGGTAACAAAATGCACTCATTTATTCTCAAGGAACGAATCTGCATCTATTGGACAGAGTCAAGTTTTACTCGGCACAGCCAATTTTTATCTTGTCAGGACGAGAGGACGAGTGGTAATCCTGAGCCCTACATGTACTTATTTCTTGTTATTTTCTTCTTTTCCTTTACTTTACACCTTTTCATTATCTTGGATTGTTTTTCTTCTCTGCCAAAACGGTGGCGGATCCAGAAATATGTCTGTCTGTCAGTGTATGTATTTAATTGTCCCCTTATTAAGACCTTGCAGTTGGTCGAAACATACGGAAACTTTGCTATTTTCACCGCGCCGTTTTCCATTTTTTGTGATATTATATATATATACATACATACATACATACATACATACATACATACATACATACATACATACATACATACATACATACATACATACATACATACATACATACATACATACATACATACATACATACATACATACATACATACATACATACATACATACATGTTTTAAACAACCATTGATTAGCTGAGATTCCAGGATATAAAGAAGAAATTAAACATTGAAGTTCTTGTTCTTTCCCTATAGTCAGAGATTGAATATCCCGTGTTTCTCATCAAGACATGCCATTTTCGTTTGATACGCAGTACCGTAGCAGCTGTTTTATAGTTATAAAGAAATAAAAATCTAAAACATTCATAGTCTGACAGATTTTTATTGTTGGGAAATGTAAATTTTAAACGTTCCAATGGCATGAACTTTTTGGTGAGGAAGAAAAAAGTTCACTAGTCATTGATTATGACAGAAAGCAATTGTCATTGACAGCCAGGACGAGAGTAGAACACAATTCAAGGATAGCACAGAGTGCCAGAAGTAAAAAGCACTAAAGAACCTTTCAGCATAGAAGATTAAATTTAATTCTGAGCAATCACTCTTACAAACACATGTAACTAGAGATAGAATACACTTAAGTCTCGTGTTACATGTGTTGGATTCAACATCAAATACTGTAAGCAAAATTTCAAGACATGTTCCATAGTACTGCAAAACATTCGATGTGACTCCATAGATAATATGCTAAGATAAAATTTATTGAAATCGGTGAATATTATACAAAGGTATAAATGATTGGAAACGGGCCAATGAAATAAAGTCTCCTTCGCTTCTGAATTAAAATCACGTTATTTCTCATATGAAACTGAGTCATTCCGAAACTTACTTTGTACCCAATAACGTGAGACAGCAAGGTATTACTCGCGTATAATTCGATACCAACTTCAAACTGCATAGACCCAGAGTTGCCGTCGCATAATACGCCGGCAGATCTGGGTCTATGCAGTTTGTAAAGACTAATCAGTAGAACAAACAACATAGACCCTGATCTGCTGGCGCATTATGCGACGGCAAATCATGGTCTATGTTTTTTGCATTTGGACACGGATTATACGCGAGTATATACGGTAGGCCGTCATATTCAGATTTGTTTACATTTTTTTTTTTTATTTGTTGCTGCACGGTCATATCAACATTCATCATTTAATGCATCAATTTGCAGACGATATTCTCACTAACACCCTCCATTTCATACTTGCATTCTTATCGATACAGATCCATTTATTTACTTTCCGAAAATTTATGGTCTGTGCAATAACTTCATTCTGATGAAGAAAATATTGATTTACTTCTGTAATTAAAACAGGACTCTTCTTCTTTGCGCGAAGCCAACAGCAATCTGACTCGTGAATATTAGTGCTATTATGCAAGCAACAAAAAAAAAAATTGACGAACTGTTTATGAAAAAATGGCGATATGTTTACTGATTTAAACAGATATATTTATAGTGAGAATTATTGCTCTCTGTGTCAACCCAAACCAGTAGTGGAACGCAAATGTTATATTTACAAAAGTTTCATCTTGACTATTTGCACTGTTTTTATATGACAGTTAAGAAGACTCCTCAGGTATATAAATATAACGGGTTAATCTTGTGATATATGCCAAAATCCAATAAAAAGTATACACACTCTGTGTATTTTGCGCAAATACCTCTTGAGCTTACCATTCGTCAGTCATATAAATGCAGCATCGACATGCTTAAATTTAATTCCTCCAAAAAAGGGAGTCAGAGACACGTGACTCGATATATATGCTACCCCTTAGTGACGTTTGAAAGCCCTAGCAGGTTCAATTACATGCCCCGTAGAAATGGAATAATTGCATATTTTTCAAACTTCTGCAGAAACTCCAGACTCTCTATACAGAATCCGGACATATACATCAAACAAAATCGACTATAAATCAGAGACATAATATCTGCAAAACAATTTCCAGTTAATAGAGAATGTTTCCGAGAAAAGAAATATATGTTTACAGACCAATGTTACTCCCTATCACACTCAGTTGTTTGTTTGTTTGTAGCATGGGACAGAGGTCTCCAAACTACGGCCCGCGGGCCGGATCAGGCCTGCGGATTCGATTTGTCCGGCCCACAAAGTGTTGTACTTTTTGAAAACGATTTTGAATATATTTAAATTTTTCACAGTCGCTTCGGCCCGCAAACACCCTTCAAAAGTCTAACATTGCCCTCGTCTTATAAAGTTTGGAGACCCCTGGCATAGGAGATAAATGTTCCAATGTGAGCAATGAATTCCTTGTTCTTTGAAGGTTCCAAACGAATTTGGCCGGTTCAATTTCTTTCCGGTTGAACCAACATCAACTTCAAACTCTCGAATGGTCCAACCTGAAAATAAACCTTCCGGTCAAGATGGGGCTGGAAACTTGCCTTAAGGCTGAATTCTGGGTATCTGTTTACAACTTCCATTTATATTTAAAAGACAACTCTAATGACCAAACATGCTTGTTGCAAAACAAAATACATTGGTAGTTAGGTTGGCAGATGGGTAAGATGAGGTAAATAGGTAGGTAGGTATGTGAAACGTGATTTTAAAAGCATAATTTTCTTCTTGAAAGGCTTTAAACCGCCTTTATATGATAATAGTAGTGTTTTGTAGCTTTTCAAAATAAAAAAAGGACGAATTCGTTTCAATCCCTTGACTTGAAGTAGCTTTATAAGACTGGCTGATTAAATAAAATTACAGTAAATTTCTCAGCCTCTCTGGTATCGATAATTGGAATTCAATATCAAGGATATGTTCGATACATACATTGGTATTTTGCACGCAAGACTTTATCTTTGTCGTTTGACTTTGAAACAGTCTTTGAAAATTAACATTCTGACTAATGAGGAAACGAATACTATATTTTCCTATTGGAATATTCATACCAGATTTTCCTATTGGAATATTCATACCAGATTTTCCTATTGGAATATTCACGGTATATATTCGGATAGGATCGAATATTCGTTGATGTTAATAAAGGTATTACACCCATCCTCTTTTATTTGTTTACAATAAATATTGACGCGCGCACACACACACACACTTCCCGATAAACAACATTGAAAACACCGTGAAATCAGTAATCTAAATCTAATTAAATGACATTTTAGGGGTCTTGAGTAATGTGTGTGCTGAGTCAAACGAAAAAATCATATGAATGTGGGTGTTATTTTCTCTGTTTATCTTCAGTACAACCTTATGCGTTCTTTTAGTGCTGAAGACGGACGGTAAAGAATTGCGAAAACTCGATTACAACTTTAGTTAAATGCGGAGGTTTTCTCATAAATTTCTCTGGAAAGTGATTTGCCCAGAATCAAAATCGCACTGACATGTGGCGAATTTAATGTAATAAATCTGGATATCTCGATTGCAGGTCTCTGTAATATGCTGGACATGTACGACGGGACTGACTTTTTGAGCGACTATAAAAAGCCCAAATCAGACATTTGGAGCTTCTGCTCATCCGTAATAAACTCATATTCAGACTTTATAAATAATTGTTTAAACTGAAATCCGTAGGCAGGCATTGACCTCATCCTAAACTTAAGATCAACATTGCAATGGTGTGAAATAGCCGTCTTGCTTCAGTATACCTGTACGAAGGTCATGTACCAGGAAACTTGCTTCCTACCTCAAGTAAGTTTGGGAGTAGATCATTCGAGTTCATGGGTAAAGAAGGATTTCCAACAAGCAATCAAGTAATTATAAAAAGGCATAGGAAATAAAAAGTGAAATATTCTCTTTTAATCTCTTCACAAATTGAACTATATGCTGATAACTATGGCTTTGTACTAATGCACGGAAACAATAAAGAGCATCAAGGTTAACTGTAATAACAGACTCCTCGAATCCTGTTCCAAAGTCATTTCAACGAGTCATCTACCTCTTAGTGATATGAAGCTAACATCTGCATCACTGACTTTTAAGACAATAAAAAAATGGATAGTGTCAGATTTTAAGCTTATTGGAAATTCCATAACTGTGTAATGACTTCAAAACTTGAATTAAAGACCACTTTCCGAGGTAAGATGATCGGGGGTTGGGAAGGGGTAATGCTTTGCGGGACTGACTACAGCTGCTCCTTACAGAACGAATGTCCGACAACAGTTCACTTTTTTTTTCGCAACTCTGGCTTTGTTGACTTTGATATGACCCCTATTCTATACCATTTTCTTCATCAACTTCACGTTTTACACGTTATCTTTGCAAGAGTGCCTGAATGACAATAGAAATAGCACTGTTGTGAGCAATGTGACTATTCAGAATTTTGACTTTATAAGTACCTTGTGAGTGGGTGTTTTGATATTCAAGTATTTTAACATTTTTGAAGTTCTTCCTTTGAAAAATAATTAAACATTGCATTGTTTGTATTTTGCATCGTTTGTTTCTTTTACAAAATGTTGCCAAACACGCTAGGTAAACAAACGAATATTGGAAATACCAATTTTCTAGTCGAATATTCGATATATGGTATTCTGATTAGAATGTTCGGTTATTCGTTTCAGCTCTAATACTGACAATAACCTACCGCATGTATTGTTGAAAAATTCTAACTGTCCGCGATGACTGATTGATCGAAAATAAAGTAATTTTCTTAGCCTTGATACTTGATGGCAATTTATATTTTAACATTATACACCCAGCTGTGAACAAAACATGCGTATGATAAAAGTCGTCCTCAGTATTGTGTTTGAATAGTTCAATTTTCTTTTACCTGTACAACATAGTAGGATTCCACCCGTATTGATTCAGATTCCTTGATTTGAGGTTACCTTAGGGATATGATTGTGTATAGGTAGTGTTATAGATATAGTACCTTGCGTATCAAGTTACAGACACAGCACTCCTGGAATATCCTTTGAAAAATCATTTTAAAAAATAGAATGACTGTTCATACTACGTGAAAAAAGACAACAACACCCCCCCCCCCCCCAAAAAAAAAAAAAAAAAAAAAAAAAACAGACTTGAAAATGTAGGAAGTACTACCCACAAATGGTATAGCGTTTATATATGCTATTTCACATTTTAGCGTTTTTCCTCACTTGGATATGAGCTGGTTTGGTATTTTACGGCAACCAACACAAGTAGGTTTTTATGTGCCTAGGCAATTGAAGTGAAGTGCCTTGCCCGAGGACACACCATCGTAGTCGACTTGGGCTGATCCTCTCGTAGGTTGCTGGACCATCGCGGCTCCTGCATCCATTAGTCACCTCCTACGACATGCAAGAGAGCGCATCAGGCCTGCTCAACATCCCTCAACCCGCATATTGGTGGTGATTCATTTTACCCTGGCTGAACCTTTCGTTAGCTCCATATAAGTATGTTAAGATACGATTCACGGTTTTAAATTTTGACACTTGTATACATTTCCGCCAAAACTACCCTCACACCAATCGTAGGCTCTGTACAGTAGATTTATACAAGTTACAAGCATGATCTACCAACAGATTTAATTTCTCCACTTGGAACTCGGGGAACTGAATGCTTTTTCACAGAACATCTTGCAGACTGGAGGAGAATGCAGTGTGAAGAAACATTTCATAACTCACCATTGCAGGGTACAAGGGAAAAAGAAGTGTTCTAACCAACATCCTGTATTCAAAGAAGCGAAAACGTTCGGACTTTTCTATTGAAAGACCTATTTCTTTCCAACTTGGTTGCATCCATTGGAGAGTTTTACTGTCATCGAGCTTATATATAGCAGTTTCCATAAAATCTCTCGATGTTATTCGTTACGGCAGAAAGGCATTCCCACCTGAATCTTCTTGACCCGAGTTAACGCGTCTTCTCACTTGTTGTTTTTCTTATGTTTCTCAGAATATCTTTATAGCGTGCCCCCTGCCTCAGATTGGATGAATAGCCTCACAATGTGCATGAAAAACATGACGACACAAATGCAATAGTTCAACAAATTTCTGTCAGTCATTCACATGTTTTACTTACGTAATTATAGTAAGAAAGGATAACGATATTGTACAGGTAGCTTTATCTCCAACATGTCCATGAAAAACAACACGAAGCATTATAAACGAAACAGACAGTTTACCACTGCTGGCAGAAAGATAAAGGTGAGTTTCGCACCTGATTTCCAGCTATGTACAAATATGTAACCTTTGAACTCCCTATGAAATCGAATTTAAATTTAACATGATAAAAATATTGTATAAGATCATCCATGGTTCAGTTATCAATAGGTCAGTTCTCATCTCATTTACATAGAAAATATGTGACCTATAGCTTGATCTCATTTTCGTTCTTTTAAACGTCTCTCTAAACGTATGCAAATCCTTGTTTTCATTTGTCATTTTTCTTGCCACCCCTCATAGAAAAGGAAAATACCGATCTCAATATAAAACGTAGGTTACATGCTCACAGAGCGAAATGACGAGCTAATGTTTTGCGTCAAGATGGCTACAATGCACATGATTTCCTGATATTTAGGATTTAAATGAAATACAGTGAAATTAATAATTTTTAAACTGACCATGAATGGTTGATGTGGTATTGATTTAAGCAACAACAGCAACAACAAAACAATTAATTCTCCCCCCCCCCCCCCGGCTATTTACAAAGCACAAAAACAAAGAAATAAACAATTTAAATAAAAAAGAAGTACGTTTGTTCTGCTTCGGTATTCACGGACGGTGGTCAGAAAATAGGCCCGAAGATTGTGTTTCATCTCATTTACGGTTTTATTGAAAGTAGAAGTTATGTCGATTCAAAGTGAGGTGAATGTTAAAAAAAATAGGCTGCAGTTAGCTCTTACGAGTGTCGCTAATCTAGCGTTTTTTGGTTTTGTTTTGTTTTTTATCTGCCAGGGACATCAAAATTATATTGCCAAAGCATTAGCAGTAGTAATAATAGTAGTAGTAGAAGTAGTAATTGTAGTAGTAGTAATAGTAGTAGTAGTTCTGTTAATATGTAATAAGAGAGATCTGTGAATTGTATTACTTTACACACGATCTTCTGCTTAGAATCTGTAGAAAACATCTTGTATCTACATTATCAATAAACTTCCGATCATTTCTGCGTAACGATTTCTATGTATGCTTTTGTTCTCTCGATTTATAAACGCCGTTATTACAAATATGGTGAGCTGCTTACTAGTCCATGCCGCTATTACAAATATGGTGGGCTTCTTACTAGTCCATGCCGTTATTACAAATATGGTGGGCTTCTTACTAGTCCATGCCGTTATTACAAATATGATGGACTGATTACTAGTCCATGTCGTTATTACGAACATGGTGGGCTAGTCCATGCCTGTTTAAATGTAATAAATTTGAATAATTCTAAAACCAACTGCCTCATAGCCGGGCTTGTTTTGGTCAGATCCTCACTCTCCTATTGTCAGTCCATGTAACCAAGAATATATGCCCAACAGACAGACAACATGGACGACGATTGCAAGTTTTAAATCTTTGTTGACGCTATACTTGTTGACTGCAGCTATTTTAATCCAAATTTTCATATTTGTTACTTCCACTTTGGAACAATGTACGGGCGTTTTTGTTCTGAAAAGGTACTCAAATTAGTATGGGAATACGCCCATGCTGATGTGTTTAGTACAAAATACAGCTCGGCGAAAGGCACCCATTGAAACCTTTGAAAGTTTACCTAATAATTTTAAAACTCAAAGCGGCACCCCTGTGTCCCCTTTATTTCCACCTAAGAAAGGATACTATTAAACTTCAGACACACCAAAGCACGAGCTCTATTCAAACACATCGATCAGAACATGAAGTGCAGTGTACGTGCAGACATTTCCAATACATTTAGAACAAATTGCTTCTATTGTTAAGCTCCACCATCCATTAATTCGCTAACTCAAAACGGTATTTTTATTCCATGTTTTATCTCTTCTCTTAACCGACAGCATTGATTCCATGTAATATTCAATGATAATTACTGGTCTGGTGATAAAGGTAGATATTAATGTTTCATTGCATTATTCAAAATGCATAGATGAATACACGTCAATAAGGCTTCCGCTTAAATATTTTAAAACCAGTCATTTGTCAAGAAAGTATATCGATAAGGAGTTAGAGACTTAGTCATGTTTACGTTATAATGTTATTAATTTCATACACAAATCTCCCAATGACCCAAGCCACATTATAAACTATTTTCCATCGATCAAGAAATGATTATCCAAACTCTACTTTATGTATATCCAAACAATTTTTTTACCATACATTTTCTGGATGAACTATTCGCAAACACAAATTTAATAGCAATGCATAGACTGGCTAATGTCTTCTGTGAATAGCGACCCTCTAACAGACAACTGGCGCTCGGTTTAATAACAGAAACATGGTCCAGTGTTGAAGAACAATGCTTTATAAACAAATAATAACGCGAAGGGTAACCATGATTGTGATATTTTACTCAAAGACGATTTAACATCTGACTAGTGGCTTAGCAACCGCCCAAGCAACCACCGCAACTGTCAGACCCAGTGGAGGCAGAATTTCTTGTCACTCTACTGTATTTGACCCTAGAAATGTATTACTTCATCTCATGTACACATTGGTGGCATTTTAAAGCACAGATTTTAAAATTAATAATAATAATAATAGTAAAGATGTCACAAAAATACCTTTGGTTCAACCGGAAGTAAGACTTGATAAGAAAACGGTAATGATGCTAGAACTGGAAATTAATATCCAGTTACTTTATTCAGAACCAAAATTTCTCTGATGATCTTTAGTTACAAAAATTTTCCTTTAAAAACATTGAGGATAAAGAACAGTGGAAATATTTCTGTTACCAACAAACCGTTCATAACCTCTGACACATTTCATAGATACTCAGTATTCTCCCATATAAAAAGGTTCTCCCACAGTTAAACTCAGTCGCGCTCCTACTGTGAAGACGACAAGCACCTTCGGTTATCGGAAATCCATGCGTATGATTCAATTAAACTAGTATAAAGACTTTCCTCACGCCCAATTGATCTTCCGCGCCAAATTTAACGGAACGAGATGACATAGCGCCTTTAACAATACAGTTGTGCGAAATTGACTTCCGCAAGTGTTTATCATCATGACTCTGGTGGTAAGTCGCTGCTCAGCACAATGTGTTATATGACCCAAAAGTAATTGTAACAAATCATAGTACTTAGTGCAGCACAGGAGCGGAAAATTGATTGAGATGAATGTAAAAATGCATTTTTATAGAGTGCAAACATACACAAAAGACGAGTGGTCAAAATATTACAGCAAGCAGGTTCTAATGAGACTGCACTTTGTTTATGCAGCAACTAAGACAGTCCTGCTAGCTATCATTGGAAGTGGACTATTTAAAGCATTTCTTTCTAATGAATTAATGATGTTAATTCCTGGAGAATCATGATTATTGTACTTATCTTTTTCCCTGTACATGAAAATATTTATTTACTAACTGAACTTAAACAAATTTAGTTAGAAGACATATCTTTCATGATCATGCTTAGAATGCTTTGACAGATTGGAACCATTGTTCACTTATCAACCTTTTCCTCATAGTGCCGGGGGCCCCGGACGGCTGAGTGGTCTAAGGCGCTCGACTTTACATATCACTCACACATCTCACCTCTGTCCGCGTGAGTTTGAGTCTCGGAGAAAGCTTGCCTGGGTTGGTTGTTCTTACCGGGTTCTTTCTGCACCAAATATACTGACTGCCATGTATAGCACTATCATGAGCTGGGTTTCGCTATATAAAAAAAAATGAAACTTCATAATCTTATGAATGATTTACTAAAGGAATATAGTAAGTACGATTTAGTTGTATCATTCAGAAATTTACAAATCGTGTTAAAGTCACACCCTTGTTGACAAAAGCAGTTCAACTGATACGAAAAAAAGGAATGCCTTGCTGTGCCATTGTGCCGTTATCATATGAAATATACAAAAATGTGCCGAGTGCATCAAAATGCACAAAAAAGGGAAAAAATTAATGGATGAAAAACTTTCATGGAACATTCAGTTTCACAAAACTTCTCAGTCCTTATCGTCTATACTCGCGTATAATCCAGGTCCAAATGCAAACAACATAGACCCTGATCTGCCGGCACAATATGCGACGGCAGATCAGGGTCTATGATGTTTATTCTACTGATTAGGCCTTTCAAACTGCAAAGACCCAGATCTGCCGGCGCATTATGCGACGGCAGATCTGGGTCTATGCAGTTTGCAGTTGGCATCGGTATACGCGAGTATATACGGTATTTATTTATATTTGAGTTACATCTTAGCCAGTTTATTTTCATATTTTAAAAAAAATATTAAAAAATATATATAAAAAAAACATACAAGGATATAAAGGAAATCTAATTAATGGCATATATTCATTGATGTTGGCATGTAATGTGAACAATCAAGTTTTGCCTATACGCAGTAACTTCAACATTATTTCCTCCGTGGATAAGTGTCTTTATAAAGATGTTAAATATTTAAATGAAATTATGAAGAGGTTTCATAAAACTTGTCCTTAAATACAGGTACTTTTTGTATAAAGGTGATACTAGAGAAGAAAAAAAAACTCATAGTGATCACCTGTACGAAATGAAAATAGAATGAAAACGAAAATGTTATTAGTCATCAAATGAACATTATATTTGCGCTGAATGTTTTATGAAACTGTACCTGTTCACACCTATTACATAAGAACTTAGATTAAATTTGTCAAAATAAAAGCATAACAGAGAACTAAATTGCTAAAACCGCAATTGAAATGATGAAAAAAGAGCCGATAATTCCTGAACTACTTTGTATAATTCTCGATAAACCTGTTCAATTTTTATAATGCCGCAGTGCTTGTCCCATTTTTTTTTTTTTAATTATCTATAAATATCCTTTTCATCATTGATTTCATTATGATTTTATGTTTTCATTATGAATAAATCCTGTATTAAAAAAAACAAGTTTTCCGATTATTTGACGGGTCTTCAGCTAGGTGACAGTCATAATAACACAAACCCAAAGAGTAGAGAGAGCTATGACATTCTCTTCTCCAAGAATTAATAGGTTTGGACTGTTTAATTCATCAACCACAATACAAGCGGCCCGGGATGAAGGGCCCGCCCATCTGTTCGAGAAGGAAAGCATGAGAAAAAAGGAAATAAAGACATCAAAAATAGAGTTTGCTGATGCGCTGTATAGGGCATATTGTGCCCTTTGCACTCCTCCTTTAAAGGGCTAAATATTTTCGAACCCTGAATTATGCTCCTGGTGGCAAACATGACAGGTTTGGAGAGCTCCTCTTGATGCATGACTGGAATAGAACAGAAAAGACGGCTGTTAAGATCTGATTATAACCAATTTCAGAAGTGGAGAAATATTTGTTGTTAAATTCTGATTGACCTTTCCATCGAATAAGGGAAATTTATCTCAATTCTTTGGTGAAGTAGTGGTTTTTGCTTCAGTGTCTGAAAACTTCAGCCGACAGCTTTTTAAATGCATCGGCTAAAAAGACCATTTGAAGAGGACGAGTCTGCAACGAAATGTGACAGCTCGTTTTTCGTAAACCTCTAATCCCCTGTGCATTTAATCTAGCCATTCTGAAAAAGGGTCCGTTTGCATAAATAGGTGATTCGTGACATTGCATAGTATGAACTATGTATGAGTTCGATTGTTTATAAAATCGAAGTCTATACTCTGAAAAAGACAATTTAGGCATTTAATTGGAAAATTTGTATTCTCACATTTCAAAGACAGCTAGAAAAATGATCGACAATATTTTCAAAACTTTGCTATGTAACAATACGTTTTGCGATTGACTGTCCCAAAGACAATACGTTTTGCGATTGACTGTCCCAAAGACAATACGTTTTGCCATTGACTGTCCCAAAGACAATACGTTTTGCCATTGACTGTCCCAAAGACAATACGTTTTGCCATTGACTGTCCCAAAGACAATACGTTTTGCCATTGACTGTCCCAAAGACAAAGGTGAACACACAGTATCGTAGTATAAAATTAGACGTCGTTTTTGGAGCAAAAGAAGACTAATAAAAAAAATGTCTCAGAAGAAAAAAATTGACATCACTTTTGTCTAGGTAGCATGACGAAAAATTATGAAAAAAGCTTTCAGTAAGTGTTTACAGGCCGTCATTTTTGAGGTGACAACGCTTTAGAATCAATGATTGCATCATGGTCCATCATAGGTACTTTAAGCAAGGTACAGAAGGCTATGGAACTTTTGTTCATAAAAAGAGGAGTTAAATGTAAACGTTTTTGTAGAGTAATGTGGCAAATATTCAGAGTGGAAACAAAGAATCTTATGAAATTAGGAAATCGACAATTCGTAGTAGTTACATGGGCAGATAACTCGTTGCAGAGTGCTATTTTTGTAATTTGATAAACAGTTTTAGTCCGCTCTGGTGCAGGAAGGTAGAGTAGCAATATGTCCATTGTATCGTACATAAGTCAGTAAGGAGAAACTAAGCAACTAAAATAACATAGGCAGCGCAAGAAACGAAGCAATCGTAACGTCGTCCGCCTTTTCCGTCAAGTCGAGAAAGAAACCTCAGATGTAACTCGCCGCCATTGAGATCTATATTCGGAACTACTTTGTTCGCATGGCACAACATTGAGGCCGAAAGAGAGAAAGTCGCAATCGGAACGTTGTTTGCATTTTCTGTCGCAACATATGTAGTGCACTTCGCCAGAGGCGAATCACCAAAACCCATAAAAATTTACGTGTATTCCTACAACAACATCCGAGGTTATTTCTCCACTTGACGAAAATGGTCGAGTTATGTTCCGATTGTTAACGTAGATGATATTTCTTTTGGCGCAAATGACATTATCAAAATGTTTTGTCTCTCAGTCTATCATTAACACCAAACATGAAGAATTGTTTTACTACATAAATGCGGAAACGGTGAAAATCACGCAGTTCATTCTTGAATATATCTCAAGTTAACAAAACTTAAGTTAAATAATATTTTTCAATCCTTGAAATGGTATCTGCCAAGGAGTTTATTACCAATGTATTTTCGACATCGTTTTAAGTAACAAATATCAAGTGTGTTGTAAATCTTTAAATTGGAATCTCGCCTTAAGCTTGAACTCATCGCACATTACATAATACACGTTTTGTTTGGTGTTGTGAAGCACAGAAATAAGAGTTGGTTGTTTAGTGCTGAGGCAAACGGAGTTAAGTACCTTGTCCAAAGACACCGCGGTAGCCGACCCGGGGCTGATCCAATGGTAGGATTCGAACCAGCATCATTTCGCTCGCGATTCCATCACGCTAACCACTGAGCCACCACGGCTTCTGCCATCTATAGTCACCCCTTACGACATACGAGAGAGCGCATCAGGCCTATTCTATATTCCCGAGCCCGAAGGGGACAAGAATAGCTTATTCAGCTTTAAACATAAGAATTGTTGATAGCCGTACCATGAGCAGTTTCAACATATCGTGCTTATACGATAAATGTATTTACACGGTATCAATATATCTACAAAGAAAGAATTATCAAGGAGCTAACAAAGACAGCAATAATCAATTTCATTCCAAAATAAATGTATTTAGTTAGTCTAATAATTGTATCTTTTGACTGAAAATACACGAGAGATTCAAATTTATGTAATGAAGGACAAAAGCAAAAGTACGTAGTTAAATATTTGTTTCAAAGGTTACGATACAAAAGACAAAAAGTGAGGAACTGTTACTCTGTTTCAAATTATATGTTGATAACATAACGATTTTCGATTTTTACCTTTATCTTTCATTTTTTTTATGTATATTTTACAGAATTATAACATCTGTACCTTTTGTCTTTTATCTTGTAGCACTTCATGTTTACGTTTTTTCGGAACGGTCTATCTTCCTAATGTTTTTATGCAATTCTTTATATTTACATTTTTAAAACGTTGCTTTTAATTTGCACCATATAGCTATTATTGTACAGACGTGCCGTTCAACGCTAATTCATACATATATACGTACAAACACACACATATATATATATATATATATATATATATATATATATATATATATATATAAACATATATACATATATACGTACAAACATACATACATATATATACAAATTTACATACATATATACTTAGAAACATACATATGTATATATACAAACACACATACATATATACGTACAAACATACATATACAAACATACATACATATATACGTACAAACATACATACATATATACTTACAAACATACATTCATATATACGTACAAACATACATACATATATACTTACAAACATACATACATATATACGTACAAACATACATACATATATACTTACAAACATACATACATACATATACAAACTTACATACATATATACGTACAAACATACATACATATATACGTACAAACATACATTCATATATACGTACAAACATACATACATATATACTTACAAACATACATACATATATACGTACAAACATACATACATATATACTTACAAACATACATACATATATACATACAAACATACATACATATATACTTACAAACATATATACATACATATACAAACTTACATATATACGTACAAACATACATACATATATACGTACAAGCATACATTCATATATACGTACAAACATACATACATATATACTTACAAACATACATACGTATATACATACAAACATATATACATATATACTTACAAACATACATACATATATACGTACAAACATACATACACAAAATCTCTCAACTCTTAATATGTATCTATAAGGAACTAATTATACAGCAAGATTATAGGATAATTTTTTATTGATCTTTTCAAAATGTATTATTGGTAATTGTATACAGCTATCTTTGTGACTCAGAATCGTTTTTATACATACTATAAAAAAGACAGTTTACTAGAAGCAGTTATGAACTCCATGAGCATATAATCTTTTTGTTTAATTAAACTGTGGGGTATCAGAGTTATGGACTCCATGACAATATAATATTGTATTTAATTAAACTGTGGGGTATCAGAATTATGGACTCCATGACAATATAGTATTTTATTTAATTAGACTGTTGGGTATCACAGTTATGGACTCCCTGACAATATAATAATTTATTTAATTAGACTGTGGGGTATCACAGTTATGGACTCCATGACAATATAATATTTTATATAATTAGACTGTGCGATGTCACAGTTATGGACTCCATGACAATATAATATTTTTTTTTTAATTAGACTGTGGGGTATCACAGTTATGGACTCCATGACAATATAATATTTTATATAATTAGGCTGTGGGGTATCACAGTTATGGACTCCATGACAATATAATATTTTATTTAATTAGACTGTGGGGTATCACAGTTATGGACTCCATGACTATATCGTCTTTTTATCTAATTAGACTGTGGGGTATCACTACATTATACTGATTCATCTATATAATAGAATATTCCAAATTCATCTATATAATAGAATATTCCAAAATTCATCTATATAATTGAATATTCCAAATTCATCTATATAATAGAATATTCCAAATTCATCTATATAAAAGAATATTCCAAATTCATCTATATAATAGAATATTCCAAATTCATCTATATAATAGAATATTCCAAATTCATCTAGAATACATTTGATTTGGTCAGCCCAGTTTTCACCAATATAAGTTATGCCTGAGTCAACATAATTTTTCAATATAAATTTGAAATGCACATTTTCTACCTGCTTTGCTTGGTGAAATCCCCATACTTGAGCACTATACTAGATCAAAGATACTCTCAATGAATCCAATAAATTGATTGGTCGAGACACATCATATAAAATATTATACAACTTTTGCAAAGAAAACGAACTGTATTTATGTAAAACATTATTGTGTTCTGAACTATCCTCAATTCTAATTTGTAAAAAAAAACAAAACACAAAACAAAACAATTTCAAGATATTTAAAGAACCGAGCATCTCTAGTAATTTGACCCCCTATGGTAAAATGAATCAGGTGTTTCAAAAATCATTATTTTTGTCTTACTAATATTCACTTGTAAAAGAGAGTGCAGTGCAAATTTAATACCGCTTCTAATATTGAAGAAAACTTTCTTAACATTATCAGAAATGGCTTATTATTGTTATGATTTCCTGTCTTCATTAGAGAGGCCACGGGATGCCATATACCGTAGCAATGCATTCACCGCAGAGTTTTCAAAAACATGTGAGTGTAACTGTGAAAGAAATGTGCTTACGGAACACAAATGCCCTACCAAAGTCCCCAAGAAACTGGCCTAAACGCTCACCTTGACTGAACGGACGGACGTGATGGGGAATTACAAAAGTGGCTAATCTGTTGATTTTGCAAGTACAGCATGATTGTTTACTTATATCTATCTAAGTTACACGGCATCTTTATCTCATCTCTTTTGTAACTGTTTTAAACATTGCAAACATAAGTACATTCACTTGAGGACAATTCAAAAGAGATGGATGACACAGTTGATAGAAGGTCGATCGACAGTTGTATGGCCTTCCATGACCCTGCATAACAGGTGTCTCAATTGCACACGTGATATAAACCAATATACTACTGCTGCAAAGGGAGATAATATAAAACCACATGTAATTTTAACCCATACTTATTTCGCAAGATAGTGGTTTTAGATAAAGACATTTGCCAAACATAACTTTTCAAAACAGACATTTTTATACCGAAATTATTATATACATTGATAAATGACGATACATGCAAAAACGTTTCATATTACATTATTATCATCATCCTGGCAGTAGAATAATACGACACAATCTTAATTTACAAAATAATATTTATGTAAGAAATTGTCTGTCAAGCTTTTACCTTACATTTTAAAAATGAACACTGAAAATTAAGAAAAGTTAACATATTTTTGAGATTTGAAGCGTAATGAGTGTATTTTTGTGTCCAAATATTTACAATATACAAATAAACTTCGGATTGTCATAATGTTTAGTTATAAATCGATCCTTGAAAAATAAACAAAAAAAAAAACAACATTTGAATCTTCTGTCTTTCCCTACTGATTATCATCCCCCATCCCACCCACATCCCTGTTTTGAAAAAGATGGACTTGTAAAACATCCTCGATACGTTACGGACCTGAAATCACACAAGTGTTATTTTCAGTGTATTATGCTCGTTATTTCGCCTACGCCTGTCTTTTGATATCTGATATATTTTGTTGAGGTATTATGGTTTTATTCACCGAGATGTGATTGACGTCATTTATGTAGGGTGGACGAGTGGAGTGGGTCTGGTGGTTTTACTTATTATCCCGTATTTTAACAGGAAAGGTTCAATGTTCATATACGACCTGTGTGGCCTTTGTTTATATTTTCATTTTATTCGTATCCGCAGATTAATGACATCATATTTAGTCTTACCTGACAAACCGCAAAGTTTCAATTGTCATTTCGCATCGTGACCGAACTAGATACTCAAATGAGTAGGTATGAAAGGGCATGGCTTTTGCCTCTACAGAGTGGACTCCACTTTGGGGTAGTTGCTTTTGAATTTAAACTAGAAGAGTTACTAATCTGAGAGTTTCACAAATTCAAAAAGTATTCACTAGGTAAGCTTTTGTTTAAAAAGGCACATCTGTGCAATTCTTTATTTTCACATTTGTAGAACTTTACTTTTAATTGGCACCATATAGTCATTATTGTGCTGATGTCCCGTTACACACTAATACATACATACATGCATACATACAAACATTGTTTAAAATGGGTGATGCATATTTAGCTCTGTCAATTACCCGAAAAGATCAACTATGATGTAACATCATTCAGAAAGGTTAAGGATTTTCAAGGTGTTTCGTATTTCGACAAAAATAATATATATATATATATATATATATATATATATATATATATATATATATATATATATATATATATATACATACATACATACATACATACATACATACATACATACATACATACATACATACATACATGCATGCATGCATGCATGCAAACATACATACATACATACATACATACATACATACATACATACATACATACATACATACATACATACATACATACATACATACATACATACATACATACATACATACATACATACATACATACATACATGTATATCAATGATCATCGACTTGGAAAAGTAGCCTTTCTTTCAGTTTGCCGGTATCCTTTTTCCACATAGATACTAAACAAATAAGTTGACAGAATTTAAACGTTGCCAATATAAATGTGTCGGATCTTCTACTTTAAAAATGGTATTTATTCAATCGATTCAGAGCATTTGTTTTCATAAAAGTTAATGTCGAATTTAGACGTAAGTCTATTGGGAGGCTACGATGTTTGACTCGTTCCTGTGGGTGTATACTTGAGTTATACCTTTCAAAGAGAAAACAGAGGGTATCGTTTTGTGATTGAAAGCCAATCCCTATTGCTCATTGTCAGGGTTTACCTTCTTTGAATTTTTAATAACCATTTAATAAGCTAAATGCTCCCTTTATCTAGTGTTAGTGAAAACTTTTAAATCTTGCATTTGTCAGAGGGTGTTGTTATCAGGGTAGTTGAAGAGTTTGTTTCATGGATACATAGGTTAAATATATGATGAAATGTTCAGTTAGTTCTCCGTTAATTCGTAGAATGGACATTGTGACCCCCATCAATATGGCGACAAATGAGTTGGTGTCTTTCGCCCTTTGCCCATTATTAATCAGTCATTACTGTACACTGACGACAATACTGACAATTCACGACGGCACTTTGGTCATTATCCCGTATAATGATGGGGGTGGGGTGGGGGGGTGGGGGGGGAGAGGTGGGAGTTTTGTTTCCGGTTATGAGAGACTACTGCCTGCACCAAAGTTAGGCTGGAAGAATGGCTTAGTGGCTGAAATGCATTAATCAAAGACTTTTTTAATTTCTCAAGTAGCATTTTACAGGCTTGAAACGAAAGTCAAGGATTAGATGAAGACCATCATAGGCACAGAGTTTACCGCCCAGGTGTTGACATTTGAACGTTGCTAGTCGCAATCCTCACATCTTGTTAAAAGGCTTTATGATATTGTCCGCCAAAAGAACCAATTCACCGTGAAATCTACACTGATGACTCAGAAGATAGAATTGTTTAGCCACTAAAAAGGTGCTAATTGCTTACGATTGCTGCGAGGGCACTGCTCGATTTACATATAAATATTTACCTGTAGATAAAGAGACATGTGAAGCACGTGTTATCAATGTAAAAATGATTAATTGCCGCGTGACACTGATGAGTTTCCGATTTCTTACTCTTCCTTACAGTAGTCATAAAATACCTGCTTTACCGAGTTTATGAGGGGCTTTTCGAGCGTGTTCATGAGGGAAAATTAGGAGGAGACAACTCAATTAAGTCATTGTCTGTCCGAAATGACCGTTTTTCGACAGTTAATACAATCTGTCGCATACTAACGGGGGGGGGGGCGGACGGGGCGGTTGCCCCGGGCGCCAGAGGTCTTGGGGCGCCAAAACAGACGTCATCCTGCATTAAGCAGACACCCATTAATAAGGTCAGACTGGACTGTTCAAGTTAACCAATGGAAATAAACATTTCAATTGTCGAATGAACCAGCCGAAAATAAAGATATGTGGAGAGAATTTATAACTGACTATCGCAGATCGCTGACTTCAATTATTTTAACATAGGAAAATGTCTGCTAAGGTCCTCATTATCATTGGACAGTTCCACATGATAAATTTTAGTATTGTAGATTTTTGTACGAAGAAAAGGATCATGAAAAATGCTAGTTACACTGAAGAACTTTCATCAAAAGGTATAAGAATACATTTACATTCAAATTACGGTCGTATTTATTGCCACTGATTGTTTGGGTAAAATTGCATGTCCAGAACGAAGGGTATTAGTAACTGATTTGTGGAATGATTGTACTACGACTGATCGTTTTTATCCGCTTATTGATTTTATAGCATTCAACCTTGACCTACTGTACCTTTTGGATGGTATGATATTTTCTGTTTCTATGAATAACTCCTGAGACTCGAGTTAATTATATCAGGTGATGAACACCTTACTATTACGAGTATATCCATTACAAAGCGGGCTTGGAAAATCTGTTTCTCCATTAAACGCTCAGGGTGACCTTCCATTCTCGGTCTTGTTTTATAAAATAGGTTACCATAGCAACGATGACGATAATAAGATGGCATCTATGGCAGGCCAGTCTTGACTTCTTTGACAAAAGAGCGCTTTGAGAGGCAAAGAGGTAAAAATGTCGACACTAATGGAATACTAAGCCGTCATTGTAACCAGGTGCAGAAGGGTTGTTAATTCTTCAGTCGACTGCCTTCTTAAGATGAAAGTTTCTGCTCACTGTCAAAACTGATCTGTTTCCAGTACTGTCTAAGGCACATGCATGCACTATCCTTGAAAAATTCAGGCCTCGACTTGGGTGGCTACTGATTCAGGATCTGGCTGACTTTTCTTGTTACATTTAGCGATTTAAGATCATACAGATTTTCCCGTGTGTCTTTCACAGTAGACAGACTTATAAGGATCGATTTATCACTGCGATATGTCAACTATATAAATAAATAAATAAATAAATAAAAATAAATAAATAAATAAAAAAATAAAAAAATAAATAAATAAATATCCAATAAACTTAATGCCCAATTAATTAATTCACTGGCTGACGAACGGACAAATTGTCTGAGAGAAAGATGGGTTCTTATGGTTGTGTAGAAGTACATAGAATCGAAAACAACTACATCTGTATTTGTTTAAATTTTCCTTCTATAAATCATATCTTGTTAGTGTTAATGTGCAGTAAATTAGAATTGCCTTAACAAGACGTTGTACTACCTCTCACCGATTAGAATTGCCTTAACAAGACGTTGTACTAACTCTCACCGATTAGAATTTGCTTAACAAGACGTTGTACTACCTCTCACCGATTAGAATTGCCTTAACAAGACGTTGTACTACCTCTCACCGATTATAATAGCCTTAACAAGACGTTGTACTAACTCTCACCGATTAGAATTGCCTTAACAAGACGTTGTACTAACTCTCACCGATTAGAATTGCCTTAACAAGACGTTGTACTACCTCTCACCGATTAGAATTGCCTTAACAAGACGTTGTACTAACTCTCACCGATTATAATAGCTTTAACAAGACGTTGTACTAACTCTCACCGATTAGAATTGCCTTAACAAGACGTTGTACTACCTCTCACCGAATAGAATTGCCTAATCAAGACGTTGTACTTCCTCTCACCGATTAGAATTGCCTTAACAAGACGTTGTACTTCCTCTCACCGATTACAAGTTGAAATGGGTTGATGGGAGAAAAGCAAGGCGTATGTCTTTTTCAGTACGTATCCGGTGTACGTTGCAATATCTTAGAAGCTTAATTTCATTTTGTGTTTGAAATTTTGTTGTGAGTGTGCTTCTGTGTGTACCTATATAGTACTGGAACAGACCGACAAAATTCAGTGTGTGTGTACTAGATCTGGGTATCGCCAACCATTTTGTATCGCGATATGACATTATCACAATATTATTGCATACATATCTAAGCTGAAAAACATACAAATTAGCCCATACTTGCAAAAAAACATCTCATATATCATTGCATAAATCCGTTGTAGAATGTGCTAAATTCCCAGAACAAATTTTTCTTGTTGTTTGTGACTTTCTTTTAAATGTTCACTAGAAATTGATTAAATACACTCAAATAATGTTAAAGCATGTATGATATCGTATTCTGCGAATAGACGAACTCGGCGCGTGACAATAAATGAGGAAGGTGCCTCTGTTTAGAAACTAATGTATCTTGTTCTTTCTGAGTGTACTTTTATGTAGTCCACTCAAGACAAAAATCAAACATCACTCAAGTTATGGAAACTTAACACAACATGTGCTGATGTCATTTTACCGCCGAAATATACATGTGTATTGATCTGAAATGCAAAGGTCAAGTTCGTATGACACCTGCAAGGTCATTTTTTGTCTTGTGTTGAATTCGTTTATCCTGGGAGATCTCGTGCGTAAAATGTGACATGTTAAAATATGTAGAATGTGCTTTCTTAATATAATTCCTTTATTGGATATATCAAAGTCAAAGGCAGGCACTTGCTTATATTTAAACGGAACAGGGCGGGTTTTTTAAAACCAGAAAATGATACGCACTTTTAGGCGAGGTTGATTAATAATCAGTCTCTACTCAGGCGAAACAAATATTTACCAGGACGAATAAAACTGTAAATAGAGTATTTTTACAAACGTCTTAAAATACTTTCAAGTATTAATAAGTGCTATCTAGTGAGAGACTAAAAGTCTTTGACGTTTCAAAGAATGTGGGTAGGTAGATTTAGCAGGTAGAAGGAAACAGTTTGTATGCTTGTGGTTAATCCATTCAGTGACTTTGACTCGCGATTATTTTTATTGGGTTTTTATTGTTCACCCTCGTCTAAATCCCTTTGCAGGTTCTAAAGAAAGTATTCGCAAGAATTGTGTGCGTTTGACCCGGTAAACAATTGAACAAATTTCAACGTTGGTACGAAAGTCTACACCAGAAAACCAGAAGTTATTGTTAGATGATACTATTTGTTCTCACATATATTTTCAATTTTCAATGTTTTTATTACTTTTTTAGCAGTTAAATCTCAAAATGAAAAAAAAAAAACACTCCTAATGAAAATCGGCATGTACTGCCGACGTTTTAAACACATGCTAAGACTGGTTACGGGATCATGTAAAACTGGATAACTGGGTAACATTGCTATAATAATGAAAGCTGTTGTACAAACTCCTGCAAACCAACAATGTTTGTTTTCAATAGAATTGTATTTTCATTTAAAAATATAACTTAAATCACATATCAAAATGTTAAAAGTAGCCTCTTGTATAGTGATGCAAATCAATAGAAAGTTTATAATGGACTATATCCACCTTTATATTTTCACGTGACCAGTTTTTGCCTGTGTTTAAAATGTCGGCGGTACAAGACGATGTTTACAAGAGTGCTGTTTCAATTTGGGATTTAACTGTACGAAAAGTAACAACAATGTTGAAATTGAAAGAAGTTCTAAGAAATATGTATCATCCAATAATAACTTCGGTTTTCCGACGTAGACTACGGTACCAACATTGAAATTAGTTCAAATATTAACCAGGTTAAACGCACACAATTCTCCCGAAGACCTTCTTTATAAGATTTCGACGAGAGTGAACAGGAAAAATCCACTCAAAGTTCAGTCAGAGCAGCAATCTATGAAGGGATTAATGTTTTTTAAGGGGCCTTGTTGTTTACTTCATTCAACTGGTTTAAAAAAAAAAAAAAACTCAGCAAGAAAATGGTTACTTTTGCCCGCTTCATATCATTTGCTTATGTTTCATTCTGCAATCGTCCTCGATGGATAGTTCTGGTCTGTATCATGATGCACTATTGCGAGAGTATATATCGCGATTCATCAATGCATCGATGATATCGAACCAGCTCTAAAGCTTAGTCCATTACAAAATCAATCACTGCCTTGCACCGGTTGTTTTACGATATCGAACCAGTTGTAGAGTATACCTAAATATTATTGGAACAGACCGATTATGGCAACGTTTATTTAACTTCTGCCAAGCTATTCTAACAAAACGTTAATGATAAACGTTCACATTTTTTTCCAAGGCTTAAAAAAGAATCAGTTGAGAATTGCTCGTAATGTTGTTATTTGTATGATTGTGTAGAATATTAACCATCTCTCATATTTATTGCAAATATATGGGATATGTGTTATGTTTTAGTGTCTTAGCACGGTTTATAGACTGGTTGTGGGATGTTTTTAGATATTTGTGTTCGTCTTGAACATTTCATATGCTTATCTTAGTTATATGATCTTCTTTTTTCACTATGTTGATTTTTTTTAAAATTTCTCCTGCCGTAAGTCACATATTAATCATTACATTCTTTGTACCTTTTTTTTTTTTATTGTGTGCCGAAGGACTGTCATGTCTATTGCAAATAAATAATGTCTATCATGATTTGACTTTGCTTCACATGTTTCCTGATTTTATGATTTGCGAACTTCAACATCTATTAGTATCAAATCTATCAAGAGAACATAAAAGATCTTCCACGAAGTTATTGGCTGATATATTTCATTTCTTAAATGGTTCCTAATTTTGAAATTTTGAAACCTTGAATTACAACCATGAATCTACACTCTGTGTACATGCTATTGTTCGTTCAGCTCAGAACCCGCTTGATTTCTGGATCTGTGGCTGGGTGAATTTTCACGCGAGCCTATTGAAATGTTACCGAATTCGATTCGAGGGCGAATGATTTGAACACTATTTGTATCGACATACAGAGCAACACCACTCATTCGATACATGCTGAAGAAGAGTGTCTTGTGTACATATAATCCACTATGTTGGTCCTGAAATCCATTTTTTTTATACAGGACTGAGAGTTTATTGGAGCCGTCGCGTGCCACAGGTAACAAACATCGTCTGCATCATCTAGTTTGTTTAAACTATTTAAAATTTATATTTAATGTCTCTTTATGATATGATCTGTCTAATGAGTAATATAACCTATATTTCGATTTTAAAAAAAGCACTTACTGGCGAGAAGCACATCGTCTGACATGATTTAAGTATATTTATAAGAATAATACTTCCAAGAAATCACAAGGGATGCAACTACATTATGACTGAAAGTAGCCGAATATCAAAGTTGAACACTCATTTAGAAATAATCGACTCTTGAACAGGTCATGGTGGCATCGAAGAATCTGCAGGTAAACAGACCGCCCTGTTTTAGCATGTATCGAATGACTGGTGTTGATTTGTATGTCGATACGAATGGTGTTGAAATCTATTCGTGCGCAGGACAAATGAGGTAATTTTATCTACATTTCGAGACGCTCACCTGAAATTTCACTAAGCTACAGACGCTTACAGCAATGGCGATGCTGAGTTGAAGGAAAAAAATTGATGAGGCGCTAGGTTTAAGGCCCAATAGCAGTTTATGAAGTGTACTTAAATTATGGTTTTATACGAATGCAAACCGCCGAACTATCACTTTTGGATCTAGACTCATAATTAGTTATGAAGACATCGAAAACTATAGTTCTTTACAGACGTGACTATAGTCTACCAAAGATCCCACTCAAGCGTGTAAGTGATATATCCTTCCTCCAAATTATACTCTTCATTTTACTGTAAACGATACTTTTAAAATACGCAAGCTTGCAAATTTGTCACCGCTTAGAACTACGGAGAGGGGGAAGGGGGGGGGTAGGAAGGATGAGAGGTTTGGGGTAATATATTCATCTATCCTGACAGGCCATTCTGTATTTTATCCAGCGTTATACGTCCATTGTCTTCGAAGGGTGATTGCATATTTCAGCCATGAATGAAATACGATATATTATCCTAGCAGTGTACTTCAGTAAGAGCTTTTGCTGGTAAAATCAGCCTCCGCAGCTTTCACTGCATTGAATATCAGCCTGAGAGTCTGGATTTCAATCATAGAAGACCCAGCCCCCAGGTTCTTTCCATCTAACTCTCGGTTCAAATCAACAGGAAAATAATCAAGTTGTCGCCCCTTTGAAGAGCTCTTCATTCTTCATTCTCGGCTTTTGGCTAGCATGGTGGCTGTACAATGTGAATATTATATCCGTTTTATCTGCCGAAGGGCAAAATGTTTAATTAAAATTAGTCGGCATTTCAATCAAGTGACTGAGGAAAAAATTCGATTAAAGGGGCGAGTTTATACGGGAGAAGTCTATTCTGTGTCAGTTTTGACATAACACTGTGGGATAATCAATAGAAATGATTTGCTGCTCTTCAGAATCTAGTCAATACTCAGCTACCGAAATTAGAGAAGAATCACCGAGGACAAGGAAATTGAGATCTAGATTTAATAAAGCTAATATGTCGGCAGGTGCGTGGCATTTTTACCACGGGTCATAAATAAATTTACAAGGATTGTAATCGGGACTATCCGCAGTAGACCACAGCAACCATAACAACCCTTAACCAATTATCAGCATGGCCTGGACGAATAAACTAATGGCTCCGTCACAAATCAAACGGTCTTTCGGTAATGTACTTGATTGTCTAATTGCAGCCTTTGTTTTGATGCCAGCACTATCTAAATCTAAAATTAATTATTAAGAACCTTTAGATGCTAATTTTACAGAACCGAACAGAACAGAAACTTTATTCGGACTTAAACGATACAGTTTCTCATCCATCAGTATGAAGAAAAATATGAGAAAAAAATTATTTATATATATGTATGTATATATATATATATATATATATATATATATATATATATATATATATATATATATATATATGAAAAATATACACATAAATCACACGTGATACATGATGATGTTACATACAACGCAATATAACTGTACATAGAATGCATATATGAGTACTACTATATACTATAGTCAATATATAAAAATAAAAATATTATGTGAGGTTGAACTTAACAATGAATGAGAGTAGATTCTTGCAATGAATTAGCAATATGACAGATTTCAACTAAACTATAACAGAGCCTTTATTTTAAATCGAATGCTTCATAGACATATTTTGACAGTTTAAATAAAACATTTCTTTCTTTAACTTGCATAGTCCTATTCATTTGAAAACACTAGGTCTAGCTTGCGTAATAATAGGAAGAAACACATTCTCTACGAAGATGGTGATACACAGGGCATGTTAATACAATGTGATTCTTATCTTCTAAATCATTAGTGTTACAAATGTTGAAATAGCGATTCTATTTTGAGCATAACGGCCATTTTCAATTCGTAATTTATGCCAAGGTAATCTCAATTCAGTAAAGTAATTCTAACTTTAGAAGGAAAAATGTTCACATAATTTTCAAATTCGAATAATTGCTTACGATGTTTATGTGAACATAATCACAATTATTCTGAATATGATTGTTCCATTTTTATATAAATACATTTTAAAATTATGTGCTTAAATATGACAGAATTATTACGGAATAAGATCAGTCCGTATGTTCACCCAATAATGGAACTTTTTTTTTTTTTGGGAGGGGGGTGATATTTTGAAAGTCCAGTGTTCTGCCTAAAGCTTCTAACCTTTTTGTGTAATTCTTCCTTTTTACATATTTAGAACTTTACTTTTAATTTAGTACCATATAGCCATTGTTGTGCTGATGTGCCGTCAAACGCTAATACATACTGTCTGCAATAATTCAATAAATATAATTGATTACTGCTGAAGAAACTGATTTTGGGGGGAAAATTTTCATTTGACTTCTGCTTTTTCTGTGCATATTTAAGTTCACTGGCTCTTAAGTGCGAAATACCTCTTAATGTTCTAATTTTGGATCTGAAATCACTTTGGTATAGACTTTTTTAATAGCTCAAAAGCACAGCATCCTCCACAACTCATAATTTGTGTATTACGTATGATTGTATATTTATTATTTATTCCGTCATTTCGAAACGTTCGACCTGAACGTCGATCTCTCACTAAAAGCTCAAGAAAGGAAAAGACAAACTCTATTCAGCCACAATAAAATTTGCGCAATTTGCGAAGAGACAGTGAGATGTTTTTTTAAATCTATTCTATTGAAAAAAATCACGCAAATAACTGTCATTAGACTCTAAGTTTGACTTCATATATATTTTTAAGAGAAAATCTAGAATGGATCTAAATAAAGCATTGTTTTAAAGGAACACTTATTTATTTGCTATGAGTGTGACGCTACTTAAACTTGGTGATGAATGAATGAAATAATTGCTGCTCTGTTACAGCGTCAATATCCCCACAGCTGCTGAAATTAATTCTAGAGTATTCATTTTCCAACGTAATAGTTATATAGTTAAACCAAGATAGTGATAAATGTCTGCTTTACATAGTGAACTTCATGGCTGTTACATAAATTTCTGGATGTTTAAAGGATGTTTATCCGATCAGCTTTCATAAAGCCATTATAAACAAAGAATTGTTGGATTACTAATTGTATCCTCACAGGTGCAAATAAAGGTTGGCGTCAAAATCACCACCCAAAAAAAATTATTACAGAATTTGCATGACGTTTTTCTCGATTAATATTGAAGCATTACCTAATCCATTTTACCACAATGTGCATTTACTACATGTACAAACGTGATTTTGTTTAAACACTGTATGTATTAATTATCACCTTGGGTGCACATCAGTCACAGCCACACGTGCACAATTTAGATTTCATTTGTTCTTCTCGGCTTCCCTGCGAGGGTAACGTTTAAGCAAATGTCCAAGGTACCGCAGGAGAGCGGATCATAACAGGCGGCCTAATTATTAAAGTATTTAATAATTAAATTCTGCAGTTCAGTAATTCATATTTTTAATGTGGTTTTATCACTTTAATGTATTGAATAGTTTCGATCGCGCATCCACTTGAGTGAGTAATCTGACCCAGCAGCTTCCATTTCCAAAGTAAATAAATAAATGTTGTGAAAAACTAATTGTCCTACTGGGAAGAAAAAAATATTTAATCTGGTAAGATTTACTTTGTGTGTACAATGTGCATATTATATTAGGGTGTCAAAAATTATCCTGCAGAAGTGAAAAAGATAACCGAATGTACACGTGAAAGCCTCTGTCGTAAATGAGATCGAATTTAGATGAATGAACAAGGAGATACTTGGACCTTGTCCTGTTCATCATTAGGAAATAAAAGGATCTATGTTTAAGGGGTGCATTTCATGCAATGCGCAAAAAGACCTATATTATCGTGTTACAATTATGCAACTATTCCAGGTTTATGAAAGCACGACCAAATATTGGACGTGTAACTTATTGCGTTTCTATACATGATTTTCAAACATGGGACTATAACTGTATAACTGTATACTCGAAATTTCTCAAAATTAATCGGGAAAAATCTTGTGAATAAATGTTGCCGTGTTTTTGGCGATAAATATGTATTCCTTGAACAAAATATGGCAAATCTTGTGCATAAATGTTGCCGTGCTTTTGGCGATAAATATGTATTCCTTCAACAAAATATGGCAATCTGGAAGGGTTTTATCCATCATCAATTCATGTTTCATTTGCGTTTCTGTTTATTTGAGTAACATAAATGAAACTTGCCTTTCTGTCTGTTTGAGTAACGCAAATGAAACTTGCCTTTCTGTTTATTTGAGTAACGCAAATGAAACTTGCGTTTCTGTTTATTTGAGTAACATAAATGAAACTTGCCTTTCTGTTTGTTTGAGTAACGCAAATGAAACTTCCCTTTCGGTTTGTTTGAGTAATGCAAATGAAACTTGCATGAACGAAAATCTTGAAAATATACTGCCACCATGTTTAAGAAATATCTCTCGATCGATCTACACTGGATGGTCTTAGGACACGTGCGCGATCTCCGATTTTAAGGTAAGCAATAAACGTTATCAACACTAATCTTCTCAAGAGAGAACGAAACTCAGTAAGAACTTATTTGAAGAAAATAAGTATTTTTTTAATGAAATAAGTAGATTTGATTTGTAATATTTCGTATCTGCAATGCAAAATGGAAATAAATTCAGAGGTAAAAATGAATACAAAATCCGATAGGTGCTAATTATGAAAATAATTATATAGACAATCTAGTATGTGTTAATTATAAATTAATTATATAGACAATCTCTTAGGTGTTAATCATAAAATAATTATATCGATACTCTAGTAGAAGTTCATCAGAAAATAGTTATGGATAACTTGGGACAAGCACGTAAGATTGTTTATATTGGATCACTGTAAAATTTATGCACTTTTTTGTAATAAAAGAAAAAGAAAAGTTGTAAAGCTATAACATCGTCTTTGGACATAAAATTACCCATTGAAAAGACACAGAAAATGGACATCGTCTTTGGACATAAAATTACCCGTTGAAAAGACGCAGAAAATGCTCTGTATCCATACATCGTCTTTGGACATAAAATTACCCGTTGAAAAGACGCAGAAAATGCTCTGTATCCATACATCGTCTTTGGACATAAAATTACCCATTGAAAAGACGCAGAAAATGCTCTGTATCCATACATCGTCTTTGGACATAAAATTACCCATTGAAAAGACGCAGAAAATGCTCTGTATCCATACATCGTCTTTGGACATAAAATTACCCATTGAAAAGACGCAGAAAATGGACATCATCTTTGGACATAAAATAACCCATGGAAAAGACGCAGAAAATGCCCTGTATCCATACATCGTCTTTGGACATAAAATTACCCATTGAAAAGACGCAGAAAATCCCCTTTATCCATACGTCGTCTTTGGACATAAAATTACCCATTGAAAAGACGCAAAAATGCTCTGTGTCCATACATCGTCTTTGGACATAAACTTACCCATTGAAAAGACGCAGAAAATCCCCTGTATCCATACATCGTCTTTGGACATAAAATTACCCATTGAAAAGACGCAGAAAATGCTCTGTATCCATACATCGTCTTTGGACATAAAATTACCCATTGAAAAGACGCAGAAAATGCTCTGATCTATATATACATCGTCTTTGGACATAAAATTACCCATTGAAAAGACGCAAAAAATTGATATCGTCTTTGGACATAAAATTACTCATTGAAAAAGACACAGAAAATGCCCTGTATCCATACATCGTCTTTGGACATAAAATTACTCATTGAAAAGACGCAGAAAATGCTTTGTATCCATACAAACTTCGAATGACAATTCATCTGTAAATCATAGGTACTTTTTACATGGACAAATAAGAATGCTATAAGTAAATAAATAAATCTTGTGCCATAAGTTTTATATCCTCTAAGCCATAAAAATGTAAAAAGGTTTAATAACATTTTCACTAGACACTGTTCAAATAATGATTTCACTATTATCAACTTTCCTGTTTTGTTTATACAAAGTATACTGTGTCGTATGAAATCGGCTTAAGTAATAGATGGCTGGTAAAGAACAATTATTTGTCTTTTCAAACACCAGTCGCTGTCCTAAAGGTAGACGGGAAGGACGGACGGACATACACACATCAGAGCTCATTAAAAAAAATTCCCAGGCGCTCGTCCCTTGGATGAGTGAGTTGCTAAAGTTACTCGTCCAGATCCTCGTTATACTCAACACAGTACACTTCTTCATTACACTGCTTATGCTTTTACAGATCCTCGTTATACTCAACACAGTACACTTCTTCATTACACTGCTTATGCTTTTACTAAAGAACTACATGCAAGCTTGATACTAAAATGGATCAAAACCATGAAAATATTATATTCGAATACATGGCTCCGTAGACAAACATATAATAAAAGACAATGTTTGTAGCTCGAGAAATTCCAGTTGCACATATAGCCATTGATTTCTTTGTGGCATTCGCGTTTACAGTGAAACCTTCAGTAATCTAGGTGTCATAATTTTCCTTTCCAACGACCTATCACACATCTTTATGAGTTAAATATGGGTGAAGTTAAGAGACAGAGAATGTCAAAATTTTATGATTTTCGTCTGCTCAGACATTGTTACGCTTGCCCCTCAGATCACCAGTATTTTCAAGACTGTGCAGCTTTATTAATACTTTGTCACGCCAGCAGATATTTATAGAATTATGTAATTACCTTTCTCAAGAAAAATGTCAGTAACTTGCATTTGAAAGAAGAATTCCAACCGTCTGAATTTCCACCTTTGGTCAAACCTCCATTCTAGAGAGCTACACGAGGGAGACATAAAAAGATAAATTGCTGATTGGCCAAAAGAATTGGAACATTTCTAGGTCATTATCCCAACTACATCTAAACCAATCAGCTGTTGTCTAAACATTATCTGCATTATAAATAGATTACAACAACATGCATTGTGCGAAAGTTGGTGGGAATCGGCTAAGACACTTAAAATAAATATTTCGAATGTAAGTTGGCAACATTTTTCTTGTGAAAGTAATTACATACTTATAGAAATATATGCTGGCATCTTCTCTTCGGCATGACAATGTATCAATAAAGTGTCAGTCTTGAATATACCGGTTATCTGGGACAACTGTAACATTGCCTGACTATATGAAAAAGCACCAAACTGTTGACACTCTCTGTCTCTTAGCTTCTGAGACGTCTGACTCATAAAGATCTGTGATAGCTCGTTGAAAGGGAACCTTTCTCCACATCAAAATGACGCCTAAGTTACTGAAAAGTGTCACTATAATTGCAAACAACATTAAGAAATCAAGGGCTAAGTGTGAAACTGCAACGTACTATGTTCATAATATTTATCCATTTTAGTATAAAGCTTACATTCGGTAACTGTGTAAAAGAAAACGAAGTCGTTTAATTTGCGACATGTTCTAGACTGACAACAAGTAGGCAAATTTGGCAAAGGTTATTTATAACTCATGCACGCCTAATGTTAAGCGATGTTGAACTTCGACGCTTGTTAAGGGTAAAAAATGCATTCAGATCTGTTCTCAATGTGCGAATTTGCATCTACTTGGCCCCTGGACGAGTAGGTAGTAAAGTTTTACTCGGTCCAGCCAATTTTTACCAAGTCAGGACAAGAGGACGAATGGTTTTCACTTAACCCTGATACATGGATCCATTCATGGGTGGTTAAGTGAGTATTCGACTGGTTGAAAGAACAACAGACGGACAAACAGATAGACAATAAATTGAATGAATGAATTAATCAATCAATTCATGAAACAACTATTTGTTTGTCTTCATACTTAAGAAATATTTTGTCACTCTCCATATGCGATAAAGTTACAAATTTATCTATTGAAGCGAAATTTTATTTGTCATACAAATATTGAATACTCTGCTAGATCGTAATTTTTTTATTTACCCAACACACGTTTCTATCTCCAAAGCTAAATAAACAAATCGGTTTTCACTGATGTAGAACCCCGTTGAAACATGAACACAAATTTGCACATAACACGAGCGTTAATATTTGCCTTTGTGTTTGTTTTTGTGTGGTGTAATATTTGAGGAGTTTCAAACACTGATACCGTTAATCTACACAAAAAAAAAAGAGAATTCTCCACATGGGTGGAGTTCTTTATGTAACGATTGCTCTGATTGGTTCTTCTTTCTCAGTAAAAACTAAGATAAATATATTTACTTTATACACATATCTCGTGTTATACATCCAAACAAAATCGCTGGAAGTCAATATAGTATGACAGCTGAGTAATTAATCTCAATCTTAGTAGCCCTTAGTCAAATACATCATATATATATATATGCATATCTCAGATGTTATGACTATTAAAGCATAAAAATTGTTTGCTGAATTCCCTTGCTATTACACTAATGTAAATATTACACATTTTATAAATGCTTTGTATGTCACACTAATGTAAATATTGCACATTATATAAATGCTTTGTATGTCACATGTAAATACGTGATACAATAGAGGAGATGTATTGCATACTCTGTAATGTCTACATGACACTTAATATTTAGTGATACCTTTATTGAATTTTGATATATTTCCTCATATTCAAAGTCACATCATAGGTCCAGATTTAATGGTCTATCTTCCAAATGTTGATCTATAAAAGAGATGGTTTGGCGTTGCATTTTGTATATAGTGCTTTATTAGATAGACTTATAGGTTCATAAAAAAAAAGAATGAATGGTTGGAAAAGAAAAAGATATAATAGAAGGAAAGAAAGAATGATAGAACTAAGGACAAGAGAGTGTGTTTGCAGATGCATAAAATTCCATGCATTTTATTGAAAAAAGGTTGGAAGGAGGACATAAATAAAGAAGGAAGGAAAATGAAGAACGAGAGAACGAAGGACAAGAGAGTGTGTGCATGTATGTGTGTGTGATTGTGTGTGTGCGTGTGTGTTAAGATCCAGAAGATTCCATGCATTTTATTGAAAATTTACAGGAAGTTAACCGAGAATACTCAGAATTCATAATTTAATGAACATAATAATTTTACAATTTTCTGAACATAGTTTCTTTAGCTAATTATCCTAATCTAATTTTACATCCTCATTATCCATAATAAAAATGTTCTCGAGTTTCGATAATTAGATGAAAAACTATAAGAAACAAAAACTGACGGATCACATAAAATCAACATTCAGATGTATTTTTGTATTATTGTTTTAAAAAATATTTTTATTTGTATGTCCCTGCACCATTTACAAGAGGTGGGGAGCATAGATTTACTATTTTCCATGTCCATCGGTTTGTATTGTACTTTCGTTTCCAGTTTCCATTTCATTGAGATCCTATGTTGAGTTTGATTGCCGCCTTTCTCAGTAAGTAAAACATTACTTTTGTATGAAGTTTTGAAGACAATCCAGATTCTAACGAAATTAATACGGAAACGGTTAGAAATATAAAAAGAATATAGGTACCTATACAATTTATGGTATTTTTGCTTAATTTATCTCTCAGCTTGCAGTATTTTCAATTACAAGAACTATTTTGAAATCAAAATGTCCAGTAAATGTTAAATCTCAAATTGAAAAATTAAGTTCAAGCACGTAATTATGATGTTTTATTTTAATAAACTTTTTTGGATTATCAGTACCCATATTCGCAGCTATGACAAAAAATCCACTTGATGCGGAAATATCTGTACATATGGTCATCTTGTAGAAACAAACACGGACCAGATGGAAAATTTTTATAATATACAAACTTTGATATACTTGGAGTTTCAATAATTACAGTTGGAAACAGTTTATGCTATCAGGATAAGATGTGGGGGGGGGGGGAGAGCGGATGATATACGGATACATGTACATCTATTGCGTGAACTCTTATTGAGTGCAAATCGACAAGTGATGCTCTATATTGAATATTGAAGTTCTTCAAATTTTGGGATTATTCGAATGATTGAGTATGCTTATTTGAGGTCAAGTTGATTCCTTTTTGCATTGTACATCTCTTTTTTTTTAAACACACACACATTATATATGTATATATATATATATATATATATATATATATATATATGTATGTATGTATGTATGTATGTATGTATGTATGTATGTATGTATGTATGTGCAAGCTTTATATTTGTTTGTAGATGTAGTTTCAATTATTTTGTGATATTCTTCTTCTTCGTATCCTGTGATTATCCAAATATAATGTGGATTTGTCCATAATGTTAAGATAAAGTAAATAAAATTTATAATCGGTAACAATTAGTTGCCGCGATCGAAAATGTTTGGTCCACAGAAATGTGATACATACTTTACCAGAGTGGTTACATGTTACACTTTTAACACTTCTTTAGGATTTTCGGTAAAGCCGACAAAGCCCATATCCAGTTGAGAAGAAATCCGGCATTTTTGCATACCTTACAGGTGAAAGTGGTTTATACCGCATAATACCACCTGTGTGTTTTAAGAGACATTATCGGTTGTATTTCACTGTAGTGACGCGTGTTAGCAAATCGGAGCTGCGATTTCCGACTCATTCAGCGCAATAAGTGATGCATTGTTTGTCAATAATTTGTGTAATCACAAAACAGCGATCCCAATCACCTGAGGACGACCAACAGGCAAAGCCTCTGTTATTACCCTCAAAAGGACGCATGCAAATTTATAATAGATCCGCCGACAAAAGCCATCAATTCCCATTCATTTCTTTTTTCTTTTTCTATTTTTTATATAAATCAAAAGCATCAAACCAAATTGGTGTTAATGCATAGGGAGTTATAGTGAAACAAAAGTTGTTTGGGCTTCATTTAGATAATCATTAACAAAGGCTGCAGGCGGGTATGCCACCTACATTAATAGAGTAATTGCTCCGAGGTTTCCTAGGTGAGCGGGAAGTGAGACGGGTATGCGGACGGCCCGACGAGTGATTACCCAGGAGAGGGCAGCCCGACACCGGTATGCGTATAGTGCTGGTAGCTGTGATCTGGATGGATGGATGGTAACGGGTTGAATAGAAAAATAAAATCAATAATTGCTGGCAATTTTAGACTCTGTCCCATCCTGGCTGTTCATACTGCATTTCATCGGTTTATTTTATTATAATAAGTCAAGAATTACAAGATGATCAAGGATGGACCTTATGAAGGCTCGACCTAGATTTACACCCACACTGGGTGGGCATATTGTGGTAAAATTGCAAGATAGGAAGAACGAAAGAAACAAAAGGAAGGTCAAACAAAGAAATGAAAAATTCGAAAACAATGATACATGTAAAAAAACAAGAATGAGGAAGGAAAAGAGAAGAAGGTTAACGAAGAGAAAAGGAAAAGGAAATAAATTAAAGAGAGCGCAAACGATACGAATATAAATTTGGCTGTTTTAAAAATTTATCGCATCGTGGGACAAAAGAAAAACTGTAAATAAATAAATAAATAACAACTTTATGATACCACGAACGTCTGATAGCATTTCACTACGCCATTATCATAACGTCTACCACGGCCTGTGTGTTTACTTGGCCTATCTGTTGATACAAAAACCGAAACAAACAAATCAACTTACTTCCCAAGATAATGGTTTAGGAGAAAGTAGCAAATATCTCTAGCATCATTAGCCTGCACAAAGCAGCTATCGTAAACAAATTCAAGACCGGGGGCAACATATTGACTATAGATGTGTCGATAAAGGTTCTTCACATTAACACCGTGTATTGCAATATATCTTCACCTAATTATTTAATTGATCCTCAAACCCTAGCGCCGCCACTGTCTAAAAGCAAAGTTTTGAAAATCAAAATGTCTTCTGTGTGTGTGTGTGTGTGTGTGTGTATACACACGCACAATTTTCCACAAATAATATACTTTTAACGCTTTTGAACATATTATTGACTTGTCGTCATATAAAGCGATGTAAATATATATTTTGTGTGTGTGTGTGTGTGTGTGTATATATATATATATATATATATATATATATATATATATATATATATATATATATATATATATTCATTTCCCATATTATTTATTTTGTACATCATATCAAATACCCGTCTACCTGCCTTCGGTCTTGAAACATACTCATAATACTAGGGGGATAATGATACCTCTCTCTCTCTCTCTCTCCCCCCTTCTCTCTCTCTCTCTCTCTCTCTCTCTCTCTCTCTCTCTCTCTCTCTCTCTCTCTCTCTCTCTCTCGTGACTGGCTTCCATCGGTCAATCGGTAGAAATGAAGTCTCTTCAACGCTTTACGTTTATTGAAACCAGTTTTATCTCATTGTAAATAACGCATACACTACAGTTTCCTTTCAGTCAGAAAGATAATTCCATAGCTTATGATTTTCTAATAACAACCACCTTTAATCAACGATCTTAGACTACAGAATAGTGGGAAGAGTTATTGAAAAAAAAAAGATTTCAATAAGAAATAACGGATGCGCTATATGCATTATGTATTAGATTGAGGTATCTTCTAATTCATCGTGGAATAATACAGTTTGATGAATGAATCACTGAGATGAAAGCTACCACCATTGAAATTAACAAAATGAGATCTATTGCAAAGACTCTACCTTGACACAGTTTTTCGAGACGGTGTATGGTATTTTTTTTTTCTTCTTGTGACAAATGATAGACTTCATAATTGATATAACTTTAAGAGCGAATAAAATAGGTTGGGGTACTAGAAATTATCATGCTGTATAAAAGATTCTCCAGAATTTGAAAAGAATTTGTCACAAAAAATAACCTTACTATTAATTGAATGGTTAGTTTTAAAATTCCCCCGGGCACTTTATTTATATCGACTCAAAGAGAAAAATCAGTATGTTACGGACCGCTTGGTGATCTCTGTTTGAATTATTTGAATATCTATATACAATTATTTTATTATTTTCACAGTTTAACCCCCACATAAGAAAATAAGTGTTTTTTGGTTACTGATTCATGCATGTTCATTCCCTTCTATTCTGTTCTTGTCATATCTTCTACTTTTCGTATCTTCTCCTCTCTTTTGATTTTTTTTTTAAATTTCAAAAGCGTATAGATGTTTGATCTTACGTAAAACGGAGAGCAAAGTAATCATAACATTAGATTGAATGTACAAAAAAATAAACATTACGGTGTGCATTATATTTTCAGTCAAAAACATAGCGTTTGCTTAGGCGTGTAACGAGTCACTTATTCCTCGCACTAGGCTTCGGTGTATTTTCAAACATGTCTTATTCTGTTAAGATCAAGCTTGAACATATTACAATATCATAACCGAAATTTGACAAATAACAGGAAATCCTCCTCCTCCTCCTCATCTAATCCGAGACAAGGCGATCCTGATAATGGACTTTACATTACGCATCTTGTAGGCAACTTTTATCCCATTTGTCTGGAATAAGATATAACGCCAGTCCAATCTAACATTATTCAGAATATAACGAAAAATTCAAAATAAATACAAACTTGACAAAAATTACCCTCGATGTGATAAATAAATAAATAAATAAACAATGGACACCGCAGTTACTGGCAACAACGTGCCACGGATGCAAATGAAGTACTAGTACCAGTATTTACTTTATAATGCGGGCGGAGGCGTGGGTGGGGGTGAGAGGGAAAATTTCTGATCCTACAGGTCGTTTCTGGTAGAAGTTGGCAAGTAATATGATAAACTGATAAAAGTATCCTAAATCAATAAACTCAACTTGAAAATCTAGTCCTAAATATCTGTGTGATAAATCAGGTACACTAATCGATCGATGTGGTAGAATAGTTTGATCTCTAGCCTGATGTTTATGACTGACCCTACAACTACTTCATAACTCACATAAGATATAGCAAACTGCTGGAAGAAGAACGTGATACTTTCCGAGGCATTTTTCTATCTGCCTTTCTAATGGCAAATTCGATTGATCAACTTCAGTTAGCCTCACCCACTTTACTACTCAATAAATGCGAAATTTTACACGCGGACAAAATTAGTGTATGTGAAGAAAATAAAAGGGAACAAGAAAAGGGATTAAGTAACCTTTGATGTCTAGTTTATTTTGACTCTATCTAATTTTCATACGTGCAGTTTGTGTACTTTCTTTGATATTTAGCACACATGGCTAATTGTATTAACTTTTATGACGAGTATTCGTTGCTTGAAAAGTTTGTTTGATTTAATGGACTTACGATAAGACAGGGCAAGGACCTCTGAGCTCCCCCTCCCTCCTCCCCTCCCCCCAAGAAAAATTAGCAAAGCCATGCTAGGTATGAAGAAAGAATGCATACATTTACCAGGTATAGTTGCTATACATTGTATTGATTCGGATTCATGTAAAGGCACTGAAACTTCAAAATGAAAATTCACGTATGAAAGTTTTAAGTCATGAATGCTTTGAAAAAGAATAAAGTTATACAATCCGTAATTTTAAATTATATTTTTAAAAAAACTGTCTACAAATAGTTCGATCTATAACTCTGGTTATTAAGACATAACAATAACAAATCGTTAGTACATTAGTTTTGGATAATACCAAACATACAAGAGCTAAACACATACTGATGGTACAAAATGTGCGATGTAGGGTTTTATTCATAAATATTCCTGTTTTAAGATTCACGTTATGCCCCCCCCCCCCCTCCGAAAAAAAGGACAAATTACGCGTACTTTTCAAGCAAGTGGACACCAACATGAAAAACGAGCAAACAAGCTTCTGATTTCAAGATAAAATGGAGCATGCTTTTACAAAATGTGTTATAGATTTTATCATACTCGATTTAATTGGTACGTGGGTATAAGTGAAAAAGGACTGTTCCTCCTTTTTACAGTGATACCTTGATTGACAGAAATATACAGCGATAGGCCACAGAGATCAAGCTATCCAATAATGAATGCGTGGCAAAAGTTTACCTTTTAGAATGATTGACATCGTGCGATTAAGCCCTCGGGTCAATTTGTATGTGACAAAGTTTAGCAGCATATGAGGGGGCTAGAACTACAATCTATTATGATTCTAATGTTGTTTGCCCTGATCTAGAAAGAGAAATTGGTTTGTGTTGAGCGTGCAGACACTTTACTTAATGAATGCGCCTGAGTTCAAACATTGGACTGTCTACTTATCTAAGCTGGGCGGAGTTACCATATTTCTAACATCCGTGCGCAACTGATTTACATAAGGAGGCGTTCCGAAATCAGATCGGTTGGTTCAGGTATATTTACCCAGAGTTGGCACTTGATAGTAATAGTTGTATTACTAAGTCTGTACGAGTGCAGTGTCCACATTTTTATCGCTTTTGCTGAAAACACACACAGGAGAATCAAACATTCTCTGAACTCCTCATGTATGAGAAACAGACAATGGGTCCGGAGTGCCCGCAGTCCGGGGACTATTTGACAATGTTGTCTTCTACCAAGTCACCGTACGACACCAGCGGCACAGGGGGATACCCCATGGCGTCCACCATGTCCGGGTTAAACAACATGGGATCTATGGGCAACATGAATTATTCTCAGCCGCCTATTAGCGGAATGGGCTCGACGACACCCCCGGGGATGTACAGTATGGGGATGGGTGCACCCATGGGAATGCACAACTCCATGCACGGAGGAATGAATTCCATGAACTCTATGGGACATATGAATGGAATGACAACCATGGGTAGCATGCCCATGAATGGGATGAATGGACCCATGTCTCCCATGAGGATGGACTTTAACAGAGCCCAGGCGATCAACAGGGCAAGAGAAAAGACATACAGACGGAGCTATACACATGCAAAACCTCCATATTCTTACATTTCCCTTATCACGATGGCTATTCAACAGAGTCCAAACAAGATGTGTACCCTGAGTGAGATATACCAGTTTATTATGGACTTATTCCCTTTTTATCGACAAAATCAACAGAGATGGCAAAACTCTATACGGCACAGCTTATCTTTCAATGATTGTTTTGTGAAGGTACCTCGTACCCCAGACCGTCCCGGGAAGGGCAGTTACTGGACACTACACCCTGATTCTGGAAATATGTTCGAGAATGGTTGCTACCTCCGCAGGCAGAAAAGATTCAAATGTGTGAAAAAGGAAATGATACGACTGCAGACACGCAAACCAGGAGAAATGGGGAACAACAGTAATAGTAATGATGACGAATGTGATGGGTCAGAAGGGGGTTCAAATCCCAGTTCCCCCTCCTCGCATATTCAGTCCGACGTGAATCAGGTGCAGACAAAACAGGAACCTCCCGGAGGCGCCCCAACCCCCGGAATAACTCCCGTCAGCCAGGGGCATACACCGGACATGAGAGACATGAGGGACATGAGAGAAATGCGAGATATGAGACACCTACAACATGAGCAGCTCGCCATGAGTCACGGGTATCCGGGACAAGGACTCAATCCGCCCCACTCGTTTAATCATCCGTTCTCAATAAATAATCTCATCACTGATAACAAGATGGACCTTAAACTCTACGAAATGCAAGGACTTTATTCGGGTTACAATCAAATGTCACCTATGACGTTACCCAAGGACAGTATTGGCATGGGTAATGACGGTGGGTATTATAAGTCATACAACCCACAAACATCGGCTAACTTGTAACTTTCACTTTCATGGAAATCTGTTTATTTCTTCGCTAAATACCAAAGATTCATCTTGTGGGCTTTTTTTGTGCGTAATTTTGTTCCTACGATAGATTGTTTTGAATATGTGAGTGGTAAATGCAATTATTTTAAACGCTGTGTGAACTCAACATGGATTTGTATGACTTTTTCTCTTCTTCATGCGGGTGACAATTTTAAACCAAAGGAATTTCTTCCGTTTGTTGGAGAAACTCAAATGGTGTTCATATCACTTCAAGTGAAATGTGAAGATACTCATGAAGGAAAATTAATTTGAAACCAAAGATTCTTTCATCACTTAGGAATGTTCTTTTCTTGATCATGATATTTTTACACATGATTTTAGTTTATACTCACATCATTAAAATCATCTCCAAATTAGATTTTAGTGCCATTCGTAACTTACCATGTCCGAGGATTGTAAAAAAATCGCTTGAATTCTTTGAACATTCCATTGTAGATGTATGTATTATACATATTGTTTAATTTATTGCTAGTAAGTGAGAAAGTTTTTGCCTTTTTTGTTAATGTTTGAATTTCAAACAGATTTTGCGTTGATAATCATTTTAGCTTTTATCTCCCTATTTAGGTATTTTATCCACGGAAAATTTATTTTCTGAATTTCCTAAACTCGGGAAAATTTTCCGCTGTCGGGCAGCCTGAACAAAATACTGTAAAATAGATAAAGTGTGTAAAGATACTTTATAATGTATACATGTTGTGATAAATGTGTTCTATCCCCTTTTTCAAGAAAGAAAAGATTACTTATAAAATAATGTCTCATTTTTTTATATTTAGTTATTAAATTTCTTCTATGCTAAAACTGTGTATTTTGTTTCTATGAAATATTTATATAGGTTTTAACTTAATATGACACATTATATTCCTTTACCATTACAGAGGAGTGGTCATGGTTGAATCACTACAACAGCTGAGTTTCTTCATGCAGTCTAAACTGGCTTATTTTCGTTTCTAATCAGGTGTGATCAACTGTCCGTTCCATGATTTAAAAGCAAATGATGTTAATATCATCATTATAATCATCATCATCATCATCATTATACGCTTTTTAAAAAAGTTATTCGTTATCACGTTCTCGTTTTCTTTCAAAACAACGAATTTTGTATTTGTTATTGTCTGTACTGATTCAATCATCATATAAAATAACAATGATCGATATTATTACTATTGTGTTTGTATTTGTACTTTCATCTGTCTATCTATCAATCAATCAATCTATCAATCTATCTATCTATCTATCTATCTATCTATCTATCTATCTATCTATCTATCTATCTATCTATCTATCTATGTGTGTATATATATATATATATATATATATATATATATATATATATATATATATATATATATATATATATATATATATATATATATGAACGTAACAAAAAACTTTGTTCAACAAAGTTTTAAATGACAATTGGTTTTGTTTTCATATTTTATTGGGGCATGCAATTTAGGTCTAACGTATGATATCCCTTTGTCACATGATTTCATGTATCTTTATTCTTATTCTGAAATGACTGTCACATGAAAAACTATTATTCTAAATGCAGCCATTTAGTATAATGACTGTCACATAAAAAGCTATTACTATAAATACAGCCGTTTCATATAAAGACTGTCACATCAAAAACTATTACTAGAAATACAGCCGTTTAGTATAATTGTTTGTTATAAAGCGGTGATGTATCACCTTACCCCGCGTTTAAGGCCGCTTACTATCAGATTCTAACACAATTTCGTAATTCTCACCTTTGCGATATTTTTTTCTTTTCTTACTGTCACTTTGGAGATATTGACCCTAAAAATAACTGATTAAGATAGCGGTGAACAGTTTTGAATTGTGTAATAGATTATGGATGTTTTTCCTCAAGTACAAATCTTTAAAATGGAATGATAAATTTGACTCGTCTGCACTTGAGCATTTCGCCACGTAAATAGTATTACTATCATATTCTGTAAAAAGGAAAACCTTAGTCTGTCGGTTAATGATACGTCAAATAACGTGAATGAAAAATTAATTATTCGGTTTCATTACATTCAAGCGTCTATTAGTTTGTAAATTAATGTAAAATCGTTATTCTTTACATTATTTTTTTTTTTTTTTATAATTACAAACAAAAGCAAAGCTACATTAAGCATTATCGTCGATCCGTTTTTAGTTTACGATCTTTTGGTGTCAAATTATGACTTATATAGACATTATCAATCTATTTATTCCTTTTGTTTTTAAAGTGCTGATTTGGCAGTGTTTTTCTCATTAATTTACCCGTTCATTCATTCATTCAGTCAGTCAGTCAGTCAGACGGTCACAGTCTTCTGTGAATACTCTCTGACTCATTCTCGCTCAGTTACGTGATTCCTTTTATCTATTGTGAATCATCATATTTATTCGTACAAAAACAACGACAACGATAAAAAAGCAAACAATCGTCGTCATCATCATCATCAATATGAGAAAACTGTTTCCCTCCACTTTTAACGTGTAAGTAGTGGAGTCGGATTTTCCCAACGAAGAACACTATCTTGTTGCTAGGCCGCAGAAAAAGGGGACTCCATAAACCCAGGGCTACACCAGATAAGCTGTGATAGCGTTGTTCTCCCACTCTGCCTAGAGGTGTTGGAAATCTTTGTACCCTAAATACTGCTCCATCCGGTAGATAACCCCTGTTCGATAGCAGTAGATTTATTCTTAGTTTATGGGGCGAACTGCACTACAGAAGAAAAAAAATATATATACAAGTACATGTAGAGAAACATTAAGAAAAAAAAAATGAAAACTAAATAATCACAGGGTGACAACACAGATTTTTGCTCATAATTCTTTATTTTATCCTCAGTTAAGGAATAAAACCTGCATTGTAAGGATAGCACTGAAGTAATCAGCAGAAGTAACATAAAAAATCAAAGTATTTCTAGTTTTCGTGGTATTTTTCTGATAATCAACCAGCAATTTGCAATATTTTCAAATACCAGAAACATTATAAAAAGAAAACGAAGCAGTATATATAGGTACTGAAAATGAATGGTAAATTTAACAGTGTAAATTTCAATCATTAAACAATCCATTCTTTGGGATTATCTGTCCGTGTTTTTTTTAATTATTTTTTTTATTATTTATTTATTTATTTATTTTCGAAACTCGGATGAAAAATTTGTATAATGCGAGCAAATCCGTATATGTTGTCAGTGTGAAACAACAAACGACAAATAGATAATCTGTATAAATATAGGAGACACATTTTATTATTTATACAAGGAAAACAACTATGTGTATTATTCTATCTTACAAAAGTGGCAGAATTGTTCAATTCGAGTTGTAAAAATGACAATGCACAGCAAGTTTATAGTATGTTGTAAATGAGTTTTGTAGAAAATGTGAGGGAATACATTACATTCCTTAGTTGTCTAATAGTAAGCTCTACACAGATGAATGTTGTATCAAAGGTAGAAATAATCTTATCATATGCTTAATATGAGTTGACAAGGTGAATTTCACCCATTTTTTTTCTTCTCTTCTATTTTCTACGAAGAGAACATATTAAATAATAAAAAGTGAACTCAGATCATACTTGAATAAAACTAGTACATGTATTTATTTATTTATTTATTTATTTATTTATTTATTTATTTATTTATTTATTTATTTATTTATTTATTTATTTATTTATTTATTCAATTTAAACTTGGGATTGTGCGACAGACTAGGCCTATAAATCCCTGTCATGACATTTGGATTTTATGAATAATACGATAATAACTCATTATAGAAATAGTAAACAGAGGCACACACATAAAAATTATTACTCTATCAGACATAATTACGTATGATTTCTTTTATCTTGCATTTCATTTGCTATAAAATTTAATGCTTATAAAGATATGATCAATGTAAGGGAGACATATCTTCGCTGAAGGTTGGATTAATAGATTAAGAAATGGATATCTGAAGCTACAACAACTTATACAATTAAGTACGAATTTATGTGATAGGTATGTGATAGGTATGTGATAGGTAACAAATAAATATAACTTAATAACATTTTTAGTTTCTTCATCCTCCTCCTCCTCTTATCAACATACCATTATTATTGTTAGTGTGGTTGTTGTTCATATTTGTTGTTGCTATTATTATTATTATTATTATTATTATTATCATCATCATCATCATCATCATCATCATCATCATTATTATTATTATTGTAATCATCATCATCATCATCATCATCAACAACAACATCGTCGTCATCACGATCAGTATTTTTTGTCGTTGTACAAGCTTGTTATCATCGTTGTCGTCGTCATTTTGTTGTTCTTGTAATTTTCAACATACTTAATGACTGAATCAAAGAAAAGTGATAGTCGAGGGCAAAGAAAATCGATCTGCCAAATATATTATTACCTTCTTCCTCCTTTGATTTTCATTTTGATTTCCGTCTTGTCATATTTGTAAAAAGTTTTTTTAATCGTTAATATTGATTACAAAATATTTAAAATTATTTTCATTTTTATCTAGTCAAAGACATTAATAGAAAATTAGCTCCAAAGATTTAAAGTGCTATTTCGTTCTTTTTGTAATACATTATGTTTCTTAGCTTGAAATTTATGGTCACTGATTATAATATAAACAATGGTATAATAAACAATTTTCGACGGTGGTATCGACGATTACGCAACATACATGTTGAAAAGATGTTATTTTAAAATATACCATTCGCTATGCATATTTAATGGGCTAGGTGTAAGTTCTTATAACTAGTATCATCCCCCAGCAATTAAGAAATGTTCAAGAAAAATAATAACTTAAAATGTGGTGATTTTTTTTAGTTGTTTTAGACCAGGGTCGTTGACAGGGCCCATTACTTTAGAATTTGTGAAATAAAGAAAGAATATATATATATATATATATATATATATATATATATATATATATATATATATATATATATATATATATATATATATATATATATATATATATATATATATATATCCATTATGTGTTAGATCCTGGTTAGCTACAGGCAATGAACACATAATGATCGTACGAAAATAAAAGCTACATCAATGTATTCATGGGTGAAACGCTTTCTTTTCTTAACATAAGGTATTACAACGGCAGGAAGTGTATTTGTGTTCAAATATATCTATCACCCAAATGTAAATTGAATCTGAAGGGTCACACACTGTGACCTACTATTTACGTACAACGAGCCATTATCTCTTTAAACTAATATTTTGCACCACGGAATCATACATATCGGCGATTTTCCAAACAAGGATTGGAAATCACAGCTCAGGTGAAATAGGGAACGGGTTTGTTGTTCCAACGAGTGATTAATAATGATTTAGTTTGCTTTCTTTTAACTCAAGGAACACAACGGTTTTGCCTTATCTGTATGGTATAAGCTAAAGAAATCAAAAGTGGAAAGCAGATCCTATTCTTATATGACTGGATAGGAAAACAACAAGCGGTTTTGTGAGTAAGTTTTTTTTATGGCTTTTCTCTGATTCGACAGGTGGCCGATGGTACGATGGGCAGTAGAGGCTCGGCAAATCCTTTTAAAAATCACAAAAGAACTCACACTGCCTTAAACAGTCATTAACACATTAACAGGACGTTGTCCTTCGTATTAAAGCTGTAGTAACTTTACAATCAGTCTGGCATCTACTTGAGTATATCCAATTTAGTTTTAAACAGCAGGGATTATAAATTATTCCTTAAACGTCCTTAATGACAGGCCTTTTAAAAACTATCCTAACATCACTTTAAATGCCACACCCACGTATATGCCTTAATGCTTCAAGAAACCTACATTAAAATTCTATATGTATACAATATATTCAAAAATAAAAAAGAACATTTGAAAGCACACTTACATACGTCTGTCTGTCTCACTGTTCGTCTGCCATTCTCTTCATCTGATATTTTGATCATATTGTACTAAATTGTGTACTAAATTACTATTGACAAAAATATGTATTTTGATAAGAACAATAATTTTAATAATCTATCTATCTATCTATCTATCTATCTATCTATCTATCTATCTATCCATCTATCTATCTATCTATCTATCTATCTATCTATCTATCTATCTATCTATCTATCTATCTATCTATCTATCTATCTATCTATCTATCTATCTATCTATCTATCAAATGATCGAATCATCTAGATTATAGAACGACAGAAATAATTTTTTTGATGGTTTTACAAAACTTTCTCTGTCTTTCTTCCTATCTCCTTTTTCTTTAGTAATTTATATTTTCCTTCTATCCATTTCTTTTAATTCTTCCTTTTTTATTCTTTTTTCTTTAATTGTGATATATGTTTATTTGGTAGTGTAATTTCCCATACCGTGCAGATCAGCCGCTATAAATTACCATACTTAAGAGTTGACTGGGAAACCAATTTGCTCTAATTAGACGGCTCATGAAGCTTCAACGTCATCATAAAGTAAACACGTGACTTTGGCCAAACGGTCCTGCTGCTTTCAAATATGACATTTACAACAGCCCAATGCACTTCGACCCCAGGGGGTCGTATCACGCTATTTAACTATCCACATGGGCCAGGACTTGGTCGATCTCCGCAAATTTCTTTTTAACCACAGTCTAGAACTGAAGCCTTATGGGACCATATGAAAATATCATTATGAGAAAATTGATCAATTTCCTATACATATCATTGGGATTGAATAGGTCTTTGATGGCATTGAGTTTTTGATGTTGTAAGATCTTTGTGCTTGTTTGTCCCAACACCAAATTATTAGCACATATACAAATTATCGGCTCCGCCCTTTCTATTCAAAATCTCCTGCGAATCATTGATGTCTTCGCCACGCAGCTCCTGATCAAAGGTTCTATTCAAATAAACTTCTTAATGCAAAATGCTATGTTTTTCAATGACACAAAATGAGTCGTCGGCAAAGTGTAATTGCAAAAACTTGCTTCAAATTCTTTTGACCTAAAATGTCTGGCTCTATAAGTACCAATATCAAAAGGAAGAAAAAAATGAGACAGAAAAAACAAATGACATTTTTCTTTTGGAAATACGTGGTTTCAAACTGTTTAAAGAATAAAACAAACCTGTACTTTAACTTTGAATATTTTTTTTTTACAAAACTGCAAAGTAGGTTGCTTGGATTTTTTCGTTGCTATAAATATTGTTGGCCGATTTTTCTTAATGATGTCAAAAACTACGAAGAAAAAATGCTATCGTACTATTTGCTGATATTATTTGTGGCCGTATTTCCCAAAATGCTTGTGTATTATTTCATACTTGATGTAGAAGGTGATACATATAACAAAAATATGGATAATAATAATAATAATAATAATATAATAATAATCTACATAATCGTTGTTGTTGCTGTTGTCATTCACATTATACATAGTACAAAAAAGATAAGCATATTTACATCTAGGTAAAAGTGCGAGAACAATAATTACACAAACAGAAATATATGTCCCAATTTAAAAATGTACTGAGGAAAAACTGTTGCATGCTGTTCTAGATTGGGTTGAATATAAAGTCTGGACATTTTTCTCAAGATTTCTCGGGAATAGTAAAGGACATAACAAATACCATGAGTTTAGGGATGTAATAAATATTTTAAAAATGCTGAATGTATTCCTTCAATGAATAAGGTTACAGAACTATTCTCTAATTTCTTTGTCACCCGAAATTGTAGCAATGCAATAAAGTTTAACGTGAAAAGATTTTCTATTCGTTAAATGAAATAAATGTCCACCTGAACGACTTGGTGAATATATAAAGAAAATTAGAAAGAAAATATATATATATATATATATATATATATATATATATATATATATATATATATATATAATTTAAATGAGATCTCCACAGTCTTATGTGGAGATCTGACAGACGCCAATAAAAGGAAATATTTTTGTGACCTTTGGAATTCCCAGTCTGCTTATTTTTAGTAACCTATAAGATAAAGTATTGCATTTCATGTTAGGGAGAGTTATCGTTAGTAACGATATGTTCCGAATGACGTGTGTCACTTTCAGAAATTTGAAAGCTGTGATCTGATTGGTGAACCACAAGGTCAACAGAACATGCCCTCTTATCGGTGTCCATTAGATCTCCTACTAGGACTGTGGAGATCTGATTTGAATCAGATTTATATATATATATATATATATATATATATATATATATATATATATATATATATATATATATATATATATATATATAGAGAGAGAGAGAGAGAGAGAGAGAGAGAGAGAGAGAGAGAGATTAAATTAGCTTGTTTGTGATATGCCCATAGAGTGATCACGAAGTGGTAAAAGTCGTTATGAATTATATATTATCTACATATCAGAAAAATTAAGCGCTCAGCAGAAACACACAGATCTTGATATATGCCAAGGTGTTTCAAACATAAAAACAAGCAAAAAGGTTCTTTTAAAAAAAGGAACATTATCATCAGATTCAAGGAATTATAAAATAATCAACGCCAGCAACATAGAAGATAGCATCTATGAAATAAGAAAATAAATGTCGGGATAAGGGAGTTGGTGAATATTTTAAAAAACAAAGCCAAGAAAAACACCAATGAATATTTTGTAAAAAATCTCATATATCACTGATAGGTTCAGCTTTATTTTCAAGGTATTGACCAGAAATGTACAATATTTTATACATGCCCATAAACAATATTTTTGCATACAGAAGAAACACGTCTGAAATATCTTTAACTGTTTCCAATCACCCTGGAGACTATTTGCCAAGTATCTTGAGATAAATGTGAAACACATGTTTCAGACAACACGTTGAGTGGGTCAGGTTTTTGTCGTTCACTGCGAGTGTGTAAATGATTTTACTTACTCAAGTCTACGTTGGCGTTAAATATATGGAAGCTTGTACCAATCGAACAAGTGATATGTAATGTATGTTTCTTTTTTTAATAGTCATTTTAAGATAAGTCAATTAGTTTGGCTTTGATATAAATGTATACGCAATTTCGATAACTTTGCCGCATTTATTTACCACTTTGCCTCACATTTTAGAAGTTGTACATGATCTTATTGCTTTATTTTGTTTTTTCTTCTTTTGGTTTTGCAAAACCGTAAAGAGATGTTCACATGCAAAATAACGGATTGTAGCACAAACTTATTATTTTAATATTTTCTTTTCTATTTTCTTTTTGACATAATATTTAAAATTAGTGTGTTTCGAAAAGATATTTAAGGTCACCAAACATAATGTTATAAAGATAAAGACCCCGAGAGGACTAGTTTCAGAATAACTTAAACGTGTGTGGGTGTAACTTCTGTACTGACTTTTTTAAGTCCTTATCCCCAGTAGATTTGAAATGATAAAAACTTTAATAAGAGTGAGCAGGAATATATTAAAAATGTGGAATACAATCCTAAGGAATTAATGGCATAAATAATTTATAAAACGGAAAGTCTCGATGGCAAAAAAAAAAACTAAAATGAAAAATGAAAAATAAAGCAAGACGTTTATATAGACTGCAAAAATAGTAATAAGAGAACTTGAAAATAAACAACATACATACACAGTACACAAACTTGCGACACATTTTATTGTCCATTCAGATTTTTTTTTCTTCTGAAATTAAACATAGATCCAAAGATTGTCTTTTTATAAGCAAGCAAATCAAATCAAACATAGATGTTAGAAGTAAAATCAATTGTATATACTCAAATACTTAGATAAGATTAATAAGGATTGTGCAAACATATTCAATTATCGCCTGAGTCTGCCAAACAAAACTTCTCTGTTTAACAATGTGTTTTAACTCAAGAGGCCAGATGCAAACAGTTTCATAACAGTTTAAGAAAACTTAGTCCCATTCAAATCAATGAAGGGGTAAATATGTCAATTTTTGATAACAGATTTTCGATTTTTACTTCAAGTTTGTGTTTGTTTTGGCTTAGGCCACGTGCGCTGATTTCACAACTGCAATAAGTATATGCTCATTTGTCGTCTGCAATAAGCATACGGATAACGTGAAAGTATATAGGCCCCAATGGCGCGCGCTAATGGACGGATAAAAGCCGCAGATGGTTAAGAAGTGTTTTTCAATAGTTGGGATCCCTGATTTGACAATATTTGTAGAGGGATCATTGTGTCTTTGAAATATCCTTAGATATACAAGACATGGCAATACATTTTGTCCTGAGTAAGACAGCATGATTTCAAAATCTTTATTGTTGTTATTAATTCTTCTACTGATATTATTTGTTTCTTCGAAAACTTCCATCGCATAGGAGCACAAGTTTTTGCTGATAAATACTAAATACATGAAGTATATGTTTATAATCAGGTACAATCCCAAATGGTATCGTTCGGAAGTGTTCCACCTTGAAAGGTCAGTTATGGACAAAATTGTAAATATTTAATGGTTGTAGAACATTATGTGCAGATTAAAAATTCCTTTCTGCGGTAATGTGTACTCCAACCGAATTCCCGAAATTTACCGTTAAAAATTAATGAAAAGTTAGATTGTCAAAAATTACCCATTACATTACCTCTCTTGAGTTAGGCTCAGTTTGCTGTTATGCGTGACGTTATAACAGAACAAACCGACCAGACACGAATGTAGAAGTGTACTGATTGCGCGGTCATTTCATGTAAATTTACTGATTTTATACAGCATACGGTCACAACTTGTAAAAAAAACCAAAGCAAAATGACTTTTTTCCCCATTTTAGTTTCTAAATGAAGATAGACGCAAAAAAGGGGATCTAATGAGTATACTTGTCAAAGCTGATTTAGACATATTTAAGCAATCATCGGCGAAAAATGAGAGAAGTGGGGATGTGGAGTGAAAGAGAGAGAAGGGGGAGGAGAGAGAGAGAGGGGGGGGGAGGGAGAGAGAGAGACGAAGATAAAGAAGAAAAAGAAGAAAAATATTTTATTTAGGCTGACGTCTTTAAAAGGGTACAGAAATTTGAACTCCATTAAACCCTTGCTTTACAGATTTATGATAGATAAATAAGAACAGTAAATATCAAGTAGAACATTGCGAAATATTATGTTACGAGATAAGGGGTTACAATTAAAGGAAACGGGTTAATTCACTTACCGTTTCAAAGAACTGCAGTTTAATTTAAGCATTATTGTCAATAATTTTTACTACAAATAGAGGTCTGAAGTATTTAATTTTTAAGTGGGATTATATCACATCAAAATTGTAAAATACGTCGAGATCGCGCTTCTGAGTTCGAATGCATAATATTTTCGTATTTCTTTCCAATACTTGTCATCATTTTTTATCTTCTTGTTTTTTCTCAATTGATCGATGACATTATTGACTGAAATTATAGCATCAGTCGTTTTTAGTGTCTTAAAGTTTCCGCAAAATCACCGTTCACTTCAAAACCTAAAGCAAATTTCCCACACAACAATCTCGATGTTTGCGACTTCTCTGTTTGCTGAGAATGTAATACTTTGCGACAATTTTTGTGAAGGTCATACTTTTTTAAACGCAATTATTCGTAAATGACACAATACAAATTGATAATAACAACGCATATGAGGTATTCAGGTATGGAAGATTCAACAATAAGTTTAAACAGAAACTTGCGTATAAAGTGTTAAAAGGTTTTAGAAAATTGCGAAGACAGCAGCTTTAAGAAGTACTGATTTTATATGTATTTTTAAAACCTTTTCAAAGTATTTCCATCTTCCAAACTTCTTCCAATCTTCATCTTTTTCCAATTTCACACACTATCGTTATTCTTATCCTTTAATAAGCAACTCGTAATTAATTGGAAGCTCTCAAGTTCAAAATTGAAATATGTATTTTCCCCGGCGCAATCGAGAAAACGGTGCACTGCAATAAGGCACATCGCGCTTTAAAATGAAAGAACGAAGTTTGTTCAGAAACATACATTTCCCGTAAAATTAGACCTCTAGAATGTTACATGTCAGTTACAACAAAATCTCTTCATATAATAAACGACTTAGCATAGTGTCTACTGTTGCAGCGGTGTGGATGTATGTGTATGTGTGCGAGTATTTACATGGGGCAGGACGGTAGTCAGACTCCGAGACAAACTTGCAGCTACATGTTAAACGTACTATAATGTTAACTATTGAATTTCCCACCTGACCACAGCTGTCTCCTTATCAATCTAGTTTGCGGACCTCACACAGAACACCCTGGTTTCCTACCTGACAACATCAAGTCACTTTAATACAGTAATTTGTGGGTTTTTTTTCTAAACTAAATCTTCAATTTATAATTAATAAATTGTCTAAAAGTTGATCACTTAACTTGTAAGCAATTACTACGTCTTAGATCACACTCACACTCACTCTCTACATTTGCAATAAAATAGAAATGTGAAATACATTGATTTTAGGCATAGAAAACCAATTAAGATTATCAAGGATCAAATGCAAAATCTCTGTTTCCTCCAACAGTACAAACGATCTACTATCACTAAGTAAAGTCAACAAAATTATTATTTTATCTCTAAGCTCATCATAAGTTCTAACTTCTAAAGTCTATGCTTATATCATGTACATAACCATTTATCAATGTTACATGAACGCACACACTTGCTTATTGCCCTCGATTTTAGGTCACAGCTCAACTTGTGAAACAAAGGAGACTTAATATCCATAGAATGGTGGAAATTTTGGGAAGATGCTGTAAAGATTTTGTTTGCATGATTTGGACTACAAAATGAAAAACATTTCTATAAAATGTGACTGTTACTGATTCTTTTTGGTTGGTTTTCAACGGCACTTTCAACACTTTGTTGGCTGTATCATGCGGAGGATATGGAAGTTCAGTGCCTTTCCAAAGTCACATTGAGGCAGCCGACCCGAGCTGGCCTGTGCGGGTATAGAAACTGGGACACTTGAATTACGAGTCCATTACTGCTCCAAATAAGCTACCGCGGCTCTCAGATGAATATAGTAACATCACATCAATTCTCTGTACATATACGTGATAGTAACATCACATCAATTCTCTGTACATATGAGTGATAGTTACATTACATCAATTATCTGTACATATACGTGATAGTTACATCACATCAATTCTCTGTACATATACGTGATAGTAACATCAAATCAATTCTCTGTACATATGAGTGATAGTTACATCAGATCAATTCTCTGTACATATACGTGATAGTTACATCACATCAATTATCTGTACATATAGTTGATAATTACATCACATACATTCTCTGTACAACAATAAACAAAGTGTTATGATATATTTCCTTACTTGGTCATTCAAGTAAATTTAGTCGCTATTTAGTCTCTGAAATGTGATCAGGTGTTCATAAAACTTCAGCAACTACGATACTCTGGTGTTAAACTAGTACGTGTCAAACCAGGTTGGCAGCTATAAGGATTCAATAATACACAGCTGTCTTGTCCAAGAAACAATCGACTGCGCCTACTTCAGTAGTATGCATCAGCATGTTGCATATGCCAATTTAAATCTTTATTAACGGTCTAAATGGGCCATACCAATGCATTTTTCACGCTCCCTTTATTTACAAAAGTCTAATGGTAAAGCTAAATTGGCATTAGTCGATGAAAATGAATATGAAATTCCATATAGAAATATTGAGGGAAGAGAAGAAGAGAAGATAAGAAATCAAAGCAATTACACCTCCGTCCAACAATGTTCTGTCTTGGTAGTAAACGTGTAATGGAAGAAAGATCAATTTTCCTCTCTCTCTCTCTCTTGAGCAGAGAAAAAAGTTCAAGCTCATAAAATAAAAAATTGTAAAATTTTATATTTTTTCCTTTATTTTAGAGGGGGAAACTAATATTTTCGATTTTATATTATATATTGCTAAAAGAAACATACAGAACATTTTATGCAGAATAGTGATTATAGTACATTTTGTGGCGTTTGAGTGTATACTGTATACCCTTTTTCACTCTACAATAAACGTGCTAAGTTTCAATTAAAGACGTACGCAAAATACTCGGGTTGTTGTTTGCATGCTATAATTTTTGCTAGCATAAATTTTTGACAGCTAAATTTTCTTTCACACTGAAGTACTGTTACCTATTAAAACTGACACTAAACAAACATTGCCCATTGTAAATGTATATATTTAATTGACTGGTAAGGTATAGAGTCATTTTATCCAGAAAAGGGGTAATGAAAGGCCCATTTACCCCTTTTCATGTGCTCCCATTCTTAGTTATCGATTCCATTTCAATCATATAGCTGCTGTGTACTTTTGGCTTTTTATTTTCTGATTTCTTGGCGGAACGGAAGTCGCATAATTCCCAGAAGAGTGCAGACTACATTACGAAAACAGATAAACAAACAAACCGTCCCCAACTCTGTTGTTTGGAATTCTGAAAGCATTAGCACCTCTTTCTGAACTAATGTAAGGGGGAATTAAACCTAAACAATTCTTGAAATTAACAGACATGGAAGGAAATGAGGATACATGGCATCCAAAGGGGAATCGCAATAATGAAATAGCTCGGTCTTCTTGCTTTTTATTGTGAGATAAACAAACTAGAAAATTATATCGCGTAATTTAATTGACAAAAAATCTGACTGCTTCAAAATTCTAAACCCATTTTCATTTTTGTTTTTTAACATAAGGGATTTATCGAAAATAATTCAGAAGTATAAATCAGCGACTCGTAATCCTCTTAAACTGTAACAATTACGTTAGGATATATAGGATATATATATATATATATATATATATATATATATATATATATATATATATATATATATATATATATATATATATATATGACCTGATATTTAAGTCCTTCGTTTAAACAAATTCCTTGGAGAGTTTCTTTAGTGCCATGCTACTTTAATAATAAGAAGCAAATAAAGTTATAACTAAATAATTTTAAAATGTACAGACATTGTGTATTAACTGCTACGATCAAGTTCAAATGGATTAAAAATCCATTATATTTACTTATGTGAGTAATGAATTATAATGATAACTCAAATCTTACTTGTTGATATTTCAAATTATTAGAGGACTCTTGGAGAAAGATAATGATGCTGCGAACATTTCTTCCAATGTATTGATTCATAACATACATACATACATACATACATACATACATACATACATACATACATACATACATACATACATACATACATACAAAGGAAAATACATATACATTTTTGTGTGTGTGGAGGTACACGGGTACGTAGGTGAAATACTTAGAAGAGAAGACTAATAGGTGATAAATTAAATTATTTTGATCACTTATTGCTTACAAAATTTGTATCTGTGCAATAACTAACGTTAACTGGATTTAGTTTTCTCCTGGGCCCTTGGATAAATGCGAGCATAGGGTATGCAACAAGGATGATTTTCTTTCTTACATGTTCGCAGCATCTTTATCTTTTTACGGAACACTTTACAACCGTTTCTGTATATGAGATCTGGATTTAAATATACACTTAAACATCTTCCCGTTAACGTACATTATATTTCTTGAATTTTACAAAATTAAACCAACGTAAAATCAATAAAGTTTAATCGGATTGTTTTTGGTGGAGTGTGAATTCTGCATTGGAATTGACGTTTGCAGAATTTAAATAATACAACTTTATGTCAAAATGCGTATGAATTCTGCATTGGAATTAATGTTTGTAAAATGTAAATACTAATACTTTACATTACCATCTACACGAACAATTTTTTTCCACACACCCATATGTGGATCGTGTTGGACTTGTACGACAAACATGGACAGGTATGAGCCTCTGTAGTGTTATTTACAACAAGATCAGCAACAAAACAGATTGTTGCCAATATTGGAGAGAGCCACGGGAGTGTTGGTCCTTTCATTTTTTATTGTCTCCTCGGACCTAACGGTCAGTGGTGACATGCCGGTCTATCTCCGCTATTAGAGTTTCTAGAAGAGGCGGGGTACGTTGACAGCGATAAGTATTGATAATGTTGTTTCATGGTCAATAGAAAACCCGATTTCAACGGTACAACTATCAGGAACAGACTTACTTTTGAGCAGAAATTAGAGATCTGCCACTGTTTCTTTGAAAGGACTCAATTTTCGGATCAATAGGCCCAAGGGCCTGTCATTTACCGCGTTTTCTTGGCTCAAAGCTTTGTCCAGCGTGTATATCCTGGTATCAAGTTTATAAAGAACCCTGATTAACAAATATTCACTGTATCAGCTATGCAGGGATTTACTGTTGTCGGGATTATACACACGTAACACTGTGATAAATGGGGGTGCTATGCTTAGAATGAGCACTTCAATGAACGAGAAACAATGAAACATGCGTAATGAAATAGCTGCAAACATGTTTGGCAGTCACGAAAGAAAAATGAAATAAACATCGAATAATTCGCTTTTAACAAATTATAACTGTACCATCCAAAGAATCGATCCATCATTTGATGTGATTTTCATAGACATATATGCACTAATGGGATGACAAATCTACATGACGTCACAAATGCGTTTTGGCGTCAAACTCTACATCCTTTTACCAAATTAAACTCCATAGGACCTTTGCTATCACTGTATGAGCAGTAGCAAACTTTTGTTTTCGTTTAAAATTAAAGTTGAATGAAATACATATGCGTGTTAAAATCTGACGAGAAGAGTGTTAAAATCTGATATTCGTAATTTCAGAGCATAACACATACGGCATACGTTGTTGTTGATTTGATGTTTTAAGGCAAAGCAACACAAGAAGGTTATTTCGTGTCGAGGCAATTGGAGTAAAGTGCCTTGCTCAAGGACAAACCACGGTAGTCGACCCAGGCTGATCCAATGGTAGGATTCGAACCTGCATCCTTTCGGCACGCTAACCACCGAGCAACCGCGCCTCCTACTACATACGTTGTAAGTACTAAGATTTAAGCTAAATGCACTCATCCGTGTCCAAATGATGATATACAGAGACTGAAAGCTTAAGCTCACAAGTCATATTTTGGGTTCAATTTAACAGCAGTTTGAGGGGTAAATGCGTTTGCATTCACATATGATTTCTTTCGTTTTAAATGCACAACAAACAATGTTAATGCACAACAAACAGTTTTAATGCCTCTACGACGAGTTGCCTACATATTATTAGTTTGACAATCCTGACTTAATTTCTCAAATTTCAAATAATAAAATATAAGTGAACGGGAATATGTTTAAGTCTATATTTAAACACAGAACACATCTGCTGACACGGTTGTAATATGTTCTGTAAAAAGAAAATGGAACGTTCATGGTGCAATCATTTCTCAAATTTATTGCAAATCAATAAGACGGGTGGTTTATAAGGAAAAGGGGCCTATTGCTTTATTCAAGTCTTAAACAGACTAACTCGACAATTAAAACATAAGTGCGCTTTTAATTCGCCCCTTCAAAGGGGACTTTGTCTGTGGAAATCGATGTTTTGTTGTGGTATATGATCGGGTAAAGAGAAGAGGAATAAAATGGAACTGCCATCTCATTTAACGCACAGGTGCGTAAGGTTTGAAGTGCGTGTCACTTGAAGCTATGAAAAGCTGAAGGTGAAAGGTCGGAATGAAAAAATCAGATACCAGATAAAAGTAAGTCCGCATGAGAGTAGAAAAAATAGCCGTCCCTTTAATTTTCAACAGATAGTGCATACATGAATAATGGGATATGGTATTAGACATATTTCTTCAAATGGACGTGGTTTTTGCGCTAAAACTGACCGATATATCTTGTAGGTTTTACGGATTTTCTTTTTAGACTTGATTGTGCTTCTTATTTATTTATTCCAGAGATTGGAAGTTTGAATATATTTGAAAGAAATAATTTGTGTTAAGACCTGTTACCGCCAGGATTTATCCCCCACCGATTTTTTAATCACGAGGAACCTGACACTTTATACTGCTTGCTTGACAAGTACATCTTATCCCCGCATTTTTCGAGAAAATGATATAAAAAAATCAAACGAGCTTAATTTATACGCTCATACGTACTCCTGAAGTTGCGTGAGTCTCTAAAAAGCAACGTGGACCACTGACACAACATTGTGAAGCTACGAAATACTGGTAAACCTTCACAGGAAGCAAATACACGGTCTGTGGAACTCAATATAGAAGAACAGTTTAAAACTGTGGTCAAATTCACAATAGAGCGCCATAGTTTTAAATATTCCTACCTAGATACCAGTAAAGATTTTAGTTCACAATGAGCCAACGGAAGAATGACACATTTATGATTTTATAGGACGAATATTGAACGTCATTATCTCTGACATGCTAAGATCATAAGAGGTCATAAAACCCGATAAATCGGGCTTTATATTACAGCTAGGAAAGGTCAATGGTGACCAAGCTATCCAAAGAGAAAAATCAAAACTGGATACCTCTATAAGTGCAAGATTTTACTGTCTAGATTTTTGTGGTTACAGCGTGATTCAATGTAACAGTAATAAAGAGAGCAAAGTGTAAACAACTTATATTTGCAATGGCTACTACGTCTACTCCAACTACTATTACCAGAGACTGTATATACCAAAAGTTTGTTGCTCCCAGCTACTACTTTGCCTGTTGATCTGAACTTTTGTATATATGTATGTACGTACGTACGCGCGTGTGTATGTTTTGATGATTACAGGTACGTACACAAAGTGATATATATATATATATATATATATATATATATATATATATATATATATATATATATATATATATATATATATATATCACATCCTTGGTTCCATGTACTTCAGAAATGAGGAATTAAGAAAGGAAATAACGCCTAGATATTGGAAATCCTCTAAATCAGTGAGATAAAAAGGGTTTGCCGTGATCAAGATGACACTTCGTACAACGCAATCTCGTGACCGCTCCTGTCTTTGATGTCCTATTTCGCATACCTTACGCACCATCATTGAAGAGTAAGTAGGACTGTAGCGTCACTTGTCTAACTGCTATCTCAGCCCGTAGTCTCTGCTCGGATCAATACTAGAAGAGCAGAAGCAAACATACCTCAACCTTATTTGATGTACTTTATTTTCCTAGGGCTTCCAAAGTCAACAAGAAGAACAACCTTAAATAAAAGCCTCTCTTTTTACTGGCCAGAGTGTGTTTAGTTTGTAATGATATCAGACAAAATCAAACCGTCTGTCTGAGGGACTAACTAAATACGTTCCAAAAGCGTTTTAAATTTCTTTCTTCATGTTGTTTTACAGATGTAATAACGCTTAAATGGTATAAATAGCCATCTTAGAGAATACCTCAGTACAGGAGAAGATCTGACGGGATACTAAAAGAAATGGTAAATATATTTTCGTGTATTTCTGAACGATTTTTATTTTCGTTACGCTTGAGTACATTTACAGATATGTATACTGATTTTAACTCCATGTCGACAGATTCAAATGACAAATCCAGATCTCAAATTTTCACCCATATTCAAGCCATTATTTTTCAGTCTATAATTCTGGATGATCAGCATCCAGCATATTTTATCTGACACAGCTAACACTCATACTCCATTAAATCTTGCCTACTCTAAAGCTAGATTGACGAGCGCGTGTGCAGAACAACTTCGATTTAATATCCCAGAACATTAGACATCACCAGATGCAAAATGGCGTCTGCCAACCTGACAGAAACAATATGGCGGCATGATGTTTACATCATAATGTCGTCTGCAGTTTGATAGACTCAGGTGTCATAGAAGTGTAAGCAAATTAAATGTTCCTAAATCAACTATAGAGACGATACACGGTTTGCCATATCATCCATATGGGTCAGTAATATGAACAATTCGAAATGCATTAGAAAGTGTCATGTCTTTGTTATTTAGAACTGAGTCATGTTTCACGTTATGTTCGTTTAATCTTCCATTTTTTTTATATTCTTTTTGTCACAGTAACTTTCGAGCTGCGTGAACTGAGCTCGCTTAGCCATAAACTGTTAGGATTTAGGTGCGCAATACTTGTTTCACAAACCAATGCATATAACATTGAATTTACTATGTACATGTTTGTAATAGTTCATTATCAAGACAGTGTTATTAGGATATTTTCATGCTACCTATTACAAACAACAAAATTTACTGGAATCTGGTAAACATATGTACTTCATTACAATCTGATACTTGATCTATTCTTCGAAAGAAAAGTAATCACACTAGTATACTCGCATACGACTATATATCAATCTATCTGCAATATTTATTCACTTGTCTTTCATTATTTCTATCTTTATGTATCTGTGCGTCTATCTATTTTTTTTCTTTCGTTCTTTCTTCATTATTTTTTTCCTTCTTATTTGTTTATAAATTATTTATTATGCACGCTGTTCTGCCTCATTTAGGGCAACATGTATGCTGTATTATATGGGAAATGTGAAAAACATACCGTCTTCAGTGTAACAGAATTACAAATTTGAATTATATAACAACTTTGACGGCACACAAAGTGAACCACACTATGTCTTTAAACAATACGCCTGAAACCTCTATCTCTCTATACAGTGATTATTCTGTGTTGACCTAAGCAATGGCTGATGAAGGAAAATAATTTCAGCTATACAGATGCAAACTGGAAACTCTATTGCGAACACATTTTTCGGATAAAGTCTGCGAGTTGACATAGATAGAAACCATGGATATCGGTGTTATAATTACGCTTGAGTCCAAAAATATATTTTAAAAACAAATCACATTACTGTTTATGCGCATCCTGATGCGTAGTATAAAATGACGTCACACTTAATACAATATGACGTCAGGTACCTGTCCTTAGCTTTTCGAGTATAGTGTCGGCCACTATGGTTAGTGAATTTGTATCGTTTCATTAGAAAATAATTAACAAGTACAAGGGTAATGAATGTAAGAATTGAATATACGAAGATCTAGGTAGAAAAAGGCGACTCGCCAATTCTGCAATGAACAGACGAATTATACAGTTAATTTGAGTGCTGATCAGTCGGTGTCAGTATTAGAGTTTGGGTAAGAACCTCTCATGTAAATTACAAAAACATTATCATGCTCAGAGTCAGTCCGAAATTTGTAGTGGTTAATGTCTAAGGACAGACTAACCAATCAAACGTCAGAATTTTGTACTGGCTAATGTCTAAGGACAGACTAACCAGTCAGACGTCAGAATTTTGATCCGAGTCTAAGTTTGAGCATGACAATGTTCATAACCGCCATGCCTATTTGCACATGAGTGAGACGATACTGATCACAATATGCATCTATATTGAGAGAGAGAGAGAGAGAGAAAATGACTATTAAGAATTCACAGATCAGGTAAAACGTAATCAGTCCTCCTCTTTCGTGATATTTTCCCATCCTTTATATCTTTCCATGCAATTATATACTTTCCATCTTTTATCTTCTTTATTTTCTACTTCCAAAAACCAACAACCAAGAACAAAATATTTGTATACGTTTTCATCGAAATTTTCATCTTTTAAAAATATGATGGCATAATGCTTCCCTGTTAGCATTATCTCGTCGCCATATTCTTGATTTGTCTCATTATAATTGCTCATTTGAATTTTTAAAAATATTTTAGTTACGTTAAGAAAAGGTTTTGTCCTCTTAAAACAAAACAATTAATGTTGCTAGGAGATGAGGGGGAGGGGAAGAGGGACGGATCGGTAGATGGACAGATACACATGCGAGATTTGAAGGTGATCAAAGTAACTTTATACATACATGGAATATATAATGCTATAATAATAAATCAAAATATGTAAAAAAGTTTTCCAAAGGCATTTAATCTTAATACCACAAAAACGATTCCACTCATTCGCTCTGCAGAATAGAAGAAAAAATCATAAACGCTTTGACCTTTTCTTCTGGGCCTCAATTTGCTAGAATACAGTTTAGTAATAAATGATTTATTACATAATCCTGGTTATCGGGGTAAAATGAACAAAACAAAACAATAAGATTAATTACTTGCGGAAACACGTCAGTGGATGAATAGCGTAGTCAAGAGGAAACAACGTTGATATGAAAATAAAACCAAGGTAAGTACTAAATAAAGCAAACGGATATACATATCTACCATTCACAAATGTGCCTTTTAAATGAACAAGGTATAAATCGTATGAATTAACAATAAAAGAAGGACTTTGCATGTTTCCAAAAACAGAAAAGTATTACCTTATGTACTCGCTTATAATTTGGGTCCAACTGCACTTTACATAGACCCCGATCTGCCGTCGCATAATCCACCGGCAGATCTGGGTCTATGCAGTTTGCTAGTAGTAATCAGTAGAGCAAACAATATAGACTCAGATCTGCTGGCACATTATGCGACAGCAGATCAGGATCAATGTTGTTTGCAGTTGGATCAGACTAATAAGCGAGTATAGACGGGTCGCGTCGTTTACAGCCGGAGACAATTAGCGTCCTGTTAGCATATTCTTTCTGCAAATATAATTTTCTTAAAATGTTGGACGTCAAGTCGAATGTAAACTTTATCGTTTGGATTTGCGAAATAATTATATCACATTCTCTCCACAATTTTGTATATTTCTACTTCACAGCGTAAGTTAGTAATGACGTAACATCTTACAAAGAAGAGAAATATGCACCCGCAAATGACGGTCGATTACCCATATTTCATTGCGGCATTTCTTTGGAAGGCCGGTAAAATACCGATTTTCTCATTCTGTTTGTATCAACTAGTAATTATCTGAGTATACCAAGGTTTTTAGAAAACCTCCATTTGCAGATTTTATAACTTTGCGTTTAATGTGCGTGTCTGTCGAAGTCTACATTGTGTATAAGGAAAATAAGTTTGATATTTTTTAAATACTATTAATGACTATAATTATCATAAATGTCATTCAAACGAAACGTAAACATCCACTTTATAAGATAAAAACAAACCCGGCACAGAAGTGCCCATATTTACTTCCATTTTTATCTATCTATTACTTTCTCAGATAATCTCTCGAAAAATCATAGATGGCGCCACTATTTCTCGAAAAGGAGATCGGTGACGTACGACTTTTTTTCGCTGCTTTTTACTGACCTACTTACATGCAAACTTTCAGAAAAAAAATTGCAATTGAAGATTTCAGTAGTGTGATTTGTCCTTAAGTATCACATCGATGACGTCATAAATGACGTAAAATTCCTTTCAATCATTTTTAATTTCTTGGTGCTTGGCTTGTCAAACATACTGTTTTTCGGTTCCAGGTCTTATCTTCAACGTCAGCTATAGGTGTGTCAGACAGGTTTATTATGCTTCTTTGGTTAAACTGTTGTGCGCCTAAGTGAAGTTTATTTTTTAGTTTTAAATGTTATTACCCTTGGGGGCCTTGCTTGTATATCCGAGTCTTCACATATTTTGTTCGGAGTTCCTTTGTTCTTCTCCATATTAACCATTGTGGTAACATGCTCTCTGATTCAGTCTGTTGCCTGCTTTTAGGGTCATGCTGGTTTTTGCTGTGTAAAACTGACTAATAAAGTTAATTGGTCTCCAGGTAACCCTTGAGATCAGACCCAAGACCGAAATACAAATGACGATTGTTAACGAGATAGAGGGAGATAACACGGATTTGATGACTTTTAGCCCGTGATGTTTGGAATCCTCATTAGTTCTGTCTAGATAAGCTCTCGCCAGATTACGTAAAACTCCGCGGGATCGTGTAAAGATACTGGGCATAATTTGAAGGGATCAATTTGTTGTCATGTTGTTGGACTGAAGCGTTGTGACATTCGAGCAACCGCAGTCGGAAATGAGCTATTAATCACTTCCACGATATTCGCAGATATGACAAGAGTTTGCTGATATCAACAGTTCACCAGTTCATAGTAGATTTGATCGAACAGTACAGGTTTTGAATCACGACTTATGCTGGCATAAAGATTCCCTACGGTTTATAACTAACAATTTTATTTTATTAATTTTGAAATCTATTCAGCATCAGCTACATTTATAACACAATCCTGATTTATAACACAATCCTGATTTATAACATAACACAATCCTGATTTATAACACAATCCTGATTTATAACACAATCCTGATTTTCTTGAGTCTGAATCGGATTTATACAAATTAGACATTCACTAGTTTGCTACACGAGCTCCTAATGACTAATTAGGATTTTTAGATAAGTTAGTTATTATTCTTTACGTGGTCGGTAGAGCATTGTGCATTATACGGGTAGTTTATTAAGCTGCCGAAAGAAAAGACATAATGACGTTATGTCGCACTATGAGAGTATATATATCTAAAATAATTCAAGCTTACCATCCGTTAGCATGGATCAATTCATGCTTATCATCCTATGTCATGGATCAATTCATGCTTACCCATCCTATGTCATGGATCAATTCATGCTTACCATCCTATGTCATGGATCAATTCAAGCTTACCATCCTATGTCATGGATCAATTCAAACTTACCATCCTATGTCATGGATCAATTCAAGCTTACCATCCTATGTCATGGATTAATTCAAACTTACCATCCTATGTCATGGATCAATTCAAACTTACCATCCTATGTCATGGATCAATTCAAACTTACCATCCTATGTCATGGATCAATTCAAACTTACCATCCTATGTCATGGATCAATTCAAGCTTACCATCCTATGTCATGGATCAATTCAAACTTACCATCCTATGTCATGGATCAATTCAAACTTACCATCCTATGTCATGGATCAATTCAAGCTTACCATCCTATGTCATGGATCAATTCAAGCTTACCATCCTATGTCATGGATCAATTCAAACTTACCATCCTATGTCATGGATCAATTCAAACTTACCATCCTATGTCATGGATCAATTCAAACTTACCATCCTATGTCATCGATCAATTGGAGCTCTTTTGTATTAGCCCTAATCCAGCCGATTGAAACAATTGGTCGAAGTGTTTGATGTAATCAGAGCCGCTCATACAAGAAAACCAGTTGAGCTAAATAGTTACTAGTTTAGTGTTTTTGGTTTGCAACGTCGTTTTCGCGAAACATTGCTTATTGTCAACATTAGAGGCAAAAACATTTAATCTGACATGTTTTTCATGATGGCGCTGTCCGATAAAAACAAATTTTTTACCCGTAATTTTACTAAATTCTCAAAACGATGTAGTGCACCAAAGACAATGAAGTAGAAGCTATATACCTCGGCTGTTTTTCTTTTCTGAGTCGATTGACATACCGATCACAGTAATCGAAAAGAATATCATCAGAATAGTTGGTTTCTCACCTTTTGTTGATCGAAACAAGTAGAAAGTGTTTGTAGAATACAGTATTACTTTTTATTTGGCTAAAATCGACGAAGAAATACCACAGAACTAGCTCCCAAGTGCCAGATCACATGGATCTGTCAACTCTGCTGAAAATGTTTATGCATTTGAGCTTAGCCATAAAGTCACCAGCAGCAGTATAACAAGGAACTCAAAAAGGTAACCTCAGCTAGATGCTCGTCGTATGATATAAGGTAATAGTGATGCAATAGATAATCTAATAATAATACACATTTGCATTCACAAAACGACAAACTGATTGGCTAAAGCTAAGTATATATATATATATATATATATATATATATACATACATACATACATACATACATACATACATACATACACAGTGAAACTCATAAAACCGAAACCTCAGTATAGCGGAATCCCCTCAAGACCGACTTTTTTTTTAGTCCCGAAATTTTCCTGTTTTAATATCATAATTTGTTCCCCAGTAAACCGAAACCCTCAACTCCGAATTACGAAACAAATTTCGACCCCAAATTTAAATTTTACGCTTAAAAAACCCCATAAAACCGAACCTCAATTCAAACTTGGAAATATATTTTAGCTGCTTAATTCCTGACACACGCTGGAACAGATAATTCTAATGGACTTATAGTAAAATTATAAAAGTATCTCATTTCTCGGATGTTTGTTGTGACAAGGAGTGTATTTCTATGTGAAACAACTATATTTATTTATGTGAGAGGATGTGAATTTCGGAAGGTACGTATATTGTTAAGCTTATTCTTCATTAAATACATGTACTTTTTTTAAAACAAATAACAGCTTTCTTAATTTTGTGCACTCTTACACACATAGACGTTGATGCTCTCTCTCTCTCTCTCTCTCTCTCGTCACATAAGCTCTTAGAAAAAGACTTTTATCACATTTGCAAAAACCTCAATAGACTGAAAACTTCTCAAAACCGACAATTATTTTTGGTCCTATTGTGTTATTGGTTTTGTGGGGTTTCAACATACATACATACATACATACATACATACATACATATATATATATATATATATATATATATATATATATATATATATATATATATATATATATATAGTATCAATTAATAGAAGAAATTTAAACGTCCCCTGAAATGCTCCTGGCAGGTTATTTGCCACGTGACATGGTCAAGTACTCGTTGTAGTAAACACTCTTGACTATGATCCAAAACATCGAACAGAGCGTCAGAAAGGTTAGTGCATGTTTTCCCTGCACTTCCGTGGAATGCCATGTTTCTTAACATGTTTTTAAGACTTAGACAAGACTACTGTTTAGTTATCTCAGTAATACTTTAAGAATAAATTAAAATATTTCACGAAAATTGGTTCAGATTGCGATGACTTGCCTATGTTTTCCGCAGAACTATCCAATAACAGTACTCACTGCTTTTAAATACTGTGGTGAAATCTGCTTCCGCGAATTTTTCAGATCTACAGAGTTGTGGTTGTTTAGGAATATGTGGCAACCGTCTATTTAACATCAGAGACATAACAAATTATCTAGATATATTTCAGGTAATGCGGAAATGGATATTACGTGGTTTCTAAACTACCGGCGTATCTTGAATCGAGGCTATTGGCTTGTTTCGATTTCCAAACAAATACTTGTAAGATTTTTTATTTTATTTAAAAGACACCCTCAAAACACGACAGGTTTAAACTCTGAATCAGACTGTAATTTTGTTAGGGTCCTTCGTTGATTTGAAATTAATTTGATGCTTCACATCCTTCTTTTGTGTCAGTGATAAAAACAAGCAAATACATTAAAGCATTTATGCTTTGATGTATATTTACATTACCGTTTATAGTTCAAATGCAAAAGACACATTATTTTTGCTTTTTAAAAACATAGAAAAAAAACGTCGAATAAATCAAATTAAAAGATGTATAAACAATGCCTTTATACCGCATCCCAATATTAATCAGAAAATACAACCATACAACCTTAGGTGCATTTAACAATAATTTCATTGCTTCTTTAAAGTAAGCCCGATAACAATGCTCCGTGAACCCAAATATCTTTTTTGAGTTGCGTATGGGGGTGGGATGGGGATGTGCGCTGAATTGCCGATCGCTCACTCTCGTCTCAAGATTATATAATTTTAATTGGCAGCAAAAGGGTTCAGCTCCCGTTCATGATCTCTCTCAAACCACTCCAAACTTTGACTGTTATATTGTATGGAACAGCCATGTAAGTGATAGTTATACATTATGGCAGCGTCGTCGAACTTGACAATGATGGAAATACTACACTGTATGCAAGGTCAGTAGAGCAGGGAGAAAATACAAAAACTTGAATGATTCACGTAAATATGATTAAGTTACGATTTCAAACAGTCCTGACAAATACTAGTTGCAGCACAAAAACATCTACTTCCGTGTTTGACAATCAGTAAAGCGGTATAAAACTTCCCTAATTTATAGATCTCCAATCGACAAGCACAAGTTGTTCAGACACGAACCACTGAGTTTCCGACGTATCATTAGATGATCCCAGATATCAGTATGTATTGAAAATATGCTAGATGTGAATGACGATGAAAGTATTTGTAATCATTATGGTATGATGTCCTTCAGAATTATTCGAAGTTTCCAGAACAATTGAAAATTACTTCCACGAATCCATCATAATATAACGTATAACATGACCAACTTCAGACAAAGAATATAAAAAAATAATAATTGTTCGTAACATATATAATCAGAAGTCAGCATGACACTGATCGTCGTTTGTGTAATTTCAAGTGATGCATCTCAATTTAATGACCTTGTTCTTAGTTACCATTATAAAATCTTGCCGGACATAAAACTTGTTTAAAAAGCTTAGAGGTCGATTGAACAGTATTTTGTCCCCCTCTCTCCACTGTATGCATCTGAAGAGAATGTCGGTATTCGGTGATCATGTTAAAGTTTAGATCAGATCAGACAGTCATTGGAATAACCCATCCAAAACATCGATCTGAGGTTTGCAACTACCTAACTATCTACACGAAAACGCTAAGTATAAAAGAGTGTATCATATTATAAAGGCAATGGTAAATGTAGGGGGGGGGGGCTATCAGTACTAATGTGTTTTAATGTTTTTATGTTTACTCTATCGATGATTAGGTGATATACATGTTTTCAGTTTTGATGGCCTATATTGGTGAGTACACTGTCGAAAATATTGTTTTATCATTAAATGACACTTTGGATTTTACGAAACAATGAAAATATAATTGTCCGTAGCACCGCGCGATAGAGAGAGGCATTACATCATAATGGTGCTGTAGTTTCTGACTGTATATTCCGGATTTTACCGTCAAAAATATTGACGTAATACTAATCGGTAAGTGTGTTCGAGTAAGTCATAAATTTAGGTCAGTTTACGACAGATATGATTGTATGAAAACATTAGGATAATTATTGAGAAAAACAGCGATGTAACTCAACCTTGTTAAATGTCAACGATGGAAGTAGTCCCAAGAAGTTTGAAAACGAAGTAGACATTGATACTACCGTCCTTACTCGCGTATACACCGTTACTTACTGCATAGACCCAGATCTGCCGTCGCATAATGCGCCGGCAGATCTGGGTCTATGCAGTTTGTAAGGACTAATCAGAAGAACAAACAACATAGAACCTGATCTGCCGGCGCATTATGCGACGGCAGATCAGGGTCTATGTTGTTTGCATTTCGACCTAGGCTATACGCGAGTATAGTACATCTTAGACCAAAACATGATCTGTAACCTTTCATGTACAGCCATAAAGCATATGCTTCTTATGATTAAGCTCGATCTACTTCTCCCCATCCTTAGCTTTCGCATCCAACCGGCTCGTAAATCGTTGTTATCAGAGTGGGCTTGTCAACGGGATTATAAATCACGGCGACTTCAAAAGTTGGAAGTGCTTTATCACCAGGGTTCTCTGACAATTTGAAATATTTCCCAATAAAATTTTATTGTGGATTAAACTTTCCTTCTGCTGAGACCGGTATCTCTCGACCAGGTGTGGAAGAGTTCTTTGGTTGTTAGCCAGGTAAATCGCTCGTTCGCCACATGTCGCCATATTGGAGAACAGTCTAGCGTTGCTATGTGATGCCGATAACAGTAAATCTCGCCGCGTAACTCAGCCCGCGCAAACTTCTCTTACTCGATGACGCCATTACCATATTGTTGCATATGTGTAACCCATTTCAGAATTTAACATTTTATATCAGTGTCTTTGCCTTGAAACTTGTCATTCCTATCAATTCTACATTGTCAGTCACGTAGGTGATAACAAGTGTTCTCACGCCAACGTCATCTATATAGAAAGGTTTAGTAATAATTGCTCATAGTAACTGGCATACAGACAAATATGAATGGTGATATATGGTTAGGTTATATTGAGCTAAAGTCAGTAGGAAATTGCAACTGAAAAACGCATATAACAAAACTCAGATACATAAGATGTTTGCACCGCGAATGAAAGGGCTATTTGCAGCCTATCACAGTGCTAAAGTTGTTGGTATGTGTAACCTCTCCACTAGCCCATGCTGAAAATTGCAAGAGCTAATTTACATTTCGATCTGGCGGGATACTTTTCCAAGTTCATTTATAGATTTGTTTGCAAAAGTATCAACAGTATATATAAGCAAATATAAAGGTTTACAACATAAACAAATAATAGTATGGTTGGCACTATTCGTCCATCCTGTTGAGATTTAGAGGCTAGTATGGACAGGAAATGGTAAAAGAATCTGTCTCAGATTTCGTGCAAGAATCTCTTGTCATATATACTTGCTAAAAATGAGGCTGACAAACGTTTACTATGAACGCTTTATAGCGATAAAAGTAACAGAGATTGACTACATCGTACTAATGATTCGACAATATTATATATGCTGTACACGCTCGTTGTGGGAGTTCGATTCCTGCTTGGAACAAATTATAATTATCTAACATGTTTGATTAAATTGGGATATATGTATATGTATGTATGTATGTATGTATGTATGTATGTATGTGTGTATATATATATATATATATATATATATATATATATATATATATATATATATATATATATATATATATATATATATATATATACACAGACGTTTCCCTACGATTCGACCTAAACACACACACACACACACTGAAACATTTTGGCAGAGAGGAAGAAAAACTATCCGGAATAATGAAAAGGTCTACACTGAAGAAAAAGAACAAAATAACAATAAATAACTACATGTCCAGAAAGAGATCTATTATCTATGAATAAGGCAAACATGACTGTATGCAAGCTATCAGCACAATAGCGCTATGCTCGTTGACCTGACCTAGTTAGCTACGGCAGATCGAAGAGATCGTGTTCATATGGCGCCATCTATAGCCGTGAATTATATTTCGCTTCTAGTTTTACATCCCAGATGTAATTGCCACTACGAGAAACAAAGATACACGGTGGAAAGTATGCACGCATGTTTTAGGGTTTAGCGGCACCTCATCATAATTGTGGATATATGGTGAAGATTAAAGGCAAGGCTCTAAAAATGCAAACACAAAGAAATGCGGACAAAAATAGAAAGAAAAAAACGTCCAATTAAACTTAATTGTGAAATAGTGCAAGATAAGAGATAGAAGGTAAGAACGCAAACATAAAGAATTGCAAAAAAACATTTGAAAGACAAACCTTTCCAAATGTAAACATGAAGCACTATAAGATAAAGAATCAAAGGTGAAGACGTAATAATAAAGAAATAAAAAGAATAAAAGTGATAATAATGATCATAACAATAATAATATTAATAAATTTATGTCAATAGAGGAAAATGAGACAGAGCGAACTGATAGGAAAAGCATTGACACGCGCTGGGTTAAACAAAAACCTTTTGGAACTGAGTTTTTCGCTAAGCCATACAGTATCCAATATTTGTCAGTGAGGCATCGTTCATTGTCAGTCCATCTGTGATTTGACTCTATGGACAGTATTTCGAGGGACTGGACCGATTATCCAGCTGAGTTGAAATGGTTGGCGAGTTTTGTATTGAAATTGTTTCTGATGTGGCTTTTGTGATTGTTCATTCTTTTTCTGAAGTCAGCTGTTTCTCCAACATATTGGATGGCACAGATATTGCACTTCATGACGTAAATGACGTTTTTACTGACATATCCTTACTTATAATTGACATTGTACGTAACTCATGTTGATGTGTACTCTTGAAATGAGTTGTCTCTGACATTTGCATACACAGAAGATGTCTGTCTTTACATCTGTATGTTCTTTTTTCTATACTATCATTTTAAGTTCAACTGGGCAAGTAGAAGGTGGTCTTTTAAGCTTTTGGTAATCGATAAGCGACCATAGTAGGTCCTTGGAAGACCTTCTTTAGACGTGCACAGGAGTCAATAATGTGATAGTGTCTCTGGACAATTTGTCCTATGCTTAGGGCATTTGGGTGGTATGTTGTTCTGAGAAGGATACGAATGTTGGCAGTCTTAGCTTTGTATCTAATGAGACTGTTTCAGTCCCTGGCCTTAGCTTTGTATCTAAGGAGACTATTTCGTCCTATGGCCTTAGTTTTGTATCTAACGAAACAGTTTGGGCCTATGGCCTTAGCATTGTATCTAAGGAGACTATTTCGGTCTATGGCCTTAGTTTTGTATCTAACGAAACAGTTTTGGCCTATGGCCTTAGCCTTGTATCTAAGGACACTATTTCGGTCAGTAGCCTTAGGTTCTCTATAGCCGGATCTAGTGTTTTCTTCTTGTATCTCCTTTATAATTGCTCTCTGAGTTCTCCAAATCTTATGGCCGAACGGAAGGTTTCTGATTATATGTTTAGCATGACAGCTGGTAGGTAATATATATATATATATATATATATATATATATATATATATATATATATATATATAGATAGATAGATAGATAGATAGATAGATAGATTGATAGAGAGAGAGAGAGAGTTATTGAAGCAACATAATTACTCACCCAACTGCTTAGTTAACACCACGTTCGTGAGTTCTTTCCGCTTTCCACCTTTCGAATCACCTGATTTGTTTTATCCCTAATTCAGCATCTACTCGCTATGTGCCTACCAATTCATCTATCCATGTACCTACCAACCTGCCTTAATATATACTCACATCTTAAATGCATGCATAGTAATATATATTTAATCATGAAAATATTCTGTGTTTGGAAATAAAGTGCACTACAATGTAACAACATTCAGAGATGTGGTAGCTTTGCCCTTGTATAACGTGCATATGACTGGAAACAACGTAGACCCCGACAGTGGCGGCGCGAGGGTTTGAGGCGCCCGGGGGCAATGCTATTAAATGCCCCCCCCCCCCCCCCACACCGATGCGCCCGGAGGACAATGTTCATTAGTGGCGCATCTACTTTGCCACAGAGAACAGTTTTTATGTCAGTTGCCAACCTCCAACCCCAACCCCCATCTAAGCCCTGAAACCGGGGGTTTATATGGCGGGGGTGGGGTGGCAATAAAAGCTTCCGACTTTTCCCACCTCGCCTGGCGCCCGATGGCAATTCCCGCCCCGCCCCGTCCTCTCCGCGCCGCCACTGGACCCAGATCTGCTGTGGTATAATCACCTGTACAACAGATCTGCTATGGTATAATCACCGGTAAAACAGATCTGCCGTGATATACCGGTACAACAGGGTCTACGCAGTTTGTTCTACCTTTGATTTTACGGGAAGAGCATATACGTAGATCTGCCGGCGCATTATGCAACGCCAGATCTTGGTCTACTCTAGTTGCAGTTGGATGTGAGTTGTACACGATTACATACGGTATAACATCTGAACCCAATAAGGTTCTATTGACTCTGACATGAAAACCTGGCTAATGGATTCCATTATAAATTATTATCCGAATTTATAACGCAGCTAACTTTTATGAATTAGTTCAACTAAAAAACAGGAACAAAATATTGATTTTAATGTTAGAATACAAATTGGAATGTTTCTGATTTCTGACTTAATTATATATCTCATAGTACTTCTCTCCATGGGTCGTTTTTTTCTCCATAGATACATGGTGGTGCTGACTTAAGGCGTCTGGCGCATTGTAGCATCAATAGTCCTATTTGCCAATATGCCGGAAATATTTTCTTTTAATTTGAACAGCAGTAACTATGTCATGGTTTTATTTTATTTTATTGAGCAAAGATGGTATGCATCACAAAAACCCTTAAATCCAAGAGTTGCATTCATAAATGTACACATTCATAAGCATTTACACATACATACATACATACATACATACATACATACATACATACATACATACATACATACATACATACATACATACATATATGCATACATGCAGGCATGCAGGCATGCATACATGCATGCATACATACATACATACATACATACATACATACATACATACATACATACATACATACATACATACATACATACATACATACATACATACATAACAGAGGGTAACACCTGTACAAACCGACATCGAGTTTTAAGGATATACAATGTCAAGTTGAACAAGGTGGCATTGTATTCGGATGACTAAAGGACCGACAAAAAGCAATGTGCTGACTGTATTTGATATATATAAAATATTAAAATATGTCATTATTTATCTGGCATTAAAATAGCGGTGTAAATAAACCCTACCAACGGCTGCCTCCACACTTCCATATGCAACTGAGTACTGTTGATATTTAAAGTACAACCAAACAATTTAATTGGCAAAAATATAAAAAAAGAAGTAACTCTGAGATCCAAATATCGATTAATTCCTTTTTCTGTTTGATTATCGAATTCTTCATATAAAAAAACCATAAGAAAATATGCATTTAAAACCCTGAAAGATTATTGATGTATGTCTTATTGACAATGATGACACATTCACATTTTGTGATTCCACTTACGTTACCTCAACTACATACAAATGAGTTGCGAAAATCATAACACAGTTGTATAATACTTCAAGACATATTTGTCAACAACACAACTCATAACTCAAAGTGATTGTCCATAATAATCACTATAAACTTGCTAGATATTGAATAGTTATTATGCCATATATCATGGACTGCACAAATGGAACACACACACACACATGCTTGCATATATATATATATATATATATATATATATATATATATATATATATATATATATATATAACTCATAGGCTTACATACCTACCTACCTACCTACCTACCTACACACACAGACATATATATATATATATATATATATATATATATATATATATATAGATATATATAGATATATAGATATATAGATATATATATAACGTCATAAGCCTTTTTCCTACATATTTACCTCCCTTGAAGTCTCTGTCGGACATTTTTACGTCATCCACTTACATGAAAGGTAAAGTAGAAACTGATATGATACAAATATAAATATGATGTATAGAAGCCTCTTGATCTTTCAAATATAGCATACTTATTAAGTATTTATACCATACGTATTTGCCGTGGACAACTTTATTTCTTTGGTCACCTAAACTATGTGTCAATTACCATTTTCTTACAAAATAATACTGTAGAAAATTGACGCAACTATGGCTGGTACATTTGTTTTGGAAGATATAAATATAATCGCCAATCAAACATATTTAAAGATGGCAGCCGTACACCGACATAAAGACATACTTAAATTTCGGAAAAAGCAACTAAAGAGTATGGTCAAATATTTAAATCACAGAATAGACGGGATATACAACGTTTTCTTTCTCCTTTTAATTGTATTGGTATCTGGGAACTAAAACGGTGCATCATGCTTAATAGAGAAGGACTGGACAATGAGTAATTTTTGGCATAGAGAAATGTCTCGCGACATAATTACCCCTCTCCAAATTTTTTAAGTTATACCATCAAAGACTTCTCCCTCATGTTGAGAAATGAAAAGCTCTTCAATCAAAACCCAGAGAGGTTGCGATTTAAAAGATTTGGCCCCGATTTTAAGCTCTGGGAAACCTTACAGAAACTCTACATTGATTTTCATGCCATTTTCTTAACCTTTCACACACAGTTATGATTGAATCTTTTAATAATAAGTTTGGAAGCGCATTGCCTCCTACAATCAATAGAAAATAGATCAAAGGACACAAAACTTTGATTTTTTAACTTAGTTGCAACTTTTTACGCTCAAAATTATAGACCATATTAACATTACTTAAGACCTTTTTATCTCCCCCAAATGAGCGATATTAACAATAAAAAAGAATACAGCCAGCAATTACCTTTGTAGGTTTAGGATATACAATATGCAATTACAGTTATCAAAGCGGTTTCATATCTTATCCACCCTCTATTCCAATGTGTTAAAAATAATGTTAAGGTCTTTCGATAATGCAAGTCTTGATGCAAAATCGTATCACACTTTATCATAGCATCAACAAATGGCTTAACGATTTTTTTAATTTCTGTGTTCCATCAGTCTTTACACGACCACAGTTTCTATGCCTTTGATGCAAAATTGACCACGTAAATTGAGGTATTATGATTTTTTTGTGTGTCCTCAGTTCTATTAGTATTTGCTAGTGATATTAAAATACGTACTTCGTGGCATGTATGGGAAAAGAAATAATGTGTTCTTTGAAACATTTTTGAAGATAATTATTGCTGGCAATATAGTCAATAAATGGAACTTTATTAGATACATTAAAAACTGAATGTTTGAATACTTTGTTTTATCAAAGTGATATTTTTTGAAGAAATTATGATCTATTGTGTAGCACCAATGTGTGGACGTGTAAACATAAATTCGAAATTAAGCCGATACTGATACATTTCAAACGACCTTTTGCTCTTGAACCAGACTTTATATATATATATATATATATATATATATATATATATATATATATATATATATATATATATAATACATCATAGTATGCCAGACCTGATCATATACCAGACTTGATAATATACCAGATCTATACACTAGACTTCATAGGATACCAGATTAGTATACCAAACTTGATAATACACCAGATTAGTATACCAAACTTGATAATACACCAGATTAGTTTACCAAACTTGATAATATACTAGATTAGTATATCAAACTTGATAATACACAAGATTAGTATGCCAAACTTGATATTACACCAGACTAGCATGCCAGACTTGATAGTATACCAGACCTGATAATATACCAGACTAGAAAGTATACCAGACTAGTGTACCAGACTTGATAGTATATCAGACTAGTATACCAGACTTGATGATATACAAGACTTGATAGTATGTCAGACTAGTGTACCAGACTTGATAGTATACCAGACTAGTGTACCAGATTTGACAGTATACCAGACTAGTATACCAGACTTGATGATATACAAGACTTGATAGTATACCAGACTAGTGTACCAGACTTGATAGCATGCCAGACTAGTATACCAGACTTGATGATATACAAGACTTGATAGTATGCCAGACTAGTATATCAGACTTGACAGTATACCAGACTAGTGTACCAGTCTTGATAGTATACCAGACTTGATGATATACAAGACTTGATAGTATGCCAGACTAGTGTATCAGACTTGATAGTATACCAGACTAGTGTACCAGACTTGGTAGTATACCAGACTAGTGTACCAGACTTAATAGTATACCAGACTCGATGACATACAAGACTTTATTGTATGCCAGACTAGTGTACCCGACTTCACATGATACCAGACTTGATAGTATACCAGACTTGGTGATATACAAGACTTTACAGTATACCAGACAAGTGTACCATACTTGATAGTATACCAGACTAGTATACCAGACTTGATGATATACAAGACTTGATAATATGCAAGACTAGTGTACCAGACTTGTCATGATACCAGACTTCATGATACACAAGACTTGATAGTATGCCAGACTAGTATACCAAACTTGATAATATACCAGACTAGTATACCAGACTTTTAAATAAATCACCTAATATAGTTAATATATACAGTATCTTGCATGCGTAAATGCTAACGTGTGAAGAAAGAAAATTACAGAAAAAACACAGATATTCCAAACTGTATGTGAAAATCTAATTGTATCATTATATATAAAATTAAGATAAAACTAACACATTCTTCATGAACGCTCGATCAAAAAGTATGAATTTAAACAAAATAAATTCTTGTAGTATACGGTAGGAAGTTTAGATAAAACATTTTCCCATTGTCTATCTATACTTTACTCGAAAATATGCCCACCTCAAAAATAAGCCGTCCTTGAAAATAAAAGTCAATAAAAAATTACTAATGAGATATGTAGGTCGCGGTTTATTTTAGAATGTTTAGAGAATCTTTCCAGAATTTTGAAGATCGTAAGTTTTCATCATCGGTTTATATATTTTAGGCATTCACCTTTTCAACCAAATATGATAAAATGTATGTCTTATATATTCATAATATTGGTTCAATCGTTCATTGTAACATGCTGGATTCTGTTCCATTGGTCGTACAAATATTGACAGTAGAAAACAAACTATGATCCACACAAATCTGATATGAGATGTTGTACTCTGTGAGGTATTAACCATACTTTCGGATTCAACAGTGTTACTGAAAACATATTGATTGATACTTTTTGGTAACTTTTATAATTTGTTTAAAGTATTTTCTCTTTTCCAATTCAAATCCTTCGCAATACATTTTACTTATCATCATCATCATCATTATTCGTTCTTTCATTCCTTCTTTAGTGTATTCATATCACAATAATATCATGTTTAATCATTGATAACTAGATCCTTTTAACTGCATCTCTCTATTTTGGTTCAGCGTTCATTCATGAACACTAGCGTGCTTTAAAACAAAGAGAATAGTGGGAATCACAATGTGCCTTTTTGAGCTAGATCAACATTAATGCAACTAAATTGATGTTGGCTTATACATGTAGAAAATTAATTTAAATATAAAAACTGGAAAATCTGGATGTGAAGAGTGTATGCTTATTTTTGGAGATTGTTTTATTTTGTATGTGCGCTTTGCGACATTGAAATGTATTACAATACAAATATTTGCATAGTTTGGAGATTCGTCTTACTGACCAGAGAGATTTTACAAGCGTATTGCATAACGATGATTTATCAAAGAAGGAAGCTATAGCATAATAAAAAGAGAGTAGCAAAACTGTGTGATGTAAATAGTTGCATTAATCACTTAATTATGTCAGAAAAGTCGTCAGTAGAGAGTAATTTTCGACTTTGACAGTGATTTTCTTTTTCATACAGATATGTGCTAATTAAGGGTCCATATGCGCTTCTTTTCTAAACACTCTTTTGTTCATGTATGCAAATTGCCCATGTGCGCTTCTTTTCTAAACACACTTTTGTTCATGTATGCTCATATTTTCCAGAATTTACAGTACATTATTGCCACAGGGATATTTTTCTACATACATTAATCAAAGATTTTAAACGAATACTAGTATTGACAGGCGATAGTGAGGATTCACTGGATTTAAACTGCCCTATTTTATAACATCAAAATATCATACTCTTTTCGTCTTCAATCATGACGTTAAATAAGGTCCAATACTAGAGATTACTGATTAAGTTTGTCTATATAAATAAAACAAACCATGTATCGATTCTCTTGCAAGATTAAGGATCAACTAATGTTAAATATTTATATTGAAAAGATAAAAATCATGTTAAAGCCACGTGGAGTTTTACAGAATTTGGATTCAAGAATCCCCCAAAAACTGCAAAAATGATACAAACTATAAGGAAGCATTTTTTTTTTAAGTCTTATTGTTAGATTGTCAAAAATGCAACAACAAAAAATTACAAATTAAACAAATTACAACAATTAAAGAGAACACGCACACCAATGAAATTGTTGGGTTACAAAGAAAGAAACATGACATATTATCAACATACATTCAAATATTAACCTTTCTGTCCGATATGAACATTGACAAACTTGAATGTCTGTATCAGTTGTTTCTAACCAGTTTCTTAGACATCACTTAATTGATGCTGGAAAAGTCGGCGACAGATTGTCTTAATTTAGCGGAGAACAGTCTTTGATATCTGTGTAACGACATTAATATTGTTGTTTAATCCAGCAGTAATTTGCCTGACGCCCCGCTTTTAGTTTTCCTGTTTTGTTTCCTGCAAACAGAAAATTTTGGTTTTCCCCTAAGACAAAATTAGGATGCTATGTCACGCCTCGCTGCAAAGTTTATTTTAAAACAGGCGAATTGAAGTGCTTTATACCTTATGCTAATAATTCAAATGTCTCGGAGAATCAAACGTTTGAGTGTTTTAATCACAACTAAATTGTTTTAAATGAGTGCGCTACCATCCACCTCAAGGCAATGCCCATACAACGAGTTTAATCCCTTATTTTGATCTAACCAAATTTCTTTGAGATGAATTTAATCTTTCTATCCACAGTTGCGGTTTGGACAGTTTCGAATTCACGACAGAAGGGCATATCCTTTATGTTTCATGATAAATTCCGTAAATGAAACTTCCCAATTGTATTGATACTGACTGGAATGGAATCGATGTCATTAAGTCATCAAAGCTTTAATTTGTGTTCTCAGTTCCTCACTATTTTATTATGCTACAAAAGTCGAACATTGTTAATTTAGTAATTAATAAATCAAAAGGCGAACCCTCTGACTAATACTTCTCCAATATGTAATGCCTGGAAAAGTTAAAAAAAAAAAAAAAATTCTCCATATTCTTCATGTTAAAAAAAATAAATATTAGACATAATAATAATCATGTTTTTTTTTTTTTTTTTTTGGGGGGGGGGGTCCTTTTTAAAAAAATGGAAACAATTAAACTGCGCGTTTGTCACATGTGTGAAACCTTTCCAGAGAGATATTTTATCTTAAATGCAATTTTCAGCGACAGAAAACATTTATGTTTTACTTTCAACAAGAGTCTGTCCATGTTTGGGTTAAATATTGGGCTATATGCAGATCGTGGCGATAACAGTGAACAATAAAACGACGATTAAAGTACGATCGGTTTAATTTGATTTGGTTTGGAGCTTTTACGGCACAGCAATACAAGTAGGTTATTTAATGCCGAGGCATTTGGAGTAAAGTGCTTTGCCCAAGGACACAGCACGGTATCTGACATAGGCTGGTCCCACGATAGAACAAGTATACATGGGTTTTATAATGTTAAACAAAATATATTTTGATATGATTTTGCCGTATAGAAAGATTTTTGTTGGTACATTCATACAAGTTGTAACAAATTGCTTGAAAGTTCCTTTCTTTGTATACATCCAGTGTCTCGAAATAATAGCTGCATTCGTTTAAAAGAGCCAAATATAGTATTTAAAATACAATTCGTGTAAATTGCTGTCGTGTGCTGAAAATATAAATGTCTTCAGTTGTTTGTAAATATACGGTATCGAATAAAAATGTAATGTATAGCCTTCTCTTTTTCTTTTTTCTATAACTACACAATAACTTTTATTTATCACATATACCATTGTACTTCGGGTTTAAATTATTGCAAGAAAGGAAAGATATTGAGGTTGTTGTATCCCAATATGTATGCATTAAGATTGCTAGATAAGATATTTCAACAGTTGTCGTTACTGATTTATATGGGTTTCTTCTGATTTTCAGGGTTTTGAGAATTTTAAGAATCAACAAATTGTCTACGTCATTTAAAATATTCCATCTTTTTACTTCATACTATCGTCTGAGACAAAACCATTGGTCATACTAAACCTTCCTTTTCACAGTGCAAGGTTGTTAAAATGTCCTGCATATTTAAATGTTTTTCCAAGAATGCATGGGTTTTATACTGTTAATAAATAGTTTATAAATTGAAACATTTTAGGCTTCTTTCGAATAATGTGCAGGTACTATAGCGGAACGGTGTAGAGAAAGGAAAATTTAATTATTTCTTTGAATTTACTTGCAAAACCCATGCTTGAAATATTTATATTTTTAATAAACAAGAATTTTCCATATGTCTCTAAGAATGATATGAAAACTTCATTACTTTGAAACAATGATATATGAACCTTCTTGCGTGAAAATCTTAATTTATAGCCTTCCATATCTACAGGAGTTGTTGGGGTAAAATAAGGGAAAATCTTAAGTAAAAAGCACAACTTATTAATATTTACAGATTTACAGTTATATATATATATATATATATATATATATATATATATATATATATATATATATATATATATATGCTAAACATTCGTTTTATATTTTAATTTGAAGAATATGACGATATGATACATCTATAAGTATTTATATAATATTTTAGCACGAATATTTGAGAATAATCTCTCCACAACCAGCTCATTACTCGTATCATGGATAAGTAGAAAGTATTAATTTTGTTAATGATTTCATTTTAACAAAATGAGATTATGCTTTGTCGTCATATTATGTGAATGCTTGGACATTTTTTCTTGTTGTTGACAGCTACAGCATGTTTCATATCTGACGTAGTAAAGAAAAAAAGCTTTGCATTGAACTAATTTCCTTTCATTAACACAATTCCTCTGAAGCCGTTTTTTTCTGTGTTTTTTTTTTTTTGTATTTTTCTTTTATTTTCATTAGCTTTAGATTTCGAGAAGCATATTTTGTTATGTTTACCAGTAGATTTCAAAACTACCAATGCGATCTATCCTTACATGCTTATAAATATACTGAGTCGTTTGACGTTGTTAAATATTAACAACATCAATAAATAGTAGTCTCATCCAGTCTATCAGTTACCAGCTTCCCCCAGCAAAAGGTGTATTTCTACGTCTTGTGATATATATATATATATATATATATATATATATATATATATATATATATATATACATACATACATACATACATACATACATACATACATACATACATGGGTGTGTATGCGTGCGCGTTTTTCAGTCAGCCGCATGGAAAGCCATCCTTTTTATTTGAATGATCCCATAAATGTGGGATGTATTTAGTTTCATTCAAGTAAAACCTTTCTTTCAGTTGAACTTATTTGCAATGGCGTCACTTCGAGTCTCTAATTGCAGATTTCATGTTAAATTCGAGGGTACAATTCCGGAAATAATACTCCTTGGCAGCTACTCTAGTGTAATGCTCTAAGCTCGCATAATTTCTATGCCTGATGCCTAACGCAACATCTATCGAAGGAAAATAGTTTGGCATATAATATTATCCACTTTAGAACTAATTAGAGATATCTCTGTAGTTATGAACAATTAATTTCACTTTTTTAATATCAATTTAAACAATTTCGCCAAGGGCCATACACGCACCGACCGGAAGTGATTTTCAGTCAATTTCCGGTTGCTCAACATTTTATCTCCGAGCTATTCTGAGACGTTAAACGATATTGCCCAAAGTAGAATTTTATTGCTAATCTTTCCCCGTCCAAACTTGGACGAAAACTGATTTAGGGCCTTGATTTGTTTACTCTAGAGGCTCGCAGATTTAATAATCGATGGAAGGATTTAGTTTATGACTTAACGGCATATTTGGGGGCTTTGACTGGATGCCGGATAGGGTATCTATACGGTGTATGCTATAAGGATGATGAAACCTAAAGGTGCTTTGTTCTGTGAGTATAAATTTTGCGGCTGTGTACCCAAAACGTATTAAACAATGGTAATATATTCTTCATTCGCATGAATGGACAGATCAAAGTAAAACTCAAGAATTTGTACACATACACAAGTGTCCCGTCCATGGATATTGGTCTATCTGAGTATGACTCTCATATGTATGCTAATCACAGACTTGACTTTGAAAGCTTTTTAAGGTTTTCTAAAATTGTCCGATATCAGTGTCGGGCTGTAAATTCTATATCATTTTATGTTTGAAACTCTTTCCTGACATGTTGTATGAAACAATACCATTTCCTCTGGCATATAAATGTGTTATCAAAACGATTTACCACCTTTCTCAGGACAAGTATAAATCGTGGATATTTTCTATTATGTTCTTGACTGAGTTCTTGTAACAAATATGACCACATGTAATATAGTTAATATGTATTATGTTGCAAATTAATACCTTTGATGTTTTTGATGGAATTAACTTTACTTTTTTGCTTTCCAAGTTCTACGCCATTATTTCAAGTAGTTGAATAAAATACAGTATTTCCAACATTAGGGTGGAAAGATGCGTTGTTTTTTTTTTTTTAAAGTCATTTGATAGTAACTTTAAAAATATCAGACACGTTTCATTTTATAAAAATGAAACTTCCGAAAATCATGTTGAATATTTCTAAATTAGCATGTATTGTGATGAAGCTATCTGTATAGAACTTGTACATGGAGATTTGACCCAAAATGTCACTTTCAGTACTATGAGTTGTTATAATATGACCGTCTGTCTAACCACCTTTGGTATTGATCTTCAACCCAAAAGAAAATTTTATGTACATATAGACTAACAATATAAACCAGATTATTTTCCAATTTTGAATAGAACCATCGAAACACTTGGCAATAAGGACGCATAATTCGATTAACAGCTTTTAAGAAAAACAGCGATGGAATCAAAGGAGTCCATACAATATACTTTTATCAGATAATGTAAAATGGCGGACTCTTATTGGGCATACTGTTCATCATAACCATTATCTTCATCATCGATGTCATAACCATCTCAAAACTGATGTTTAGCAACTAGATTATCAAACCAAGATATTTGGTAGATAAAGCACATCTTGTTCATAGCTTAACCCTTGATAACTGTCAAACAATTTTATTTTAATAAACTATTTTAATAAATCAATATCTGGTCTATCCTACATTACATGTTTTTAATGACAAATGCTAAAGAAAACTACTGTGTTATCAAATAACTTATAACATGCTGTCTCAAGATACAAAACGATATTTATATGAAAACTGTGTACTCAGAGGATGACCAATAAAAGATATTTATATGAAAACTTAGTACCCAGAGGATGACCAATAAAAGATATTTATATGAAAACTTAGTACTCAGAGGATGACCAATTTCAAGATATTTATATGAAAACTTAGTACTCAGAGGATGACAAATACAAGATATTTATATGAAAACTTAGTATTCAGAGGATGACCAATACACAATATGTATATGAAAACTTAGTACTCAGAGGATGACCAATACAAGATATTTATATGAAAACTTAGTATTCAGAGGATGACCAATACACAATATGTATATGAAAACTTAGTACTCAGAGGATGACCAATAGTGTGTGTAACATGTATAAAAATAGCTTGCATTAAAAGAAAAACACGGAGATTTCCAAAGTTAATATTTTCAGAAATAAATAACAAAACGGACATTGTTTTTACAGTTTTTCAGATTTGCCAAGAATATACCTTCTATTGTAGTTCATTCTGTAAACAGACACTCATACATACATACATACATACATACATACATACATACATACATACATACATACATACATCCATCCATCCATCCATCCATCCATCCATACACACACACACACACACACATACATACATACATACATACATACATACATACATACATACATACATACATACATACATACATAAATACATACATACATACATACATACATACATACATACATACATACATACATACATACATACATACATACATACATATACTTTCTTACTTACTTTTACTTATATACATAGATCAATAAAAAATTATATTTTAAGTGTTTGATATCCGTCTTTGACAATTACTAATGGTAATTTCAACACTGCCACATACAAGATGTTAGGCATGAAGCTAGTAGGCGTTTGATAAAATATCTTGAGTACCAGCTACCCATATATGTAACTTATGCTGGTACGAGGGAAATGGAAATAGACTTTAATTGGTCTAACCGTATGGTAAATGTTGGGTTAGGTGATTTTCTGACATTATTTAATGGTGAGACAGGTATGTTAAATACAGAGCTGACAATTGGCGCAATGTATAGGAAGGTCCTTAAAAGCACCTGCCATTTTTCATCCTAGAAGAACGTAAGACCCTATGCTTCAATATATGTGATATCAGCACAGATATTTAGAGCACACGTTTTAAAACCTTCGGCATAATTAATATTTTTCATAGCGCAATTTCGTTTCGCCCTCTATTTGTATAGGGATACGGCTTATTATGCAATGGACATCTCTCAAATTGGTAAAGCATCATGGGAATGTACCATAAAGTGATTCTCATTATAACACTGACGCTTGAGGGCAAAGCCTTAAAATGAGATAGAGGGCTCACATTACGTCGTTTAGGGTACTGTGCGTTTTCCCATGATTCCTTGGCATGTTTTGAAATGCTCGTTCTCTCATAATTCCATACATTACTTTTGTTGTCAGCGCTACTGATTCTGTTAATTGTCTTGGCATTACGTTTCTCCGATTTTATGCCCGTATTGTTTTTAAATTTTACCCGTTCAACGTATTTAATTTTACACTCTTCCATTGTTGCATTTTGCTCACGTCCCCCCCCCCCCCCTTAACTACTTCATCTTAGAATCCCACTTCTGCAAGTTACTTCTGCAACACTGTGCCTCTACATATTACGTATGAATTTGCATCGTCCAGCCGTTGAATGTTTATATATCAAACCATCAATAACATCGTTATAATTCTTCGTTTGGAGCATTTTGTAGTGTACCCCTATGGACCACTTTGTTCTGTGTCTTACGCTCTATTCACTATCAAGTCAGTGCATTTTGTAGTGTACATCTATATACCACTTTGTTATGTGTCTTACGTTCTATTCACTATCAAGTCAATGCATTTTGTAGTGTACGTCTATAGACCAATTTGTTATGTGTCTTACGCTCTATTCACTATCAAGTCAGTGCATTTTGTAGTGTACATCTGTAGACCACTTTGTTCTGTGTCTTACGCTCTATTCACTATAAAGTCAGTACATTTTGTAGTTTACATCTATGGACCACTTTGTTATATGTCTTACACTCTATTCTCTATCAACTCAGTGCATCATGACATTGTTATGCTATGTTTTACAATTAATGAATCTTGAATTACAATATTCTTCCCCATTTTACAGAGATATTGAATATATTCGTTCCTTGAATATCGTATAATTTCTATTGGAAAGCGGTACTGATAGTAATGCGAAAATCCCCACAACACTGATAGTAATGCGAAAATCCCCACAACACTGATAGTAATGCGAAAATCCCCACGGGTAACACTGATAGTAATGCGAAAATCCCCACGGGAAACACTGATAGTAATGCGAAAATCCCCACAACACTGATAGTAATGCGAAAATCCCCACAACACTGATAGTAATGCGAAAATCCCCACGGGAAACACTGATAGTAATGCGAAAATCCCCACGGGAAACACTGATAGTAATGCGAAAATCCCCACAACACTGATAGTAATGCGAAAATCCCCACAACACTGATAGTAATGCGAAAATCCCCACGGGAAACACTGATAGTAATGCGAAAATCCCCACAACACTGATAGTAATGCGAAAATCCCCACAACACTGATAGTAATGCGAAAATCCCCACGGGAAACACTGATAGTAATGCGAAAATCCCCACGGGAAACACTGATAGTAATGCGAAAATCCCCACGGGTAACACTGATAGTAATGCGAAAATCCCCACAACACTGATAGTAATGCGAAAATCCCCACGGGAAACACTGATAGTAATGCGAAAATCCCCACGGGTAACACTGATAGTAATGCGAAAATCCCCACGGGTAACACTGATAGTAATGCGAAAATCCCCACGGGAAACACTGATAGTAATGCGAAAATCCCCACGGGAAACACTGATAGTAATACCTGTTTGCTTTTTAGTCATAAATCTCTAAGATATATTATTGCTTGTAATCGTAATGTTGTACTAATTTATAAAAATAGATGGTTTGGTTTGGTTTGGTGTTGTGGGCATGATAGGCTATACATGGCGGCCAGTATATTTGGTGGAGGAAGAACCTGGGAAGACCCCGGGAAGAACCACCTACCCACGGGAAGCTACTGAAAAGCTTTCTCACGTACCCACTTTGGCCGAGCCGAGATTCGAACCCACGCGGACAGAGGTGATATGTGATCTGTAGAAGCAAGCACATTGGACCACTCGGCTACCAGGGGCCCCCTGTCAAATTAGAACTGCTTGGCGAGTTTAATTTGAAACACTGAACATGGCTTTATAAACATATGTATGATTTGATGGAACATGTTTATTTTTACCAAATCTTTTTTTACAAACATAAATGCAAATTTGTATATTCATGCCTTGAAAAGTAAGTATGACTCTTCTTTTCCCTCGGTGGTAGGTGAAAGGGATCACATCGATTTTCAGACTTTATGATTTTAACATTTAAATAGAAATTGCGTTCGCGTCAGTCAAAATAGAGTACTTAGCGTATAAAGAAAAAACAGAAGAAAACAACAGCAAAAAATCATTGAACAGAAGAAAAGTTAAGTAGATATTTTGTGCCTATTATATGCGTATCTTAGCATGCAACCATATTTTGTCTTCTTCACTTTCATTATGTGAGACGTGTTCTATCGTTTACAGATGTATATCTTGTAAAGTTTTGATCAGCTCCTAAATAATTGTCGAGTTACAAATTGAAACAAGCACAATCACTTATCATTTTTTTCTTGATGCCCTTGTTTTCAGTTTTGTTTCCTTGTTTAACTGGGTTTGTACGTAATCTCTCTATAAAATTTTGCACGAAAGAGTCAGTAGTTGACTCCGAACATATTATCAAACAGATCCAACTAGACTTGTTTTATGCCTTTTTTATAATGACCTGCAATTAAGTTTCATTAATTATTTATACGTCAGAAGTTTCACTAAACAATATAGAAAAAAAAACAAAGCAAAACAAAGTTTCAACAAGAACAAGTTTATAGAAAACAGATGCCTCGCCACGGTTCCTGAAAACTGACATAAACGCAAAAACCAACCAAGGTGGGACATACAGACAGATCAGGGTAGCACCATATGTTCCTATCACTGTCGTGGAGGGGCATTAAAAACGGAATCAAGAGTCAGTAGTTGGGGCATGACAAATGAAATCAAGAGTCAGAAATTGGGACATGACAAAAGGAATAAAGAGCCATAAATTGGGACATGACAAACGGAATCAAGAGTCAGAAATTGGGACATGACAAACGGAATCAAGAGTCAGAAATTGGGACATGACAAACGCAATCAAGAGTCAGTAGTTGGGGCATGACAAACGGAATCAAGAGTCAGTAGTTGGGGCATGACAAACGGAATCAAGAGTCAGTAGCTGGGGCATGACAAACGCAATCAAGAGTCAGAAATTGGGGCATGACAAACGGAATCAAGTGTCAGTAGTTGGGGCATGACAAACGGAATCAAGAGTCAGAAATTGGGACATGACAAACGGAATCAAGAGTCAGTAGTTGGGGCATGACAAACGGAATCAAGAGTCAGAAATTGGGACATGACAAACGGAATCAAGAGTCAGTAGTTGGGGCATGACAAACGGAAACAAGAGTCAGTTGTTGGGGCATGACAAACGGAAGCAAGAGTCAGAAAATGGGACATGACAAACGGAATCAAGAGTCAGTAGTTGGGGCATGATAAACGGAATCAAGAATCAGTAGTTTCGGACATGACAAACGCAATCAAGAGTCAGTAGTTGGGACATGACAAGCGGAATCGAGAGTCAGTAGTTGGGGCATGACAAACGGAATCAAGAGTCTGTAGTTGGGGCATGACAAACGGAATAAAGAGAAAAAAATTGAAATTGAAAGAAAACAGCATGATGCAAATGTATGGTAAGCCGTTTGCGATCCTGCTGTTGTTTTGGTATCAAGGCATCAGAAGAAGTCAAACTGACACGAAAAATTGTAATTTGTGTTGAAAACTTATTAGTTTAATGGTAACATTCCTTCATCTTAGACAAATTTGGGACCAAAAGAAACTGAAAAATGAGAACAAATATATAAAATTTTAAATTTAACAAAAGCAATTAAAAACAAGACGTGTATATGCAGACATAGGAAATATATTTATGTACAGGAAATAACGGAGACATCAGAAATGTTCTGTAACACTGGTATGTCCACGCATAGATACTTGTACATTTATTTTAGTGAACAACTATTGTATTTTGTTCAATAGTTTCGTTTTGCTGTTAAATAGTACTAGTATCACATGTTCGACCTAAATTTGCAACTTTTCTATTCATTGATGCCTCGACAAATTTAGCAAGAAATGAGATTTTATGATACCATTGTTAAAGTACTTTTACCGCTGGATCGATTTTAATCCTTCTTTTTAAATAGTTGATTGAAGACATATTCTTTTAATGAACTGTAAGGCATATAAGAGGCCGGTTAAACTATGCGTATAGACTGGTACCAATTATTCTAGAAACACGTCCCGTTAGCTCGCTTTAGCTAGGCCCAAATCCCCATTGACCGCTCATGTTTACTTTCCTAGTACGCAAACAGTTTAAACGTTTGTTGAGGTAAATATTTGACAATTCAAACGATTAGTTTAATTCATCTTTAGCGTAGTTTTATCGGCAATATTGTCAATCTTGTCTGTTGTAGTCTGGTTCACCATACGAACTGTGGAAACGAGGTAAATTATTGTCGGACTACATCCAAGTGAACCAGTCACGTTAATGAAGAAATATATGGATTAAACAAGAGAGGAACCGTCCATTTGAGAGGTAAGTTGAATTAGAAAAGTGATAAGTAATTAGATAAACTCTGCATTGTCATCATTAATTAGATATCCAAAGTGCATTGAATGATCACGCCAGAGAATGCATCTGGGGTCAATCAGACACATCTAGACGCACAAGAGAGAGAGAGAGAGAGAGAGAGAGAGAGAGAGAGAGAGAGAGAGAGAGAGAGAGAGAGAGAGAGAGAGAGAGAGAGAGAGAGAGATGTTATAATACGTGAATGATGTACTAAACTAGATACCGTTTCGACATACCCCCCACCCAAAAAAAAAATAAATAAATAAAGCAACAGATTTCTTGAACAGCAAAGTATGGCAAGTCGTCATAATGAGTTTTTTCTATGGTATTCAATTACTGCCAAAAGAATAAGAGTCATACAAAGTTACCTTTCTATGATTTTGAAAATAAAAACCACAAAGCAGCTCATTTTTACTCCTTAAATTCACTCATTTTACAAGAAGGGATGACTTGTCCTTCTTTGGTAGTTGATTCTTCCGTGTTTTAAAATAAATAACAAAAGATTCAAATAGAGCCTTAATATATATATATATATATATATATATATATATATATATATATATATATATATATATATAGTGTGTGTGTGTGTGTGTGTGTGTGTGTGTGTGTGTGTGTGTGTGTGTGTGTGTGTGTGTACATAAATGTTATGACGGGATCGTGCGTTGACCAATGACAGTTTTTTAAAAGGGAGATAACTTTTCCATCAGAGTGAATACTAATGATATCATTAATTATTAATTTTATATTCGTGTTATTCCGTAACTGATATTGAAAATTGTAATTGATTTAAAACTGGAAATGTTTCTGTTGAAGCCAAAAGAACTCTTTCATATCCTCTCATTGTGTCTATCTATATTTTATTTTGTTTATATATCTATCCATCTGTTTCAGTATCTCAAGCATCCAGACTTAAATATAGCTATGAATTAATCAGTAAGTTCAACCAGGGACAATATACTAGTATCATAGTATGTATCTTAGTCCCAGTTTAAACGCTCAAAACTAAAAAAATGCAGTTATCTCGACATTTTTCTTTTGCTAAATTGTATCGCATTCTAGTGTATAATAAGCAAGGTTACCTCTTTAACTTTAGTTTTAAATTGCAAATACATATAATAGGTGAAAATATATGCGAAGCGTAGTTCTTCTGCGACACGAAAAAAATATAAACAATTTATGAAAATGTATATTTTTATACTGAAATATGTTAAAGCGTGAAAATGTTTATTTTTTATACTTAAATATGTTAAACCGTTGTAAGACAAGTGAAAACATTTTATTTTTCTAAAACTGAATGGAATAATTTAATACAAAGTTATGGAATATTCCGCATACGAAACTATTATATTTTAAGTAAAATTTGCTAAAAATGTAAACAATGTAGAACGTGAAACAAAGCATGCGACATCGTTAAATGGAAAGAATGCTTGAAAATGTGAAGGTGTATAGATATATTATTATTATTATTATTATTATTATTATTAATATTATTATTTTTATTATTATCATCATCATAATCATAATCATCATCATCATCATTATTATTATTATTATTATTATTATTTTTTTATTATTATTTATTAATATTAATATTATTTTTATTATTATTATTATTATTATTATTATTATTATTATTATTATTATTATTATTATTATTATTATACAATGAGAAAAAATATCCCTCTATATAGGACAAAATTCTTTTTTCAGTAATAGTTATACTGGGATCGTAGACTCGATACTGACATCCACTCAAAGCAATTAAGATATGCATAGGTAAAACACAGAGAGCACTATTCAGGCAAGACTGCACATACATAGGCAATTACAACTAACTAGTTTCATGTTTAATCATTTCTGTATTTCTTTATGTAAGAGGTCAGGCAATGACATATACGATATCAATTTTCATGGTATGAATGTAATGACAGGCAATGACATATACGATATCAATTTTCATGGTATGAATGTAATGACAGGCAATGACATATACGATATCAATTTTCATGGTATGAATAGGCAGGAATTAATAATATTTTAAATTCCTATGTCGTATTACAGTTTTTAAGCTTGTCAAAGATACTGACCATACTATGTCGGAATTTCTTGTGTAATTCATGACATTGCTGTCCTAGATGGTTTTGGATGCTATTTTGTCAGTTGAAAATTTTAATGTGAATCTGCCACAAATGTAATTACATTGTATATAATATCATGTAATGAATATTACCTCAAATATTCTAAATTGATAAGAAGACATGGGCCGACTTGGTCCTTTTCCTCAGATTGTGATTTTGTTTTTATTTATGACAGTATACATTTTGAAATTCATCAATTTAAATAAAATATTAAAGATATGCGCCCAAAATATATTATTTAAACATTTTTGATAATAGATGATATTCCATGAAAATAAACAGGCAGTTTTCAAATGATCTTGTCCTATTTACCCCAGATATGAAGTGTCACTTATATAATTAATAACTTATATAATTAATAAGTTATATAATTAATAACTTATATAATTAATAACAAAGAACAGAGATTGAAAACAACATTTATAAAGTTTCTCAGACTATGGAATCAAGGGCTAAAAAGAAAAAAAGAAAGAAAAAAAAACTTACTTTGATGAGGATAGACAAAAACTGTCCATGTAAAAGTATCAGATAGTCTAATGCATAGACAAAGTATGCAGTCCCCATTCTAAAGTACCTTTCATATCATTAAAAAATTTCGTTTGCATATGACGATGAGACGATGATTAAAAATGTAAATATAGAAATGCCTACATCTTTATAAACAAGAAAAGATATTAAAAATACAAATAGATGACGTATGAGCTCAGATCTTGAATATTTTTCGAAATTCAAATGTAATAATTATTATATGGAGCCGAACAAGATTGGAGCCTTTAACCATATATCTTTGAATTCTTTTAACATTAGAGTCGTTACACCGAATTTTTTCGCACTAAAACTAGGCAACGTATAAACATATATTGATACTTACTGATATGTCTTATAACAATCAATACACCTGTGGTTACTATATTACCACATCACTGACGACATTTCTACTAATAATGCTGATAATCACAAAAAGCAAACTTTAAAACGATATATATATATATATATATATATATATATATATATATATATATATATATATATATATATATATATATATAATCTATACACACGAATATGTGTATGTGTCTCGGCTTATATTATTCATTAGTAATGTTTGTTGTTCATCTTAATTTCGAGGACAGCTTACTGTCAAGTGCGGCGTATTTTCGAGGACGGCTTATTTTTGTGTTTGGTGTATTTTCTAGTAAAATACCAATGGGAGATAGAAACATGTATATGAAAAGAATGAGATATAATGTTTAAATCCGTACTTTTTATAGATAGAGAGTATGTTAATTCTTTGTTAATCGATAGCGATTTTACAGTTACATTTTGATATATAATTTGGAATATTTGTTTCTTCTATGAAGACACATTTTGTATTCTCACAGTAAGTTAACTTATCTGTATATTATGTATATCGGATATGCATAAAACATAATAGGCGGGTGATATATATATATATATATATATATATATATATATATATATATATATATATATATATATATATATATATAATGAGGCTCGATAGGTAGTCATTAATCTAATTGAACTAATACACATTTATCTAATTATCTATCTCACAAATGACATTACTATATGATGTTATATATATATATATATATATATATATATATATATATATATATATATATATATATATATATATATATATGGTGGGGTGGTTGATTTTATTAATCATCCAATAAATACAGGTGAATGTACACATATAAATCATATGTAAAATCATTACATTATACCATACATAGGAAATGTACATACACGAACGAAAATAATACAAATACAAAAATATCAGCCTTATATTAGAATGTCTCGCTATCTAATGAAGATCATTCAATTTTTTTTTCCGATCCTTAATGTTAATTAGGATTCCTCGCCAATTTGAAATAAAACGAGTTTCAACATAAGTGTACGGATGAACGGGCTTTCTCCATATACTGTAGTTTTGTATGCTTGTTGATAGGTGTGAATACCGTCCAGAATGTTTCTATTTGATATGTTTTATGTATAAAAGTGGATCCAATGTTAAATGAATGTTTGTGTTTAGTTACTACGGCTGTTAAATGCGCTTGAAATTGCGAGAGAAATTCTTGTATCTGATTTTTTTCTTCTTCTGTTGCCTTGTAATTTATGCCAACTGCATATATACTACTACTACTACTAATATTACTACTACTACTGCTGCTGCTGCTACTACTACTACTTATAATACTACTACTACTACTTATTATTATTGTTATTGTTGTTGTTGTTGTTGTTGTTATTATTATTATTATTATTATTATTATTATTATTATTATTATTATTATTATTATTATTATTATTATTATTATTATTATTATTATTATTATTATTATTATTATTATTATTATTATTGTTGTTGTTGTTGTTGTTATTATTATTATTATTATTATTATTATTATTATTATTATTATTATTATTATTATTATTATTATTATTATTATTATTATTATTATTATTAGTTAGAGAAGGATAAGTATCCGTGTGTCCTATATAATAACAAAATAAACAAGCAAAACGAAAACCCAAATGCAGGCTATAAGAATAATATCACAGAATAATGGATGAAAAATGGATTTAAAATGACCGAGCGAAGTTACTGTAACTACACACCGAAAAGGAATTTCGAGTTAGCAATAACAAGGGCCTCTAAGATAGCATAAATAAGGGCACTAATAAAGACCTTTACTCTAATAATAATAATAATAATAATAATAATAATAATAATAATAATAATAATAATAATAATAATAATAATAATAATAATAGTAATAATAATAGTAATAATAATAATAATAATAATAAAAATCATAATAATAATAATATTAACAATAATAACAATAATGATGATGATAAGAAGAAGAAGAATTAAAGAAATAAACAAACATAATATAGCTGACCATCTCTCTCTCGCTTCCTCTGTATTTCTGTTTGTTTCTTTCTGTTTGCCCCCTCTCTCTCTCTCTCTCTCTCTCTCTCTCTTGATAGTGATTAGAGAGAGAGAGAGAGAGAAATGGAGAGGCATATATATATATATATACACACACACAGAGAAAGAGACAGACAGAGAGACAGAGACAGTCTGACAGAAACTCTCTCTCTCTTTCTTGATAGTGAGAGAGAGAAATGGATATATATATATATATATATATATATATATATATAGAGAGAGAGAGAGAGAGAGAGAGAGAGATGCAGACAGACAGACAGAGACAGAGAGTCAGATACAGAGAGAGACAGAGAGAGATCTTGTAATAACGGCATCAGTCTAGGTTAGCAAAGTCTCCGTCTAGAGCTTGTGGCCTAATGGCTAAGGCGCCTGACTCAGATCAGGAGATTGCAGGTTCGAGTCCTGCCGAGCTCGGAGCAATGTTTTTCTACGTAGTACTGGGAATGGAACTAACTGGTGAAGAAATTACAATATGTAAGAGTAACGATCATTCTGGAACAATATTTTTAATACATACATAGTTAAACTAAGTACTTGTTTATTTGCAATGATATATTAAAACATATGGTCTAAATATAAAGAAAAAGAAACAGAGACGCCAAAACATATTTCATAGCATTTTCTGAAATAGGAAGGCAAAGATCCTTTTAATATTTTTATGAAATATCAGACACGTTGTTGCAGTATAATTTATTTAAAACAATACTAAATTCTACCAAGTTTCATATTTCACAATCTATGGAAGTATTCCTCTCCCTTTATGAGAATTAGTTCCATGTTGAGGGTCTCTCCATAATGACGTCTCTAAAAATATATGTATATTAATCAGTCCAAAAAGCCTACCTTTGACGATAGTGGTGGCAATCAGGTTTCTTTGATTTTTTTTTCAGCAATGTTTATGATTCCACCTTTAGATAAATGATATAATTTCCGTTGTGTCTTGAGCTTGAATTTTAATTCTTCCTAATTTGTAATTCTTCCCAATCTAGTACATATAAAATGTATAAATGTAAAATGTATAAAATGTCATTTTAGCAAGGAAATCCAACGGCCGTGGTCAATACCCGCCCAGGCCAGCCCAGGTCGGCTGCCTCGATTTGTCCCTGGGAAAGGCACTTAGCTCCCATTTCCTCAGCCTGGTATAGGCAATTATGTGTTAAAAGTGCCATTAAAAACGTAAAAATGTATTATGTCGCCACTTTTATAAAAACTTGGCTGTAATCAGATTCTAGCAAATAAGTCCAAAGAAGAGTAATTCAAATATTCTTTTCAAGTTGCTTCCTATAGTTTTACAACCTTAATATTAAAATATTCGAGAACAGTAGATTTGATCCCTCATAATGAAATGATCATTCAGAAGACATTCACACCTGATTGAAATATCCTGTGGTATATATTTCATGTTAATATTTATGTTTTGTATACCCCATTTTAACATCTAGTAATTCCACTGTCCATCATAATTCTACTGTTTACTCGTTTTATTTTATTTTTATTTTTTTTGCAATAAACTTGTATCTCAGGTCAGTTTTGATGTAGATTGCTGTTGCATGAACTTGGCGTGTAGAAAATATTTTGTTCGCATAATTTGCCTGTGATTAATTTTTTATTTACTTAATGCGGGATCATGAGATATTCGCAGTGAAACATTTATTAAACCCTTTGTATTTGAATAAGGGAAATATACAGAATCGTACGTGTCGTTAATATCTAGGTTTATATTTCGACTATAATGGTCTATCGCATTCTCATATAACTGAAAAAATAATAAAAAGCCTTAGTAAAAAAGTAAATATTCTCTCTCAAGACTGACATTCAAATAGGACAGTATATCATAGGAAATTTTGTTAAATATATTTTGCATTTATTAGACCAGTTTGAGAATAAGTGGATATCGTAAGGGATAGTTCCACTAATTATAAAAGAGGAGGGTGAGGCTTTGAAAAAATACACTTTGAAGCAGGGCGTAGTAGCAGTATTGGAGCTACAATTTCTTCAGCAGAAAAGTGTTAAAAGGGAATTAGATTGTAGATGTTATAAACACTGGGTCCTAGCTTGTTTCAAACTGGTAATAATAATAATAATAATAATAATAATAATAAGAAGAAGAAGAAGAAGAACAACAACAACAACAACAAAAACAACAACAATAATAATATTATTAATAATAATAAGAAGAAGAAGAAAAAGAAGAATATCCCTCCTCTTATTTTTGACCTTCTGTCCAGAACTATTTAAACAAAATAATCTGTATTTGCTATTTAGAAATAAATCAATTCGTAGTATTCCTAATTGACACCAACAGCTTTGAGAGAGTGGAATCTTCTCCCTGAAAATATTAATGTCTCTTGCTTCAAGCAATACGTACGCCCCCCCCCCCCCCAATATTACCTTCGAAAATATTTCTATGCGGATACTCGTCATGATCGGATCAGAGCCATCTCACTGAATTTTGATATTTATTCCAATCACATTACAGAGTCTGCTACCTACACATATTGCCGACCTAAGACTAGTACTCATTTTCTTCTTTACAAATTATCACAATGGTGATTTTGCACTTTTATTAAATGGTAATTAACTATTCTTTAACTGTGAAAACAAGGAGCTATTTGTAGAGTCAGAACTATAATTTTTAGCAAAATATTTATATCTTAAATACTAATGGCAACTGCTAACTTTTGGAACTTTTTTTTTTTTGGTCATATTTTGAGAACATCTAGAATAATTTTTTTTTACTTTCACAATTATTCATTTTTGTACTTCGTCAGTTTGAAACTATTCAGGGTTTTCTTTGACTTAAATATATTTTCTCTATGCGGTCAGTACACATCATGTCAGTTACAAACTTATCTTCCTTTTGATAATTTCATAAATGTACCTTTCTAACTATAGTTTTTTGGTCGCTAGAACCTAAATTGAAATTTACACCACCAAGTGTTCGTTGAAATGTATTTTGAAATTTGAAGAAAAAAAACCATTGTTTAAATAAACTTATCTTTTCATCGAGAGTTTATATCCGATTGTTCTCCGTTTGGCAGTATTTGTTAAACTTTCAATTCCTTCTTATATGCTACAACCTGAACCTACTCCGTCCCATTTTAATTTCTGACAGATGTACCAGAGTTTCTTTCATATATATATATATATATATATATATATATATATATACACACGTTATAGATTCTCATGAGAACCGTTATCAGACTCTAGAGACTTTTGTACATGGTGTTGAGTTATACAATTTGTACACCGTGTTGATTTATAAAATTTGTACACGGTGTTGATTTATAAAATTTGTACACGGTGTTGATTTATAAAATTTCGTTTTAGAGTAGTAAAACCATTAATTATAAAACAGGTAAATATGGATTTTTATTTAAAAAAAAGACAATAATTTAAGCGAATGTGTTCAATCCATTAGGACTGTCTTGTAGCTGTGGGGAAAAAAATGCCAATAATCTAAAAATTAAAAAAAAAATATTGAAAGGTAAATCTTTTGCTGAGAAGGCTTGTATTTGTGGTCATATATTTTTCAGCCAGCCGGTAAATTGTTATGAACATATGCTTTCGTGTATCACTCTTGATTGGAGTAGTGCTCATGTCTTATATGACATAAAACGAGCCTTTATTTTTGTTTTTATGCTGATTATAGCTCGCAATCCTCATCGAAAAGTCTTAAATTATTCAATTAGGACCACATGCTAGTGTATTCATTTTCTTCTTTTAAGTCCTTCTATTTTATGAATGAAGCATTCAGATGCCATTTTCTATGTCAGTAAGTGCAGACGTTGTATGTATATCATAATAAGCTAAAACTTTTATTTGGGCTGACAGTAAACTTGTACACCTACTTCAAGGCCATTATAATTGATGCATGATCAGTCAGATTACTAAAATTATAATTAGTAAAAATTTAGATCTAAGACATCGATTATTTTGCACTGAAAATATAATGTACTCGTGAAGAGACAATAAGGTGTAAATTTAGAACTAAAACAAATTATTAATGCCAATAGTGCGTAAGGTACATCATTTGTTAAAATGATTTCAATTATAGATATTTTTAAACTGTGTACCAATCATCCCCAATATCTAGATGTTCAGTGTCAAGCAGACCAGTGTGATCTATAGACATGAAATAGGACCGCTTAAATTGGTTCTAAATAGCGAATTTAATTTAAATAGTTAAGTATCTTAGTTACTGTACTAAAAATAAATTCTGATATTTGGTTTCATTTATCTCTCGTGCTTGTTTTGAGATGATAATACTGCTGTGCCTCAACATTTTTAATTTTTGCTATTTGAAAAGAAACTTATGTTTCAAAGTTATCCCTTCATTTCGAGATAGTCTGCCATTTCTTCAAATCTTTAAACGGGTCAAAGTAAATCAAGTGAGGACGAAATATGAGTACGATTATTCACTTCATGTCACAAGTGAGAACGAAATATGAGTACGATTGTTCACTTCATGTCACAAGTGAGAACGAAATATGAGTACGATTGTTCACTTCATGTCACAAGTGAGAACGAAATATGAGTACGATTGTTCACTTCATGTCAACATCTGTGATCATCATACGCATTTTACGAATAGTATATTGCTATCTGTATTATCATACACATGTATAAAAAACTATGTCTTTTGTATCCATCTGGCGGGGAAAACAAAAAAATGGGCCTACTTTTGAGTAGGAATACACGTTGATTATGAAGATCGTTAGACGAGCGTGGGATCAATTTTTTTTTTTTTTTTTTTCTTTGCCCAATCAAAACTAGTCAAAGTTAAAACATCCCATATTTGCCTATGTCAATTTCTTTCTACAGTGTAGATACGTCCATCCTTACATGCTTTCATATTTGCCTATGTCAATTTCTTTCTACAGTGTAGATACGTCCATCCTTACATGCTTTCATATTTGCCTATGTCAATTTCTTTCTACAGTGTAGATACGTCCATCCTTACATGCTTTCATATTTGCCTATGTCAATTTCTTTCTAAAGTGTATATACGTCAATCCTTACATGCTTTCATGCGACGCCTATTGTTTGTTGTTTTTTTGTTGTTGTTGTTGTTTTTTTTAATTGCAAAATTGTATGTTAGAATACCCTTTATCAGACAAATAATCCCCAAAATTAAAACAATCCAAATTTGCCTAGTTCAATCCCTCTCAATAATGTACGTCCTTCCATCCTGGCTTATTTTCTTTGAGGTTGATTATTATACGGTTAAATTGTCTCTGTTTGTAAAATAATGTTAATCTTAAAAATAAAAAATTAAAAACCTCTTTAAACAAAATTTATAAATGTTTACATTTTTCTATATATGGCATTAATTGTACGGAGTGCCAAAATCTTTTAAAAAATAAAGCTGGGATGTGATAATAAACCGTTTCATGGTGTTGAATTCTTTAATTTCTTATGACTTAACATCGAAGTTCAGGAGATAGACAATACTTACACTCTTGGTTCATTTTTTATCGTTCATTGACAAAAGACAACAAATCCAAAATAAAAAACGCCAAAATGAACCCACACTCTAATGATATAATCCGACAAATTCCCCTGCGCCAAAAATGCCTGATATACACCAACAGAGAAAATGGGATTAATAGGTCTACGAAGTGGAACTATCTGAATTAGTTTCTCGTTTATTTTCTCTTGATATTCAGAATGGTAGACAATCAGCTTCTCAGGTTAACTAATTTTTTTACCGATCATCAAGAAAAGCTGAACATTTTTTCTCACCGGTCTAACTTATGTACGCTTTCCCATGTGACGCGTTGATTAAATGGACGTTACATTGGTAAGCACTTTCTATGATGTCTGGCGTAATTGGCATAGTAACTATACTATTATACTTTGACGATATTTAGAAATCTTTGTCAAAAATTTAAGTCTGTACGATAACATTCCGAGTATATAAATTTGGACTCGATGAAAAATTTAGCACTGAAAGATATCAGTTGGGGTGCGGGCCATGCCCAGGTTTCAATAAATTTTTATATAGCAAGTTGGTTTGACCTTTTGCAAAAACATTACCTATGGTAAAGAGGGGTATTTTTTTCAGACTTTAAAAGCTAGCCTTGTTTTAATACAGTTTTGATCAATGTTTTTATTCCAATCATACAGCTTACCGTGGCATGAATACCAATACTCTATACAAATACAAACTGGCTTATTGAAACTGTTGTCGACTTGCTTTGGTGTTGTTTTTTTCTCGTTTTTTTTCTTCTTCTTTCTTTCTTTCTTACTTTCTTTCTAACATGATATATGACCAACTCGTATGGAACCCCCCCCCCCCCACAACAATTAAATTCTATGACGTGTACAGTGGACTAGATTACGATCTCTCCCCATCACGAATCTTTACAGTCTCATAATTTGTATTTTTTCCACTTTATGCTGTTTTTTTCTCTAATACGTCGATTATAAAACCTCTGCAAGATTAGGCACAAAACTCTTTTTTTTTAATTTCAATGATCGTCTACCTGATAATATATTTGGCTGCTTATTGGACGTCCAAGTTCATCAATTTAGTGTATCCGCGATGACTTCAATGGATTTATTCATCCAGTTATCTTTTTTAAATTCTATTTAATACAACGAAGATACTATTAATCAATTACCTGGAAACATTTTGCATTTGATATTTTGTTAATAGAAGACTTGCTTTGACTCTGTCTTCTGTAGTAGCTGTCTTGATGAGTCATGATTTATCTCTTTATGTGTGCTGACTGAAAATATGTATCGGTTAATGTTTCATATTTTGTCAGTCAGCTTTTAAACGGAAACAAAACTTTCATCACCAACTAACAGGGCAACATTAATTTCTGTACCAAATTTTATTTTATTTGATAAATCATACAAATTTCATGGACTGGGCCCAATTTTGTGCATGTCGCGATGCAGTCTATTTTGCAGAGAAAAGTGCTCGAAAAGTTGGAAACATTTTAGAAAGGCCCAACTCATTTGTCCTGTCTTTTTCTGACGTGCAAACATTGAGTTCGTTTGTCATCGTAGAAAAAAAAAATGTATTCTACAGTTTTGTCTTTGACAAATTTGAGTACTCCAGTTTTCACAGTGAATTATGGGCAAACGATTATGCTGAAATTCCTGCACTTGAAACTGTTTTAGCAAATTGAAAACATCTGACAATACCTATTTCTACTTTCTTTCTTTCTTCTTTCTTGTAATTATTAAGAAACATAAGAAAAGACTTATATATGAAGAAAAAAAATTACATTGAATATCATTATCATTTTTGATTAGTTTGTAATAAATATACAACATTGGTAAATAATTGCGATAGCTTACATCCAAGTATGAGAAGCACTGTTTGAAATTAAAGAATATATGTTTCGAAGGCGTTTGAACAAAAAGGTTCTTCGACATAGCTCATCTTCGTATATCTTTAATATAAAAAAATTCTTGCAATTTGTACCTACCTTTATTTGCAATTGAGTTTGTATTATTGTCTGATTCGTGTTCAAATTACCTTTATGCCGAATATTTGTTCTAATTCATAAATAAGCGTGTGATAATTTGATAAACAAAATTACTTTCATTGAAATTGAATTGAAAATATCCTTATTTAGACGCCGCAAAGTATTTAATATTGGCCATATAAAAAAAATAGTTCCAAGGACAGCAAATTTGCTGTTCTAATTCGATGGTAATATTGGCCATGTAAATATACAGTTCCTGGGACAGCAAATTCTCTATTCTAATTCGATGGTAATCGTGGCCATATAAATATATAGTTCCGAGGACAGCAAATTCTCTATTCTAATTTGATGGTAATCTTGGCGATATAAATATACAGTTCCGAGGACATCAAATTCTCTATTCTAATTCGATGGTAATCTTGGCAATATAAATATACAGTTTCAAGGACAGCAAATTCTCTATTCTAATTCGATGGTAATCTTGGCCGTATAAATATACAGTTCCAAGGACAGCAAATTCTCTATTCTAATTCGATGGTAATCTTGGCCGTATAAATATACAGTTCCAAGGACAGCAAATTCTCTATTCTAATTCGATGGTAATCTTGGCCATATAAATATACAGTTCCGAGGACAGCAAATTCTCTATTCTAATTCGATGGTAATCTTGGCCATATAAATATACAGTTCCGAGGACAGCAAATTCTCTATTCTAATTCGATGGTAATCTTAACCATATAAATATACAGTTCCAAGGACAGTAAATTCTCTATTCTAATTCGATGGTAATCTTTGGCCGTATAAATATATGGTTCAAAGAAGAGCACATTCGCTATTCTAATTCGATGGTAATCTTTACATTCTCTATTCTAATTCGATGGTAATCTTTACATTCTCTATTCTAATTCGATGGTAATCTTTACATTCTCTATTCTAATTCGATGGTAATCTTTTGCCGTATAAATATACGGTTCAAAGAAGAGCACATTCTCTATTCTAACTGGTTATCTGATTTTTGGACAAATCCAGCCGAAGTGTAAAGCATTCATTAGATATGAAATATCGTTATTTAAATTTGTGCAAAACAGTCAACTTTGACCAGCAAAATATAAAACTACCTTAGACAAATTTTTTTGACCATTTGCTCTGATTTTGATTATCATGTATCTCTTGGACTTATTTCAGATTCTGATACTATCGCGCTGAAAAAGAAAAAAAAAAGAAGAAGAAGAAGAAAAAAACCCAACAACTTAACGTTTTCTCTTTTTGAGCGAAATTTCTTCTATTCTAAATGTATAATTATATTTCTATTGAAATCATCTGCTACTTCTAAAGACTATAACGGATCTTAAACAAAATGAACCCGGGCATAAATAAAGGCGAAATTTCAAATTATGAGTAGAATTATTTGACTAATTTTAAAACCTATCATCAACATAAGCGTGTTACCAGTTGTATATTTTAGTCGCACTCATCCGAGTTATGTGCATAAAGCTTTTGTATAATGATGTCGAAAGCGAAAGGATTTGGTTTGTCGTAGGATGATAAGAGTGAAACTTTCATTATGAGCATTGGCAGACAGGTTCTTTGTCTATGCTCGGAATTAAGCATGGGGAAAGAACTATTCTTACGCCGTTCACATGTAGTTCAGATTTATACAGGATATAAATGTCGACAAAAATATTATCCTAGCACTCAAGGGAAATAAAACTTGAGTTCGACTGTCGTACCTCTTTTTCTAATCCGATGGTCAACTGTTTCTTGGAGTATCTAGCCGCAGGCTCGTGCTTCACGACATATTCACAGATTGTCCGGTTTTCCATCCTTTTCTTCGAAAGGTCAGGTGGAACACATTCCGTGACTTTTGTAAAGATACCTATATGGTATTTATTATAAAATGGTTTCAGAAAAAGGGAAAAGTATTAAAACTATAAAAGGGCTTAAGATTAATCTAATAAGCTAGGTGGAAGTGTTGAAATCAAAGAAGATAGTTAAGACAGGATGAATGGAGTTTTCAGTAAATTCAACATAGAAAACCAGAAGGAAATTTTATGACAAATGCGTTGCATCTCATATCCAATTTGACTCCTAAAATCTTCCTCTCTAAAAAAATGTTATTCAGAGCATTCAGACTATCAACAGCTGACCGTTTAAACACAAATAGTTCATTTGCATTTACATAGCTGACCATTTAAACACAAATAGTTTATTTGCATTTACACATCTGACCGTTTCGAACACAAATAGTTTATTTGCATTTACACAGCTGACCGTTTAAACATAAATAGTTTATTTGGATTTACACAGCTGAGCGTTTAAACACAAATAATTTATTTGCATTTACACAGCTGACCGTTTAAACATAAATAGTCTATTTGCATTTACACAGCTGACCGGTTAAACAAAAATAGTTAATTTACATTTACACAGCTGAGCGTTTCGAACACAAATAGTTCATTTACATGTACACAGCTGACCGTTTAAACATAAATAGTTTATTTGCATTTACACAGCTGACCGTTTAAACATAAATAGTTTATTTGCATTTACACAGCTGACCGTTTAAACACAAATAATTTATTTGCATTTACACAGCTGACCGTTTCGAACACGAATAGTTCATTTACATTTACACAGCTGACCGTTTTAACACAAATAGTTTATTTGCATTTACACAGCTGACCGTTTCGAACACAAATAGTTCATTTGCATTTACACAGCTGACCGTTTCGAATACAAATAGTTTATTTGCATTTACACAGCTGACCGTTTCGAACACGAATAGTTCATTTGCATTTACACAGCTGACCGTTTAAAATAGATAGTTTATTTGCATTTACATAGCTGACCGTTTAAACACAAATAGTTTATTTGCATTTACACAGCTGACCGTTTAAACACAAATAGTTCATTTACATTTACACAGCTAACCGTTTAAACACAAATAGTTGATTTGCATTTACACAGCTGACCGTTTACACGCAAATAGTTTATTTGCATTTACATAGCTGACCGTTTAAACACAAATAGTGTATTTGCATTTACACAGCTGACCGTTTCGAACACGAATAGTTCATTTGCATTTACACAGCTGACCGTTTAAAATAGATAGTTTATTTGCATTTACATAGCTGACCGTTTAAACACAAATAGTTTATTTGCATTTACACAGCTGACCGTTTAAACACAAATAGTTCATTTACATTTACACAGCTAACCGTTTAAACACAAATAGTTGATTTGCATTTACACAGCTGACCGTTTACACGCAAATAGTTTATTTGCATTTACATAGCTGACCGTTTAAACACAAATAGTGTATTTGCATTTACACAGCTGACCGTTTCGAATACGAATAGTTCATTTGCATTTACACAGCTGACCGTTTAAAATAGATAGTTTATTTGCATTTACATAGCTGACCGTTTAAACACAAATAGTTTATTTGCATTTACACAGCTGACCGTTTAAACACAAATAGTTTATTTGTATTTACACAGCTGACCGTTTCGAACACGAATAGTTCATTTACATTTGCACAGCTGACCGTTTAAACACAAATATTTTTTTTGTATTTAAATATATCGACCATATTTACATATTGCACTTTTTCTTTACACTTATTTCAACATATGTGCATTTTTATATTTTACAATTAGCATATAAAACGTAGTAATATTTAACATTGATATTAATATTATCATACAGTTTTTAAATGACAAAAAGATTTCTAATGATTCATTGAATAAAAAACAGATAATTACGATATGAAATGTCTTCTTTCCATTTTTACAAACATTGTTCAGAAACTGAGCTAGTTTGAAATAAAAAAAAAAAACAATGTACCCTTGTATATTATTTATATATCGCACGTTCTTTGGACATCGGTAAGAAGTTCAAAATGTACATTGTCTCTGTTCCATATTTAAAGTGTGATAAACTTAAAGCTAAGAAAAGAAATGATTGAATTCCAATAGAAAATCACTACATCAGCATTTGATTCTCGCCTGTATCAATATGTCGAACGAACAACAAGGAAAGTGCGAGCATTGGTTCTCACAGTCTCATAGCCTTAATATAAATAGCAGTGTTTGTGTAGCGAGCTATGATAGCCCTTCTCCCCATACTTACAGTCAATATTGAAACTCTGATTTGTCTTGTGTGATTTACCTCAATAAAAATCTCTACATGTTTGCGTAAGCAAACGATTCCATGAATGAAATGCCTTGAAACTTCTGAAATTGTACTAGAGTAAGTCTAAACAAGGTTTAAGTAAATATTTTGTATATGATAAATGTGTTTAATATTACAGTATCTGTCTCACTAGGACCAATCAATGAAGAGAGGGCATATGCATGTACCGACTCACAGCGCCTCCTTCTGTGTACTGAAGAGAGCTCCTTTTCCTTTAGAGTGCTATATTATATTTTGGCGGTCCGAAAACAAATAGTAGCATAAAAATACGAAGATCAGACCAAAATATTTTTGGATAGTATTAGGAATGATTATGAAAATATGATTGAACTGAGTACGAAAAAGATGAGTGTAGGATTAGATTTTAGTTTTAAAAGCTGAATATAATGTCGTGGCTACTTAGAGAAGAAAGCCATTGCATGTATAAAAAAGCAACTGCATCAAGCTGACTATGGTACTGACACGTAGAAGTATTTTGTATACGATAAATGTGTTTAATATTAAAGTATATGTCTCACTAGGACAAATCAATGTAGAGAGGGCATATGTATGCAATATGTTTCTTTATATTTGTTTATCCTACGAACATTGTTAATATCTCGCTTCTTTTCTTGTTATTGTAGAAAGCAAAATCATGATCATGTGGGTAAAAAAAAATGTGATAATTTTCTCTCAGTCTCTTACATGTATTAGCGTTGTTTGGTTTTCATTTTGTGGGGTGTAACGCCATTTTTCAGCACATCATAGGCTATATTTGGCGGAGGAAGAACCACTTACCCACGGGAAGCTATTAACAAGTTTTCTCACATACCCACGCTGGTCGAGCCGAGACTCGAACTCAAGCGGAGAGAGGTGAGATGTGTGAGTGATCTGTAAAGGCTAGGGCCACAGACTACTCGGCCACCCGGGGCCCCGTATTAGCGTTGAATATCTCTGGTATCAACAACAGCTAATTATTAATTATTGAATGCAAAAAAACTATTCTACTTCATTTATATTTATGTTTCTAAACGAATTAGTCAAAATATATACTTAACATAGGTATTAAAATTTGGGTATTAATAGCAAAGTACTCCTGTCACCACTTTAGAAGTTTAACTGAGATTAGATATCCGGGCACTTTAACCTTTACTCAGGTGTAGACTCTACATGGCGATGGAATGAGACAAACTTTGACGCACCCCTTGAAGATATGTGACGTCATGATTGATACAGATTTGATTCTGCAATGATTGGACAATCGGCCTAACTTTACTATACTTCAGATATGTACACCCGTAAACTTAGATTTTTCAATGATTAAAACATCGACTTCGACTTGACTATACATCAAAATATTTACACCAAAACCCAGAATATTGACACACTCGTAAAACTACAATATTGTAAGGGTTGAGTCAAGCCGATGAAATTGGTTACTGTTCCAGAAGTAATCTTTTATAATACTATAATAGACGTAACCAACCCCTCCCCCCCCCCCTTCTCTACCGATTATGCAAGTCGCAGGTCTAAATTGATAAATAAGAGTCATGTTTCTCTCGGTCCTCTCTCTCTCTCTCTCTCTCTCTCTCTCTCTCTCTCTCTCTCTCTCTCTCTCTCTCTCTCTCTCTCTCTCTCTCACACACACACACACACTTTCGGTCGCCCAGACTAGCAGTTTGAACGTCTATCTGTATGTTTCTATTAATCTATCAATCTATCCATCTTTTGGAGAATTCATTATTTGGATGAAGGTAGAGGTGGGAGGGGAGGGCGTTCCAGGTGTTAAAATGAGCTCAAACAAATATTTTTCATGCCCCCCCCCCCCCCCGTCAATATATGAAACTTACCCACCCCTACCTCTTAGGTACCTCACAAGTATCTTTTGCAACCACTAAACCCCCAATTTAGTGAAAATGACTGATACATGTAAGTTACTAATATTATATAATTATATATACATTGTAAAGTCTGAATCATAATGAACACCGGAACAACTCACAGGCTCAAAATCATTTTTGTTAAATATCTCCACAAAAAAAAAAAATTCATTTCATCTACACACATTTTAAACATGAAAAGTTATTGGCCTGTGGCAAAAAATCAAAGTTAATATGTCATTAATGTATCTTGCATGTTTTCTTATATGTCATATCAATTAGCATCTTCATTACGAATAATCATTTGTTTTTACAGTGTAGACGACTAGCTAATAGGGTTATTTACATGGAATACTATTTATACCCGGTTTACTAACATCTAGTAAAACCAGGGCCAGATTAAGGTTATGAGGGGCCTAAGGCTAATAGGGCCTAAGTATGTATTACATATTGCAAAAAATATTTTTTTTTACAAAAAAAATGATGAAGTCATCAAACATATTTCTTTATTTACCCATGTAAAATGAATAAATTTATTCGACTCAAGGCAAATTCATCAAACATAAATCACTTACTACGCTCATTTCTTCAAACAACACCCCCCCTCCCGCTTTAGATGCCGCAAAGGGCCTAAAGGAGGGCCCCTATTTAGATACATAGCGAACGCTCCCTTTAAATATCAAGTCAGCTACTATTGAATCCATCAGTCCATCATTGCATTCATGAGAGAGACAGGAAGACAGAGAGAGACAGAGAGAGAAAAGGAACAGATGTTGTGGAGCTTACAATAATCTACAGAAACCGATACAAAGTCTCCAACATATGTTGATATTTACTTTCTTTATTCCAATTAAGCTCGTAACAGGAAAATAAAACGAATCATGCTGGTGCTCTGTGACTTGATCAAAGTCCAGTAAAATTCCGAAATCCCTTCTCTTGCTCCATACGGTGAGTTTACACTTATGAACGTCAGTTTCCGTGAATTGTGAACTCGTATCTTCCTGTTACGGCAATTTACCCTCTTCCTGGTATACAAGGTAGGCGTTTGGAATGTTCATGCTCATGTTCATACATGGGGATAAATCAACCAATTAACCAATCAATCAAACAATCGATCAATCCAAAAAGCATCATCGGGAGGAAGAGGTTAAAAAGAGGGAGGGGAGGGGGGACAATGATGTATATGGTTCAGCAAAAAAAAATAAAAAATAACATTCATGCAAAATAAAATCGGACTTTTTAATTTTTATGAATGCAACAAAATACTTAATTCATTCATTGGAGTCTTTTCTTTTTATTTTATTTGATCCTAATTAACAACCAATGTATAAATTGCGTTAGTAAAGAGGCATATGAAATTGCAATGTCTAAAGCGAGAAAAATACGATATTTCAGACACTAATGTTCTATCTCAAATACTAAAGTAACAGACTTATGTATTCTTGTAGGTTTAAATTCTGTGTTTGATGTATATGTGTGTACGTAAAGAAAAATGTAAATTATTATCAGTATGGGGTTATTTTACCTATTCATTGAGATTTCTATGTTCGTCCGTCACAAATATACCTTGAAAAATATTGACTGCTGTACAGCTAGTTTTCGTCATTTATTTTTGGATCAGTATTAAAACAATAGATATAAAGGTTGTGTGTCTTCTAGGTTGTGCTTTAATAATTTATCTCCGCGTCGGAAAAGGTGAGTGATATGCTAAAATGGAGAATCATGAACTGTTAAAAGAGCGATTGATTATCAGACAGGGCAAAACGGTATCAATTTACCATGTTATCTTCAAATTCTAATGTCGATTGATGCACACCTGTGTTCTTCCGAATTGTCTCCTAATTATACAATTGATTTTACTTTTCTCTCAACAAAATTTGAAAATGAATAGTCCATATTAACCGAGTAGTTTTATTGACAATTTACCGCTATCTTTAATCCTATATGGTAATGGTAGAGCGATGTCTGCACGTGCAATTTGGCCTATGATGTGACTGACAGATCAACAAAACCATATCGCGACGGGAGAGTCATCGGCGCAGTGCATGATGGGTATCAAATTACAAGCACGCGCCATTAAATGTGGAGATATAATGAAGCGCGTAACGGCCTCTGTTTAGGAAGCAAGATACATCAATTATCGCTATTCATTACGGGTTGATAAACATCAAATTACTATTTGGTGGAATCAAAGTACCGTTACCTCAAAACTATCAGTAGAACAACATGAAAATAGTAAATCTTTCAGAAAGTGTTATTCATCAATATTGAGCTCAGAAATTTAAAACGTACGACACAATGTACGTCGTCGTCATCATCATCATCATCGTCGTCGTCGTCGTCACCACTTACACTGTCAACACCGTGTATTGCATAACTACCATAATGACCATTATCGTCATCGTTGTCTCCTTAAAAAACCATGGTATAGTATGGTCCCAATGGATTCTGAATCATACCCAGTACTCAATCTCAAAAACTAACAGCATCCCACATCTCAGATGCAGATAAGAATATTAAGCTCCTTCCATACCTTACAAAGTTCTTTCATTCTGTTAGTTTCTGAGATTTAGTACTGGGTACGATTCAGAATCCAGTGGGACTATGCTATACCGAAGGCAGGTGGAGAATGAGGGAAAATGGATGCCTAGAAGAAAGAAAGCATGTTAATTTGATAGATATAGTGTTGTAAGGATGATAACAAGTATAATCATTCTAATTCTTCGTCCTCTTTCTTCTTCTTCTAGTTGTTGTTCACGTCGTCGAAATCGTGATTTATTGCCTACCTCGTTGCCATAATTATCTAGGAGAAACTCCTGATTTTCTCGTATGCAAGCAATCAAAAGGTTAGAACAAATTCTAATATGTTATGTTAACCTCCGATATTTTAATTTTATATGGTTCCCTATGCAAAGATCGCTATGAGTTTTCATTTTCAGTATAATCTTGGGTTATTTATTTGTATCTTCTGGTGTAATAATGTTGACGGTATTTTATACTTTTAATAAATAAATGCTCACGAAAAATCATTACCTTTTTTCTTCTGTAGACTATTAATTGGTGTCTGTTTTGTCATAGAAATGTTCAACTCCGTGCTTTTAACAGTAGCGATCTACTAAAAGCATGGTTTTCAATTTCCATTTTATCATATCCTTCGACACAAATGAGTTCGATAATATCTAGGAGTCCCATACCATAGCAACCAACAACCCTTCATATTGTTCTGTGCTAGGCTAAAAGATTTAACTTTCAATTTTCCTCCTGCAATTTAGAATCAATGGAAAACCGCGCGGCTTAATAGTCGCCGTTATCGCCCAATTACTTTTTATGATAAATCAACATTTATGCAATAAGTGATCACTCTAAGATAAAATCAATCCAATTTATTAATTTGAGGAAGGATTAGAGTTCGTTCCATGGCACCTGGCTTGCTGTTGATTGATTTTTGTATCCGAAACGGTGTTATCAGGAGGAAAAGTGATTTTCGTCTGAAACAAAGTTGGGGAAGCGTTTACAGACGATCAGCGTCGATTTATAAAATCATTAACTTCCGTCTATTGGCATAGCAATTTTTACCTTGTTTCGAAACCTGAACTTTCATTTTTACTGCAGTTTATTGGACCGTATTTTTCTTATTCGCGGAAAAAACATCACATAATTACGAAAACTTCATAAATTCAAACTCTAATACCAACAGATTGACATATATGAATGCGGAAAACTGGTTGTGATAGCGTGTTCAGCTGGTATCAGAAAACTTATTATTATGGTATAAAAATCGTCATTTTTAGCAAAACGATAAAATACGTGTATAGAAAAAATTGCCCTCACAAATAACGAGCTTTTAGAAACCTAACATCATCGGTGAAAGTGAGGAAAGAGTCAGTTCCCTAAGCGATGGTCGATTCGATGTACTTCTGTATCTCGTTTGAAAGAATTAGTGTGAAATTAATGCTTCAGGACTAAATGTTACGATCACTGAGTCTTCAAAAGATTTGAAACATTGTCACTAACTCAAATATAAATAAATGTACATAAAAACAAAATAATAGTAAATGCAAATAGCGCAAATCAAGTTTGCATAATTTAAAAAAAAATGTTATACGTTTCCTTTTTTCATTTATCAAATATTTCATGCCAAATTCAGAGAAGCTGATGTGTTATGGAAATCTCTATTTCTGACTTGGATGATTGATAAAACATAGCGAGAAAAAGCATTTATTAAAACAGAAAGATCATCCGAATGTTATAATTATTCTTGATCGAATTGACTATAATAGGATCAAGTGCATTGAAACCAAATATTATCGTTCTTATGGACACAGATGAAACGTTCTTAGGTCGATTAATTGTACTTGAGTTGGGATGAAATTTCATTTTTTATAAAAAAAAAGAAGCTACAAATACAGTACCTACATTTTGTACCTGAATTTAGAGCAACGCCGGATTAAACTTTGTTGAGTATGTCATCTATGGACATAATTTATGATGGGATGGTCTTCGTTCAATAGAACATAATACTTAATGGAGCTGTTATTTGAGAAATCTAAAAATATCCGTTGAGAGCATGAGATCTATAGAGTTTATTGATATTTTTACCATTAAAGCACCTGCTCTTAAGTAGCAGACGACAATAATGGAAAAGCAGACGACAATGATAGACGATGCTACCGCCTTGTCTTTTGACTTTGATTGATATGTGATATTTGCGTATCTTAACAAAATAACCCTCTTAGACATCTCTAAGGAAATCCCAAGCAGAACACGAAGATCTTGATATATAGTTACGAGGCCTACATTCTACCCTGGTTTTACTCCGTCCCTCGTTCTAGAAAAGGGAGCAATTTCCGGTGGAGGTATTTTTCTGTCACACTGGGATAAAATATCCATTAACACAATTTCAGGTAGCTATGCAGATGTCCAGTTCTTGTGTCCTTGTGAATGTATCTGAGTGCTTTTTGATACAAATTCCGGGATTAAACTCATCAAAACTCATCTCCGAGATAATGCACCGTAGCGATGTTATTCTGTGGCCGATAATAATATCACTAACAATCGTCCTCACCATCATGTCCAATAAATCTCGAGAAAAATATAGTGTCGAAAGTTCCGTATATTTTCATCCAATTTTCATGTGATACTAAGCCTACATAAGAACAATATAAATACAATTCGGCAGGATTATATTTTTTAATTTCCTATAAATAATTACATTTCACTGACATTAATTTCAAAAGTGAAGAAAACTCTTACGCTGTTGAAAATTAAACAGGAAGTACAAAAACTGAACCTTCTAGGACAGTGAATATTACGACGGCAAAGCTTTAAATTCTACAGGTAGTTTGTACCCCTCCCCCCCCCCCCCCCAGCGATTTTAAAAACGAAAAACAACAAGAATATAAAAAATGCACAAAACTTAGTCATTTCATTCATCAATTTAAAATTTCAAACCTGATTGTCGCCAGGTTGCCTCTAACATTGTCATCTCGTTCGCGTCTCAAACCAAACGGAAGCTGTCGATGTAAATAACCAGACAAGTCTGCTCACTGTTCTTTTGCGGTTCCTAGAACAGTCCATTTTTAGCAAACACTGTGTCGTCTGCGTCCAATATTTGAAATGTCTAGTTTTAATATTTATAAAAAATTTAAACAAAATAAAAAGGTATAACTCTTACATACATGTGTTCAAAGGGATGTAACTCCCAAAGTTAAGGACATTTACGGAATTATTCAGAGCTTATCGAAGACGGCGAACCACATGACATCTGTTGCTGAAAAAATAGACTCGCCCACGCATACATGGCGTCCTTGTTAGTAAATAAACTCCCGTTTGGTTTGAAATATGAACAAGATGACAGTGTTAGAGACCTCCTGGCGACGATCAGGTTGGAAATTGTAAATTGATGAATGAAATGACTACGTTTTGTGAATTTTGTTTATCCTTGATGCTTTTAGTTTCTAAAGTCGGTGTGTGGGTGTAGGTGGGGTGGGGGAGTACAAACTCCCGGGTGGGTGGAGGCGGGGATGGGTAGGTAAATACTATAGCTGTGATTGTACATTGTGCCAAAAACGTTACATCTCTTTACATAATATGGTGACAAACTAGTGGCCAAAAATCCAATGATAAACTGAGGGTTCAAATCTGATAATTTATCGTATCTTATGGTAAACATGTTTTTAGTTGCATTTAATTCAAATATTTATGGTTTATCTCGTACTTGTGGTGTGCAAGATAGATGAGTGGGGAGTGTGCAGTAGAATTTAAATGTGCGTAATGGAAATATTATACACTGTTCATTAAATTTAAACCTTTAATGTATCCAGTATATACTGTACTGTTCTTTTATTTTCGTAGGTATTCATTTTTGTGGCTTTGGGAAGAATTAAATTTTCGTTGGTACTTAGATTCTCTAACCGGTAATTCGGCTCCGTTGTTTCTGTTATTTCTACAATAGAAAATATTTTCGCTGGAGTTTTTAAAATAGGGGTTGTTAGCACCACGAAATCAACCAAATCTGGTACCCTACAAAAAAATAGTGAATTCACAGTTTTTTTTTTATAACGAAAACAAAATTCGGGACAAATAAAAATTCATATTATTTGACAAATAATCTTACAAAACCTCAAGTAAAGAAAGTATCAGCCTTCAAATTTAATTTCTTCTTCTAATCGTAAGTAAAAGTTTTTTTAATAATATAAATATTTTATTTATTAGAGATATGAGAAAATTAATGATCGCTCAGAAATAAAAAAAGGGGGGGGGGAGAAAGGGTCATGTTTATGCAAGGCAGCCTTGAAACTGATGCAGATTTAGTTTGACTTGCAGCGATTGTATACAACTGCTTTTTTTCTGGCGAATCGTCGAAAAATATCTTATCTGTAACGAATACCGTCTAGTTGAATTGATTACGAAAATTGTTCAAGAGAAAACAAACTTCGGAATTCATTCCGACGAAGATGAATTTATTCTCATTTCATTTCCAGTTAGGCAACGACTTAGAAAGTGCTCTGAAGAAATATGTATCTTCTCAGTATAAGACTCCAAAGAATGTTTGTTGTAAACGCATTGATAGATTTAATTTGAATCAATAAGTTTATTGGCAACATTATATTTTGCGCTTTTGTACTGTAATCGTTAACAATATTGTCAGTGATAATTCAGAGTAAGTTTGTGTGGTGAGGATGAAGGCTCCATCTGGTTTCCCAAATGTGATCTTACTTCCGATTCCTGAGCAACTATGCATGATGGATGTAAACCTTGCACATTCTTGGCCCAGATGGCTTATCGTCGTGCCCATATCTTCGAGATTTCTGCTGATATCTCATGAATTTAATCCCACCCGGACGTACGGAGTACATCAAACATATCTATTTCCACACGCATTCAACCCCAATGCCCGTCTTTTCTCTGATCATTTGACAGCTTACAGGAACTGTGTTTAGACGGTTGGACGCCATTGTTTCAATCCTAAAATCATTCTGTGGGAACAGCACCAGGGCGTACTCGTAAACAGGAATAGTCTTTGCCCGGATTTGGCGACACTGAGGGCTAAACTAGAAATGTAGATATGTTTGATCGTGCCTTACATACAGACAGTTGCCTACTACCTAAATACTTCTTTTCTTCTTTTATTTTTTTTTCTTCTGTTTTTTTTTATAAATATTTGCTTATTTGTAGAACTTAGTCTTAAACTGATCAGTAAAAATGAATAATTTTGGATGATGTAAATGTAAGTTAAATATTTACATACAACTCCTTTAAGGCTTATATCAGTTTATCTAACTTTTCATCCTGTATTAAGGAGTATGATACACTCGATAGCCCATATCACTGGCGCAAATAAAGCAATTTATACAAATTGAACAATATTACAGCTAAACCTTGATCAAATTGTTGTAGAAAGCCATACATCGGCCTTTAAGCAATACAAATCACCGACCAAGTCAAGATACTGCTAGGCTAACCCGGTTTTAACAAAATGTTTTATAGCATTCTTTTGATCATTAACTAGTAGATATGATGCTTTGCCATGCTTTAATTTTTTTTCTTACTGTACACACCTAGCACATTTATATACGGAAAAGTTTGCAATTGCCTCTATTACTTACTTTCCTACCGCAAGACTATCTTGCAACGTTTTCCAAGTTGTCAATTTCTTTTTGATTCACTGAGCAGGGTTTTTTTTTTGTTCTTTCCTACGTATTTTCAAATTTTAAAAAAATATAAATTCAGATTAAGATTAAAATTAGCATCATAACTTTCAAATCAATTATAAAAGTAATCAAATAAACAAACATGCAAACCTTAAATCTTCAGCAATATCTATAAATATAAGCAACGTTCAATATACTAATGCATACTCTCGTTTGTAGAAGTGATCCTGATCTATGAAAGTTTTATTATGGTTTCTGTTATTACAAGGACCTTCGCTGCCCACTTTGGCCATGTCCATACAAAGATAGTTGCCAAGAAAAGGCTATATTTGTCCTCTGCGTTTATTCAAAGTGATGCCAAATATCTCAATATTTACGAATATGTTTTTAAAATCCCGAGTCAAAATGGTGAAAACAACGAGTGTATGATGCAGTCAAAGTACCTAGACACTGGCTGGCGACAGGGATTTGTTTGCAGTGTCGCCCGAAGAGGAACCTTAATCGATTAGTGGTATTTGATAGAATCTAAGTTACATTATTGATGTTGATTTATCAAAATGGGTGTGGGGTGGGAGAAGAGGATCTAGTTATGTTTAATTATTAAACTCGTCTTAAATGGTCAAATATGGAGGTTTCTGTTTAAACTTACTTTTTTAATCTTTCATACCTGAAAACCGCATACTTGATAATATTACCCTCACAAGAATTGGGACAGGTTCTATCTGTTCTTGATATGTATGCAGAAGTGATATATCACTAGAACAAAGAACTGAATAATGTAGAGATTATAGTGAAGGGAATTAGCAATAGATGATGAAATGAGCAGTGATCCTGCGGAACTTTAAAAAATTAAAACGTCTAATGCTACACGTATGGTCATTATGGCCATCGATAGACCTAAAGAAAAAAGTAAATAAATGATGACAAGTATTGCACAAAATTCCAAATATTCTGTACATTCTAATATAACATCGCAATCTCAGCGTATTTTCCAACTTTTATATTACATAAACCTCATTGAAAAACATTAATATATCCAATTCCTACTCTAATCAAATATATCAACAATACCTCTTCAAAAATAAACCGCATTTCTTTGAAATGGTATATGGGGAACCCCCGCCTCCTTTAAATATAACTCCTTATCTTTTAGCATATTTCCCATGTTCTACTTGATATTTGCTGCTCTTGTTTATCCATCATAAATCTATATAGCAAATGTTTCATGAAGAATATTGAAAAGTAAGTGTTGTCCCTCTTATATTAGTGGCTGGTTGGCTCGTTTTTGAATTAAGTCACACATAACGGCAACAAAGCCTTAGTCAAGGCAGGTAATGCAGTCGATAATTTTGGACACTAACTCTTAATTAATTTTAATTGCAGAATTTAGAGAATTCGATTGGAGTAATGAATTTTAAATCCACAAATAATATTTTACAAAAAAGCATGACAAATGTGCATTTCGATGGTTTTCTCAATAATGTACCTGCAATCTACAGAATGAGAGTTGAGCGTTTCCTTGTCTAGTGTTGGTCATGATACTACTCCGATACAGTTCGATCGTTTGGTTTAAACATATTTTTATTAAAACAATGCAATTAGGATCGGCCAGAAAGTTCTTAACAGCTTAGTATCGCCTTTCTCGTACAAAGATTACTTTGAAACACAAAATGTTTAAGATGGCTGGCATATGTACAAATTAATTTCATAAATACATATTAAAATGGCGATATTGAAAGAAAATGGGAGAAAATGAAAAAAGAAGGTAAAAGAAAGAAGACTCTAGATCCTGTGTCATAGATACAGAATTTCAAAATTTCAAAAAGCATGTGTTAATACATTTGAATCAACGAACAAACATGTGTTTGCTGGAGTCCACCAAGGATCTGTTCTAGGTCCATCATTATTCCTTATATATATATATCAATGCCATTGCTGATGATCTGATAAGTGTCACAAGACTTTTTGCTTATGATAGTTCGTTAGCTTACTCCTCATCTAATACCAACAACATCGAATATGTGCTTCACTCGGATCTTAAAACTACAGACCAATGGTCCATGGCTAGCAAGTTTTAACCCTTTAAAGTCCGAATTTTTGTTTTTTCCAACAAATTAGACCCAGTTTTTCCGGAGCTTGAGTTTTAAAATGAGCTTCTACACTTTGTTGAGCATCATAAACGCCTTGGTCTAACATTCACTAACTCTGGTAGCTTTTCGAAACATATTTATAATATCTGCTTACATGCATCCAAAATGCTAACTGTTTTGAGGTCCATTACATACAATCTAGGTAGGAAAACATTAGAAAGAATTTCTCTTTCTTATATACGCCCTCTCCTAGAGTATGCTGATACAACATGAGATAATTGCGTTGCCTCTGACTTATTAAGACTCGAAAGACTCCAACTTGAAGCGGGAGGAATTGTAACCGGACTTACCTGTAGCGCTTCTACTAACAATATTTACAAAGAAACCGGTTGGCTCCAATTTATCGGAAAGAAGAAAATTTCATAAACTCTGTACCTTTCACAAAATTGTATATGGTTCTTCTCCCTCTTACCTCCAAGATCTTGTACCTCCGTTAGTTTGACACACAGCACAATATAATTTGCGAAATAGAAATAATTGTCAACAAATACATGCTAGACTAGAAATCTCCAGAAATTCTTATATATCTTCCACAATACATGTTTGGAACACTCTGCCGGATCAAGTAAAACATGAAACAGATTATCTAATATTTAAACGTAAAATTTCACCTACACGTAATCATGTTTCACTATATTATTATACTGGCAACAGGAAATCATCAGTTATTCATACTAGGATAAGAAACAACTGCAGTGATTTAAACAATGATTTATTTTCAATTGTGCACATGTAGAGAGGACGATGATACTGCCTACCATTATATTTTTAATTGTAAGAAATATACAGTACTGGGACTGAGACTAATGCATTGCTTAAACCAATTATTCATCCCTGTTAGTACAGCTATCAAATGACCTAAACACCGACATCTTTGAAATATTTCAGACTTATATTAAAGATACTAAAAGATTTAAATAATCGTCCAAGACAAATTATCTATTGTCAAGATCTCCTTCCAACACCCGCCACGGAATCCCTTTATCGCCCCCCCCCCCCCAGCCTTCTTTTCTCTTCTTCAAATTAGTTGTTATACACTTATTTTGTATAAACTTTTCTAGTACGATGAATTTTTCGATATTCATTGTATTAATGTACTGTATTTCTGATTCAAGCATAAGTATATACACGTGCTGTTAATCCCTGCCACTTTTCATGTGCCTACATGTGTATTTGGGGGAGGGCTGTTGCAAAGTTGTGAGAACTTGTAGCCAGATCCCATGTGCTGTAAATATGGCAATAAAATGTTTAAACCATAGATACAGGAAAAGATTCAAGCATTGTTGGGATCAAACCGTTTCATTGTTTTCAATCGATTTATGTACTGCCAAACCTATAATTTGATTTTTGCACTTTCGTTAGTTTGGGATTTCCTCTTAAAAATAAATCCAAATTTAAATTCAGTTGGTTTAGCTCAAGTAATAATATGCGTCTTTGATTAACATACCCGCGACATGAAGAAAAAAAAATTATGTTAATTGGTTTCGGTGCCTTCTTCACATACACAGGCGGAATATCACTTAAACCTACTCTGTAGACATGCTGCCGTAGAGGGCTGCAATTATTCCTTAACTTTGCGAGCAAAATCGATAATTTTCTATCACCATGCCAAAAGTTACAAAAAAAATTTTAAGATTTTGAAAGCAGGAATCGTTTGAATTCCCTTAGCGACGTAATCTGACATATATCATCTAAAAGATTATTTCACAAATTGACACTGGATGGTGTAAATGAGTTTCTATAAGGAGCATGCCTGCATGAGACTGAAACAATGACAGACCTATTATGCAATGGATATCGGCTTATCTGTCTTATATAAGTGAGAATCAATTTTTGTGACAATAGAGGGCATCAACGTCGATAGTCCTATACAAAAGTTGCCAGTTTTTGACTGGTTCTCTTTTCATTCAAGGGAACACAATCTGTTTCTAATTATAAACATTCTTTACTTGCATAACAAGGTAAATCAGTGATAATGCGGGCAGCTTCAAGCTGTACTCTTTCTATTTTAATCGAATTCTCCTCACTACAACCGTCCCAATCAACACTGGCATATTCCAATAAGGGTCTAATACAAGTCTGATACAATTTTGAAAGAGTTGTTTTGGAAAACTTAAACGTCGATGTTTTCAACAATTCCATTTTTTGTATTTCCTATTTTGGCTATATCTTCAATATTTTCCCTCCAATTACATTATTTTTCAGTCGTCAAACCAAGGTGTCTTTGAGAATTACATTGTTAAAATACCCGGTGAATCGATGTCAACTGCATACCTGTGTTTCAGGTATTGCTTGGTTGAACAATTTCAACGGCCCTTTTTAAGTAAGTTCGCACAATTTTATTCAATTTATACTTAAATCTGTTAAAACCGTGGCCGCTTAAGCCAGTACAGGACGGTTGGGGAAGGTGCCTCAATTTTGTCATATATATATATATATATATATATATATATATATATATATATATATATATATATATATATATATATATATATATATATATATATATATATATATATATATATTACTTGTGTATCGGTAACAATAAAAATTACCCTTAACAGCAATGAAGAAAGATAAAGGAGTCAAACTTTATAGTGAAAGATAAACTTTACATCACAAAATCAATCTGATGACATTGCATAGAAATTAGTCTAAGTGCAAAGATTTCCGACAACTAAGGTATATTCACATGCAAAAGAAAGAGATGGCAATGTTAAAAATATTTTAACCTGAATATTTCAGCTTGATGACGGAAAACGGAAAACATACTGAATCTAAATAATCATATCTTAAGACCACTAATTGGGATTTTATTGAAAAAGTGACACCTAAATAATATGCTTCGCCAAATAAAGATCGTATATCAAACCTACCCATCTTTTAAACTGTGTATGACACCTGTACTTTGCCAAAAGTCATCATTTTTCAAGATGTGCACCTGTAGGATGTCCCTATTTGACACGAGAGTAATTAAGGATAACCTCTTCTTACACCAGTTTTTACCATCGCACTGGTAGACTGTCCTCAAGTGACTTATCAGGAGCAATTAAGGTTAGCTTCTGACTAAAACAGCAGGGTACCAGTCCATCAAGTTTCAATTAACGTTTTGTCCCTCTTCTTAAAACTGCTCTACAGTCGATTTTAAATAATGCAATTATGACTTGCCATCTAAAATTAACATCCTCTTTTTTATTTTGCCTAGGGGCCACTACCGTAGTGAAAGAAGTCCAAATGCGTGTTTCCTGGTGGTCGGAGAACGCGGCTTGCGAATGACCCGACAGTTGACCAGCATTGTATCGACGGAGAAAAGATTGTAGTGGGAGGAGTTGTGGGAGTTTTAAAACTGATATTACAACCGAGAACTGCTGTTAGATCCTGTATTTACGTGCCGTACACTGCAGAGAACAATATTGTTCTTGTTCCGGCGAGATCGTGTTGCTAAAAAATAAAACACGCAATTAGCGAGACGAATCAACATGGAATAGTACGATTTATGGTAGTAGATGGATGTATATTTTGAACTTGTATAAGTAAGCATTATCTGTCATGACAATTCACTATATTAATCGAACTTTTAATCTGAAAATTTGAAACACAGAACAAGAGGAGCCGATGACCAATGGTAAAAGACTCGTTTTGTGATTCAAAAGTCCCCGATTTAAGTTACAATTGCGTCGAATGCGGAAGAGAGCATTCGCGCTTCACATATCATTATGTTTAAGTAATGCATGAGCAATAAAGTTTTTCTCTCAAATATAATCTTACATATATTTATGCCTGGATGGTATACTATCTCACAGGCAGTGTAACATTATATATAGCACAAAGATTGTCACAGAAGGCTTCTAAGTAGAAGTGAAAGAAAACCGGAGTTCTAGAAAAACGAAAAATTCGTATACAATCTACATAAAAATGAACTATGTATCCAAAAAGGCTCACACTCATACATTTCTCAGTTGGGCAATTACTGTTTGATACAACTTTACTTATTATCTTAAATTTTACAAAGCCTGTACTTTCAAAATATATACAGCGGCGAAGCGCGAATTCGAGGCGAAGGTTTAAGATAATTATAACTAGAATTCTATGTTTGTAAAACACGTATCGGTTCTTCCCCATTTTTGGGCTCTACTTTGTGCCTATTAGATAGGTCCTTGAGAGTTAGCACTTCTCTAAGGATAAATATCAGTTGGGAATGTGCATTTGTCTTTTCATGCCCAATAGGTATTATCGAGGGGCTAACTCCCATAGGTAGGAATGGACCCCAGGGTCAATATTAATCGCATATATAAATTTGTCTTTTCATCCTCATTATATATATATATATATATATATATATATATATATATATATATCTAGATATATATATATATATATATATATATATATATATATGGAGGTCAAGGATGATAGATATGGGCTGGTGGTCAGGTCTTGTTAATTTTATCCAATATTTTGCTGGTTTCTTTTACATCCACTGACCCCATACTCCGTCTGCAAACGTATGAGTACTTTTACTAACCACCACCACTGTCTGAATGGAGTTTATAATTTGTGCATGGACACACGCTCGAAGAACAATAGACATAGTACAGTCACTGCATGCATGAGTGTGAATACGCACTCAGCAAGCCTAAACCGTTAATTATAAAAAATACGAGAGCACACGGGGGACATAATAACCTGGTTTATTTTCTACTCACTGACATTATAGAAGCATAATAAGGTTATGTTCATTAAGCTCATCACAGTATTAAATATTACTACATTTTACATTGACGTTATATTCATTATTATGGATTCAGCTGGTATAACCATTACTGTGTCTGAAGTAGATAAAATGATGCTTGAAATATACGTGGCAATTGTGAGAAACTTGAATAATGAAGGAATGAAACATTTTCAAAAGCACAAGTACAAAACAAAAATCATCAATAAAATATTGGAGATTCTTCCAGAACAAAATACTAGCGATGTTGACCGAGCAGCAGACTATATAAGTAACACTCTCAACAACGAAGTGATTTGCCGTCGTCGAGGCACATGACAATATCATTGCCCAAAATGCCCAGAAAGCAAACAGATAAAAGACGTTGAATGTACCTCCAAGTGTGACGCCAACAACTGATGATCTTCAAACAGGCAACACATCAGCAGACAACAGAACTGTGTGCTGACAGTAGAAGTTAAAGAAATTGCAACTGCCAAATCAAATCAAACTGTATCAAAAAGTGATGACTTGATAAATCAAAATAATGATGAAACAAATGTATCATAATGCTTGAATGAATGTACGTTCACTGGTAAATCAAAAGCAAAGTTTAAAAAGATACGCTGTAATCTCTGCATGATTTGGTACCATGATGAGTATGTAGGCAGTATAGTTCTGGGTGTGTCAAGAATATATACGTCTTCCTAAAACAGAAAACTCCATTCTAACTGTAGTATCAAATGTACTAGCTCAGATGGACCAAATAATGCAGTAAACTGATCAAATTGTATGAAACCGAAATACAATCAATGTGCGATCAAATATCCGCAGTTTCAAAACAAATCAAATGTAATGACTCTTTTAACAGCACATTTGAATGACATAGAACAGAAAACAGATACAATCAAAAGACGACAGAGCAAACAAAATAGCTGTCATGTTGAACAAAATACAATTAATGTTTTAGAAACTAAAGTCAACAAGCCCCAATACTTTACCACATCCGATTACAACAAATGCCCTATTCTAAACCACCCCCTATGCCCTCAAAGATCCTCTTGACAGGGTCATCTCTGTTGAAGGGTATACGTGTGGCAGGTCTTGACAAGACTGTTAAAGTCAGACCTTTCATGGGTGCAACTATTGATAGTCTTCCTGGAAACCTGGGCCGAATGGATCTGAATACATATCATTCACTCATTTTACATTAGAGTGGAAACAATACTATCAACTATGTACGCCTTGACCAGTTCAAATTCAAATATGAATCGTTGTTCCATGACCTCCTTTCCACACATTCACACACATAATTGTATTTGCCCACACATTCACACACATAATTGTATTGGGACTAATTCTTCAACCTGATGTGGCCAATCATAACTAATTTATTCTCAGGAGAAATTACAATATCTTTGTTTTGCAGAGGCAAAATACATCTTCGTGACAAAGGTACATGCACACTTTTGAAAAACATTGACCGTCTGCGACCATCCTTCAGCAGACGTCAGAATAAGAAAATTTTACGAAGAACAGCACCTGAGGTACAGCAGTAACCTGAACAGCCACTATATTCGCAATCACACCACTGGTCACATCTCCCTACACCTCGTTCAAATTAGCCCCTTAAACACAGCGGAGGCATACGTCAAAGTCCTGCCCCAGAGACAACCGTAACAGAGACTTTGGTCGTCGACGTTTACATAAGTGTACAACAGGCATAGCTCAAATTGTAGGTTTTATGATAGTCAGACAACTTTCAGTGACAGATGGTACCCCTCAGTAAATCATGATAAATCCAGTAGACTGAATTACAACGACAGAGATAGTTTTTATTAGCAGTCTAAGTCTGGATGCCATGGTTGTGACCCACTCATACTCAGTAACTCCTTTTCCTCTTAAAGTATATTTGCCCGGAATGCAACCTTTTAGAATGTACCGATTGTGTTACTTCCCATCCAAATTTTAATAAGCACTATTCCTCGTCTCTTAAACATTTCCCAGCATCCTGTCCTACTAATCATTCTGATGTAATGATTTAATTCACATTTTGTTGCTGATATAGTTACATACAACGATTCTACCAGCTGGTTTTAATGTTCAATATAGGGGTTTACATAATTTAGGGGGTTCAAGATAGGGGGTTACATAATTTAGGGGGTTCAAGATAGGGGGTTACATAATTTCAATTTTAATATTAGATATATTCTTCATAAAATTGATTAACTTGAATGTCCAAGTTATATTAGACAATTCTATTGATGATTCCTTAATTGCCATTGAATGTTACAGTTTTGGAGAGAAGAGACAGGGTACACCGAATCGGCTGTGGGATAGTTTCTTATATTTCCAGTCGTTTAAAATACAACCGTAGACTAGATCTTGAAAGTGATACCGTTGAATCTATATGGATAACGGTTTCCCTCTCTATATATCTAAACCGTTTCTTTTTGTTCAATTTACCGTCCCCATAACTCGTCTGCTACTTGAATTTACATTTTCGATACTGAAATTGAACGTGCCACTCTCTCCACGCTCAATATGGAATGTATCATAATGGGCAATTTTAACATAGCTCTATTGAATACAGATTTTTAAAAAATGGGTCGACTTGATTCTCTCTCATAACCTTACCCAACTTGCTAATAAACCAAGAAGAGTAACAGAGTCAGCATCTACTTTGACTGATCACATTTACATTATTCACCCACAGTCCATGACCGAAACCATTATTCCCTGCTTAGTTCTAAGTGACCATTATACGGTCTGTGTGTCGCTAAATCAATTCATTAAAACCATACAATAATACTCATGATATTAGTATATACAGATAATGTTGATAACGATTTGTTCCGTTATCAACTATCGTTCGAGAACGCATCATTTTATGCACTCGATTCGGACAATGCGTTAAAAGTTTGGTAAAAACATGTTCCATTAAAATCCAAAAGGGTTAAGCGACACACACAACCGGAATAGTACACTAATGATATAAAAATAGTGATAAATTACGTAACATCAATCAACAAAAGAAAGATTGGCAGAATTATAAAACTTGGCGAAACAGTACAACGTCTCTTATCAAGTAATGTAAGAGAAAATATTACTCATGTTTCATTTCTGGTAAAAAGGAAAGCTCATCTGGAAGCATTTCAAAGACATTAACGCATCAAATTCTGTCTCAATCCCTCATGAAATTACTGTAAATAATGAAACTGTACATAATGAACACGAAATTGCAATTAGGATGAATGAATTTGTTTGTATCGATTAGCATTAGCATGAACGAAAATGTTATTTCCTCCCCACATGACTTTTCCTCCTTGTCTGATTTTGTAGCAGAACGAGTACCTTCTGATATTGAATTTGTTATACCTACATTCTCTGCTCAAGAAGTTTATAACATTCCATTCAGTCTTGATACGAAAAATGCTATAGGGCCAGATGGGATTAGTGCCAAAATATTAACGCTTTTTCTGCACATATCATAGCTCCCTCTCGCACTGATCTCTTCAATAATTGTTTACAAACTGGTGTATTCCCTGATGCCCTGAAGCAAGTCAAAAAATTTCCTCTTTATAAAGATGGACCCAAGAATGACCATCAAAATATCGACCTATTTCTGTCTGATATGTCATTTCTAAAATAACTGTGAAAAACATTTCTACCCATCTATTTTGCTATCCCAATAAATGTAATCTTCTACATCGGACTCAGTATAGATTAAGACAAAATCACTCCTGTCAAACTGTCCTGACTAAACTAATAGACGAATGGCTGTCTGCTATTACGCATGTACAATCATTGGAGTTGTCTTTCTAGATTTCAAGCTGGCCTTTGATTTTGTTGAGCATGATATTCTTTTAAAGAAATTAGCACCCTACTAATGTTCAACTATTACACACTCTTTGCTCAAGTCTTACCTACCAAACAGGTCTCAAAGTGTTAATACTGGAAACCACTCATCAGCAAGGCTCCATTTTAGGACCTATTCCTTTTCTAATCTTTATGAACGATCTACCTCTATGTCTTTAATACCCTAATTCCCGATGTATTCGCTGATGATGCAACTATCTACCATTCGGGCAGCTCTGTAGCCGTTGTGAATTATCATCTTAAGATCGATATTCAGTCTATTCGAAAGTTGTATACGCAAAATAATATGCACATAAATCTTTTTTTTTTTTAAAAGCTACTTGTATGACAATTGGCTCCACTCAGAAACAATCGACAATTCCTTCGCTCAAATGTATGCTCAATGACTTTGAACTGACCTGTATATATTCTAAACAATTTGTAGGTATCTTCATTGATAACACTCCTAATTGGGACACCCATGTTAATCACATGTGTCTTTAACTGAATAAACAGATTGCACTTATAAAAATTCTTTCTAATGACGTTTCTGAAAATATTCGTAAACTATATTACAAGAGTTATATTTTACAAATCTAATATTATGGGTGCATCATTTGGGGCAACTGCAGTGCCGCTCAAACTGAGAAAATTACTAAATTGCAAAAACGAGCTACCCGAATAATTATAAAAGCTGATGCTTTAACATCTTCTTCTGATATGTTTTCGATATTAAATTGGTTACCATTTGGTTAACGTATTTCATTTCAAAAAGGTGCCATGATGTACAAGACGGCCAATGGCCTTGTACCTGATTATCTATCTTATTTCACCAAAGCGCTAATATACGACCGTGACCTTTCTTCTTTTTCCCAACAGTATCTTTAATTCCACGATCTCGCTCTTCCCATCTCGATAAATCTCTCGTTTTTTCGTGTCCAAAATTATGAAATCCTTATTCCTATTGAAATGAGAAATTCAAGCACTTGTATAGTGGCTACCGTTAGCTCACCGCTAATTATATCCAAGCTTCTATTCCGATTTTGTTGTATGCACATATTCTCCTCTGATTTTATTATTTTAAATTATTATTTTATTATTTTAATGTCATTCTTGTCAGCATTTTAAGTTTGATTATAAGTTTTACCTGATGTATTTAAGTGTGCATTTTAAGTAGGATTATGAGTTTTACCTGATGTATATAAGTATGCATGTAATTTGTATCCATTTTAATGAGGACCATATGGGATATTAGCTTTATTATTAAAGATTTAATCCTCTTAATATATATATATATATATATATATATATATATATATATATATATATATATATATACATACATACATACAGACGTGCATACATACATACATACATACATACATACATACATACATACGTACATACATACATTCATACATACATACATACATACATACATACATACATACATACATACATACATACATACATACATACATACATACATACATACATACAAACAGACATACAGAAAGACATACATACAGAAAGACATACCTACAACATACAGAAAGACATACATACAGAAAGACATACATACATACAGAAAGACATACATACATACATACATACATACATACATACATACATACATACATACATACATACATACATACATACACACATACATACATACATACATACATACATACATACATACATACATACATACATACATACGTATATACATACATACATACATACATACATACATACATACATACATACATACATACATACATACATACATACATACATACATACATACATACATATATTATTCGCATGACAAGACAGATAATATAATCAACCCATCATAATTTTTAAAAGTTACAACTGAAGTCTCATTCTCATCATATTCCTTAGTACTGCATACTGTATATGTTTTAATTTGTAACTGGAATTTTGAAATGTGATAGGAGCTTGTCATTAAAGATGGATGGATTATCCAAGTATTAAGTATGGACCACACAATATCTGAAATTCTTTTCAAAAAAGCAAGTGGGTGGAGAACACTTGAAATATTCTTCAAAATCCAACCTAAAATATCATCTAACGGATTTATAATTACCTCATTTACTGACGCTGTCCGTGCAACGTGCCATAACACTTCACATCCTAATGGTGACACGGCTACTTTGAAAAGGGAACGGAGTTCCGAATGCGATGACCAAAATAGCACAACCGTTCTAAACACGGGCCGTATTTCCGAGACCATTTCGAGAGTGCTTGGCAAACAAAGATAAATTATCTCTTCAATGCTGGAATCGCCTCGATGTTTACTATACTTGTGAAACAACCATGTCTCTCAATTACGACGAGACATGAAAACACGGATGGCGCACATTCGTTAAATACAATTCCGATCACGAACGCTCCGTTAAGAGACTTTGGTAAATAGAGACTACGTGGATTTAATGGCAAAAAAACGGAGTCTCGTTTCCTTCATTAAGTCTACATTACGTTAGATTTAAAAACAGTCCGCCTCTCTGTATGCATAATCAAATTCAATCTTTACGAGAAGTTTTCTTTTTCCTGCGCTTCAAATTTAATAAGGCATAGATGCAGCAATATTCTCTTTAAAAAAAACCAGGATTTTATTATTATTATTATTATTGGTACCAAATAGGTGTTTAATTAGATATAAGATAGATCAATCGAATCAATCATACATACCGGTGTAGAATAAGTACATGAACCTATAAGGTTTAGAATAAGTGGGATGAGACGAGGTTTTAATGAATAATGTTGTACCTATGAGACAAGGTTTTAATGAATAACGTTGCACCTATGAGACGAGGTTTTAATGAATAATGTCGTACCTATGAGTCGAGGTTTTAATGAATAACGTTGTACCTATAAGACGAGGTTTTAATGAATAATGTTGTACCTATGAGACGAGGTTTTAATGAATAATGTACCTATGAGACGAGGTTTTAATGAATAATGTTGTACCTATGAGACGAGGTTTTAATGAATAATGTTGCACCTATGAAACGAGGTTTTAATGAATAATGTTGCACCTATGAGACGAGGTTTTAATGAATAATGTTGCACCTATGAGACGAGGTTTTAATGAATAATGTTGCACCTATGAGACGAGGTTTTAATGAATAATGTTGCACCTATGAGACGAGGTTTTAATGAATAACGTTGCACCTATGAGACGAGGTTTTAATGAATAACGTCGTACCTATGAGACGAGGTTTTAATGAATAACGTTGTACCTATGAGACGAGGTTTTAATGAATAACGTTGTACCTATGAGACGAGGTTTTAATGAATAATGTTGTACCTATGAGACGAGGTTTTAATGAATAATGTTGTACCTATGAGACGAGGTTTTAATGAATAATGTCGTACCTATGAGATGAGGTTTTAATGAATAATGTCGTACCTATGAGACGAGGTTTTAATGAATAATGTTGTACCTATGAGACGAAGTTTTAATGAATAATGTTGTACATATGAGACGAGGTTTTAATGAATAATGTCGTACCTATGAGACGAGGTTTTAATGAATAATGTTGTACCTATGAGAAGAGGTTTTAATGAATAATGTTGTACCTATGAGACCGTTAAAATTTCTTCTATGATATTGATAATGACATTAAATACATTGGCACACCCCAGAATTAAAGTTGTTAAAAATCTAAATGAACAGCAGAATATGCGATATGTATACCGTCAGGTAAAGAACACCGAAGTACATTAAAGTTAATCGTACGGGTGTCAACTGTTTTCATCTATAAAGATCTATGCAGACAAGTCTTTTCTTTCTTTTCTATCCTTATTCTATGTCAAAAAGTGCGACGACCCAGACAAATATTTTACCACTTAGACTCCATCGAACGGCTATGCTTTGAATTCCGTCTTCCTGGATTTATTTCAGGTCAAAGATCGTACCTTACTGTAACATTATTTAATTAAATCACGGCATCAAACTTCGACACGTCAAATACTTTTGATTGTTCCAAAGGAATCTACAAATTCGGCATAAAAAAGCCAGGGCCAACTCAGTTATGGGGCACATTGGATACCATGTGTTCAGTATCTTACAACTTCATAGAGGTCAGAGGTAGAGGAATTTAATTGTTTAATTGTTGTTGGACGTGATGGTGGTTGTGGTTATGATGGTGTTGTAAGCAACGGATACTCAAATATCTCATACATCGTATGCCACTATCCAAACGAATAGAAAACATTGAATTTTCCGATTTCGGAGTCTCAACCACCACTGATATTGTGTCAATGCTACAGCATAGATTACAAACGATGGGGCTTTCATTGTGATATGTACGGTGGGATTTGTTATGTTCTCGACCTGGCATAATGATCTGGATTCGTCTCCCTGCATTTCTAGGCCAACTTTGTGCAAAATAACAAAAGCTTTTGATCTAAAAGCAGAGACGCCTATAAACTTTGAAATCGAAGCGAAATTCTTTACATCTTAATTGATTATGGAGAGTTCAATAATATTTCTAATAGCTGTATACAACGGGGTATCATCAGCATATGGCGGCTTTTCTGGCAACAGATGTATTGCTATATTGTGCAAGCGACCTCTTAGGACTGTACTACCCGCTCCCTAGCTTTTTCATCAAGGCAAAGGTATTAATAAGAAATTTTTCTCTATTGTTGATCTATTCAAAGAGGACTTCTTACCTTATAAGAGTTTAACAGTTTAACCAGTATTATACTTCTTTTCATACTGTTTTTGTAACAAGGATTTGTCTCTTTTCTCACGTTCCCCGCCGAGTTATGCTATTTCGATGATGTGATCATGAATCATGCAAATTAAAATTCAGGAAATCTGTTTTGAAGTTAAAACCTCCATGAAACAATATTCTCTCTCTCTCTCTCTCTCTCTCTCTCTCTCTCTCTCTCTCTCTCTCTCTCTCTCTCTCTCTCTCTCTCTCTCTCTCTCTCTCTCTCGACGGAATAACGCCCTTCCCTTCGCAGTCGTTGTCACTTTTGCAAGATAAAAAACAAGGTCCAAAATAATGTAATTGAAAGTCTTCCACTATGGCCATATTGTGCTATCGACTTCTAGAATTCGGATTGAATCTGTCTTTTTTTAGACTATAAGAAGAAGATGATGATGACGAAGACGACGACGACGATGATGACGATTGTGCTGCTGATGACGACTACGACGATGATGATGAACATAATATTGACAACGACGACAATAATCAAAACGACAAAGTAAACAGCAACAATGAAGACAACAGCTACGCAACAACTGCTTCCTTTTGGAGACAGAGAATTGTAGAAATTGGCTACTACGGGCACCAGATAGAAAGATGAATCTTCTCATATTTGATGTTTACATATATGGCAACTTTATTTATTTATTTATTTATTTATTTATTTATTTATTTATTTATTTATACTTGCTCACTGGCTCGTTTATTTTCTTTATTTCTTTTGCTTGCTTTCTTTATTGTTAAATTGGATTGCCGCCGAAAAATTAGTACACTAATCTGAGACATAAGGCCTTACAAGCAAAACTGTAACAAAATCACCATTTCAATACACACTGATGAAGCAAGAACGGAGTGAAACGATACGACAACAAGAAAAAACCTGCGGAAACGATGACAAAAAATGAAACTAAAATCGGGAACAAGAAGGAATGAAAGGAAGAATGGAGAAGAAACAGCTTAAAAGAATGGGTAAACGGTTGCGAAAAACGATAACAGAGACTAAAGATGTTGTTTCCTAACAAGGAAAGAAAAGGAAAAACCTACTCTTAAGTGGTAAATGCAGCTTGAAATGTTGGCATATGTACAATCTCTCTCTCTCTCTCTCTCTGATGGAATGAAATTTGTGAAATTTGCAGGATAGATGGGAAAATGGCCGTTATTTGCTTGTTCTTGAACAATTTCTTTTAAGTGCGGATTTCTTTTTACCATCCTTTGACAAGCAAACATTTTCTAACTTATTCTATTACCAGTGTTTTTTTGTGATTATTAGATTATATAATCATTGAAAGAGAACGACGGTCAGTTCTCCAGTTCTGTTTGCTATGTCTGTTGGTTTTCTTTAATAACTTGGTCAGTTTGTTTACAATTCGCGCACGTTCTAGAGTCCTCTTTCATAAACACGTGTTACACAATCCAAAGCATTCGAAGTTAAAGCCTTTCGACTCCATTTTACTGAATGAATCGGAAGAGATTTTGTGGCGGTAGAGCCTGAAGAGACTGGTGTTAAATGTGTTAGAAACCCGATGATATATTACGTCCAGTTATTTGTACCTTTAAAGGTAAAGCATATTCAGGTTACAAAGTCAAAGGCTTTTCCAAGTTTCCACTTTGATTGTTGAAAATAAGTTTCTTCGTTTCAAGTGTATGAAAATATGGTTACTTATTGAATCAATCCAAATACCGGTAGAAACAATAACCAAGTAAAAATTATGAAACGAAATTACTAATTAGCGTGCTTTTCCAACCAAACATCGAAGTGTAATTTTTAATATTATTTGAAAGTTCTTGATACTTCATAACAATATTTATATGTATGTTCTTATATTGTCAGTCATCTTTTGTTGCATTTCAGTTTTCTTTGCATTTATTTTCCTCACATCTGTTGATAGTTTAGAGCTCTTGGTTAAAATAAAGTGAGCTAATTTATTTTTCTTTATGGTTGACATGAAAAGTATCCAATTAATGTTTTCGCCATTTGCCTTTGATTGTTTTGTAATTAATAATTCCTAAGGTTAACTAGAAATGCAAACATGTCGCAAAAATTATACTGAAAAAAATTTGTCTTAAATGGGCATATGAATGATTTTTGAGTGGGGAGGTTTCCTCGATGGCAGAAAGAATTTTTAAAAATAAGTAGGGCTGTCACCAAACTACACAGTAATAATTTGCACACACACAAATTACTGCCGTCCCTTGATATCTTAAAAAGAAAGAAGAGAAAAGAAAAAATAAATTGCATTATCTAAACATCGGAGAAAAACAGTAAGTGTATGATATAAAAAATTATCAGGGTTCTCATATAATCTTTCTAGGCTTTGTTTTATTTGTCACGTGACTTGCTACTATACTTACTGAATATGTACGTTTAAATCAGTTCCAACTTAAATTGTACGAAAAGATGTCAATCATCTGCTTCATATTAGCTCTAGTATATCTGTTACTGTAGATATAAGGCTATTCTGTTACCATCACGAAATGTATAATTCCATCTCTCTAATCTCACGAACTAATCAAAAGTATCAAGATTATGAGTTATGAAAACAATATAAAAACGTACAGTACTAGAGTCCTATATGATGAAAACAATGTAAATACATACAGTACTAGAATCCTATATGATGAAAACAGTATAAAAATATACAGTACTATTGTCCGATATGATGAAAACAATATAAAAACGTACAGTACTATAGTCATATATGATGAAAACAATATAAAAACGTACAGAACTATAGTCCTATATGATGAAAATAATATAAAAACGTACAGTACTATAGTCATATATGATGAAAACAGTATAAAAACGGACAGTACTATAGTCCTATATGATGAAAACAGTATAAATACGTACAGTACTATAGTCTTATATGATGAAAACAGTATAAATACGTACAGTACTATAGTCATATATGATGACAACAATATAAAAACGTACAGTACTAGAGTCCTATATGATTGTCAATATTGTAAAATCCTTTGCATTATATTTCTTCGTCTAAGTACTTTATTCAATTTCTCTTTGACAGTGTATATGACGATGTTAAAATAAATATCACATGACTTTACAAGCAAATATGATGTTTAATATTCATAATTTGGTTAAGTTTACAATGGTCATTGTCCATTCTTTTTTTCTTTTATGCCTCCCACACATTAATATGAGTATATCTGGAATCTTTCGTTTTTACCTTGGCTATTTCATTTTGGCTATTCTTCATTTATACGGTACATTTAGTTCAAGAAAATAAATTTGCCCCATGCTAATTGAAGTTTTGGTCAAATCTAAGTTGACTTTTGACCCTCCTCTAATGCCAGAGACCTAATGACTTCGAGGATGGAAAGTCCTTTGTTCGAGTAAAGGCTCAGAAATCGAACTTGATATGTATATATGGATAAATCCTTGATTAGCAGTTTGTGAAAATAATTCGCAGGCTACTCACCTTTATGAAAATATTATCAAAAGGAACTAAAACTCAGTAGATACTATGCTACAGTATGATAAATCTGTGTTAAATAGTTTAAATTTTGCTGAATCGCACGTGTAAACTGTGACAAGAGATTGGTGGTCTATTTTAGTGCCTAAGGTCATAAAAGACCGCCCCATGCATCATGCATGAAGAATTTAAGTTTTTATTAAGAAAATTTAGGACACCATAATTTTGAGAATGGGCATCTATTTATTGGTCTTAAGCCAGTGAAGTACTCGCCGTCAGTGACAACAAAAGTTGTGGTATACCACAATTTGACAATGGTCACATGTAATTCAGAAATAAAAGAACTGGCCGGAATCATTGATCTGCTTGTACTTTACAGCGATGCACGTGTTCAAAACGAACTCTGGAGTAGTGAAAATACTTAAGATAGACCAAGAAACTTTCAACCTTAAGTTGTACTAATACATTTCAGTATTTTGTATTTTCATGCGATAAAACGGTAATGAAATTATAATACAAAATATCTTAAAAAGAATGCTGCCCACACCATAGTCATATTTGACGTAGATCTGTGAATTGTTGTTGTTGTTGTTTGTTTTACCATTAAGAAAAGAGGTCACGATAGTCACAGATTTAGTTCTCATTTGGTTGCTGATATTTGAAGATAGTTTTAGGATTCTGCGTTGGGAATATCTACTGTCTTCTATTCTGCGTTGGGAATATCTATAGTCTTCTATTCCTTGTTGGAAATATCTATAGTTTTCTATTCTGCGTTGGGAATATCTATAGTCTTCTATTCTCGTGAGAATAGTGTAAGAAGTGTATGGTGTATGATACTGAGAAACATTTGTATATATATATATATATATATATATATATATATATATATATATATATATATATATATATATATATATATATATGGCTCAACTTAGACATGGTATGATAATGATAAGATATGACATGATTGTATGTGTCTTTGTATAATATGAGTATCATGTGTAAGTAAGTAAGTAAGAGGTCCGTATCATGTATATGCATTAATGCATGCCAGTGTGGATGGACAGATGAATGGAAATATGATTAACAAAAAACATCATCAATGTATCAAATATCTAAATACGTCGTTGGTAACTGTGTGCTATTAGTTTCATATTCTTATAGTACCAGGTATGGAATGATGCTGAGTCAGTAGGAATCTTACAATCGCCGAGCCTAAGAAAGTTTCCTACTGATTCGGCATCATTCCATACCGGTTCACTAACAAACCATGTTACGAATTAACCCCACCGATGACTTCACCTACCTCTTCTCACATCATTTTCATGGAATTTCAGGTGGAGGCAAAGTCGAGACACGTTGTGGAAGTTATTGGCAAATTGATGTCATTTGTGACATTACGTAACGTCACACTGACTGGAGCACGTGGTCAAAATGACTTTTTTTCATACTGCATAATTTTTGTTAAAGTTAGATTTACGGTCAGCATCTCACTGTCATATTCCTAAGTAACCAGCTTGTTTCAGACTGTAAGTTTAATATTCTTGTGTAATTCACAAATAATCAGCATGTAAAATTTGAGCTTAGTTTCACATCAAGAGTTTAGACGTTTCACGATAGTGGGATTTGCTATAGTCTCAAACCAGGTAATCACGTGACTTACTTTGACCAATCAAATCGCAAGAAACTTGTCGATACTCGGTATTTTGGATCTCAGTAATATGTCCCCTATGTTCTTATTTCGTTTATAAGCTGTAACTAAAGTGCATATTCCAAAAGCTTTAGGACGTTTTTGTTGCAAATCACTAAAATTTAGTCCAGCAAACTTCGATGCAGAGGCTAAACGTCTATTGAAATGAGCAATAAATGGAATTATTTCTTGTGTTTTGCCTTTAATATTTATTCTTCCTAATGCTTTAGATTTTATTTTCTTAAGTTCCCTGATTTTGTAACCTCTTTATCGTAGTCCGGCTTACTTTGACCAATCAAAAATAACTGAGCCTGGGGTCATAAGGCAACAACACGTGATCGAAAGATAGATAGATAGATAGATAGATAGATAGATAGATAGATAGATAGATAGATAGATAGATAGGTAGGTAGGTAGGTAGGTAGGTAGGAAGGTAGGTAGGTAAGATATGCAGATAGATTATTTACTAGTTGTGAGCATATTTGGCTTTTAAACAAAGTCAACAATATATTCCTGCTCTCGTATGAACGGTAAAATACACAAGATACAGTTAAAAGGGATTACCTTACTAAGATTTTCATCGTACCATAAAGCTCATTAATTTGACGAATAGCTAATCCTGCAAAATTATTTAAATGTTATATCTGTAAGATTTCCTGTGTAAAAATATATTGACACTTTCCATTGGTGTGTGTGAAATTAATTTTGACCATAGAAACGTGTTTGTTTGAAAAAGACACCTTAGCCGAAATGGTGGACACCTTTGGTCCCCCAAGTGCTTGCAAATAGCCCTATGTATTGTAAGGAAAAGTCGGGTAAACATACTTTTTAGGTTGAGGACAAACACGTCTTTTCATTACAGAAATCAGGACAATGGGAACTATAATGAGTTTCTTTTCATTGGGTGGAATATTTTTACCGGCAGGTGTTCCGAGTTCAATATGTGATCACCACATCTTTAACGACGGTCACTTCAAACAGCCTGTCAATACTTGCTTTTCTTATAGCAGTATTGTCCCGACCTCTTGATCGTGAATTACGTGATCTTGCTCAACTTGGGTCATTATACTCCGAGTAAAAATGTATATAACGCCGTCATTTTGTAAGCAGCTTATGTCAAATACGGTGAGAATATTTTTTTTTTTACAAGAAACGTTGAAGACGCCGTGCAAGATGCCAGGCATGGATTATATCCAGGGAAGCCATGTTCCGTACCGGAATTTTAATTCGGTGTTTTGGCCAGTAATTATTATTTCACACGAGGATGGATTTTCCAGGTTAGGACAGACATAATTAGTTTCAATATCTACAATGAGTCAGTCGCCTAAAAGATGATAAGAAAGTTACTTGCACAAATAGGTCATCAGCAAAGGTAAAGAGTTTGAAATAGTACTGTTTAAAATGCCGCAGGTATGCTGTTATATTACCGGGGTAACTTTTCTGTGGATTGGAAATGACTATTAACAAATTGAAACTCGTGCTTTACAAATTTTTGCACACATTTTTCACTAATTCATTCTACCAATTTTCTGTCTTTTCAAATATGCAAAGTTGATTATTATAGATTTACCAGTTAATATGCCATTGTAGACTATAAAAGCACATAAAGAAAGAATGTCGAAAGAATGTCGCATGTGACATCTGTGTGAAATATGTCGATGATGATGATAATGATGATAATAATAGTAGTAGTAGTAATAATAATAACAATAATAATAATAACAACAACAATAATAATAATAATAATAATAATAATAATAATAATTTGTAGCAAGAAACAAAGTTTATTCATTACAATATAATTCATGATCCTACGAGTTTGTGTTTTTCTGTAATAGTACATATACTGAAATTATAGCTTTAATCAGTTGTGTTTACGTTGTGTTACGTGATCATTACGAGCTCAAAAATTTTCAGAAATAAATTCTGGAAGGCTCGCTGACAAACATTATTTTACAATGTGGAAGAACGTTCAGACGGAATATGAATAATCAATTAATTTCATTGAGTTTATTTATTATTCTTTCTCAAAACTTGTGCTGAGTTTACGCATTTTACACGAAAATAGCGCAAAGTAGGATGCATTTGACAATGAAAACGCAATTAAAAAGTTCTGTAAAAATAAGGAACTTTTAAAAGTTTTTATACAAAGGTGTATGTGTGTGTTCGTTCACACAATGTTGTTTCCTATTTTTATTTAATATGATAACAGAAAATGATGTGACCTGAATTATTAAAATCATAATCTCATCGCATTTCCTTTATCTTCAATAGCTTCACAGCAACAATTACTATCTCCATCACTGAATCATGCACGATACAACTAAATGGAAGCATAGACTTGTTTTGATTTTTTTAACGAACAATAACCGGTACGCAGTTACTAGTATCATTACTGTAGTTTGAATGTAATAATATTACCTTTTTCTGCCATTTGCCGCCTTTAAAAAACATTGCTTGTCTATGTTTTCACAAATGTTGCACAAATAAAACTTTTTTTAAAGAAAAAGACTTGCATATATAATACCTTTTCCTAAAAAAAAGACTTCGCGATTGAACATGTCATAGACCATAATTGTAAAGTAAAATTTAATGCAAAAATGTGGATTATGCACGCTTGCCTGTTTTATACTCACATGTGTTAAAATAATGTTTAATTTTGCTTACAGCAAAATTTTACGCATTTTTAAATGCTGAAAATGTGAGTTCTGTATCTTTATGACACAGTGTGGTCTTGATTTACATCTCAGAGACAATTTTATTCAGATTAAAAATGATTGGTGGACGTTTGTTTTACTTTTATATTTTTAATTCTATTTATTATTTACTTGCATCATTTATAAACATCACATGTTCTTCCAGTCGACATCTTTTTCTCGGAATGAGTTACTCATGACATTGTGTAAAACACTGTGTAAAAAATTTAAATTTTCAGTGTTAACTTTTTTGTATACATTTAAAAAATGTTGTTCAATTGGAAACTTAATATTTTCAATATGCGAAGATATGCTGAATGCATTTTTCAGATAGAAGCAGACGACATCATATCTATATTTCAGATAGAAGCAATCGACATCATATCTATATTTCAGATAGAAACAGTCGACATCATATCTATATTTCAGATAGAAGCAGTCGACATCATATCTATATTTCAAATAGAAGCAGTCGACATCATATCTATATTTCAGATAGAAGCATTCGACATCATATCTATACTTCAGCTGTTGCTCCTAAAAAGAGTCACAATTGCTATATATCTGTTTGAAATTACAAACAGCAACATATTTTAGATCCTCGAACTATTTTGTCATTTGTTAAAAATAGACAGAAGTTGTATACATGTTTAGGCACAGTTGTTAAATACATGGTATTCAGAAATGACAGGCGGGGATTTTTTTATGATTTTGAGGAGCGTTTAATTGCTTTGATTAAATTTCAGCTGAATTTTCGTATAGAGAAATACTAATCGCGCCAGAGTTAAGAGATTCTATATGTTGATAATGGCCATTCATTCTTTAAATACTTTACATTTATCATACATTTGTCATAAGCGGAGTTCTCTTTTAAGGTTTAGGTTACTGCAGTTGAAAACGTCTCTTTTAAGTGCAACATTTGAGGTTACTGCAGTTGAAAACGTCTCTTTTAAGTGCAACATTTGAGGTTACTGCGGTTGAAAACGTCTCTTTTAAGTGCAACATTTGAGGTTACTGCAGTTGAAAACGTCTATTTTTAGACACTTTCTGTTTGTTCCATCTTTTCAATTTATATTCTACTGGCTGGTAAAACTACAGTACCCGTCGAAAGACCTGGATTTAGTCCAGATAATGTGTTATCTGCAAAGCTGATAATCTAATGCTCAGTAATTAGGGAACACTCCATTAGTCCGTATGATCCATAAGTCCAAATAATCCGACTCCAGATGATTAACGTTGTATTGTTTATATCTTGTTTAGAAGGAGAAAAACACATCGAAAATATTTACATAAACACCCTCCCAATAGTATCTATATATAGACACACACACACACACATGTGTGTGTGTGTGTGTGTGTGTGTGTGTGTGTGTGTGTGTGTGTGTGTGTTGATACTTATATCAAGAATTTCATAACACAATCGTAGTAGTCGGATGATGGACTTTATGTCGATTTATTTATGTCGGGAGTTGTACTTAAAATATTGCATTATGTAGTTAATACCTATTACATAAATTTCGTTCTTGAGACGTACATTATATAGATGTCATTCTAAGGAAATAATATATTACTTTTTACTGTTCTGCAAATGTTCCTGAAAGTGTTTGGTTTATCATGAGATTGCTTGAAGTTAACCGGAGCTAATGCACGTAGCGTGCATTAGATAGGGTTAATTTAAAATTGATTTTATTTATGGCAGAAAAATGTCGACAAAATTGAAACTAGAGGTAAAGAACTCCTTCGCGAGTTTCCTAAATAAAATAATTATCTATTGAGAGAGAGAGAGAGAGAGAGAGAGAGAGAGAGAGAGAGAGAGAGAGAGAGAGAGAGAGAGAGAGAGAGAGAGAAGACACACACATATCCGGGTTATGGGAGAAATGGTATACTAAAAATACTAGAAATACTAACAAAATCTTTGCAACTGATATATCAGTACAAGTGTTGCAAGGCTCAATTTTTTTAGGTCAGAAAATAAAGGGCAAATTCATTGAAATTCGGGTCATCGTCAATTTATGCATTAGACACGCACACACACACAAACAGCTGGATTACGATTATTCAAAAACATATTCTCTTATTATACTGAACATTGTACAATTCTGTTCCTTTCCATTTAGTCAGTTATTTGAGTCAGACTTCGAGGAGATAAACTCTAATTTGAACAAGTTTATCCCCACCATCAAAAAGCGAGAATATGAAAAAGAAACTATATACAGGTTGGAGAGGCATCAAACTTAAATATTTTGTGAGGTCTCATCCGATACCTTGTTAAAATATATACCGTATATTGGTTAATGTTTCGGGAGAAATAATATTTATTTTCAGCATTTGAAGATATTTGATATCATCTGACGAAAGTTTCAGGAACTAACTGTTATAATTGTATACTATTAATGATACCGAATATATTTAAGGCTAGATATTTATACGGTTGTTATTTTAGCATGCATTTCCTAACCATGAAATTTTTAAAAATTTTAGATTGATGTCTATTTTCTTTCAAAATCAAAGAATATTAAATAATAATAATAATAATAATAATAATAATAATAATAATAATAATAATAATAATAATAATAATAATAATAATAATAATAAACAATGTTTATTTTACGTGGCTCTGCATTTTTCAGCAAGTAACATTGGCTACTGTCAGTTGTCTGCTTCTGACACAAACAACAGATCTAACAAGTTGAGTTGATGCGAGCTATCTTATTCAAGGGTACATGAAACAACCAGCCTTAAAACTGGCTCGAACTCGCAACCATCTGGCTACTATTCATACGCTCTAACTACTGCGATATCCCGATACTTGACTGCAAGGTTTTTCAGTTCAAAATTACTCAATCATTTCATGTTTTTTAAGCATTTTCAAGGCATGGTAGAAATATATTAATGGAGTTGAACACTATTTTCGGACAGACATGTAATTACATAGTGTAAGGTCTAGTATGTGCTCATGTATGGTGCGACAGACCCAATTTCGATTGTCAGATGATTGTATACTTAAAAATAAATACATATGCAATAATTAAATTAATGTTATTTTTGATTCTTACGAGACTCAAATACTATAGTTCTGCAAATGTTCCTGACATTTGCTTCCTTACAATATGATATTTTATTCTTTTGATGAAATTTACGGATTGTGTTCTGGTCACTTCTAGTGTTTTATGTATAATGTTGCAATATCAGTCATTGACTAGTGATTTAACTTTCTTAAAAGTTATTCTTGCATTAACCAAATAATTGGCATCAAACTGACTCTCTCTCACTATCTGAGTTAGGGGTGGGCGGGGGTAGGGCATATGGTACAATGAAAGGTCGTGCGATTGGTTTATCAGTAAATGTACGACAGCACTCTCTTGTAAAGGTCCCAACATAAAGGTCTAAAATTTATTTAAATTCATACTTATGTGTGTTTGCGCATATGAAACAACTATGTATGCATATCGTCAAACATTTTGGTTACTAATATAGATGATCCTATAGTGTATATATAACACACACATTCAGTACTGTACTCCTTTCTCCCCATTTATTTTGTTCCAAAATATTAATTCAAAAATGGTCACTACAAGTAATACAGTGAGATTACAGAATCGTGAAAGAAACGCCAAAAACTTATGTAAATCCTACCATTTTAAATTACAAATTTAAATGAACATCAATTTTTGTTAACAATTACAGATTTAAGATCATAACTTAAAAAATGAAATATAAAGATTGTAGGGTTGATTATATTTTTGTACCAAGTCTTATCGGATTCATTTTGATGGTCTTATTTGTTTGTGAACATTGGAAAATATTTTGAGTGGGATATTTTATTTTCAGTATTTCAAAAGATGCGATGCCAACTTGCACAATTTCTAGGAGTGAACTGTTCAGCGCGTATAACAATTATTTTAAAAGAATTGATGAAATGTGAATATTTTACAATTGTTTCTAAAAATTTAAACCAATAAATTGAAATTATTTTGATATAGAATGACGGATATTTTCTTCAAAAATTAAAATTTTTCTTTTAAAATCAACGTCAGCTAAAATTACAAAAATAGCCCAGACTTGTCATATTTTTAAGCAAATACAAACTTCTTGTTTTTTACTAAACTGAGTTGAAATCTTTGAATATTTCACTTTTACCTTTTGCCCCTTACGATGACCGTTGTGCAATTACAAAATGTTGGATGTCGATATTAATATGTGACAGGCAGAATTTCGATTGTCATTTGATAGTATATAATGTACATTAAAACAAATTACCTCACATTTGCTTCACAATGAGATTCTGTGTTTTTAATTAAATATGTGTATTATAATGTAGTAACTTCACATATATTTTGTACGCATACTGTTAGAATCAAAGATTGCCATTGATTGAAGACAAGAGAACAAACATTCCCATAGGCCATTTTTTCATAGATAAAAACAAAACAAATCGCGTGACTCTCCCCCCCCCCACTCTCTCTCTCTCTCTCTCTCTCTCTCTCTCTCTCTCTCTCTCTCTCTCTCTCTCTCTCTCTCTCAGTTCTGTGCGATAAAGTACAAGTAGCATTCATGCGATTAATTTATCAGTAAAAGTTTGGCAAAAGTTCCGTTTAGAAGGTCACAAAATAAAAGTTCTAAATTTATTTTAATTCACACTTATGTGTTTTTATGTATTGGACATAATTACAACATATATACATCTCACCAAACAATTTGGTTACTAGCATACAGAAACGTACAATACAGATATGACATATACTTTTGGCACAATACTCTCATTTGTTCCCTTTTATTTGGCTGAAACAACATTTTAAAAAGTGTAGGTTATCAGGGATATAGTCAAAGGTGATACAAATTAATAAGCAAGCGCAAAACACTCATAATAATCATTATCCCATTTAAAATAGAAATTCACAGGAACATTAAAGTTCCTTAAAAAAAAAAAAAAAAAAAAAAAAAAAAAAAAAATTCATTTGATACTTTTTTTTGCAATGCAATGAAATGAACTGTTATATAATTTCCAGAGTTTACTGTTCAAATTTTATGCATATATTTATAAAGAATAGATGAAGGGTTAATATGCCGTATACTTTGACTATATGCAAATTTTAAAACGATTTAACTTTTAAGTTAAAATAATGGATATTTCAAAATGACATTTTAAAAAAAAATCTCCTGATGGTTAAGTTCAATATATCTCAGGCGTTTAATTTTTTTAAGTCCGTTTGTAGTTTATTATATTAAGTTTAAAATTATAAAATGTCATCTTTATTTCCCCCCCCCCCCCCTCATTTACTTGATTCAATCGCTATTATAAAGTTCATCTATTTTTGTAATAACGTCTGGTTTACCCTGAAATTCCTCCTATTAAGGGAAGGTGTAGATCAAACCCTATCATTCCTCCAGCTAATATACGTATACTGACAGAAGAAAAATTATGTCGACTGATCGAAGACAAGAGGCAAAGATTTCTTGCAAATTTTTCCTGCATAAACCAATAATGTTCTCTGCCTGTCTGTCTGTCTGTCTGTCTGTCTGTCTGTTTCTCTCTCACGACCGATTGACCTATTGAACTATGCGATTAAAAGTTTATGCAGTTGATTCATTTGTGAAAGTCTGCTAATTGTTACCATTGTAGACCACAAGACAAGATCAAAAATTGATTTCAATTCGTAACTCAGACTTATAATGTTTTAATATGCATCTCTCCAACTTTGATCATAAATATACAAAAGTGTACGCTATTATATTACTAGTGCTTTAATATGCATCTCATACACTTTGATCATAAATATACAAAAGTGTACGCTATTGTATTACTAGTGCTTTAATATGCATCTCTCCAAACACTTTGATCATAAATATACAAAAGTGTACGCTATTGTATTACTAGTGCTTTAATATGCATCTCTCCAAACACTTTGATCATAAATATACAAAAGTGTACGCTATTGTATTACTAGTGCTTTAATATGCAGCTCTCCAAACACTTCAATCATAAATATACAAAAGTGTACGTTATTGTATTACTATGAATAGAAACTTTTTATTTGATGAGTTGCTTGCGTCAGTGTTGAAGGAAACACACTCTTGTTTTGAAAGAATTTGCCCCTACCATCAAAGCATGAGAAATCAAAGAAAAAATGAATATAGAATGCAAAAGTCGATCAAGTTACATAATCTTCAAAATTTGCTTCAGAATCTATGTTCAGTTTTTATCGGGTTCTGTATATTTGTAAATACTTTGAAAGAAATAACTTTTATCTATAACATTTAAAAACAAAGCCAGTTTATGCAATTCAGATTTGCTTGTTACTCCCAGACAATCACCTTTGGTCATGACTGGGAGGCATAATTCAGGGGACAGCTGAGGATAGGGTTCTTAATGCAAAGAAATGGTTTGATTTTAGTACATAACTTATTTACAATTAACCGTTCGAATTTTGTTGTTGTTGTTGTTGTTTTTTTTAACTGTTTATATTGTTTTGATATCTACCTGACCAACAGTGAATTGATCTAAGCTGGTGCTGATGTTGATATGAAGGGTAATCCCTTCCAAAAACCCAATAGCTCTTAGGGAAATAGAGTTTGCATGATATTGTGTGCGTGGTTGAGGGATTGCGTAATTGTAAATTTGAGTTTGGTTCCGATATTGCTGATCTACCAAGACAATATCTGGCTGACTTTGTACATTTAGATCAGGGAGTTTGAATTCTTATTTGTTCTAGGGATTGCTGATCTACCAAGACAATATTTGGCTGACTTTGTACATTTAGATCAGGGAGTTTGAATTCTTATTTGTTCTAGGGATTGCTGATCTACCAAGACAATATTTGGCTGACTTTGTACATTTAGATCAGGGAGTTTGAATTCTTATTTGTTCTAGGGATTGCTGATCTACCAAGATAATATTTGGCTGACTTTGTACATTTAGATCAGGGAGTCTGAATTCTTATTTGTTCTAGGGATTGCTGATCTACCAAGACAATATTTGGCTGACTTTGTACATTTAGATCAGGGAGTTTGAATTCTTATTTGTTCTAGGGATTGCCACTGTAGTTAGTGAAGCATGCCCATTATATTGCATGTGTGCCTGTCATCATTTAGCACCTAACGTACAACAGATTTCTGAACTATTTATAGTTTGTTTTTCAGAGTTTTGTGCCAACTGTCAAGAGTTACCTGTTCAAACTGTTTTAATTATTGATGCTACATTGATGAGAAAATTAGGTTCTAAAATTGATTAAATTGTCTACACGCAGTATTTCACACACACACACACAAAATTAAAAAAGTTTTAAAAAATTTAAAAAAATATTTGCCAAAATTTTTATCTCGAAATGATGGATATCTGATATAAATCGTTTAGAATTTTCTCTTTGCAGTAAGTGATTGTTTTTACATTGTTCGTACTTTATAAACCTGCATAAGTTTTAAAGCGTGTATTTTCTTAATAGAGCTGAAGCATTAATATTTGTTTCTCTAAGTAAAGTTTCAATATCTTCATTCTTGCGACTTTTCTGTTACACTCAAGTAATACTAAGAGTTGATTGATAAAGTAAAACCGTGGGAAGAGAGTCAGCTTTAGGACTTGCAATGCAGAGGCAGTTAACAGTAAAATATGTCTATTAAGGACACCTTGTTGGCAATAAAACTATGTCCTTGATAGAAAGGTACTCCAAATATAAAGGTTAATGGATAAAATAACAGATAATAAACTAAAACAGTGTTTTGTCCTGTATTGGCCTTAGTCGTAAAAGTCCAATCGTCTCGTATTGGCCTAGTTTTCCTGTATTGGTCCAGTATAATGGTTATGTTAGTGCAAACCGAATAAAACAAAAACGTGTCGATACCAACGAACCACGTATAAGTGCCAGTGGCGTAGCAACCGCCCAGCCCCAGTTGGGTCCAAAATTTCCATCAAACAACTTTTTTATTCGAAGGGGCCCAAGAATTAAGTTTTGCGCGGGGGTGGGTGGGGGTGGGGGTGGGGGATGGGGCAGAATTGCTTGTTGTGCCACTGATAAATGCATTAAATTGTAAACTTCTAGTAATAAGAAAACAATATTATTACCACAGTAATTTGTTATAAAATCTGTGTATATATGTCTCCATTGCATTTCTATTTCAGAGTTTTTTTTAAAGAGTTGTACTCATGGCATCTGATTACCACGCACTATTTGTAATATTTACTGTCAGTTCCACACTATAATTCTATTTTTTGGAACTATTTTGGCGTGCATGTATGTATGTATGTATGTATGTATGTATGTATGTATGTATGTATGTATGTATGTATGTATGTATGTATGTATGTATGTATGTATGTATGTATGTATGTATGCATGCATGTATGTATGTATGTATGTATGTATGTATGTATGTATGTGTGTGTGTATGTATGTATGTATGTATGTATGTATGTATGTATGTATGTATGTATGTATGTATGTATGTATGTATGTATGTGTGTATGTGTGTGTGTGTATGTATGTATGTATGTATGTATGTATGTATGTATGTATGTATGTATGTATGTATGTATGTATGTATGTATGTATGTATGTGTGTGTATGTATGTAT